>OX602110.1:4469349-5800959 GCA_951449985.1 Falcaria lacertinaria
TCATCAACAACATATTCTTGATACTCGTTAAAGCTAGATTAATTGTAAAATATGGAAGTTATAAATTACCATTACCATCCACTAAGCGCTTACCAGAATAGGTTTAAAAAAATATAATTTAATCATTTATATGTGGCTTGATTGAAGATTGTGCCAACCTATCATAATTTACGTCATTAGCAAGCACATTGGAATAATAATCAGTTGTTTGTTACGAAAATTCTTCTATTGCCATATCTTGGGAAGGTCCAAATGATTCTTGCTAGTGCTTATTTACGCTTATGTGGGTAACTAAAACCCGGACATATCAATAACGATCGTGCTCTCGTCTATTCACGTAGTAGGACAAAATTAAATACGACACACGACCCCCTAACTACACTATTGCACACAACATTAGCAAAAATGAAGGTCGGTAAAAAGAACACAAATTTGAATAATATAAACACTGATCTAATGAAACATGGAGTTCGGGTCTGCGCTCAAAAGATTCCGGAGTATCCCGTACCTATATCCGAAGCTAAAATTCTATAAAAATACAATACAAGAGCATTATATTGTTATACTTGTTTTAAGGCTACAATGAATAAGGCGGTCTTTGAGTAATAATTATCTCAGACGACACGGTGTTGAAGTCCGTGTTCTGTAGTAATAATTATAAGTAAAACAGTAGGTATTTCTTAAACATTTCGTAATAGTAGAACAGCTGTTTTGATACGTGTTGTGTTAAGATGTTATCTTGGATAGTTTATTAGGAGCTCAGATTCGTAGGATCGTTATTCTGATATTCTGAGTTAAGGATTGGACCATAGCGATTTATGTAACTAACCAATTATTTTTGCTCGTCAGTGCATTAAGTTGATACGATCACAAATACGCCCGAGTCTGAAATTATACTTTTTTTAGGTTTATTGTGTGCAGAGCTGGTACTTTAAAAATGTTCAAAATAGATTACAATATTAAAAATGATCTAGCTATAATAGTAGCTTAGTGAAAGCTGTGGTAACACTCTCGTGTGTTTAGACCAGCTACTACTAATATATTTTGAAGGATAAAGCCAGTGCGGTATTGGCGGTATGCACAAAAGATGTACGCAAAAGAATATAAAAAATAGTGCCCCATTTTTTAATTATTATAAATTATTTTGAATATAATTTTCACATTTTTTAAATAATTTTATATACGAGCATACCTACCTAACTAACAAAATATTGATTAAATACGTATGTATTGACTGATTTATGTAATATGATGATGTAAAAATGCAAAGTTCGAATAACACGTTCAGACATTAATGATCCTAAAGAATAAAAACCATCTAATCAACTTTGCTTACGTAGATGGAGTTACGTAGAGGCGTGCTTAGAAGATGATGCCTATACGCCTAGAGAAACACGGTTTACAACTTTTCGGTTACGCACGTAACGTAAAGAATATCTATTGTAAATCTTCGCAGGATCATTAATTATATTACAATACATACAGCTCTTACATTATAACATCAACATACAAATCTACTCGACCGATTGGGTTGGACTTGGAAGTTGATTTGTATTATTATTCTGATGTACCTATAAGTATAATTTATTCTGTTTCTGTATTATAGTTTTTGGGGTACAATAAAGAGTAATCTATCTATCTTATACATATATTTTTTTAAGAATCCGTGGCACAAGAATGAAATCGTTCACGCAGTCTTACTTAGGTTTGTCTGAAAATAAGCAACCTGAATTTTTTGGAAAAAATATTTACGTCCTTGGTCATATGTACTTATGGGAATTCGGTGAACACGAACATGGGAATGGTGATAGGTAAATGGCATAAATATAGCACTAAGGTGGAATACAGAAATTATCACGGCACGAGTAAGTAGTCTTCCTAGTACTTAGCCAGTCTTTGGGAAATAAACCTAATTAGCTTATATAAAACTATCAAATCCCTACTCCCACGTACAGTTTTCCTGTTTTCTCAGTCAGTTAAAAGTCTCAGGTATGCATAAAACCTTATTACTTTTATAGGCGCTTGTCTATAAGTAGAAAGTTTCACGTGAAGTGAAAGTAAATTGTATTATGTTTACTTTGTATCACTTTAAATGTTAGGTACACCGTCGCTTAGGTATCCATCTCAAGTTTAAAAACCTACCATGACATATAAATTACTATCGACAAAGGCATCCGAGATGTCTTTGAACCGAGAGTAGTTAGAGACCTTCTTCGCATACAAAGTAACCTCAGTTTGTGGTTATAAGTACAAAGGTACCTACATATTATGATGAGACCACGATGTGAATGTGACTAAGCCAGCGTTTTGCATTGTTTTAAGGAGTTTGAGGTTTTTGGGAGTTGACTTCTTAAGGGTGCTTAGTCATCTAAGGGGCTTCTTTGTTCAGAAATCATTTGACGCGCTTTCCGAATATCGCTGTAACAGCACCGCACGCCACTTTCAAGCTATTTAGTTATCAATACAAAATTGTTTCTATAGTAATCTGCCTACTGTAGAACGTTTTTTTTAATAATAATACTCATTTATTTACTTAGTTAGACTTACAAATTATTAACAGGATTGGGTTAAATACTTGGAGTATTTAATCCAATTTATGGTATTTTCTAACTTACTTGATTCTGTTCAACCGACGCCGGTGACGGATTGGCTTGAACTTTGTACATGAGAGTAAACTGCAAATGTTTCAACCTTTTTTTTTTTACAACTTGGGTTTCAAACAAGCATACGGCCCACCTGATGGTAAGCGGTCACCGTAGTCTATGGACGCTCACCACACCAGGGGTATCACTCGCGCGTTGCCGATACTTGAGCCGACCCAAATTCTGTAAAGCTATTGCAATATTTATATTTAGTTACGATATACACGTTTGGCGGTAATAAATGCAGCATCTACGTAACATATAGGTACACATAATATATATTGTACTCTGAGGTTCATCAGTTTAGATTTAAAGTAAAGAAAAAATAACAATAACTTATTTTCAATACCTAATAAACATTAAACATGACCTCGGAACTTGCTGCAAGTAGGCTGTATATTCGCTGGACGTTAGCTGGGGAATATTTTGCACAGCGATTAAGCATTGTCTGTCATACAACGTGGAAATGCCTGTCGTTGGCACCAAGCGGTTGTATTCTCTTGGGTTGGCACGCTTCCCCGCTATGATGTACAATCTTAGGATATGGTACATTGTACATTTATTTATTCGTAAACAACGATTTATACTATTCATTTTAGTCGTTATTATATTTAGTTTTATAAAGGTTCTACAGGATGTGAAAATAATAAACTAACACAGCCATATAAGTACATCTAACAATAAAACAAATTAGGCAATACGTCAGAATAATAACGAAAGCACCCTTGACGGTAATTCTATATAGGTACTATAGTATGGCTGTCAACCAGAATATTGTTATGACAACTATTAAGATTACCAGTTTAACTTTGTCTGAAGCTGTCTGAAGGTAGGCAGGTCGGTACAGTACTTAGATATCCTGCTAAGTAACAATGGGTGTACGCGTAACATTGTCACCTAACACTGACTTTCACCATTCATACAATATTTACTTTCTCGTTCATGCTCTCTGATACTCAAAATCTATTTTCCAGCATCGCATCAATATGTTAGAAAGTTGGCCTTTGATTTGATGTGAGATTAAGCAATTATTATTCAATTTATTATCAGCGAGTCACGATATACTGAACAATGTCAGGTACAGAACGATGCATTATCATTCAACATTGATAACCGTTGAATATTACATAACAAAAAATATTCTAAGTATAGATATCTATATTCATAATATAAAGAGGAAAGATTTGTATTTTTGTGTATGGTTTTACCTATTGAATAGCCTCCGAAGCTACTGGACCGATTTCAAAAATTCTTTCACCGTTAGAAAGCTAAATTATCACTGAGTAACATAGGTTATATATTATATTGATACACGGGCGAAGTAGCGGGGAAACAGCTAGTTTATTATAAAAAATATGGATACATTTTACGCAATTAAAAATTCTCTATGAGTTTGTTTATATAACTTGTGATTGTGACTTTCACTTTTATTTTTAGATACCTAGCACATTATTGCGATTAAGTATATACATATTTATAATTTTAATGTGCGTAATTTACCTATGCTATTCTTGGTAATACTGTAGGAAAAATAAACACACTCGGGTTTCTTTGGAAAACGTAAGTGAGCTAAAGTAAATATATGTAATGGTAAAGCTATGTAAATTGAGAACTAATATTTAACTAAAGCTTAATTAACTACCTTTTATGTATTAAAGACTAGATATTGCCTAGGCAAAATCAATAAAGGTCGAAATATTTAACAAAAAATATAAATGTCTTCCTAGGAATTTTCAGTTGGCTCTTTTATATTTTGTCTATGTTATATTTTAGAATAATACTCAGCTTAGTTCAATCATTCAATTATTGGTAACTAGCTTTTGCTCGCGGCTTCGTACGCGTTTTGAGGTGCATAAGTCAACATGTATTTTTATATAAATAGTTGTTACCCGCGACCATTTTTATGTATTTAACTTTAAAATGACGGATTTTTATATAAACTTTCATCCGCAATTTTACCCTCAAAGGGTGCAATTTATAAAATTCCTAAATATGTAAGTATTTTTGTTTTTAACTGAAAGGCCAAGCACCAAGTCCATGTGCGTTTATCTCCAAAAATTGGCCAAGTGCGTTGGACTCGCACACCGAGGGTTCTGTACTGTTTGTAATTGTAAGATTCGCTCATTTTTAGGGAAACTGCGAAGTATTTTATGACTATTCAATTGAAAATGAAGATAGATAGGAGATAACACCAGCCAGTGTTATGTCCTATCTATTATCACAATCCTTTTGCTAACTGATAATTGGAAAATTATTGAGTGTTTCAGTCTGACTACAATAAAATATTTGGCTTGACTGTAAGTTACTAATATCTCTGCTAATATGTATTCTGTGACTGTAATAAAATAACGCCTATCAATATTATAGAAGCAGTGAGTTGTAAATATAATATTACACTAGTCAAAATCTGTTATAACGACATCGAAGGGACTACTCATATTGAGTCGTAAAAACCGATAGTTGTAACAACCGGTGACAGGTATTAATAGGAAAGATAATATGTATATTCATGTAGGAAATTAAACCGCGTTTTGTTTACTTCAATACAAACGTATAATATAAAAGAACAATATCATTTTTCCATCATTTTTGTATGCATAACATCTGTAATTTTAGTTTGTTTGAAACACTTCTGTCGTGCATACACATTTTGTAATTCACGTTGGATTTTAATCAGCGTATCGTCACAATTTCCCAGCATGTGGAACTCTTCATTAAAAAGAACAATCTTTCGTAATACACTAACAGCATTGAGACCGTCAATCAAAGTTGGCACTGTAAATTGTTCTTCCGAGTCTTCCTGTTCATTTTCATTTTCCTCTTGAACTTCACGTACAATATCATCCTCCGTAGCTGGTGCACAAATTGCAAAAGACTGATCTACATCAATGAACTCGTCTGTTTCAGTAGTAGATAAAGCAGGTCGTAAATTTTGGGCTAATTGAGCCAAAGAAATATTGTCCTCTTCATCATCGTCAATCACATTATCTGAGGTTCTTGTTATAAGACTTGTAAGATCTTTAAAACCTGCATGCCCAAAGCAGTTAGCTATAGTTTTTTGTGAAACTTTTTCCCATGCTTCGGATATCATCAAGATGGCATCAAGAACCGTAAAGCTGTTCTGATTATTACTGTCAATGCTTTGTATTAACTTTAACACATGCAGTCTTCTATAATGAGATTTTAAACATCTTATTACACCTTGGTCCATAGGTTGCAGTACAGATGTAACATTTGGTGGTAAGAACACGAGTTTAATACACTTCAGATTAGTAACAGCCGGATGAGCAGGACAATTATCAACTAAAAGAAGAACTTTCTTATTGTTTGCTTTTAATTCAGCGTCCCAGTTTCGTAACCATCTTTCAAAAATTTCCGATGTCATCCATGACTTCACATTGTTTTCATACTTTACCGGCAGTGAGTGTATGTTTTTAAAGCATCTTGGTTTCTTAGATTTCCCAATAACTAAAAGCTTCCTTTTACAGGATCCTGTCATATTTGCTGCAACCATGATCGTTAGTCTCGTCTTGGACATTTTTCCTCCCGAACAATTCTCTCCTTTGAATTTTAAAGTCATGTCTGGTGTCATATTGTAAAAAAGTCCGGTTTCGTCTGCGTTATAAATGTCTTCTGGACTGTAGCCTTCGCATAATGTATGCCACTTTTTCGTAATCCATTCGTCTACAGCATCTTTATCCACACTGGCAGCTTCACTACTCATTTTCCCGCCGACAATGCCATGTCGAGCCCGGAAACGTTGAATCCAACTAGACGAGCAAATAAAATCTTCACCAAAACGTTGAGCAAAATCGTTTGCTTTTTGTTGAAGAATTGGTCCATTTATTGGCACATTATTTGTCCTTTGATATTTAAACCACTTTAACAAAGCTTCCTCAATCTTCGTATGCCGCGTTGTTCTGGCTCGTTTCATTTTCAAAAAATTCTTGTCGTAAAGGATTTGAATTTTCTCCCTTTCTTTCCAAATGGTTGAAATTGTTGAGTGGGATACACCATATTCTTTTGCCAGGTCTTTGTTTGGAATTCCTTTCTCTAGCTTTGAAATAATATGCGATTTTTCTTCGATACTGATTTGTTTTCTTTTTTGCGACATGTTACAATTTTCACAGTTAACTCAACAATAATGTTTTGGTGCGTCTTGTGTAAAGATAAGTAACAAACTGACTTAAGAGATATGACGAAGCGGGCCTTGAGGCTACGGCATGCATGTGCTTTGTTTCTAAGAATTACAAAAGACCCTAAACTTTGTTTACTTTTACAATAATAGCCATTGACTATTATACTGTGCCAGATGTGGATACAGTTACCTATTCAAATTGTTTACAATACAGCTGAGCCGGTCGTTCTACAGATATAATTCTCCGAAAACATTAACCAAATGTGGTCGCTTAATGCGGTATGTCGTAGTAAACAATGTCGTAAAAACCAATGTTTTAGATAAGGCGGTCATATAACATTCAGCCAGGACCTTTGATTTTGGTAAATTTAACCGGTATGTGGTTCTAAACGATGTCGCCATAAACGGTTTTGACTGTATTTAAATCAGTTTCGTACTCAGCCCGATTTAAGATATATGTATAATTATTTGAACTGAATAATTAAATTCACTGCATTAAAATATTGTTCTGTCATCAAATTAAACTATGTTTGATCATTGTTATGATTCGTTTCCGATTTATTAGGGCGAACACGATACTTCCTTTTAACGTGTGTTTTGATCAGTTGACACAGATGTTTTAAGAGTCGTAGTTACATCGGCAAACAAGTAATGAAGACATCCTGCCAAATAGTTAAATATTTATTTCCTTCCCTAGGTAAGTACGTTATATGAATTAGCAAGCAAAACTACGAAAGCCAAAAGCATTGTCGACACTGCGAACGATTTTATTCAGATTTGTTTTCGACTAACTTTACCTTACTAAAATGTTACATGATAAGACGCATGCTATGCTTACCTGCCAGCCGAGAGAGTACGTTAACTCAAAATACATTTATTATTTTGTTGACCTGACCATTATACCTGGCTCTTCGGACTTCGGTTCGGATACGCTGCGCTTGCGAGCAGAGAGCTCTCTAAACAATATGAACCAGCTTATGATGTCCTAGGTAACATCCTCAAACATGGGTTTGCATTGCAAACATCAAACATGTTGGTTGATTGTTTGGTTTTCCCAAAAAAGTACAGCAAGATATTTCTGAAGGGTAGGCAAACGCCTGAGTTATACCCCTGGTGGTGCAAGCGTCCATATTCAACGGTAACCGCATACCATCAGGCGCGTCATATGCTTGTTTGCCCCCTTAGTGGTATAAAATAATCTACTATAAAAAATCTCTGTAGGCTACGGTGACTACTTTCCGCCGAAGATTACAGGCAGTCAGCATTACGTTATATGGTGAATCCGTTTAATAATGAAAAGTCACTTGTTTTCCAATTAGATAGTTTATTTGTAATTTATAAGGCAATGCTTTATTGCGCTATAAAAAAGTGATAGCGGCGATTTTAACCATAAAACACCTAAGCAATAATAATTGGCATATACTAGGTGAAACTGTTCCTCTATAGCTTTTAGCTTCTTGTATGCTCATTATGTGGTTATCGGCTCGCCAGTTTCATTTACCTCTGCACGCGTGTTGGTTCCTAGTGTTGACCTTCCGAGGTTGATGTCCCTCGTACACGTTCTTTGTATGGGAGCCAATGTTACCTGGTAAATAATTTGGTAGGAAACTAGACCTACTTTGGGTGCTAATATTAAATGGCTTTCTGTTAAGGATTACCTTTCACATAGGGCGAAGACCTCTGCATTTGTAAGTTGACCTCGATCGATAACCATGGCATAAAAAGTTGGAACATAGGTAGTTCCTTTTATTAATTGAGACGAAGTCGGCCCGTGACCTGTCTTTTACTGTGAAAGGGAAAAAAATCTGTAAAGCCAGAATGGCAATCATGTTTTGATGTTAGTTTTGTAAGAACTACTGCCTGCATTTATATACTAAAATAGGCCCTAAGTTTTTAAAACGTCGGTTTGCTGCAGCGGCCTGACTACTTCATGGGTACCTTCTATAATGTTTAAGCATGTATTTTATTAACATAAAACAGACTAAACTATTTACAAAAATGAGAACTTAAGTTACCTTCTTATAGATATTCTTACCATTATTATTATATTGCAGTATTCTTCTTTGCTACAGCCGCCTTTAGTAACATTCTAAACTGAGCTTCAAACTGCAAATACTTTAATGTTTATTAGACAAAGCAAAAAGAACGTGCGTCATGCAAGACAAAGCGATGTTTAAATTTCTGTCCAAAAAAGTCGTCTTCATTTAGTTATTACAATGAAAAATTACGATTACCTACCAACACACCAACGTCACAGAATAAAAAAATTAATTTTTAAAGCTTATCCCTTAAATTATTTAATTAGTAAAAAAAAAATTAATTAATTAATTTTTATTACAATGAAAAATTACGATTACCTACCAACACACCAACGTCACAGAATAAATAAGATTTTGCCTACTTCTGAGCATGTAGATACGAGGTTATTTCTATAATCACTTGATATCAGATTATAATGATCGTCTTGAAGGATTAAAATGTGCTGACGTGAGATGTATCGTGTTTGTTTTTTTTATGACAAATATAATCAAGCTAATCATCGTCGCTTACAATTGCAGAGATGATCTATAAATGATTAGGTAACTTAGTGAATCACAGTTACTGATATTGTTTGAACTGATATAATTTAAAATGTATTTTATCTTGCTACGGCATGCGGCATACAGGGTAGATCAGGCCAGGATTATTCGATTAGGAGGACGTGTTCTTCTAAATGTTTAATTGCTTTCCTCTATCATACAGTTGGAAAAGTTTTACTTATACTAGTTCGTATATAAATCATATTGGGACCACAACACTGGATACAGTTTCTAATAAATTGTCTATTTGTTCACATTAAAAAATTTACATTTGGTTCCATTGTTTCAGGCATACATTGAAGAAGTGAAGATGTTTTTAGTGAATCTATGACGTGTGAATTAAGAAATCATTATGAACGGGGTCGAGATGAAAGTGGATAGCAATATGAACAAAACTGAAAATAACAAAAATTATGACGTGAGTATTGCTGCTGTTTTATTCCAGAACCGAACACTGTAACAATCACATTCATTTTGCGACAAGAATACCTGCTTAGTTTTACCACGAGATTACAATAACGATTAATGGCTATCCCACCTGCAAAAATCTTATAAATAAAATAAACGGCTAAGATTTCGATATTTTCGATTCAGATGATAGAGGTAGTAGTACTCGTACAAGTACAGTATGACAAATTGTCAATTTCTTTTTTTTACGCAATATTCAACCTTACTTTACTTGATGAGCGTGTATACCTATAGTTGTACGTAATATATTATCTACTCTGAGCCTATAGGTAGACCAGTGGACATAGCGAAATTCTTAGAATGGAAAGGTTAGTAAGATAGTAAAAAAATTAACACTTGAAAGTTTGTTTTAGTTATGTGCATTGATAAATAATATAATTGGTAACTGTGCAATGCCTTAACGTTCACTGTAGGTAAACTATTCGCAGCCAACGGGATTTTTCTTCGAACCCTAACGATGACGTAGATGCTGAAACAACACGTTTTCCTTGATAAAGTTTCCTAGATACAGATCAAATAATCTTCGTCCCATTCACTCATATAATAATAATAATCAAAAGTAGCTCTGTCGTTTCCAGTCTCGAGGACAAACACAGCGAAATCAGTTACCATATTTTATTTATCTCAGCAAAGATATCCCAATATATCAGAGATTTAATCCAGTCCTCATTAACCAACAATCCCAATATCTCAAGTGCATTACGGCGCGCCACAGAAGCGGAAAACAAAGTGTACAGTGGTTAATCATTGTCACCACAGGCAGTGTACATTCGTCTACAGATGAGTCTCATATACATATCACACAGCCAAACAGAGTAGGGATTCATCTCATATACATATCACACAGCCAAACAGAGTAGGGATTCATCTCATATACATATCACACAGCCAAACAGAGTAGGGATTCATCTCATATACATATCACACAGCCAAACAGAGTAGGGATTCATCTGATAATTTGTTATACTAACAGATGAGTCTCATATACATATCACACAGCCAAACAGAGTAGGGATTCATCTGATAATTTGTTATACTAACAGATGAGTCTCATATACATATCACACAGCCAAACAGAGTAGGGATTCATCTCATATACATATCACACAGCCAAACAGAGTAGGGATTCATCTGATAATTTGTTATACTAACAGATGAGTCTCATATACATATCACACAGCCAAACAGAGTAGGGATTCATCTGATAATTTGTTATACTAACAGATGAGTCTCATATACATATCACACAGCCAAATAGCCAGATAGCCAGCCTCTTCCTCCCGGACCGCCGCAAGGTGTAGACGTGTTCTTAAATCGGTTCATATATTTTTCAACAAATACAAGAATTTAATGTGATTTTACAAATTTTAATCGTGATAAAAAAATCGGAGTGCATAAAACTTGAAGAGGTGTGTTGCTCCTAATACTAGAAAGATGTGCGCCTGGTACTTCGAGACTGCCTAGCGACACTCGGCTTGCACTTATTATTACAATACAACTGAAACGACAATGAACAAATCAGCTTCTGATATGGACATACATATAGCGTCAAACCTTAACCAGACGCCACCTAACTACGTATATCAACGAGCTAAGAGGTCCAGAGATGACATGGAGGATTCAATCACTCAACAATTAGGTGATTTCATGAAGGAAATGCGAAATACAATGGTCATTTTTACAAAAAAGCAAGCAGGCGAGTTTCAACAACTCACAACAACACTAAAAGAGGTCCATTTAACAAATCTAAACATCGAAAAATCCATTGACTACCTCACGTCGCAAAATGATGAGTTCAAATTAAAGATTGACCAACTGGAAAACCAGTCTAAGAAAGACAGAAATTACATTAATATATTAGAAAATAAAATTGAAGATATTCAGATGGAAAGCCGAAAAACAAATTTTGAAATAAAAAATGTCCCCAAGAGAAATAATGAAACGAAGGATGATTTGGTTGAGATGGTTATGTGTCTCTCCAAAAATATAGACTGTAACATCACAAAATCTGACATAAAGGATATTTACAGGGTCCGCGCAAGAAACAATGAAATCCAAAGCTCGCCGATCATTATTGAAACCGGCTCTACGATCCTTAAGAATAACATATTAAAAATGGGTAAAGCTTTTAACATCAAACACAAGACTAAGTTATGTTCCAAGCAACTGGGTTTCAAGACACAAGAAGAGACCCCCATTTTCATTAGTGAGCATCTAACTCCTAAGGGATCTAGACTGTATTTCCTTGCCCGAGACCTAACCAAAGCCAAGAGCTATAAATTTTGTTGGACAGCTTATGGCAAGGTGTACGTGAGAAAGGATGACAACTCACCGATCATCAGAATCACGAGTGAACAGCAAATACACCAACTTAATCCAAAACAATGACTAACCGCACATACCCAAGCTGATGCATCTTGTCTCCCCTGCGCTACAAAAATCTACAACATCATCATTTGTTCTCACACTATAACACAAATACAGAGTACAATTCAACTCACTACACTCAAGCATCTGGAATCACTCACACAAAAACATAAACAAACACAACTTAATCATACCCTAAAACCAGCTAGTTTCAAAAATAAAACTCAAATTAATATTAAATCACTATCACGTAAACTTAAAATACGCGTTTGCAAAAACATATATAAAAATGGATAACACCCTCATTACATTAAATGAGATAGACAACATTGAAATTGCCCGCTCCATTGTTTGCGAAAGCAGTGACCTAAAAAAACACATACACATAACTAAAAGTGATCTTACCATTATTTCACAGAACATTAGAAGTATCTATTGCAACTTCGATGACTTCGTGCTAAATTTATCGAACTTAGATTTCGAAACAGACATCATAATTCTGACAGAATGTAGACTAAATTCAAATAAGAATATTCCTATATTAAAAAACTATAATTCTTATACAACCACATGTCATTTGAACCAAAACGATGGTGTTACTGTATACATTAAAAACACTCTTAGGCAGAATGTTACGGAGATTAAATTATCGCGGGCATCTTGCCTTCAACTAGATGTTCTAAATAATATTATATTAAGTATATACCGCTCTCCGTCAAATTCTAACACCGACAGTTTTATTTAATCTCTTAGCAATCACTTGGAAACACTTAATACACAAAAAAACATAATCATTGCAGGAGACATTAACATTAACATAAATACTCAACAATCGGAATCATCACTAAGTTGTAGAAACAGATTAAACTACCTCAACATGTTGTCAACACATGGCTTACTACCAGGCCATTCATTACCAACACGCGAAAAAAATTGTTTAGATCACTTCATGATTAAAATTAATAAAAAAAAGAGCTGTGCATTTATAGCTATACTACACACAACTATAACTGATCATTTTACTACATTCCTATCACTATCTAAGGTAAAAAATAAAACATATTCTAAAACAACATCTACTATAGTGGACCTTGAAAAGGCTCTAAAGCACCTTAAAGAAAATAAATTGGAAGAACTTATGTTTTACACAGATCCAAATTTACTCACTGAACAATTAGTAAGTAGGTTATCCAATGCAATACGTCTTAACACGACCTCTAAAGAACTCCCAAATAGTAAAAAAATACTAAAGCCATGGATAACAACAGGCATTTTACGTTGCATTAAACATCGTAATAGGTTACAGAAAAAGCATCGCAAAGAACCTCTAAACATTGATTTAAAAACTATTTATCTACGCTACAGAAACTTCTGTAACAAACTTATTAAACGGCTTAAAAGAGACTACGAGCGGAGCCTGTTAACAAAGTCAATTAATAATAACAAATTACTATGGAAAAACATTAAGAGTATAACCTATACCAATAAAATAAAAGAACAGAACTCGGAACTATTGAACCTGAAACCTTCGCCTGCTGAAACAGCTAACTACATCAACAATTATTACGCAACCATAGGCCGAAAACTTGCTCAAGAAAATGACAAAAATCAGGAATGTGACCAAGAAGATTTGCTCCACAGCATTCCTCAACAACCTAACTCTTTTGTACTATTAGACACAAATCCTGATGAGGTAAACCGAATTATTATGAGTTTGAAAAATGATAGTTCCCCTGGGTGGGATAACATATCTACAAAGTACCTCAAGTTCATTAGAGCTGAGATTGTCCCCATCATTGTCCATTTAGTTAACCTGTGTTTTGAAAAAGGCACTTTCCCAGACTTGCTCAAAAAAACTGTAATAACTCCAGTTTACAAGGGTGGAGATAGAGACGACATAAGTAACTACAGACCTATATCTGTATTACCAGCCCTGTCAAAAATCTTAGAAAAAATACTCAATGCAAGGCTCTTAAGTTATTTAGAAAGATATGATATTTTATCACCCTTTCAATTCGGATTCAGGCGAGGAAAATCCACGGAGGATGCAGTTACCTCTCTAAGTACCCTAGTAACTGAACAGCTTGATGAAGGGAAAAAATGTATGACAGTGTTCCTGGATTTAAAGAAAGCCTTCGACACTGTTTCTGTCGACATCCTTGTAAATAAGCTGGAAAAAATAGGAATCAGGGGTACTTCACTAAATATTTTTAAAGATTATGTAGCAAATAGAAAACAGAGGGTTAAGCTAGGTGAATTCATTAGTGAAGATGCAGCAGTCACATATGGGGTACCCCAGGGAAGTGTACTCGGCCCTACTCTATTCCTCATCTACATAAATGACCTCTGTAACTTGGAAATACCAAATTCTAAAACTCATGCATATGCAGATGATACCGCAGTCGTATTCACCGGTAGCTCCTGGGAAGAGGTCAGGAAAAATGCGGATAGAGGGCTTGCCCAGATAGCTAAGTGGCTGAAACAAAACCTTCTTATGTTAAATGCGTCTAAAACCAGCTATATTTGTTTCAGTATAAACAATCGCACTCAACCAAAAGATGACTTCTGTATAAAAGTACATACATGTAAAAAAACAAATAACAATAATTGTAACTGCCCAATTCTGAACAAAGTAACACATACAAAATACTTAGGTGTAATAATAGATCAGCGGTTATCATGGCACCCCCAACTAGAACAAGTCACCTGTAGAGTAAGGAAGCTTATCTGGATATTTAAAATGTTAAGACATGTTGTTCCTAGAAAAACAACACAAAATAAAGATAACCAGTTAAGTTTACTAAATGAGATATATGTTGCCTTGGTGCAATCAATCATAGTGTACTGCATCCCCGTATGGGGTGGCGCCGCTAAAACAAAACTTATTGAGGTGGAGCGTGCACAGCGAAGCCTAATAAAAACCATGTACTTCAAAAAGATTGGATACCCCACTGACAGCCTCTACAAAGAAACAAACCTGCTCTCTGTAAGGAAAATTTACATATTACAGACAGTAATAAAAAACATAAGGGCCTCCCTTATACCAGAAATGAACAATTAAAGAGAAGGAAACCCGCTGCTACACCAATCCCCCGAACTAAAACTATGTTTGCTACCATGCAATATAATGTGCGGTCAGCAATAATATATAATAAATTAAATAAAATATTGAATATATATTCTAAACTAAGTTATGAGTGTAAGAAACTTACAACAAATTACATCAAATCCCTTAATTACGATAAAACAGAAGCACTTCTACACTAATATAAATAAACTAGCACACTTATACCATTGCATACCATAAATACACATACTCCCACACACACACACACACACACACACACACACACACACACACACACACACACACTCATACACACACACACACTTTTATTTTCATATACTTGTACAAACTACTCTAAATAAGCATGTTTAAATATTAATAATTAAATTAGTACGTTAGCTATGGAAGAGCGGAGTCTCTTAACACAGGCACTGTAAGCCTAAAAAGGGATTCCAATTACTAATTACCTAAATTACCTAAAAAAAATAGAGTAGGGATTCATCTGATAATTTGTTATACTAACAGATGAGTCTCATATACATATCACACAGCCAAACAGAGTAGGGATTCATCTGATAATTTGTTATACTAACAGATTTGTCGGAATCTAAGCGGATGCCAAGTTTAGAGCGCTAAGTAAAAGTTTAAACCTGGCAGATTTTCATAGTTTACTCCCAAGATTTCGTTTGAAGGAAGGTTAAAATGAAATGGTCACTAGGCTTTTGGGTAAAAGAAGATTTATTTAGTCATTTAGTTTGTTCCATTCCATTGGTTTTTCACTTTTCCATACCTACCCTACCTATCCTTTCCTTCCATACAATCAATGCAATCGGTAAATTGTACAATATTATGTAAATTAGTTAGCTCTTTATTATAGACAAGATCCACATTGCAAGCTAGTACCTATAGGTAAACTTAGTACCTTAGTAAGTATAGGTACTTACAACTTGGATACAATCTAGAACCTATGTTATTGTTCGGGTAAAACCGAGTTCAAACTCTTAATGATTGTTTTTATATAATTAACTATTCGGAAAATTTATTGTTCTTCCACAGGGTCCAAAGTGCGACTATTAACGGTAAAGCTCAATTTTAACATACACCTTTGCACCATTCATAAGTCCATAATTAATAGTCAAATATGATATATAACCAAATTGTACTCGAAAAACTGGTCTGTCAACTTTTGTATTTATCTAATCGCCCGGGCATTTTACTGATAGCTTAGTGTGCGTTTATCGGTCATCGAGGAATCATCTGTACTGGTTTATTTAGTTTTCCGTTTATTTTCTCATTAACAGGCTGAAAACGGAAAGGACTTAGAACAAGGGAACAAGTCTGGATGTGATTCGTCGAGTGTATCTTGGAGTAGAGTGATCGCGATGATTATCGCGCTGGGAATCCTCATTGCAGCTTGCTCGGTAACCTGGGTCTTCCAGGACTGGCAGACGAGCCTACAAGTCCTAGCCATATTGGTCGTAGTTTATGTCTTAGCATTCTACTGGAGATGGCTGTACGTCGCCGCCAGAACAGCACCCAGAGACTTCTCGTAAGTTCACTTCTTTTGTGCTATTAAATACATTATCTGGTATATTAACAAACAGTATAAGGCACTTTGTTTTGCACACATTTTTACCTCTACCTAATGTTCTTTTTTAATCCGTTTTAGTGCTCTGTATTGCTACATAAAAATACTTATTTTGACGAGGAAATTCACAAACAAGAACTGGTCAATGCCAGATATATTCCATCAGATGGTGGTGAAGCATCCTGACAAACCTTGTTTTCTGTTCGAGAATGAGACTTGGACATTTAAACAGGTAATAAGCAGTTTCAAGGTATCAAAAAAATACTCATCACACTTAAATAAGTTAGGCCCGGCACAGCATTAGGAGGTCGTCCACGTAAAAACATGTCCAAGATTTACCTACCTGTCTCATCACAGGTAATGCGAATAAAAAGTACCTGAATCATAAGTTGTATATTATATACATGTACATATGTTGTACATAGTAATAATTAATGGATACTGGCATGAGCAAAACTATACTGTAGTAGTTGCTACATTGTGATTGATTGTCATGGTCAACAATTATTCGACACGTCCTTTTCCAGATTGGTAATATTTAACCAATATACTTAATATCTATTTTTACAGTTTTCGTCTTCGTATAAATTGACGAATTTAAACATTCAGTCTAAAGTAATGAAGTTCTCCAACTTTTTGGAATAGCAAAAATACTGAAAGTAATCTGAAATATAAGTTTTCCTAGCCAAGAATCGAACGCGTTAAAAACACTGTCTGTTTTATTGATTACGAGTATTGAGTCTTCTAATGGCGTCGTTCTAGGAAAATCTATATAATTATGTTATAAATTGTAAAGGATCCTCTATTTAAAAATCACGTTGTTAATCCATTGCTGCGTGAGGTCAAGGCACCAACACGTGCGCATTTAGAAAATGGTAGGGATTGAAGTGTAGCCTATCGAATTCCAGGTAGAAGATTTCAGTCTAAGAGTGTCCGCGGTCCTCAAAGCTGAAGGTGTGAAGAAGGGTGACACTGTGGGTGTGATGATGAACAACTGCCCTGAAATGCCAGCGGTGTGGGTTGGGGCGACCCGCATTGGGGCGGTAACACCCCTCATAAATACCAACCAGACAGGCAATGCTCTACTACATTCTGTGAACGTAGCAAATTGTGATGTCGTCATTTACGGCAGCGAATTTGAAACTGGTTGGTCATTTTATAAAAATAACAAATAATATTAATGTTTTTTTTTTTAATAATAATAAAACTACCATCTGAATACAATTCCAGCGTTCCAAGAAGTGTCAAAAGATCTAAGTCCATCCATAAAGTTATTCAAGTTCATTCGGCGGCCATTAGACTTGTCAAACGATGCAGTGAAGGTGGTGGAGTCACAAAGTGACTTCACGTCAAAGCTGGAGGCGACCCAACCTGGTTCTTGGTACTTGTCTGAAGGGGAGGGCTTTAATGGAAAACTGCTTTACATCTACACTTCAGGAACTACTGGCCTGCCGAAGGCTGCTGTTATTTCTGCTTCTAGGTGAGGCCCATTTTATAAAAAGGATTGGCAACACCCGAAGGCCGTATATTTGTTATTTAATTTTGTAATAAAAAACATTTATATAGAGTTCGGATCAGTAGTAGATCACACGGTATGTAGGTTTGTGACTGGGAGTGTGATCATCCACATCTTCATCAGCCTGACTTTTTCCCCACACGTGGTTGCGATGGGCACATGGCGTCTGGTTACCATATTTTGCTCACTAGACAGCAATTCTGACCACCAAATCACAACCACTTTTACTAGAAAAACCGGTTTCCTAGATACTTGCGACACACGCGAATGTGACAAGGTTTTATTGCATTGTGCAAATACATAACGATAAAAATACAGCATGCTAGGCTCAACATGTAGGGTCGATTATCAGTGTTCTTTTTCCAGTATCAAATTATTCACACCTTTACCTTCATCATCACCCTAGAGCCGAATGACCTTCAATGCTGAACAAACGAATTCCCAATAAATTTCCAGATCTAGCCGGTTCTGTACAAAGCAGCTTGCATCCAACATTAGGTATCTAATCTGTTACACAACGCGTTCTCTATTGATCCAATCAATCTGTTTCGCTCCAGAATGGTGTTCATGGCGTCAGGAGTACACTACTTGGGCAGCCTGAGGACCTCTGACGTCATCTACTGTCCCATGCCTCTGTACCATTCTGCCGGCGGGTGTATCACTATCGGACAGGCGTTCATCTTCGGTTGCACAATCGCCTTGAGGACCAAGTTCTCAGCGTCAGCCTATTTCCCTGACTGCATCAAATACAATGCAACGGTGAGTGAAAGTTCGAGAAAGCAATGTGAATGCTGGGTTTCACGTAACCATTAGTAAGTGCTCTTTCTAATAAGTGCTTTGACGAAAGTTGCCGCATATTGTGTGTTAGAGTGTGAGTTGCTAATGAATGAGCCGAGATTATACTGCCTATCGCTATCGTATTATGATTTTAACGATTTATCGCACGTTAAGATTTCACGTAAAAATGTATGTTATATATTGCATTAGCATATCAAGTAAATGTTACAAACATAGGTAAAATAATGTATTAAAGATCTGAGTATACGGTTATGAAACTGAGGATGGGAATACATAATTGGCAATAAAACTTTTTTTTAGGTTGAATATTATATATAGGGCAGTGTTGTTGATAAATTAAATGATAATAATAAAAGTCACGAGTTCAGAAAGTCACACGTATGCGATGAGGCTCTAGTGTCTTTGAAGATGCAACTTCCAAAAACAAATTTAAAGAAGCATTACAATGTATTCAGTTTAGGTCCTAATAAGGTCTAAATTACCATCGAAGATTCTGTGTGGAAATATTATGCTGCAGTCCCATTTTACTACCTCCTACTCCTCATCTTCTAGTTCAGTCGTTAGTATGCACACAGTACCGTACCTAATCCACGTCCATGGTAAAGCTAATGTTCTCAATCGTGTTCCAGGCGGCTCATTATATCGGAGAGATGTGCCGGTACATACTGACCACGCCACAAGCAGCTACGGACAAGCAACACAAAGTGCGAACAGTGTATGGGAATGGTATGAGGCCAACGGTACGTCCAAACTTGATTGTATTTTCGATTATAATGTTGATATACATATAGCAATAGTGTAATTTATTAATACTATAATTAATCTTTCTGCCACAGATTTGGTCAGATTTTGTGAAACGCTTCAATATCAAGAAGGTCGTTGAATTCTATGGTGCTACTGAAGGAAACGCAAACATTGGTAAGATAAAATTTATAAATACAGAACAGAAATAACTTGACTAGAACCTAAATAAGGATTAACTACCGCCACAGCGCGTCCGCAAAGAGCACTTGAGCCCTTGATGCGTAGAAATACAGTGTTTTCCTCTATTGGAGCGGTGTGTCTTTTGCCAATCGGACAACACCAGTTTCGAACGAGAGATTTCGTCGCGACAGCCCTCGCACAATTGTAAAAATATTTAAACTATGCCATCCGCAATCCGCAAACATACTTGAAAGGATTGTTGATTTTCTTGAAAGTATCATTTATTTTTTATTTTTCAGTAAACATTGACAATAAAACCGGAGCTATTGGATTTGTCTCCCGTATTATACCGGCTGTATACCCGATAGCTATATTGAAGGTCGACCAGGAAACTGGTGAACCCATACGAAATTCGAGAGGGCTATGCCAGGTCGGTAAACCTGTAGGAACATTAATTTCCAGATTTAGCCTTAATTGTTTGATACCATTCTGCAACTCATGTTTAAATGATTACAGCTGGCCCAGCCTAACGAGCCTGGTGTATTCATCGGCAAAATAAAGCCAAATAATCCATCGAGAGCATTCTTGGGATATGTGGACAGGGCCGCATCTGATAAGAAAATTGTACGGGATGTGTTTGAACATGGTGATTCCGCTTTTATTTCGGGTAAGACTTCACTCTTTTGCTTTTGATGATGGAGTGATAATAGTACATACTTTAAGTATATATTTTTATATACAGGTGACATATTAATAGCGGATGAGCTGGGGTACTTATATTTCCGTGATCGCACTGGTGACACGTTCCGGTGGCGCGGAGAGAACGTTAGCACCACTGAGGTGGAAGCCGCCATCTCCAGGTTCACTGATCACAGGGATGCTGTCGTTTATGGAGTCGAGGTACTATATTGACGATTACTACGTTTTTTTTTTGTTTATCAGCAACGTCGACGATTCCATCTGCATAAAGTGGCGAGCTAAACCTGTGCCCCACTCACTTTTAACATTCCTGAGTAATTTTAAGATGACTTAGTCACACTAACCTTTTTTTACGATACCTGACCTGATTTAAGCTATGAATTTCTCTTTTACTTTGATAATGCTCGCATTATAACCATCATAAGTAATAATACCTCAGAGTAGATAATATACTACGTTTAATACCTTAGTTAAGAAAATAAATAAATAATGGGAATAATAATAATAATCCTTGGACATTATCACACAACGCCATCTGGCCCCAAATAAGCAAAGCTATGTACTATATAAAAGTACTATGGGAAATTCGGAACGAGCAGCTGATAGAGCTCATATAATTTTTTTTTGTAAATACATACCAAACACCCAGACGCAAGGCAAACCAAATGTGTGCCCGGCGGGAAGCGAACCCGTAACCACTGGACCAGCGGTCTCGTCAAATTTGATCGATAAATCTCAATTAACGTGCTATGTGTTTTCGTTGTTATTTTCAGATCCCGAACACCGAAGGCCGTGCGGGTATGTGTGGAATCGTGGACACACAAAATAATCTGGACCTAGACAAGCTTGCTACGGATGTTGCCAAAGATCTGCCCAAATATGCTAGGCCGATCTTTATAAGAATAATGACCAACGTCGATATGACCGGTAAGGAACGACTGAGTTCTGCTATATTTGCGATCGGGGTCCCCCGGACTATCCGTTCGTACAGATCACGGCCGTGAATATCACGCCTTATGAAGACACCATCGAAGATTATCGGCTAGATTCACGGTGCAATAGACACAAGTCTTTTAAATTTATGACTTAAGCTTAGAATAAACACATCGCTTCGCTTAGCGAAGTCCTTATTCTAAGGAATTAAGCCATAAAATACAACGGCAAAGTGACGGTCCTTAGCTGAGACTTTAGTCGAACTTTTTTTTATTCGTCGATTTTTCTCGGTTTTCCTTAATAGTTTCCATTTCTTATATTCTCAGGTACTTTCAAAATGAAGAAGGTGGATCTACAAAAAGACGGATATAACCCATCAGTGATACGCGATAAATTATTCTACTTAGACCCTAAATTAGTTACGTACGTGCCTTTAGGACCTGAGGAGTACGAAAAAATTTTATCAGGACATATACGACTGTGATTTAAATTAAGATTAGGTGTACTTTTATAAAACTACTGATATTAAAATGAATGCTGTGATTAAAGTGCACTGTGAACGTGAAAGAAGTTGGTTAGGCTGTAATTTTTTTATTTTAATTCTTGAGTGGGCTAAAATATTATTATTTTTATATAAAAATAAATAATTTATGTAAACAAACAGCAGATGTAGGTAACTAAGTTAAATTATTCGTGTCTTATTTGTTCAAATTGTCATAGAAAAAACCGACCACTTATAATGTTAAATCAAATAAAAAAGGTAGATAGAAGTTTGCTAACAACATGCAGTGCGTAGGCAAGGCGTAGTTTCTTTGTATTCGTTGTAGGTGTGTAATCTACTATATAAAAATAAGTCGGGTTTTCCTTCCTGACGCTATAACTCCAGAACGCACGAACCGATTTCCACGGTTTTGGATTCGTTGGAAAGGTCTCGGGCTCCGTGAGGTTTATAGCAAAGAAAATTACTTACTAGCTGCCCGCCCCGGCTTCGCACGGGTAGACAAAATATATTTTGATAAATGTCTACCCGTGCGAAGCCGGGGCGGGCCGCTTGTTGTGTATAATGTACACTGCAAGGCATAGTTTTAACCGGCGTCACTTCGTTTTGCGCAAAGTTACATCTACCTTTTTTTTTGATCTGAGTTAAACAGACGTTTATTAACATACTCTAGGGAGATGTATCAAATATTTATTTTACAGTTGCAAAGGCTTTTCATCCACCTATATTTGTAACTTATCAATAGGTTTACGACCTCAAACAGACAAAATAGCATATTTTGTCGATAAAACAGATAAAAGTGTACTTTGTATAATTTACTAATAGGTAAAAAGTATGTAAGTGATGGTAAAGACAAAGTAAATCTAGAGTGAGAAAGAGAAAGTAAGTACTGAAATTTTTAAATTGTCAACTTTTTCTCATATATCTTTTTATTTTAAGCGTAGCATATTATCTACATGCTCTGAGGTAGAAGCTACAAAAGTATATGTAAATAAAATGATATATTTATAGTGGTTTTGTTTTATTAAAAATACTCGTTCTTCTTATTTTTAGTAATGGCAATCAATCCTTTTCAAGGACCATTTTGCCAGTGTCGAGTGTAGGAAAATTATCATGTTTCTAAATTTTAACTACACGTTGCATTTAAATACTGAGTGCCAAGTACATATTGTAATGACTTATTGGAGTTGCTGGAGACATTCCCTGACAGTTGCCGATCATAATAGGCCTTTAGGTCAGAGGTAAGTGACCTAAGTACATAGCAAAACGATAAATCACTTTACCTAAAATCCATATTACAGTACTATTTCCAATGTTCCTATAAATCAGTCACGAATATGTCAAATAAAACCTTACTGTACCCGGCACCTTGTTAGGTGCCGGGTACAGTAAGGTTTTATTTGACATATTACCACCTACCTACGTTGGTTAAGATATATATGGGACAATCTAAAAATAAAAGGAAACAAACTAACCAAATATAAAAAATAAATAAAACACTTGTCTCAAATCGTTTACACGCGGGAGGGTGCCAATGGCTGACAGCATTGCCCTGCTGTATGGCAACGTACAATACGGCCGACGTAACTTGGCGAGTCTGAACATAGGCTTTGCGAACTTTAGCGCATGTACACTCGTGTAGAAAACTGTTGATGCCAATTTCTTTTTTATAAACCAACTAGCATAAGCCAAAATCTCAAAACTCGAAAATCGCTCAGCGGTTTTCGAGTTTATCGCGAACAGACGCGGCAGAAAAATAACTCACTGTAAAAATTTAATTTCGATACCTCACCTTTCGATAGTGGCAGATTTTTACCATAAAACACAATATTGTTTGCACGTAATTCTTTTACTTATTATTAACACTTAATATATTTACACTTTTATTATTTAATCACTGTCACTAAGGGGGGAAATGCCTAACATAAAGTCGTCGGCTCCTTGCGTACCATGTGAGGTACTTGGCATAGTTTCATCATCGTAACCGTCGCTCTCACTTTCAGTCTCACTTTCCGAATCTGAAGCTGTATTAATAATGAATTGTTCCGTCATTTCGTCAATTATATGGTCGCTCTTTCTATATTCATCTTCGACCTCTTGCACTTTTCTGCATAAAGCACTCCATTCTTCCTGTTCCATTAAATTAACTTTTTCCTTTATGAGTTCCATTGTCCGGGTAACGTTCCAGTCGACGTTTTTAGCGGCTACGTGCCCTTTTATGGCAGCCCACGCCATCTCGATGGGGTTTAAATCGGGATGGTATGGGGGTAAACGAAGGACTTCGTGGTTGTTTTTTTTAAACAATTCGTCTATGACGTATCTTTTATGTACGTCTTTGTTTTTTTTTATAAGGTCATAAAGTTGCGGTTTACGCATGTCCTTTTCATAGGGTATACCCTTTTCTACTAACCACGATTCCATTTTTGCCTTCTTGTCATTAGATGTAGGCGCCGGATTCATAAGTTTGTTGTGGTACGGAGCATTATCGATGACCACCACCGCGTTAGGGCTCAAATTTGGGATCAGTTGAGTCCGTAACCATTTCTCATAATTTGTGAAATTCATATCATCGTGATAGTCTCCCGTTTTATTTCCAGATTTGAACATAAGAAGGGCGTTCGGAACAAATCCTGCTTCTGACCCAGCGTGTACCATGACTATCCGCTGACCTTTTGATATCGGGCGTTTTAGTCCTTGAGCGGAACCATCTGACCACGCCTTACCTTTTGTATGTGATGAGTGGGCATACGACTCGTCAGTGAATACAATTGGTCGCCCTTCATCTCTGTATTTTTTTATTGCCTTCAAGTATACAATCCTTTTCAGGCGAATGTCGGTCTTCTCTATTAGAACCATTCTATTAGTTTCGGTCTTTCGCCACTTGAAACCCAAGTTTTTGACTATTGTCTTTAAGCTCGTTTTAGCACCTTGAAAATTTACATCCCGTTTGAGTTTTACTAGTAATTTGTTTATTGTCGGCATTTTAGTTTTACTAGTAATTTGTTTATTGTCGGCATTTCTTTTTCGGTTTTGTGGAAGTTGTGAATGCATCTTTTAATTACACCCTGGTCAAAATTATCAATATTAGTAATAGGTTTCGATCTAGATCTTTTTTTACCAGGCGTGCGGAATACCGAAAGTAAACCCGAAATATTGCCTTCAGTTGCATTCCGCTGTATTGTGCGTTGCGACACACCAGTTGCGTTAGCAACTCTTAAATAAACGTTGTCTACATCTTTTACGCCTTCTTCTTTTTCTTTTTTCATATATTGTGTTAAATCATAAATTATTTTTCTCGCCTGGCGATTTAAGACGCTATTATGCTTTGGTGGCATATTTAGCGAATAATATATGTGGCAACACACACTTGCAAATAACACAAATAAAACAAACTTAATAATCTACAATTATCACTAAACAATAACAACGAAAACTTTTGTCACCGACTTTACTCAAGACAGAGACAGCGACGCGAACACGACACCAATGCTGACGTGTGACTGAGACGTATTAGTGTATCGAGCATTGCCGAATAAGCACGAAGTGTTACGAAGTTACCAAAAAGGGATGTCAAATACGCGTGCCTAAGGGTGTTGTTTAATCGATTTTTATTGGAATCGATTAAAATTAAGTCATAAAAATATATTTTATTGTTATTTTATAACGAAGTTTTAAATTTTCGCAAACAGTCGTTACTCAAGTAGTCGTTAATAGATAACTGATATTTAAGTAGATCATGTCTTTCAATCGAGAAAATTGCATATTAAATTAGATTTTTTTTA
This sequence comes from Falcaria lacertinaria, assembly GCA_951449985.1. Classification (NCBI taxonomy): domain Eukaryota; kingdom Metazoa; phylum Arthropoda; class Insecta; order Lepidoptera; family Drepanidae; genus Falcaria; species Falcaria lacertinaria. The sequence goes on from OX602110.1 coordinate 4,495,350, forward strand.
ATTTACTTTGAAATCTCGTTTATTAACAACAAATTTCACTGTATTTGTAAATCTATTACGTTAAATATCTTATATACAGAAACATCAATAAATTCCAAATAAAACTAATCGATTGCGATAATTGATTGAATAAAGGGTCGATTGTGTTTACGTAACATCACATCTCTAGCTTAGACAACCGCCCCCCGCACGTCGCCTCATACCACCATTTGGTTCCTAAAAAGAGCTATTGCGCAGCCTTCTGCACGAACTTATGACTCGCCAAGATACGCCGGCCGTATTGTACGTACGTTGTGTTGTTTACCCTGAGCTTTAGTCATTATTCTGAGCTGCATAGTCGCAAACAAACAGTCATGCCATTTGTTATGTCAATGTCACGTCAATTACGTCAATATCAAAATTGCCGTAAAAAGTGTCTGCCTGTTTTTATTGAATTTCGTTTGTTAGTTGAATTTTAAATTGGTTTCGTCTTAAGTTGTAAGTTGTTAAAGCAATGTGAATTGTATTTCGGCTGTATATTTAATATAAATTACCAGTAAATGATATTATAGCAATGATATAAAATATACTAGTTTTACATGTTTCGGCTTCCGCAATCCGCGACTTACCTGGTTGTGAGTCGTTTAGTTTAGTCCCGTTAATCTCACGTTATTACATAGTATAGTGGCGACTGCGGTTTGAGTAAGTGTGACACTGAAAGAAGCGTACTCATTCACATTTCACAACCACGCTGGGTCGTCGATCGGCAGTCAGTCGCATTTCGTTGCGAAAAGCAGTCGCGATGTTTTTCTTGGTGGCCGCTATCGCAGCGGCTTTTGTAGCCGTTTGGCTTTACTTGGGCTTACTTTGTACCCTAGTCGCTACAGTCACGCTAAGTTTGCTGTATGGACTTCTATTTCATTCGAAATGGTTGTATGTAGCTGCTATGACGACCCCCAGAGATCTCAGGTAACTTACGTGGTGAAAACATGCACCGAATATTTTTATGTACCTATCTATTGTAATGCATCTTTAAATTTCAAGCTATCCAGAATACCTACTTTTTTAACTTTCTCAGTTATTGCGTAGTTTTTATACTTTTTATGTAGCATTATATAGATATAAGTATACTGCCTATAATCTATAAAAAAGTATGTTTGACAACTTTCTCAGTCCATATATATAATATGTATTAAATATATTTCTTCCCCATATCTGTTAGATTTTATGACCTATGTAAGTGAATATTTGTGAATTTTGTAATAGCTATATGGCTAACAATGGTCATATGTTTTAGGGCTCTTTTAAGTTACACCAAGATTATCTGGGTCACAAGAATACTGGCCAAAAGGAACTTGACAATTCCTGACATATTCCATGAAACAGTAGCGAGGCATCCTGACAAGCCTTGCTTCTTGTTTCGAGATGAAGTCTGGACATTCAAAGAGGTTTGTTTTAGATATTAATTTCCATTTTACAATGCCTTGATATGAAATTCAGCATTTTGGAAGTTGCAAGAAGAAAAGGCATGTGATCAGTTATAATAAAAACAAATGAACCATTTACAAAAACAGTACTTATAACCTTGATTAGTACTTTTGTTAATTTTCTTAGTTAAATTATTATTTACATTCAAGTAATTATTTTATGATTGCTTGTTAATATTCTTGTAATATTTTATTATATACATTTAAAAAAAAACAAATCTGTTTAAAATCCCAGAAATCAAAAAAGGTTTAAGGGCATATCCATATTATCAATTGCTATAGCTCACTTATTTCAAAATTAAGGAACTCTAGCAGTCACCTTTACTTATTGATGTTCAAAATACTGGGGGTATCCCTAACATATTCCAAGCCAATTATTGAAAGTAATCACCATGCTAGCAGCACATGGGATAAGGGAGTGTCTTTCCTGTCTGCACAGCACATCCTTTAGGCACTCCGGACACCTCCCTCACTGCAGAAACAGTACCAAAAGTATAGTTATATTAATAGTTAACCATAAGAGCAAAATTGTCTTACAATGTTGTCAATATGGTCCCATTCTGTCAGATGTCTGCTATTTGATCATTGTCTGATGTCTAAAGAGAGGTAGGGCGATTTGGGATTCCCCGTGGGTTATCCCATTTAAATTGGAGCCGCCCGACTGAGGACCTTCGCCTTACAGAAGACTGCAGTGGAATAACACTACTTGATGTAGTGTTGTGTTTCTGCAGTAAGTAAGGTTGCCAGTGCTCCACGAGGATACGCTGGGCTAGTAGTATTGCTGCTAGCACAGTGAGTCCTCATCAACAACATGGTTGGCACCCCATCAGTGATACCCCTGGTATTCCTAGCGGCTATAGGCTACGGTGACTGCTTACCATCAGGTGGGCCGTATGGTTGTGTGCCACCGTAGTGATAAAAAAAAAAATATGATTTGTCATAGGATATAGAAAATAGTATGATCACCTGTATCATTTTAACTTCGACTTAAACAACGATTACAAACTTAAGTTGCGGTCCAATAACCTCAGTCATATATTGTTGCAAAAGCAACACGACGGCAAAAACGGCTTGGCAATAAAAATTTGTTTGCGAATGTCAATAAATTTCTAAGCATTGATACTTTTGAACATTGAATCCTTGAACATTACTTGCTGAATTTAAAGTCAAGATACTTAATTACGTATTCAATTATTTTATATGCTAATTAGTAACGTAAACAACCGAACCTTGGCCAGTAGTTATTCCTCATGAGGTTTTAATATTTATTCTTGTATTTTGAGTAGTTATATTTATTAAAAACTAACTGTACTCAGCATGTGTTGCAAATGTGCATTACCTCTTTTGGCCAGAAAGTAGGCAGATACTCGATTTCATCGTAATCGAATGATGAATGGCATATGAGCGCCACAGATGCTGTTCTGAGGAGGTCACTAGTTTATTACTTAACTTACATTAAGAAACAATTTCAACCATTGTTCTAGGTGGAAGATTACAGTTTACGCATGACGGCTCTGATGAAAGCCCAAGGTGTGAAAAAAGGTGACATAGTGGGTTTGCTTCTGAACAACTGTCCGCAACAGCCTGCGCTGTGGATGGGTTGCGCCCGCCTGGGGGCTGTGTGCCCACTGATCAATACCAACCAGAGGGGAAACGCTCTAATACACTCGATAAACGTGGCAAAGTGTGATGTTCTCATATTTTCCGATGAATATACATCAGGTAAGGCATGAACTCTTCACCATTCGATTCTATTTTATGTAAGTCTGTTTGTAGCTACCTCACATATGCCTTTATTATAAAGTGGTATATGATTTAGCAAAAGGAGATACTTGAGGGTTGAGGCATGTGGTAATGAAGGAGCAGTTGTGTCTACTACCTCAGACGTTGTCACATCTACAGCATAAATTCTGCGTTGCGATGTTCGTAAATGCTTTATTAGAACATATTATGAACAAATAATATTCGTAACCTACCTAATGGGAGGTTCTCTATTATGAGATGTGAGAATTATCTAAGTTCTTTTTATTTCAATATCCCAATGGCCCATGGAGGTAAATATATATTTAGAGTTTGTACGTCCGGGTGACACTGCGGAAGTGCAGCCAGTACACAATAAGTATTTCACCAACAACAAAGACTGAGAATCACTAAGCTAGCAGACTAACCTGGCCCATTACATTCATTATTTCATACAAATTATGTAATAATATTTATTTAATATATATTATTCAATTTGAATAATTCAACTGTGTTCTCAAGTATATGTACCTTCTAATACTGTCACTCACTATCATAATTTATCAGTACAGAAGTGTCAACGGCCTGACCTCCATCCATACACCCTACATCTCTAGCGCGGTATTTTTAACATACCTCTCATTTATAGCACGCGACGCTATTATTGGATAATGATGGATGACAGACACGTCACCACACTGTGCAATAACAGGTCCGTTACAGGTTGACTAGGGGTTAAAAACATAAAAAAGCCGTGGTGGCCGTGTGGTTAAAGCAAAGGCCTGCTATCTGATGAGCCCAGGTTCAAGCCCCAGCCTGTACCAATGAGTTTTTCTAAGCTTAAGTACAGGGATTATTCAGACCATGAGCTTAAAAAGAGAGGTAGGGCGAAATGGGATCTTTCGTGGGTTTTCCCATTAAAATTGGAGCCGCAGTCAAATAACACTAGTGTAATGTACTGTCGTGTTTCTGTTGTAATTAAGGTTGCCAGTGTTCCACGAGGATACGCTGCGCTAGTAGTAACGCTGCTAGCACAGTGAGTCTTCATCAACAACAGGGTTGGCAACGCGTTAGTATTCAGAAATAAAAGAGTACATTCGTATGTGTTCTGCGCCTGCAACATTAAATTTATATTTTATTGTTTTTTCATGTTATATATATGAGCTAAGAAACTAAAGTCCACGATAAGGCATGTCGAAAATGTAATAAAAACAATTTAAAATAAATAATATCAAAGAAATTATTTGGAATTCAGGGCAAAATACCAGCAGATTAATGCCTCCATACCTACCTTACAAATTTTAATTCAGGCGAAAAGATATATTTTTAAGTATCAGTGATTGGCACGCATCTTATTCTATTACTATACATAAACGATACTGAAGTACAAACAATAGTGGTTTCATTTTTGGTTTGTGTATAAGAGGTTGGCGCCAAAGCCGTGAGGCCATTATTTTCCGTTTGTTTTTTATTTATTCCAAAGACGTGGACTACATCTGGCTTAAAGATAATACTAATTATTTTTCAGCGATCCAGGATGTCTCTAGTGAGCTCCATCCAAAGCTGAAGTTGTTCAAGTTCACCCATCGTCCCCTAAACCATTCAAACCCGAAGACTTCTGACCACGGCGAGGGGATTAGAGATCTTATCGATTTGTTGGAGAACACGCCACCGGCCCCCTGGACCCTGGCTGATGGCGAAGGGTTTAATGGGAAACTGCTATACATCTACACCTCTGGTACAACCGGGCTACCTAAAGCAGCGGTCATCACGAACTCAAGGCAAAGTTCTCATTATGAAAAAGTACAACAAGTTCAACTGAATGACGGATTTTCATACAATCTATACAATCTGTCTGTCCCTCTTTTAATAGGATTTCCAAATAATCCCTTCTTGGAGCCTAAATCATAAAAGTAACAACGTACATATTACTGTGCGTAGATATATCAGTCGTAGAAGTGCTTTGTATGTATGTATGTGTGTGTGCAACATACATATTATATTATAAAACTGCACTGAATATACGCTATCTATTTTGTCAAAATCCTATTAAAAATGTTAATTAGTTATTAATGTTACGCGGATAAAGACATAGTTGTTTGTATTAACTAGTTTGATATAATATTGTTACAATTTAATGTGGCATAGCAGTTAGCTGTTAGGCTTATTAAGTACTAGCCTTAAAAAACGGTTCTGTCACTGGTTATAAGATAAATATCCTTGAATGCCTTCCAGGTTTATCTTCATGACAACTGGTCTGCACTACCTTCGCTTAAAGAGTACAGATCTGATGTACTGCCCTCTACCGCTGTACCACACAGCCGGCGGGGTGATCAGCGTGGGGCAAGCGCTAGTCCTGGGCTGCACCGTAGCTCTGAAGCAGAAGTTCTCAGCATCACAATACTTCGCTGATTGTGCTAAATATAATGCCACTGTGAGTAAAAAAATCTGGCATTTATTTAAGCCGCTTATGTAAATTATAGACGATTGGTTATTTTTATAATGGAATTATTATTAAGAAAGTATCTCAATAGTGAAACTCCCACCAAAGTAGATCCAGCCATGTCGGATATTAGAGACAGACAAAAAAAACCAAAACACTTGTTTTCATAACGTGTGCGGTCAAGCGCATGTCGAATCAGTTCGAATCTCGATGCACGCACACACACACCCGTCTATATCTATACTTCTATACAATATTATAAAGAGGAAAGATTTGTATTTTTGTGGGTTTGTATTGAATAGGCTCCGAAACCACTGGACCGATTTCGAAAATTCTTTCACCGTTAGAAAGCTACATTATCACTGAGTAAAATAGGCTATTTATTATACTAGCTGCCCGCCCCGGCTTCGCTCGGGTAGTCTGAATATTTAATAAATGTCTATGCTCCGAAACTAATGTCTACCCGTGCGAAGCCGGGGCGGACCGCTAGTATATAATAAAAAGAGACTTAAAGTAGCATGGAGGATAACGCTTTTTCGTTACGTGTCGATTTCTACCAGTGATGTCCTACCGTAAGCCGCGCAAGGAACTTCATTCCAAAAAGTTGTTTCCTCATCACAGATAGACACTTCAATTTTATTATAATCCCTGGAATACCAACCGGTAGCCTAGAAGGTTAACCCAGTTGCATGGATGCCATGTCATTAACATTGACCATTGTTTATTTTTAAGGCAGCACACTACATCGGTGAGATGTGCCGGTACATCCTAGCCACGCCACCGTCCCCTGCAGACACACAGCACAAAGTTAGAGTTATCTATGGCAATGGATTGAGACCTCAGGTAAGAAGTTTAAAAACATTTACCACTTTATTATGAAGTACTACTAAGTTTATAGATTTAGTTCTAAGAAGAGTTGCAACAGAGCGCAAAATTGATCTTTGCCTATGAAAGAACTAATTACATACATATTACGCCAAGTCCTTTTCGATTAGAGGTAGGCAGAGAGTATAGAGCAAATTCAATCTTGCGCTTGCACAACTCTTTTGCTTCTTTTACATTCATATAATGATTGCAATAGATCAAATGTTGACCTGATTACATATATTGACACAATTCTATATCTAGAAACAAAGCATTGTAGTTTAAAGTTAATCTAGTTGCAATTGAGTACATTTTCCCTCGAAGCCTAGGAATACCGCCTATTTACGTGTTCGTTTGCATATTTCATTTGTAGCTAAGGAATTTATTATTATAATTAATTTATTCGCTTGACTTCGATACCATCTTTGGTTACGAATGCCTTAAATGACCATAGGGTTATACAAATTAAATATTAACGTTGGTAATAATACCATTAGTCATTCATGCATCCATAGGCTACGGTAACCGCTTAACACCAACCGCGCAGAATGCTCGTTTACCACTTTAAGGGTAGAAACAAAATTTAAGTATACCTTTACATAAACATATATTTGATGTAACACATAACTACCGGACGATTACTGAAAAAACATTCAAATTTTTAAGGGCCACGTTTTTTTTTAATTTATAATTCGGGTTAGCGATTGACCACGATCTCACCTGATGGTAAGTGAAGATGTGGTCGAAGGTGGAGCTCGCTTTCCCGTTAGCAGCCTATTCACTCGTTATTACTTACTAACTACTAATTGCACCACATAATTATTTTACAATACACATAAATGTCCAATCAGGTAAGCTAACCGGTTCTTGACCGTTTCCTTGTGGGCAGAGATCACCGGGTCACCGTGAATAATCAGTACCATTGTTTCAGATTTGGACTGACTTTCTGAAACGTTTTAACATTAAAGAGGTCATTGAATTTTACGGGGCAACCGAAGGGAACGCAAATATTGGTAAGATTGGGTTTTTCATAAATATCTTATGATTCCAGTATGTGATATTAATTAAACTAGTTTCTGCCCGCGACTACGGCTGCGTTGAGCTTAGTACCTCAGGGGAACCTAAATTTTTTCCGAGATAAATCATTTACCCGTGATAAAAAGTATCCTATGTGTTAATACAGACTAAAAACTAGCTGTGTTCAAAATTTCATCCAAATCCGTTGAGTAGTTTTTGCGTGAGAGAGTAACAAATATCCATCCATCCATACTCACAAACGTTGGCATTTATAATATTAGTAGAATACTCTTTTCACACTAACCATAAATATCTATGTGTACGAGTACCAGATGATACTGGCCACTTAAGAATATATTATGAGCATAGACGAGTCTTAGTTAGCTCCTGTAACAGTGAGCAAAATTCTCAATTTGCCACGTGGAGCGACGGCTAAGCTCGTGATCCAGTCTGAGGCATCCAGCTATATTACATTTTTTTTTTACCTTACAGCGAACACGGATGGTACACCCGGGGCTATAGGTTTCGTTTCGCGTATCTTCCCTAAAGTGTATCCGATCGCCATCCTCAAAGTGAACCAGGACACTGGTGAGCCGATCAGAGGGGCTGATGGACTTTGTCAGGTCAGAATCAAGATTTTTACAAATAAAAAGTTTGTTTTTTCAACTCCTGGGAGATCACAAATATAAATTATTTGAGTTACTTGTCCTGTTAAAATATTTCTAGGGTCCCGTATCTCTTTTTTACCACTAAGGTGACACACACGCATACGGCTCACCTGATGGTCAGCAGCCACCGTAGCATATATCAGCTAGCAAAACCAGGGATATCACTAACGAGTTGCCAACCCTGTTGTCGATGAGGATTCACTGTGCTAGCTGCATTACTACTAGCGCAGCGTATCCATATACGTACGAAACACGAAACTGCATCGAAGTAGTGTTATTTGACTGCGTTCTTCTCTGTAAGGTGGAGGTACAGTCCCAGGCGGTTTAATGGGAAACTAACGAGAGCTCTCAATTTGCCCTTCTCTTTTTTTTAAGCTTAGAACAACTCATTGGTACAGGCCGGGGTTTGAATCTATGCCTATCAGATGACAGGCCTTAGCTTTTGACCACAAGGCCACCACGGCTTTACTTTTTTATTTTGTTTAATTAAATATTGAAATAAAGTGTGTAATACAAATGGGCAGCTGGCTCAAGCCAACGAGCCGGGCGTGTTCATCGGCAAGATCCAGCCCGGCAACCCGGCGCGCCAGTACCACGGATACGTGGACAAGGCCGCCTCGGACAAGAAGGTCGTCCGGGACGTGTTCACTAAAGGCGATGCTGCCTTCATATCAGGTATCATACACAATAAATACTATACAATTATATGTCTCTAATCTTTTTTATAAATGTCTCTGTGCGTGTGCAGGAACATTTTTCGACTACATATTCGAAAACATAACTCGCGAAATGACAAAATTTTTATACCAATTTTTTGTTCCACTTTTCACCGCCGCAGCGCTGTTCATTTTTCAATACAAAAATAGTCGAAGGCGATACGAAAACGTTGACGCAAATTATTCATGCTCGCGCTACAGATCTATATCATGATTTTTACATGGAAAAAGACAGAGCACTGCGTTTCTAGCGTGGCTTTTTTCCGAATCGGTGATAAAGTACCTTCTTAAGTGCCTTATAAGGGCCTAAACTAAATTAACGGTTTTGATTTTTTTCATAGTCAAAACTAGTTTCGAAATAAAGCCGGCACCTGATATGGTGTTTTGAAACACAAACACGAGGCATCGGAAATTATCTCAGCTTGTCAGCAGACATGTCCTCTTATTTAAAAACGGCTAAACTGATTTAGACGGGACTTTTTTTTTATTGTGATAGTAAATATAATAAGTCAACATGTGACAATATTTATTTCAATGCATAAACTGAGTAAAATGATATTATAAAACGATACACATGTAAAGAGATTGATGTGTGACGGGGGGAATCTACAAAGTCAAGATTTCAGTCAAGTCAAACTCTAGATAGAAGTGGTTAGTCACAGCAAATCGGAACAAACTCAGTATGTTCCTACCTATTTTTATTAAGTTTGCTCCATACACCAAAAAAAGCAATCAAAAAATTTTTAGCTTTTTATAATATGACCATTGACAATCGTATAATATTTTTTTGTTGCAGGCGACATTCTAGTAGCGGATGAGCTGGGGTACCTGTTCTTCCGCGACCGAACAGGTGACACATTCCGGTGGCGCGGAGAGAACGTTAGCACCACTGAGGTGGAAGCCGCCATATCCAGGTTCGCTGATCACAGGGATGCTGTCGTTTATGGAGTCCTGGTAAATTTGTTACCAAAACCTACATAACATAATGATTAACATAATAATAATGCTTGGACACAGCGCCATCTGGCCACAAACTAAGCAAAGCTTGTGCTATGGAAACCAGCTGATAGAATATTTATAGATTGTTTTGTAAATACATACTTATAAGTCCGTTAAGTTCAAGTCTGTAACTACAGCCGTTTAGGCTGTGCGTTGATATGTCAGTCAGTCACTCAGTCAGCTTCTTCTTTTATATATACAGATAATACATGCCAAACACCAAAACGTAAGGCATACACAACATGCTAAAAAAGGTCATTAGGTACATGATTTCGTAGGTGGTTACAAATTGAATGAAACAACTATGAACGGATTCATCGCGTATATTTATATTTTATTGTCAATGCCGTACATTACGGCTAATTACCGTATTAATTAATAACACTACGCACTGCGTCGTAGTGCTCAGTTTACACAGTGTTCTTGTGTTTTCGATATAGGCGCGAAATTCAAAGTAGTTTAAAATAAAGTAACATCACGACGAGACCGCTGGTCTAGTGGTTAGTATACCTGACTGCTGCGCTAGAGGTCGTGGGTTCGATTCCCGCCGGGGCAAACATTTATGTGACAAATATGTTTGTCTTGCGTCTAGGTGTTTGGTATTTATTATAAGTATGTATTTGTAAAAAGTATTATATCAGCTACTGGTTGCCATAGTACAAGCTTTGCTTAGTTTGGGGCCAGATGGCGCTGTGTGATAATGTACAAACATTATTATTATTATTATCAGATGGGCATCTAGTTCAAATGTCTTAAAATATCCCACTTTAGAATATCACTACATATTATAAAACGAAAGTTCCCCGCCGCGTCTAGTCTGTCTGAACGCGATAAACTCAAAAAGTACTAAATGAAATTTCGTATGGTTTTCACCAATGGACGGTGATTCCTTTGAAGTAGGCCTATATATATGCTATATATACTTATTGATATAATAGTGTATATAATTTTAATTTGTAGGTACCTAATATGGAAGGGCGTGCAGGCATGTGTGGCATAGTGGACGCGGACGGATCTCTCGACCTGGTGAGGCTCGCGGCCGACTTGGCAAGGGACTTGCCTGTTTACGCGAGGCCCGTCTTCATACGGGTTATGGCCAGCTTGGATATGACTGGTAACTTATTTATTTACACACTTTTAATGTTCCTATCAATGTGACGGAGTCGTTCAAGACGTCCGTTTTGAAAGATACAAAACACGAATATTTTGCAAGGTGATTCCGATGTTTAGAATAATTTTAGACGAACTTATGAAAAAAAAAATGGCGGTATATACTTCAATTTCGTTATACTGAATCGTAGTGATAACAAGGTAATCTGTCAAACAATATCTTGTTACCATGACGGATTACTACTACTGTAGTATGTTATCTAGTCTCAGCTGCTACTAATAAGTAGAAAGACACAAATTTTATGGTCACGACTCCAAGAATATTGGAATGGTGGCTATGATACATTGTACGCATACATCTTCATTTTTATGTTATCCCTATGGAATCTTATTTACAGGAACATTTAAAATGAAGAAGACTGATCTGCAAAAAGAAGGCTTCGACCCAAGTCTGGTGAAGAAAGACAAGCTTTACTATTTAGATCTGAAACAAGGCAGGTACCTCCCACTCGGGCCTGAAGAATACCAGAAGATTGTCGATGGGCAAATTAGGCTGTGATCTGATCGTAAATACAATATCAATTATATAATTTGGTACATCATGCTTGTTTGTGGTAGAGCAGAGCTAGTTGGCTGTGTATTGACGCGAATCAAATCCAAAAAGAACTCTCAGTTAATTTATTGGTACTTTTTAAAAAGGTTGATGATTAATGCTCCAAAGACATGAGTAATAATCATTATTTTATTTGTTAGTAAACAATACATTGAACCTATATTGATTCCCTTTATCGAAATATTTTTTTTTTGTCTTAATCTAAAGAAGCTTACGAATAACATAGCAATTAATTCCATGACGTTGCTTTCTTCGTCTGTATATACTTTTACATTTATTTATGACAATTTATTTTTTATTTCTTTATAAGATATGGAATTCTCTAAGTACACAAATTTATAGCTTTATAGCAATTTATTAGTGCACTATGCGCCATCCCAGTTTGCGATAGAAGTTATGTACGTATAGCCGTGCTTTTTAAAATATTCCATACACTCTGACTTCATTTAAGATCAATATCAGATTTTTTTATCCTGGTAACTAAAACCGAATCTTTATGTTGCTGCAAATGACGTCAGAATTATTCTTATAAAATAAGGTCGGTAACATATTTCAAAACTTTCTAACATCTTCGCTTTGAGTCAAAAAGTGATAACTTCACCACAGCAAACTTATGTAGCGCGTTTTGTTCTTTATTGCCAATGCAGTGTAAATGTAAGCTTACAGGGAGATGGTTATTGTACTTAACATAATAATACATATAATAAATAGCAATAGAGCCACTGACCTAATAACAAATGGACTTCGGATCCACGGTCAGAAGTGTCCGGAAGTAAAACGAAACAATGCGTTATTCGCATTGTTTCGTTGCAACGATCGTGCGTTGCGAAGCGTAACGAAGATTCAGCCCAAAAATTTTATCAAACAAATTTAACTGCGCGGCGAGCAAATAGGATTTAAAATTAATTGTTTTTTTATAATATTTCTCTTATACTTTTTCGTGATTTTTGTACTAGATCCGGTGTCAATTTGTTATTAGTTCAGTAGATTAGTATAGAGTGGTCAATACGGTGTAGGTATTGCCCACTAGGGCTTATTTTTAGTACCTATATTATTGCTATATTTATTGAAAGAATGATGAGAACTCTTATCATCTTAAGATGGATATGAATAAACGATTTACCCATAAGACAATAAATTCTAGTTACCTAAGCGGAAACCAGGAAAAAGGAATCATAATCAAAATAAACCTACATGTATAAATAACTACATGTCACCGTGTAGGCAAGACAGACACACACCATTTGTGTGTATGTAATAATATTATTGTGATCTGTGTAAAATCTGAACTTGATCTGAAATTTATTTTATATAATTTATAGCGTTTAAAGAAAGCGATCTGAATGCGAGGCGAATAAACATAAAACTTGCCCTTTTGTTTTATATAATTTATTAGTATATATTAATGAAACAAAAATAATGCATTCCAGTCTGAAAATATGATGATGTTTCTGCTAATTCCCAATATTTAATGTTGTAGATTTAGTGGGAAATAGAGAATTAGGTCCCATGATATTGCTTTTAATGTTGTCATATCTTCAAAAAATAACTACCTAAAATAATTTACTTGACGTGGTGAAAGTAGGTTTAATCATGTCACCCTCATATCCAATAATAAACTATAGCAAACCCTATACAAAGTCGACTTTAGGTTAGCAAAGCTATACTAATTGCCAAATTTTATCATTAATGGATTCAAGTGGATCAAAGGCGTTTTTTAAGCACATAATTCACGTTTAATTGCAATTAGATATAAAAGGACATAAGGTATAATTTAATTTAATTGTCGCAACAGTTTTAGCGCTCGTTACAGATAACGCTGCGTTTAAAGGTTATTCTGGAATGTTCCGTTGAAATATATGTATGCCCTTCTTCAATGACGGTACGTTTGTACGTGAGTCGATACTAAATGTACACTTTGTAATAATTATTGCAGTTGGTGGTGATAGAATTAATATATTATACATTTATTTTGTTGTAGATAATATAGAATTTATTTTCATAAATTTGACACTAGTTTTATTTCGTGTATCTGAAAGCAAAAATTTTTCAAAAGCTACTTGAGGAGAACTAATAAATCAAATGGTCACTAGTTCATCACAAATATTGACGTACACACATTGAAATATTGATGAATTTCTGAACATCTATACATCTATCTCAGAGTAGATAATATACTCTTCTATACTAATAGGTGTCGATTCTGTTGTTCAAAATTACTAAACCTAACTAATTTCACAGGTCTACAAGCCTATATGATAGTAAGAATGACTTAGTCCTGTCAAATTAGTTTAGTGATTTTGTACTACAGAATCGACACCATAAGGTTAGTACCTGATTAGTACGGGATAGTTCCCGTAGATGGAGTAACCCGTAGTCCAAGCATAGATATAAGCGAAAAAAATCCTAGGTCTGCGAGTCCAAGAGAATACAACCGCTAACCCGTAGTTTTGACAGGACATCATTTGATTTAGACAGCACTTGGTAATTTATAAATTTAGGGTGTGACAAGAGAATTATTTGAAACCTATTTTAGATCTGTAATCTTTTTATGGGATTTACCTATACCCTCTTTTGCACCTTACCGTTACCGGCGTTGTAAAGAAGCAGGGGAGACTGGCAAAATTTCAATACGATTTTGACTTTTGCTAGGGCTGCAAGCACCACAGACATCATTACACAAGGTGAGCGAAAGACCGCGATGTATATGAGAACATTTTAGCCTGAAATAAAGACTGATTGATAACCATTATACAAACTAATTATATATTTATATCAACAAGTAGACGCTTGAAATGCTGATAGAGTTTGTTTTGCTAGTACATTTACTATTGCAAATGTATTAATTGGGGTTGGTGGTGCAATCTAGCCACATCTAGGGATCGAACGGCAATGTCATTTAACCTAGTTTGTTTTTAGAAGGGAACTCTAGGTGTGCGAGCCCAACTCGCACTTGGCCGATTTTTTAAGCTTGCGTTTCCTAAATAAAAACTCAATAACGCCATCTATCGATGTCGGGAGTTATTAATTAACGCAGAGTTAAATATTGTGGCTCGTGGTTCAACTTCCTGTTACTGGTGGTGATGATAATGGTTGTTTTGTTTTACGTTTAAAATATATAAACCAACTGGTTTTGTGACTATGCATTTTATTTTATTGATAATCTAAACTTTGCAATATAACTCTTTACTGGGCGGAGATGCCTCCCATTGTCTACGGCCATTAGTAATAAAAATTTTCAAATTTCGAGCATTTTTGAAACGTCAATTAAAGTAAGTCACAGACATTCATTTTATTTTACATTTTACACACGTCGAATGAATTAATTAATTATTGGGGTCGGCCTAACGTCGCGGCATCCGTTCGGATCGGGATCAGCTGTTGTGGGCGCGCATGTGCAGCTGGTGGCGCGAGGGGGGCCCGCTCCACGTCATTGTCCATTGCCGCGGTCGCTAGCACGGCGCACGCCGCGTCCTTCCTGACTGGCTCCCGCCGCATCGTAATAATCGCATTTGTAGCGAAGTGTTCGGTGTGTGTGGACACGCGCGGCGGGCAGTGTTCTCGCTTGTTTACCGTCAGCACTGTCACTTGTGTAAAGTTAGCCGCAGTGTGGCCTACTGGGCCGGTCGCCAGCATGGACGCGATACTGGCGGCGCTCGTCGCTCTGATGGCACTGGCCGCCGCTATGGCCGCCGTGCTGAGCACACTCTCCAAAGCGGCCGTGTTCGCCATTCTTGCGATCGCTCCCTGCGTATATCGCTACAGGAAGCACATCTACATCTTCATCAAAACACTCCCCAGGGATTCCAAGTAAGTACCTACATAACTATTTTGAAACGTATTAGTAACTTTGTTTTGATGGCTCGTTTTTTCATTGATTTTTAGCTCAATAAATTGTATTAATGTACCTACGTGCGAAAGGTAGATACAACCCTATGACTGAAAATTAGGAAGGGTTACACAACTTATTAATTTTATTTTTGGCGTAGTAAATAGATGTGGCTCACATAAATAAAATAAAATATCCTCTTCTTAGCTGGGTAGATAGCTTATATACAACAGATACCTACCTACATCGCTAAATTCATATTGTGTGTGTGCGTGTGGTCAGTCACAATAACCTTTGTTATTATTAAATTAACTGCACGTTAGTTAGGACGGTTTGGTCATCTTACATCACAAGCCAATTTGATTAAGGTAGGTAGGTACCGAACATGTAAATTTCATTTATGCAAATGTGTAGGTAGGTACTTCTTGAACAATCCTATCCACCGTTTGAAAGAACAAAAAGCTTTGTTGATGAGTGTTGTGTAGGTATTGAGTATTGAGCGCATTTTAGGGTTCTGTATGGCAGGCCGGTCCTTCCGTTAGTCCTAATTTTCTATCTTTTGAGCCGTAATTGGTCGGTACTAATGTATTATTATGACGGATACCTACCTACATATCCTAAAATAAGATTTTGAAACAAAGATTGTGTCAATTATTTTATATTTTTGTTCTAAATTATAAACG
Source organism: Falcaria lacertinaria (assembly GCA_951449985.1). Lineage (NCBI taxonomy): Eukaryota > Metazoa > Arthropoda > Insecta > Lepidoptera > Drepanidae > Falcaria > Falcaria lacertinaria. The sequence goes on from OX602110.1 coordinate 4,511,498, forward strand.
GTCTTACAAGCACCAACCTGATGTGAATATAACAATACAAATATATATCATTCTAAGTAGAAGATAATACAAGACCTCAAACATTTTTTTTTTCTTAAATATTATTTACGAGTCAGCGATTGACCACGCTCTCACCTGATGGTAAGTGAAGATGTGGTCGAAGGTGGAGATCGCTTATCCGTTAGTAGCCTATTCATTCTAGTCTTGAAGAGTACCAGGTTTTAGGATTCAGGGAACACTGACGACGGGATAGAATTCCAGTCCTTTGCTGTACGCATTATGAAAGATGATGCATAACGCTTCGTGCGTATTGGTGGTATGTCCACAAAGTAAGGGTGAAAGCTGGAAAATGGATGAACTAAGTAAGAAGAAAATGTATCTGATAGAAAACCGAGAGGCAGGCAATTCTGTGTCGGTGCTCGAGTCTATGGAGTTTGGTTTCGACCAGCGATTTGTGAACTATGTGTAAAAGAAACTACAATAATAATTATAAAACAAAATACACAAATAGGCTAATGTGTCTTTGTCCTGATGATAAGGGACTGAATAAATGTCTGTTACGGAACTCTCTGAGTGCGATATTGACTCCCGCCGCTGATTGGGTTTTTAATAAAACAATGCTTTTTTTAAATATTGATTATTTCAGTACATACGTATACAGGAAAGTACCTATATATATATAATGTAGCTTCATTGTTCTCTCGAATATTACGTAGATATAGGCACCTACCTTCCTACTTGCAGATAAGCCTAGTGCTTTCTTTGTGCACCAGGTTTCGAACTAGTTGTCCGTAAAGACTTTAGTAGATACGTACCTACTCTATTATAAAGGTACTTTCTTAGATTCTTAGTTTAATTTTTTTTAGTGTGATGTGGACCTGACGCTGAAAATATCAGCTTGTTTGCATATTGATAAGGTTATAGGTAGATGATAATATAATCAAAAGGTAGATGAGAGGTAGACAAACCAGTGTAAATAACTCTTCATTGTGATAAAATATTGTAACAATTTTCAAGAGCACTCTCATTTCACACACACAATATTCATTCGTTGTTGCACGTTGTAGTTCTACATTCAAGGTTGATTATTGGAGCTCGGTTATTTTTGTTTTACACGCACTCTAAAAATATCTAATGGTCAACCTATCGTTACATATTGAAACAACGTAAGTTGTTACATAGGTTTGTATGTCTAACTGTTGGTCCGGTAATTGCGCTTAGACCAGTGTTTCCCAAAGTTAATTATACCCTGACCTGGTTAGTTTAATGTTTCGCCATCGTGACCTATTTACTAGATTTTAAGCCCTCCTAGTGCATATAGGGAAAATTAAAAACACATTTTAAAACAAGCGATTTCGTGAAATTTATGAAGGCTATTGGTTTTAACTATGGATCATGAATGAGTATGGTGGATGATAAGAAATGAGACGATACTGCGACCCGGTATTTTAATTTTCGTGGCCCGCGCCCTGTACCGGGTCGCGACCCACTATTTGGGAAACGCTGGCTTTAGACCTTAACACATTCTAAATCAATATACTGAATCTCAAGCATTATGTAAAAGAGTGAAATGGCGCTTTATAGGCAGAGGTACCCACCTGAAGTGACTCATGACTGTATATTTAATCTGAAAAAAAATAAACTGACTCTTCTACAGGCCTACCGCAAACAACGTCGACGTCTCATTATTATTATAATCCTTCGAACTCTGAATCTGCTTTCTTTTAACGGTTGCGATCTAAGTTACAATATTGTCTCAACTTCTTCATGATTAGATAAGAGAATATAAATTAAAATAGAAATTAAACTGAACGCAGGTACCTAACGTGATCGTATTGTTATATCGTAGGTAGGTAGGTTCACTAAGATTGTGTTTGAAGCTAACAAAAGAAGGGTCGGCAACGCGCGCGTGATACCCCTGGTGTTGCAAGCGTCCACAGGCTACGGTGACCATCAGGTGGGCTGTATGCTTGTTTGCCACCTTAGTGGTATAAAAAAGTAGGGTTGTTAAAAAAATATGTTTTATATGCGATGAGTATCTGTACTCTCTGTAAATAAATTACTGGTACCGGAATTGGACTTTGGTTGATTGATATGTAAATAGAGTTTTGTACCTATTCAGTACACAATATTTCCACCACATTGTGACAGATCATTCAGATTTGTTATTATAATAATTGACCTAAATGCTCGCTGAACATACATTCACATATGACTAAACATGGAAGAGCGAATTCCCACTGGACTTCATAATACATATGTCCTAATCTATGCCCCATATGTTGTCGGCTTATGAGGTTCTTCAATGTGAGCAACAATATCTACTCAAGACATGTAAGTGTTAAAGATTAAGTATCAGACTTAACTGCTACACTACCTTAGACATATCTGAAAATTTTAGTATTAAATAAAACGTTCTATGTAACCCTGACAACGTATATAACATAGTGTCTGTGCTAAGCGTGCGGTTAGGATACCTAATTCGATTCGACTCAAGAACACAATAACTATGAGGAAACAATGCATCAACATTCCTTTACAAATCTCGAGGATAAAACTAAATACTAGGTACCTATATAAATTTGTTATTAGCTAAGATGCTCCAAAATCGTCATTAAACCTAATTTAGTGGTTGGAGGTACCTACCTATATATAAAGCGGGCTACATACCTTCAGTTTTAACTGTACAGTCGGACTGTGCAGTTAAATCGTACGTGTACGTGTAGGCAAAGCTGACAACTGTGCAGTTGAACTGACGAACGTGATCGAACGTGTGTAGACACCAGGGGCGTCAGTTATAACTGCACAGTTCGACAGTAAGCTTACGGCCGGCGCAGGCGGCGCGGCCATACCCGCAGTTCTAAATTCAGTTCTTCGTTATTTGAGTTGTTAGTAACTGTCTCTGTCGCATGAGCACCTGCAAAGTTAATCGAGCATATCATAAATTGCAGAGAACATTCTTTTAAGTTTTTGTCTGTGGAGTTCATTAGCGACCATGATGATATTTACGCTAAAAATCTAATTTCTGTCAATGTATTAACCTTCTTGACAATAGTTCAATGTTCAATAAATAGACGATAACATTGGTTATGCAGGTCATACACTGACTACACCGTGTCAATACACAAGTCAATTAATCCGCTTCGCCTGGCTCTCAAACAAACGTTGTTAGTCGGACGGAACCCGATTGATGTTGATGTAGCTGGTCACCAGAGCCAAACACGAAGTGGTTTTTGAAAATAATTTACCTGTGTGTCACCGACTATATGCTTTTCTTTACCTGTGTGGCCTATTAACTGGACTTACAGGAACCACATTTTTTTGTGTAGCACGGTCTGCAGTAGTACCAACATAATTACGAGACCGCTGGTCTAGTGGTTAGTATACCTGACTGCTAAGCTAGGGGTCGTGGGTTTGATTCCCGCCGGGGTGAAAATTTAAGTGACAAACATGTTTGTCTTGCGTCTGGGTGTTTGGTATACAAAAGAAAGTATTATATCAGCTGCTGGTTCCCATAGTTTAAGCTTTGCTTGGTTTGGGTCCAGATGGCGCTGTGTGATAATGTCCAGCATTATTATTGAGTATTATTATTATTAATTAGCTATTCAGTCTGGTTCAGAAATTACAGTTCTAAATATATTACAATCCTACGACATTTCATAGAATGAATATCGTACCAACATTTTTATTATCTGAATGATAACACAGAGCAAACAAAGGCCCAAGCGGAACAAAGATCAGTTTGAAGTTCGACGATGCGCAGAATGAAATTACATACATTGTTTGTGGAATAAGCAGTTTGTTGGGAACACGCACAGCATCTAAATACATTTCAACTATACACGTCTGTAGTTGGGAACAACCAGTCTGTTGTATTTATGGCAAGCATTCTGTGGATTGTCATTGTACCCAGCCTGGTTCAAGGTCAATTGCCAGGGTTGGCGCTACCACCGCACTTTATACATAATATATTCATTCAATATTCCGTTATCGATTTGGCAGCATATACTGTATGGGAATAGGAAAATGGGTTGGCTATAGGGATAAAGCCATTGTATTGTATTTGACTAATAATCTTTCATAGTTCATAACGTAGTGGTAGTCCAAACTTTCAGATATTTAATTTTATTTTGCAAATTTGTTTTTGATCGATAGTGATAGTGATTATGAACAAAGTAATTTCTTAACTCTCAATCTCATTATACCTTCGAGTAACTACTATGAATAATGTTGTATAAGGACAAAGGTGCTATATAATGATTATTTAATTTAATTGGATTATCGTGGTAACTGGTACGTTAGTACGGTAATAAGAAATACTTTTGACTTAAAATTTCTATTTTAATTAATCTCTGTCCAAGCTGTTTCCTAGCCTCGAGCCTGATTTCAAAACCTAGATAAGTTATCACGGTCCTCTATGTATGTGACATATTATTATCCATTAGATCGATCCCCACTCCCCAAGCTCTGGCAAGTCGCCTTGCCGCAGTTACCTTCACGGAAACAATCCAGTGTCGGTAGTTATGGAACATTTAAACTGTATGAACAAGATAATAGTGCTTTGAGCCTAATGATGCTTTAACAACTTGATGGATTCACCCAATAAAAAACTGTCATATGTATTACTAGCTTCGTACGCGTTTATTCCGATTTTGTTTGTAATTTCATGGACTTTTTTTTGTTGCACGGAGCCCTATTTTTTCACAATGAAGGTAGCCTATGTTATGCCTTCTAGAATCAGCTGTCTGGCACTGAAATTCCCGTTCAAATCGGTCCAGCCATTTCTGAGATTACCCGGACTATTTTTATACAAACTGACAATCAATTTTATTTATTTGTATAGATAGATTATGTGTAAAACAACATAAAATGAAGGAGAGTAGGCGGGAGCGCTCCTAATTAGATCTAATAAATTATTGGGTTATATCAATGAAAAAATAACAGTAGTAGTTACTACGTTACTGAATGGAGTAAACTGTATAGTGATGTGCTAGTGTATGGAGAAAGACAAATTTCTGATGTTTTGGTACTCCACTCAACCTTGCTTGTATAGCAAGTGGCATGTCTCAATAGCATCTTTATATTATTTTTCTTATAACAAACTAGGTATGTATCATTGATAATCTCTTTTATTAACTCAATTTCAATTTCCTATTTCTATTGTTGGTAGACGTCGCCTGCCTGGCTGACCTATTGGAAGGCGCGTGCGACTGCGATCGCTTGTCCAACGCATTGTTTACACTCGTGCTATTTTAGATGTGAACTTTAGTCTACGTAATATATTCGCACGTGCGGCTCAACCGTTTATAAACTTGTGTGTGGGTATTTGGACAGACACAGCTGCAGGTTATCGTTCCGGCTTAAATACATTATTCATGAAACTTACTCACACGTAAGCTCGAATATAGCTCCAATAGCCAGCTATCGTAAGCGTAACGTAACTGGAATCAATACAGTCTCACGTGTTTGCTTTAAAATAATCATATGTTGTTAGTATAGATCAACGTAGTACGTAATAATATATCCTGCCACGATAAACAAAGTAACACCCACTTCTCATCGAAGATGTTTTTAGGTCACAATGTCTGTGAAATATCGATCGTTGTTCTTTGTGCACATCTCAATTTCCTAACTAGATGAAAATAAATGAAGCATAGATAAAGTCATCAAATAGTTTAGCCCAACCAGGGATTCGAACCCAGGACCTCGACGTCCATCGCCCAGCCCAGCGCATTACCTACCGCTGAGCCACAACGGGCGTCGGCGGAAATGTTTATCTTAATGTATTTAATTTAAATGATATCAATATTATGTTCGTTCGTTCGTTACAGTTATTCAGTGTGACGAATCTTGTATTCTTTTATCAATATAAGCTGAAATATTGTTGTTTTTCTCATATATCGGTGGTACCGTCAATCATGTTCCGTCTAGACTATAGAGGTCAGATGATAACGCGAGGTGGTATTGACCGAAACTAATAAACAATAAAGGTAGTGCTACTGCCCTATAGTCGTGAGATAGTGCTGATACTCCGAGAGCAAAGGCCTATGACTACCCTCATGATTACTAGTATCCACTTGTCTTTTATATATTCTGGTTCAGAAGTTTACAGGTTAGCTTAGTTTAGTGAATAGCTTGAATAGTTATCAAAAGAAACAACATGTATCATCGGAATCCTCAACGTCACGCTCATTGAGATTATTCGATCATCTTCGGCACTGGGTTAAACCATTTGTTACAAACTGCGTAAATCATTTAAAAAACGTGTAAGATTTATTTTTTAATCATGTTACCTCTAGAAACTAGAAATTAAATTATCTTGATAACCTATAACGTCAAATGTTCGCCTACTGAAGGTGGCCGCGAAACCGGCGCAACGACCCAGCAAATTTATTTATTTATGTATTATTATTATGATTTTCCATCTTTCATTGTCTTGGCTTTTTAATTTTAAATAAACCTATTTCGTAATCGCATTAAGTACTTATTCTTTTTATATAGGTATTACATGATTGCTATTAAAAATACAACTAGGTTCTTGGTATTTGGTAATTTGGTATGCAAATTTGCTATTATTTCCGTAAATCTGTTAACCTACAGTATTTCCAAGGTTTTTTATGTTGAGTACTATAAGTAGGCGTTGAAAGTCCCATTAGTGCTTATAGGATTATGTTGAGGCATCTACAACACGCAACAGTCGCCTGAGTCTCGCCTAGCCCGACACTGCAGCATTCCGCAGTGCCGAGCCGTATCATATGCCGCGGTACGGCTTCTTGCACCAATAGACAACACATTATAGCACTAGAGACTACTGGCAGACTGCACTACAAATAGAGAGCTGTTGTACCTACATACATTCCTTGTATAATATTGTACCGCTTTTATAATTTTCTAGAATGTTTATATCGCCATCTAGTTTTGTCAAAGCGCCGCCGCTGCGATAATTTAATGTATACATATTATACTTAATACGATATTTTAAATCTTTATTTGGTTACATATTTATTATTTATTATATTACTATATTACTAGCTATTGCCCGTGGCTTCGGTCGCCTTTAATTCGGCGTAACGTGTTTTCCCATTTCACGCCTTTAGGGGTTGAATTTTTAAAAAGCCTGAAGCCAGTTTCTTATTTGTTTATTGTGAATTTTCAAATAAAAAAGTCTTATCTAATACTTAGGGGGTGAAATCTGGAAAACTCCTTTTTAGCGCATGCCAACGTTATAATAACTATTTGCGTGCCAAATTTCAGCGCAATCCGTTCAGTGGTTTGAGCTGTGTTGATAATTAGCCTTTCATATACATTTCTATGTAGCTTTAGAATACCATCGACAAACAACTTTAACGTTACTAATGGTAATTAATTGTATGGGATACCATATATGATATGTATCGTATTGTATGATTAATAACATTAACGACCATCTTTTTATGCTATGAACGATCGCGTTCTTTTGCCGTAGGTCATGAAGAGTCAGATATGATTTTGTTTTTAAATATTTAATCTTTGAATCGAGGAGATCGATAACTGTTTACCTCATATAGTATAGGTATGAGCAATGGGAAAATATTTTTGACCGACTTAATTTAAAACACATGTCTGTCGAGGGCAATATAATAACGTTGTATAATACGACTTTCCAATATAATCTATCTAAGTGCCTATATTATGGTTTTGTCTGCAGGTTCCTATGGCGGTATGCGAACGGCATGATCAGGTCGAAGCGGTGGGGCCGGCAAGATGCGACGGTGGCGGAACTGTTTACTCGGCGAGCCCTCAAGCACCCTGACGCTCCTTGTTTCATTGTCGTCGGGGACCGCACTTGGACCTTCCGTCAGGTGAGTACTACTTTATCAGTAGGTAGGTACCCCATATGGTAGGTATCAAACACAAACCATATTATCATCACCTCGGATTTTGATTTTGTTATTTACTACCCTGGCCATATTCTAAACATTGTTGTAGTCGGCATTAGATCTTACCCAAAGATATAAATTAGCTACCGGGACCGGCCGATCCATAAACCTAGATATAGAGCCACATAGAATCAAAATGCCCTCAGCAATCTAGTTTGGCTACGCGATTTCAAAATAAAAATCAAAGATAAAACCACTAGTGTGATACCATTATAGAATCCTCTCAGCATCTCCTAACAGCTTAAAACCTTAAAATAGACTATTTCATAAAATTCAAAAAACTTAACAAAAATTTTCTTCTAAAAACTCATTATTCAAAAATTTATTTCTATCTTCTGTTTTTTGCACCAAGGCAGCTCCCTGTAGTGTCCCGTAGTCCGTCTGCATCGTTTCTGTCCGCCTTCTGTGGAAAAAACGCAAAAATTAATTAATATTCGTAATTTGCACAATTGCACAGCATACCGAGGTTACCTAAGCCCTGACAATCCGATACAATTTACGCGATTTCAAAATAAAAATCAAAGATAAAACCGCTAGTGTGATACCATTATAGAATCCTCTCAGCATCTCCTAACAGCTTAAAACCTTAAAATAGACTATTTCATAAAATTCAAAAAACTTAACAAAAATTTTCTTCTAAAAATTCATTATTCAAAAATTTATTTCTATCTTCTGTTTTTTGCACCATGGCAGCTCCCTGTAGTGTCCCGTAGTCCGTCTGCATCGTTTCTGTCCGCCTTCTGTGGAAAAAACGCAAAAATTAATTAATATTCGTAATTTGCACAATTGCACAGCATACCGAGGTTACCTAAGCCCTGACAATCCGATACAATTTACGCGATTTCAAAATAAAAATCAAAGATAAAACCGCTAGTGTGATACCATTATAGAATCCTCTCAGCATCTCCTAACAGCTTAAAACCTTAAAATAGACTATTTCATAAAATTCAAAAAAATTAACAAAAATTTTCTTCTAAAAATTCATTATTCAAAAATTTATTTCTATCTTCTGTTTTTTGCACCATGGCAGCTCCCTGTAGTGTCCCGTAGTCCGTCTGCATCGTTTCTGTCCGCCTTCTGTGGAAAAAACGCAAAAATTGCAACGCCCACCCGCCCTTTGTCGTCTATACCATAGAAATTTTAAAACTCCAATTTAAAAATTATTTAGCAGTCGGATAAGGTAGTAGGGGTACAATGGAACCCCAAAAGGGTCATACCATCCCGTGCGCTTCACAAATGGCCTGTTTTTCGCCCTAAAACAACTCCGATAGTGAAGAATTTCGCGATGCTGTCTCCATATCGCAGCGTCCCGCACCCAAAAAGACAACTGATGCGAATTCAAAGCTCGTACAGCTCCCTGGCACCTCTGATGAGGTAACCAGCATCAGGAGCTATATCGAACTAACCTCCAAGCTCACCAAATGTATAACAACCGCAATAAACGAAGGCAAAAGTGTCACAGCTGTGAATAAACGACTCATCGCCGCCGCTGCGGAGGAGTTGATGAGGGCTGCCGCACTCGTCCCGACGCTCGTACCGGCTCCAACTCCCGCTGCTGCACCTGAAACAGAAAACCATATTAGTAAGAACATTTATAAAGAAGACATAATACAAGAAATAAAATCACAATTGGACAAAATAAAACAGGACACAAATGAAATCAAGCATATAGTTAAATCACAACCACCGACCCCTTATTTAATGCCCAGCAGGTCTTATGCGGCTGCGGCAAAGTCAACTACTAGCCCCACACCCACCAGCAAGCCCGCCCTGATTGTATCGGCAAAAAAGGACGCAGCGACACGCGAAGAGCTCGTATCGCTGTGGCGAAAGAGCGTTACATTCAGGGAGGTCAGCTATGCTCCCGCCAAAATTCATCCTGTCTCAAACAACAAACTGCGCGTGGAGTTCGACAGCGTCGAGCAGAGGGATGAGACCATGCACAAACTAGAGAAGGCGACCGATGTTCAGGCAGAGGCGACACGCAGACTCCGCCCAATGTTGATAGTTAAAGGACTCACTAAAGACATCCCCTCCGGTGAACTCATTAATATAATAACTCGGCAAAATGATACCCTCAAGGCAGCCATGAAAGGCGACGATGACGTACAGCTGCGCTTCATCCGTAACAATCGGAATGAGAAGCTGTACAATGCGGTGCTGATGGTCACTCCACCTGTGTGGCGAAAGGCCATGGAACTAGAGCGCATCAATGTTGACCATCAGAAAGTTCACATTAGCGACTTCAGCCCTTTCCTACAGTGCTTCAAATGCCTCCATTTCGGCCACACACAAAGCAAGTGCACTTCTCAGACCACCGCATGTTCCCACTGCTCATCGGAAGGCCACACCTACAAACAATGCCCTCAGAAAGATAGTAAAGATGCAACTAAGTGCTACAATTGTGTCAATAGAAATAACAAATACCAAACCCAACTAGATACTCGTCACTCGGCGACTTCAGACTCCTGCTCCGCAATCAAATCCATGAAAATACGTATTCAGCTGAGGACCGATTATGGATCATGCACACCTTAATCTCAGAAAATACCATAAGACAAAATTACCTCTGTGACCAAACGACGGTACAGGATCTCCAACGGCTGGTTCGTGACTGCGCGGGATTTGGTGTTCTACGTCAAGCTCGTCTTCTGCTGTGCAGGCACTGGGACTCCACGCCATCTATCTTGGAAAAACTTCGGTCGCAGGGGAAATCATCAATACACATAAAAATCTCTTATTTAAAAATAAATAATATAAATATGTGATGTATTTGTATATATTTAAACAAAATACTGATAATTATGCACAATTTGCTATGTATAAAATCAAAAATAATACTAATCATAATAATTATGCAGTGATACAAAATACATACTTCTAAATGCCTGGCTTGCATGACTTTGTATCACATCGCGAAGCTGTAAGCCAGACTGAAATCATAAATAATTTTTATTCATTTTCATATTTTTGTGTATACCTATCTAGATTTAAAAGAATCATTTATAATTTTACGCATTTGCAGTGTATATATACAATGACAAACCGTACTCATAATAATCATAATGTAGAGACAAAATTATTAATTTGTAAGTGTCTGGTTTGTATGACTTTGTATCAAATCGCGAAGCTGCAAGCCAGACCTCAATCATATTAACACTATATTGAATACACAGATATCCTCACAATTTGTAATAATTGCTTGTATAAACTTAAATGTATAATATCACATGAATTTAATATATAAAATTATCATTATAAAAATATGTATAAATAACAGCGATAATTATGATAAAAAGTGAAACCAAAAATGTACAATATGCGTAACAAATGACTTCGTATCAAATCGCGAAGTTGCAAAAAGTATTGAAATCATAATAAAAGGAAAAAAAAAAAAACTAGTTTGGCTAATACAAACCCGCGCAATTACAATTGTCTAACCTCTGGTAAGTACTACGCCTTAGTATTTTTCCATTTGAATGTCAAAGCACCTTTTGAGAAGCAGATATATGACGTCACGTTTGGTCACTTACCTGTCTTCTGGTGACTGACCCGACAATGAACAATGTAACGTTTCGTCAATGAGGTGCTAAATGCATGTTGACATTCTAATCACGATGGTGTAGCTGTTCACTGAGCTAGTACCTACATATATGTATGTATATATATCGTTGCTGTTATGGTTGTGTGTACGCAGTGTAGGCAACCACCTCTTGACTTCAATGACACATTAGATAGGTATATAACTAGTTGCTGCAGGTTCTTAAAATAAAAGTGTTTACAAATGATAAGATGCGTGAAATATATGTACAGACGAGTAATCTGTGATGTCGAAATAAAGGCTCTTCTCAAGATTATACGATTATTTGACGACTTTGCCTGTCTAGTATTTTTACATATTAAATAACAGATTTTTAGCTGGTTTGTTTGACGCTACTAAACAAGTAGAGGATTTTTCATAGAGCGATAAATACTAATACATATAAAAACCTCTAAACTTCATATTACCGACTGACATACGCTTTAATTAACATAACTAATAGAGGAAATATACGATCATATCCTATCCTATCCTATCCGAAATAATATTTAATTACAAGTATTATTTCGGAACTATAAAAACTGATATTAAGCATAAATCGATTATTTATTTAGACTAAAAGTTTATATCCAGGTACTAGACAAAAATAATAGAAACCAGTTTTCAGCTTAGCTTCACAAATATTTGCATACATGACATACACATTAAAATTAATCTATGTGAAGATTCATCCCATTATACGTATATTTATAAAAAATTGTATTCAAAGTGGTTTGGATGTGTACCCACATAAAAACATAATATAATTCCTTCATGGTAATTAAAATATTCTAGACAGTTTTAAGATTAAATGACACGTCAAATAGTAAAGTTTAAAATAGGCAAAATAACATTTATATTGTAAAAAATAATTGACCATGAATATTTAACGTAATTTGAAAAATAACTACAATATTATATTATAGTATTAAAAGGCTTCTTTCTAAAATAAAATTTACAGATGGCTGAGAAATCGAATCAGGTAGCTCGCGTGATGCAGGAACATCTTGGATTGAAGCGTGGTGACGTAGTGTGCGTGTTCATGCCCAACTGTGGGGAGTTTGTGTACTCGTGGCTGGGCGTGGCCAAGCTGGGCGGCGTCTCTGCGCTCATCAACAGCAACCTGCGGCACAAGCCGCTCCTGCACTGCATCCAGGTCGCCAAGGCCAAGGCAATCATTTATTCTGATCAGCTCTCTGCTGGTACGTTACCTAGTAAAAATCTTCTATCCTTGATTTTTAGTAAAACACTATTCTCCAATCTATACTTATATATCTATACTAATATTATAAAGAGGAATGATTTGTATTTTTGTGGGTTTGTATTGAATAGGCTCCGAAACAACTGGACCGATTTCAAAAAATCTTTCACCGTTAGAAAGCTACATTATCACTGAGTAACATAGGCTATATATTAAACTAGCTGCCCGCCCCGGCTTCGCACCGATAGGCATAATATTTGATAAATGTCTACCCGTGCGAAGCCGGGGCGGGCAGCTAATATTTATATAATTAGTTAGACCACCCCGAGATGAGTATAAAGTTTGGTTCATCATGAAAATAAGTCATAACAATACGCATTAAAGTAAGGGTTCTTCAAGAAGGTGGTTGGGGTGAGGTAGGAAGTGATTATTGCACAGTCGATCATTTGCGAGTGACATCCCGTGGTGTTGCAAGCGCAAGGGCTACGGTAACCTTGCCTGCGACCTTAGTGGTAAAATTGTTTCTTATTGTATTGGTTTGGTTGCCTCTGCGATCCAAGACACATTGCCACAAACGACATCTATTTAGTACTGTTATTTGTTATTCTAAAGGGTTTTTTTTTCTTTATATTACAGCAATCGAAGAAGTCCGTGGCCAACTATCAGAGGATCTGAAGCTTTTCCAGTTGTACGGCCAATGCCTGCCCGGTGTTATTGACCTCGCCAGTGAAATGGAAAAACATCCTCCTGAGTACCCTATCGTGGCGGAGAAACCCCACTACAAGGACACCCTGCTGTACATCTACACCTCGGGGACCACCGGCATGCCGAAGGCTGCTGTACTGCCAAACTCTAAGTGAGTAGTTATTTATTACCCAACCAATTATTACAAAAGCTCAACCCTCTTATATGTTTCCATTTTATTTACACGATCTTTAGCTTGATGTATTTTAGCATAAGAGGTGCCGTATGTTAAAAAAAATACTAAAACATTGAAGAGTGAAGAATAGTCTTAGTTACTAGTGATATTAAATTAAATATGGTGCTACTATACTTACGCAGATTGGATTTTATTTCTTTATATTTGTATTTTTAGTTAGCTAATAAATTAATTGGTTAGAAATTATAAGTCCATCCCAATGGGGTGTATTGTATAGTAATGAATTTAACATATTAAACTTTATATGATATTAGTAAAATTGTTTCTGCTGATATTTTATATATTCTCACAATAAGCTGTCATAATATTTTAGATGTTGGATTTTTTATACGTCTTTTTATATGTATCCGTCTTTCTTATCATGATGAACAATTGTGAGAAATTCCCATCAATTTTAATAAATAAATTTATAATAGGGAATTATTTGAATAGCTATTCTTATTTAACAATTCCATTATTTTTATTAATAAAAACAGTAAAAAGCATTCTCTAGGATCGAAGAGAAGAAAGGCGATCAGCTTGTCCCATATGCTTCTGTATGGTGTTTCCTCTCATGATATGGCTGGCAACGCGTTCATGATACCATTGACATTGTGAGCTGCGTTGACTGATTACCATTAGGCGAGATGGAGTTTTTTTAATGAAGCTTGTAGTATAAGTGACTGTTAGGTGGGTAAGAAGAAAAAAATGCCCTAGTGCGAGTTGGACTCGTACACCGCGGGTTTCGTACTGTTTGTAATATTAAAGTGAACATTTCAACTGTCTACCTTTTACCTAAAGATCATGAGATACAGCTGATAGACAGACGGAAGTCTTAGTAATGGGGTTCCGTTGGTTACCTTTCGGGTACGGAACCCTAATATATAGTATGTTTTGGTAGCATTCATTTTGACGCGTATAAAATAATTGATGATGGAATTAAATTGATGTTTTGTATACCACTAAGTTGGTAAACAAACAAGCGTAGGGCCCGCCTGACGGTAAGCGGTTACCGTAGCCTATGGCCGCTTGCAACACCAGGGGTATCGCTTGCGCGTTGCCGACCCTAAAACTCGTTTGTATTCTGTAGGTACTTGCTAGTAGTGGTGGCCACGGTACACATGTTGGGTCTACGCGCGACCGACCGGCTGTACAACTCTCTGCCGCTGTACCACACGGCGGGCGGAGTGGTGGGCACCGGCGCTGCTCTAGTCGACGGCATCCCCTCCGTGCTGAGGACCAAGTTCTCCGCCTCCAACTATTGGACAGACTGCATCAAGTATGACTGTACGGTGCGTATCACATCTACATACATAGGCGTCGTTCTAATAAGAGAAGTAGTAGTTACCCATCGCAATTTCGAACTTCGAAAATCGGACGTACAGCCCGAGCAAGAATGACTTGACTACGTATTAGAAAACATTAACTCACGAAATGTCAAAATTTTAATTTTAGTTCCACTTTTCACCGGCGCAGCGTGTTTATTTCCCCATACAAAAATAGTCAAAAGTTGTTGTTGCAGGTTTCGAATACTTTTACTGTACCTACCTACAATTTTGTGGGACGAGCGATGTGATCATACTCAGTCAGAGAGAAGATCGAATGCAATTTGACATTGTACTTTTTATCGCGCATGTGAGATCTTGCGATGGTTTCGTAGTCTATTAGTGTGATCAAATTCTTATTTAATACCTTGTTTCAAATTGACGAGTATCAACTTTATTTACGGTCCAAAAACACGCCTGCCATTAAAGTACCTGCAAA
This sequence comes from Falcaria lacertinaria, assembly GCA_951449985.1. Classification (NCBI taxonomy): domain Eukaryota; kingdom Metazoa; phylum Arthropoda; class Insecta; order Lepidoptera; family Drepanidae; genus Falcaria; species Falcaria lacertinaria. The sequence goes on from OX602110.1 coordinate 4,526,881, forward strand.
AGCGACACGATCGTAACACCTTGGTATTAACAAAGCGTGCCGAGTTCACAGTGGCACGATATGCTTTTCGAGCGCAAATAAATTTCTAATCGCATCATAGTTGAAACGGTATACGTTTGTTTAATACTTTTTGTTCGGGAACTCTTTCCTTAATAAAATAGGTAAATATATTTAGCAAAGATTTAGGTATGCTGGTAGGTCGATATGAGCTATTTCTGGCATTAAATAAAGTATAAAAAGTCTAAAAACATTATTATATTTGTAATCTTCCCAACTCTGCTCTAAGTTCGTCGTGCTATGTTGTGTGTGGGCTAGTGAGGCAATTTATAAGTATCTATCTAAACTACATTATAGGAGAATAGATGGTCATCAATGTTTTTGGTCAAGGGAGACACTTGAGACACTTTGCATGTTTCGTCACTTCTCTGTTTGTCTGCTACTACTAGCACATAATTCCGCGCTAGTGCTAGCCTTAGTCAGCAGGCGGCTAAAGGCTAAGGTAAATGTTTATCATCAGGTGAGTCGTACGTTTGCTAGCCTTTGTACTACAAAAAAAATAGTTTATTAAACTAAAAAAATACGCTTAAAACGTATCCATGCAGATGATACTGGTCAGGATACCTAACTAAGACAAAGTTATGATATTATTGCATTGTCATCGGTTCTTTATATACGTGCCCAGTTTCAAAATAAACAGACGTCTAGCAGTCGGTGAATATGACGTTGAAAGATTATGTTACTTTGATAGATACATATATGCATAATAAAAGCCTGATACAAAGATTGTTGTGTTCAGGTGGCCCAGTACATTGGCGAGATGTGCCGCTATCTGCTGGCGCAGCCGGCGCGCCCGTCGGATGCGCAGCACCGCGTGCGCATCATGGTCGGCAACGGCATGCGCCCCGCCATCTGGCAGCAGATTGTCGACAGGTACGTTGCATTACGAATGCTGGAAACCGTGTATTGCAAGAATTCTAACCTAGTAGCAATATAAAAAAATGCTGTTTAAATGGCACAATTTATTTCAGCGGTTAGACTGAAATCACGTCAGATTGTTTGCTATATTTTTTTATAAATACGACACCGGGTCGGACTTAGCAAGTTGGACTGTGTTGTACATAGTATATTCATATTGTTTGTTAGCTCTTCCTCACGACCCCAGGTGGATAATTATAAGCATTATGCTTAGCGAAATTTTCGGCTGTGTCTCATAGACATATTCTGTGTCCTAATAGAACGAGATTATGCAGGTTTTTTCGCGCGTCCTTTTCCTGCGTCCTCTCAATAAAATGTTTAGGTGTTAGCGTGAACTTGTCATGGTCGCAAAGGTTCTTTTAAGAAGACGCCTTATAGGTATGGGTAGATTATCTGACTGTTAGGCACATAATCTTCATACTACGTTTCCCGTGACATTTCTATTATATAATATCCAGTACAACATTCGATATATATGTTTTGAGTTTTAAAGAATTCCCCCAACACATTTTAGATTTTTTGCAGCTGTTATGTATGAAATAATGTTGGAATGGAAAATGAAAACAACGAATGCTCCGCCTTTAAGCGATGTTTGTTATTAATTTATTATTTTAATAATACTCCGACACAACGTTATACCATTTCCAATATCCTGTGAGAAGTTGAATGGGGCAATGAATGACTCCAATGTAGCCAACTTAACTTATTAATGTACAATTGTTGGTTGTCACAAATAAATAAAAGTTTTGCCACTGGAGCCACCCATCCCCCTACTGGCCGCAGAAAATGTTTGCTAAGCAACGTCTTGGATACTCAACTCTTGCGCAAACATTGTAATTCACTGTAAATTAAGTCTGTATTACTTAATTGTTGATAAACTAGTGTAGTCATAACAAAACAATAATCGGTACAAAGTAATATTTGCACAGCGGCAGCGGAATTGTTATTATCTTAAATTGTATTTAATGGGACAAAGGTGGCAATGATTAAAGTTTATTTGATTTACTTACAGGTTCAAAGTCCCGCAGATAAACGAGATATATGGCGCGACGGAGGGCAACGCTAATATAAGTAAGTTATTATGATTTGTGTTATAATTTAACTAGTAATTAATTTGCGGGTCGTGAGAGATACTTCAATCTGTATGACCCTAAGCTGCAACTCTTTCATATTGCCATTATTATTTTTGTTTGTGTACTATGTATCAGTAGACTATAATCATACAGTATGTTAGGCAGTTGTCAAATATTAAACTGATTTCAGCCCTTTTGAGGGTTTAGGTGTGGTGCGGAGGATAAATGCTTTGTGTAAAAATCTGGTAACTAGACATAGTCTAAGATCCGACCACACATCGATCGCGAGTGCTGCCACAAGGCTGTGCGTGGCGGCCTCGATCGCAGTTGCTAACAGACTGATTTTAAAGGCGATGAGACGCGCAAGGCTTCCCTGCCCCGCGCGGGGTTCTATAGTGTGCACACGCTACAGCTTTCTAATATACCTACTAAATTTATTATTTTACAATAAGTTTTATTCTATTATCAGCTTGGTGAAGGTATGTATGGTCGGATCTCAGACTAACACATCGCAATAAATCTAGTGCCGAACCATATTGTATTACAACCAGTGTTTTGGGTTCTATAGCGTTGATAAAGTCTATATCTTCCATGAACAGACAGCGACCAGTTGCATTTTTATTATATACTAGCTGCCCGCCCGGCTTCGCTCGTGTGGACAATTTTTTTTGCATTTATGGGGATGAAAAATATATGTTGGCCGATTCTCATAGATACCGGATAAGCACAAAAAATTTCATCAAAATCAGTCAAGCCGTTTCGGAGGAGTATGGCAAAGAAAACTGTGACACGAGAATTTTATATATTAGATTTATTGGTGTCGATTCTGTTTTTCAGAATTTCTAAACTTAACTAATTTGACAGGTCTAAAAGTCTTGCTATCCCTTTCTCATGTAAGGGTTAAATAAGGATGGCAATATTTTTAGACCTGTCAGATTAGTGAAGTTTGTAATTTTGAACAACAGAATTGGCACCTTTGTCTGTATTGATATGTGTTGGTTGTATGGCAATGCAATACTGATGATGTTGTGTGTGCCGTCAGTAAACGTGGACAACACGGTGGGCGCGGTGGGATTCCTGCCGAAGCTGGTGCCGACGGCGCTGCACCCCATCGCGCTGGTGCGGGCCGACGAGCAGGGGGACCTCGTGCGCGGGCCCGACGGATACTGCATCCGATGCCAGCCCAGTCAGTTACATTTCTTACACTACGTTTTTTTTAACCAGACTGCAGCGAAACCAAGCTCCTAAACTATTCGACCGATTTTGTTTAATATGGTGTCAGTCGATTTATTATTATGGCTCGAGTAACTTACGCTACTTTTCAAACGACTTCAACAATAGCAGAAGTCTATTTCGCCTTGTAAACCGCGATCACCCATTTTATATATTTAACCCTTTGGATATACTCTTGATGTGAATGTAATGTACATGACTGTAAGGCTTGTCTGGTATTTTCAGATGAGCCCGGCATGTTCATCGGCCTGATTGCACAGGGCAATGCATCACGAGAGTACTACGGATATGTTGATAAGGTACGTGAGCTAACTTATGTGTAATGGGCTAGGTATAAATGATACGGTTTTTATGTACAGAATTTTATTGAATTTCAGTCACGGTTTGATACACCGTTGTTGGAGTAGTATTGTAAACCTTACTTGCTACGGCAGGTGTTGCGGTTTCGATCGTCATATCTTATCGGCAAACATTTTTAAAAGTATGTAATTTACAATAGTATTCTAAGTTACCTGGTCATAGTTCATGGTATCTGCTGACTTTAAATGTTTGCCGTGTACGTGTATCGAAACCACGACACCTATCGTGGCAGCATAACTTAACTAGCCGCTGGGTCGTCACAGTATGGATTTATGTTTGCAGAACGACAGCAGCAAGAAGCTGATGCGCGACGTGTTCGTCAAAGGCGACGCGGCGTTTGTGAGCGGCGACATCCTGGTGGCGGACGAGCTGGGCTACCTGTTCTTCCGGGACCGCACCGGCGACACGTACAAGTGGAAGGGCGAGAACGTCGCCACGGCGGAGGTCGAGGACGCGCTCGCGCCCGCCCTGGCGCAGCGCTCCTGCGTCGTCTACGGCGTCTCGGTCAGTCTACTACAACTACCTTACACTATTGTGGATGTTACATCTTTTCCTCGCTTTTACTGGAATCGTGATTTAGTGAAAAGGCACGGAAGTCAAAGGAAGCACAGTTATTTGACAATGGCCTATCTGGAAAGATAGTGGTGCAGGTTAAGGATGTGGTATTATTGTCCCCAGATCCCGGCGACGGAGGGCCGCGCGGGCATGGCGGCCATCGCGGACCCGGGCGGCTCGCTGCAGCTGCGCGGCCTGGCGCGCCACCTGGACGACGCGCTGCCCTCGTACGCGCGCCCGCTCTTCTTGCGCATCATGGACCACCTCGAGATCACTGGTCAGTAACTCGCTGTTCTTGTACTGTACGCGCGCCCGCTTCACATCTCTAGGCAGCGGTGTAGCCGCCCCGGGCAAGGAGACACCCGCTAGGCAGCCGTTAGACGCCCGCACCTACACAGGCAACGGTGTAGCCGCCCCGGGCAGCCCCGCTACCGTGTAGCCGCCACGGGCAGCCGAGAGACACCCGCTAGGCAGCCTTGAGACGCCCGCAGCTACACAGACAACGGTGTAGCCGCCCCGGGCAGCAGAGTATCAGCCCCGGGCAGCCGAGTAGCCGCCACGGACAGCCGAGTAGCCGCCCCGTACAGCCGAGTAGCGGCCCACGGATGCCCGGGCATCCGTGTAGCCGCCCAGAGCAGCCATGTATAGCCGCCCCGGCAGCCGATCCGGACAGCTGCAACCCCGGGTTGTTTCGGAACCCACATGCTCTTGATCGCACTTGCCACGTCGTGCTGCCAAAAGGACACTGTACGGTATCCTCGTGATCGCGATCTGTACCAAACGGGCGCTCCGTAGACAGCCATGGATCACGCGACCCCCGCGTAGAGGCGGCGGACTCCTTCCCCGGGCCCCCCGAGATTGGGTTGCAGTCTGAGCTAACCTAACGCAACATAAAATTTAACGACGTATGTCGTTAAATGACCTTATAAACCACATATAAAGGTTAATCGAATGAGTGCTGGAAAAACGGATAATTCACTGACAACAAAAGATGCGAATGTTCGTGGAAAGCCTAGGTCCAGCTTTCTAGATGACTTGATAACCGAAAGAGTACTCTGAATCGGCGGGCTCATACGTGCCCGCCGATTCAGAGTACTCTTTCGGTTATCAAGGTATATTCGGTTATACGAATTAACTTTAAGTCATCAGCAAATAAATAAGGTGTTGAATATAGGAGTGTCAGCTAGATCATTGATGAAGACGTTAAAGAAAAGCGGACCCAAATTAGAACCTTGAGGTACCCCAGATGTTGCAAAATAGGGTTCTGATTCATCCCCATCCACAACTACTGATGACATCCTGTTATCCAAGTAGGATTCGCACCAGTTTAGGGTTTTATTTGTTACCCCAGGGAGTGAAATTTTCTGATAAGCATGTGATGGTTTACCTTATCGAATGCTTTGGAAAAATCAGTGTCGACCGCATCTACTTGACAATTATTATCTAATAATATTTGATAAATGTCTACCCGTGCGAATCTAGGACGGGCGGGAGTGGAACAGTATCACACCTTTCAAATCGGTGATACTAGATGAAGAGTAACTTACATGGAAACAAGCGCGGTGTTCGTCAAATCGTGTCAAAATGCTAAGATTATAATAAATGTTCTTCATAAAGATGTGTTCCGTTGCAGGTACATTCAAGTTGAAAAAGCTGCAGTACCAGAAGGAGGGCTTCGACCCGGATGTGATCAAGGAGCCCCTCTACTTCAGGTCGGGCGCGGACTTCGTGCCCGTCAATTCGCAGCTGTTTTCTGACATCTGCAGCGGGAAGGTCAAGCTATAATAAGTTATTTCTACCTACCATTTTAAATTATTTGTGAGAATCAGTCTAAGCTCAAGCCAATGAACGGGTGGTCGGCCAAAGAGGGGTTATGTGGATGTTAATAAACCTGCCTATGCGGTGTTATGTTAAATTTACTTTAACTAAGGCTGAGATGATAGTGAAATGTTTATTAGAAATTAACACTAACAGAATGGAAGGATATTTTTACTTACGCCTTTACCCATGTATGTTGCTTAAATAGTTTTTATGATTTCTGCTACAACATTCCGTTATCAACTCAGCCGAATAGTTATAATATTGTTATTACCTTCATTATCTTATTACGGGGATAGTAATGTAGGCGGTTATTTTAATAATAAATTAGGGTTTTTCCTAGTGAAGTGATGTACAATATAACACAGTACCAGTCCAAATACATTATTCAATCAAATCATTCATACTTGTAAAGTAAAAAAATATAGTTACAAAGGTAATATAAAAAAAAATTATGTTGTATAGCGTACCTTCAATTTTATAATTGTATGCAGTCACTTAGTAAATACGTTTGTCAAAAATGTGGTATAGTATACCTTAGCTATCGAAATGAAATGCCTAAGCATAATAAACATATGTACTGAGTGTGTATCTGTATTCCACATTAATTATGAAGCTTTAAAACTTGAATTTGTAAGTGTACTTTTTTTCTTGTTAACTTGGTTTTCAATGGTGCAATACCCGGGATTCAGATACACGCGCCATTCACATCTAGGCGGACTTTTCGGAAACTATCAATGTAAAAAAAAAGTGTATTGTTAACGGTACCACCGGATATCGTGTAGTTTATTCATTGAAGAACAATAATAAAAAAGCAATGGTGTCTAGTGAAGTGGTTACCAACACTTATTGTCAAATTATCATTACTCCAGCGCCGGCCCTAGTTCATAATTAGTGTAGAGGGGAGTGTCTTTCGGGCGCCCTTTAGTCTATGCTTTAAGAACTGTTAACGCCTGCTTTAAAAAAAAAAATTGGCGAGCCCACCTGGCGCCTAAAGCGAAAGCTACTCTCGCTCTGCCCTAGGACCGGCGCTGCATTGCTCTACAATGTTGATAACTTTGATTTAATACTTGTACAAGTATATAATCAAAGGTTAGTACTTATTTCATCTCAAATCACTCAAGTAGAGCATACTCATACAGGTTATTCTTAAGTTAATCGCAAGCTGGTTACGGGCTTATTATAATAAAATTATTACGATGTGATCAAAATAATTAGGAATATAAGTTATTTTATATAATATTAGTCCCTTCATCACAACCGAACCGACCCCTTCAATCGAGATGTATGTAGATGTCTTGTAAAGTTACATACTTGTTTCCAGCATTGTTTTTCAAGCAATTTGAAAGTGTAATTACTTTTTCATGTATAATTTTGGATAACATTCCAACATCTAGTCAAATAAGGAGTTTTACTTGATTTGTCTAATGTTTTCAGTTCCTAGTATGTAATCTTAAGTTAAAAACAAAGTTGAATCAGGCAACCAGAATTAATATTTTGCGACAATGACGCGTGGATCTTATATTTTTAGATTTGTGCCTTGAACCGAAATCCGCTGCACTGTAGAATAGATCATAGCCTTCGCAAAAACAACAAAATTACTTCGTAAGGGATGTAAATAAATAAATAAATATATTATAAAAGATGGAAATGTCATATTGTGTTTTATTTTAGGCTTTCCATTTCCAAAATCCGATTTTAATCTACTATAGTAGGTATAAAAAGTCAATATATTATTTGTACGGCGTCTTAAAACGCTTATCATGTTCAGTCAGAACTAGTCAGAAGCCAGAAAAAGTACTACATTTTCGCAAATTATTAAGGCTAGGAAGCATAGTTCAATATAAACTATTAAAGGTCAAATATACTAATATAGGTACCTATATGTCTATTAAAAATAATCCTATTTCCAAAACCAACGTTAGGTACCTACATTTATAAAAACTGAAAATGCCAGCATGATGAGCAGATGAGCCTGAGCTACTTTCCTAGGATTTTGAACATAGATAGTAGAAACACAATAAGGCCACATGATGTATGCCGGTGGGGGACCCTATACCTACAAGTACTTTCAAAAACGTAAAAAAATCACATACTCGAGCGCGCGTCTGATTTGCAGAGAGGGTGTTAGGTGAACCCGAAAGAAGCTTCTATTCGAGAGTGACGATTCGGAGTTCAGACGTGACGCAAGTTAGTGGTGGATTTTTGAAAATGCATAACAAAATAGATATTTTGAAAACTCAGGTGATTTTTATACAAAAGATTCAGCTTGATGTCCTAGTTGTGCCATACTCTGGTTATTAAAGGGAGTGTATTTCTTAAAGAGACGGTTTGAAAGAAAGGAAGTGCGGTTGGACTCTCAACCCCCTCGGGTTCCAAACCAAAAGAGGTGTTAGACAGGGATGCATACTCTCGCCTCTACTTTTTAACATAAATGCAGAACATATCATACGAAATACTAGAAGGTTGGGAAAGAGGTTTCACTATTGGAGGAAAACGTATATCCAATCTAGGTACGCCGACGATACTGTTCCAACAACTTGTGTTGATGATATGAGAGATATTCTTAATAAATTAGAAAACGAGAGTAAAAAAGTAACTAACAATTAACTAAAAAAAAAAGCAGAAGACAAAATTAATGGTGGTGGATCGTGCAAATAAACTGTCTCATATTCGAAACATCCAGGACTTTGAGGTAGTAGATAAGTATACCTATCTGGATTCCAACATTGAGTGACGGAAGTTGTGTCTCGGAAATTAAGCGGAGAATAGCAATGGCCAAAGACGCAATGAGGCGTCTTCAGAATATCTGGATAAACCGTGGTATAAGCTATAAAACAAAAACCCGGTTAGTAAGAGCCTTCCAATCTTCTTATTCGGAGTCGAGACGTGGACTATTCGAGCTAGAGCGAGACAAAGAATAGACGCATTCGAAATGTGGTGTTGGGGACGAATGCTGAGAATACCTTGGACTGTCAAAGGCACAAATGCGTCTATTCTTACACAAATCCAAATTACAAATAGACTATCATCCGTATGCCTACAGCGCACACTGACATACTTTGGCCATATAATGCGGAGAGGAGATGACAGTCTCGAAAAGCTAGTCATTGTTGGGCAGACAGAAGGCAAAAGAGCGCGAGGCCGATCTCCAACACGCTGGTGTTACCAAGTAAAACAAGCCACCTCCTCTATCAACATCCAACAAGCCACCTCCTCTATCAACATCCAACAAGCCGTGATGAAGTCAATGAACCGGAATCGATGGAGGCAGATCGTACAATTGAAATCAAGTGACCACGATCCTCAGTAATGAGGGACCGACCTGAGAGAGAGAAGTACCGAACTCAATCAGTCGTGGAATCATCTTGAAATATTCAAAATGAGTGTCCTAAATTGTATTTATTTTATAGCACTGCGTGGCTTAAGTGCACCGACGCTTCCTGATCTAGTCTAGTAGAAATACTGCGAACAACCTCAGAGTAGATAGAATATACAACTATTACATGATCAAAGCAAATTACAAATGAGTATAATTCATTGTAATAATATTGAAAGGAAATAAAATCTCATGTTTCTATCGGCAAAAATATTATTTATGTCAACAAGATTGTTTTCATTCAATTATGAAACATACATACACATATCATAAAAATAAAAATAGTTATTTAATAGTCATTGGAGACGGAATACTACTCATTCATCTTTATTTAGTGATAACTTGAGAAGTTCTAAAAATCTGAATAATTAATAAAATTTAATTTAAAAGAATGAAGGGTCCAGCCTCACTATGAGGGTTACGTCTCGTAACGTAACGCAACGTTACAGGACTACAACTTTATTTCATTTATATAGGTTTTATGAAATAGCACCTTTATCACATTATATCTTATTCCGTCTACAATATCTATTAGTTATTTTCAAAACATAAAATATAAACATAATACTGAGCACAAACATCATTTTCAAATAAATAGTATCAATAATTAAAATATTTTAAACTCTCTTTTATAACTATAAATGTAACCAAGCTAAGACTAGACAATAAAACAGATCTTTGCTTTGATATCTACATACAATTGCTGATTGAATCAAACATTAAAAATACTTTACAACTAATATTTGTCAGAGCTGAAATATTCAAGGTAGAATATTTTATATGTCATATACATTTCTATCACACAAGCATTTTCTGTATTTGGCTGGCACATAAATATCATCCCGCAATGATTAGAATAACCACTGCCCATGCATATTTTTCTACCAAGCGTGGATAGAACTTGCAACCCCTGATATATATGATAGGCGCTTATATTATAAGTATACAATATAAATAGCAATTCAAATTAGGCTAGTATACTATGTTTTCTGGTTGGTCGCACAAAAAATATTAAATTATATATTTATTCAAACATTTATACCGGTTGTATTTGCTTTATTAATTTTTAAATGATCTAAATATTTTTTTGAATATCCCTGTCTATTTCAACTCTTACATTTAGAATGCTATATTTATATAAATATGTTTTATAGCTTCGCATCAGCGCAATCTTAAAATTCCAAACCGGCAGTGTTTTATAATAATAGGGCACAATACATGTAGTTCTGAGGATTTTACAATTTCCACTCTGGTATGAGTTTTAGTACAGATATTGGTTTTTTTATAAATATCTCTGTTTCGTTGATAATGACGAAACAGCTTTTGCTGTTAAGCGTTAACAATTCGTATAGAAATATTTGATAAATAATCTGCTAGCTATTAAATATCAGGTTATTCGTATTATCATATTATTAAAATACATATAATTTAAGCAATACCTTAAATAAAATAATATATTAAATTTTGGTTCATATCTGTATCGTCTCTCTACCATATTTTGTAGGGTGAAGTGCGGGAATGAAAAAAAAAAAGATATTGACAGTAAATGTACCAAGATAATAGCAGTGAGCACCACCCTTTCTAGAATAATATTATCAGACGCCACTCACTCCGATGACTAGCAACTATTAAGGCAACATTAAAACATTTCGCTGGATTTAGGTATATCGAACTACATTTTTCAAAAATACAAATGTAAAAATGACCCATTCAATATACATACTATAAAAAATCTTATTTGACTCTATAGTAAACGCTACTATAAGTCAAAAAAGATGTTTTTTGTATTTTTTCAATATCGTAACAGGAAGACAAGCATTCAGCGTGTACTATTCGAAAGCACGCTCTATTCTGTGCTTCTTATATAACAACACTTGTTTATTTTGATGTCAGTGGGAAAAACACAAATTTATTCTCCGGTATTTTTCATCATAAACAATCAAAAATTCATAAATAAATACTTCAAATTATTTTTCGACTTTCATAGCACATGAATTGCATTGCTATTCGTGTTTGTTCGTTTAAAACTTTTATGAATACTATCTCCAATTTAAATATTTGTCCATCGCAAAATAATAATACAAATCGTAAATTATATCACAAACAACATCATAAAGCATCAAAAATAAAAATTAACGTAAAAAGTATCGTGTATCTAGTATTACTAAGACAAAAAATATTTTTAGGTGAACTCTGAACAATATCTTACGTTTATTCGTCTTACTGCTTTAGACAAGTCATCAGCGTCCTAATATCACCTAATATTTTAGTGTACTTTTGTTACTTCAATATTAATTTATATGTACAGTGTTAATACTGGAAGTTACGTGTATATAAAGAAAGCGCGGACATAACATAGCGCGCACACTCGTAAACTAAACTATAAAACACTGGAATGAGTCGCAACGTAATCCTATACCACGATAAGAATCGTTTTTTGGCAGTTCAATTTGAGTGACATATCGATTGACTGTACGATAAAAAATCCTTGGCTACCAATATAGCCAATTTCAGACGGTGTTTTCAAGTAGATAGTAGCGAAGTACTTTAAATATTTATCTCCTTATTTTGCAATTTCACACACCAAATTTGTAAATAACAATATAAAACGATAAGTTAACAAAGGGCGGCCTGATCGCAAGAGCGATCGTCCAAGCCACCTTAGTACAGAGGAAACGGGAAAAGAAAGGTAAGCCTATAGCGACATTATCTGTAACGACAAAACTACATCGTTGCAGGGAAAGACTGTCAAAAAACGCCTCTTATCTAGAACTACCGTCAGAATGTGTGAGTATACAAACGTCGTTTGAAGACGTGTTGTGTGAGAGTGTAGTGTGGGGCTCAGGTGTTGAGGGAGGGGAACCAGGCGGAGAGGCCGCTGCGCGGGGGCAGCGCGGCGTGGAGCAAGGCCTCCTCGTGTGCTGAAAGCCTTAGGAGCACGGAGAGCGCGCGCGTCAGTTGCCGCGCTTCAAGCTCGCGCGCTGTCAGGAACTTCAGGACCACGTGCTTCAGGTATCTGCAATTTTAGGGACACTTCACAATAACGTACACTAAATAGGTTGTAACAACACAGACATGTTTCAGGACATGGGTGTACCCAGCTTTTTGTCTAGGGGGAGAAATGGGCAAACAGTAATTTCTTTTGGTTATGAATTATATCTATAATATGTAATTTAAACCGACGGACATTTGCGGACTTTGATGAAAGTTCACACATATTTTCTGTTACAGCCTGTAAAGGTTCATCTTGATGTTTGATTACAGCTTACGAGCAAGTACGTACTTACGCCTTCGATTATTATTGTATGGGACAATTAACAGTGCTGCGGCGGTGAAAAGTGGAACAAGAAAATCGAATGAACATTTTGAATGTTACGATTTTGAATGCGTAGTCGAAACATTTTCTTTCTACCACTACAGAAGTAACGCACAAACATTGTTCTATTCCTAAGCTTATCTTGATCATTTGATTACTAGATATAGGTACTATACATTAAAATATGAATATAAAAAAAATGTATACCGTCTACTTATATCTTGTTCTTCTGCTGAAGAGAGATCAGATTTGCTACTTTGCAGTTCTCTTTGGAGTGTTTTCTTCATGTCCGATATCCGATTGTCTAATGTTTTTATTTTCTGAAAATAATACATAAAATATTATTAACTCTTTCCTCGGGACTCATTCAACAACTTTTTTTTATCCTTTATATGGTTAGTATAGAAATATCTATAGCAAACACACTGGGTTTGTGAAGACATAATTATACAACAGAGTACCCGGTCTCACAAATGAACTTAAGCAAAATTTATTCATTGTTTTACCTTATTTTTATCACAGATTTCAGTTTCTAAGTCTTGTAAAGTCTTTTTGAGTGTGTTTTCATTGTCCGTCAATTCTTGTATTCTCGTCTTTAGTTGGTCAATCTCAGCTATACGCGCTTCTTCGTTCTGCTTTATTATCATACACGCTGCTTGATTCTGGAATATAGATTAGTTATTCATCTATAGTTTCATTTATTAGAACTCCCCTATACAATACACTAGCGATCCACCCCGACTTCACACGGGTTTACACAAAACCTAAATGAATTATACATAAAAACCTTCCTTAGAAATCACTCCGTCTATTAGTGAATGTAAAAAAAAACGTAGTTAAAAAGATCTAAGCGTACAGACAGCGGAAAGCGAATTTTTTAAATACTATATTAGAATATTTACTTTTAGATTCGCTAAATGGCAACGGATGTTGGAAAATTCACACATGTTTCATACAAATACGATTCGATCACTACATATTCTATAAAAAACCAAAACGTCAAAATATTCTAATGTTCATTGGCATAAATGATCAGGCCATACTAAAAAAATACCTCCTCAAATTCGTTTCGCTTACCATGAGGCGGCCTGTGACCTTGTTTGCCAACTTTATTTTTATATAGAAAAAACAAAACAGCTCCCTCACCTCTTTGTGCTGGGCTAAGATGCCTTCCAATTCCGTGACCTTGGCCTTCAGCTCCGCTATCTCAGTCTCCTGGTACCGCACGTTACACTGACTCATCTCAATAGACTGTGACATGTGAGCGTTCCTGAGCAATGCTTCGTCCTTCTCGCGTTTCTCCCTGTAATCGCAATTGCGGATACGTCAAGATATTGTAACATTTACTCAAATATCTAATCTGTAAATGGATCTTGGCTGATTATGTATGATAACTTTTTGGTATTTGTAGAAGAAAGATAGCAGTTTTTGTTCTCCAAAGAGATTAAGGGGAAAATAAGTATATTATCAATAATAATTGTGTAGACTCTATTGTTCAAATTCACTAAACTACATTAATTTGACAGGCCTAAAAGTATTGCCATCCTTATTTAACCCCGCTCATTAGAAAGAGATGGCAAGACGTTTTAGCCCTGTCAAATTAGTTTAGTTAAGTGATTTTGTACAACAGAATTGGAACTCTATCATAAGTACTTTACTTTCATATGGTAACAGATGTATATTATTCAAACACTAAAGTCAGGGAAACTAGTTTATTTAATATACTCAGTTACGGTTACAGTTTATTCCAATTCTAAGAATCATTAGATGTGCAATTAAAAAAAATAAGAAGGACAGAAGAGATTAATGAATGAAAGTAAAAGAAGCAAAAAAGGTGTGTAAGTCAACAGTGAAATGGCGCTCTATACTCTCTAGCCCCGTAAAAAAGAACACCAACTATGTTCGATGACCTATAGAAATGTGTGAAACTACTCACTTGTCATACTTCCTCTGCACGTCGACGTAGTCGTGTTGCATCTCGGTGACGACAGAGTTGAGGTGGTTGACCTCCGCCTTCTGCTCGTCACACACACGACTGGACGTGTCAATCTTTTCGCGCAAAATCTTCACTAGTGTCCGTTCGTTCTCCAACGCCTCGGCCAGCTGTTGGTTCTCCTCAGTCAGGGCTTCCATACGGCTCTCCAGGTCCATTGTTCTGTCCTGTAATTCGAATTTGGAATAACACTCGTTGTGTTTGCATTCGTTCATCACCTTCCTTCCCAACCCGAGGCGTTATTATGATGCAAAGAAAACCATTTAAGCACTAACTAACAACATGTTGATTTAATTCAACCAAGGAACCGGTCACCACATGAAAAAAAGTCTTCAATTCGTTTTATTGAAAACGATCAGGTACTTTTTTGTATTGTTATTCAGCTCAGCGATTTATTTAATTAACTTGAATAAAAAAAGTTATTGAGTTGCGCGGACAGCGCTGCGGGCTGCAGCATAGCTCTGTATAAAAAGTGGACAATACTAAAAGTTGGCTTCTTATAACGACTTATACATTTAAAATTGACAGAATACAGATTTATTACATTAGAATAGACAACATATGATAGTAAATAAAATAATAAAGTGTAACGATCAATGGTTATAATTTAAGCTATATGGTTATAATATGATAGTTATAATAAAAATAAAGGCACCGAAAGTTATCAAATTTAATTTATTCAATGGTCTAATTGGCCCATAACCAACCCAGCACCATCTCAGTCACCAGTGTTTATAAATGTTTTTACCTTTAACATAACCCTTTCGTCAAGATACCTACGCTACGTACAGTAGCGCGAGCATGAATAATTTGCGACAACGTGTTCGTATCGCCTTCGACTATTTTTGTATTGAAAAATGTACAGCGATGCGGCGGTGAAAAGTGGAACTAAATTTTTACGCTAGTTCTGACATTTCGCGAGTTACGTTTTCGAATACGTAGTCGAAAATGTTCCTGCTACCGGAACTGTACAGATTTGTATCACGTAATTACGCCACATGCCGCGATGTTACACCACCACCCAAATACAAGGTTATTAATAAACGATTGGATATTTCGAACCGGTATTATACATTGGCCCAGATATTTTATTATTAAAAGTAAACGCGGTCAGTTTGTTGGTATAAATGTATTAAACTGTAATTCTTGGACAATTACTAATGACACTATAGATAGACCATAATTATGTTTTACTTATATATCCACTCTGTCGTGTCCGTACATTTTTCAAATCAGTTTTTTTGCCATAATCTTGTTATACCTAACACCTACACCTTTCAAGTGTTGCTGATCGCGTATTCTGTTACTTTCAGCTACAATCGCTTTCGGTAAAGCAACTCAATATAAGACCTGATTTTATTATGAGGTCTGTATAAAAGACCATATTTTAACTATCCCCATAATAGGGGACCCTCCATATTGCTTAG
The DNA here is from genome assembly GCA_951449985.1 of Falcaria lacertinaria. Classification (NCBI taxonomy): domain Eukaryota; kingdom Metazoa; phylum Arthropoda; class Insecta; order Lepidoptera; family Drepanidae; genus Falcaria; species Falcaria lacertinaria. Next base: position 4,543,010 of record OX602110.1, read on the forward strand.
TTCGCCATAAAACAATAGACAATAGAAATAAAAGAAACAGTATTCGTGCTCTATGTTGATTGTTTACGGGAAATAGCACAGCTATATTCTACTTGAGCACTTCGGTTGGCTAATATTTTTTCTTTATCTTTTAAACCAAATACGTGACTTCAAGTATGAAATCAATAGTAACGAAAGAGGTGATAATCGTGACTCATTTACATATGGACGGACGGTATTGTAATTGTGTATAATTAGATATCGATATGACTCCTATTATATTGTGAGATAAACGGTTGATAAACTTTGAATGTTGAAAGTAGTAACTTTCATCAACTTAGCAAACGTAACATCATTTCGTGCCTACATTAAATGAGATTTTTTTTTAATAATCCAAAAGGAATCTGTAAATATAATATTAATTCGTCGATTAAACCTGAATCGTTTCAATCAAATATCTGTCTTATAAATATAACTTCTATAATTATATTACATAACATAAAAAATACAACTAAAATACTGAATGCATGTCATTGGATGTATCTTAATTTTGCATTTTTCTAAATACATTCAGAAAATCATGCACATGCCAACAAAAAGTTACTTATCTTATCAAACTAAAAAACAATATTAGTGGAGCATAGTTAGTTAGCAGCCAAACACAACAGTCAACACATTATTAAACATCAAACAGGCACAAAGGAACAAATTAAATGAAGAAATAATCGCTTCAAACAATTTATTGAAAACAAGTGCGTCACAAAATAAGGTAACATACCTTAATAATCCATAACTTACTTGGAATGTTCAGTATCACGTCACGTTTTCTATATCACTATTACAACGAAACTCGTGAGTGGAACGCGGTCACTACACCTGTGTCACTAACGAACTGGCGACACGAGCGAGACAATCAGGTATTTGGCACCGGTCTACTCGGTCACGTGACTTTATTATTATCTGTTTATATTCGCGATAGTTGTGATAACGCGCGTCACGCAACGAGAACAATAACATATTATAAGTTAACTGTGTAAGCTAAGGCGCTGTGCAAACACTCGTTTAAACATAAAAGGCGGTGACACACGTGTATATTGTGGACTTATTTATTCAAATTTATCTCCGAAAGTAGACCTACTTTATATATATTTCATGTAACTGTTAATAGTAGCAATAACAAAAGAATAAAAATGTATTCAAAATTAAACAAAACACTTTGAAAACATTACTGCTTTCTGGAACCGAATAACGAATTATGGACTCTATTATGATACACGGACAAATAAATTTAAAATAATCTACAAAATACGTCATCTGTCTTAGTCGCCTAGAATTTGTATTGCACTTATTCTATCTAACAGCTTGATCGGAACTGTTCACAAGTGCGCTTTAAACTATGATAAATATATAGTAAGTCAGGTACAGTATAATGTCCGACCGTGTTAAATTTATGATCAACAATATATGTGCAGTACTGCTAGCAAGAACATCATTCAACTACGTAATTAGTAATTACATACATTCATTAAAATTTTCATAAAAAATCGTAGTTCCACTTTTCGCCGGGGCAGCGCTGTTTATTCCCATACAAAAATAGTCGAAAGCGATACGCATGCAGTGGAACACTGTTCTTGCTAAGGCACACAGTAATAAGATCTGGAAGATAGTCAACTTCTCTAGTTTAGTTTCCAATAAAATGCACGTGTAAACAGTATATACTACAGGTGCAAACATATTATGTATTGACAACAAAACGTATTGTCTACATTACATGTCTCCAAACATAGACAATATCCTTCTCTAAATTTAATACATACAGTTGTGTAAATTCTAAATACAATATTGCACTCTGTTACAAAATATAAAATAATAATAAAAATACGTAAAACAATATAATAATTAGTTTAGGAACTAAGCTAAGTTTGAGATAAACGAATGCAAATTTAAAATGGAAAGAGAAATTATCAACAACAGAGTAACATTATGACGATCGAATTATATGAAAAATACATAGTTTAATTAATAAAGTAGTTTAATATGTAATGGTTTATTAAAAGAAGAATGAGCTAATTGTAAATTTTCCATTGTAAATTTGATATCGCTATTATCTTGTACACACAAAGCTACCAAGCTGGGTATAAAGGTGCAAAGTGATGCCGCTTGAGAACTGGCTGGATATTTCTGTTTACTCGCTAATAATAATAAAAAATAGGTACTAATGAAAAAGCCTAGTTGTCAGCATATTTATTTGACATCTTCAAAAAGAGAGCTAGAACACAATGAGATCTTCCATTCAAAATAAGAATAGTTAAAGCTCCACGTTACGAATATTGCCAGCATCTAAATAACGCTTATCATACCGTAGCGTAATGTTGTATTCCTGCTTGGAGTAAGGTTTTCAGAGATTCTTGTATCCCGTTCGACCCACAGATAGCACATTGATTCTGCAAAGTACTGTTCTTTTCTTCAAATTATAATGCAAAATACCAGCCAGTTCACATATTAAAAGCTTATTTTGACTTTTACATTGCATTAGTCAAATCGCTTTAAAGACAGTAGGTGAAAATTGAATTATTAAGCAATAATCATTATCATAATTCTATATAAAACATAATTCTGGACACGTCGTAGCTCATAACGTCATAATAAAAAAACGCAACACACTATTAGTACATTTATAATGTAATAAAATAATCAAAATATGCCTTTTATTGTCCTCACAAAAATATATAAGACATGCGTAAAGTGCCACAACATAGCGTAGGTAATTAGGCGATAATGCGGATAAATAGCATTGCCGATTATCGATAGTCCAGCAATTATACAACTGTCGATAGTATGAAATCGTAGCAAACATTGGGGTTCGATACTACCGACAATATCGATAGAATTGTCAAATGTAATGCAATCGATAGTATCGATATCCTAAATGATTTTCAAGGTCAAGGTCAACTATCAATAGTACGACAAGGCTACGGATAAATTATAATACACACGAAGTATATAAATGTAATGTACTATATGGTGTATAGGCTGGGACTCACTGCCGCGTGTCCAGCCGCGCTGCGAAGCGTCTTCACCTCCATCGCGAGAGTGTGCACCTCGCCGTTCAACCGCACCACCTGCTCAGCCCCGGGGAATCAGACCTTAACCACCCTCACTTAAAACTCATTATACGACCCATGTATCCCGACCGTAGATCTGACTGATTTATATAAAACGCTAAATATATGCCTGAACTTCTAATGGAACTGGTACGTTTATTTACATTTGAGATGGACAATGCAGTTGCGTGTTAAACGGAGATAAATATTATTAACTAAATTATTTTTTGCTGTCTCAATACCAATTGTACAAATTTATTCACATGCTTTAGTACAGCGAATAAAATATGTTAAGAGAATGTTATAATATTAAACCAATAAACCGAATTATGGATCAAAGCCTTCAAATGTACAAAATATCTAATGATTTAGGAAATATTTACCTTAGCTTCGCTATTAACTAGGTTCTGTTTGGTTTTCTCTAGCTCGGCTGCAATTGCGACCAATTTATCTTGCATCTCTTTCTTTTCCATCTCTACTCTTCTTCTCTCTGAGCCTTCTTCACCCGCTTGCCGCGACAACCGCGCCACCTATACGGTATAACTCTAATTGACAACAAATGATGACCCTAGGTAACCTAAGTATTAAAATAATTTAGTAACCAACTTCGCTCTTATGTAGCCACAGACACATAGAATATTTTCATTGGTTCGTAGGTCTCTGGTTCTTTGTGGTTCTAGCGAGACGGTCTTAATCGCGGGTTGTCTGCAGTTGACATTCGCCGAGGATAAGATCGAACATTACTACAATTTTCATTGCTTCTATTTTATGTTTGGAGTTTAAAAAACTATTATTTGTGCACCCAGTGTGTATTTTATTAATTTGAAATTCATTTCATACAAAAATATTATAAATAAAAATCTAGAGACCTAAAACTTTTAATTATTTGTATTAGAATGATTAGAGACCCACACATATGCTAATATATATTAGGTCCTTACATATGAAATTGGCGTTTTTCGTACTGGCCACTTTAATCACGAATTTCTCCTCTTTGGTAAGGAATTCCAAATTCAAATTTGTACAGCTATAGACTCATGTATTTGTGCTTCGATGATCGTCATTCATTTGTTTTTTTTCTTCTGTTTTTTTCTGTTTGCGTCACTCATTTTACAAAATGGAAAACCTTAAATATCGCATTATTTACGAGTACGAGTTCCGCCGTGGCACTAGTGCTGCGGAAACAACTCGAAGGGTGAATGATGTGTATGGCGGTCGTGTTGCAAAAGAAAACACAGTTCGTTTTTGGTTCCAACGTTTTCGTTCTGGAAATTTCGACCTGCAGAACAAGCCCCGTGGACGGCCTGAGACTCAAGTTGATAATGAAGAGTTGAAGGCTATTGTGGAAGCGGATCCATCGCAAACCACGTCCGAGTTAGCTGCAGGCTGCAATGTTAGTGATAAAACTGTTTTAATTCACTTGAAGCAAATTGGGAAGATTAAAAAGCTTGAAAGGTGGGTACCTCACGAATTGACTGAAACAAACCGGCAAACGCGCGTCGACTGCTGCGTTACATTACTAAACCGGCACAATAATGAAGGTATTTTAAACCGAATCATTACCTGTGATGAAAAATGGGTTCTTTACGATAATCGGAAGCGCTCAGCGCAATGGTTAGATCCTGGCCAGCCAGCCAAATCCTGCCCCAAGCGAAAATTAACCCCAAAAAAGTTACTTGTAAGCGTTTGGTGGACTAGTGCCGGTATTGTTCATTACAGTTTTTTCAAATCTGGCCAGACTATTACGGCTGATGTCTATTGTCAGGAATTGCAAACCATGATGGAAAAGCTAGCGGCTAAACAACCTAGGCTGGTCAATCGCTCCACGCCACTGCTGCTTCACGACAACGCTAGACCACACACTGCGCTACAGACGGCTACTAAATTAGAAGAGCTTCAATTGGAAAGTCTAAGACATCCTCCGTACTCCCCGGACCTTGCTCCAACAGATTACCATTTTTTTCGAAATTTGGATAACTTCTTGCAAGGGAAAAAATTCAACTCCGATGGGGCAGTCCAAATCGCCTTCAAAGATTTTATTGATTCCCGTCCGACTGGTTTTTTTAGTAAAGGGATCAATGAACTACCTATGAGATGGCAAAAGTGCATAGAAAATAATGGTTCATACTTTGATTAATTAAATATATTATATTAAAAAATATTCGACTTTTTGTTCCTCCCATACAAAATGCCAATTTCATATGTAAGGACCTAATATTTACAGCTTTATGCAATAATATATTAAAAAACACATTTCTATGCTCACAGCACACCATCCACATGCAATAATTGGGCCGTGCCACTTCAATTACAATAATAATAGTAGTCAATGGGGCTTTAAGATATTTCTTTATGTGTTTTTGTAGTTGTTACCAAGCATACCTGTGTCTCCAGAGAGGCGATTTGTCCACTCCACGAGGTCTTAACGTCAGCGAGTGCCATCTTGGCTTCCTGCAACTGTCGAGTAAGGACGGCTCGCTCTCGACACACGCGGTCGAAATCCTCGCACCCAGTAGGTGTACATTCTCGCTTGTCTGTACATACAATTAGCTTTTATTATAAAACTGGCAAACAAATATATCATGCCAGCTTACCATCAGGCGTACATGTGGTGGTCGGGTGGTGAGAAGGCAATGCCGGCCAACTAGTCCGCCTAGGATATGGTCAGCTTACCATCAGGGTGCATGTGGTGGTCTGGGTGGTGAGGAGGCAGTGCAGCTCGTAGCAAGGCCAACTCGGCCGCCAGCGCCTCCTCGCGCGCTCCTCCCTCACCAGTCGCTCGACGCAAATCCGCACGCTCTAAAGACCACTCTCTACGGGACTGCTCCAACTCTTCCTGGAATACACTCACTATTTAACTACAACACTTACTTTAAAAAACAGGTAAGTAAAGTATGACATTCATTAGGGTCTGCTAAGGTCTAATCTATCTAATGAATGATTATGTGAGAAACTTAATGCCATACCAACAGCCTGCCAACTTCCATGCCTCATGGAATTTGATTAACTACTCAGGACAAGAAATTGAATTTATTAGGCTTCTGAGGGATTACATTGTGCAACAATTTAATGCAGTGTCAATAAAATAGCTTTCAATACTTAAAAGATATTACAAAATAAATACAAACGGTAAGTGCATCAAGTTTGTCCTGCGCTCGCTCTGCAGCAGCTAACTGTGTTTTTAGTTCATTCACTTGTCTCTCGGCCGTCTCTCTGGCACTGGTCGCCTTGGCAGCTTCTGCTTGGGCTGCTCGAGCCACTGCCTGCGCAGCTGCTGCTTCTTCACCTGAAGATAATAATAAATTCACAATTTTCTTACTTGTTTTTTGTTTGCATACATACTATTATAGTAGAAAAGACCAGAAGCAGTAGTAACAAGGAAACATGTACAAATATTTTATCTACTGTTAATAATAATAAAGTTTTAGACAACCTATCCATAACATATTTACAAATATTGTATACATTATTGGGGTTCAGTTTTATGTGAGTTTTGCTTCCTGAAAAGGATTGATTTGAATTAATTAGTTGTGAATATGAAGCATTTGGTCATGTAAACACACCTTGCACAGTAGCCAAGGACAGCTTCATCTCTTCAATCTGATGTTCCCAAAAGGTGTCTCTCTCCCGTAGCTTAACTTCCAGTTGTGAGGCATACTGCTGCTGCAATGCTGCTTGGTCAACTGCACCGCCAGTTCTCTCTGATAGGTATGACTCCATTTGTGGAGATATTGACTTCAATATAAAAAAGAAACACATTTAATTAGATAGCACTAAAATGTTTTTAGATCTTATAGAAGTTATCTTACTACAAATTGACTGAGCTACCTGTAAAGTATTGCAAAGGGCAATAAAATTGTGATGTTTCAAGTTATAACTGGAGTTGTATGTAATGTAGACTATAATTAGATGTTGTTGGTTATATTATCATCTTTAGTTGGTTATATTTTCCTGCTGTACTTTAATGTAGCAGGTGGTAATTAAAGTAAGGACATATGTGGTTGTAGATAACTGTATTGTGAAGTAGGAAAATAAGTTGGTAAATAAAATTTGTATTCTTACATCAGTTGTGGAGTCCCCATGCCCCCCTGAGCTTGATGGACTGGCTGTAGACTGAAATGTCAATAAAATGATTATATACAATTCACTGGTCTTGCTTGGTAGCTAATACAGCCACAGAATAAATTAAACTGAAGTAGTTGTCTACCATCTAAGTGAGCTGTGGCTTCCAGATTTTATGTTTTATACATATCCTAGCGTATAATCTACCAAATCACCAAACCTATTATGTACTATATCAGTTATTGATACCTAAATAGCTATTTAAACATTGACTGAACATTTAATAACAATTTGAAATCATCCTACCCATAAAGCAAACTGATTAAAATGTAATTAACACAATTTACTTAACATAAATTGGGAATCAGTTTAATATGATTTGATATGGTAACAAATAAAATAAAATTTGATATTTGAAAAGTTTATCTTAAGAATAACAATAAATTGAATGCCATTCATGCAAGTATAGAGTACCAGTTAGTAAGTACAGACAATTTTATTGTGAATTTAAATAACATTACTTTTGCAGGTTTTAAATATGAATTGAAATTTACTTTTCATTCTCAGACTTCAATCAAGTTGCATTGACCTTAGCCACATTTGACTGCCAACTGAAAACATGGTGCAACTAGTAATCTATGTGTGTATCCAAAGCATACTAGGTGATTATTGGTGTTGAGTGTTGACTGTGTGAAGATATTTTTGACTGGTTGGTAGACAATTATTGTGTATGAATCGCTAAAGATTCAAATTTAAAATTTACAAAAGGTCTTTTACCAGGCTTAGAAAAAAAAGTTGCGATAGCTTACCGAATCATCTCCTCGTAGCGTTATTCTTCCCAAAAACGCGCCACTGCGCCATGTACTTGTTAGTTTGCCGATATCACTGCCAGTTTCCTCTTTTATTTTACTTTTAAGACTGGCGAACATTGTAACTTGTAAGTACAATGCGCTTCTACACTGTAATACAACAAAAAAACATTGTATCAAGGGAAGTTCACTGTGTAAATGACCATGATAACGTTCGCTAACTTACCACTTCCCAGTTCTAGGTTCTAGGTAAATTAGACCACTCAATATTCGCCGAACCAGTTATTCTACCAACTTACTTTAAAAACCTTACAACTAGTATCTACATAAAATATTATCCTACATTACTTGTGAATAATATTAAATAAAAGCCTCTCAAAACACGTAAATTATAGCGCTATTGCGAAAATCGAAGAAAATTGAATCGAACGACATGACATGACTTGATTGGATTGACTTGAGTAAACTGACTGACCACAGAGTACATAACCACTACTAAACTGACTGACAGAAGTGACAGAACGAAATGTCAATTATCAAAATAACGATGTTGCCATACATTAGGTAGGTCTTCTTCTTCTTCTTCCTAAGTATGGCAATCAATCCCTTCAGGGACTATTTTTGCCAGTGTTAGAGAATTTTCATGTTGCAAAATTTCTCGTGTTTGCCGCATTAAAATGCCTAGTGTCATGCATTCTAACGCCCAATGGAGTTTCTGGAGACAACCCACGGCAGTAGCAGATCGTAACACGCCTTTAGATTAGAGGTAACCTATTGACCAAAATGATAAATCACTTAACCCAAAAGTCGTATTGTAGCGACCTCACGGCTACATAAACCAACGATAGAAATCGACTAACTAGCAGGACAACATTCAACGAATGACGTCACAATCCTGCCACGCGCTAGCGAAGTTTTCTACGCAATTCAACATATATACAAGTTTCCGACTAGAACAGTCGGAGCCGCGGTTCCCCAGGCACAACACCCGCCTGGCTGGAAGATCTTCCCTTTGCGGTGGCTGAGCATGATCACCTCGCTCGCCCCACAGTATTATGGCATTATTTCCAATGCTCCTATAAATCAGTCACTAAGTGAAACTTTACTGCACATATCGACACCAAAAATACACATTAAAGATCACTATAACACAATTTACGACACACTGGAAAAAAATCTCAACCGCTCCGCCTGATTCCCGCCAAAAACTCCCTAGGTAGGTCATATCTATTTAAGAGCTACGCTCCAGTCGGTGGAGCAATCGCCAAGCCGTTAGTAGGTACCGGTACGAAAATACTACTTTCTCACCCAGTCCTTGGATCAGCTCAGTGCAGCGTTATATCATTCTGTGGCCTTTTGTAAATGCCGTAGATAGATTACGATCAGTTAGGTAAGATACATGTCAACTTATTATGTGCTAAGGCACGTGTGGCCCCCATCAAAGCAACAACAATACCTCGTCTTAATCTCTGTGGAGCACTTCTTAGTGCACGTCTTAGCTCCGCAGTTCGTTCAACTCTAAGGAAGCCTACTGCACGTCTAGTGCACTGGACAGACTCCAGTGTCATATTAGGGTGGTTACACACCGATCACTCCAAGCTCAAAACTTTCGTTGCCAATAGGGTGACCATCATTCGTGAACTCACTGAAGGCATGTCCTGGCGCTATGTGCCCACAGCACATAATCCAGCAGACCTTGCTTCTCGTGGGGTGGACCTCCACCACATTCAGCACAATTCTTCATTGTGGTGGCATGGACCCATGCTACCCACAGAGTACATAACCTCTACGTGGGGCTTAGAGGGAGGACTTAGAGTAGAGGAGGAGGTTACTGTAGATGCTGATTCTGCGTACCCACTGCGTGTTTGATTACTAGGTTAGCTAGGTATCTATCTACATACTTAGCTTACCTTGATACTTTTCTGCACTGAGTACATAACCACTACGCTCTTCTGGATATCTTCAAAGAAATACATTTTATTTATAAGTAATAAGATAGATTGAAAGTATTTGGTGACTGCATTCACATACTAATATAGGGACGTCGGGTCTAGTCTAATTCACGGAACTAGTGCCAAAGCTCACCTACCTCAATGTAAATCATTGAATGAATCTAAAACACTTAAAATTGTATGTTTACAATCAACCAATCGGGATTGGCGTATTCGCATTTTGTTGTTTGAGCTCCGAGCACTTAACCGCAGACCCAAAGTCCGTTTAATTATTATTAGATCGGTAGTCGTGTCACTAAATTAAAAATGTTACGGGTTAATTTTTACTGTTCTCTGGAGATTTTTAATTTAATTCCATTATGGAATAAGGATTTTATTCCATTAGGCGTTATTAGGAAAAGTTTTGGTTCCTACCTCGATATCGTATCGTATATAGCTAATGCTTAGTCTTGTTAAATTTTGCTAATAGTATACTTGACAAAAATAATATTCTTAACATTTTTTTCGGATAGGATTTGTTACTTGAATCGTGTCAGACACGGGCATCGCGTGTAAAACCACCGTGCGCTGACGAAATCGATAGAGGGACGATAGGTGTAACTGTAATGGAATGAGGCCAAGGGCTAGTCAAACCTTGGCCCACTCTGGCCCCTCTTATTGCCGAATAACAGTATCGAAGATATTTAATGAATAGGAGGAAAGCTCAGTTGGATATTTTTTTCTGAAAGTTGTCATTCCTAAATTAATCGGATCTTACATATATTTTTCTAATTGAAGTTTATTTCTTACTTTTTCAAAGCTTGTTCCTAAAGTTCTAGTCCTAGGCAACCTTTTCTGGTTTAACTTACAATTAAGTAGGTAGGTACCTGCTAATTTTGTATATTAAAAATATTATTATTGTGAGTAGATAGACAAATGGCCATGGATATCTATCTGTGGTATAGGAATAGGTGAAAACATGACTGAGCTATTAAAAAATAACTATGTACTTAATATGGAATGTATTTTTTCTAATAAAGTATAGGTGCTTATAATTTATCAGGTTTGGAGCGGGAATAAAATACAAATTACATATTCAGTTGTTTATTATCTGTACTGTACTCAAAATTGATCCGAAGATCACATCACATAGTAATTTCATAAATAATTATTACAATGTCATGTACTTTCTGTAATTGTTCTTGAATAAAAAAAGTTGTCAATATTTATCAATACTTTGTTCACTGGACCGGTTTTCCTTCAGAGTAGACTGTAGGTACACACTACATAATAATATACCAATATTAGGTACTCAAACAACTTACAGCGTATCATGAGAGATATTATAATAATCAATTATTGTGTTGCAGTTCATTTTTTTGACAATATATTTACAGTTTTTCATTTTTTTTGTGATTTACAAATAAATTCTTGAATATTATTTTAATTAGGTCATCATTATGTATTCCATTTGGATTTATAATAACAGTACTTTATAGTTAAAAATATCACAAAAATGAAATATATTATGTGTAAGACACACGCAACATTAAAAATACAACAAAAAGAAAAATATAAAATCCACTAGAAACCTTGGGCCTGAAGAGTCCCTTCTAAACAGGAAGGATACTTTCGATGTTCGATCATTCATAACGGCAATTTGATACCATCATTATCATATCACACTAATTAATTATAAAAGTAATCGATTGTCTTACAATAAATGCGTCAGATCATAAAATTTTGATTATAAAAATTATAGGCAACAAATAATTCATGAAACGATAAATTCCAACAAAAAAATAAAAAGACAACTTATGTATTTAATAGTCATAGTGCCGTATTGATAAAAGTGAAGAGCTCACCATCGCCACCGGCACGAGACCGCCATAACAAACAACGCAAACACGAACGCAACGCACCAGCTCCTCAAGAGTTTAACTCCGCTTCCGATATTCACCTTTTATCGATATGGCATTCCACTTACGTTACGACAATAAATATAACACGCTTACACATTAATCACTTCTTTAATTCCGACGCTAGGAATTATTTTATAATATATACCTAAAAATATAATCACGGCACAAGTATCCCTCCGACTAAATTACTAACGTAGTGTCACTTTATCAGGATTTAGAATCAAATATGTATTAAGTATCTTAAATATTTCATTATTAATATATCATTATCAAAATATCCACTAAATGGGAGGAATAAATCAAATTATTAATTATTTATTCTAACATTAATCGCATGACTGATCAACAAAAGGATATGGACTAGGAATAATATTAGGCATCAGGCTTCCATGCCCTCGGGCCTCTCTCTAACCGCATATCACCTCTTACATACCACAAGATAAATTTGCTCAAAACGTTAATACTGTTGTGTCCAAAACAATATGGAAGGTGACTCTAGTGTCTAGGGTCTGGTTTGGAGACTAGTGCCTGCCTCATGCCGACTCGCCGACACGTGTTCGGACACGATTGTCGGATACAGTTTGTGCGCCGAACGACGGGAATCGATCGGTTAAATAATGATTATCTAGCAAAATCTATCTGGAATAATAAAAGCCGACGTTCTATACTATAATTTAGGTAAATAGCTTGGAAGTATGCCTTCTTCGTTTAATTATATTGTCCGATAACGTTCATTGTATTTCGAATGTCTGTCCTCTATCACTCTACGAGTGTCGTGATCTATGCTAAGTGTGAGCCGGGCGGCGGTGGCCCGTCACTGCTCCGGCGTCAAAAGTTTCTGTGCCGAAGGAGAGAAGCGGCTACTCTATTGGTGTTTATTTACTGATTCACTTAACCTAGTCTAGTGTATAAACTTGTCATCTATAGAAACACATAATATTCAAAAGTACGTAAAAAAGTAACATAATTCTCACAAAATGCCTAGATTAGGAGTGGGGTGATGCAACTTTTGACACCGGCCGCGACCGGCGATATGCCGGCGTGTGCGGGCGCCGCTCCACACCACCCATACAGATTACATCGCTTATATACAACAAAGTTGCGTGCGGCGCCGGTCGGCGGCCGCACCGATCATTACAGGAACTCATATCATATCTTAAAAAAAATATACAATAGTAATAAAACATTTGAAACCTCACTAACTACTAGTCGACGATCTCGGTACGATCTTAATAAATTACTCAAACGGCTCCGGCGGCTCGAAATCTATTCATATCACAATCGCATGACCGTGCCTGAGAATCATATCCCGCTACTTATGTACACACTCTTCCCGAAGACTAACGCACATTCCAGGCGGGGGAGGGGCGCGGGGCCAGGGGCCGGGGCGCCTCGCCCCCGCCGCTCTACACTAACCGATATTCACTACGATATCACCACCTCTGCCGCGGGGGCGACCTGCCATTCCCGAGTGTGCCAGAGGCGCGGTCGATATGGATAGTGCGGGGCGCGGGTGCGGATGGGGCTGAGGAGGGTGCGGGGGCGAGGGGCGAGGGGCGTGGGAGCCAGGGAGGAGGGGGGTGAGGGCTGGGTGTGGGCAGGTTAGGGGGGGCGGAGAGCTGGCGGCAGTTGAACGGGGATGTGGTAATAGCGGCAGGCGGCGCGGCGGCACGCGCCGGCGGCAGCGTCGCGGCACACCACCACGCGACACCCCACCACCTGCAGCCCGCACCCTGCAACACGCGCACACACACACCAGTTACACCACACATATTGCTGGCTCATATCTACCACCACTGGTAGCACAGTGCCTGATAGTTTAGATAGGCATTGCATCAGCCGGACACACACAATGGGGAACCGGGAGACATATTTTTTACTTTGTTTACATTTCTAATATCTCAACAAGAACATTTACAACCAATCGGACAAGTACAGAGTATGAATTTTATTCATGAGATGATTTCTTTATCAAACTGTATGAAAATGTCATGTCTAAACAAGACAACGATCAGTCTAAAAAATACTACAGTTAATTTCTAAAAATTAAAACGACTAATTTAAAACAATACAAAATTAAAATGTAACTTCTACGTACGACTAATGAGATACAAGTAAAGTCTACACTATTGATAAATATTAAATCTGGTGATCATGCAAATACATCGGGAAAGAAGGACACAGGAGGCACAATGTTAGGTCATACGACCCATTTGCTAAAGTAGACATTATGTTTTGCTCTCTTCCATGCTGTTTTATTGTTCAACATAGTATTATTTTTTTGATAAATGGCAAGATAAATATAAGGAATAGTTTGATGTCTCACCTTCACGAATATGAACGAATCTGCAGGTAGGTCTTGTACATCCTTGTCGATTAAAATCTTGGCACACCGGGAGGGTGTCCAGTAACTGAAAATATAAATATTATTATAAGTTTTTATTATTCTTATACTTGACTTAGTTATACAAACAGTCGGTCCCACATAGCTTGGACTAATCTAGACTTCAGTTTCCTTTACAAATGTATTTCATCAATATGACTTTTAATATCCATTATCTTCACACTTAAAAATGCAGTATATTAGTATATATATGTAAAAAGTGGGAGCTTCAGACGTTTTATGTGTGACAGGTTTTATTTAGTTAAATTAATTTTCTATTTTGTCTTGTCTTAAAACAGCATCATATTTCACACCTCTAATGCTTATTGTTATTACTGAGTCATTATGATATCATCCCTGCTTATGGGCCGACTATAGGTATGCTAATTTGACTAGGGTATAATTCATAAACAGTCGATGTTTTTATCATACAAAAATATTCTATCATCATATTGATTTCCTCATGGATATGCAAACTACCTGGACGTTTTAACGACGGTTTATGAACTCAAATCATGTTAATAGTGTTAATACTAATTCTATTTAATCATTTTGGACATTCATACATCTGACATTGAACATTATCCTCATTGCACAGCCGTCTGAAAAATAACGCTGAAATAGTTTTTGTAATATCAAAGAGCAATGTTTAACTAACTGCTAACGTGAGTTGAACTAGCATAGGTTGTATGACATTTACTCAGTTAAAATTATTGATCCCTATAAGGTATATGTATGGTTCGTAGCGCGATAACGCTAGTCGGTATTGATATGCGTGTGTAATTTCTCAGCTACATAAATTAACACAAACGGGACACACGGAAGGCAAAGTTCGCTCGAAATGAAATCTTGTTGCTGCTTCAATATTACAAGAACTTTACAAGATTCGTTGCACAATATGATTGGACCTTCCAAGCATTCTTTTCTTATGTATTCTCTCGCTATAGGTTTGTGTGTCACTTTTATATTGTATACAAGAACTGTTGGAACAAGAGCAGCTTTACACATGATTAATAAACATTAGGGAGCCAAATGCTAGTTATTCTCGTGGACGAGCCTCCGTAACCGGCAGAGAGGAGTGTTAAATTACGCTGCACTATGCACATAGTAGGAATGAATATATAATATCTAAATGGCATGCAGAACGCTTGAAGTATAATCATTATTGCGCAGCCAATCTTATTTAAGCGTGACTATATTTTACAAAAAGCTAAAGCATGATGCTAGACAACTTTTACCAGGGCGAGGGCTTACTATAGGTTTTGTAGCGTCCAAAGTGTACCCATAAATACCAACTGTTGCTATAATAAAGCTTAAAGAGGCTGTGTGGGGAAGTTACGACCTAGTCTGCTGGCTGTGATGATTAATACTTGAGACGAGCCGATGCCGACGCTCTCAGAACGGGAGCAGAGGACGGCCATGCTTATCGGTACTCGGTTGGTAGGCATGGTTATAATGTAAATAGACAAATTAAATGTATACCTTTAGCTTACATGACAGTTCTGGACGTGACATGTTAGTGGTAGTACAAACTGCAACATAATGACCATTAGAGAGTGCGGTTACTGTACGACAAACAAAAGAAAACCAAGTAATATTATTACGTCTACGTGATCAACAAGTCGTAAGCGAGGAATTGAAGCCGCAACGGCGAAGCACTTTTAAGCATTATAAAGAAAATTCGAAGTGAATAATTGACTGGCCCACAAAGGGATTAACGTAATGTGCCTCGAGAGGCAGCAATTAATTTCATTACTTGTTCACATTTTATTCACCACTTCAATTTTTCTTTCCTTTCACCGTCATCATTTCAACTACCAACTAAGCGTACAATTAATTTACATAATATCGATATTGAAAGCATTGAGTTGAGTGAAAAACCCCCATATTAGTCGATAGTTGATTCTGGCAACTGGTGAATATAACACTATCCGCCAACTAGTTGACTATTTTATTTGTACAGCTTTACAACGTTACATAGGTATTTACTTTCATGGATTAAATACATTACTATGAACTTTGATGTTATGGGCTAGTGAAGAGTCAACTTATTAGCAGTCTGTAAAAATGGCTTCATAAATTTTAATTGATAAAAAACACCTCTACTGAAACAGCCGCAGTAATTAGATATTAGAAGCATTTGTAGAGGCGTTTAGAAATGTGAAAGTATTGTAGTGAACCATGCACGAGTGGTCAGGGCTCGTTTCAGTAAAGGCGCATCAAGGTGATCACTTAAAGTCAGGATATTATAGTAAGCTGATTGTATCTTACCAGGTGTAAGCAAGGCAATACTGTAGGTGACGGTCTTCCACATTTGAAAGCAAGTATGTCTCACTATACAAAACTAAAATCATCAAGTTGTAGGTAGCATAAACTGTTCATTACAATATAAATAGATACGGTTACAGCACAATGACTAAATGATGGATGAATACATTTACATAATATTGTATGATTCGTCAAGCGATGGCTTCACACAGTCGTGGCGTCGCTGCGTCTCTCGCATCAAATCAAATCGCTTCTCTGTACTGTACTGTACTGTGCCTTAGAAATGTGGCATATCGTTCCAATAATGTACGTTTAGCTAACTGCTAGAGAGTAATCAACCATGTTTGTAGTCTATTCTATAGTGAGGCAGGATATTAACCCACATTGTTATCCATCGGCGCGTGCCCTCAAGTTGTTTAGAAAGCTCAACTCACCAAGCGCACCTTGACCCGTTGCAAGTAGGCCGCTAGTTAAATCCTTTGGTCAGTCTGTTTGTCACGTTATGTACTCGCTGGTAATAAGCGCTAACTATGTAAAGGCCTCTGAAGCATGAAAACTAAATCAACTACGTACAGTGCGGTACAATACTCAGATACACACTGTTTCTACAGAAGCCAGGTGAAAAATAAGCTCTCGAGTTGAAGTTAACCTCAGTCAGTTAATTTAATTTAGATTACTTTTAAATTCGTTTATATTTTCATCTTACAACCATTATTGTTGTGTAGTTAGACCAATCCAAAAGTTAATGAAAACATTTAATGACAAAATTACTGTTTTTTTTTTCAGGGCATCGAAAAAAAAGAAAGCAGCAGCGCATAGGCGTAGGTTGAGGTGATATGCGACAGGAGCGCACCGGTTAGAGCGTGGTACTCGTGGAGACGAGAGGGATGTTCTCTAGCGCGCGGTGTCAACGGTGTTAATAAGCTACATGCGAGCACGTCGCAGGGAGCGTGGGGAAGCGTGGCGTGCGCCTGTGCTCGGGGCGAGGGGAGCGTGGGGCGGGGATCACGCGACACTCGTTACCTGTCCGCGCTCGTCCGTGTACACCACATAGGGCGCGTTGGGAGGCGCACAGCCTTCCGTCCCAACACAAAAAGCGACAAAAGATTTGCAAGGACAGCCGAAGCGGTCATTCGGAAGGCATGTAACAGAAAGCATTAAAATAAATAGAAAGATAGTGCGACCGAAAGTAAAAGCGGGGGCGACGCACGCCGCCCTCGCCGCTCTACTAGATGAACACGCCGACACACTGAGCACACACGAGGAGCACTAGAATAATGAGAATAATACCTGATGAGCCAAACGTATAGGGTGGTGGATCTATTCCATGCGAAAATTAGAAGGCGGCTGTGTTAGGTGCGGGCCTGCTGTGCAAGCCGGTAACCACTAGGGACGGATCACACACGGCCAAAGCGCACCCGTGCGGAGCTCCTCCGAGACAAGCGTGTACGTAGCGGGATCGACGGACCAAGCGCTCAACTCTCAGTACGACCAGAGGTATCGCGGTAAACGACGATCGACAAGAGGTAATAAAAAAACGTACAGTCATGCATCTCAAGCGTTATTATTACCGGGATCGTAGATACGAGAAATATACACGCATAGGATAATAACGATAAGTGAGTAGATACACAATAGAATAGATATAGCGTAAAACTACTGAGACATCCGCGAGGGCGAGTCCACTCGCTTCGTCCTTACAATAATACAATACAAATGTGACAACACGCCTAGCGCAAGCCGCCCCGACAGGCCGGGGGGCCACTCGGCCGCACATACGAGTCTCTACGCGGAGACCCCGCGCCCCGCGCCCCGCCGGCCGCGGTCGCCCGCGCCGCTCTATGTCGTCTTCATCTTCTTGTAGGGGTTGACGGCCGCCGCCGCCGCAGCCGCAGCCGCCGCGGCCGCGGGCGGCGTGGGCGGCGGCATGGCGTACATGTACTGCGGTTGCTGGTAGTAGCCGGGCATCGGCATCGGCGGCGCCGGCCAGCGCGGCATCATGAGCGGCGCGCGCATTAGACCCGGCACGTTAGCTCGGGCCTGTGCTTTCAGCGCATGTTGCGTATACGCAGCGGCTGCTTGGGCCATGGCTGAATGCTGCGCGGCGAAAGCGAGCGCGGCAACATAATTCTTCTGTGCCATCTCCTTGGCCATCGCGGCGGCGTCGGCCCCGGGCGCGGGGGGCTCGAGCGGCGGCGTGGGCGGCGAGGCGGGCTGCGGCGCGGGCGGCGGCGCGGGCTGCGGCGGCGGCGGCTGCGGCGCGCCCGCCACCACCGCGGCCGGCGGGGCGGACGTCGCGGGCGCGGGGTACTCACATGACACGGGCACGAACGGCTGCTGCAGCTGCATCAGCTGCTGGTACGTGGTCGCCGGCTGGTACACAGGCATGCCTGCCTTGTCCGCGGCCGGTCGTTTGTACGGCACCACGCCAGGGAAAGCCTGGTAACACACGAGTACAGTTAGCATTAACGGCAAAGGTCGGCGGGATTCCGACGGAGACGAGGCGGCACCGTCGAGATACTTACGAAGTTATCGTAATAGAAGGATCCGACGCTCTTCATGTCCATCTGAAACGAGAAACAAACGGTTGAACAGAGGTTGAGGGGCACTGAGGGCGGGTGGGGCTCGGGCGGCGCGGCGGTCGGGCGGGGGCGGCCCTCGCGCTGCGCCGCGCGGGGGGAGCGGGAGCCGGGTGCGGGGGCGGGGGAGGGTGGGTTGGAGTGAAGCGTGCAAAGCTGCTGTACCGGTGGCGGCTCGAGCTCGGGAGGCGCCGGCCGTTTCTTGCCCGGCTCCGAAGTCGCGCTCGCTGCCGGCTGCTGCGCTGCGACGGCCGTCTACGTGAAGCGAAGCGTCGCAGGACGGGACAGAAACAATAACGATGTAGTAGATGCACAGAATACACCTAAAGCTCTGCGTAAGGTGATATTATGCGATAGATTAAAAAAATAAAAACTAAAAGTGAAGCGTGAGTGCGACGGAAGCGTGGCGCGAACTAAACAGAATAAGCCTGCGAACGGAAGCGGCGTCGCGGCTCGCGAGAACAAGCGGAAGAAGAGAAGCGAGCGCGAGCGAGGCGAGAGCGTGCAGCCTGGTGGCGTACCGCGCCGCGCGCCTGCGCCTTAAGGTGCGCCTGCAGGTGCAGGGGAGGGTGGAAATAGCGGCAGGGGTCGCGAACGCAGCGCCCCTTGACGGCGTCCATGCACACCGTGACACAGCCGTCGTCGTGCGCGGCGACGGGCGGCGGCGGGTGCGCGAAGCGACACTCGGACTCGGCTCGCTTGCACGCGCCGCGCTGGAACTCCCGGCACACCTGCACCACCACACACCAGCATGTGCGCGCTCGCACCCTTGTCGCTCCCCTAGTGCGCCCTACTGCGCCCTACCGCCCCATCCACGCGCCTACACAACTATCACTACTATACCACGCCCTAACCTACCCGACAAATGTTCTACATCACAATAACAACGCGAGAGCACTGACATTACTGTGAACACTGAACACGTCACAGGACCCAAGCTTTCTAATTCAGATTACTAATAGACAAGTTAGCTGGTATATTTAGCCTATGCTATGTGTTAAATTCGTAATCACAATAGGACTCCAATTGAACAAATCGACCTCGACCGGACGCCGCTTTACTGATTTCATTATCCGAAAGTGCTTTACGCAACCGTCGCATTTTAGTATAGCTTAGGTATTATTTTAGTATAGCTACAGAGTTGTTTTGAAATTAACATGAGAGCGTACTCATAGTCTTGGGAGATTCGTTTGTCAAGCGTTGGCACAAGTACACTGTAAGCGCAGTTCGACTCATGACTAGAACCAACGATAGTGTTGTGGACAGTAGATTGATTTAGTTGTGATCGTCTTAATGCGCTTACAGTGTAGGCCCTTCACCAGAGGGAGAAAGCGAGTGCTGCTCGCGAAGCGCACACGCAGTCGCACTGGGATAGTGCGGCCGCGCCACACACGGGACGGGCTTGCGTTGCGACTCAATGGCCGGGTATTGCATCGGGGACCGACCGAGTAGGCACCAATCCAACATGGACTTCAAGCTCGACTATACATCTGTTCCAATACCGATCCAACAGGTTTAAACAGGACCATGCGGACCGAATGGGTTTCCAGCTTCGGTAGCATCGGTCCCCGGCGTAGGTAGCCACATCAGGAAGCGCTACTCGGGTGGAGACGACTAGCAGGGATCAAACGAGGAGTGCCACTCCCTACCACTGCGCAAATATTCGCACAAGTGCAACGCGGTCAAACCATTAAAATGTTCACAAACCTTGGAGTATCACTGTATTTTCAGTGTAGCATAGGTCAGTTCATAAGTACGAGTCATGTATGTGCGCGCGGTCAGTAGAGAGCAGCCCTCAGGTGTTTGTTCTCTGCGGCTATTGAAGGTGGGGAGTTGAAGGTGCAGTCTCACCTCGAGTCGGTCGGTGCGCGGCAGTTTCTGCTGCAGCACCGGCTGCTGCATGACGCCCAAAGGCGAGGCGGCCGCGGCGTTGGGGTCATGGCCCAGCATGGCCGGCACCAGCTGCGGCGCGTAGTACTGCGCATACGTGGAACCCACGCCTGGCACACCCGACAAGTACGGAGACGTCGCCTGCGACACAAACACAATACAGGTTTCACTCCCTCACTTCCAAACAATATCAAACACACTAGGACAAGTCACATTTCCATCTCAATACTTCCCATTTCATACTTCGTACATTTTTATATATGTGCAGTGGTGTATATTAAAAATTTACGCAAGCACCCACTATAGAAGCAATAGGTACACGAAGCAGATTGTATAGATATAATTTGCTAGCTAAGGCTCAATTTCACTAAAACTTTTCGCTGTAAAAACAGAACTAGGAAAAATCTTATTTATATTTATATTTCAAAACAGAACCAGGTAAATAATAGAATTAAATGAAATGAATTCATTTTACATGTAATTTATGTGCATATAGTGTTTAATGTAACAAACAGCGTAACGTGCTCAGAGAAATTAACTCGAAATATTTGAATATCAGTACGAAGATTGGTCCAGACATCCCGGACGATTAAGATAACCAGTTCACCAGCCTCTGCTCTATAACGAACTTCGTATATATATATATATTGTGTTAGTGAAATCGACCCTTTAATTTGCTAATTTGTACGTTATTATAATTATCGTAGCCAAACAAGCAACCACATGCATTAATAGAAACAAATAGAAATATTAAACAAGCGTACGGTTTGTCCAGTTAAACTATCCACGGGCCACCAAGAACCAACTAAAATCCAAGGATTCTGGTGAGGATGGGTTAGGCATGGGATACATATGTGAGGAGAGTCGGGAGTTTAAGACAGAATGCGGGGCAGTAGTCGCGGGGCTAGCCTTCGGCCGATGTTGGTGAGGCGGTTTCGGCGGCGACTGTTACCTGCGGGGCGAGCAGGGCGAGACTGATCGGGTCCAGCGCAGCGAGGTGGCTCGCGGCCGCGCCCGCGCCGCCCATGCCGCCCACCTCGACACAAAACCACACAAACACGGTACTCGTCGTGCCAGGTTTGCCTGCGCCCGCGCCCTGTGCCCCGGCGTCACTCCGCACAACCATTCATGCTACTTCCATATGAACGATGCACAAACACTGTGTTAAAAATTAATCCTCCCACCGTTACTTTACGACATTGGAGTTGGTGCGAGGAGGGACGCCGAGGAATGTCGGGCCGCCTTGTTAGCGACTGTGTGGTCAGTGAGGGAGGACGGTGTCTCAGTGATTAAACCTGCATTACCACTTGTACCCAATTCATTCACATGTGAGTAAGTTGGAGAGAATCATGCCACTTAAGGAATAAGTCGTACAAACATGCACAAGCAGTGATGAGCGATCGGCCACAGACAGCGAACGTTTAAGTTGTGCCTAAAGGATCTCTAGCCTTTGCTAGGATTTACTTTTCTATACGTATTATGAGCACATCCAGGTACTCATGGCGCTCATTGCTAGTTTCACGCATTCGAAGCAAAACTTTAAATTAAAGCGTGGAACTCGATGCATAAGCGCCACCAGACACCGCCTTTTAGGACAGTAAATTGCCTTTAACTTGCACTACTAGAAAACTTAAGAGCAAATAGTTTAATTTACTTGCGGAAGAAATATTCATTACGATTCTACGATACATTTTGAATGGTTGACTCACTAGTTACTTTGTCTTACGTCAAGAGTAATGACGACGAAAGAGGCACAACTTAAACTGAGAACTTCTGATTATCTAAGTGTTCGGATAATAAATAGGTATGCTCATAAATTAACAGGGTAGCGAGTACACCGAAAGCTGCGTGTTGCGTGCAATGTATAGGTAGATACTGTAAGGACCGATCACTCGAAGCTATTAGTGTGAATGTGAGGATGGCAAGACTCACCACTGTGGGGACCTGGCCGGGGAGCACTTGCCCCGGCGTGAGGCCCATCTGCTGCATAAGCGCGTTCTTTAGCGCCAGATGGTTCCGCCCGTTGATCAGCAGCTGATCCTTCAGGTGTTGTGGCGGGTGGAAGTACTTGCAAGGCGGCTTCTCGCGGTTACACCGCCCCTGGAATTGGACACAGGTCAAGGTTTTAATAGAGCACATAGCTATAAACACTAAGTAATATTGTTTGTTTATTATTTAATATTCATAATATAAAATGGTATCCGACTGAACGGCTGAACCCTTAACACAAAACTATTATCATAAAAAAGAATGGGTAAACGCATATACTTATATACATCAAACATGTAAGTTAATAGTTTGAAACGTAAGTTCCCGGTATACGTACCTAAACAACTTAAATTAAATTCTAATTAAATGTTTTGGGAACATAGAAACGTGTGAAGGCTTCCTATCAAACGCGAGTGTCAAAGGAACGAGATAAGAGCAACCCACGCTGCAGGTAATCACCACTTTTGGACTTTCAGAATAGACCAAAATGGCGGAACTCATTCGATATCATTCCGATAAGCAATATGTGTAACGGGTCGGGTGCGGCCGCAGTTCGGCTCAATATCGGGCGAATGGCGGAAATCCCTCCATGCATCACAATTGCCGTGAGCCGGGCACGTAGATATCTACCAGAAATCCTCAACTCGATTTTTCCTTATAACCACGTGTTAGGCGGTGTCAAATATTTCGGAGGGGTGTCGAGCGCGACGCGACTCCACGCTCGGCTCATTTTCGCCGTCAATGAGGCGCAAGATAATTGCCTTTCGGAATCGAAGCTCTCCGCCGCACCCGTCTATGATGATTTATTTAGATCCGCGTAATTAACTGTCCCACTACGTGGCAGAAGGAGCTACGCAGACGTTTTATCGTGGCACGCAGAGCCTCCAGCGCCATATTTTATTCAGTGAAAAAAGGAACGGTAAAGCGCTTATCGGTGTCCCAAAGAAAATACGTATACAAACAAACGCCATCTGAATATTCAGTATTCCACTAGGGGACTCGTTCGCCGATAATGTCCGCGGAACAGCAACGGAGTGATTTACCGAGTAACTTTTGTAAAGCATGCTCGATGATATCACGATCGCGCTCGAGTCGGTTAAATGTTTATATAAAAATGCAATATTGCAAGCACTATATACTGTAATTGTAGTGTAGAGTGGGAATTGGTTTCCGTAAAAATCTGATGTAGACATGCTCCGAATTTTCTCAGTTAATAAACTTTGGCGATGCGTGCTTCAACAAGCTAGTAGAAGCAAGTTGGCTGCATTTAGATACACTTGTTACTTGCAGGCATAATGTTAGTTGGACGGTCCTCTCACAGTTTAAGCCGGGGATAAAGTTATTATTTCCTGTTACTCCGCGCTGTCTACTTTAGCCGAGTTAGACTAGAAACCAAAACGTTTGTGAAACTTGAATGGGTGATCACGTTTCATCACGCCGACGCAAACTCTCGACTGGTCTATCAAAGTTGTATTCATTAGCTTCAACAGATTGGCTCCGACTACAAACTTCCTGCTTAAACTGGCTATAGTGCTGAATTTATCAAGAAAACGAATTAAATGACAAAATCCCTATTAAAACATTAAAATGTAAGTATGCTAAACGTTAAATATAGTATAAATGTAGTATACGTAACGTAGTGAGAGGTTATATCGTGACGAGTTTTACTGTTGTGGTTTCTAGGTGAGGGGTATTCCGTGCATTCGGCACTGCAGGTGTGGGTACAACACAAGCGATTAGCGTGACGCATGCCCGAGCCGATACAAATGGATGCGTCGCCGGAAACGGATGGACCGCGTCAGCGGCCCGGCAGCCCTAAAATCCACACATACATTAAGTTTAACATAATTACAGTTTAACCCATTTCGATCACTTCAAATTTTTAACATATTTTTTTAACTTTCAAATCTCAATAATTTTCCTTCGGAAGACTCTTGCGCAATAAATGTCGCAATAGATTCAAAAGGCAATACCTATTCGAAGACAAGAGGCTTCAAAGAGGATAAGTTCCACTTTATCCACAAGAATTAAATAAAAAAACATTCAATATGCCTTATTTGTTCGAGAACGGCACTGGGGAGGGTCGAACGGGCGCAGGGTGGGCAATAACCGCCCAAAACTAATAACATTTTTGTGTGATAGTGGAGGAGCAAACCGAGCGCTCTTCCCTTGTCGTGTCCTTTATGACACAACAATGCGCACTTGCAATACAATAAGGGGTTAGCCCAGAGTCAGTTTTATCACTGCTTTCCTTCCTCGAGATGAAGGTTCGTTCGAAAAATATACACCAGTAGTATTGGAGGGATGCGGTCGGAATGTGTCCGACACGATGGCAGTTTGAAAGTGTAAAATTACTCGATGAGAGTTGGCACCGGTGGCCGATTAAAGCAAAAACGACATCAATGAACTGAGGCGCTCGTGTCTCGTTAAGGTGAGTGGTGCAAGGCGGCAAGTGCACTCTGTAACTATGGCATGTATAACGAACAGCGCTCAAGAGTGTCTCCGCCGCCGCTAGCGGCTGTCGGCACGCGCCTACAGACAGCACCCTTATTTCAAGTACAACACAACGCCTTAGCCATCCGCAGCTGCAAGCGTGCCTTTCGGTCGACCTTATATTATTAAGATTTAATTTATAAAATAAGAATAATAATAATGCTTGGACATTATCACACAACGCCACATCTGGCCCCAAACTAAGCAAAGCTTGTACTATGGGAACCAGCAGCTGATATAATACTGAATATACTTTTTGTTTGTAAATACATACTTATAATACATACCAAACACATTTATGGAACATAAATAAATTATATTTGTAATAAAATGGTTATTATACATTACACAGTATGTAACATAAGTTACAGTTTACTTGTGATGATTGAGTAATTAATAATTTATCGTCTGAACAATCAAGTTTACCTTACACCTGGATAAAGGTCAGAAATAGATGTAATTTCATTAATTGAAAGATATTGGCTACAGATAAGTGTCTTAATCAAAACAAACGATGAACCAAATGGGATGCGGAGAATGCATTTCAGGCGAGGCGCGTAGTCGTTAATCGATTAAAGCGTTCGATCACAATTGATGGATTGGCGACATGCCGTCGGCCGAGCGCGGCCAGCCACGCGCACGGATCAACATGCGGCTATTTTACTATTGGCCGGCTAATCACACGTTGTTAAGATAAATCGGACCATGAGGAATACAATGAGCTAACGATCCGATGAATGACACGCTCCCGTCGCGTCGCGAGGCGTACCGAACACCACTTGTACGCGCTAGAGTAGGTGCCAGAAATATTTGGGGACGAACCGAAATAGATGCCGACCTGTGCGCTGTGCCAAATCCTGTATCGAGTAGGTGCTCGTGGCACGTGGCCATTGCCCACCGTTTACCTTATGAACCGGCAAGCTTCAAGAAATAAATAGAAGCATTTGATAGATTTTGATAATGACACACCACAATAATTTTGTGTCAGAATGATACTTAAACCAAAAATTGATTCGGTTACATGTATCAATTGTCTCGAAGCTGTAAACGTGCACGTGTGCATGCATGCGACGTAGGTACTGCATGTGAAGTCTAGCATATGAGATTGTACGTTTATGTAACCCGATCGATACAAATGACGTGTATTGAACAGTAAGCTGGAAATGTACGGTTAATTTACATAACATAGCGGTCTAGTAAAAAAGAGAACATAATAAATACCCGAAATAAAATACAATTACCCGATGGAGTTGATTATTATATATAGAAGGGTACCTACCTACCTATTGTAGATTTGGATTCGTGCGATAGACCCAGATAACACGATCACAGGCTAAGATCCGGTCCCGGATGCCGCAAATATTTTTTCCGACAAGCCAAAGCTAAGGAAAGGTAAAATCTAATTTACAAAAATTGTGGCTGGGAAGGGAATTAGGAAAGCAAAGTCAATTCCGAAAGTAAGTAGAATTGTAATTTAAAATGATTTATAGAGGCACAGGGAGTGGCTAATGAGGCGTCATGCGAGAGGGGCGCGTGTTTACAGCTAGCAATTTTTTTCGCGACGAGCCTCTGGGCAGCGGCACAGCGGACTGCTGGCTGACGTAACGTCAAACACGCCTACTAGAAAATATAACTAGGACCTCTAATTACATTACAATAGACAATGACCCATTAACTATAGGCTGAATTGGAGTAGCTATTGTGCATTAATAAAAGTGGTATGCTACACTACACTAGATTCATAACATGGTATAACAAATTATTACCAATACGCAGAAAGTCATGAAGATAAGAGATTACACAAACAGTGTAAATTCCATCCATCTCATCACAGACGAATGGTGAGAACTACAGGCAGCCCTACCCTTAGTGGAAAAACTTTGTAGAAGCCTTAAAGTAAGAATTATTCACTCTGGTGAAGTTCCCAACAAGTTTGCATGGCAGTACCGTAGCTTAACGCTAAAATATGCATTCGTGGGCAGAGTTATCTCGGCCACTTTAGCCGAAGCCGCCGCCGGCCAGACATGAACGGTCACTCCTTGTTTATTCCTAGCTTTATATTAGTCGTTCACTTTAATCAACTGATGTTTAACCCTCGCAATACTGCTGTGAGGAAGCTCCGAAGTGATTACCAGGAAGGTATATTAGAATATTATACGTTTGAATAGAGCAGCTTGAAGGTAATAATCATGATTGTTTGTAAAGACGTGGACAAGATTTTTAAGCGACTTGATTATTTACCCAGTAATATACGGTTGTGGCGGCCAGGGGAGTCGCAGGGTGCGAGATTAATGCAACGGTAACAGGCACGGCCCTCCAGGTGTTTCATTATATTGCGCGCGGCGCCGCCTTGGCCGGCTCGTACGACCATTATGAACGCTGCAAGCTCGAGGGTCATTCGCTCTAAGAACGTGCCACTTTGTAACAGCCTTAATGAATCTCATAGGCTCGCCTAAATTGCCCAAGTACCGGCGGCGTAGGGAGACAAATAATCAGGTCAGTGAAAGTTCATTAACTGATGAACACCTTTACCTGGCCGACCACGCCACGGTCACCATACGGGCTCTAGCTACGCGCTAAATAATTAGGCTGCGCTGTGCATTCTTATAGTGAGAGCCGAGAGGCATGATTCACGCTGGCTAGCGTTGTTGTCGACTAAATATAATAAATACACTACGTACATCTGAGCAAAGTTAAAATTAGCCAACGAATTTATTTTCAAAACACGCAATAGCGTGAGTCGAGCAAACATTCGGTCTTGTTTTAAATAATTATATTCATCGTACATTAACCTAAAATACAGGACGTGAACTTTTGTTCGAGTATTGACATTGTTCAATACAATTACAACGAAAAACAAAAAGCTAAGACCGCGGAAAAAACAACAAAGTCGCTTGATAACAGGAGGTCTCAGATTACTGGCATAAATCAAACAACTTCTGTTTATATTACGAATCCTCGCATCGCATAAATGGAATACGTATATACATACATACACATCAAAGAAGACCGCCAATATAATACACCAATGTTTGGAGAAAAAATACGCTGTCTAAAGGTTAAACGTCACTATGTAGCTAGGCGAAAGTGAAAAACACTTCAGGCTCTGCGTCGTCATTAGTAAGATTCACCGCTGAGTTTATTTATAAAATAAGCGATTCTTAAATATATACCATGCTTAGGGTTGCAGTCTAGTGAATAAAGCGTGAGCTAGTGGGCCTGTCTGTCTGGAACGATATGGAGCGACGTGCCAGGCCGACGAGTCATCTAACCAGTTAAGCTCTGATGCTGCACTAATTAAGCCTAAGCAGGTACTCGGAGCGCTTGCTTCCACGTGCCGCCACCTCCCACTTGAGTTTCTTGCGCTAACTTACGCTCCAAGAAATATTAGGTCACTCAGTTAGTGATTAAGTATATTTGGTTAACGAGATCATCATATGTAATACATAAATGTTATCTTAATAAAACGTGATGAACTCTTTCGACATTCGAGACCACTACTGTCAAACTACAGACAACAATAGTAGTATCTTAACAAAGGTTTCTGGGACATTTCTGTAACTGTATTTTCACTGCTTTTGTCCCGAAGTTAATAGATGACGCTGAGCGATATCGAGTCTTTTCACAGAAGCGTCGATTTCTAGGATAGCTACACTCTGTCCGATAATAGGATACTCTTTCAGTCAGTTAGTTCATTTCCGACAGTGCATAACAGAAGTAATCAATAAATAAAGAACTCTTCCTAACATAAAGTTTCTACACTTTTATTCGTGTCTTATTGGATGGTGCTTCGGTTATTTGCACGCAGTAAACAGCGTCACAGCTCACAACCGACCATAGAAGGCGATAACTGCTCGGAGGACTAACTACAAAATAAAGAGCCTTTAGTACATACGATAAGGGAAGTTTAAGGAGAAATTGGGCGGCACTTAATTATGATCTTGGGCGGCATCTTGCAGGCGGCTAATGTCCCTGAGTCGTTTAATGCGCGAACTTGTAGTCTCAGCTCCGGCGGGCGTGATAAATCTCCATCTGCGCCCGTGCCGACCCTACCTTGCGTGCATATGCCCCGCTGAGACCTGGCTCACGACACAGCTCGCGGGTAGTCCCAGTACCGAATGTAGGTACCTTAATTACTTTTAACAAACGTATTCACATTATAATAAAATTCGCTTTTAGTATTATGTATGTGAAGTGAACTGACATTCTCGATACAAAAGTGTGCGTCAACATATTAAAGCGCGCTGAATACAAATAAATGTAATTAGATTCAGGTATAACATGTATTTACTGATTTGTCGTGATTCAATCCTGTCACTAGACTCGAACAAGCACCTTAAACAAGTTAATTAATTAATACATTAAAGCACGACCAGCGTTTCATAATGTGTCTGCATACAAGACGTATATACCTAAGCGCGCACATAATTCCAACGTGATTTACATATTTTCGATTATGTAGATATTTTATTATATTTAGATTGTGTGTACCTATGGACCGCAATTAATTCGTGTCGTATGTGGTGCGGGGGTTCAGCAGTGTACATTGGGAAGAGAAGAATGGTACAATGTTATTGCAGTGTTACGTTAATGTCTCGGCGTGAGTGGAGCGACTATATGTCGAGCAGGGCACAGGGCGCACTCGGCGTCGCATTATCTAGGTATAATTAAAGCGGGCAAGACGCCGGCGAGACGTTACGCCCGACCTAACGACTTTTATGGCGTATGTAACATTGCCGGCACATAAAATAAATGTGCCGTCTCCACTGCGCCGATATATAACTGTATTCTCAGATTAATCGCCAAATGTTTGCTCGCACGATACACCACCGCCCATAAACAGCGTCAGATACTGACTATGTGTATAGGTAGTCGTTGATAGAACATAATGCTATATATATTGAGTAATGTTTCTGTGTGCGTCGTCCTAACCAAAAACGTAACCTAAATATGTATACAAAAGAGAAATATTTAAACAAAATAGAAACATGTTAATAATGACACCTTTGTCGCCAACTCTATTAAGACGTCGTAGCTTATGGCTATGAGTTACAATAAATATTGGCATGCTAGACATACCTACATAGACATAGTAGTGAATAGGGTAGTTGTAACCCGTCGTCCGATCGTCGAGGCGCCTTGTGCAGTGTTCGTGTCCCATACCCAACCCGTCATTTGAATCTTTTTATGGCCACATTAGCTTTATAGGCGACTGGGAGCTTTCTCCGGCGTTAGCGGCGCCTGAGTGCACTTTTATTGAGGATGAAATAGCGTAATTGCCACTCGGCGCCAAGCCGTGACTGACGATTTTCGTACGTGCTAATTATGCCATATTATCTATACGGATGCGGTCAAGAAGGTTTATTTGGCCCACCTTAAATGTAATCCACATGAAACAGCCTTTGCACTACTTAAACTATTTATTTACTCTATAGAAAACGGTAAAGTAATTATAAAGCAATTGTTCAATTTAAAGATGTCACGATTCAGTGATTTTTCCTCAAAAGAACTCTAATGCCGATAACAATGATGAGATTTACAGGGGAAATCGCGAGTCCGTACAATAACGAATAATACCCAAAAAGAGGAATCCCTATTGAAAACAATAACCGCTTTTCATATCTCAATCCCCAAACAGCTATAATCTTGACAAATGACGGTCTTTGAAATGTAGTAGGCACTACGGCCCGCAATGACAAAGCCCCAAATAAACTGACGCGGACACATAAATAAGCATACTCGATGTTTCATTGGGTGTAGGAAATACGATGGAAATAGTTTCGTCGGGTCATTACACGGGCTATCAATCAAAGGACGACCTAGGCGCGGATTTGGAAAGAGTTCAGGTCAATGGTCAGGTCATACGGCCGGGACGGTAGGGCCGGTAGAATCCCAGAATAATCGCTACCGGAGGCCGCCGATCTAATGTATGCATGTTTCACGCTGTTATAACGGCACTCGGCAGTAAAGCGTGCGACTCTGCTTGTATGGCTTGAAAACGATTGCACGATATCTGCAATGGGGGGCGGCCTCACGGCGCCGACGCGTCTGGCGTCCCGCCGGCGACGCATACATCAGGCACGCGAACTAGTACTAATGCCACCTTCTTGCACATGCTATTTTACGCCAAACTACACAAATTAAAAAAAAACTGAAAAATTTTGGTTAATTACAAACACGAGGGAGTAATTACAACGAAAGACCGCAAAAAACAAACAAAATGGGCACCGCATTCAGAAAGAAACCCTTAAATCTCTAAAAAACAGGGCGGATTAGAAGGCTGTTGTGCAGCAAGTACGATTGTTTTTAATAAAGAAGATCGAGGGAACCGGAAAATACTTCACATATATAGGTAAATTATCGTAGCCTTCATAGGGATAATCAAACACCCGTCAACATAGTACTTGTCTTTCTGAGACAGAAATTAATTATCTTTTTGAAGTGAAACCGAATGAAAAGGCTACATTTAGTGGCGTCATATTTGGGCTTCTAGAAAACGATAACATTTTTTTTATACATTAAGGTGGCACACAAGTAGCCTATTACCGCTAGCAATACCAGGGATATCATTAACGAGCTGCCAACCCTGTTAATGAGGGCTCACTGTGCTAGCAAGTAGCGCAGCGTATCCTAGTAGACCACTGGCAACCATACATAACGCAGAATTACAACACTACATCAACGTAGTGTTATTTGACTGCGATCATCTGTCTGGTGGAGGTACAGTCCACAGTCGGGCAGCTCCAATTTTAGTGGAAAAACCTACGGGATATCCCAATTCGCCCTACCTCTCTTTATGAGCTTATGGTGTGATTATTCACTGTACTTAAGCTTAGAAAGACTCATTGGTACAGGCCGAGGTTCGAACCTGGGCCCATCACATAACAGGCCGTTGCTTCAAACACAAGGCAATCACGGTTTAATTAAGGCGCAACCATTACATTAAGATAGCTTTTAGAAAGCTTTTGGATTTTTTATCTCTTCTACCGCCGGTAGGGTGACATTAGTAATGTAAGATATTGTGAATACTTCCAGAACTTTCTATTAGTAGTGTCAATCAATGCTAATAACCGCTTATTTGCCTTCAAAAATTTGCATCAATGTCTTGTAGTTGTGAAAAATGTTACGTCATTGCGGTATATCGCGTTGTTGGAACGGATATGTGAAGTAATCAAATAGACAATACTCTAACCAAACAATATTTTTCTCCTACCACCTTTATCAGCTTAATAAAGCAAATGTAAAGTTTCGTGAATTCTTAAACAGGATTAATATGCAAAAAATGCTGACACTGTCTCGGGACGAATTTCATTGGAGCACGCTCAATACGACTAAGTCAACATAGCAGTAACCAAACCAAACAAAAATTGCCTTTATACAAAACTTGACGGCCAGTAAAAGGTGAGCTTAGTCGCAATCGTCACAGTAGTTTAATCTGAATGCAGTCCGCGTCCTTATGTGTACAGCAGGCGGAGTAGGGCGCGGGTCCACATTGTAGGTTGCACCGGCGAGCGCCCCATTATCCTATGCAGATCCGGATTTCCCAAATATCGTGCTCTACTGCGGGGCACCTCGCTATCGCGGCTATTAATAACGCCGTGTTACAAATAAGAGCTTCACAGTGAGCCGTTTATTCTGTCGACGAAATACACTGGCCGTATGCCGCTTAAACTACTCACTTAGTTGGACATAGTGAAATATATCATTTATACACTCTCTCTACTGCATAATGTTTTTTAATAAATTTCTCTACGATTTAGCCAATACGTAGGTATTCAGATGTATGTTTAAGCAATGAAAGAGAACGGACAACAATAAAATTTTGAGACATCTGTATATAAATAAATAGACATAGGTAAATTAAGAGTTAGCTAACATATTCCTTAATTTCACAAAGAAACTCTGTTAAATACTTTTTTGAAGCAATTCCTGTATTAGCTTGTTTAATGAACAAAAGTTTTCAAGATAATAAACAAACTCCAACTAGGTAGCGGGCGTAATTTAAGATAATCATAAAGTGAGGAAACTGTCTTGAACTGTCAGCATTACGTACCTTACAGTTGTAATGCCTTCATATTTCGTTACGACGTTGCCGCTGTAATTATTTCACGAAATAACTGAGTATACCTTAGAGGACTTCGTTAAATATTCCAGTAGGTAAAGTGTTTATAGCGTTAATCTCATAAAACAGGTTAGTGGAATGAAGGGTGCAGATCATCGCGCCGAGGTCAGAGGATGGGGTCAGGTCGGGGTCACCCACTCAAAATAATTCTGCCCCAACGGGTGATCTAAGAATAATTCCTTCCCCTATGAACGTGAATTGGAAATTGGAATCTACTCGACCCCTAAAGTTAAATGGAACATTATTATTGTATTATCACTGTCAAAAGTTTGGGATAAAACAATTATTCTATTCAAACTTAAAGTGAATTTAAATGCAATTCGTTTTCAGGCATTACTATGGCACAAGTATTTTGAGAAGCGTACTGGATAACTAGATTAGAAACCACAGAACAACTTCACGGACTAACTCTTTCTAATATAGCCTTCTTTAAGAGGAGACAGGAATGCAAATACTAAGCTATCAGGTATTTTATAGTACTCGGTCGACTATTTTCTTTTTATAGTTCCTACACTACAAATGAGTTTTTTTTCACTCGAACAATAGCTTAAAATTTGATGGTAATAAATCTTACACTGAAATATTCTAATATTGTTAATTTCTTCGGTAACAATAACTAAATACTGAACTCAGAATTAGAAAGTCCCGATCCTTCGAATATAAAAAGTATTACAAATAAGACATAGTAAACGAAATTGATAGGTATCGGAGAGCCCAAAGAAGCACGGCAAGTAAAGGGTTCCAAATACTGTTGCTAACAACGTATTTCTACCATAAATGATTGAGTTTCTCACCCTTTGTAGATAGTATTGGTATATTAACTAGCAGTGGTGTGGACAGAACTGATTGAAACACAAAACCTGTGTGCACTGTAAGACGACTGGCTATGGAATGACCTGCACGTCCACCTACACCTACAGCGACAATTTAATTAACTACGGCTTCAGATTAACTCGATAGGGCTTCACACAAACTATTCAATTTCATTTTTTCCACCCCCAACCAAGTAAAGTTGGTACTTCCTGTAATCTACTATGTTCAGTGACAACAAGAATTCTCGTAATGTTTACAAATTTTAAATTTGGCAGACAGACATAAGAAGCTCATAAACCTTTTTTTTTTAATTTAATTCCTATCCGCGTAAAATGTAATTGTGATGATTCAATTTGGAAACACTGTAGATAATAATGACATATTAAAAAAAGAGATAATTCTGTTCAGACAATGGATTGTTTGTGTCCCAACAATGGTGTTGCTTTTTTTCTCTGCACATGTGTGAAGTTGGGATGAATCTAGGTGGGTGGGATGAGTTCGTATTACCTAATTTAATTTGGTTGTCATTATAATATCAAAGCTGTAGGAATTATAATGGTTTCTTTAGCAGATATATGTGGCAGTTATTTAAAGACACGTGAGCAAAGTTGCGAGCGAAACATATACTGTTTAATAATAAATATGCTACATTCACGTAGTTTCCATACCTGATGTTACAGCATTACAGCTGTATCATTTACATTTTAGTATCATTTTCACCGAGCACTTTAAACAATATTACCTGTAACAAAAAGATTACACAATTAGTCGGAGCGATTTGTTTGCGCCAAGTCAATTAGGCTAAACAATGTCTCTAATGACAACAATGGCAGCAGGAGTGACGAACCAAAGTTACTTCGGTGTAAAGTCTTGACTTTGATAATAATGGGTTTCGTTAGAAGCACGGGACGCGGGGGTACGTCGGGGTGCGATTGTATCGGATGATAAACATAGGCCGCCCGCCGCGCTATCCAGCCTGGGCGCTAATTAAACAACAACGGAGAAAATTAATTTGATTGTTTCGAAATTGCGCCTCTTTGTTTTGGCTCTTCGGCGGGTTAGCTCAATTTTTTTGAGGCGAAACGCGTGGCAACTTGATTGTATGGCTCCTAATATGTCATGATGACGCATATGAACTTACATTTTCGATATCAGATCAAATTGACAAACGCGAGACGTGCGACCAGGCGTTTCGACCTACAACTAAACCAACACTGTAACAAGAATAACTTATACGTACATAATTATCACTGAGAAGAACCTTGTAAGTGCAACGTATTGATCGTACGTAGTTAATTGATTCGACTGATGTATTTTCTATTTGATGTCATTGCATTTCACGCAACTCGTGTCATACTCAGACCAAGTATTGTTATAAATTTACTTAGTTGGAAAGGACGTGCCATACATAGTTTAGGTACTTACAAAACTTTGTGATGGCTTAACAAAAGTGATTGACGTCTTTTAAGTCGGTATATTATGTATGTATGATCATGTGGCATGGCAATAGTGACAAATGATGGTTGCGTGACGACGTAGCGGCGCGGTCGGCGGCTGGCGTCTACATGCGTCGTGGCGGCTACGAGCTAAGAAGCCCTCTGCCCCCCTAGACAAGATGCAAACGTTTTATCGATTTTATCGCACATATCAATGACTCACCGTCAGCTTACATTAATTGTACATATTTGTTTTGTTTTATGCAATAAATATCACACTGGCACTAAAGGTTCTTACTGGTCAAGTACCTAAGCGCTCATGCGTTGACAGACACAATCGTTTGACGTTTTATGTACATAGCATATACATATTCATTTTAAAATACATTTGTAAATATTTACACGTACCGATTCAAATTAAATAACTTATATTAGGCAGCATAAGCTTCATAATCACTTTCGTGTTCTCGAAAAGTATGCCGAGCTTCGGGTGTCAATTAAGCAAAGTATAGGTCGCGGCACGAAACTCTAGCGCTGACCGTTATTGCGCAGAAGTAAAAAATAAGGTGTCTTGGCGGGGTACAGGGGTGAAGGGCGAGCGTGCGTTGCGCCGATTGGCTCTCCAGTCGTACTCCGTCCCCCGTGCCGATACGACGCTCCGCGCACTTCCAGTGTACAGTCGCGTTCTGAATTGTTTTGTTGTCATCGTTAATTTTTGTTGTTGTTTTTTGTTAAGTTTGTTTTGTTGATTTGTTTGTTGTGTTTGTTAGTTTATTCACTGTTTGATTAAGTTTGAACAGTTTTTAAACAGTGAAAATGCCGAGGCCGAGAAGGAATACTGTTTTGAAAAGACAGGCACGGAAAATGGTGTTTGACGTGCATTGTTTTCTGAAAAGGGAATCGAATGATTTCATTAATTCCCTGAAACAAATTCAAAGTGAAATTGGCGAAGCTGCGAGTATTTTACTCGATTCTGACCGCAGCACTGTAGATATAAGTGAAATAAAACAAACTGCAGAAGTTATTCAGGCGGGAAATATAAAATTAAATAGTATAATTAGTGACTTACAGAAAATTCAGAAAAGGACAGCTGAATCTACAAAGACGTCCATAGCAACGGTAAGGAAAATCTCCACTGAAGCCAATAATTCCGACTTATTATCAGTATTTAGAACACCAGGCAAAAAACGCTCCAGATCAAAACCGGTCACAGATATTGATAACTTTGATCAAGGATTAATAAAGAGGTGCATACATAACTTTCATAGGACAAATAATGAACTTCCCACCGTCGGAAAGTTGAGAAAGAAGCTAGAGGAAGATATAAATTTCAAAGGCTCAGAACGAAGTCTTCGACGAATAATTAAGAGTTTAGGGTTTCGGTGGAAAAATACTGAAAACAATCGAAAAGTACTGATTGAAAGTTCAAATATACGTTTACTACGTATCGAATACTTACGCAAAATAAAACAATATCGCCAAGAGGGAAGGCCCATCGTATATACAGATGAATCTTACGTAGATTCATCGCACTCTGCTCCAAAAGCCTGGACCGATGGTACTACAAAAGGTCTCAAAAAACCTATCTCCAAAGGACAGCGGGTGGTCATTGTCCACGCAGGATCAGAGGCTGGGTTCATACCGAACGCACTGTTAACTTTTAAAGCTGGTGCGAAATCAGGCGACTACCACGACAATATGAACTACGACAACTACGAAAAATGGCTGAGGACACAGTTATTGCCGAACTTACCGCCTAATTCTGTCGTGGTAGTCGACAACGCATCATACCATAATAAACAATGGGACCTTGCACCCACTTCTAATTCCAAAAAAGCTGACATGCAGGGTTGGCTTACTGAAAAGGGCATACAATATGAGGAAACTCTACTAAAACCTCAACTATACAATTTAATACGGGCTAACAAAGATAGATTTAAAACATTTTCAATTGACAGGATACTAGCAGAGCAAGGACATCAAGTGCTAAGACTGCCACCATACCACCCAGATCTAAATCCAATCGAAATGGCATGGTCTGACATAAAGCAATATGTAGGCAGTAAAAATGTGAAGTGGAGTGTTGCTAAATGTATAGAACTAATTCAAGAAAAAGTTTTGCTGATGGGTGCTTGGGATTGGGGAAAGTTATGCCAAAAGGTAAAGGACATAGAAGAGCAATATGTCAAGAGTGACCATGTCGTGGATTTGGTTACAGAAGAATTCATCATTCGCGTTGATGGTGACAGTTCAGAGGATAGCCTTGGTGAGTCTGATGACGATGACGCTGTTAGTGCCGACGACCGAAGCAGCCCTGAGCCGGGGCCCTCAGTAAGCAAAAGGCCCTGTTGGGATACTATTGAAGGTGTAAGACCATTGTCTGATTCGGACTAGATATCGGAAAGGAGAATGCGGTGTCTGATGTCCACACCCTGCCGAACTCGCAGGTTTCTTCTATCCTGAGAAGAAACTTCAGTAGGTTCTTATGTAATTCGGACTTAATATAATTTTTTTTATTATTTGGTATTTAATATAAAAATTTACAAATCCGATAGTGTATTTATTTTTCTACTCCCCATAAACTTGTTAAAAATTATATTGTAGGTAACATGAAGTAATATTTGCGTGCGTGACAGTACCCATACGCAGTTAAGTTCCACATTTTGTTCACCGCTAGACTTACTATTTGACTTTACATTAAAACATTATTTTGCTGTTTTTAACTAAGCAATTAAATTACTAATTTGTATTGCGTGCGCGATGGTACCCATGCGCAGCTATCCCCTCCACGTTTCGCTCAGCGCTAGAGTTTCGTGCCGCGACCTGTATTTGCTACACACCCTCTATAAAATAAATACATTGCAGCGTAGAACCAGAAAATTAGCTGTGTATAGGCACGAGTTATAGCAAAAACTTTAATGCGTGCTCCCAACCTTCTGGTGCGAAAATGCGGAATTACGAACGGTATCCGCGTGGGGCGACTCGTTTTTGAGTGTGAATTATTTACGCGGCACCGAATACGGGCGGCCTGCCCGCCTAGCCGCCCGCCCCGAGACACCTCAACTCGACAACTAGTTTTTGTTTAGCTACAAATTACTTAGTTCTATTTCATTTCACTGAGGGAGGACCGCTTAAATTTATAATTATATATAAACAAACCGTTTCTTTACAAAAAATATTTTAATATTATGTTGAAGAGAAATGAGTACAAACCAGTAGGCTATAATAAACGATTGTATAATTGAAATCATATAAGTATGTTAATTTGGTATGTTAGAATTAGCCATTTGACTGGAAGAACGACACGAAAATGCAAACTTCTACAAAAACTATTATGCTTCAGTTTTTATCCATGTCAGGTTAAGAGGGTTCGAAGCCGGTAATGACTAGAAATCTTTGGAAAACAATTAATCACTCCCTAGTGGAGTCAGGTGTAAGAAACACACATGGAAATTTGGATGTGCGGATATTCGGGAAGCGACTCATTAAAGGATGCGCGGTTCACCTCACCGGGGCGAGCAAAAACGGTCCTCTGTCCGTTACGGTTGTGGCTCGCAATTAAACACTAGGACCGGCCGTTCATTGGAAAAGCGCTGAACAACTGAACAATAACACCACGTCTATCTAATTACTTGCTACCCCTACGCCGCCTGTAGTATCCACTATGTAGCGTACATTTAATGTTACTAATCGAATACTGACTATATATTTGTGCTTTCTATCTACGTTTCTTCTTCTATAATAAAGTAGTACCCGTTTGACGTAACTACTCCAACGCTTTTGCGAAACCTACTACTTAACTATAACGTTAAATTTAATCAAACTAGATTAACTCCAGAGACGTGATGATAATAATAAAATCCTATTACAATAGTCTGTGCAATGTCATTTTATAGAGGAAATTATTGAGAGTCCTTTCGGATCATTAATTGGAGACGAAGTAGGGTTTAACACAATCGGAATCAAATTAAGTAAATTCAGTTGCGGTGGAACGAGTCGGGTCGAGTTGATTCAGCGGGACGGCGGGCACGTGGGCACTTCGGGGAGATTACATCTCGGCGCGGCCATAACAGAAAGAATGATAACTATTATGCACGGCGAAATAGTTTTCTTCAAACTTGTAAACTATTAAATTCCTTGTTATATTACAGTAATAACATTTGAGCATCAAACCATAAACAAGGGCACGTGTGCAATATGATCGAATAAACATCTGTCAAGAACAAGCCCTCGCTGTTATTACATCCTATGTAAATTGTTTAACACACCTGCAATAATTGACCACATGTGGAGTAGAATATATAGCGTCACAAAAATTACATAATTCGCCGATTATTCCACCCCATGTGCACTTCACGAAAATTACGTCAGGTCAACGAAACGGCTCCAGTAAACCGATCCATTAATATGCAAAACAAAACTCACGATTAATTGGGTTTTAAAAGTTAAAGCATCACTAAGGGTACACAAAACGGTAACGAATTAAAATTTATTGTTGGAAATATGACAGTACCTATTCGCCGTCAAGAGCGAGCGTCGCGCGGACGATATCGTCAGAATAGAGAAACGCGACGCAGCGCCGTGCAAACACTACAGGGTGGAGACGGAAAGTGACATCAAGTAGACGCTCCGCTGGCATATCAGATTTTAAGCGATGTCCTGCCGGGGTTGTGAACTAAGTGATGCGTTATTGCACGTCGGGAACGGATGGTCGAATTAATTAAAATATAGCGACGCGTCGGTGTGCGGTCGTGTGGTGGCGGATTGAGGGATTAAAGTTGCAGCAGTTGAGCGAGGGAGCAGGTGCAGCGGGCGGGGCGGAGCGGCTGCACTGCGGCGAGCGCCATCGGCTTGCCAAACACGAACTCGAACCGTTGAAAAATTGCGCCCAATGTCTTCGAACCTCCCCCGTCTCGTAATATGGAGCTGAGCTACATACAAAACAGCTGTCGTTATTCGCAGCCACACACTGACTGAAACGAATATACCAAGCATCTCGTATAAAATGCAGTTCAAAAGATTTAAGAAGACAAGCGTAACTTAACAAAAAGGCTGACTATAAGAAAAGTTTAAGGAAATACCCTTCGATAAAATAATAACAGAAGAATCGAGAGAGGACAGTGATAACAATGATCCATAAAGTTGAAACGATCATATGTATCGTAATATGATTCTTAGATTGCGCCTGCTTCGAAAAACTTAATTTGAAAATTTTACCAAACTGTGACTTAAGTTCTTAATTATCTCACTCTCAATATAGATATTTTTTTTGGTTATTACATGAGCGATCGAAATAATCGAGGTTGGGTCCGTAAGTGAGAGTATCAAGCGAACGCTAAACTTTATTAAAGGTCCGCCGACGTGAAGGGCCGGGGCGGGCGACCTTCATAAAGCAAACTTTATGACAAACAATAACATTTATTACATAGTTCAGTATTAATGCGCACTCCATTTACAGCTGGGCAGGCGACGTTGCGGTGCCGCCGGCGCCCCTGCATTGTTTTGTGTCACAAATATCGTTTTAAGAGAATACTTGACACTACACCAGGCTTTTACAACCTATCCACTGTATTATAATCAACAATGGCAACGCAGAAGGGATGTATTTTAGTAACGAAACTGGCAACAACGCTCATTTACTGCTATTATGTATTTTAGATATACAGTTTAAAATTCCGCAGCGCAGCACAACACCGAGGCAACTGGAAAGAGGGGTGAGAGGCCTTTGCCCAGCAGTGGGATAGCAACCGGCTAGATAGAATAGAATATAATAGTTTAAAATCGCATATAGGTAATTGTGAGGCATTAGAGTTCACTGGACGGAGAAGTCGTGGCCGTGCCAATAGAGTTCTCGAACGAAATAAAATTTTATAAAGGACATTCATAACTGACAAACGACGTAAACGACACGAATAACCTCTTTCGCAGTAGTCGGTAGTTTTTCTCAATTTCACGTCTAAAACTCGTCACCTAAAATTTTATAGAGGGAACAACGGCTAACAAATGCGAGTCTGTCGGAGAAATAAACAACAATTAAGCAAATTACATAAAGATGGCAGCGAGCATTGCTCCGTTTTGCAGTTACTAGCGATAAATGTCAAGAACTCTTTGTTCATTAAAACGAACGTGTTTACTTACTACGGAGCTGGGCTCACAAAATAATGATTGTGTTCGCAGTCAATTACCTTGCCTACATGCTTGTGTATATACACACATGTTTGTGTATATATTGCCTATTGGGAGGGAAGATATGAATAGAAATGTGTCATGGTTTCGTTGGTCAGTTGAGACAGGGGGATTGGATAAAGCCTGCGGAGGACATGTGTCACGCGAGCGCTCTAGCCAAGGCCTGTTTTTGTACCAGTGCAGTACATAAGTACTATTATTCATTCTATGGCAGTACCGAGAAAACGGTGGTCAAGTACTTACATACTTATGTCATGAACGAGAAATAAAATGCCTATTTGCTGTCTTGCACGGACTAGACAATGAAATTTGGCGGGTAGATAGACATTAATCGAGGAAATAAATTTCAAACATACAATACCATGCGGATAAGGTCTCTACCGGGTTTCAGCTTGTATAAACTAAATAATATTATATAAATAATCTAATGACCGTACTTTTCTATCTCGGAAAGCAATGTTGTCTTTTTGTAAACTTTACTGATAGAGATGGCTCTCATTATCAACACATGTTCTGCAAACTCGTGTAATTTTGAACCGACGTTATTTTGGTCTACAAAATCTCTTACAGGATTTTAAGACATATAATTTTGGTTAACAATATTAATGGGAAAACCCACGGGAGATCCCAATTCGCCATACCTTTAATTAGTCAAAGCTTATCAAAGCTTATAAAAATCTGTTAGAATAGTAGATTTTTTCAGACGTTACACGGACATTTAATATTTTTATCCGCCGTCTTGATACAGAAAATCAGGATCCGTTAGAGTTCATAGCACATGTTCAAAGTGTGCATGTGTAATGGGTACGCAGTGATAAGGATGCGTAGGTAATCGCGGCGGTTGGCGGTCTGTCCTCGTCGATGCTCATTTGCGT
Organism: Falcaria lacertinaria; assembly: GCA_951449985.1. Lineage (NCBI taxonomy): Eukaryota > Metazoa > Arthropoda > Insecta > Lepidoptera > Drepanidae > Falcaria > Falcaria lacertinaria. Next base: position 4,585,851 of record OX602110.1, read on the forward strand.
ATCTAAGTGGGCCCGCGGTGCCATTAGCCGACGATCGAAGGCGTCATTACTTGCCTAGTGGCGCGATAAGGACTCCACTACACCCTTAACGACATCGCCTGCGGTGCAAGTGGACACCGACCGACGTGCTTCCCGTCCTTACTACGCCTATTTGCTGAAGAAATTCGACTAACTGTCGCTTTAATGTAGGCCAACCAGACTATTAGCGTTTACTTGATATGTACACTGAAATGAGACATCACAATTTTGCAAGGGGCTTCAAGTTTCATGGCGATATCAGAGCAAGAGTTATCGTGTACCAACTTATGTTAGCGTACAAGTATAACTAACTACTTAAGTCATATTAGCAGTAGCATGTAATTTCATAAATGTTTGCGAAACGCCATTGCGGAGTTTGGTCGTAGATTTTAACGAGATTGCCGGTAGTCGCCGGTGCCTGTAGCGTGGAACTTGCGGCGAAACCCCCAACTCAAGTTTACAACTTATTAAAGGAGATCTCGCAGATTTGATATTGAGCAAATACTTCGCATTTCTTATTTTTTACACTTCAATATTAAAACTTCCACGTGAATTTATTTATGTGCATATTTATTGATAACATTAAGGAGTATAATATTATTCCTATTCCTCTTCACGGATCATCTTTTCTTTACATGATCGGTGACGAGGTTAAATGTAATCACTACACGCATGTTGGTGACGATAATCATGATGATGTCTTTATTGACGTTAATGAAACATAAAACGATATTAATGAAAGGAAACATATCGATAAAACATTAATCGCTAACACCTGCTCATGGTACCTAATTAATTAATGTGAAAGTCAATCCAATAAATATAACCTTTCTAAGTAAGATAAGTTTATGTACGTACATTTTATTCCCAGGGAAACTTTAAATAGTGTCATAACTCACAACAGAACTGTTTTAAATTTTGAATTTAGGAAGCAGTTTAATAAATAAAAGTCAGTCACTGACCGCTTTGACTAATTTCGTTATACAAATTTATCCCATCCCTTTCTCGTGATTGTTTCAAACTAAGCAAGTCACGTCCGACAAAGCGGATATCTCTTTTTAATCAATGTCAAAATTATATTATCAAGAGATGTTAAAAAATTGCGTAATATTTTTGAGGATATCGGTACCTCTTTTTATTGATACAAAACGGAGATGTCTTATTAATCATTTTTCAGCTGCGACTGGGTGGGTATGACTGTTTAAATAAAATATGAAGTGGAGTAGTGAGATAGTGATCGGTTGGTAGGCAGCGGAGGTTAGCTGCGCCTCCTGGCGACTGAGGCTGGCGAACTAGTGACTCTTGCCGCATGCTCGATACATATTTTATTCAGATGCAGGGCAGGAGAGGAGACCGCGGGCTCGCCGGCCCTCTCATTACAATACGAGCGCACGGCGCCGGCTCGGCGGACAACTTTGCGATGCCAGACAACAGAAGCGATTAAATTTTCATCTCTCTTTGTTCGTGAGCAGAGATAACGGATCGATATGCACTGCTAATGCCCCAGCACAGTCGCCGCCACCAATCTTAATTGAATTGATCAACTTATAAACGCAAATAAACTGGGTATATTTCTATAACCATAATTCAGGACTCGTTAGGAAGAAATTTTCAGATCATAAAAAAATTAAGGTGTAGAGCTTCGACAACCTGAGCCTCAGGTCCCCGGGCAATTAATTGATCGTGGATTGTATGAAGAGGAGTCGATCTATGCAGATATCGAGACAGCAAAAATAATAAAAAAGGGCAGCGCTTGCAAAGCTCCTCATTAATTCCGAGAAAGTTTTCATGTAGGGTTTGCAGGCAGATGCTAGTGGCTGGCAATTGCCAACATTTTTTTATACTACTATGGTGGCACACAAGCATACGGCCCATCAGATGTTAAGCTGTGACCGCAGCCTATAGCCGCTAGCAATACCAGGGATATAACTTATATCAGAAAAATAAATATCCCTTAAATCTAAACCATCCCCAGCTACGTGGCTAAGTACCTACATAATGCACACATTTTCTCGTCTTTGTAACATAACTCATTATGTATCTACGACAAAGGAGGCCATTTGTTTGGGGATTACGTATGTTATCGGATAGAAGCACGAAGCGCCGCTGTGCAAAGCAGGTAGCCGCGGCGGTTTCAATGTCCAATCGATTTTTTAGCAGAGACTCCGCACGTGCTCTCCAAGTTGAGAAAAATAGTTGGCTATTTATATCTCGCAAATCGATAGGCCGTGCGTTACTCACACGCCCGCGAAGATCGGTGCACTCGCGTTTCTTTCCGTAGGTAGGTATTAGATATTATGCGATTAATATTGGTTGAAAAACATCTTGCCGATGTTTTTATACTCCTTTATTACACCAATATATGTAGGTACAAACAGTCAGGATTTTACTAGTTGTCTTAAAACTAACATCTATATGGTTTAGGCTATTTATATGCAGTAGAGAGCACAGTACCCCTTGGTTGGTATTGACTATTTTATGTAACTAAATTAACTCACAGAATCCTCAAGTTATGTTTTTATTAGTAGGTATTGTCGTCTGAGTTTATTACTTCTATTTTAAAATAAAAATCGCACAATTCCCGCGGGAAATGGAAATCTAAGGTTTTTCTAGGCCTCTCTTTAAATAAAACACAAAGCGTAGCAGAAATAAATACAAATTATAGATTATTGTAATGGTTATGGTATACGAGCCTGTGTAGCTTAAATACCTTTCTCCTTACTACGGTATGTATAGTATAGGGTAGTACATGGACGTACTTACATGATACGTGAAACAATAGAACTATCAGATAACAGATGGCGTACTTTGAAATCCTTTGATATTTATTTATACGACACACGATATTCGGATATTAAAACTTGGGAACGAGTATTTATTGAACGCCCTACGCAACCTGGGCGCCCACGACTAATCATAAAAAAAATGTAAGTAGGCCGGAGGAATGCTTTTACAGGAACATATTGGCAGGTAAGTCAGCCCATATAACATCGAATAGCCAAAACTAGATCCATGCTGACACGCACGCCTCATTCGGACAATGGCACAGACCTTTATATTTATCATTATTGTTATACCATGAGTTGAATGATCGATCGTTGAGAGGGCTAGCGGACGGAACGAACTTCTTTGTTCGAAAGATTAATCACACGCACTTCGTATGATGGAGTCGAGAAGATATTCATTAACGCAGTCGATCGGTAAATTTGGACTTCCCTCCTGAAGTGTGGTACTTAATAAAAAATTCAATACACAATTCAGCACCGGTTATCTAACATAGCAATAGTAGAAACAAGGCAAAGGCAAGAATCATCTTAAATTGGAAATGAAATACAACTACTCAAAATGGTAAAATGGCGTCCATAAATATAATTTTAAGTCGGTTCACGTACGAAATACAATTTATTCCACGGGCCATTTAAAGAATAAAATTTCGCGGCAATATTACCTTTTCACATGGGAAACGGAAGAGCGGAGTCAGGATGTATTGTGCTCGCCGTATGACGCCATGCTGAGTCGGCGTTTAGCCGGTTCCATACGATACGAGATACGAGCCTATGTGTCGCCAACGCCGCGCCGACGCGGCGCTTTCATTTCCACACTACCAATTTTACGAAACCTGTAGTACTTACTCCATCGAAACATTATAGGCACAAGATATTTCATCCTTTGAACAATGAATTTCCAATATGCAGAAACTTTTTAAGTACACGAACTAGGAAAGTGATTAGAACTCGAATGCAATTCAAGCCTTTAAAGGTGACGATGGCAATATGCGCGTCAGCCGGCGCGGTAACGCGATATCGCAAACAATCGCTCGGACACCGCGCCTCGCTATGTCAATTAAGCTAATTAAACACACAGTGGGGTAGAGTGAATGACCACCCCGCTAACCCACCCCATAGTCCCTTAACTGACGCAACGTTTTAACAACAGCTATTCCTCACAGAAACCTAAAACAATAGTTAACTACATACATGTAACTGATGCAAGTGGTGTCGACCAACCCTCTAGTAATGCAAACGACATCTTTGACCACTGAAAATATATTACCATATATGCAATACAATTTATGTCTATAAATCGTCTAGCGTTTTCGTGCCCCAGATTGGTGACATGCACGCACGGTCATTAGTGGCGTTTGAAAATAATAAATTCAAATGAAAAATAATTTAATTACATGTAAAATTATAATTCTATAAACTTTACAACAATGCAAGCAAACGAGGATAAAATATGCAAACACGCGGGGTACAACTTTTCAGAGCCCGCGTTAGTGGTAAGTAATTACTCGCCGATGAAATTATGGAAATGAGCGGTGAAAAGACAAATAATAGAATGAGTGCTAACAAGAGATAAGACACGACTTAATTAATAAAGTTTGCGCACTTGTCTTGGGGAAGCGCGCAGGGAAGAAGCCAGCGATCTGGATTCGAATCGGATAATCGCATTCGGCTAATTGACCGTTAGATTGACGTTATCGGCCAGAGAGTCAGCAGGCCCCGCCCGTCGTCACTCTTCCTCTGCTCTTTGATCCACTCGCTAAAGCGACCAAATCACAGGATCAACATAAAAGGAATACTATATTATCCTTATAACACGACTACCTACGACTTCTAAGGGATCAGGGATAAAAAGGAATTTAGGTAAAGATATCGAGTAACCTCGTAATGGGTCCGAGTTGCAAGCAGAAAATAAACGCAAAGAGAGATAATTTTAAAATAGAGTTCCCAAAGAATTTAAATTAAAGGTAATATTTTTTTTGTTTTCGACTATGTTAATAACCTGTGCCTGTGACACGACAACCCTTCACTTTTCATTTTGGTACTTAGTTAACGTGTGAGAAACAATAATTATCAATTGATTATGTTCCAAATTACTTTCCTAATTGCACTAAGGCTGGTAGCCAGTTTGAGTCATCTCTGGTATTGCCAGCCTTAGAAGGACTTCGGTAACTGTGTCATATTAGGTGGGCTGACGCTTGCTTGCCACCTTAGTAGAATAAAAAAAACCGTACATTACACGGAAGTCTCTTTTGTTACTAGATTCACTGGATACGCCACTAGCGGGTAGTACACAGGCAAACAGACACTGACACAGAGAAAAATGCAACATATTTTTCTCTCAGTCAAGGTCAGTACTAAGCTGGACACACATCTGCGTGAAAAATGAATATATATCATATCTATAACACATCTATAATAACCATAGCACATATAGTTATACATTACGTGTATTTAGTTTGTATGTGAGAGTTCGAGTACACATTATCATTGCACGTTGCTGGCGGTTTGTTTGTTCTATACAGCTGGTGCCACTGTTGCTTGGAGCATCAGACATTTGCTGACGTAATATACTCAGATGCAACACACAGATAATGTAAATATTATATGTATGTATATTGTTACCAAGGTTAATGAAATCCGCCTCAAGTGAAAACTCCAGATTTTATTAAAATCTGCATTTTTTAATGAAAATAGTCTAGGCTGTTATAAAATATAATAACATGGATATATAGGTTCTTACTTAGCTAAAACAGAAGGTCTTATTAAAGGAGTCTTTTCCGGGGTGCGACAGAGTGACTAAGTACATTATAAAAAGTATTTACAGTCGACCTTACGCGGCGGACGGGGAAACTTTCGTTTCGGGCGCTTTATGGGTGGAAAAATTGAGAAAAGTTGGAGCGTAACGGCCAGCGGCGGTGAGGAATAGGGACTGGGGCGACGGCCAGTTTAATATAATATGTAAATCGAACTGCTACACCGCGACCTCACTCTCTTTCCGTATAGATACACACCAAACTCATATCGAGTGGACGTATTATATGGGGAAGCATAAATTACCGTGGCAAAAGGCAAGACAGCAAGTTTTACGTTAGTGTTGCGGACGAGGCTGCATAAGGAACGAGCGCCGAGCAAGGGTTACGAGCCTATGAATGCAAATGAGCACCGCCTCGCGGGCGGAGGTCGGTTTATCGGCACCCATTTACATAAACCAAGAAAGCCCGCCGACGACCGACGAGCAGCCGTATTTCGCTTGCTGTCATGATCATATTTGATGATTACAAGGACATACTCCCAATCTAATCATAAATCCTCATCCGTCGTTTTGTAGGCAACAGCAGGCTTTAGTATGCACTATCTTCAAATGGTTATAAAAACTCCGTTGCTTATACTTTGCAAGCTTTTAAAATTGAGATTGGTCATTTCCACAGTAACCCCTACGATTTAAAGATATGAAATGAATGGGCTTGATGTGCGACACAAAGAAAAATGACATCACTCTGAATCCAATATAGCGTTCGCCGCAAGATGGCGATTTATAATTTTCCCCTATGTTAAGGGTATCAAATGAAAGCGAAACATCTGCTTTTTTTAAAAAAAAATACAAAAATGTAAGTCTTGATTATCAGACTAGACTCTCTCAGCTATTTTGCATGGTAACTTAGATATAAAAATGGACTATTGACTTTTGAATTTCATAGAAGCAGCAGTACATAAAGTACGTTTATTTATAAAGGTCAGAACAGATGGGGAACATTCTATTAGTCTGTTTTACTTTTAGGGTGCATTTTGCCTTAAACTACAATAAATGTAGGTCAATATTATTATTATAATAGATAATCATTCAAATGAGGCATTACGAATGGTTTGTAATCATATTATTTTATTTTAGGAACGTGACTCGGACATGATTGTGAACGCCGGCGCACGCGCACGTGTCTCGCCAACTGTCTGCGATCGATGGTTCAATGGTAATGCGGCCGCGAATAAGCAATTAGTAAGTGACGAGACGTAGAGACGTCTCGTCTACTAGCTTCAGTACATATTTTCAAATATATACAAAAGTATAAATAAAACTACTTATATCAAAGAGCAACATATCACATTACCACTATCTATACGCCATAACCAACTATACGCGTTGTTTATTCTCCTGCCAGCTCTATCACTGCTATGGATCGACTCATAAAACCGACTGGGTCAATCATTGTTTTATTGTGGAGCCGAACCGTCGTAATCCATTGCAATGACGTCTCCTCTCTACAATCTGTCGATATTAATTAAGTCATACTGACCAAACGCAAGCCGAATTTAAAAGAGAGCTTAGCCGAGAGAGATAGATAGATGCATTCATTTTTCAATTTGTCTCTGTGTCAAAGCTGATGGAAAGAGTTCAACGAGTGCTAAAGAGAGAGCCTTTTGATCGTGCCAACATATCTGAACGGGTGGACGGTCGACCCAAAACTTTCCTGTTGCGATGCTTACAAGGCACCCAACTCTACAAAAACAACGATACATCAAAAGTGAGTTACAAGTTAACTGGCGCTATCCGCCACGACCCACGGCAAATTTCGATTTAAAGCTGACACGGGTACAAACGCCGTCAGGTCTTTTTGTTGATTTTTCTAGGGTACTTTTCGATTTACCCCATACAATAAGTAGAGTACACACATTCTTACTACAGACACTTATATGGACCCACGTTTATAAAATATATAAAAACTATGCTATTACGATGATGTTTTACAAATGTCGTGTATTATGTGGAAGGCCATAAAGGTACGCAGCGAATCACACAAGTGGTAATTCATAAGAATTCAACGTGTCTGTTCAACAAGTAGGGCAATGAAAGAAGCGCTGGGAGGAGCGAGTAGTGAGGACAGACGAAGGGCGGAGCTTACTGAAAAACCAGTATCGTGTCCTCAACACATAAGAGACGTAACGGTTGTCGTCTTGTTACAAAGATATTACTAGCAGATGTGTATCTCTTATTATGAACTATCACGGGAGACCGGTCATGTCTGTTTCAGATTCACTTCACGTTATTTATATATAGAGCCTTAAATTGTAAGCAAACAGACAAGCTCCGCGAAGACAATAAAGAACATAAACTGTGCAGTTTAAAAGTTTTTGCGAGGCGAAACACTCCGACGCGACACTTTCAAAGTTGGAAGAGAAGCCGGCGGCGGAGCGCGAGCTCACCACCACGATCCTGCTGTCAAAGTAAGAAATATTGCCACTCCGAAAGCGTTCTCAGAGTTTTGTCCATCCAACTTGTAAAAAACGTTTACACTACTTACTCGATCAATGGTATGTATAAGGTACTCGAGCGAATTGGTTTGCATATCGAACGTCTAGTACATTGCAAATGTAATTGTTTTTATTGGAATTGACTAGTTGGGCGCGTAACGAAACGTATACGGTAAAATTCTGTAGTAAGTACATACCAACTTGTATTAATGTACCAGAGTTATATATACTAGTTAGTATATCAATATCCACGAAGATATGGTATTTCCATCCAGAGCAATAACCTATCAAAACACAGAGACAGCAATTTAAAGAGCGACGGTAGTTGCTATGAACACAGTAAGCCGATGATCGAGGCACGCGCTCCGCCCGCCCTGCCGCCGCCCGCCCGCTAATCCTATCTCGCACAAATTAATATGCTCATCGGCAGCCGCGTCACTAGATTACAACGCGTTCATAGCGCGATTGTATTTTAAGTGTATTATCCAATTTGGTGGATATTGTGCGTGTGGTAATCCACGGTGGAGCAGATCCTAACGTTTAGTCGCGAGCCGCGGTAATGCTACAATGCTTGCATTATCGCACGCCGTGATGGAGCCAGCTAGCGAACTTAATAGATTTTGTTGGTTCTGTATCCGACGCGGTCAGCATTGCCAACTAACGGGATTATCGCTCGGATATAAGTTTAGTGCTACGCGCGGAATGAGCATGCATATATGCGCACGTGCTACCACTAATCTGATAACATAATGTTACACATTACCATTTATTTATATAGATTATATGTATTAGGCGGGCCTAGTTACCAACATAACCATACTTAACTCTGAAAACATCTTCGTTGGAGATCATAAGTTCGTAACGCAGAGAAACATCTCTTGTTGACGGGGCTAAGTATCTCATTATTTCCACATTGAATTATGTCAGTAAGTAATACTTATTATTATTCTTCAAAGCTGAAAATTTTAACTGTTATTCAATTATAGCTTCTCAGACACAAGGATTGCTCCAATTTCGGCAGATTACAAAATTAATATCCAAAGAAAACGAAAAGGCTATTATCTCGAATAATTAAACAGTTAGTTTAGTACCTATACAATTGTAATAGATATCAGTTATTAAGTAAAGACAAACATTCACCAATGCAATTGTAAATTGGGAAATGAAAGTTGCGGAAATAATTAAAATCGACGCAAACCATTAAAAGCGCAGTTTATAATAGGAGAGTGCAGTGTGGAGTGTCCTTCATGTAGGCAGTTAAAGAGTTGGAGGAGCTCTCGAGCACGAGTGCGTACTGTAGCGGCGCCACCTCGCGCTCACTAACGAACCTTCCGACAAATACTCTACACTACTCGGCTCTATTCTACTCTAGAGTCTACGTTACTAACTTAACCCGCAATAGTCTCTCGGTGTACACTCACTTTGTACTTATATAAAACGCACTATTATGTATTTATTCTGTGACGCAGTTACTAGGGGTGCTAAATAATAATTAACGATCAGCCGCTCGAGATTTTTTGGACCGTGAATATAACGATAAATTGGATTGACATAAAGCAATAATTACGTTACATAACTGAATGTGGTAACAGTTTTTACCGTTTTCTTTTATTATCACGTCCATTCCGAAACTGTATTGTAGAGAAAGGCAACAATCGATGGAGCTATTAATTGGACGTCCCTCCACAAGGAACCCGTAAAAGACAAATGATCAATAGCACGCGACGCGGCCCAGATTTTAATATCGAGATTGCGAACTGATCGCGACGTCATTAAACTGGCTCCGACTGGGACGAAGCGCTTAAGCTTGTTATTTATTAATGCTAACTTTAACTGTGCTTGTATCTCATTACTGGAAATTTGTTTTATCGATTGACAAGCACATCAAACTAACGTATTAATATGGATAACGGTACAATTATTTTAATAAGAGAATGCCTGTTGAATCTAGACAATAATACACAACACTAATAAAATACAGAAATAAATTATTCTAATAAGGCAACATCACATTGATGGTTTACGCTGTAATTGTGAGTACAGTCTAGACAAATAGTCAACTAAAGTACGTGTCATGAGGATATAGTAGCGGAACTAATTCGACTTATCTTAGTAGACTGGCTATCGAGATCGAGACGCTCAACGAAAACATACCTACATGAATGTTGTAAAATACGTACAAGACAATACTAGTGAAGAAAAGGCTGCGTCTGAGCGTCTGGCTGCGAGGCGAGGGCAGAAGCACACGATGCGAAACGAAACCGGTTACGCTTGTTTATTTTGCACGCATTCCAGCCGGTGGCCGGGAGCGAGCGAGAGGCATTCCCGGACCGATCAGGAACTCGATTTCCACACGGAACAACTGGCCTTGAGTCCCAACATTTCATAGTTTACCACCGGGTAAAAATATTTTGATATCGCGTTTTGTTTGTGTGCCAAGAAATGCAAACTAACGAACACTTCAATTTGCGTCATTCGCATTTATATGCAGGTATGACAGATATATTCACATGATTTACTATTTTATGACTCTTTCATCTCATGAAAACATCAGTATAATTTATAATAAGGCGAATCTATTTAGATTCAACAAGCGAAGTGCCAAATAGACTACCTGGATCAGTATAAAAAAGATAAATCATCTTAAATCAAATTCAACTTTATTTCTCCAGTCCTAGATAGTCCAGTGCCAGTCTTGCGTGTTGAAATATATCACAGATGGCAAGGTTTTATTGTGAATCATATGTGCTACATTATTTATAGGCAGTGTGTCATCAGTTTGCTTTGTTTGAGCTGGAATATATGCTACGTCAATACTACTAATTCGTTCAGTCATATGTCATGTCACACCACGAAAAATATCTAAGTGTGTCATCCAGTTATTTTATGATTTTGGAGATAGAAAAAGAGCTGATCTGCAGTGTAGTTTCGTCAAATGACAATTTGGTTGATTAAAAATACAAGGTACCTTTCAAAATCTCACTACTATAAAATTCATACAGGTTTCGTGTCACGTCCGCGAAGAGAATTCACTTTAATTGGCAAATAATACGTAGGCCAATTAAGGATGCTAAGTCGGTGGGAGACGCGCGTGACGCGAATAGTGAACGTATTCAATTATGCAAACCTAGTCGCAAAAGAACAGTCCTCACTCTCTGCCTTCGCCTCTGACCTGACAGTTAACATCAGGACGATAGTTTCCTAATAGTGGACTAGCGTAGTTGATTATCAGTCACATGAATTTTACTCATATTTATTTAGTTGCAACATTACATATATTGGTAGTTCGACTTTCACACCTTTCACTGAAGTAAAAATTATAACTCAAACAAACAAGACACCTCCATAACTTTCACTTGACACAGTAGTCGTTTGGTGTGGTAAACAAAACAAAAAAATAAGAATACGAAATCATATGGGCAGGCGCTATATATTTTTTTATCATTTGGAATTGAACGAGATGTTGAAACGTTGAGATAGCGACGCCATTGGAGCAGCCGAGTCGCGACACCCGCCCCGAGGACCTAGCAATTGTCATGTAAAGCGTCGACAGGGCTAAAGCGTGGTACTTTTAACGGAGCTTGCCTCAGGCAGAAAATGCACTTTTGCGAAGCGATTGCCTGTCGATCTAAGTTATTCAGTGAGACGTCAAGTAGCGACCTAAGTGCGGATAACGATCTGCTCCGACAGTGCGATGTAACAGGCGGACGCGATACGATCGCGGTTGAGGCTGGAGAGAGCGGAGCGAGTGGCTCGGGTCACGATGTACGGCGTCATGCCACTTCATTGTTCTGGTAATGTCATGATAAAAAGAATCCATCACTAGTAACGGATGATACGTCCTTATTATCTTAAAATAGATAAGATGTTGCCACTAGTTGCCAGTACTTGGTTGGGTTAGTTGTGATTGTGTCGTTGGTAATTTTAGTTTTATTTTTATACACCTATTTCTTTCGACTATTTAACATTAAAATTAAACTGGTGACAATAATGCACAAATACGTTCATACAATGTACATACCTATAACTTGAAATCGAACGCAGTATATTATCAACTTAGGTACCGTTATGGTAAGTACGTAAGGATTAATTTACTTGAATGTCCGTTAAGTTATTAGTGATGTAATACGATAGAGTATACTCTACCCCTCAACCCCGTAGCTGCTATAATAAATTCTTCTAATTTCCGCATGATTTGCTTATAAATAACAATAAAATTCTACATCGTAAAAGTTTGCAGTTCTTACTGTTCGGTAAGTTGTAGATGATTCATCAACGTTGGCACACTTATGATCTGTTGTTTATGTGAACGGTATTCGTGCCGCCAGCCGTGATCGCTAGCTAAGGTGTTCGTGTAACGTAGTATTTTCAAATATCGGCTTTGCGCAGTTTTGTGTAGAGGTATTAGGTATCATCAGCCCGTGATTCGAGGTGACGGCGCTATTCCATATGATTCAAACTTAGATTACGAAAGTAATAGTAATTCATTGGTTAGCTAGTGACGTAAGTGTCTGACCGGCCGGCGCGCGGTGGCGCCGTGCCGCGAGCAATCCGATAGATTCGACACGACGACGTGCGTAATGTTTGATGCAAGCGTCAAGGTCGAGGCTGGGCACTTGGTACTCCGCATGCAAATGTCCGTCTCTATGTCCGACGAGTCGGGGCTTCGCAGCAACCATTACGGACCCACCAGTCGGAACCACCTTTATTTTATTACGCGAATATGTCGACAAACGAGGTTAATGCCGTCGAATTACACGCACTGTTTCGCGTAACCATCTCCATAGAAACGAGCCAACGAACATATTTCCCTGATGATATTAAGAAAATAAAATAAATATATCAACTTACTAAGCTAGGTACTATGAACAAAATAATTTAATTTGAATTTGGTTAAAATAGTGGAATTAAATACAGAGATAAAGTTACAGAGTGCGTTACCACAAGAAAAATATGGGTAAAATGTGAACCAAGTGGTTTTGTTGAAATCGTTTGGTGGACAGATGCGGAGTATAGTACATTTGGTGTTATTATAAGAGTTCCTATGATGGTGGTGGAGTCACGTCTCTCGGGCTACACCGTTTAATTAAAGGGCGGTGGGGGACGGTTACGGGCGGGGGCCAAGGCATAATGGCGGCGCAATATCGGATGGAAATGCGCGGCATGTAGGAATGCGCCGCACGGGGCCCTCCCTCCCTCATTCGCGAACGATTCGTGGTATTTTTTATTGACGACTCTTGAAATCCTAGAGTGCGAATAGACCTTCTAATTTCACAGCGTTAAATTCCTTAAGATTAAACGAAAACTATTTTTTGGATTAATTAACCCCTTTTCTATTAATCGGGCAATTAACGAAAGAGGAATGAGAGTCGAGACAATAATTAATTCTAAACATATCTAACGGGCAACAGCGGTAAGACAGGACAGTACGTAGGTAATAAGGTATTGTTAATGTTTTGATCTGACTTAAAACTGATATTTTTTACTACAACAAATAATGCTATTGATAAATAAAGGGATTCATATCCAAGAATAAATAAGATAACTTAAAGTAATTGCAGAACACCAATGTACTAAAATATGCTCTAGTTACATGTTACTTTAAGTATGAAACGTACGTAGAGGAGAGGTAAGAACCGAAACCAGTCAACGGAACCATTAAATAATATCTAGGTATCTCATTGATAATTAAATTATATTATTACTCCGCTGCTTATAGAAATATTATGTTGAAATAAGTAAAGTAAATTATGCCAGCCGAGTGCAATTTGAACGTCGAGTGGCGAAATCTGAAAGCGAACAGAACGTGACACCCCACTTATCACACTGCAACGTCACTCAACGTGAAAGTTAGACATCTTATTAAAAGCCGATATTTATAACTATACGTTACATACGTGATACGATACTGTATTCTCAGTTCCAGGAAATTATTTATTATGCGAGGACAAAGGCATTGAGACTTATTTTCAATATAAGGTACATTAAGTGCGTACTGATTGTAATATTGACAGAATAATAATTATAATTTAGAATCCAATGAAATATCCATTTATTTTTGAAGGTACAGTGTACTCAACTTTACGTTTCGACGATTTATTACCAAAATATTGAAAACGTATAATGGCTGGTACAATTAAAATCGAACCCGAAAATTTATACAGCAATTACTTGGAGTAGGCTGCCGTTCAATCCAGGTCAGATTAAGTGTTTGTAAAACTAATGCAAACGACATCGACAGCACGCGACGATTGCACTGCACCCACAACGCAGCTGCTGCGCAAAGTTAATGAACGCCGGTGAAGTATATGATTCGTGAATTGAAGTACCTACCTATTGAAATAGCGCATGACAAAGTAGGTACGCTACCAAACTAATCACACTAATAATATAAATACGAAAGTTAGTGTAAAAGTGTGTGTGATTATACCCTCTTCACGCCGCAACAGCTGAATGCATTTGCATAAAATTAGGAATGGAGATAGTTTATAAGCTGGATTAACATATAGGATACTTTTGACCCCGGAAAATTGTGTGATTCCCGAGTGTTAGTAGAACCATGCGGGCAAGGTCGTGGGTAAAAGATAAATCTAATAAGTACTCTTAAATAACTAAATCACAAGCGGAGCTCGTAACTCTCTCGATGTTCAATTATTTCATTGCGTGGAGGCTTAAGAGAAGTATCTAATACCTGCTTGCCCTAAAAGGAGGGTTGTGCGTATGTACATAATGTCTATTTATTTGACACACTATGTAACCTAAATTAATTTTATAATTTTTAAGTTCCTAATATGGTGACTGCGTTTTTATACGCTGTCGGTTCTTTATTTTCTTTTACATTAATTTACTATAATGAAAAATATATAGACTGACCTACTAAGGTTACATAGGTTTAATACAACTTAGAAATCATAATAAGGAAACGATTGGTAGCTAGTCGTACAGCCAAGCTTCAGATTTAATAAAAATCGTAATAATATTGTCAAACCCAAGATTAGAAGACCAATTAGGTACTTAATGAAGTCTTTCAAGCTAAACCGTTTCAATTTTTTTTATACCACTAAGGTGGCATACAAGCATACGGCCCACCTGAAGGTAAGCAGTCACCGTAGCCTATAGCCGCTAGCAATACCAGGGGTATCACTTACGGGGTGCCAACCATGTTGTTGATGAGGACTCACTGTGCTAGCAGCTATACTACTAGCGCAGCGTATCCTCGTGGAGCACTGGCAACTTTACTTACCGCAGAAACACAACACTACATCAAGAAGTGTTATTTCACTGCGGTCTTCTGTAAGGCGGAGGTACAGTCCCCAGTCGGGCGGCTTCAATTTAAAATGGCATAACCCACGGTAAATCCCAAATCGCCCTACCTCTCTTAGAAATTCAATTCAAAGGCCATAGTGTACTGTGCCATAGTTCGATCAGAACGAGAGAAACAGCTCAAGTAAGCTTAGAAAAGCTTAAGTAGAGATTATTGGTAGCTTTGGAACGCTGTGAATGCACAGTTGGTGGACGAGTTTTGAAAACCTCTTAAGTGGTCTAAGTAAGGCAATAAATAGCCTTCGAGATTTGTTAGCAGTAGTTTGCTCATTTGCGAGCCTTTAAAGTTGAGGTGATTGGGAGTTCGTCAAAGCTTTGCGAGTTTATTCCGGAGCCAGAATAATAAAACGATGAAATTTTCTTTATGGCCTGTACAGACATTTTAAAGCGTAAAATGCATTACGTATTTCCAATCGAGGCCTACGAATATAATTCGCACCTTATTTCAATATGTACTATGCTGCGCATTCCTAGAAACTAAAATTATGTTTGTAAAACATCCATCCATTTATTGACATATTATCATACATGGACTACTATTAAGATTAAATACATTTTAAATTGTCTTAAAAAAACTAATGTTGCATATATTGGCTTACAGTTATACCTGAGGAAGGAAGAAGATAAACATCGAATTGAATGAAGTCGGCAACGTTTCGGTTGGTGCATTTATCAGTGCCTACTATGTAGCAAAGTCTATAACTAAACCATGTTATTGCGCCCACGTCTACTTTCACTGGCTGCTCTTTACTGTGCGCTTATATTATATTGACCGATTTAGTATGAATCCGAATAGTGTACCGACTGTACAATAATTGCACATGATGTGGTTGAAACGGGTCAATACACAGTACTAAATACCTGGAGTTTCACTACTATAACTTTGTACTGTTTATGAATAAGACAGCCGCTTTTAATGTGTATAAAAGTAATAAAGCCATACTTTAAACTTAATTTAGTACTAATCCGGCATGACTACCTATGACCCACACGCAATCCAAGCACGCGATTATTTTGGAGTCCACCAAGCCAACAAAATAAATCTATTTATTCATAATAAAATAGGTTCATACCTTAATACTAGCTAACTGAATGTGAGTAAAAAAACACTTAGAAAACACATACTGTGACCGATATGAATTCACTGTCTCGTTGGTTTCGCAAGCTCAGACCATATCAAATGTATGACATAAGCATCGACGGAGTTTTATTGAATAAATTGCAGCAGCGATGTAATGATCACCACGTGTTTGCCTAACCTCTGACAAGACAGACAGACATTCAAACTTACATCTGCGTTTGAACGTTACTTCTGACGATTTGTATCCAAAGCTCGCGGCAATCTCATGGCCGTTTTAATGTCAGTAAATTGATAATCTCAGAGGTGACGCGACGAGACGATCTGAAATCCGGTTCGATATAGTTATTTGTATGTGGATATCACGGGTAGGTGAAGTTAAGTGAATAAGGCAATAAGCTCGGTTTAATCAACACAACGCGTATCCTAATCAAATATGACCCCCTCGTCATATCGCGTAATTGAAGGCTTAATCACGGGAGACGTTCCGCGAAATGCGACGCAGTACGGAACGCGCGCGGGCGGGAGTCTGCGAGTTTGTTTGATCACTCCAGTCCTCGATTACATCACCCCACTTTACCGGGTGAGGTGAGGCGGTGACAATTTGCTAGAGATTTCCTTCATCTATCTGACTAAACGTTAACTGTATCAGATAACTAAAGTCGTAAAAGTTGGGTGATGTGCTACGATTATTGTGATATTGGACAAAATCAATTCAATGTTTGAAAAATAACACGAGAATGCATGAGGCAGCAGTGGTCGAAGACCGTTTGACTGTACCTGATATTTGCTTTAAGTATTCTGCAGATCTGGGTAAATATTCTGTTTATATGAGTGTCAAATATATCAACGAGTTATTTAACAGAGGGTAGACGAGATAAGCCATCAGCGGTGTGGTAGCAGTGTGCGGTCGGCGACGTCAGCATTGTAGAGGACGTTCTGACGACGCGATGCTACGATACTGCGATGCACAAAGCCCGCACAATGCATGCCCGTCCATTGTCTAGCGTCTCGGACTAAACATGATGCCCTAGCTCTAAGTGAATCGCTGTAGATTCACCATATATGCCTTAGCCCGCAGATTATAACATGAATTTTGAAATCGTACAAACCGTTGGGTCTATGGAGCGTGTGAAAAATAGCATATCAAAATGTCAAGGTGAAACGGAATTATACCAATATCGACATTAAAAAACCGGCCAAGTGCGAGTCGGTCTCGCGCACCGAGGATTCCGTACACACTTGTAGGTAAGGTTAAAAGTAGGCGAACTTCAAATGAGGCCATTAATCGTCGGTGACTCTCAACAGCACGATTCAGAAATTTTTTTTTAGTAAATTCGCATATAAAGAAATAAAGTACATACTTACGGTTTTCATTTTTTTTCCTTTATTTGTGCTGTAAGACACTGCTTCTTGCCAAATTTCATGATTCGAGGTCAACGGGAAGTAGTACCCTATAGGTTTTGATTCCCTTGTGAAATCCCAAAATAGGTATCCGAAAATTTGTGATACAGTTTACAGGTTTGATTATTTTACAGCTGAAAGAGACCAAAGACCTGAGTATTTCATATTAATTTCAATTGAATAGCTCCACGCGTTCTTGAGATAAAAAAAATTGACAGACAGACAGACAGATGGACGGACAACAGTGATCCTATATAAGGATTTAAAGCATTCCTTTGTTCCTTTTAAGTTACGGAACTCTAAATATCGAACATATGATGAACATTGGCAAAAGTTTTTCGTAGGATGGACAGAACGTAGTGCAATAAGTTTTTAGATAGTCCGTGGGACGAACCAGTATTTCAAGAGCAAGTGCAGCGAACTTGCCGAGTCGCCGCCATAGCCGGAGGTTTCGTTACAGTCCATGTTCCAGACAAAGGTTTTTTGAATAGCAATAGCGACGGAAAATCAGTAGCGAATATCTTGCCGAGCGAGTGGACTCGGCCCGATCCCCTTGTGTTTTATCTCTTGATCGCGTTATTCAGGCGAGCATCAAAAGAAAATTTGAAAGGTAATATTAAGAACTTAGTCAGTACCTTTCTCTTATGACAATTTGTTTATTTATGTTGGAATTGTCAAATCATTCTCTTGTATAATTCGGTAGTAAAAAGTTTTAAATCCCATGTATTAATATATTATATTATATACTAGCTTCTGCCCGCGACTACGTCCGCGTTGAGCTTAGAATCTCTGAGGAACCTAAAATTTTCCCGGGATAAAAATTACCTATCCTATGTGTTAATCCAGGTAATAAATTATCTGTGTTCCAAATCTGTTGAGTAATTTTTGCGTGAAAGAGTGACAAACATCCATCCATCCATCCATACTCATAAACTTTCGCATATATTAGTAAGATAAGGTTGGGAACAGGGACGTATGGCCGAAAACTGATACCATAGTCAAATCAGATGCCACATAAATTTTGAGTGGCCTCCGATTTTATATAAGAAATTGTATTTTGACGATGTTTCAAACAGTTACGTGGGCCTTCAAACTGTGAATGTCCTTTCAGTATTCGACCGCAACAGACACCATCAAGATAGGGCACGCAGCCGCGGGCGATGCAGTTGAGGTGCGTGTTTACATTTCGTTTTTAATATTTATCGCCCTCCATTTGTCCGAAATGCCAACGCGTTATCACGTTATTCTGCCTGATAACATTATGTCGTGTAATAAGTAGATAAACTTGTATATATTATATTCTATATGTTGGTATTTTTTTACTAACCGTTACGAATTTTGACCTAACAAGATTTACGAATTGTCATATACACCAGATTAAACGATACATTACTATTATTATTATTAACGTTTCTAACTTTCGGATAGTCTTCAGTAGATGTGTTATTCCATTAAAAATTACCCTAACCTAGATACTCTCTTAGTTGTAAAATACACCACACCACCGATTCAGCTAGAAAGGAACAATGACTCAATCAGTCAACGGATGTTATACCATACATATATATATATATATATATATATATATATATAACATATTTTGCAAAAATTCGTCAAGAGTTTGGTTGACGTCACTGCTGGCCAGAGTTATCCTAGGAAATGAGGTCGTTAGCCGAGTGGCGCAGCCAAATCTAGACATGAAGGGCTGTTTCTCGCTTTAAAGTGTAATCATAATGCATATGCGAATGTAAAATGGTCATACGGACGATTGTAGCCGACAGGAGATCGCTACTACGGGAAACATGTTAAGCATAAATATTTTTTAATACATACCTTGATACTGTCGTAGCAGGCGGTGACTCTTCCATTCTGCACCTCGACGGTGGCCGGAGGATGAGCAAATTTGCATTCGGTATCGGGACGAGAGCACTTATTCCGTTGGAATTCTCGGCACACTTCGAGCTGCAGCCAGCGTGAGTCCTTGCCGTTTAAGAGGCTATTCATATTCACCATGGTGGCCATCGTTGCCACTGAAGAGACAGGCGATAGATGCACGCGCAGTTACGCTGAGCGAGTGCGGCGCATAGGCGGCGAAGGGCGAGCGCGCCTGCGCGCTCAAAGCATGCACTTCTCACACTAGGTGCTGCGACTTCTGTGGTGCTGCGGCCACTATGAGCGTTCGTACACCCCTCACTACCACACACTTACACACGCGCACGGTCACGCGGAGATATATCCGCGAAGGTACACGAAAGTTGCTTACTAACTGATTAATCTTACAAATTATGTTAGAATTAAAGTCACCGACGTTGCAAGCTTATTTAGGCGAGTATTAAATTATTATTATCACACGCGTTTTTATCGATGTTGACGATATAGTTTAGTAGAGGGCGAGCTGTGCTTGGTGCGCGAGCATGGCGGCGGCAGCCGGTGCTGGTCTGGCGGGCGACGGTGGGGCGCGAATAAAGCGAGATTAGCGGCTCGGCGGTCAGCGAGCAAGCCGGTGCGGTGCGGGGCTCAACTCTGCGAACAACAAAACACACTAGTTATTCTCCGGGCGTTTCGACCCGGAGCCAAGCTCAAGCGGCTACCGGGTTAGCAAGCTGCGCAGCGGGCGGCCGTTCACAGGCCCACGCCGCGTGCTGGAGAGGCAGCAGGTTGAAGCCATATTATAACGAGCTCTCGTTCTGTCTCTATGTTATTGGCCAGTAACAGATACTATAAGGAGTGTTCAGAAAAACTAGCTGCTATCAAATTTTATGCATGAAATGCAATTTTAGGTTCTATTGATAGGAAAGTACCTTTATTTAATGAAGAACGTCGCATCGAAGTTGCTGCGGGAGACAAACCTTTATCTTAATAATGCCTGTATAAATTTACCTAGACAAATTTGAAACAATAACATGGTATGTATTATCGTCGTAATAAATCATAATAAAATAATGTGTTCCATCTTTTATCCCACAAACATTAAACTTGCAAAAGTTGGTTTATTTGGAACATGTTTGAATTAAATACTCTAAGCTTGTAATCTGCTAGGTCTGCCTGACAATGAAAATCCGATCTGCCTGTACCAATACCCAATGCTAAGAATCATTTAAAATGATACACTCCATAGGCACTATTATTGCATACAGATGGACTCGTGGCGTAGATTAACATATTTTATTTATTTATTAAAGTTTAACTTTTAAACATTCAGACAGTTCACAGTAGGTAGGTACAACACACAAATGTTCTGTTTGGCTAACGCAATGTGTGTGTTAGTTTTTCGTAATTTCCTGTGAGTCGGTTGGCTAATTAGCAAATGGCCAGTGGACCGGTGTTCGAATTTAGGGACGAGACACTGACATGTGACGTGTTAGCATGAGACAGGTGTCTCACCAGTAATAGTCTCGCCTCTCCCTGTCCATGTGCCGTGTAACCGTGATAAAGGTTATCATTGCTTACCACTACACTATCTTCTACCTTGATAACTGATCAAACGGTGACCATTCAGCACTGTAGAACATTATCCTTAAATTTTTGTCTACTTCAACAAAATATATATATGAAGATGAAGTGTTAGGATGAGTTTCATGATGGTAACACCAATAAGTGTCAGGGGAATCATTTTCGCGGAAAAAATCTTTTGTGTGGGCGCTGCCCGATGTAACGTGACGGCCCGGGGCCGGGAACAGGGAAAAACTCGTGAAACCAAATCCTATCGTAATGCGCTATTTAAAGCATAACCCGGTTGGAAATAGCACGAGTGCGGCAACGGAACGTCGCGCTCTTCACCGTGCATAAATCTTCAAATTTTATTTTCGAGATGCAACGGCATTTTTATCGCATCGAGCGGTGCGGATCTCCCCACTCTTTTATATAGACGTCAATGCTTTGAAACGAAAACAACACACAATTTATTTTTGTTGCAAAATCTTTTATCTGTTGGTATTTAGAAAAATCTAAGGACTCGTCAGAGATAACATTTTATCAATCGAATCAGTGCCATGGTTGGTAATACGGATAATGGTTGTAAATTAGTAGGCGTGAAATTAGATTGACCATCGTAGCAAGGAGGCAGGTAGCGATGATTACGTAGTGTTGCAGTTGACCAAACCCGGCCGCGGCGCGGCGGGGACGGCGTCGCGACGAGGACTAGACCTTTATAAAGTCAGAAAGTTCCACAATAAAATGTATGATTTAAATGATATAATTAATACTTATATTACTCCATTCAAGCACATATTAATAAAAGACACTATCAGAACTGCAACATTTACCTAGTCAGTCGACTGAGTTACCGACTAATAGCATAATACTGAATCAACATAAAAAATGTGGAGGCCCATGTAACTGTGTGCTGTGTCGTCAAAATACAATTTCGCAAGTAAAATCGTAGGTCACTCAAAATTAATGTGGTATTAGATTTGATTGTCGTTTCAGTATTCGGTCATAAGACCAAATATTCCTTGGCTGAATCGTCGAGGTATGTAAACAATTTCATTTTTAAGACCAGTTTTGTTTACATCAATTTCTTTTCTAGATTCTAGAACAATGAAATGAGTGGACAATTACTATTAAAACAATTTCACTAATAACCAAAGCCAACAGCTACTGCAATTTAACGAATATTACGTCACTATCGTCTAACACCTAGGATTTCGCGACATTACTTCGACTTCCAGGTTCACAATTGGCAACAGGATTTTTGATAGTCTTTTATTTTATAAACAAAATATCAATTTACGCTCTATAGTCTCTGCCTACCTTTGAGGGACTCGGCGTAATGATATGTGTAAGTACATGTATGAATATATGTAGTAAGTTAGTATTGTAAGCAAACAAAAAGAGATTATGCTTGATCGTAATCAAGCATAATCTCTTTTTGTTCGAAGCAAGTCAATGATAGTCTAGTCACCTTAAACACTATTTCGAGTTATCCATTACTCTTTTCTGCAGCCATAGTGGAGGTTCCGACGGTGCTCGACACGCACGGAGAAGACATTCAATAACCCAGTGAAAAGATTACGAAGAGCAATCAGACGGAAGCGAATCTAAATAAGAATCTCGTGGGAGCGCCCGGGGAAGAGGGTGGGGAGCAGGGGGAGAAAAAACAGTCGAGCGCGGGCCTTTGTGAGATCGGCGATTCGATCAAGTTACCATCGGGGAATTTACCACGTTGATTTAATAAATATTGAAAACCACGGCCGGGGATGATATATAATTACATGATAATAGTAATTAGCCTTTGTGTAGAGACCAGAGGGCTTACCAACATCCGCGGTCTTGACCGGGACTCGAACCTGGGTCTCCCAACCGTTACGGAGGACGCTCTGACCATTGAGCTATCAAGACAATTAATTGGAATGCGGTAAGCTTGGCTGGAAAGCTACAAGTATTTGTTATGATTTTTTTTTATATCCTCGACCGTAATTTTCATTGACCGTTTCGAGACGAGTTCAATAACTAAAAAACAATTGAAGGGATTACTTACGTACACGAAGAAAATCGTAATCTCACAAGGTGTGTCTAGCAACTCTCAATCAAATCTGAGCTGAGTGGTTCCATACTGATTACTAAATTCGCATAGGAACTTTGATAAATTGATATAAAAATTTCAAGTGGGCTGGATTGATTAATTGACCCAAAATTTGAAAGTGAATGCATGCCAATAAAACAGTCGAAGGTTTCGCGATCGAATTCAATTCGATTACAACCGGGGTAAGGTCAATCACATGATACCGAATACAGACATTCGAAAGGAACAATTGCCATTCAACTGATTCGTTGTGTCAGTGGATATATTATATTTTAAAAGCTTTCATTAAAAGAAAATGCCTACATTACAGTTAGTCGATAGTTCACTTCATTTAAAATTACTACGGAAGTATAATAACAAGAAACTTAACATATTTCTTCGTCTTCATATTTTTCGTGATACCCAATCCGGTGCTGTGTGTCAAAACAAACAGTAAGTAAATAAAGCGCAACACTAGCACGGTTTTGCTATGGCAGTAATCAAATAGAGCATTGAGACGGTAAAAACCAAGGTCACCGTAGAATGGAAAGACAGGCGGATAGCGAACAAGCAACTCGGCCTTGGTTACTGGTGTCGCCAACCACCGCAGACGTGGATACAAAAACCACCACAGCGTGGCCTTTGCTATGCTCCAATGACATTAAGGGTAAGTCGCCCAGACGGTCTTTGTGCATACAATAAAATTAAATTTAATTGCATTACTCATCATTAACATTTTCACCAGTCAGCACTGTCAAAGTTAGGTGGACGTCCTAAAACTTATAGTTTTTTTTTATTTAACGAAGAATCTTCCAGCCATTTAAAAAACATAAAGTACCTACTTGACACTTCAACATGCAGTTCCTACATACATATGTAAGTCATTTTATTTATTCAGCAGACAAAGAGGCTTTAGTAACAAACTCGGGTAACAAAAGACAGCCAAGTCATGCAAGACCATGGTACAATAAAATTTTCATTTAAATAACTATGCGTTATAATCATTGTAGTTTTGGATATACCTATCATCAACGATTTTTAAATCCTACAAATTAGGTATTATGACTGTTTAAAATTAAAGAGTGGGCGCAGGCTAAATAAATATTGCATGCGTGTGATGTGTGTGCCAGACTTAAGGTCGCATAGTGATGTCACCAGTTGTAATACCTGGTACGATTTCATTTTCCCTGGATTGCGCGCACGACTTTAGCCTCAGGTCGGTAGGAAAAACGTGAAATAAATATGGGTATAATTTTAGAAATAATATTTATATTATCCTCATTCGTGACTTATTTCCATACAAACTAATTGAAAATCTGCTGTATAATTCGGCATTTAAATAATCTATTAGTGTCAGAATTATAGGTAATCAATAAATACCCCTGCGGATTCAGGTACTCGGTGGCGAGAAATTTATGTGACCCTGAAATATGTTTTGACTTTAGGGCTCAATGGCAACTAACCCACTCAAAAAATACTTAGTACCATTTATCCTTCCATTTATCCAGGGGACATAAGTAGATAAAGGTGTGGGTGATAATTCTTACTAACTTACTTACCATATTAGGATATTCGAATGAAGGTCATATCAAGAAAAGTCTTAGTTAGGCACGTAGGTAAACCATGGAAGCCAAAACAAAGGCTATTGTTTTACGTGTGCAAAGCAAAGCAGATCGCAACTAGCGCTACTTGCGCATTCGGGACGTGTACGAGGCACATTTGCAGTCTCAGGGGACGATGGCGGACTGGTAATTAGCAAGAGAGGCGAAAAATTTGCGACGGCTTAAATTTACGAGGCGCAAATTACACCATTCCGACGCTATCTCTGCAGTGCGCTCGTTTATGGGCACCCCTTATCGAATATGGCGCAGAGCAGTACACAGCAATGCTGTGTTGTCTCTTACCCTACCCCACATGCATTAAACAGATCACGTCCACAAAACATGGACAAAAACTCCACACGGAATACAGTCAGAGTAGCTAATCATTGTAGATATAATAAAAATGCTTGTGGAATTGTTTGCAACCCTAAAAATATTGCATTGCACTATCAACAGCCATATCTTCAACATTTTCTTTAATGCCTCCATGTTTCTGCGCGTCCCTAAAAAGGAAGTATTGGTACTTTCCTTGGATATGCAAGTATTGGATTAATTCAGAAAATTCTTTAATATAAATTATCGCTGAAATTTGAAGTAGGTAGTTGGAAATTGCAAATTGGCGAAACTGGTAAGACGTATGCATGCAGACAGATCGGCCAGTCTAGTTAGAGCCTGAGGTACGATTTATTTGCGTTCTAGCATGACTGTGTTAATATTACTGAGGACAGGGAGTCATGGAAAGAATTGGTCTTCCCATGAGGAGGCTTTTGCCCACCGATGCCGAGTAGTGTAGACTAAAAATGATAATGACGTCCTGGTTTGTAAATAAAAATAAAGTAAGTTGTGTCATATTATGTTTTTTCTGTTAAATTGTACTGAGACAAGATAAGAAAAAATGTTTTATATTATTTATTAGAACTCTCCGATCCAGTCATTCGTGTAAACAACTTTACCCCTTGCTTGTTTTAATTTGCAATGCAATAATATTATTCGTTGTTTCCTGATATTTGATCATGGTTGAGCTTTCTATTCATCACAACATTTATTTCATCGTTAACTAACTGAATCAAAATCGATTGGGATTCGTGATTCGTATCTATTTTTACTCGCTTATCACGAATTGGAGCAAAAGCAACATGTATGATAATTTATTTATTTCATCGTTAACCATACAATTAGAATCCAAATTCGAAATCGATCCGAATTCGTGATTCGTACCAATTTTTACTGATTTATCAGGAATTGGAGCAAAAACAACATTTATGATAAGGTACTAACATGAAGAATAATAACGAATAATAGATATAGGAAGTTCGGTTGATATGTAGTTACGATGAAGGGGGAAAGGTATAGTTATTACGAGTCAAAATAATAATAGTTTAAATCTAGCCCTCCATTGAATGACGTTTATTGTTGGATGGTAGCAGGTAGAGCAGCCGTTACCCTCATGGATAAAACGCAGCAAAAATACCATTGTATGTTTCAACGAATAGCTTAGCGCTGGCTATTTTTAAAATTAACACGCTTAAAACTTACGCTCGAAGCCACAAAGCTGTACGTACATACATACGTCGTTAGGTTTTGATTTGTTAATTAATAGCCTCCTGATGTTTCAATGTTAACTTAAAGATTTCTTCTTCTGACACGTGTGTTAGAGAGGATTCACATTCCGAGCAATCTTCACGAAATTAAGATCAGATGTGACAATGATCCATAAGTTCCATATCCAAAATCTTATCTCAGCTCTATTAAGGTAGAAATAACATTATTAGTAGGTAGGTTTAATTATTTTCAATGTAATTTTGCGACTATTTTTAGGTACCACTACTATCGGTAGACACTACTGATAGCACAATGAAATGTTTTCAATGTGATTTCTTCGTCAATTTACTTGTCTTATTGAACTCTCCAGATGTAGGTAATTATATGATACATATTAAATAACTACCTGCACTATTAAGACTTGAATTTCACCGGAAAGTCTGAAAAGGTTAATTAGGAAGAGTTAAATACCTATAACTGGAATATTTCGGTGAGCCAAATTTGATTGTTATCTGAACATAAATAAACCAACGCTGCTGAGGTGTATTTTTTCGAAGATAAGATTAGAACACGTAATAACTAACGTGTCTCCGATAAAGTAGTGATGTCAGTCAGAATCTTATCAACAGTGCATTGAAATTGGGATTTTATAATAGGATTGTAGAACGCTACAATATGGTATGACAGTTTTTTGTGTAAATCTGAAATATCAAATTCAAAACTTTTAATCTCGTTATGAATTATAATAATATTAAAAGTTAAGAATATGCAAACATAGCTTGCTATAAAAGTTGATTACAAAAAAGTGGCAACAGCAGCTGCAAGCTGCGACTGAAACATTTACGAAACAAGGAACTAAGATATACGAAGAGCTGAGTAATAGTGGAAGAAAGTTTCATCAGAGGATTAAGGAGTTTTACTTAGCGTAACTTTTACATTAGGTAAGTATAGATAAGACAATGTCGATGAAAGCTCAAACGACGGAATTGTCGTGCAAGCAGCAGCCCATCCTGCACTGAGCGGGTACAGTACAACGTGGTTCAACCAAGGTTTATAAGCTCTCATGCGGTGGCACACTGACTCCACGCGGAGCGAGCGGCACTTATCACCATTGTCCACAACTAAAAAAACATACCGCTCGCTCTTACTGTAGGAAACTTTTCCGTCGAATTTCGGATACAACTCCATCCACAAACAAATAACACCATCAAATTAATGCATATGACGCACGATCGCTAAAATGCACCAAGCTTTGATCACAAACTTCCACAATATTGCAACACTTTGGACGCGAGTTCCGAATTTCGACGAGATTGGGCCGCATTTAATAGAATGAGCGTAACACTTACATGATGAGGGATAAACAAGCCAGGTAAGGGAAAATGTCCAAAAATTAAAACATAGCAAGTTGCACGTAAGTTAGGAGAAACGTATCGCCAGTAGCGGAGAGGCGGCGGTTCGTAGCCACAGCGGGGCGGCACGCGTCGTGTTCGGAGCACGAGTGCGGTGCGGTGCACGGAGCAGCGCGAATCACACAAGCACAAGCGGAGTCGGCAGGCGACTGACGGGTGTCGCGCGGCGCGGCGCGGGGGCTGCTTGCGCGCGCACCCCTCACGCTGCGGCCCCTGGCCCCGCACCCCCGGCCCCGCGACTGACGCCAGCCGGCCGCCTTATCACACAGCGCGGCGCGCCGATGCCGCGCCGCTTCCTTTCTCCTCAACCTCATGCAGTTGCGAGCTTTTCGCCATTGCCACACTTCCGCCCGCCCCGCTACCGTCAATTGTGTACATCGTGTTTAAGCCGGTCAATGTGTTGCACCGATTATTTCCACTTCTTGAACATGAGACGACCCTTTTTGTTTTAATATGTGCAGATATTCGTAGTCCGTAGGCATTTTGCAGTTCCACCATTGTCAAATTTCTGAACCTACAGGATTACTTATGCTATGGGGTTGACGGCCACACTATTATAATATAGTATCGTCACAATTTTTATAACATAATATTTAATTGTAACACAAGGATAAGTTTTACTTCTACAAAACAAATTAAGACAAGCGAGCCACCATAGCATCTATGCAGGTGAAAGAAGCCTCGCAACGCAGGTCAGGATAATGAAATGAAGTAAATCAGCTGCACAATGAGTAAAATATTTGAAACTTGTGTCGAGACGAAGGTGACATGTATGATAAGCCAATATATCCATTGGGAAATCGTCAGTCCATCCAACAAAGGCTGAAAACAATTCTAGTCAAGCACCTTCATTTTGAGTCACATACAGACATATTTTAAAAGTATTGCAGATTGGTACTATCATCGCTGTTTTTAGCTTACAGAAAACACAAATTTGAGCGTGTTGGTAACAAGAGAACAAAGGACGCTTTAGATTTTTGTCATAATGTTGCAAGTTTGCAATGTGGAACGGGTAGCCGGGTAACCTGTCTGTCGGTGCGCCGGGTTGGTTGGAAGGAGAGGCAACGTTGCATGAGAGTGAGGGAGAGAACCAAAAGTGCGCGGGCGCAGCGAAGAGCGGCGAAAGTGCGCCGAACGGGTTTGCGTGCGCTGCATGGAATGACCCGACCACGCTTACTTGAAACGACCCCACTTTAGTCACGTACAGTTCAATATTTTTGCCTGATTCATATTTTAATTTATGCAGTGATCACATAATATAATACGCTAAATCTGTTAAGTAAACACAGGGTTACAGACTTTAATCAATACTTAAATGCATTGGGATGGAACGGAAGGTAGTTTCTAGGTGTTGATTGCGATAAAATCTTGAACCACAAAACTTTAAAATCAAGCTTTCTTTATAAGCCACTACTATTGTGGATTTTGAAGATGTGAATTTGAGGAGGTATTATAAATGAAAGTTCATAAATGGAATAGTACGTATATACGTAACTACGTATGGAGATTAGATATCAAATGCTTGCCTTATCTATAGTGTCGTATGTATCGTCGGAGATAATAGCAGATATTATCTCTACGGCATGCTTGAGTAATGTCTATGAACAGATTAACGCATACACTAGCCACCTATATGGCCTTAAGCCCGCGATCCCGCAGGATTACACATTTCTATACCACCTTTTTTTTATAAATATGAACCAAATCATTACGTATCTACTATTCAGGGCTCCCACGGATTTGCCACATGGAGGGAAAAAAATACCTTGAATAATGTAGATGGAAAATTTTACTGAAAGACGCCATTATTTGAGTCTAAAAAACAATTTAAACTTCATTGATAGATATTTTAATAATTACATGGTTGAACCGGGAATCGAATCTGAAAATAAATATTCATGGTCTTCCTTTTATATTTGACACTATGTTGTATAAAAAAAATCCTTATGATGAAGCCTTTCAATCGGTATGATAAATTCGGTACGATTCCCGGTTCAACCATGTAATTATTTAAATATCTATGAATGCAGTTTATATTATTATTTAAATTCAAATAATGTCTTCTTTCAGTAAAATGTTCCATCCACAATATTCGAGGTACTTTCCCTCCATGTGGCATATCCGTGGGACCCCTGTATGTATCACGACTTTATTACCTAGAATTGCATACAAGGAAATCATAAAATAATCTCGATTAAAAAATTACTATATAGTCTTTATTATTTCATAGAACTATTTTCAAAATACAGTACCTAAGCAATTGTAGAAAATAGTTTTGTAATCCATATAAGTATTTCTAGTCCCTTATACTTCCGCGCAAACGCTTAAGTATTTATACCACGCGCTAATGCACTACGATTAATTTTCAATGTATTAAGGGGATATTATCTTCTTAAATCTAGCATGTAGTAGAGCGGGCGCCGCGCCGCCGCCAATCAAGAGTCGTTGAAGACTCACGAAGTCTATATGTGCCAGTTTTTGTATCGCGCACGCCACCAAGCGTGACATCGAAAAGCTCATTTATACGCTTCTTATAAGTAGTTTGACTTGCTAAAGGTACTTAGTCCTTTTTTATAAAGTAAACTATCATCTTAATAAAGCAGAGCTGCAAATAATTTGTTGTGAATTTGTGGTCAATGTACGAGACAAGGCCAAGTTATTGTTACCTTCAAATTGACTGTTGTTCAATTCAATGTCTTGCAAGATCTAGCACGTCTACTACTTTACTGTAGCTAATGCGGAACTCAAATCGACACGCTGCCTGCCTTAGCACATGCAATGTACATTTGCTGATAATCTTTATTCTATTCAATCGTTGTAAAGTTGACAAATAATAAAATCAATACACATTTTAAAATAAGATAAACATAAACTGTGTAAAAGAACGAACATTCGATCTTATTATTAGGTGCAATAAGCAGGTGTTGCTCAAAAATACAGCTATCTTGTGCTTATATTGCGTTCGAAGAAGATTACCGTTCTGAATTTATATTACCTACACATTATCATGGTTTGATGGCGGAAGATTTCTACATATCTACAATTCTTCAGGATGCTAGACCCAGGCTTTATAAAGTTATGAAGCGTCTCAAATTATTGGCGAATGAAAGACAGAAGCACCGCAGTAGCAGTACTAATTAGCTGTTTTTTCATCGTATGGAATTATGAGCAATGATACCGACAGCTTTTTCGTCCGCTTGTTCACAATGCGTGCTAGCGCGCTGCTTACCACTAACACGCTACTCAAAAGACGTGTTGCCGTTAAGTTTATCTGAGTAGGTATGTTTTATAATTTTATATACATCTTTTAAATTTTTCGCTCCGTTGCACATTTAGACGAGTGGATGCATTGCATATACCTAACAGAAACAGCGCATGTACGAAGTTTTGTATGAAATAATAATAGTACGAATAGGTACTAAAAATGAGGTAGTATAATTCTTGAATCGAATACCTTCGATAACCATACAGAAGTACCGACATCGATTGGAGTGCACGCGCTGCCGTGTCGCCAAGTGGTTAAAAGATGCGCTTGGATGGCGAAATTTTGTGTCGAGACAAGCAGGAAGGTTCAACGACCTGCCGTTCATCTCACATTCGCAAAAAATGCACTGTCCCGTCCCACGCCGATCACTGTTCTCACACATGTACAAAATACATATATTTTGTACATGAACATATAAGAATTCAACTACGGATTGCACGTGTTAGTAAATGTAGAACAGTATTTTCTTCTCGTTCAGTTTATTGTAAGAAGAAAGAAAGCAACAATTAAGAACAATTCGCATTACTTGTTATTACACATCATATTGAGGAAACGGTACCGTCTCAATATTATAAAAATAAATTTGAATGCACGTGGAATTATGTCTTCAGTTGTCCAGTGCATTTAACTGCTGGGACCAATAGAAAATACTATACGGTTGTTTTAACAATGTTTAGAATTTATTTTTGAGTGTTTAATTAATTTCTCAATACTTGTTCGTAAATATAGTTAACCATAGGTCGAGTGGCCAATTGTTCGTCAAATAACGTAGCGGGGGTGCGCCCACACGACTCATCTCCACATTAGTTTACTGCGCACGCGCTTAGTTCCCTGTACCATTCATAATATCATCATCACCATTTGAGGATCCACCAACAATCGTCCTTCCTTATGCGACCTCACGACGTTAATTATCAAATTCAAACATTAAGCTGACATCATTATTTTTTTAATATAACTGGAATTTTACACTAACAAGATCTCCGAACTAGAAAATGTAATTTATGAGATATAAAGGACATTAATAATTAGAAAAAGATATGTATTACTTACTGGAAGTAATTTTGATGATGTTTGATCTGTATAGGTACAAATACATTCGTGGAATAATAAACTCAGGGTATTTGATTCATTTCATGGGTGGCAGTGTTGGCACTGGTTCATAATTATGCTGCTCGGGTATGTATATGTATATTATTTCATGTTTAAAATGTTAAAAGGGGCATCGCTGTACCAACGTACCTTTTAATTTATTTTCATTTATGCTGCTACTCTCATTTCAATTTAAAGTGATATTTAGCTACTAAAAAAATTACAGAACATATTTGGGAATAACGATCAGCCTAAAAATATCCTTAAGGATCAAGTTCACCTTGAAACAAACACGAAACTTGGAACGTTAGTCCTGGCAGACAGAACAATGCTACGTAAGAGATAAGACAGGGAGAGCACGCTCGGTGTATAATTCGCAAGGGTACCGTTTTAAACACGATTTCGCCAACAAAGCGGCTCCAATTCTCGGTCGACTGCCTACCAACGCGCAGTATATCCACACACCAATTAAGCTAAATTAAATATACGAAGAATTTAGAAACTGGTTAGCTTCCTTGAAGCGCAACGCAAGTAATTGGCTAACCCCCGCTACGCTCGGAGCACGGACGCATTGCTTGTGATTTACTGATTGTTTTTTTCTTGTAGATGAATGCATCTATACTTTTGTGAATAACTTCACATCATCTTATACATAAAATATACATTACTTGTCGTATATGTATGTTTTTTAATCAACGTAGCATAAACGCCAAAAAGGTATCCTTGAAAATATAAAAATACGAGAACCTAATTTTATACTCATTTCAGCCGTAGCTAAAACTCGAAGTTTCGTTCGGTCCAAACATTAAATTATATAGGTTAATTTTTAAATTTATTTTTGAAGTGATGTGTAAATAGAGTGTCAAAAAATGCATTATAAAAAGCATTTTGTGGTACCATCATAAGTAGGTATATATGTATATATAATATGGTATACAAAGTTAAAACAGGAAAGTGGATTATAGAAGTGTTCTTTGCTTCGTGGTTCCATTGTTTAATTAAAAGCGACGAAGCGAAGTCACGCTTCTGGGCCTGTCCTGAAGGCGGCGCTCACGCCTGTTTGATGACTTCGCATAAACCTTAATTAACTCCTTCCAACCGACTTAACAATGTTTCACTGTTGCTTTGCCTATAGATTCTGATATACTCACTAAGTAATACCTACTGCAAAACCGAAACAGTATAAAATTTCCACAAGTTTTCAATTAAAAAGACATAGGTACTACATTCTCTTATTTACGGAATTTTGTGACTTGCAAACAGAATATCTTCTGGAGATGTCCGACTTTTCGGATTTCGACGATATATGTTTGCCCATTTTTGGGTAATCCACGTGCCGAAATGGGTTCCGGATCCGTGACGTAGGCACGGAAATGAAAGACTTCTATTGGATCGTATTGATATCTGGTGAGTATCAACGCGAAGATTTGCAGGTACTGTTGGCGTAACAAATAGCTCAATAGTTTCAGCGGATTATTTTTAGAGAGATACGTAATAAATCGCGTAAATTGTTTATGTTGCATGCATTGAATATTCAATTGCCGAAATAAGAGTAACTACGTGTAATTATTAGTTATTGCCCAAATTATAAGCCAAGTAATAAGAAACGCAACGAGCAGCGCGCAAGGAGCGCAGTGTGTTTAAGTGGCTTTTAAGGTCGCTTACCTCATCCGACCGCCTCTACTCAGAGACTGCTCATGCAAGATTTTAGTTCGATACCTCTTTGTTTGTTATTTGATCTGAATCGGATGAAACAGGGTACAGAGATGAGGAAATAATGTGACTTGATACATGCGGTTTAACAATCGATATTCCATGCGAGGCGGTATTGTGAAGTAAACGTTTATAACAAAGTAAGAGCAATGTTTAAGATATTAATTTTTTTGCGTAACAAATTGAGACGTTTCGTTAAAAATTGTGTCATGAGAACAGATTCATGGCCGTAAAATACATTGTCTAATATTAAATGCCAATCATCATTAGCTAGTTGTTTATTTATCGAAGAAATAGATAGATCAGTGTAGAAACCATTTACAGACTAAGAGAATGAATGGCATTATTACCAAATCATGCATACAAACTTTATCAAGATCTAATACGAAATTTTGCCCAAAGCAGTGATTTTTTATTAATTATATAATATTTATCAACAATTTATATACCTAGACTGAAAGTTATAAAAAAATCATAGTACCTATGTATGAAATAATATATATATATATATATAAAAAAATTCAAAGTGATATTTATATAGTAATAGAACAAAGCAAATACGAACTTATTATTACATCAGTATAATAAAAAGTTGGCACTACATTCTGTATTGTTTGAAAACATATTATAGTTTTAACAAAACGCCATTAGTATTTTCGTGTCACGAAAAGCTCTTATGGACTTTATTATACCTTTGACAGCGATCTGAATCATAAAGTTTTTTCTCCAGCAAGTGAGGCACGACAACTGCTTGCACGTGAGGTGACAATAGACCATTCACTAAATCGAGTATGTTGAACTCGTTTATCCACTAAAGTCCTGCTGGGGTTCGCCTTATACGTAACCTTACATGACACAAATCAAGTCAATCAAACGTCCAATTGTCGAAAATTAAGCCGATTGAATATGTTTACCAAATCCAGTGCAGCTAAAAAAGGCAGAGGTAACTTAACTCGTACGTGGTAATTATAAGTCACGTTTTGATTGAATGTAGGGATGTGTAGGGGTTGTGTAGACGGTACTACGGCGGCGTCTAGGAAGTAGCAGTATCACGTCGTGCGATGTGGTTTGACTCAGTCGCCGCAACTCGTAAATAAGGGCGTCTCATTGTGGGCCATTATTAATGAACCCACCGCCCCGTGTCCCTGCCCGCCCCAGCACCGCTCCCGCTCCAAAGCCAAATAACAGGTGCGTCTAACCCCGTTCGCACAATCTATTTTCGATGTCTTATAACCGTGCAGAGAAACGGTTGATGCGTTCTCCCGCTCTAAATATTCATACCATACGCCAGATATTGAGATTTGTTAAGGCGTCATCTGCTCGACATCGGATTCTCTAAATAAGCGCGGCTTCACGTTAGCTTTGCAAACTTTCATTAGCCACCAGGGTACACTTACTTAGGGTATCATGTTGCTTAAATTGTGTGCGGTATTCCCACTTACAGTTAGTCCAAGTAATTCTATAATGAAAATAAAATATTGGTTAAAAGAAATGCTCTATTACTTATGTTACAGGAACACTAATCTGTATTATTTGAACAGTGTGAAGAATTTACCCAGAAGTCGCGGATATTCCAAAATGTCTTTACTTTATCTATTTGCTATCAATCTGCAGGAACAAAAACTGGAGGCCACCTACGCATAGTTATCTGACAGGCTCGGGTGCACGAGGTTCTCTATTATTTACTTCTCGGAAAACTGCTTTTCATATCAGGAACAGGGGCCTTCGGCCGAGTCGCACAAAGAAGGCACGCGCCCCCTCTCCCAACATTAATGCACTTTATGAATGACGTAATAGTAATATTGTTCAAGCCAGGATTTGTGTTCCATATATTTTCTCTACAAACAGCTTTGTGTAACAGTTGCAGAATCTAAATAATATACCTATGCTTGCTTGAGTTGTGACTGTTTTTGCACGCAGAGTTGTTTGAATGGAAACAAAGAAAGATTAGCGTGATGAATGGATTATTATATATAAGATTAGTTTAAACAATTGCAATGACGATCGTGTTAACTTAACAACTTAACGTTTACAAGGACGTAGTAGGTATTCCGAGGCCGCGATTTAGACAAGCGCGAGGTCGTAGTTGAATACCGACTCCGCGCAGTTACATCTTACGGAGCAGATTGCGTGAATCACAATAGTGACGTAATGAAGGAAGTTACCACTTGCCAGGAGTTGGCTCAGCCTACGCGCCTGCCTCCAGCTCGACCGCACACTCGTAACGATGGAGAAATATTGCTTTAATCCGGCTTCATTAGTAATTTGAACTGGTTGGAACTTGGGTAACGAACCAAGAAGGTAAAAATGTTTTATTTTTTATCTCCAGTACATTGCAACAATACCTGTATCTGTATCCTATCTGGTACATTGTTATCATTTTCGTTGTTGAAATGTTAATACCAAAATTATATTATTTTATACTTCCCTACTGCAACGTAAAAGCTCTGTGTGATGACAAAATATACGGACAGGGAATAAGCAAAACATTATATTACATTCATATGGCGCAGCGGCGGCGGCTTCGGCAGTGTGAACCATCTGTTCCGTTTATTTAGGTAGGTAAATAAATAATACTCGTATGATTCCTGCGAACGATCTATGTTCAGCTCGGCGATCGTGTTAATTAGTGTAATGGTACTGAAGGTGATGACATGACGCATCTAATTTGATTACTGTGGGCAAGGCCATTGTGGTTAGAACAGGAGCGCGCACTGGTCGTCGGTCACGCGTCCTTCCTTGCCCATTGTTTTGCGAATTTTGTAACGATATGTCCAAAATACAATTAGTTTAGTAGATTGATATAGGTTTAACTTTCACAAATTTTCCCGTCAAGAAAGTTAATCCGAGTAACTTTATTTGCGTCACAATATTATCACGTCGAAACTGCACTTCAAAGCGTTTAGAACTGGAACTTTTACAAAGGGCGCCTTTCAAAACCCAGCCACGTCGAGTGTTGTGCCAGCGATGAGCCAGCGATTCGTTTCACAATTTGAGAGCAGCTTGTTCGTAAATTCAACGTTTCATAGAGTTGTCTTAACGATTATGACAAGTAGTCAAAGTTTTATGCTCTTTATTAGTATGCGTACTTCTCGTATATCAATCAGTATGAGTCAACGGTATGTACTTGTTTGTATTTTATATTATTTGGTATGTTATTATTGAAACATACTAAGGATACGCTTAACTTTCTAATATGAACGAAACACGACGTGAGATAATGTTAGGGCCGCTAGCAAGAAGCTTAATTTAAATGAGCCGTCAACATTGTTTAATAAACCCACCTAAAGGGAATACGGGATCCTTTTTCCACATAGAACAAAGGAATTGTTAGATAAACTCATAAAGTAGCTAAAAATTCCGTTACAAATTCTCACATTTTCTCGAATTCACCCTGCGTACGTGTGCATCATTTGAATTATAAAGTGAGAAGCGAGTGCATGCAGAGTGCATAAGATACCTTGGCTATGTAAATGAGCTGTGAGGATGCTGCAGTCAAGTAAAGGGGAGTTTACACTTGCAGGTCGAGCGAGAATGCGTGACCCGTGGATGGGTCGCAGTGATACCCGACGACACCGCTGGTCATAAGTCAATAAACCTACATAACAACATATATCAACATCTATCATATCGATTTGGTTCTAGTAATCATATCGATTTGGTTCTAGTATAAGTGAATTGTTGGAAACCTACCGGTCGCGGTGTCGCCGCGAATATATTGTGTAATAAAGTGACTACAATAAATTATAAAGTTTATTTGATACCCATTCGACAAATAAACACAGCGTAGTTCTGAACTAAACAACAAGATAGATTCAAATAAACTCTGTCTAGTCCAGCAGCATAAGTTTAACTCTTACAATGATCCTGTGACCGTTACTCAAAACTTTGCAGCGGCTTTGTTCCCAAACACGAAACTAATTTATTCGTATCTCGGCGCACCATTCCACTGTACTAAATAATCGAAGAGCAAATTATAAATGCGTATTAACGGTCAAGTCATAGTTCAAAGATTAGGGCAAAGGGTTACCCTTTAACTACGATCGCCGGTGAGGTGAAGAAGTTTAAAATTAAATCGAATCAACCCGTAGCGGTCCCGATGCACACTCTACTTGCGTGCTCGATAAAACCCGTTACAGCCCCTTTGTATTACAACAGGCTATTGTTCATTTTGAAATTAAATACGATCACATCAAATGAGTAACGAATTTAATTCATGGAGCTGTATAATGAACAAACAAACTTTTGAACAAAAAGGCGTTCTGTGTTTTCAATATGTAAATGTTAAATAATTACAGTTAAAACAAAACTATAAAACACATTTAAAATTTATTTATTCCGAGGATCCTGGATATCACCTTGACCGTGCTATGTGCACAAATTTTCATCATCAGATATCTTGAAGTCTGTTAAAATTACATTGAAAGATTCCGATACATCATACATTGATACCAACAAACATGCAGGTGAAGCTAATGAAAGTGAGTAAAAAATTATTATGTTCAATTTATAATTAATTAATTCACGGTCGCGGGTCACGAGAACTACCTTCCTACTTATAAATTCAAATTCAAAATGGGAACAGAATGCTTATGTGACCCTATTATACTAGAAATATTGATTACATTAACAGTACTAGATGTGGAAGTGTTAACTAAACTGTTACCGCTGATCTAGATGGAGTAGCTGGTATCATTAGAGAATCTAGACGGCGGCGGTGGGCAACGAAAGCAATGGTCCTGACGACGGCGCGGCGTCGGCGCGACCGGGTCGCCGAGCTTCGCGTGCGGCGCCACTAATGGATATTGATGGCTATGACGCAACTAATTAGCCCCCACTACCACCTTTCTGCGAACCCTGCTTGAACGTGTTTGTGCCTACGGCCGGTACAACACCGCTTCGGCTAACGTTCATCAACCCACCCCGATCATATCTCGTTCAGCCACTCTAAATGAATCGAGCGATCAATGCCTCGGGATGACATCATCCGTGTGCGTAGATTAGAATTTGGCTTGCGAGAGTGACGTAGTTGAGCGTCCAAACAATATTACAATCGAATTAGATGCCGGCTCGGTTTGGGCGGTATCAATCACCGTGGGCGGGCTGCATGACATTGGACTTCAATTAGGCGGGCGGTGCGTGTGATTGCTCTCACTCCTATAACAAGCCAAAGGGTTACTTGACCCACTTATTAGTCTCGTTGTACGCGTCCTATTGTATTTCCTGCGTGTATCGTGTATTAGCTCCTTAATTTTGTATCAAACGTTATTATTTACTTTATGACACGAAATATATTATCTAGTGTAACGTTCTTTTCAATTTGTTCTTCATAATATCGTATTTCGAGATCAGGCTACGATTGAACACGATCCCCTTAGCCAAACTATGTACAAATATTATACTCAACCGTGTCGGGGAGCTGCGATTAAAATGTAATTATGACTAATTTAAAATATGTTCCTCTTGTAAGTTGAGCTCAGTTACATAGTCAGTGTAAAACATTATATTTATAGTATGTTCAAGATTAAATAACAGGTTTGGTTGGCATAACATGAGACCGGTGAAACGGTTGAAACCGTCTAGGAGAGCGATTGACCGCAAATAGGTCGTAGGATTGAATAACACTGCACCAACCCGAGCAGGTTTCTAAATATGTACAAAGCGATATTATTGTAACCGCAGAAGATATTTCGCAATCCACATATCTGCTCGGCAGACACGTAACTTACTTTGAGGGTGCAGCTAGTGTGTGCAGACACCGCACAAGGCGTACATTTCATACAACCCAACATACATAATACTTATTGCACTATCTCTTATTGGTAATGTTCTTTGGTTCTTCTTTAATTAAACAAATGTTGATACGAGAGCAGATCAATAGTTTCCTACAAGTATATTATGTAGAATACTATCTATCTATAAATTTATGAGTAGTATGTGGCAAACAGTCCTAGTATAAAATGATTGCAATTCAACAACAAAACACTAATAAAACATTTCTTATCAATTTTCTTTTCGAGGTCATAATAACACGAGTTGTCTTATAAAGAATAAATTGTGGCAGGTTTGAGTTGATAACGAGAAAGCGCAGATTTATTCATGTTTATATAACAACCAGACAAGATACATTCATCGTTAATCAATCAAAACGTCAGTATGTCTATGTTAATCTCTGGGAGCTGTAGTGCTTCAACCTGATTAATTGTTAGAACATGACTTGTGGACATAATACCATAACGGTATAATATTTAATGTCATCTTAAAAAAAACAACAACCACATCGCAGTACGCGTTTCAGGTAGTTTAAAAAATATTATTCTTGTTTGCAGGATAGCTTTTGCACCTACTGTTCATGAATCAGATTATTTAAAATTAATATTGTAAGCCCGTGTATCATCTGGGAATATTTTTTA
Source organism: Falcaria lacertinaria (assembly GCA_951449985.1). Lineage (NCBI taxonomy): Eukaryota > Metazoa > Arthropoda > Insecta > Lepidoptera > Drepanidae > Falcaria > Falcaria lacertinaria. The sequence continues at coordinate 4,626,248 of OX602110.1, forward strand.
TGTGTAATCTATACGGTGTGTGATTGGGCTTTAATTTACTGCAAATTTTTATTTCTTGCCAGGAACGGAATGTGAGACCTTAGGTCCTAAGGTCAATACTTAATAGAATGGCAGTATTATTCGATTATTAGGCATATCTACCAGTGTACTAAGCACTCTCTACGGGTGGTGTTCATCTGACATTAATTGACATTCACCTGAAAGCCGATGGAGTTCGGGTGCTAATTGATAGATCTTGACAGCGTTACTTGAAACTGAAATTATCTCATACTTTATGAAAAGCACTTTGAATATGTACCCAATCATACTACTATACTAGTAAATTATAATAATGAAAATTGTGATATACTTCGTAGAAACCGTGCCATCTATGTGTATATTTTCCGTGACAACATTTTGGTTCAAAGATAAGAGCTAAGGTCGTCAGCGATAAAGGAATTTGATTAAAAATTTTACGCGCTCCTAAGATTACAGACTTTTTAATCAGTCGAGAACACGACTTAATTTTTACGAGCTCGCTTCAACTGTTCTTTATAATTGCCTCTCGACGAGCGCGAGATGTGTAAAGCGCAATTTAATGATCCTTCAAAATGTAAAATGCATTACTGCACCATATTTATTTTATTGTTTGCTAAAAAGAAATCGCACTAAGAATAGGTGATGTGCGCACAGCATCACATTAGTGTTTTATTGCATTGCATGCATTTTGTACTTTCAGTTAATTTTGTTGGAAGAGCTGTGCTTGCCGTCCGTAGCAAGAAATAGTTTATGAGCACGTAGAGAGCCATGTGGCTTCTCAGATTTGGATTTTACAAAAGTAAATTATATTTAAACAAAAACCTAAGCCTTATTGAAAATATACAAAATACCTAAACATATATTCTCACAGTTTAAAAACACAGTAAGCATTGGTAGATCCATTTCAATCAATTCAACAAAATGTGCAAATAGACGCATCAGAATTAGTTTATCCGAGTCGGTACGGTGTGTTTTGTTCCGGCACAGCATCGACAATAAACAAATTCGCCACGCGGCCAGTGGCGTGATTTGCAAAAAACTTGAGCAATATAATGTTTATATGAATAAATTTTAATTATAAAAAACCGGCCAAGTGCGAGTCGGACTTGGTCACCGAGGATTCCGTACACACTTGTAAGTAAGGTTAAAAGGAAGCGAACTTCAAATGAGTTCATTATTCGTCGGTGACTCTCAAAACGCGATTTAGGAAGATTTTTTTAGTAAATTAGCATAAATAAATTTAACTACAAAATTACGGTTTTCAGATTTTTTCCTTTACTGTACTACTACTGTACCTTGTGCTGTAAGACATTGCTTCATGCCAAATTTCATGATTCTAGGTCAAGGGTCTTTAGGTTTTGATTCCCTTGTGAAATTGCAAAATTTGCGACATAAACGGTCACATCTTTTTTTCATATTTATTTACACGTTTGATAATTTTATAACTGAAAGAGACCATAGACCCGGCTATTTCATATTAATTTTAATTTTATAACTCTACGCGTTCTTGAGAGAAAAAATCGGACAGCAAAGTGATCATATAAGGGTTCCTTTTTTCTTTTTAAGGTACGGACCACTAAAAACTATAAATATTTTATCTACAATAATATACAAGTTTAATTTTAACGGTTCATATACGGAAATTGCGAGATACGTGTGAACTTTCAGTGACAGGTCTTTTTTGACTACATTGAATCGGGGAAAAATTAAAAGGCCAACGGTTTTATTTTCTTAAGGAACCTCTTCTTATTCAATTCGTATGACGACATGTGATAAGAATGTTAAAATTGAATGTAAGTTAATGAAAGCATTTGACAATGACTGCTGACACTGGCACCTAATTATAATATAAATATGTACCGGGCGTGCGTTTACCAACTGACCCTGCCTTTATTTATAATCTTAATAACCCAAATCTCTGCAATAAAAGGCAATGCGGTGTATATTCACAAAATATCGTGTTCCCAAATATGTCCAAGCGTGCAGAGGAAAAATGTGAAGTCTTCGGCCTTGGAGCTGAGCATAATAATGTTGAGATGCAAATCAAAACATTTTAGGTAAATCTTCAGACGTGCGCGCTATGTCTCATTTAAATGTAATTTAAGCGACTTGTAAGGTTAGCGACTATCAGAAAATTGTGTGCCAACTAGTATTAAAAATAAAGTGGTCAACCCGGTTGTAAATTGGTGTCAATTTTAAATAGGAAACTAGTCATAAGTTGAAACGGAGGCAGGATCAAATACTTTCATAGTTGAGTGCAAGCGTCCCGAGTGTCCCGACGTCGCGTCGTCGCCGGCGCAGGACCCGCCGGCCATGTGGCGGAGCATGCAACAATGAGCTCATACAACCGGTCACAGAACCGTTACAGATGAGACGGCGGCTGAGCCGTGAATATGCATGAGCCGAGATTTGACCTCGGGTTATTAGACCGCGGGCGCAGAGCGTGGGACCATTCTAGGTATTAAAATTGACGTTTGACATTTGCGTGACGTCTTACTTAGGCACTTCATCTAGTACTAGTCTACTAGTTACAAATTTGATAATAAACAACACAAAGATGATTGCTTAGTGACAAATACTATTAACCGGAGGTGTGATCGCGTCTTGGCAATGCCTTACATCTAATCAGATATGCACATATACTAAAACCTGCTTAATAAAATACAGGAGGAAAAGGTGACAAACTGTACATTTTATTGTCATAGTAACAACGAAAGATACAGAAATGAAGGTGACACCTAGGTACAAGAAGTGAATGTGGAGGTACGAAGAGGTGTACGGCCCGGCCATCAATCAGACAAGAGTCCGCAGGTCAGCTCCCAGCCGAGCCGAGCGTTGCGCCCCAACCACCTGTCGCACCCGCCACCTCGCACCAATTGCTAATCAGTCACTAAGTTACGCCAAATCTCAGCTTGACAGGGGACCTCGCACTGTACGTACCCGTAATGGTATTTTGACGAACAAGGATATTAGCAGTCCCGAACTCCCGAGTCCCGACACGCGTGTTATCACCCGAAATATCACTAGATACCTCTCAGTGGAAATCAAGTGGGAACAAATAGAGACTAACTGTAAATTATATGGGCCTTACTAATATCATTTATACGAAAGTTTGTTTGTTTATTTGCTACTCGAACATATCAACGGCTGAGCAGATTTATATGAAAGATATATATTTATGAGAGAGAGAGAAAAGAGAGTGAACATAAACTCAAGGCAAACGTTTTAACTAGAAAGAATCCAATAGGTTGCATTAGGATTTACAAAACTCACATTGTTTGTCTAAGTCCACGCAGAAACAGTCGCGGACATAAGCTAGTATAGAATAAGTATCAATCTATACACTGAATGAACCCATGTAAACTTTTTGTCTGTCTGTTTTTTGAGCTTATTTTGGTAACGGCTAACCAGATAGATATTCGCGATGGAGTCGCAGACAGCACCCCTAGTTCTACAAGAAAAGTAGTCCCATTGATATTCACCCGTTGAACAAAAGAATTATTGCTCATCGACCGAGCATGAATTCTCGCGTAAAATAGCAGACATTTTTGAAATAGTGTAGCTTGTCATTTGAAGCGTCGGTATCGGAGTCCGGCGGCGGGCGGCGAGCCGCGGCGATCGCTGTAAATTTCATCGCAATAGTGAATGTACACGCGAGACTAACAATAAACATGGCGACCACAACGGGCGTAGTCAGGCGATACTGAGATAACTGCTCCAGCGTGTTTCGCCTACAACAGATCTGGCGCCACTCTGTTGTTTTGCCAGTTTAAGCTCTCCGCAGTCCGCCCGCGTTCGCCATAAGCTCGTTTGATTAGTCTAACTAAAATAAAATTATCGGAGTCAAGTCCTTTGGATGGATGCAAGACTTGACACAATTATAACATGAGAACACTATATAAAGAATAGTCTGTAATTGCAATAACAATCATGTAGTTATCTCATAAATCCAACAGGTTAATATGAAACTTCGAAGAAAGATATTAGTGAAAAAAATATTGGACTTGAAGATTTATGTCTACAAATACGGAGTTATAATAGCTTTAAAAGTTTTCACGGTCATAATTTATGGTATGGCAAGGCGGCTTGAAATCAGGCACGCAGAAAAAAACAAATATAAGCCCTGCAAAACTTTTCAATCTCTCTCATACGGGGCGAATGTGAGTTCACAGACATCTTTAAGCAAAGAAGGGATGCTTCGCCCGAAGCAATAATCTTACTGAATATAAGACTATGAAGATAGAATGAAAATATGTTAGTACCTATATTACTGCGTCGTGGTTTATAATTCTGTTTTAGAAATATTTGCGTCACATTTGACTGCAAGCCGTTTGTCATCCGGCTATGTAATATTGGAAAGAAAGCTTCGTGGAACTGTGAGAAATGGAGGCAAAGCGAATGTTTGAAAATGTAATACGCTTACGTCTTACACGTCATGAAAACAAATGGGCAATGAAATATTTTAAATTTTCAAGAAAACTGTCCTCAGCTTGGCAAGAAAATAATTTTAGCTACCATACTACTGAAAAGCAAGTAGTAAAGTGTGATGAGCTGAAAATGGATTCAAGAGAGGAACAACGCAATAGCGTCCGTGGCTTCAACTCGGCCAGATCACGTTCGTGGAACAAAAGGAGCGCACGGGGGCGAGCCGGCGGGGCAAAACGAGCTAAAAAACTTACGTTCAAATGGAGCTTTTCATACTTAACAAACTCTGTGCACTTATAGAGCGCTTGCAACGACGCTGGCGCGCCGGTGTCACTTTAATAACCATTATGTCTCCTATGCCGTAGCACCTACATATATGCATATTTAACATATCAATGCATTTCAATACATGTATTTGCATGAAAATTTGCAAGACGATTTTCGGGTGGCAATGTGGCTCTAAATAGAGGAAAGCCAATAGCACAGACGCCAGTTGTGAATGTGCAATGTGACAACTCCATGCAGCATTAAGAACACATTAAGGGTGGGGTTAGAGCCACGGCAGAGGGCGCTTTATTTTGTGATTTATCACGTATCCGATAGCAGAAAGAATAGAATACATTTACCAGTCCTCGGCTTATGTCCTTTATTTCATAAGTAGGTAGTAAGCTACACTTCTTCGTATTAAGATTCCAATATTAAAAACAAAACCAGAGCATTTGAACTCATGTATACTTATACTGTGCGATATCATGTTTTTTTTAAATAAATATTTATCAATGTACTAAAAGCAAAAAATAAATATAATAAAAGTATCTGTAAGTTTCGTTTGGGTCGCAATGACTTGCTTGAAATCACCGCATGAACCTTTCATCGCGCGCCGCTTCAAGCTTTCAAAAAGCTTTCAGTGGTCGATCGCGCGCGCTATGATTATGAGTGTTGCCGATACACGCCCTGCGATTGGTGCTATGGTAAATGGTAATAAACGTGGAGCATTAATAATAACGTTACTACAGGCAATAACTTGACGTTGTCTACCACTTTAACCTTCCAATTTGTATGGGTGATTGAGGCGCACCACAAAGTGCGGTTGCCAAACGCCCGCAGTGGAAAATTTGGCGGAAACCAATAGACACCAAGGCTGAAAACTATGCATTTTAAGTCAAATCAATCGATACGCGGTCGAGAGCACACGTGCGCTATTTGTTTATGCGCCGCAAAAACCGCTATGTTTTGCATGTCTGCCAAAAGCCATAACCCACGTAGAGCATGAGGTAGCTTTTAGGATGTCCCAGGAGAAGAGTAAGCCTACGTTAGCGGACGGATGGGACGTAAGTCGGACGGCGTCATTATCGTTACAGTTCAGTGGTGGGCCAATTTGAGCGGGTGTATAACGAGTGCCGCGGCCGACGCGCTCCCTCGGCTGCCTTAATTGAGCTCACACTCCGTGTCATCACATCACACTCGTATCTATTTATAAAATTATATCCTCTGCAACACGGTTAATTTTATTAATTAATACTCAACTGTTAACTTAAATCACCACATAATAAAGAGTTATAGATCTTAGTATATTTGTGATGAATGTCTTCGACGGTACTTGCTTGAGAATATAATCTTAATTATTCACCATGGTTATATTCAATTCTTCTATAGAACATCCAGGAGTACGGGGGACAAGTGTGACAACATAATTATAATAGTAATATGAAAGAAAATCTAATATATGTTCTTACAATTTATTAGGCATAATATAATAAAAGTAACACAAAGTGACAAATTTTAATTTTAGGTACAACTATTTTTTACTATCAATTACGTAAATATATTTATCAATAATTAAAATTTTAGATTTGATATAGATAGAAATAGAATGTACCTAAGGTGAAACTGGTAGTAATATAATTAATTAAATATCTTACCTAAAGTAAAACATACGTTAGAAGACTGATTTAATATTCTTGTATAAATAATCGTTTCGGTAGGTACGGTTTGACAAAGGTGGATGGCCCGTGGTAGCGCGGGTACCGAGGCGTGCCGGCTCCCGTACCCATAAATATTTTACGGTGCACTCCTTTATAGTATTGTGATTAGATTGGCGCGTTGCTGGTGCCACGCGAATCGATGCTATATACAATTTTCAATAAAGTGAACGCACGTCTCTGATATTTCGCATACACGTAACCTTCTGTGCTTCTATCCCACCGCAGACTACTTATGGAATTCAGGAAGTTCCTCTCACAAAAGTGAAAGTAATCAGAAAAAGCCACGCTCATTTCTAAATATACAATGAAACAATGTTCGTTCCTAAATGTTATCCATTGTTGGGGTACATGTTCGTACAACAAACTTCGAACGAGGAGTGTTACATTGAACGTGTTCAACATTGCGGTAGCAATCGTGTTACTGATATGAAAAGGTTTAATCTACAACACCGTGTATAATGAAGGGAACGTTGTATTAAGACAATTAGGTATATTTTCAATTAGGTATATATATATTTATTTCTGACACATGCAACATTCTACACAACGGTAACGGTAAAGAGCGCTCTGAACCAGCGGGTGTGTATGAAGATTGATGACCATAGAACAAGAATGAGGTGTTCAAGTCAAGAGTCAAATGGAGCCCCTGTGCCTATCGAAAAAGCGTAAATGTGACATACATGATTTCTGTCACATGGACTGTGATCTGAAAGTGAATATGATCAATACTGATAGGCACAGAACGTACCTATGTAAAGTTCAGCTTGGTGGATCTAGTGGAACAGCGAGGAAGGCGTACATGTCGTGTGCGAGAAGGGGAAGTGGTAAGGTCGTGTTACGGCGTTTGAAAGTGAGATGCGAGGCGCCAGGAGAGCAACAAATTAAGTCCCCGCGGGGAGAGTCGGCCCGCTCTCGCTCGCGTTGAGAGCCACCCGCGATAACGTCTCGCCGAAGGGAAAACTTGAATATTTCCAACGAATTACGTAACCAAATTCCCTGAATAAAAGTTCGCGTACGTGCCCTGACAACTGGCAAAGTATTGTTGAACTTCCCTTTACATTATAATTAGGAGTTTAAAAGCTTTTAATCATCTAATATGTCGTGCCTTTTAATCTATTGCTTATATCAACTTTGCGTTACCGACCTATTGGAATTATTATTAAAGCGTATAAATTGTCCGCTGGAAATTACGAACGATTGCGAAGTTGATAAGTTTGGGTGTATAAATTAATGAACATATTGTGTACTTTATTAAATGAAAAGATGTGTACATATGAGAATAGGGTTTGAATTTATTTGACATAACCTATAGAAACGACGAATAAACTAAGTAACATATTATAGGAAGAAGTTAAATGTAATTCACATAAAGGAGACTATATAGGTATTCGTTTTATTGGTCTCTTTTATATTTTGTTATTAGAAAAGATATAGCCGTTTCATACGAGAAATAAAACTCTTACCGCAACATAAAGTTTATCACTTGAAGTCATAAATATATTGTACCAATATCACTTCTCCCGTACGAGCAGCGGTGTGACGTTTGAATTAAATGTGAACTTCGGTTTATTGGTGCTGGCTGTTTTACTTTCGAATGCTTGTGTTTAAAGACTTACTACCTACATTTTCTTTTAAAGAAATACAGTAAAGCTTACATTAAGCTCCATGTAGGAAGTGAAAAGGGATTTACATTCGTATCATTGCACTAAATCACTATTACTATTTGTAAAAAATAACGATACAAAATTATAGAGCGTATTTTACTATCGATGCCTGAGTTGAAAGGACATTGTAGAGTTAACGAGGAGATTAAACAAGCGCAAAATAATAAACGCGCGATACAGTTAATGACGGACCTATAAAAAAGAAGGAAGAAATCTGCCAATAGCACAGCTTAAGCGAGGGTATAAAATTAAATGGGTAGAAGGCGTTTTTACAAGTTTATCGAGCGTTCCACATCGGGCAGACGGCTAATGGGCTCGCAGGCGCCGCCACGCTGCCTGCCTGTCTGCCGGCTAGTGATGTGCGCCGCCATGCCACCACGCCACCGTACCACCAGACACTCACACTTTACCAATTTCGGATCGATAGCCGCTTCCGAAAATGTTACACTTATGACTTGTCACACTTGTTACTACCGATCCGATAATATATTAAAGAGTTGAGCGTGGCGGAGACAACGGTGCCAGAACAAAAAGGCCGGAATGGCAGCTACTTAGAGAGCGGCGCGGTCGGCTGGCCCTGCCCCAGCTTTTAATGCGGATTTATCGACTCAAATTAATCGTGTAAGTAGAAAGCCGCTAGAGGAAACTTGCGTGAAACGCGATAATAGATCCCTATTCGTTCGAAAACGTACGTTGTGATTTAACAAAATTAACTTTCGTTAGTGTGAGTAAATCTATCAACGGGAATGCGCTTATCGAACGGCATTGAAAAAGAAATACATATTATGTAGAGTTATAAAGTTTTTCTAAGGGAAATAGACTCAGTTCAAAACTGCACGTCACGCCACAATCTCATTTGTGCTTCCCACTACAACCTGCGACATGTAGGAAATGAGATGCGATTAGCCTACCCTGGCGAACATTTGCCGTACGCATCGGTAAAACATTGGGCTATATCCAAATACTAAACACAGTCATTCAACAAACTTAATGCACACACTTTTTTTGGCTAGCTCCTCTAACCGGATCACACACAGCTATTCAAAGCGACCATTTCAAGGACATATTTTTTTCTTTGTAATCGTTTATTTATCCTGCTGTTAGTGCTGTTAAAGCTCAAACTTTGTTTCTCTTATTAAATGGCGGGGTTGAGGTTGTAACGGGTAAAGTAGTAATCTTTACGACAAATACAAATCTAAACTTCTAAGAAACTATAATTATTTTCCTGATTGGCTGACGGAACATTATTACAGGAAAACATACTTTAAGTGCTGTCCTATAAGCTGATACAACACTTTAAAACTGCTAATACAGCAAATAGTTGTCCATATCGATGCATGGACGAGGTTTGCGCTCAAATTGCATTAGGTTGGTAAATGGCAATGTCCCCTTAACTCGAGATAAATGGTCCGATTAAATTTAGAATGGCGATCGTATGTTATCCATCGGTATCGCTATCCCGTGATACTCGGTGATACTACCTACATGTTTCATGTCTAAAGCTACTCCGTTCTTATGACACATCCCGTTAATATGATATACTATAAATGTAAATGCTAAATCTGTTTGTTACACATCTTGATGCCAAGATTTTGCCTTAAGGAAATGTATAGGGTCTGTTAGAACTAATTCCACGTGGTTGTAGTAACGGTACACCGTGTAAAATCGAATGGGTTATAATTATAATTTATTTTGAGATAAGTATAGTCGATACTTGTTATGGTCGGTTGAATTGAATTTACCAGATTACAAAATCCTTAAAATATATATATTGTTCCTTTGGATTTGAGAAAAAAACTATCGTAATAGAGAAACATCGGACAATAAAGTGGATTAATAAATTTACATATTGAATATTAGTTACAGTAAGAAGTACGCTGTGGATATAAAACAACATACTAGTGAATAATCTCTTTAAAAACGTCATTGCAAATGCAAAGTCAAACAAGTTAAAAATAGCGCAATAACTTACAATCATTGGATCCATCGTAAGTAATTTACGAAAGATATTTGAAGCGAAATGGCTTCCCCGAACTTTTGGAATAGAAAATTCTCAAGGAATAGCAGTGTGTTCTTCGACGGGAGTGGAAGTGATTCGGAGCCGCTTACACCGAGACTGCATAATACATGGCGGCGAATGCACCACAGTTTGATCCCTTTCTAGACAAGGTAAGTACGACTGTGCCCCGGTAGAAAACTTCTTTAGATGCTGCCTCCACTTTTCTACCGAGTAAAGACATCAACTTGTAAGGGGCTTTACGGTTCTAAGGTAAATTGACAAAGTTTTTGATGTCATCTCTTCGTTTTCTGAACAACAGAGTATTGATAAAACTATGTTGCAATATTTTAAAGTGGTTTCACTGTGGGATGAAGGTGAGATGCAAGGACACGTGAGATTTTAATCCCGCTGCGTGCATGTCGACTGAACTTAAAAGAGTAAACCATACATAATTTACATTGTTGACCTATCTTATAGTGTTATACATCTTATAGCCCGTCTGGTCTCAAATTTAGTATTAGGTATAGACATTATAAGCAATCATATTATAACGTTTTGCTAATAATAGTTTCAATGAGTATTATAATTAATTCAAGTGGAAAAATCTACTTCTTGAATATATAATAATAATGATGACATCGCAGTAATGTTAAATTATCTTTTAAGTACGTGTATTTTTCTAAATTTGTCCTCAAACACATTAAAATATATTGAAATGACGTAGGGAAGTAATGAGAGGGCTAATTACGACGCATCGTTACGGTGGTATTGAACAAAACAATTCGGTTTCTGTATAAACTGTGGATCTGTTCTTTGATGTACGAAGCTTCATTACCGACGTAAATTATGTAATGCCACGAATGAAGAAAAAAAAACACTTATTTCTTCAACCGTACGTTTGGAAACGAAGATTTAAATGTTAGTATGTTTATAACTCCACTATCGATGGCAAAAATTCAGTCGTATTTCAAGTAAGCGGATAAAAGATAGTGATCGTGTTATTCGTGTTTGCGGCAAGTCGTGCAAGGTCAACTGGGTTTCCGCATTTGACAAAAACTGAATTCTAAATGAAGCAATTATAATAAATATTATCAACCGTTTATCCTGTTGAACAAGTCTAAAAAAATACTTAGAGAGATGACGTGAATGTTGGTTTAAGCACCTTGTACGGGTTGTACCATACCAAAAATGTTTAGTCTTCCGACGCATACTGTATTGAATGACTTATTAAAGAAACCCACTACAGAAAAAACAAATGACTTGATAAAGAGTGCCCACTTCCTTCATAATGTTTTCAGACAAGAGGTGAGAATTATTAAATTTCTTGAAAGTATCAAAAATACTTGTGCCATTTGCTGAGCAAAAGTTACGAAAGATAAGCGAGCCAGATCTTGGTATTCTGCCAAGAGAGTAATCATGAAAAATATGACAAGGTGAAACAGTGAGATATTAAAATAAGAAACGAATTTTTGACTAGACCAAATAATATTAAGATGTTGCTAAATGTGTCAATGTAATAAACTAGGTAAAATTTCATATCATTAACTTATCACTGCGGTACTACTTTTTTAAATACTTACTCAAAAGAGGGCTCGCCTTTACAATAATATGACTCCGGGCCAAATCTGAAAACAAAATATTAAATAATTATTATAATATATTAATAAATAAAATAAAATTTATATTTCAGAATTAACTTCACTACAAAGTATAAAACAAAGTCTCTTCGAGCTGTCTGTCTGTCCGTATGTATGCTTAGACTTTTAAAACTACGCAACGGATTTTGATGCGGTTTTTTAATAGATAGAGTGATTCAAAAGGAAGGTTTAAATGTATTATTAATTTGTGTATTGTAGGTATTTAACTTATATGGCTAACGTTGGCCGTGCGAAGCCGGGGTCGCAAATTAAGTTATAACTAAAAGAGACGTTAGTAACAAGAAAATAAAGGATAATCTTAGAAAATCCTAAAGCGATATAATTTAAGTGAACACAGCTCACATTGGCGCGAATATAAAACTAAACCAATTACAAGTTTTCCAATATGCCCGGCAAATTATACCAATGTTATACCCGCAATAGTCTCTCAACGCGGCTTCTTGCTGAGTTCTCCTCAAACTTTGGAACGCACCTGATTTATACTCACATACATCTCCATAAAATCAATATATATAATGTTACAAATATACAAATACATCTAACGGGAACTGAAAGCGTGACTTTGAGGTGTTTTTTTGGCATAAGTGATTTGAAAGTGAGACGAGCAACTTTTTTTATGCGAGTAGTAGATACATGTAGTTTCGCGAGTAGTAGAAAGATGTAGTTTGGACAAAACCAATGGGCATTGTGATGTAGCATAAGCATAAAATGGGGCAAGCGCGAGTCGGACTCGCGTACCGATGGTTCCATGTTCTGTACCACAAGGTACATCATATTTTTGTCTTAGATAGCAAGTTTGAAACTAGTATATTTTTGTACGTTCTTTTTCAACGTTTATCTTATTATAAATAATAAGAAACGTTGAAAAAAGAAAACGTTTATAGCATAGGCAATTCTTTGGCTTCCTAGTTTAATAATCTAAATTTCCATATCGAGTAGTTTGTTCATGAATGATTGACGTTATTTGTTAAACTATCTCCTCATTAAAGGTGTCCACATCGAGTTATTATTAAATTTTATTAGTATCTGTTTTATGATATACAGTTTGTAGGTAAGTTTATATATAAAAAGTCTTAGGCGGAGAGTTAAGACTTTAATCTATACGAGTACGTACTCTGTAGTTTTTGTTGTGTAATCACGTCTCTAATTGGAGTTACATAATTCCCCTTTTCAGCGCCGAACGAAAAAGCTGCGCTTAAAAACTCCATTACTAGGCGGCATTCGTTTCGCCGTGACACAATACGCGTTAACCGACAAAATGAGAGCGTCATAGCTAGTTAAGGAAATAAAAGCTGTTATTATGAATAGCGCGATGGCAGGTGGTTAGCAGGCGCAGGCGTGCCAGGTAAACTCTGTTTATTATTTGCATAACACGCCCCGACCCTTGGCTGCCTCACCTAGGATTTGTGACATCCGCTAAAAAGTTCGCCGAGTGCTCGCTCATTAGAACTCATATTATTGCTGAATTCATTTAATAGCTTTGCTAAGACTTTGGTAACCTAAGCATAAAAAAACATCTTCTGCACGTGCGTCCTCTGCGCGCGTTTTATGACTACATATCACCTACATTTTAAGCTTCGCATTTTTCTGTGTGTGCTGTGCTTCAAGTTTCCAAAGAGGTATTACTACCTCGAGTTTAGTGAGTTTTGAGTTTTTTTTTAATTAATTTCGGGTCAGGGATTGATCACGATCTCACCTGATGGTAAGTGAAGATGTGGTCGAATGTGGAGCTCGCTTGTCCGTTATTAGACTATTCACTCTAGTCTTGAAGAGTTCCAGGTTGTAGAATTCAGGCAACACTGACGAGGAGAAAGAATTCCAGGCCTTTGCTGAACGCATTATGAAAGTAATGCAATACGCTTAGTGCGTATGTCCACAACGTAAGGGTGAAAGCTCTCCCCACGCCTAGTAGTCCGATATCGAAAAGGTGATGGAGGAACTAAGTCGTGAAGTTCCTGTTCCTGTTATTAATTACTAGTAATAATCGATTTTTATAACAAGTTTTTGTTGCATTCCATGTGGGCTGCTAACTATTTAGAATTTCCCTAGTTAGGACCCAACCCTGAGGGCAGCAACCATATCATAATAAACTTAAGACTGTCATATTATAATAAAGTACGTACACAAAATTTTACGACTGTGCTGTTGACCGTTGTAGAGTTCCTTTATCTGGAGCTCTTTTGGATACCGATTCAGGTTATGCTTTTAATAAATACAATAAAAACTGAATCAATATGGAAAAATTCAACTACGTAGTTTATGTAGAAGAAGTGATTCTAATTCAACTTGCAAGATTTGTCCTAAACAAACAAACAAACATTGCCAGTTAAATAAAAGGCTGTAAAATGCTGTGACTTACAGATAAACATAGTAAAACTAAAATGTAACTAAGCTTAGGTAAAGTCTGAATGAGATTTTGAATTACGTCTAATAACCTTTGGAGGAGCGTAGAAAAGTTAAGGCAAGTTTTGCGAGCCGCGAGGTGGCCGCAAGTGTGCAAGTTTGATGCTCGCGGCGGTAACGTACTCCGTGCCTTTTCGGCGCGAAGCTGAATAGCATAGAGCGCGGAATTAAAAAGCTTGAGCTAATACTGAGGGGGCGCGTCGCCCTGAGAGAAACAAAGGGAACCTGAAACAAACAACTTGTCACAAATGCACTTTGCGATTGCATTTCTTTATGAAATGCAGCTTCTATTCGCTCCATAATGGTGATATTTTGGAAACTACTCAATTTTCATTACTATTCTTTTTCAAGAATAGTTGGTGGGGTGGGTTGCTCTTCAGGAATTAGAAACTCTTCCAGTAATATCACCAGTTACTTGTCGTTTTTTACCTGTGAGTATGTTGTTACACATCAATGTTTTTCTTTTTCATCGTCTTTCTTCTTTACGTTCTGATTTAGGAACGTATTATTAGCAGGAAGTTGTAAAGTGTGTTTGTTTGTTATATAGGGACGGTATGGACTCATCACGTAGGAGATTGGCAATAATCCCATTTATGATAGGCATTTGATATTGTAATAATATGACTTACCTTTTTTGTAGCAATATGATTAATATGAGGGTGTATGTACACGTTTATCGCCGTGATATGATTATCAAAGAAAATGGCAATGCTTATATTGTTACGATTACGAAAAATTTAATTTGAGTTTAATAAAAATAGATTTTTAAAACTGAATCGATGTGCTCGGCACGTCGTACGTAGAACTCGTCGAAAGTATGACTATGACAAGAACACGTGCGCGCCTGAATCTCACAAACTTCCCGAAGGACACCGCGACGTAATTCAGGGGCGTTTCTGAAAGGTAAGGTGTGTCGCCTCGGGCCCAAGGGAATTTACTACGCTTTAAAGCTGGTAATTTGATGTGAGTCTTTTGAGATTTTTCCATCTTCCCGAGTCGTTCAGGGAGCAGGCGGATTAGGCCACGCACGGCACCGGCGAGGGCGGCGACGCGCCAGATTAATGTCGCGAGCTTTGCGCCAAATTTAAAATGTCACGTTCCATTTTTCCAGCCAACAGAACCCGTCATCGACCCGCACATTAATGCTTCCGATTGTTGCGCATTTCTCACAAAAATAAGCGGGCCACGGAGTGGGACACAAATTCAAGCTCATGTCCCAATTACATGCATTCATTCTATTACATAACATAACGAAAGCGCTAATAATAAATAGGATTTACTGGAATTAATTGAATGAACTGTTCTAGCAATAGCTAAAGAAATAAATAATCTCAAAGAAGATTACACGATTCGATAAGTCTAGCGACTGAATTGTCGTCCTTGAGACTATATGAAAGAGAAAAACTGACAAAGGTCAATGTTTCGTTCGTGATCGTGAGTCTACAACACACATACGAACATGTATTATCTAAAGTGTACTGAACATGGAAACAGGGCGTAGGAAAAAAGGCAAAGTCGTAAAACTGGCGCCCACCAATCGCCAAATAAGGCCGGCGCGGCACCGGCGAGCCGCGCGGCTTCGTCCTTGACTCCGGGCCAAATGACATAAGTTGGCCCATGGGCGCGGATTCTTCACTAATCGATAAACAAGACGGAATGGATGAACAGCCGAATGGATGAATTGCCGCACCCACGCTAAGCTATTAATTTGTCCAGTTTGGTTATGATGCCATAAAACGCTGAGGCAAGCACACGAACAACAAGCGACAATAATATCTCCAAATTAGATGCGGTTCCAGTTAAGCTACAGAAGCATTTAGTTAGGTATACATGTTTATTGTTATTCAGAGCTTCTTATGCCACCATTGTAAGTTACCTGAGCCGTAAATTCTCGCAAATAGACCGACGAGCACAGTTCGTAGACAGAGAAAATGACTTAATGTTTAAAAACTTTTCCAATTTTCATTTATACTGCCTGAAGTCAAGTCATAAAGAGGCTTAATTTTAATAATTTCACATTTATAGTACATATATGGACTGCGTGTCCGTAACAGCCATAAAATGTGCGTGCGGGTGGAAATTGATGTGTAGGGATATGGTGTAAATTTTCGGCTTATTATCACACGTAGCCTTGAATTTTGATAGCCACAATTAAGGGCCTTAGCTTGCTAGACACAGGGAGAAAAAATACCCTTTTGGGAACTTGAAAAAATAAACTTTATTATTAGAAACAGTTTGGTTAAGAAGATAGGTTGCACAAGTTTTAAATTTCAAATGATTGATAGCCATAATATACTAGGGTAAATACGAAGCGAACATGTTACAGCTAGCTAGATAATGATAGGTGCCCACTTAAAAATAACGGGGATGTTGGCATTATCGAGTAGGGTCTACGAGGATAAGCCTGCGTCATAGAGTGCGATGATGTCAAGTTCATTGGCAATTGCCCACGTACTCGCCCCCGTGCCTGCAGCAAGGTGAATGACTTCCATATTACTTTAATGACTAGGTACGTAGGCAATTAGTATCAGTAACGAGTAATGGACCAAGAGAAAAGCAAACTTAAGGCAAATAGGTAAATACCGTACTTTGTACGTACCGTGTTTATTTATATGAACGGCAAGTGCCATTACAAAATTATAACCTTCGGTAAATGTTAGTCAAATATTGAATGCTGAGAAAACGATAAATCTGCTGGCTATGTGACCGGCTAAGGAGGCTTAGTGCAATTTGATGATCATTTTCTGTTTTATCATAGGACGGGACTAAGCTATCTAGATATTAAGTTTGAGCTGTATGATGTAAAGGGTAATATGATCGCATGTTTAAGATTACACTAGACCTTAACGGAGCCATTCAATAGAAATCGTGTGAATAAATGTATTAGCTTTGCTTTATAGATGCATTATTATTTTCTACTCACCATAATGTCTTTTTACAATTTTAATTGCGGGTTTTATTTAACGACCACCATTACCCACGATACACCAATAAAAGATATGTCCATCCATTGTTCGAAAGGTAAGCTCGAAATGTTATCCAAAAATATTTCATCCATATGACGTAACATCGGTACATAATGGAGACGATTTATTGTTGACGATATTGTATGTATATACTTTGGTTAGGTTTAGTTATTTACGTTTGTATATGGCTTTATTGTTATGTTTTGTATATTCTCATGTTTACGCAATGTTGATTTTACTCATTATATTTACCATAGAATTAAATAATAACAAGCTCGGGAACATAGTTTTTAGTATCCATTATCGGTTTTAAGACATAAAACTGTATTTCATCGCACAGAACTCCTTGAATTTCCATGTAGAATTTTTACACACAATTTTGTAAATCTTTTCATAATAACTGTCTGGTTATTATTTGATCATACAAAAGCTTTCTACAAGTTATGTACTGAAAATATGCATGTAGCAAGCTTTGGTAAGGGCAAGGCTGTTTGTTGTAAGGCGAAATGAGTCTTGCATTGGTTGCAGGAATACTAAAATCTGTGTATTCAACAAAACTGCAACCTGAATTGTATATACGTTGTGCTTCTAAGCTGAGTGCTAATGCGACGGTTAAATAAGTATCGGTCGGAAGGCGAGCAGTTGCGCCTTTCGGCAGCTAATAAATTATTCATCAATCGATAATCGAACAGGACGCATTAGAGAGGTGGTCGCTAACGTCCACTTTGTCGGCAAGTAAACAAGGGCCAGGATGGAGTAATCCGCCAGGCGGCACTTAGCACCCACCGCAAGCCGTCACTACTCTAATTGCACACCAGCTAATCTAAGCTGCGTGTGCCGCCAACGCATCGCTTTACCTATCCGGGACCAAACTTTTTTGCTGGTAGAAATTATTTCGCTTATGTGTTTAATGATGGACTTAAGCATTGGCAATTTAAGGCTTCACTATTGCATTTGCTTGCATTTGATACTAGAAAATCTTAGCGTTTTCACTACTACAATAACAGGGGTATTGCTAACGAGTTGCGCTCTATTGTGAGGTGAGGAATAGATATATTCTAACAGCATTAGGGGCAAAGAAATGTTCTTAGAAGTATCATGTATTCCGAGAACACATTAAAAACATTTCCGAAACTTTGTAAGGAGGTCAGTCCTATTCACAATATGTTGTTATGTTGAGAACTATCCTTATATTTTTCTATACCACTAAGCTTCTTTTATTTGGATTCTTTTGAGGTACGTTTTCAAGACTTCACGCCAGCGACTCATCGGACGAAGACGATGCGCATGCGCATATATACCAAATCGTGGCGGGCGGCGCGGCGCGGCCATTGCACCGGTGACATCATCGCATGAAACAAAAAAATCTATTGTGGAATCAAGATTTCCTTTTGAAGTACAATCATATTAAAGATGGATTTTGTTCGATATACAGAATGTGAATAAAACGAAGTGATGGAAAAGTGTATTCCCTTAGATTACCCCACGCGTGCCCACACGGACTTCTCTAGTCTATGGGGGTAAGCACTGACGCAAGTCATCACCAGTGGGTGTCTCATCGAAAATATTATAAAGTCCCAACAATAAGTGACAGGTGATGAACCCTTCGACTCTTAGGACCTACTTATATCATCTACATTTATCCAATTAGTTTTATGTACCTATGTAATTGGTTACGTAGCATTTAGAATACAGTTTACCGACCACTAGCTAGGCCAACGGTGTCGTAAGAAATAAACACTCCGTTACTTATGAGTAATGAAACTAAGAATATGTATATACGGAAAAATAAAATTAGGTATACGTTTATATTTTATGGATAAGTTGGGTTCGAATAAATCCTCAGGTGACTAAGGTTGTTTGTATTGCTATCATGGTATGAGTGACAAATACGTATTAGTTACCATCACGTAAATATATCACTTTCTTTTAATCTAATAATGGAGCTATTACAAGGATAGCCACCAAGATATTTCTTACATCAGGCGTGGGCTCTGTTTTATTTCATACCTATGTAGCTCGAACAAAATATTTTTGTTAGATACTACCATGTACTATTTTAGTTAATTTCGTTAACAACACTGTTTAACTAATCCATAAATACTGCGTTTTAATTCATCAAATAAAACACGAACACGTAACAGTTTTTGTGTAATTATCTCACTGAATATGCAGTAGTTTTTTTTTTGGCTGCGATCTTCTATAACGACGAACATTCCCTAGATGGGCGGCTCCTAGTATTTTTAATGGGATATCCTCTACTCTTTTTATTATGACAATGAATTCTGTCTGCAATATTTTAACATCACATTGTGTGCAACGTTGCGTATCGCTAACAATGTTTTTGTAAATATTTATCGATACATTTATTTACACTTATGAAGTAGGTGGGCCTCTACAAAGCAAGGACAGAATCGTACGCTGAGTAATCGGTGAGTCCGCTACTCGTTGCGCTCAATGATTTTGTTTTATTGGTTTAATTTTTTGTTCACTTCTTCTATCTGAATGTCTGATTCTCTATTTAAAGATCTAATTCTCGTCACAGTTGTGCGGTTTTAATACAATTAAAACCGCACAACTGTGACACAACAATTATACCCTAAGTCTGATTGCATAGATAAATACGCTAGCAATGTCGTTGGCTATGATGCTAGCTAGTACAATATTAAATACTGACATATAGACATGTGCCAATTACGTTGTGCATCTGTTTAAACTTAACTTAATTAAAATATTTATGTTGTTCTTTAAAATTTAAATATTCATCGATTTTACCGGACTTCATTTGATTTGACTACAATTTGACTAAAACGTAATTTAAGAGTTTTATGCTTAAATTTAGTGTAGCTTAGACTAATGTGACTTGCTTGCTTGATTGTGCGATTTTTGTAAATTGTAAATATTAATCAGGACTAGCCGCGCATCCAAACTATTAACTAATTTTCAACGTTTGCTTCGAGATCGAGATCAACCGGCTTGGCTTACGCTGTGCTTTGTCACTGTTTTACAGTCTTATTAAGAACAGAGGATTTGTTATTTTTAGTCTGTGATTGGAACGGACGATACGGTAGGCACGTCGTCCCGTATACTATAATCTTAATTGTCTTATTTATTCAATTGCATATTAATCGGACTGCATTGCAATTGGTTTGTTCAATTCAAGTCCTCGAGTAATAACAGATTATTTAAAGTAACTAATAATTGTGACAATGAATCTTATCAGCTTAAAAGATTGTGCAAATTGTCGTATTAGGAGACGCCTACGTACAAACGAAACAATCAGATTTAACTAATCGTGCATAGTAATTGCAGTAGCCACTGTTCGGCTCGACCAATACTGCATACGCCTAAGTTAGCCTTCAGACCGGTAACAGCCAAAAGTATGACTCAGCTATTGCATCAACTACGATAGCCGATCGTACGCAGACACTTTAGCAAGTTTTAAAAGTAAACTGTGCAATCGTAAACCTTACCCAATTTTTTAAATTACCGGGCAAAATAATAAAATTGCTTACGTGATAAGTAAGTAGGGCGCAGACATGAGTGTATTGTTTGTAAGTATATGTAATATACATGTATGTGTACGTTATATAGCATATATATTAACATTATATATTAAATTATTAAATTCTGCCAATTAGTTCACCGTTAACGGTTGCTAAGGGTTTATCTTTCTGCTTTGGAAGAATGCGTATGTTAAAAACCCAGTTTTATTTTTTTATTTTAATAGTCTTGCATTTGTCCAGTGTCCACCACCTGGCCTGATATGAAGCGACGGTGTGATCTAAGATGGAGCAGTTTATTAATTACCTAATAGGATTTCAGTCGTTTAGACGTGATTAAATATCAAGCAATATCTAAACCCTCACATGTATTACGGCCTAAGATTATATTGATGCCTCGTTATACTCTCATTTAAAGTCAATCAATGTCTCAGATTTAGGCAAATAACACGAATACATTGTTAATCAAGTAGCATGTATATAAATAACTAGCGGCCTGCCCCGGCTTCGCACGGGTAGACATTTATCAAATATTATGTCTACCCGTGCGAAGCCGGGCGAATAGCTAGTTTAATATACAGCCTATGTTACTCAGTGATAAGTTAGCTTTCAAACGGTGAAAGATTTTTTGAAATCGGTCCAGTAGTTTCAGAGCCTATTCAATACAAACCCACAAAAATACAAATCTTTCCTCTTTATAATATTAGTGTAGATATACTTATGTCTGAACCAACTTTTCCCGATGATATTATAGATAAGCAAGTATTTTAAGTAAGTATGCCTTCTACATTAGACAAATAAGAGGCAAATAACAATAGCCACTCACTTACTAGAAAGAAGAAGAATGGAATTTTTGATTATATCTACTCACGTTCATTATCCCCTTCAAATTTATTCCATCACATTAACAATATTTTTTTAAAACATGAATTTTGTTAATGGAATCTTCCAAAAAAGTCCAGTAGGTTGAAGGTCATCGGACACATTTCGGAAACAGTAATTTAATTCAAAGTCTTTTTTACGGCGTTTGTCGCAACATTCAATAAATTAGCCCTTAACGCAAAAATTTACATCTGGTCCTATGGAAAAACCCTCCTTGGATGGTGAAGGACAAAATTTACGAGCTCGCCCACTAGTCGCATGCAAATGGCTCCATTGGACCAGAGCGTTTGAGCGGCTGTGAAATGGAAGGATTAAGATTATAACACTTCGCGACTTCTTTCTTATCCATAAGTGTTTAACCTATTCTTGAGGTTGGGTAACGAGATAATGACCTTACCATCTTGAGCGGCTTTTAATTTATCCACAAGCATCCCATTCGCGCTACGCATAGTTGGAGCTCCACTTTCCTCATATTTATTTTGAACATAATTGGTCTGAATTCCCATTGGAAGCAGGTATCTACTTTGTAATTTCCTTATCGATATTATTAGGTCCTTACATATGAAATTGGCGTTTTGTATGGGAGGAACAAAAAGTCGAATATTTTTTAATATAATATATTTAATTAATCAAAGTATGAACCATTATTTTCTATGCACTTTTGCCATCTCATAGGTAGTTCATTGATCCCTTTACTAAAAAAACCAGTCGGACGGGAATCAATAAAATCTTTGAAGGCGATTTGGACTGCCCCATCGGAGTTGAATTTTTTCCCTTGCAAGAAGTTATCCAAATTTCGAAAAAAATGGTAATCTGTTGGAGCAAGGTCCGGGGAGTACGGAGGATGTCTTAGACTTTCCAATTGAAGCTCTTCTAATTTAGTAGCCGTCTGTAGCGCAGTGTGTGGTCTAGCGTTGTCGTGAAGCAGCAGTGGCGTGGAGCGATTGACCAGCCTAGGTTGTTTAGCCGCTAGCTTTTCCATCATGGTTTGCAATTCCTGACAATAGACATCAGCCGTAATAGTCTGGCCAGATTTGAAAAAACTGTAATGAACAATACCGGCACTAGTCCACCAAACGCTTACAAGTAACTTTTTTGGGGTTAATTTTCGCTTGGGGCAGGATTTGGCTGGCTGGCCAGGATCTAACCATTGCGCTGAGCGCTTCTGATTATCGTAAAGAACCCATTTTTCATCACAGGTAATGATTCGGTTTAAAATACCTTCATTATTGTGCCGGTTTAGTAATGTAACGCAGCAGTCGACGCGCGTTTGCCGGTTTGTTTCAGTCAATTCGTGAGGTACCCACCTTTCAAGCTTTTTAATCTTCCCAATTTGCTTCAAGTGAATTAAAACAGTTTTATCACTAACATTGCAGCCTGCAGCTAACTCGGACGTGGTTTGCGATGGATCCGCTTCCACAATAGCCTTCAACTCTTCATTATCAACTTGAGTCTCAGGCCGTCCACGGGGCTTGTTCTGCAGGTCGAAATTTCCAGAACGAAAACGTTGGAACCAAAAACGAACTGTGTTTTCTTTTGCAACACGACCGCCAAACACATCATTCACCCTTCGAGTTGTTTCCGCAGCACTAGTGCCACGGCGGAACTCGTACTCGTAAATAATGCGATATTTAAGGTTTTCCATTTTGTAAAATGAGTGACGCAAACAGAAAAAAACAGAAGAAAAAAAACAAATGAATGACGATCATCGAAGCACAAATACATGAGTCTATAGCTGTACAAATTTGAATTTGGAATTCCTTACCAAAGAGGAGAAATTCGTGATTAAAGTGGCCAGTACGAAAAACGCCAATTTCATATGTAAGGACCTAATATTATTAATTGGGACGAACAATCCTCCATACTCAGAATGGGTGTCGCGCTGCATCTACACTATGAAAGGGTACATCATCAAATTCAACGATTTTTGCCTGTAATTGTGGCGATAGAAACTCAAATAGCTGGGTCATGCATGTTATCCTACGTTAAATTCACCTGGAAAAAGTTGAAATGACGTCTTAACAGTCAGAAGCACCGTCTTAACATCGAAAAGAAGAATGATTCATTGCCACATAAACGTTTGGGACTAAAATAAATGGGAACGGAATAGATTAACATCGCTACTCTAAGTAATAGCATTTGATCTTATTAATATTACCAACATTATAGAATACATAATTGTACCTTACGGTACCTATATTCAACTGGAAGGTTAATAATGTGTTAATAAGCTGTAGTATAACAATATCCAATTTGGGAAAAGACGTCACTCATAATTTTCCTCTCCTATTTCAACAGCATAATAATACTTAAATATTAGTAAGTACCTGCATAATGAAATGTCCTTACGGATAATGACACAAAAACACCGTGTCTGGTTGTAATCGTATTAGGTGGTAGAGCAAAATTTCACACTTTGTAATCGTGATTCGTAAATAGAAATTGTAAATTAATTATGAAACGATCGGCCCTCACTGTTTAGAATCATTATAGTCATGTGAAACAGTTTGTTGAAAAGGTCAAACATTGCCCAATACCTTGAAAGCATCACATGCTATATATCAGGTATCTCATAAATATTGAATTTACTTGTATTATTTATTCTACACAACAGTAGAATAGCTACCGCTTAGCTCTTTTGTTAAATACTCGCCTAACCTATAAAGGTTCAACGTTTTAAGTATAATAAATAATTTGCTGTAAATATATAACTAAGTTACAAGTACCTAATATTTTTCCGATATAAGTTTCGACTTTATGATACTTAGGAATTTATGGGTTGTCATCAAGGAATTGCAAGAGAGCAATAAAATCTTGCGTATCCAGTCCTCATTTCGCCCACGCTACAGAATTCAGGCGCCACACGGTCACGCTCTGTAAGTAGACAACCGTACAAGCGCTCGCCTAGAACTTGAATAGCGGATGTACTAATTCTCTTAGTTTAAATTAGTTAAATACACAGGAAATGAACTGGTTGCTACGTAGAATTGCTCCGCATCAAGTAATAGCAACTGAAGCTTTGTTATTGTAACCGGAATAAGGTTAGGCACCCGTCGGAGCAGCAAATATTGGTTTATTAGACCGTGGCCAAGGAATTCAACTTTACCTTGTGCTTGTGATACAAGATCCATGATAGATATCAAATTACAAAGCATTAGTCTACTCATTGTAATTTAAACAAAGCTTGGAATTTAATAACTTCTAGTTCATAATTTAGCAAAATTTGTTCTCTATTATTTCATCCTAATTTAGCCTTACAGATAATAATGAAGTATTATTTAGTAATTAACTTTTATTCTATTTAAAGATTACTTTTATTAAAACATTGGAGTTTTCGGCACTGGATACGAATAATTAATAGCAAGAATGCTCATCAATTAACAATCTCAGTCGTTGTGCCAAGTATTTGCGTGGAACGTATTATCTATAAAATATTTAGGTCGTATAACTATACAATACTTGATATATATCTACACTTCTACACTAATATTATAAAGAGGAAAGATTTGTATTTTTGTGGGTTTGTATTGTATAGGCTCCGAAACTACTGGACCGACATCAAAAATTCTTTCACCGTTAGAAAGCTAAATTATCACTGAGTAACATAGGCTATATTTTATACTAGCTGCCCGCCCCGGCTTCGCACGGGTGGACAAAATATTTGATAATTGTCTATATTCCGAAACAAATGTCTACCCGTGCGAAGCCGGGACGGGCAGCTAGTGATATATAAAAATATGATTATTATGCACATGTTTATTCTAAAGAGAAAAGTAGAGCAGCTGTTGCACTTTCTCTTGGCATACGAACGGAAAGTGCGCACGGACCGTGCAAATCATGATTGTACCGAACAACACATAGGACCGAACCAAATGCTCTGACCACTCTTTTAACCTTTTAAAACGTCAAGTTATCTAATTAGCGGAACATAAAGAGTAAAATACAAGTCTAGTCACGACTCGCGTTGAAAGCACAAAGGCTTCAACAATAATGGCGACAGTTACGTGTGGCTTCGCACGTTGAAGTCCATGAAAGAAATGTAAATTAGAATTATTGCTAAACTGTTTTAGTTCATTGAAAGGTAATCGAAAGCAGTTAAGAGTCATGCTCAGTACATTTTTCTTATACCAACAAAGTTGTGCAATATAAAAGTAAGCGATCGGATCGACATATGATTTAATTTTTGTGTGTTTCGCCATTTACTCAATGTTCTGTCCTTGGCTAAACCATTGCAGCTATTTCTTGACAAAATACAATAATATCCTGCGCCTGAGTTGAAATACAAATTCTTTAGCTAAAAGGATTATCAGTACTTGTACTATATACGTTGTACATACAATATTTAATTCACTGCAGTATTAGAAATCTCATTTAGAATAAATGTGTGTTGAAAATTGCGAAAACAACCTGTCTGTCTCGGCTGTTTGTTATTCTTCTACAAATTAAAGCCTGATCGGATCTTGATGTAATTTGATATGGTAATAGTAAATACCTACTGTGCATTGTGATGAACGACCAACCTTTTTTTTTAATGTGATTTCCCAAACTCCATATTCAATTATTTTTCGTTACACTAACATGGACTTTGAAAAGAAGATAACGGGGTAGTTTTGAGACTGCCTTAAAGCCAAATTAGCTTTTTCAATCTATGCAAGTCTGCACTATTAAGCAATGAACTAACTTAAGCATATGTACGAAATTCCTTGTGATTTATATAACTTATTTTACGTTTTGCAACTTATAAAGAGTGCGCGGGCGGCGTGATCGGTGCACTCCCATAAACCAGTTTGCGCAAGAAAGAGCCCTTCTGTTGAAGGCGGTCGTCGGTCCATTAGCCGGGTCATCTCCTCGCGAGTATTGCATTAAATCATGGATTATATACACTTACGCCTACTTACGACTCGGTCGCTGACGGCGTACGCGTGGGCGCACATTAGAAAAGACATGTTCAGGTGACATCACAAAACCGTACAAAATCTATGTTATCAATATAATTAAAAAATATTAAGTCAGTTACGTTGGATCTATTTGTTTTCAATACTATTTAATACAAGGGTTTACTAAGAACGGACAGACAGACAGACAGACAGACAGACGTACAACAAAGTGATCCTATAAGGGTTCCTTTTTTTCCTTTTAAGGTACGGAACCCTAATAAGTATTATCTTTTTTGTGTATGTATAAGGTTATTCAAACTAGTGCCAGTATCTAAAATAAAAAACTAGTGCCAGTATCGATTTAAAAAAAATACTTTGAAAAGCTATTTACTATAGGACTTTTTGCACTGCTGTGGGACGACATGAGATAGCTTTAATTGGTAGCAAAAGCTGTATTATTGTTATAATTACTGCGCAAGAGATTGCAAAATATTACGACGATATAAGATATATTCAATACCTATACTACAAAATAACAAACTGTTATCGATTAGAATCCGTTAATTTTAGACTCGACTGAAAGCGCCCATATTTGTTACAAGTCCATTTGTACACATGTAAAAGTTTCATAGCAAGTTATTTGTACAATATTCGTGTATGATAATAGTCGGTCGGTTTCGCGAAGTCCAAACCGCTGGGCTCATGGCATTGTTTCACAACGGAACCAGTTTTGTTCATGCGATCTGGCGCACAGTAAGGCAGCCTTATTGCTCCATTTGTTGTGATGCCGGTGTTTTACGTTGCAGGAAATGAGCTCATCGTGTTGGTCGGTGGACCATTTTCCAGTTTTATCAAGTTTGCAAAATTGAAAATCATATTATTCATAGTGCTTTTCAGGTGGATATACACTAGAGAATTTTATCGAGCATTTCATAAACCATGTTCTAACAATTGGTACAGTACAGGTAAGGTTCGTGAAACACTAGAACATATCATAGAGCGGCTCGTTGTTCTGTGACAAGTAAATGCTCTAGTCTATACTCGCCTTACAACTTGTGCACGTGAAGAAGTAAAATGTGTTTGTTGGTAAACATGGGGTACTTTGTGGAACTAAAGAAACCTATTTAAAAACTCTTTATTATTAAAGCTACACTATTCCTTAGTAACATAAGGTAAATGTTATCTTAAGGCTATACGCGAGCGATGTCGCTGGCAAAAGATACCTTATTATAAATTCAAAACTGTTGCATATACATAAATAACGTACTCTTTAGAGTGAAAATAGACTTCTAACCAGTGCTTCTAACTAAGATGATTACGTACGAACGAAGTATAAATCTAAAAATACCAGTTACCTATACTTAGTAGGCAATATAATATTTAAAGTTGAACAAGACCAAGCGCATAGGCACTTTCGCTGTCGTCATTGGTGGATACCGAGTTATAATATCACTGAACCACCTTGCGTGGGCCAAGGTGGCTGGCAAGCAAAGTGAATGTAAAATGGCGATTGTTATCTGCATTTACCGAATGTGTCGCTGTTTGGGAAGAGACGAGGGAGGTAGTCGATCTGGCAATGAACACTTTCAAAATATCAGCAAATAACAATACATAAACAGGTTCACCTAGGTTTTTTGCAGCCGTGAATGTAACTACATTCTATTTAACAGATTGTCGTTGTTGTACTAAAGTTCGAACGTTGGTTAGCCGCGCGTATACATTTTAGAATGTAGATGGCGACTGTCTGGGACCGGACCCCGACTTTATAAAAGCCTGTATCAACTTATTCGGTCGATAGGTCAGACCACATTAGCGAGGCTTTGCATATAACAGACGCAAAATAAAGGCGATATTACTTTTGAATACATGAAAGTTTTGATTACACTCTTTAATTTAAATCCAACCAAACATTAAGAAATGTATCTCTTATTGAAAAGGATTCAATTCAACATAATATTCTAGTACATATATATAATACCGTTCCGTTTAGATTTGAGAGGATTGCAAATTGCGCTACTCTAATGGGATACTCTACTATCACGTCATAGCATAAGGTATGCCATATCATCGTATAAGGAAAGCCATCATCATCATCATATATAACGAACTACGGATTGCGTGCTGTTTTCGGAAGATAAGGTGCATATAAGGTACAAAGTTTTGTGATCTCTACCTATCTTGACGCAAGACACAAAGTCTTGCCCGACACCTTTCTTTCTATCTTTCATATTTGGCAAAGGGTCACTAGGAGCTACTGTTGCAGCTCTTTGTTAATCATTGAGGTACATGGGGAATCTATTGAAGTCGCCAACTCAGGATTTATGTAAGTGGTAAATAAAGACACAGGGCTTAGAAGAGATGTTGTAAATTGTATTGAAAGAAATTTTATGAACTTATTTCATAAAATTCATAAAAATTGAGGAATAAATAGTCAATCCTGATATTAAACATGAGAACTTGTATTAAAGATTTTAGATACTCTGTATCCGTTCATAGTTGTCAATAAAGCCAAGCTAATAAAAGCAGCAACGATCATTCGCTTAACATAAATGTAACAGAGTCAAAAGGATTTCTGATGAATGCAAATGTCTATTAAAGCTCTTGCACAGGAGTGTATCTTTCGTTGGCGTAGCTAGAAAATCTCATTACTAGTGTACCTAGGTAAGTTTGATGTTGGATCTAGATAAGCCAAGCCACAAATACATGAGAGCAAAGCGTGTGCATAGTGCTCGAATGAACGGTTCATAAAGGCGAGCTCTACTAACTTAAAGTTCGAAATCACTTAGTTTGCAGGTGAACTTTATTTATTTTAGATCTTAGCTGTTATTAGGCAGTGAGTCCTCTCAACAATAAGGTTAGCAACGCGCGAGTGATAAGGATAACCGTGGAATTGCAAACTAGTTTGGTTTCGACAAGTGTCTTCTAATTTCTTTTTTACTGTTACGTGATTTAAGTAACCAAAATTGTGAATCATCTTTAACCCAGCGCTGGTAAAATTGTGAAAAAACTGGTAACAATTTGTTAACAAGGTTTCAATTTAGTACATTCTCCACGGTCTGATATTGTTTTCATTGGCATGAATTATAAAAAAATATACTAATTCATATAGTTACAGCATTGAAGATATTGTGGTTCTACCAACTAAGGATTGTTTCAGTAGTCGATAGAAAAGGCAATCAATACAAATATACTTCCAGTGAGTAACTTTCCGATAATCTTTATTGTGGACAAAGACAATAAAATTCTATTTACTATTGTACAAAACCAATTTATGTTGCACTCAAAGTTATTTAAAGGACTTTCACTTGCTTCGTGCTCATTCTGACATCCTTGTGGATCTTTAATATAAGACTTCGCGGAACTGGAACAATCAAGATGCACGCATACGTGCGTCCATCATTAAAGGCTCATTTATATCATATTTGGATCAATAAATAAACATCAGTACTTACTTTTTGTAATAATAATATGACAACAACTTATAATGTTTGGTCAATTTAACCGTGGTTTTATTTCCAACGAGTGTTTCATCAGCGTCGCAATTTCCGCCAACTAAAGCCGTTCGCTATCAGGGTAAATATCATATAAAAAGAATTCAATTTTCAATTTACTTGAAAACCTCTTATCAAGAGGCGGCGAGGCTGGTTCCTTTGAAGTCAGTAATTATTACCCTAGTTACTCCGCTGTAAAGAAATAATAGTATTCAATCTACCCCTTCAAAGAATGATAGAAATTGAGGATTTCGCGTTGCGATACCGCGTTTAAAATTAACCCTTGGACGGATATGACTCATTATGCGACTACCAGGAAACGTCATTAAATTTTCACGATGGCTTTTTACGCTACCCGTTCCGTACTTCATGCATATTTATCAAAATAACGTAGCCGATTGAAATGCTGCATATAAATAAACACGCACTAAAACGCAGACTGGCGAAGAATTCGCCGATTTCGAGTCTAGTGTTGTAGTTTGGAGAGTGTAGTTTTGCACGCGGTTGGAGGTGCATATCGGAGGGTAGTGTTTGTCCGGCAAGTCATTAGCAAACGCACCCCCGCCGAGGGCTGCAAGGGTTCCGCGAATCGCTCGCCGCTCAATGGTGACTCAGACCGCAGTAGCGACGGGAAAACACCGATCGCTCACTCGATAAATAACCATTTACAATACGGCATGATTGCATTACTTGCATTGTATTGAATTGTCTTGGCGAAATTACTTGTACAATGTATAGCCATTATCTAGCTTTTCTATGTGGATAAAATCTCTATCTAATAAACCTGACGTTTATGT
This sequence comes from Falcaria lacertinaria, assembly GCA_951449985.1. Taxonomy (NCBI): domain Eukaryota; kingdom Metazoa; phylum Arthropoda; class Insecta; order Lepidoptera; family Drepanidae; genus Falcaria; species Falcaria lacertinaria. Next base: position 4,656,916 of record OX602110.1, read on the forward strand.
AGTAACGAAAGTCTTTAAACATTATAAGCATTAATTTATTGAGTTTTTTAAATACATACACTGGTCCGCGAAAATTTGGTCAGGCACTTTTGTAAATATTCAGGATTTACTAGCTGACCCTTTTTCTTTGCGGTCCAGTGTAGTTTACCATCTGTCTTTTTAGAGCTCTAAGTTCGGAATGTACCATCCGTAGTTGATAACATAGTTGCAAAATTGAAAATATTGGCATTTTGTAGTAAACGTTCGTACAAAATTTGTTAAACTACGTAGGCTACGGTAACCGCTTACCATCAGGCGGGCCGTATGATTGTTTGCCACCTAAGTGATACATAAAAACTACAAAGTATAAAATATGTAGTTATTATTAGCAATAGGTATACATGTTCGCCGACCTGCCTTATAGATGTCTAATTGCTATTGCACAAACAACGAATACATTATGTTTGTGGAGTAAAAGTGAATTGTGAACTTTCGCTAACTCATGAAACAGGAACAAAATATATATTGCATTGCCGTCAGGGCCTCGGGAGAGTTTCTAGGTAGTGTTCCCCGGCAGATGGTGCGCGGAGCCTGAAAATTTGGCATAACCGGCAAACAAAGTCAGCATAACACACAACATTTTTTTCATTGCGTCCGTGCTCCCAGGGGGTTGAATAAAATAGAGGCTCGGGACGAAGCGAGTTGGCGCTAATTTTAGTCCTACAACGGATAGTCCACTGAGTGATGACAGAATTGTATAATATGCTACGTTTAGCCCACGGCGCGGCGGCTGTGTTATTTTTGATAAATCATTTTCCAGGAACACATTTTAATTAAGGTCTTCATACTACGATTACGTTTAGAACACGCGGGTATGTATATGTTATCTGTGTGTGCCGGCCCAAGCGAATACATGACAGGCTAAAGTGTACATGTGGAGGGCAGATGTCGTTCCAAGTAAGTCAGATGGCTCAACTCAATTAATTGATTGGTCTAAGAACTATGCCGTCAATACTCCAAATACTCAATCAATTTATACAGTTGATTTAAAATAATAAGGCTTAAAAATTTAATGTATGATCAACAATTTAATAATCAGTGAGCCTGATCAACAATATTGTGGATTTAATTAATATCGCTATAGTTTTAGGAATATACAATAATTTTAGATTGGGCGTGTATTAGCCTCCCTAAGATATTTGTCTCGGGAATATTTATAAGCCAAATACTACCAACATATCTATGAGTATTTTATTATTAAATAATTTGATTCGCTACTGAGCACCTCATTGTTCGCTATATTTACAATTGTTGGGAACGAAGGGAATAGGCTCTCACGGACCGAACAACAAAGTTTTCTCATCCAATTTGTCGCACCTCATACTTTTATTCTCTTGAATATAGCTTTCAGGTTTATTACTCCACAATACGTACCAAAGGGTAAGTAAATTGCTTGATCCCTAGCCCCTTGCATTGTAAAAGTCTCCGTGTCTCGTAAAACTCCCACATATTTCATGACAAATAAACTTCTCATCCTATGAAATTTTCTTACAGAGTAGCAGTTCACTGCAGGTAATATTTCAAAACATGTGTCATTCAAAACTTTTGCGTTCGCAATGTCTGTCGATGGAGCCCGGGCGAAAAGGTCTCAATAATAAATTTTTCGTAAGCCCATTCCGTTATCCCCGCGAGCGAGTTCAGGCTCAGGTACGTTTTACGGCCGCGCGAGGGAAAATAAACGAAAAATAAAATAAAAGTCAAAATGGTCCACATAAAACTATTTGCCCGAATATACAGGGCACACAAAAAGTTTTGAAAACACATAAACGGACATATATTTGTCATGTTCACGGGGTGAAATGAAATTGTCACTTGCGTACGAGCGAAAGGTATCTTTCCTGTTGCGCGCAGTATGAACAATTTATCAATTTTCAGGGTTACCATTTTTATAAGATTACTTTGATATAAACTTATTTTATGTGATACAGTGGACTGTTTGTTGAAAAGAGACAATGAATAAGAATTCTCTATTTTAGATTACTCACTCAATAAATACAAGCCGTCAGCAAAAAATGTGTACCTGGAACGGAGAAAATACAAAATGAGCTCTTTAAGTTCAGAGACTAAGCCTGTGATTTAGTATATTGTCAAAGCATTACAGTTTTATGGCACATGCGGACATAACGACAGCAACAATAGGGAGCGGTGCGCTATAAAATCCTAAACAACTTCTGTAACTACCAGTCGCCGCGGTCGTATGAAATTTCAATCACGTCACAATCCTTCAACTATGTATGTTGTTACGTACCGCGTTTCAAGTATAGGTATACAATATAAGTACTCAAGTGTGATTTATTGTGACCATTATTGCATTACCCAACATTTACTAAAGGAGTAACATTAGCCGATGTAAACAAGTTAGTCGAACCGTATTTTATTGTTTAATACGATTAAGGTAATTATATGAGTGATGCTACATTGTCCAAAGGCTTTATTGTAAACCTACACGGAAAAATCTATTGCCAGAATTGAAGGCCTAAGTTAGATAACTCAAGATGAATCTGGAAGTTAAGGCCTATGAAATATATGAAAGGATAAATCTGTACATATATAATAAAGAGGATATTTTTTGTATGTAAAGGGTACCCTACCCTACCTTTGGATACTTTATGGATTTTACCAGCAAAGCTTGTAAGCATTAAAAGCAGTATTAGAAAGCAACTACATATAACCCATGAAATTATACATTGGCTTTGCTTCTCATAACAATTACCACTGAAAATGTAATTGTTGTTTATGTACATGTTGATTATGATGACATGAAGCATTACAATGTAAGCAATATCCAAAGGTATAATGTTTCACTTAAAATGATTGACAATAGAGTCGTTCATTGACCTCGACAGATGATGGATCGTAGGCGATGCTATACGATGTAAATGTAATCTTATAATTACGAGCGACGCGACTTTATCTTGGACGGTAGGTACGTACATAATTACATAGATGTATTTTGCGGATTTTGCACCTGATGGGAAAAGTTCTGATATAGTATTATATTAAAAAAATAAGAAGTAAAAGTTAATAGAATTTAATTATGATATATTTTGTTTACATTACTAAGTTATTTCCAGATTTCATAATGCTTTCACATTTTGGAAAGTTTTATGGTCATAGCCCGCATTGTTTTACAGGAAACCGATGTTCCCACATATACAAACGGCTTTAAGATGTTTTACACGTGGCATTTGACATGCATTATTTTAGGCTTACATTAGGTATTCCGGGTCATTTTGTCACCTAATATGCATTAGGTGACAAAATGACCCGGAATATGATAAAATATCAAGCAGAGTTATTAAGGGTGAAATGATGAACCTCTCTGGCCATGGTCTGGTGCATTTCACGAATACGTGGAACACATAAAAGATTATACGCCCACTCCACCGTATGTACCAAATATAAGTACTGGCAAATAAAACGGTCGGAAGCTCGTAACAGTATTTCAATATAACTTAATATTTTAGCATTACATAAGAACGATTACCACTGAGGTTTATTATTTTAGCCAGAGCAAAAGATATATATAGTTCTAAAGCGTGCTAGCATGGGTTTTATTTGAAAATGTCACATCGTATCGTACAGGATTTAGGTGTCTTGTGGGCGGCCCCGGCGTTAAATAGATGCTGCAAAGTAACTTGTAACTTAGTTATAAATATATGGAATGGTGTGCAGTATCGCGTGATGAAGCACATTATAGCGCCGGGCACGTCACCGACTCACTCCGTGGGCCGACCCGTTTCGCGCGTGATATACGACCTCAAATTGCAACTTTGTTTTCCACGTACAAACACTGTGTGGACACAATAACGAAATTAAATATTTAAATCGACCCAAACTAAACTAGATTTCGAGAATCAACAAAAACAGACCGCCGGAGGTCCCTTAAATTCTAATCTACTCCAGTATACGCTAAAATGTCAGATCGGAATTAAAGCGTCATGTCATGCGGCAGTTTAACTTTGGTTTAAGCTTTGAACAACTGGTTTAGTTTACTGGGGCAGTGGATATGAATAGTTTGCATGAATTCGCGAGGCGGACAAAAAAAAGCCCACCATTTAAGTCGGTAATATAATTCTGCTGCTGGTAACGACTACACATGTTTTATTATCTTAAAAAATGCTAACTATCAAAAGTATAAAATAATAACAAATTTGTTTTCAAACATTGTAGAGTCAAAATAATAATTTATAAGATAATAGTGTGTAATAAGGTACAGCGAATTGTACTTATTAGCATTATTTCGTGTCAATGTGCGTTTAAGAAATATTAGGCGGCCTTTAGTTTAACTTATATTATTGATAAAATTCTTCGAAAATATTTTAAGTAATTGCTAAGTAATTTTCATATTGTAGTGGTCCTCTATAATGGTAGATATAGGTATAAGTAATGAAAAAGATGGAATATTGGTTTATTCAGCTTCTGCTGACACTCTGATACCAGTCGCATCAGTCGTATCAGTTTGGTCCCACTTGCGCATACGCTGGTCTGTCATATGACGAGAAAAATCAGTATTAACTATTTATTCTGGATATCTAGTTTCTACCTGGTAGCTGATGGATCACATTGTAAAAAACACCAACAGTAGAATAACAATCTAAAATGGTTTTCATATTTATAATTATAAATGTATACTTTATTTTATAACATTGAAGTGGATGTTTGATTGCTTTGCATTATAGTATTATGCGATGTGGAATAGTGTCGGTGGCGGAGGGCAGGTCGGAAGCCCGCTCGGCGCTTTACTAAAAGCAGACAGACGTCAGCGCTCCGTGAGTGACACGTCCTTCCGCAGCCGAGCTTTCTATGTGTAGTGAACCAGTTGAGCTGCTACCCGCATGTAGTGGCTTTACCCCGTCAAACGACGACAAAAAACGCCTGTATACTTTGAAATATAATCACAGATATGCGTATAATGGATACTTATTCATTCTTTGTCATCGTCTGTCTTATGTTACCATTAATCCCACGAAAGGGAAAGCAAACCGCCTCATATATTTTGTAGCGCTACGTGTGTCGTATTCGTATAAAATGAAAGTCGTGTCGCGAGTCCTACGCTCTAATAAATATGGAGCTCGAATGCGACCCTAATCGTGAAGGCAAAATGGCAACAATGCAAACAGGCGTGGTTCTAAATTGTCGAGCAAGCAAACACATTAAAGGGCGCGAGTAAACCATCCTAATGATTATCTATACCCACATACATTGGTTGAGCATCGAAAAATGAATCGCCGTAATCGTAAGCAAATGAGTTATATTACTTGAATGTCCCTTTGTTTTAGGGCGGTCACGCCACGCGGCAGCTGGACGCCGGGAAATGTCGCTTATCTGACGCCGCACCTTTTGTCGGTAGGCGTTGACCCAATTCGAGTGGTACTCAGCCGCCGTCGCGCCGCGCCAATGTCAACACCGTCTCCATTCAGATAAATTCAATATTATGAATGTCAAGTACTTGAATCGTAGTCTGATCTCCAATAAAACAAATGTATTATACGGTTAATCACTATTCAAAATAAACCCTTTTTTCAATGACCTCGTTTCCTACGACGACGTGCTACGAGCCACGACTGCTACGAGAATGAAAATTCTTTTTAAGCAATCATTTCTGAAGTAGAAAATTGGATCGAATCCTAGTTATTTGCAGTAGTGGCGCATAAGCGCGACGCTAATTTGTGGTGAAGCACGAAAGGTTCCTTCGTACTGTCCGCATTTGCGAATGGTGCGGCACATTCACGCGATTAAAACGGCAAGTTTCAGCCGAGGCCGATCGCCCGACGCGATAGGTCGCGGGGTCAAAAATAGCGAGGGCCGTACCTGGCGCCACCCCGTGCCGTTCAATGTCAACTTTCAATCACGGCGGGCGGAAGGAAGCGGTCGAGTCGAGCTCGTGCGCCACCGTTGCCAGCGGGGTCGACGGCGCTCGCACCACCACAATTATTGTTTTGCCCTTTTTACGACCCCTAGCCTCTTGTCTGCAAGCCTTTTACATTCTGTCAGGTTAAGCCTCTTGGAGTCGAGTGCTGTCTGATGACAGAGAGCAGAGAAATGCCAGACTCTCCCGTGGTTCATATTAATATACCCAAGTAAGACGTGTCAATTGAGACTGATTAATGATTACTATTAAAATAATGTAACGTAATACCGTACTTAAGAATTAGTTAATCGGAAATGAAAAAGAATACGCAGAATTTAAGCTCAGCGAGTCTGGGAAGTTTGTGGCAACGTATTTTTTTCTTATGAAGATTTAAAACACTTCGTTAATAAAAGTTGTAGTTTAAGAGTATAAAAGACTGGAATAAAAATAAAAGCATTTATAACTTTTTACTTCAACATTTTGCCGTTTGTTTACATAACTGCGAGCAAAGCCTCTCCGTGCCAACAGTCGCTTTGTCAAGCGTCGAGTGACATTAGCTCGACCCACTGTCAGATAATTTGTAAACCAAATAAAATAACTCCAGACTCTATTTATTTCCCCAAAATTGCTGAAATTGATGTTCCCATTGATAAGTTATTCAAATAGTCCTTTAAGCTAGTAAATAAACCGAACTACTTGGTTACTTTATAAGGACACTGAAAATGTTTATTTTGAATAAAATTCAGTAATAGTATTAACTGTATTGACGTAGCTTGTAGCAATGAAGTAGCATCTACGTGGGTTACGTTGATAAGTTATTCAAATAGTACTTTAAGCTAGTAAATAAACCAACTACTTGCTTACTTTATAAAGACACCGAAAATTATTTTTTTTTATTCTGTAATAATATTAATTGTATTGACGTAGCTTTTAGCAATGAGGTAGCACCTACATAGGTAACGTAACGGTTGTAATGAGAAGTTTCACCTTCTCCGAACGTCTTCATCAATATGTCAATTAGGGTTCACAATGAGCGGACCAGCACAGGTGTCTCGTGCCAGAACCGTTTGCCAGCCCATTAAGCAAATAACGAGTCCGCAGGATAAACTTGGAGGCAGTAAAGTTTATTAATGGCTCGATTACAAGCTCGACCCGAGGTGGAAAGAAGTGCTATCAATCAGTCAGGTGTGCGACGGCAGAGGCAACACAGGCACCTACCCCCTCAGTAACGCTAATAACAAAATTCCGACGCCCCTGTTTGTTACTCTAGAAAGGGGTGAAGATGAATTTCCCAGTGCGTTGCCATCGGTTAGTCCTTTTCATTCGAAAAAACATAATAGCTTTGCTTGGGACTGTTGAATTGAAAAATAAAGGACGAAATATATCATTGAGATTCTCTTGGGAAAGTAAATTACTCAATGTAAATCAATGGTAATTTGGCTATTAACGTTTACCAGAAGAAGCAAAGGCTATAGATAGTGCTAGGGTAACAAGTCTTACTCACTGTACTTCTCACATTTTGGGCATCTGCTCTATGACTATCAGTAAATATGTAAAATTAATGTCAGTAATAAATATGAAAGGTGAGAAATGGCGGTGAGGGAGCGGTCAATCTAGGAGGCAGTAGAGCACAGCTCTTTGTTGTCCGAATGGCTCAATTACAGTTAATTCGCAGCGCACACACATTCGGAGCACTGCATGCATGTGCGACGTCCGCATTAATGTATGTAAATGCATGCGACCGGCCGCGGCCTCCCGCCGACGCTCACAATATTGCGACATTAAACGGAATATGGCCGACGAGACGGACATTTTCGACAAGTTTACATTTGCAAACATTATTCACATTCTCGGCTGTATTGAACTTAGTTTAGGCATAGGCATTAGTTATTGGTTGAAATTAAATACATATTAGTACATTTTAATAGCCGTGAAAAATCATTTGACAGTTATCCTACTAATATTATAAATGCGAAAGTTTGTGAGTATGGATGGATGGATAGATGTTTGTTAGTTACTCTTTCACGCAAAAACTACTCAACGGATTTGGATGAAATTTGGAACACAGATAATTTATAATCTGCATTAACACATAGGATACTTTTTATCTCGGGAAAATTTTTGGTTCCTCTGAGATTCTAAGCTCAACGAGGACGTAGTTGCAGACAGAAGCTAGTATTATTATAATACGACAAGTTACGTACTTACGTCATTACGATTGTAAGTGAGCAATGGCAACATCGTCAATTCATAAATGAATTGTGAAAACTATTTTGCAAGTAAAATATTTGTTACTCCGTTTTGGTAGCGCGCGTCTCCATCTGCTCTTTTCTTCACCCTGAACAAACTGCGACCACACATAATATTTTATTATTACATACATACATTATATATCATCACGCCAAGTCCCTAACGGAGTAGGCAGATCCTACAGAGGGTCATTTAACTAATATTTCTTATAGTATTATAATTATTGAATTATTGCAGATAATAATTAAATAAAATCCGGCCTAGTGTGAGCCGGACTCGTGCACCAAGGGTTCAGCATTCCATGCCACATATACCTAACAATATTTGTTATGTACTACTTGTTATTATAATAATCATACCAATTTGACGTTTGTATGCATTAACTGTCGATTTTACGATAAAGATATAAACGAATAAATTTAATAAGGTTTGGTCATTTTTTTTAAATAAATAGGTCGTCAGGTGTGACGTCCGTTTTTTTAGAAAACGTTCTTTAATTACGTTTCTTACGTCACGTCACGTTACAGAAATACCTTCAAGATGCTAAAGGAAGAGTGACGCGCCTAGACTGGATACGTGGCACATACTTAAAAGAAACTGAATAAGCCGATTCATAAGAATGGTCATGACGTAGTAAGGACTACTACGACTAGTCTAGACTAGCGGTGCCATCTCTGAAAATAACAGGACACTAAGAAAAATTAAGAATTTTTGAAAAAAATTGAATAAAACACATGTTTAAAAGCCGGAGCTTCGGATCCCAAAGCCGGACGATAAAAAATTTATTTAGACAAAAAACTCAACTTCATAAGACTTTTTTTTATAAAAGTCATCATTTATATAATATACATTTCTTTCGAAGCAACTCCGTTTCAGCATATCTCTCTCGTTCGCTACTGACTGAAGTGATTAAAGTTGAACTATAGTATAAAAACTCTAACAAAAGCCGGACGGGCCGGACGCAGTCAAATTTGACCGGACAAGAGGTCAAAAAGCCTAACACTGTCTGGCTTCATCCAGACGGATGGCAACGCTAGTCTAGTCTAGTCTAGGGCAGCACTACACCTGTATGAGCAAGCGTATGATGAGCAGGCGTGATGGTAGGAGAACGGGCTCAGAATCGCATAAATTTGTTCTGGGTCTTAGTCTGAGTGTAAGTTTTGTTAAATAAACACTTTTAAACGTAGGTGGGTCCTGACTGCTGTTGCTGATACAGGAACTACGGCATGGAGACTGAGTAATTCTACGCCTGTCTCTACCTAGGTTAGGTAGGATTGGACTCCGTGGATTATTATTGGTTTGATTTGCTTAGGTAGTACGTACCCACCCTAAGCTCTCCTAGATGCACGGACGAGGGCCACCGGGGCCCATTCGTCGAAAAAAAAACAAAACAAGGTAACTCGTATATAATTGAATTGCAGGTAATCTCTAGAACGATTCTAACTAATGAAAAACTAGACTATCCTTAAGTACCAGATGCTGTAGGTTAGGTGTGGAGTATCGGGTTGCCACCGTTTTTTTAATTTATAGGTATAAAACTATAGTACCTATCTACGTGTAAGTAATTTAGAGCAAAAATTTTAGGAACACATTTATTTTGCGAAGTGAATGTGTTCCAGTTTACAGTTCATATAAAAAAGCGCGACAATTGAATCAGCAATTAAATATATAGTTCGACACTATACTATATTAATCTACGCGGGAAAAACTTAGTACCTAACCTAGGTATATAAATTTATAACTTTACACCTAAAACCTAACGCTAATACTTGTAATTTATTTTATCAGCAGCGGAGTAAAGCAGCAGATGCAGAACTGAACAAATTAGGCTTATGTTTTTTGTTACAAAAAGCTAAATAGAAACGTCTTCATCAGGTAGCTACAACAAAATCTACTTTGTGTACCCAGCTTATAGGTATAGAATTGGTGGCTATATTATATATATATTTGATATTCACATTAATCACATTTTCATATATTATATTGTTGTTAAATAAAACGGTATCTATATAACAACTAACGCCCCCTATTGATATGATCAAAACGTCATTGTTTTATCAAGCGGGCATTGTCATGGTGATGGCCGTGATGGGTGATTCACTTCGGATCCACACTAATGGGTCCCATTGTTACGATATTTGTCCACAATCTAAACCTAACAAATTGTTACACTCTGGTACAGCCTAGTACATGACATTATAAGAAGCATCAACTTATAACTGCATCAAATTATGAACTACAAAGAGTACAGTCTTGAAATCTCTAACAAAATTCAATAACAAAATTTCAGTCGAGGATTGTACGAAAATAACCAACATCGCATTATTATCGATTCTCTTGAACGGTTCACGACACAACCCTTATCTTTTATAGTGATAAAAGTACTCTACAAATCTCATAAAATACTAAACGACTGAAATTGAGCATTCTACTACCTGATGTCAGAGAGGTTATGTACGGGACAACAAAAATATAAAGGCGTTTACCTTATTGTTTCTGCAGTATTGAAGGCGATAGCACTGTAAAACTGCACAGTTATACTCCAAATAATGGCGTTGTATAAATATTAGTCAAAAATTGGTTTGCATCACAGAAATAACTAAATAAAACGGAAAACATTGAAAGCGGACAAGAAGCGCAACACGAAAACGGCAAGCGAAGCAGCAGCTGACTAAAAACATCTGTGTGACGTGACTTTGTCTAGAGGTGTACTGCATGAGTATAGAGTTCAACTATTTAGGTGTCGTAAAAGTTTCGTTGATCTATATAACACATAAATCTTATATGGTGATATTAATAATATTTGTTTAACATGATTATTTATGTAGATTATGTATATTCAACCAACTCATATGTTAAAATAATTATTAAGGTATGGTTTCATTAATTATATTGGTACTACTATACGGATATTAACGACGGAAATATTTCAAACACTAATAAACAAAAATATGCATATTCTGTTCTCAGAATATATTTGAACGTCACTACAAAGTTAATTCAGTTCATGCGCAACGTGGAGGAGTGGTGTGGGCGCGCACCGGCGTCGATGGCGTTGCCCTCTAGCGGACATATTGTGAATTATCGATTCTCCGCTCCGCGTGCCTTCACCCGCCATTGGTTCTTCTTAGGTAATTGGTTTATGTAGCGCGTTTGGAAATTGGAACATGAATTCAAATTTTGCGCGCCGGAGCACTAGAATGAACTGGATGTTTTTTCTGGGGAAAATTTCCGCTTTTTCAGATAATATAATTTAGGAACATATTAGCTCAGAGTAGATAATATACTACGTACAAATATTTATATAGTAAAACTTTGTTTCAGTGTCGTTTCAGTATTTCAAATAAATATACAATTCGCGTGTATTTGATTTTATGTTATCCTCATTATTCACGAGTTGGTCCGATAAATATAGGACAAAGGACGTTACATATTTTAATAGGAGGATATGTACCTATATCATAATAAAATAGCTCAGGAATATAACTAGCTATACCTACTCTAGTTTTTAGTGTCAAGCACAAGTGATACTGAAAGTGAAATGTTTTGCAAAATAATTGTGTTTTAGGGTTCCGTACCCTAAAAGGAAAAATGGGAACCCTTATAGGATCACTTTGTTGTCCGTCTGTCTGTCTGTTTTCTTTTTTATGTTCTAATATAGTGAACTTATTCGCTCAGAGAATTGATCTCCAACGTGGGTGGCAATGCTGCCAGCATTCTTGGCACGCTCGCGCTTGATACTGGTTTGGATCAAACTTTTTATTTGTAAATAGAGTAGGTAGCGTGCTTACATTTAAATATTGTTATAAACCATTTAAAAAATTGACAAGTATTTGATAGTAGATTTAAAAGTATCTAACTAAAGTGTTTATTCAACCATTCTTGAATTCGTTATCCTGACATACTAACCAACCCGGCGTGCAAAATACCATCAATACCCTTCGTTTTGGCTTCGCCGTAGTCGGGTAAAAAGGTGAAATATCCTAACAAATGTTAAAAACCGGCCAAGTCCGAGTAGGACTCACGCAATGACAAAAAAAACTACCAACTTTTTTTCTACATATTCAGCAAAAATATAGTGTGGTAGTACGCAATTATCGGTACCCGAGTTCCACTCGAACATAAATAACCTACTTACATTATTTATTTATTTAAAAAGAAGCATTTTTATAAAGAAGGCTTACTTGCATAAGGTTGATTTGTTTAGAGTGCCAGTGTACTAAATTGGGCGGGCGGGGTTCTAGCGCGGCGCGGGCCGTGGGGGCTGATATTTATGCACGTTAATAAGGAGCTAGTCTCGAGCGAGACAAAGCCTACCGGTAGATGCATATTAGCGACAGTATACACTTGCCAGAATAGTATAGAAGTTTGTAATTTAAATATGTACTAGCAAGTACCAAGAGCTGCTGTAAGAGTAGGTAGAACATTCAGATTAGGTACGGTGTGTATACCTATTATTAGGTACTAACTTTTTAACCGCGACTTCGCCCGCGTGTAAATATTGATGTATTCAATGGATATAAAAACTATCCCATCTCTCAAGTTGGACTAAATTATTGTAAAAAATTGTAACAGTGTGTAAAATTTTATTAAGGTCGATCTTTACTACTTTTAGTTATATCGAAATCTTAAATCTAGGCATTCATTTATGTAGAGTAGTGCAAGCGTCCACAGGCTTGTATGACACCTTAGTGATATATAAAAAAAAGGTATTTGAAAGTTTTCTAGTCGAAAATAACTTCCTCAAAACATGGACAATAAAGTGTACGACGGCGACATTGACTGGTCTGTGGGGGTTTCACGACAAAAGGTCTCGACTTTATTTAAATCTAATAACAAACGCTATGTTTTGAAAAGGGCGAAGGGTTAGGGTGAGGTTACAGGCATGCAATGCGGGCCGCCGAACGCCGATTTTCTTAAAATTACAACCAGCTTTGTCTCACAAATCGTCCAGGAAAATAATTCTGGAAGAAACAGGCCAGGTGCGCCGAGCTCCTGTCTACGAGGTTGTTTACCTGCTCTTTGAATAATTATACTATTTAAGATAGACGAATAAGCAGCGTCATTGAAAACAAAGTGATAATGTAATGTTATATGCATATAATTACTCTGAATAAATTTATATTTAATAGGAGAACTATTTGTATATTGAGTTAGTAATTTATGTTGTTTGGGAAATGTTTTTATGGAGATTACAAACTCGAAATTGTAATCTCCTTTCACCCTTGTATCCCAAAGTTGGCGTGAAGTTAAAGTCAGCCGCGGAACAATATTACCTACGTCCTACACGATACGCGTTTATTTGAGGAAACATTATTTAAATGAAGATTTTCAAAGCGAAAAAGTTAGAGGTGGTTCACGTCCGCATGCATCGCGTGCCCCGACACACCAGCGCGTACAAAACTTTTGCACTTTGCAAAATGCATAAGAAGTTTGAAACATTCAGTGTGGAACTCGATTGCTAAGAATTTAGTTAGCTATTTTTCTAGCTCGGGACGAATTAAAAATCGAGAACGAGCGGGCCAGCCGACTTTTCATCACAAATTCTGCAAACGGTGATGCGCGATCATTACGTCGCCGGGATAGAACCAGCAAGTTGCGAATTAGAGTAAATAAGATAGAGGTAGTAAATTTATTTAGCTGGAGGGTTGGTAGTTGTGAATTTTGCACGGGCATTATGCGGCGCACGTAGCACGCTGTCTGCACTCGGCACGCGGGCAACGGCGCGCGCCGGCGCGGCCTGCGAAGCCGATATTCACTCGGCAACTAGCTCTCTTGCTTCTCTTAACTGACTCCCATATATTATTTAAACCCACATTGCACTCACCACCGCAAGCGTAACCAGCTCCTTTGCGCATTTTTACAAACAACAGCTGCACACTTCAACATTGAAAATGCAACATACAAGCAAAAAAATAAGTGTCGGAGTTTGTATATCTATATTTTAACGATTTTAGCTACCGCTAACACTTTTGGTTCAAACTGAAAATGCTTAAGCCAAAAAAGCAATATCCAAAAAGGCAACAGGAGGAGGATTCCGTGCATATTTATAGCCGGTCTCTTAACCGTTTCTCGAGTAATTCGGTACAAGCAAAGCGACATTATTTTTGTAGTAATTTCAGCGAATGTCCCTTAAAATATTCAGAGCGCTCTAGCCGAGCCCATTAACGTGCCCGGGCGCAATTCGGAGCACGGACTCGTCCGCAAATGGCGGCGATATCATTAACTTGACCCCCCAACTATCCGCCTCCCCGCAAGTTTTTCCCAATATTACACCAGAGAACTCGCCTTGACACAATAAATGTTACCCCAGGAAATTTGTTTACCGTAGGTGCCTTATGTACGATCATCTGTGTCAAACAGCACCGGGTGGCGTATGCTCTACGCAATCACGATAACGGAAAAGATTTTGTCTTACATGGAAATGATTTCGAAAATTATTGATGGTAAACCTAGGAAATCTCAAATCAATTAGTTGATTAAGACTTTGGGGAAAAAATACAACCTTAGCAGTCGTTTAAGTAAACATACTGAAAACACCTGAGATATCAGATCTATAGTGAAAGAATTTGTCAAAAAAGGTAGATTCTCTCGCCCGCTCTCGTCTACACAAAATATGTGGCGCGATACGCAGATAGGTGGTCGGAATTCCTTACTAAATTTGAGCGAGGGATTTCATAGAGAAATAACAGCGAAAATACACTAGCTCTTCGGATCAAAGAATATATGTCGTATTACGTAAAAGTTATTGGTACATACCTTAATAGCGACAATGACCTCTTTAAAAGTATACTAGGAAGACTATTGTTTTCTGAGGGACGATTGAATGATTTCAGTAACAATGTAATAAATGTTATTATTCCTAATAATAAATGCGAATGTTGGTTTGTTACTGATTCACTCAACGTTTTTGCGTGAACTGTGTTCCGATTTTGATGTAGTTTTACGCATATAGATATATTTGGACACGGAGTCATGAAGTTCAGAAAATGTAAGTGTTACGCGGGATTTTTTTTTCAATTTGTTTCATGTACAGGTGGCTAAAGACGCCGACGAAACAAAGTATGTTAATAAACGTTTTTTTTTTTCAATGAAATAAATAATCCTGAGTTGTCCAATAAATTAACGAATACGTTTAACAATTTTACTATGCCAGGAGGCTTCAACGTATTAAAACATAATAAATAAAAACGCACAAATAACCACATGAACGTTAGTAGGTATAATATCTCGTTACGGTGCACCATCTAAGCTGGCGCCGTAGACCGTTATAAAAGAATGCTCTTTGTTCCCCCCATCCACCCTTGCCATCGTTCTAAGAAGAAATTGTGTTTGCTAGACCCCTTAATATGAAAATATGGTGCACTACGAAGAATAGTCTATTTAATTTAAATTAGTGCGTCCGCAACTCCGTGCCATAAACAAGAGAATTAGTTAATTGCTCTGTATTGTGAGATACTAATTATAAGATAGTTTTTCCATCATATTTAAAGAACATTTATTTCTATTACTATTAGAGTTAGTAATGATTAAATGGAATTTATTGGAATTGTCCTGTTACATTACAGGCAACATGGCCTTAAACAACTGACTTACATGTTGATCTATGTCACTCATCATTTTTAGTAATTACGTTTACAAGATTTATATTTAACCAGTTTTTGCCCGCGGCTTCGCAAGCGTGGTAAATAAGTCAATATGTACCTATATCTAAAATTCTAAATGATAGCTTTTGCCCACTGCTACCTACAAAACTTTCATCCCCTATTGGCTAAATACCAATTATCATGCACTTTACTTCAAAAACGACGGATTTTCATACAAACTTTCAACCCCTATTTTACCCCTTTAGGGGTGGAATTTCCGAAAATGCTTTGTTAGCGGATGCCTACGTCATATCATCTAACTGAATGCCAAATTTCAGCCCGATCCGTCCAGGTTTGGGCTATGCGTTGATAGATCACTATGTCAGTCAGTCACCTTTGAGTTATATGTATTTAGATGACAATATAATAGCGGAAATATAGTAAATATTTATTTTTGTGATTGGAAAGCTCCCAAACTTTGGTATCCACGAAAGTTCAACTATCTAGTTATTTCGATTTAACTAGACACATAACATAACTGACACCAACAAATCGAAATGATCAAAATAATAAAATAAAACAGAAAGTTACTAAACTTTCTTATTTATAGATGAATGTTGTTGTATAAACACAGATAGAAACGTAAGTGGGAACTTTCAAAGACATCTCAGTGATTCTACGGGGGTACCTAAGCTTAGAACTGAGGGACGCGTTATAAATTAGTCTCAGCAGTTTAAAGTTACTTGTGGGCTCTCATCTCAAATAAGCTAAGAGTCCCGTATACAAGTTGGTCCGCCGGCGCTAAATTACTGGCTAGACTGTCAACTAGACTCAAGTAACCTGTTGACACTTTGCTAAGTCACTATTTGAGAGGCCTGTTTGTCGTGGACGCTTCCTGTATTGCCGCCTTCGTGATAACAGGATCGTTATATTGATGTAACTTTTAAATGTGTTGTCCAAGTCTCGAGAGTTCGTTATAACCATCCGGCTTATTATTAAGTTTGCCAAGTTCCAGAGATTTTACTCACAAATAAGGAAGAACAAAATTTATAATGAGGTTTCACTTTTAATGTCCAAGTAATTTGTAAGGAAGCATGTTTATTATTGTGTTAAATTTTATTGTTATTGAATACACACATATGCTTTTTGTTTCAAGTTTTTACAAGTGGACGGATTGCTTTTGCTAGTATCTGTTTTTTTAGTTGTATAATATTTTAACTATGATTAGATTGCGTATTGAGGTTTAGATTTTTTGACAATGGAAAGACACGAGCCTAGAAATACAACCAAATCATTTGATACTTGCAGTGTGCAATTGCATCTTGTAAATGTTTTGTTAGTAGAGGAGATTTCCGTATCCTTGCAGTGTCAGTTTTGTTTGAAATTTCATTCTTATCCAGCACATATCTCTGGTTCGTCCGGAAATCTACTTTACATTTCTCATCCTAATGGCCATTGAGAGAAAATTGGAATAGAAGTTTGGTTTCGCATTTCTATTCTTCCTGGTTCAAATGGAAACATTTAGGAATATACTGTTGATGTAACTACTTTTAGATAAGCAAAAATCGATAGTTCGGAATCAAAATCCAAACTTTACGATTAACTCTTAGATGAATCGTGGAAATGAGAAATCAGTTTCAATGTATCGAACGAAAGAAGGATTTCACTATTGAGGTCAGTTGGTGTCCCACGAATTCTACTTTTAGGATAAAGGACTTTTAATTCTCAAAATTTGGTTACCTTTCATGGATAAATTTTAATATAACAAAAACAGAGATTAAACAAATATATTTGCACTGTGCTTAAAATAGCTTTCCGGTGTATTGAAATTGCAGGGTAATGTGAGGCTAGGAATGGCTATAAATAATTACATACCAGTTTCAGGTGAAATGTGGAATAAAGGCGGTGTTGTGTTTTCCTGGAATTCTGTGGAGGGGTGAGAGCGGAGGTATAATGTGTGTGACACCACTCCACCCTTCCTGAGGGTTCGACCATCGATGATGTCTGGGGTGCCGATGACCTCTATCGATTCCAACATTTCCACGAAGCAATTAAAAATTAAATTGCAATGTGTGTGTGTGTTTGCATGCATGCAAATTACATTACCTATATTTTTTAGCTGCTTGGAACAAGACATGTAAATGATTTCTGTAAAAACTACCTACTGAAATTATATTTGAGACACCTACCTATACACTGTTATACATTATAACTTTAGTAAACTTGGAAGCTATTGCTACCTGATTGCTATGATGAGATTTGATTAAACATTGACCTACATAATATAAGATGAAGGAATGTTGTAAGTGCAGGTAATGTGTAGGTAGTACGCTACTTTATGCGTAGATTTTTTCGCCTCATAATTTCCCGAACTTATTTTCTTGGTAGTTGTTGGAAGTAATCAATGTTATAAACAGCGCCGTTCCCCAGGGATCTCATATTGCGCCGTTCACGGTAGTGGTTTCCAATTCGCGGACCACCGCCGCCGCCGCCGCACTCTTGGCTTAATTTAGTGCGGTGCTAACCGCGCGGCCCGCACTTTGTATTCATTACCCACCTGGATACCTCGCTGCAAGAGATTTAATGCCTAACGCAATCATAACACTCATTTGCCACATCTCTGCCATTAATTCAATTTCACATAAATAATTTAGGTAATGTATTTGTGGGTTGATTGCCTGCATCATATTTATGATATGAGCTTGTAATTATCTATTTGTATGACTTTCTTTTTTAGGGTTTCTTTCTATATAGTTGCTTAACTTAAGCACTGTTAAAATCCTGATAAAAAAGCAGAAGGTAGTTAAAACATATTTTCGGGTCACCATTAGTTCTATTATCTTGTTTGAATCAATGTGTAGGTACACAAAAACGGGTCACGTACATATTTGGTCATTTACGTGCAAATGTCTGTACACGATGAAGCAATTACCTCTGGAGCGAGCCAGTTCGGAAGTTGCGGCTCCCGTGACCGCGTATAAATTAAGGCTTCTTCATTGGAAGCATTATTAAACCAATCCGTGTTGCTGATCCTTTGTTTAATTCCTTGTTAATATTTTTACAATAAATACTGCCTTTATTGCTTACATTTTGACAACACCGTTGGTGTAGCCGGTTTATAGTAAACATGGCTGTTACGCTAGGTGAGGCGGTTCTCTTCTAACATAATTTGTGTTCATATAAGTTCTATTACAAAGCGAGGCTAGGGAGGGAGGCTCTATAGTAATCCTTCTGTAGCAAGAAATTAAATTTACTTTTCTACTTGACGTATCTTCTAAGACATAAAAGAACCTAAGTAGGAGGAATGTATTGTAAAGTCCGCTATAGAACCGCAACCTCCAAAATGAGCTATAGGATAGAATTAAGATGATTATCTCTACCCTTAGCATTTTGTGGCAAGAAAGTATTTCTATTGTTCCAAGGTCAAGAGCGTTCTAAGATTTAAAAGTTTTATGATATTTGATATTATTTTATAAACCTACAGATTCTAAACAAATATTAATTAAGAAAGAATGGATCACGAGATGGCCATTGTAACTTAGCTGAAACGTCGAGGTAAATACAGAAAATAATTTCGCGTTTGAGACCCGTCAATGAGAAATTACACGGAGGCAACCTTATTGTATTTAATCTCAATTAATATACTGTGTAATTGTACAACAGGTGTCTTATTGAACATATTGACAAACAAAACACTTTCATAAAAATAAATGTATCGATTCTCTAAAGCCAAGAACTCAAAAACCGAAAAGGTCGATAAGTAAACTGAAAAGTTGACTGTTTTACAAAGTAGGCAAACAAATTAGTTGGACCGGGGTAAACGAGTTGTGTTGAAGTTGAAGCCGCTGGGACGACAGCTACCCTCCGACAGCTAGGCCCGATGTTTCGCTCTCCGGACAAACCGTACTAACTAGATTAAAACACTAAGTTATTACTTTAATAAAGACCATTAACATCTTAGTAACACAACATATTTTAATTAGGAAACTACACTTTGTTTTAATTATAACTTCAGCAAACAATGTGATATTATTATATTTGAGAGAGAGAGTAAATACCTTTGAATCTCTTTTAATATGAATCTTTGTCTTTAAGTATCCGAGAGTCTTTGATTACGCCTCTCGAATCCAATGATAATGAAAAAAGATACAAATGTTTTGCAGAGTCTGGAGGCAGAAGAAACATTTCAACATCCGCCCTGTGGCGTGACGCTAACACTCCTTATAAATACTGGTAAGCCCCTGGCTTTTGTGGCTAATCTTTC
Source organism: Falcaria lacertinaria (assembly GCA_951449985.1). Taxonomy (NCBI): domain Eukaryota; kingdom Metazoa; phylum Arthropoda; class Insecta; order Lepidoptera; family Drepanidae; genus Falcaria; species Falcaria lacertinaria. The sequence continues at coordinate 4,676,909 of OX602110.1, forward strand.
GCGTGAAGATCGCCATTATACCGCTATTTATTATTTTTACCCGTATTTTTCTTCTTCTAAAGTCAAGTCGAAAAGTGCTTGATATTCCTGAAAGATTTTTCGCTACTCATACCGAGTAGAGTGCCGCTAAAAGAATTAAATACTTTTCAGTGGCGTGCTTTCCGCAATGAGGTATTTCATACGGTTTAGAATTTTAAATTATGTTAATTTGGATGTGAATGTTTAACCGACGTTCAAGTCAACATTTTATTTTGTGGATAGCCAAGGTACTCTGGTTTTAAAAAGTATAGTTAATTATATTCTTAGAATATTTCTTCCAATTTTACACTTTAATGTTACCATTTGAAAAACTTTATAATTGCCGAACTTTGCACGAATTATATTCGCTACGTACGGTTGAATAATCGCTATTGGGAAAGTTGGTAAAGTAAGTAACTAATATCCTCCACATACGGTAAATTTTGATTAGGTGCCACTAGTGAGAACAAAAGCCGCGTTAAATGAAGCGGTATGTGTCTGTGTGGAAGGTTTAGAGTGTAACGGGGTAAGTTATGACAAAGTGCGGCAGTCTTCGAGGCGCCGGGTCGCGGCATGCCAGAACCGCCCGCCACGGCGCTGAACTCTTAAATTAGCGCTAACTTGGACCACTTAGTTTCTTCAAGTTTTGTTTGTAGGCGCCCTAAATATTATATGCACATAATACAGCAGGAATAATATAATAATATACGGCTCGCCTCAATACGTTGAATTGTGATTCACCCCTTGGAATAATTTCGTAGTTGTGCGTTAAAATTTTCTACTCGTTTATAATAAGATGTTGATTGAACCCATATGACAATTAAAAACGTTAATGAGATATGCAAATGCTACATTTGTATTGACACTATTATGAAACACAAATTTAAATTGAGTAAAACTAAAACATTGATATTACTAAGAAAGAAAAACGACTGTCAGGAACGAAGTTGAGTTGTTTAATAATTGAATTTGTACACGAGTTTATATCAAAGTAAACGCATAATGGAATCATCACTGATTCAGTAATAGAGAACACTATATTTGGTGAGCCGATCGAAATGGCAATTCAAGTGCGTAGCAGTGGTGAATGGTCGCAAACTGCCAATAATTCGATTTCGCGGTTATTTCACCGCGTGTATAGGCTGCGTTGGACGCAGGTGCCGTGCCGCCTAAAACTATCAAAACTAATATTCAATACATCCACTAACATTCTCTTTCGATCACCGCAAATAGATATGAAGTACACCATTAGAATGTTATAATATTCACAATACAATAATGTACTTGTTGGCACTTCTTTTCGACTCAGGAAAAATTAAAAGAAAGCCCATATTGTGATGCAAATTACTGCTTATGTATTCGTTTTTTAAATTGGTTTTACTTTGGAAATGGAAATTAATGTCTTACTTCCCGACAAGTCACTGGGGTGCCTCCATTTAAATATGCTAGCGGTGTGCCTTTGTTCCTCTTACTCAAATGTTGAAATATTGATACAATTTAGTGTACATTGTCTTATAACTGTAGCGTGTATTGTTTTAGCTACAGGAAGCTTTATAGGTAAGTTGGGCATTGTTCCCTGACTAGACCTAGTAGCGAGAGGCATATTTTAGTTAGAGAGTGCTGCAGGTGTGGCGTTTGCTGCAACTTCGATTAATTCCTATAACGAGGCAGGTCCATCACGTGCTCGCTCGTTTGTCTCCAATCCAGCTATAAATACATCAACGTACTTGCAATTTAATCCGTTCTGTTCCGCTCCCGTGAAATAGTTCTTGCTTTCTCTCTCGCACTCCCACTCCAGCGCTACACGTTTGGGTCAGCGAAAGTTGCTGCAATTAATCTCTTACGTGGGAACTATTCTCCGACAATTGTTTGAATTAGAACAATATATCCTTTTGAAGAAAATATCTCTTCATTTTATAGTAAAGTCAGCTATAAGGATAACTTTTCTCGTAAATTTCTCTACAAATTTACTCTTGATTTCACGATTCGAGGACAGATTTGAGAAGGCCATTCCTACTTTATATTTTATAAAATTATTGGGACTGCAACACAAGCCTTATTAATTTTTGTTTGTTTTTGGTAGTTTTTTGTTTTCCATACTTAAAAGAAATACACTACCAATATGATATGAATAGTAGTAGCAGCTAGTAGAGAATTTACAAATTTGCGTACAAAGCGCAAAGCACTGGCGGGATCGGCTTTATATGCAAATATTATTAGGTCCGGTAGTCTATTGAAGGACCACACCGAGCCCACGTATTGAGCCGATGTAGAACGCTCTGTGCTACCAGATACCAGAGTTCTTTTAAAAAATACTGCTACTATGTCAAACATTTTAAACTTTACCAAAATTATAAGTCATCGTGGCCGAGGGTATGAAGCGTTCCTGCTATTCTAGCGATGCAAGTTCCAACCTCCACCGGTCTGTACCAATACGTTTTTATAACTTGCGATTGATTAGTCACACTACGAGCTTTATGGTGAAGGAAAGATCGTGAGGAAGCCTACATACCTCTGAGACGAAATTCGAGGGTGTATGACGTACGTAGTGCCTAAGAGACGGCGACGGACTCACCATCTATCGCGTTGGCACCAAATTATCTTCGGTGTAAAGTGGGTGTTGTATCACCTCTGGCTCTACCCTTGGGGACTCTTGTCAAAATGTCTATGTTACATTGCCCGCAACTTAGTAGTCAATACAAATTAGTATAGATATAGATTATCTTATGGTCGCAGGGGCGGTCACAGGGACAATAGATACTACTATCGAAGGTTCACTGAGCAATAACTCAATTGAATTGTAGAGTTGAACAATTCATAGGCGAATCTGCTCTAAGCGTGTTAACATGGCTCAGGGGTTATTGCGGTCTGATCCATGTGTCTATGTACAATTGTACACCATATTGTAAGATGTATATAGTTGCCCACTTTAGTGTTGTACAATTACGTATATAATGCACATTAATACATTGGGAACTAAGATTTTTTTTTTCTAAATTTACGTTAAACAAAACTGTTTATAAGCGAATGCAAAATTTACTTTGGTGCGGTAAATTTTTGATTATCACACAATTCCGGTTCGGGATGAGTTTTACTTTGTACGTGTATTTGCATTTGACGGTGTACCAATAATTTTCGTTTTGTGGCAAAACTTTATACAAGTTGTTTAGAGACTGGAGGTATTGTTTTGATAGCATACAGATATCGCTAATAAAAATACTATGTGGATGTGATTTTATTACCTTTATAGAATTGAAAAATCATAATGAGTATGGTGGAGGATTACAAAATTAAAATGTTTGCTATTATTTTTGCAATTTCAATACCAGTAAAAAGTTTTTATAATAACATCAGGTTTAGATATAATCGAGTGAGATCACAAATTGGTTCCAATCTGTATAAAGCCTGTATACCTATTGTAGTAGAGCCTGATATTGTCTATTTGATATTAGGAATCGTGGCGTCACAATACATGATTAAGCCACTTGAAAGGATCAATTAGCGTATTGCCTGACCGTATTGTTATTAACAGTTGAGCCTATTACTCCAATGGGCGTGTTAGCATTAATATAATATCACCTAACATACAATGGTATGTAATTAGTTGTATGATATGTACGGCGGTTAGCTTTCTTCATCTCTCGACACGCATAGTGGCGCATTAGTAAATCACTAATGCAATTAAAGGTGGCGATGCGTGTTTGGCGAGCGATCCGGGACACAGGTCGGCTCGGGTATGCGTGCTGGGCGGTGCAACTGACGTCTTTCAATCACTGCAATGTGGCACGTGCGTCACACGCGTATTGCCTTCTCAATTTGAACGTTAGCCAATTGAAATAAAATCCATACTTTATAAATTCGCCTCGGGAAATGGAGCGACCCGCGCACGCTTGCAGTGTCTTCTTTGTATTCAAGTCGTTCCATTCATAGAGATAACGGCGTGCTCCGAGGCGACAACGAGAAACAATTATGCTATTACAAAAGGCCTTAAGGATTCTAATTACGAGTGGATCCTTTCATCCGTAAACCCCGATCGGATACGGAGCCTTCCCATTATCGCGTGCCATAAACATTTCTGGATTTCATATCCGCGGCACGGCTGGAACCGCTTCGCTTATTACCCCTGCGCGGAAAAGAATAACATCGTTTTGGCACTTTTGACGCGAATTCCGGATGCCTACGTTCATATTGTGCGCTGTTAATATTCTGCGCGACGCGTCCGACCTTTTTTATTTGTATCTAAAATTGAACATTTTGTCGCGACAACGAGCGCGCGCGGCGCTCCCCTTCGTCGAAGGAGCGATAAAAATACGGAGACGGCGCGCTTCAGCGACAATCGGGCGCACTATCGACCGACGTTGTGAGCGGTTAATTCATGTACACCTGCACCGAATTAGCGCCGCGGACGTTTCGCGGCCGGACATAATGCTCCGGCACACCTCCCGCGTCCCGACACGTATATATATCAATAAGTAACACTAATAATTTGTACACAACCCTGCTGAAGCTCACTTAATACATGTGTATCGAGATACAAAAATCAAAAAGTATCTTTTTGTTCTAAGAATCTGGAAAGGGCATCAAACTAATTTTCAAATATCATTATAATCTGATACATTATCAAATATAATTATGCAAAAAATGTATGTACGACATATTATTTACAACTTCCAATCGGCTCTGTGACGGCAGCAGAACCATAAAACTATTATTCAGAAACCCTGTTTGTTACTGCCTTTTTACGACTCGTTTCGAGAAGTTAGTTCTTCGTTCCTGTAAAGCGGATTAAGTATGCGAGGGATTATAAAAATCTATGTTCGGTAAAATGGCTGTATCAAAACAGGATCCGTGGTGGCGACGCGCGACGACCGAGCGATGAAAAACTGAAGTTAGCAAAACAAACAAACAACTCGGCTGTCTGCGGCGTTCCATGGCCACCTTTGCAATTTACGGCGCTGTCATAATTCAAAGTTTTGAAAAATGTCCACCTGCTAAAATTAAAAAAGTCCCGAGATTCCTCCTCAATATGATCTGACGATTCAGCGAAACTGGCTGCCTTTATGCTGAAGTAGCAAACTCGCTAAGATAAGGGGAGGAGCGGACAAATTGTAATAATTGCGAGACGAGATAAGAAGTGACACCAGAAAACAAATGAAGGCGGGCGGCTTGGCGGTGGCGGCGTCTCGCAGGGGCGGGCGGTATGCGTGACGTCACCTCGCACTGAGCTGCTTACTGCTCCGACTACCCCATCCGCAGGCCCACTTGCCTAAGCACACACTAACAGCGTATATAACTTTACCTATAAATTTAAGTTAGCTTAGCCCTCTCACCGTTAGTCCTGTTCGGATGGTTGGATTTTTTACTTGTTCCCACATATCCTAAATACCTGCACTAATTCCCGGAGATGAAAGCAAAAAGAATATAGCGGTAGAGTAACAAAGGAGATAAGTACTTCGCATTTAAAAACGTTTAGCTAACTTGCATTTGTTAATTTTGTTTGATATGACATTAAAATTATTATTTAATACAAGAGATTTTAATTTAAAGCGAGGGCCCTGGGCCCGCTCCCGAGGGCTCACCTCGGGCCGTCGTCAACGCTAGCCAAATTAAAATGATAAATCAAAATCCGTCAGGCGGCCGCTCACTGCAGTGTTGTACAGCGAACCTCTGCTTACCTTGTATAAGTTTTACCCCTGAAATTAATTTCTGAAATGTCTTGTCTTAGGTAGTCTGCCACATCTGTATTTCTTATAAAGTAGGCAGTTTTTGTAAGCATATAATGTTTTGTTATTGTGGTAAAAAAAACAGTTGTTTAAAATACTCCAATCTCATAGTTAATGCATTACATTTGTAACTCACTCACACAGAGTACTAAATTTTCCACAATAATTTTACTCCTTTTAAAATGCATACCGGCGACTGCTTACCATTTTATTTTTCGGATTTCTTATTAAGGGTGCGAATAAAAATTGGAGCGATTTAATCATTTCATTCACAAACCTGCCGAGAAAGATAATGCCGAAATTATACTTTTACAATTGTAAGGAATAAAAATGAATATCTCATTTGCACTAAGCCGTCAGGCTTGATAATGAAAATGGAATTCTTTGGAAATAAAATGGTCGAAAGATATGCATACTAAAGTTACGCTTCGTTATGATAAAATAAACTGTTTAGTAACTGAGTGTTTCATCCAAAAATACTGATCGTTTCGTGGCATGGCAAATTATGCGAGACAGCTTCGTTTCATGCCTACCCACACGGGAGATAGCATTGGGTTTCATGAAATTCGCCCCGCGTCGGTATGAAAATGGTTGAAAGTTCGTGTCGATTCTGTTGTTCAAAATTACTAAGCATAACTAATTTGACAGGTCTTAAAGTCTTGCTATCCCTTTCTCATGCGCGGGGTTAAATAAGGATGGCAATATTTTTTAGACCTGTCAAATTAGTTATGTTTAATAATTTTGACCAAAAAATGGACACCATTCATCCGCTAAGCTAGTTTTAAAATACCATAGTTTATACTACTATGCCGTCACCGTAGCCTGTAGAGGCCGTATTTTTATATTAGAAATATATTATTAAGGCATATTTAAATGATAGTATGTGCACGCAAATGATATAAATAGGACTAGTATTACAATAATTTTAATACATTTTGAAACGTAATAATAAATTCATTATCCAATCATTTGTAGTTTATAGTCAATAATTGACAAACAGGCGGGTTAGCCAACCGTGTAATTTGTGCAGTTATAGGTGAGAGGGCAGGGAAAGCAACTACTGATGACAGCGAGCTGCATTATTGTGTTGTTAGTTAAATAAATATGTGTATTACATATGCGGTGATGGAACATGCTAGAACTAATTGTGCGGTAAATAGAGATGAGCTGCCATTTGTCAGCTGTCCGGGCGCGGGCGTTGTAATACGGTACAAATGGCAAATAGAATCAATCACATATACGCATATTACGCCTGGTTACTTTTATCAATATAGCCAGTGAATTAACGTTACGTGTTGACCTGCATTAATCTAATCAATTCAATTCAGTGCCGGATCTAGTTGAATGCCAATGTAACGGAACTTGTACTGAAATTGAAAACAAAATTCGCCTTTTCACCATGAAAACTAATTTCCATATTTTTTATATATATACAACACATCTTTTCTGTATACGTATTTTTTTTATATCACTATGCTGGCACAAAAGCATACGGCCCACCTGATGGTAAGAAGTCACTGTAGCCCGTAGCCGCTAGAAATACCAGGGGTATCACTAACGGGTTGCCAATCATTTTGTTGATGAGGACTCACTGTGCTAGCAGCATTACCACTAGCCCAGCGTATCCTCGTGGAGCACTGGCAACCTTACTTACCGCAGAAACACAGCACTACATCAAGTAGTTTTATTTCACTGCGGTGTTTCTGTAAGGTGGAGGTACAGTCCCCAGTCGGGCGGCTCCATTTTAAATGGGAAAACCCACGGGAAATCCCAAATCGCCCTACCTCTCTTTTAAATTCGCCTCATTTGTTCACAAAGCGCTGAATGAATCATCACTCAGTTAACTAAGCTATGTATGTCGAGTACGCGATTATCGAAAATCGTTCGTGAGATAACCATAATGTTTTATTAAATGTCATCCGCAATATAATGAGGTGCGAGGGATATAGCATCAGCGAGAGAGGCGCTACAGAAATATGTGCGAAGTGTTATGGAGTGCCGTTGTAAGTCAATGAAGCGGCAAATGGGGTGCTCTCGGAGCTCCGGCGAAAGCACACTCTAATAAATAAAATTATGCCTCAGAAATTACAAGAATACGCGCACCACCCGCGACCTCTACGAGATTGGATGCTGGGGATTTTCATCGATATCATGCAATAATGAATCTAATATGTAGTGAGCTTCAAGGTCGCCGTTACTGGTTAGGGACTTGAAGTAAGATTGCTTGCTGATATTGGTCGCGCGCATCAAATAGAAACTACGAACATATGCTAAGGTCTGGCATTAACCGTATGTCAATATTGACTTAAATAAGACGAGTATACTATGGGTAATATACATATACAATATACTACAACTATTGCGTCCTTTGTGTTTTCGGGATATCTGGATTTTCATGATCACTTGGTAGTTTTTACACCACACATACAGACTATCTTAGGGATTATTATTTATGAGGAATTTTTATAAGATCCTGAACGGTAATATTGAACATAATATGTGAGTCTCTGAAAATCGAATGAGCTGCCTTGGAAACATAAATTTATATAAGGTCGTAGTTGACAGAAGCCCAATGTAGGAATCTAATAGACTCAGGTAGCCATTATAGAGTCAAAGCATGTCCCATACTCCAGGCACACGTAGGACAGAGATTCAATTTCAGGCGAGTTGCTTTTCGAAATTAACTGGTACGATTGGGAAGGTTGGCTCTCAAAAATAAAATTAAGAAACATTTATTATTTCTGAGTGGTCGAGCGGATATTATTAAATACGTTTTATAAATCTACGAGCTGGCTAGGTTTCAGCAATTTTATAATTCTCTATCCCTTTAGTGTACATTACCAATAGAAATCAATATGAAATAACATTATTACAACATTTATGGGAACTTTTGTTATTAGACGAAGCAAGCAAGTTTTAAAATGTTTTCTGGTGATACCAACCTTTTATGTTGTCAGCGAGTGGTTCTCTTATAAATTAACGTTGGGATGTAGTTATTTCCAGTCATATTGTGTAAAATTTTGACAACCAGATACACTGGGCTGGATTATTTAATATTTTGTTCCAAAGTTAAAAGTTTTGTAAAATATTCTGACGTACCATTAAATAACGGTAAATACATAAAACAATTGTATGAGCTCAGAGTAGATAATATACTACGTACGTATGAGCAACGGTAAAGTGTAATATTTGACGGAGAGTGATGAACAATTTGTCAATGGTATTGTAGTGTACCGTCGCGGCCGTTGCCTCCGCACTAATTCTCCGCTTTAGTACAAACTAATGTTTATGGATTCGCCTTATATTGTGGCATTTAATCAGATAGCCTTACATTCCATGCCTGGAAATACTCAGAACACTGCTAAATACCGTTTATAATTTGCCTTTAAAGCTGGCCCAATGTATGGAAAAGTAGTTCCTCTCCAACCGGAGCATTTTTGGAGTTCAAATGGGTTTCAGAAGAGAAAAAATTGTCAAATTAATGGACATAATTTTAAATTCATGCATCACTTTAATTGTAACTAAGACTGGCTCATCTTGTCACTTCATTGTATTTAAAAACAAAACAGAAACGGTTTCAATATTTAACAAATAATTTAACTAAATTCAGAACACTCCGCAAACCTTAAAACATATTTGATTTTCATTTTCTACAAAAGCAATTCTCTAACTAAGATTGAAGGAACTTTCTATGGAAATGACGTTACCAATCCAATCAGATGAGATAGTCTTTACAACTGTATAAATTACGGTAATTATTCAGATCAGTTTCAGTGTGCTCGGAATCTAACGTCTGTGTCACGTTGTATCACAAGGGATTGCCTCGAAGGTTATAATAAATAATATTACACAGGAGAAAATGATTACGTGCAACCCTTGCGGGGCGTACCCGTGCCCTTCTCACAGTATTAAAGTGATATTGCTTATATGCTTACCATTAAGGCTATACGTTTCAAGTAAATTAAGACCAATTTGCACAGGTTTTCCCACGAAATATGAGAATTTCATTTATGAGCGGCGTGACGGATGTAATTTGAGTGAATGCGTAATGAACGACTTTAATTTAATTTCATGTGAACACGATTAAGTGACGAAGTTCTTGTGTTGTCGGCTCGCTTCTAGATAACTTTTACGATGACTCATAATAATACAGAAAGTGTACCTACCTATATGGTTAGGCCTGCAGTGCTATTCTCCAAAAAATTGCGTCTGAATGTCATTTCAGAATTTTTGTTGCGTGATGTCAAATTATGATAGGGATAAGAGGCCTTTGTATTTACCTACCTCGTCATAGCTGTCATTTGCATCAAAAATTCAGATGCGATACTTTAGACTAAAATCACGGATATTTAAAAAAATAATTACATAGCTATTAAAATTATAACATCTTTGAAAAATTACTTATGAGATAGGTGAGCTAGAAGGTAAGTCTAGAGAGGCAGTAATTGCTCACCAAGGTCGGTGCGATGATCTGGGCCCGCACCTATCCCCGCATCATTCACGATAATGGCAGGGCCTATGTCTCGCCCGTAAATGTAAATCGCTCTAATTTATACGCGCGATAACGTCGCCGCACTGCTGTTAACTGTAATTATATTACCGAGCGAGGACGTGTTGATCAAAACCTCCGATTAAACGCTCGTGATGCGAAATGGGAAAAAATTCACCGTACAGTCACCCTGTGAATTCGGGTAAATTTTATGAGTGTATTATATTACTATTAATACGATTCGATTATTCAAAATATATTATTCCACGCTACGAAAGTAATGAGCCAAATTAATTTCATGACAAAAACCGGTGACACAGGAATTAATTGCTTCTGATATGCATCGAAATACAGAAAGAGCTTTTTCGGGGCTTGCAGGTGTCGGCGAGTACCTAGCAAATGATAGGTGACGTTATAAGGGTCTTATTTTTAAATTGGGTAGGTATTACGCTAGAAACACAAGTAAAATTAGGTGAGCAGAACACACAGACACAAGGCCCCAATGGGCAATCTATTTGAGTAATTATCCGCTAAGGGCCATTGTCCGCCATCTTGTCCGCGCGGAATGAGCCTTGTTCGCCGAATGCTCGCCTGTTATGTACACGCTTTTGGTGAGCACAGAGACAGTGCCCTGGTGTACTGACAATGACCATACAAACACTTAACACCACATCATACTCTATCTACTACAGTTACCTACGCATGAACTATTTCAGTTGCCACGTATACCATGGTGACTGACTAGACTTTAGAAATTAATATAAATGTTTAGTCTTTTCTGTTGTTTATTGTATTTAAATATATGCATAGTTTTTTCAGGATTAAATTTAATGTTTACAGGAATATGCTTAAATTTTGTGTAGTATATTTTAGGCTAGTAAGTTAAGAGAATTGTGACCTTAGTAGTATTAGACTAACTTTGATTGAATAGGTTTGGCAAAAATAGTATTTACTATCATTTAGATTCCAAAAATAAGTGCGAAACTGTTTTCACTGTGTTGCGACCACATAAGCCTCGATGCGAATTAGACACGAAAGAGGCGCGAGATGAAACACGAAACGACGTTTAATTATAGCACTAGATAAGTTAACAATCTTGAAACCGGAGTCTGACTGTGGCTTATCTGACGCCAAATGTTCCAAAGAACTTTTAACGAGTTTAAAGTTGGGCCAAGTGTAGTGCACCCGCAGCGCTTCCTAGCTTAAGATTAATTAAACAATTGCACGATGGCTCCTTGAAAACACTCCGACATGTCTCGGACTGTCGTCGGCAACGTTGCCAAATTAAAGCCATAAATCAAAATCCGAAGACCGGAAATGTAATAAAGAAGAACTAACTCCACTCGGCAAGGAGGCAACAAGACTTCGTCGAGATTCATTCGTTTCTTTTGGCCCCGAGGGGAAGGAAAGGAAATATCAGTATAACGCAGTTACCTTGCATTTGATGGCAACAAGGTGATTCATGAACTTGCATCCAGATCGTAAACTGTCCCTGTCTATAAAGCGGATATCATGGCACAATAAAATGAGGTGGGGTCGACTTATTATGAGCATAAATTACTTTTGACGATAGTATTAAGTAATATAATGTTATCGCTACTAATTTTGTGTATTTACATTTCACAAATATTTGATCCATTTCTTAACAAAAATTAAGTTGTATCGCATAAATATGCTATAAAACTGCCTAATATTCCTTATCATATTGGAGGGTTCTTCTTCTTCTTCTTCAACCAGGATTCACCCACTGTTGAGTATAGGTCTCCTCATATGCACGCCACTCTCCTCGGTCTTGAGCTCTCCGCGTCCAGCTCTTGCCAGCCACTTTGGCTATATCGTCCGCCCACCTCGCCGGTTGCCGTCCCACGCTCCGTCGGCCCTGTCTAGGTCTCCATTCTACCACCTTTCGGCTCCACCTGCCATCGGTTCTACGACTCAAGTGCCCCGCCCACCTCCATTTTCTTTGTGCAATAGTAACAGCTATATTGGTGAATTTAGTACGCCTGCGGATTTCGCTGTTTCTCACTTTATCTCGCAGTGTAATTCCGAGAATAGTCCGTTCCATTTTCCTTTGGGCAACTTGGAGTTTATGGATCAGGGTATTTGTTAGAGTCCAAGTTTCTGCTCCATATACTAAGACTGGTAGGATGCACATCTAGAAGCTCGTCTTTTAATTGAAATAAAAAAAAATTGAGGGTTAATAGGTTGTAATATGATCAATATTACACAGCAACTAACTTCGGTTTTATACAGCTTTATACAGAAGCAAGGCATATGTTCGAGTACTTACAACACTAATGATACGTAATGTCCATTAACACAAATTACTTCGCGGGTGAAAGCAAATTATAATAACAGGTGATATTATGAACTAATTATGTAATAACGTATACTACAGATACCTACCCGACCGCACTTCGCCCTGACGAAAAAATTGTTTCCAGTTTTTAACCAAAAAATGTCGAATGCAATTCACGAACAGAAAAGAAAAATAGTACATGACTTTTTTGTATTATAGATACGTATAAGGATAATATCACTCGTTGTATTGGGGACAAAGTATATTTAAACACGTTACAATGACTTAAGATCGAACATGAGGCTATGTTTAGATTCAAATCCATTATTTTGTCGGAAAAACTAAGTTGAAATTTACTCGGAGGTGAGTTTGTAACGTAGTATCGGTTTCGTTAGGGGCGGCTCGTAACTCAGCCTCAATTTATGTGCGTGCGCCGTTGACGCTCTAAAAGATTAGCCGCGAACTAACACGTAACCCTCGGCACTTTTGATAGTCACCTACCTCTTTTTGTAGTACAGCTGTTATACAGTGTAAATAACATTAGTAAAGTAAAATCCACGCACCAATTTTTATTTATTTCTAGTTGAAATCTTTGCACCGTCCTTTATCCTCAGGGAGTCAAGACTTTTTAATTAGATTTACGTTATCTTTGTAAACGCCGACGCTCACCTCCTATTTCGTATGTCGTAGCAACGCTGCACAAATAACGATTGGAAAAGTCGTCGAGAAATCAAAGAACATTTTCATCCTCATTTTCACCATCGACAAGCGGCTCTTATTATGGAACCCATTACTACCGGTGTCGAACGGTTATCATTATTGAGTTCGTCAGGCAGTCTATAAAGAATAATGTCACGGGTCAGGTCTAAGGATGGGAAATGTATGAGCATAACCAAATTGTGTATTAGAAAACTGACCATATTGTTTTAATTATATGAACACTTTGTTCCCAGCAGGCAAGACGAATATATAGTAGGAAGAGGACTTAAAAAAAACGAGTAATCGCATACGATGACATCTGACGGCCAACTCTACTACCGCCATTATTTTGTTGGTTAGTTCACAAGCCTAGGATTTTTACGGTTAGTTACAATGTGCCAGAAATACTAGAAACATGCAATTGCTGTCGTGATATTTTTCTTTTTATCGCTAAGATATACAAGTCGTCACTTCTAGCGACAATTTTACACATCAATACCTCAGTTACTTCCTCTACGTCAATACCAGATAAAAGAACCAAACACTTTATTGATAACGTAGTGCTAACGTCCCACTCTAAATCTACGAATTATACGAGTACATGTCCACCGTCTCCCTACTTAGAAAACAGTAAGCTTTAGACTGGCGGCAATGCAGTCACTATTTAAATCACTTGTTCAAAAATGTATTCTCGGGACAACAGACTAGGGAAGTCAGGGTAAAGTTTACGACTATGAAGCAAGCCCTGCGTCAACAGCAGTATTGAATTTGTTTCCGGCTGATTCCATTCGGACAGCCGACAATTGCATAGTTTCGCGACTAGCCGAATACAAAATCGACTACCGACGAATGCCAGTACAAAGTGACATAAGAACAGTAATCATATCTTGGTTAGATGATATATATGTCACCGGATGATAACAAGAACCGAAAATTTATACATTTCCTAGGAAATTTATCAACCTTCGTAGGATTCTAAACGTGTCTCGTTTAGAATCCTACGTACTTAATTGTATTAATTTACGCCCACATTTTCGCAAATTAATAAACTTACCGAACAAAAAAACAACCAACGTCGGCTAAGGCCTTAGCCTTAGCCTTCTAACCTATCACGGCCATGTCGGACTACAATGTTACAAACGGTGAACGTAAATTAATACAATTAATCTCTCGTTTAGAATCCTACGAAGGTTGATAAATATCCTAGAATTTCCTAGGAAATTTATAAATTTGCGGTTAATTTTATCTTCCGGTGACATATATATCATAATTGCTTATAGCTTCAAAACTAGCATTATATATTCTCATCATATCAAAGTTTAGAAGTCAAAAGTATAGAAATACATTTAAATGATGAGGTGTGACTAGAGGGGTTCAGCACATAATGATTCCATGCATTCATATGTGTATTTTTTGTATATTCTATTATTAAGTCTTCATTTAAGACGACCTGTTTGGTTTCCTACTTTTTAGTCACAGATATAAGTACATTTAATAGCGTATTGGTTCCTATCTCCAGGTATGTACTTCAAAATTCCATTTATATATATATGTATATATACTACAATATCTTAGCTGAGAAGTGGGTATGATAATGTCACACCACTGCCTACTCATTCATGACCGCGGGGTACCTTTGGAAAAGAGTATAATATACTTCCATACATATATAACAAGTCCATACATATATAGAAATATTTATTCTTCTTCTTTAGACTCTTATTACCTTATCTTATTCTTTAGACTAGAGCATCCAACCTAGAACCTGCGTGTCTTAATGTGAGCCGTACCACTTTAACACGTCGTTAATACAAAGGTAATATGAATGTTCTAGGAATTTTGCAATATTACATAATCCCTCAATAAACTTTATAAATGAAGTTTGAAAAGTCTCATATATAAAGTAAATTAAGCTAGAAATTACTTGGAGGAGTTCAAGATCTAAAACGCTAAATGTGTCTTATGTAAGGAAGTTACTTTATGAAATGGTATAAGTTCGGTTGGGGAATACATTCAGGGAAATTTATAGAAATAGGTTTTTTACGCTACAAAGCGCTAACAGCATATTACGGTACCAGCAGATGTACTTATTTCAAAACGGGTTAATACGATTGTCGTCGAATTTTGTGAGCACCTTGTAACCAGCTAATTCGAGACAGATCTAGTGATGACCCTAACAAGGTTTGGCCAAGACAAAAAAAGATATTCAGCTACTGCACGTCAAATTACAAATAGAAATGTAATAATATCTAAACCAGCTATGCATATAAATAAATGTATGCTGATTACGTAAATACCGCAAATTGTCTTCTATTACTGAGTACATTCACTCACGTTCTGCGTCGTACCTACTTATATAATAATAAAAACTGAATCACGACTTTTTATAGGTACTTATGCTTTTTAATATCTACTGTTATTCACTATACAGCACTGTAGTATAACCGACAGAAGGCATTGCAAAAATATAGGTGTACTTTAACATCACAAAATACTTTAAGGTACTGTAACATACATATAACAATATTGTGAACTGTTTAGAAAATATTTTAGGTTCTTTGTCACTTGTAAATTTGGTACAGTACTATCACTCGAACAGATTATAAGCACACGTGTAATCGTAATCGGATTCAAGGGTAAAATGGCGGCATTTAAGGCTGTATAAATAGAACGCTGTGAGATATAAACGGACGATCAATGAATAATAAAAAAAACATTTTTAATTACATGCGTATGCAGTATTTCATGTGTGTGCTGCTTACCATCGAGGAGTTCCCTAGTCAGGACCCAATCCTGTTTTCAGCAACCATGTAATGGTTAACCCAAAAACCCGCTGTCATAAAAAATGTGCAAATTTGTTGCGGTTCTGTTTTGATATTTGACTAGCAGACAGTAACAATATGACAACAGTGCAACCTCAGGTCCAATGAGACTTCTCAGGTACTTCTCTAACTACTTACTAAGTTAATATAATAGTCGGTAAGTACAGTTAAGTAGTGCACGGCCCCTTTTAATTGATTAAGCGATAATTGCGCCCTAAATTTTTATAGGTTATGTCGATAGAAATGTGGTCGAAATTACCCTATGGGGTGGGAGTGAGGGTGGAGGCGACGGGACTTCATGGCGTCGGTGAGGGTGGGAATGTAATATCAGTCGAGTAGTGATATTGCGGTTTCTAACTCGCGTGCCCGCGCTGTACACTCGCCAAGTCCATACATACCTACCGTATTTATAAATTATGTACTCCATATATTAATGTAGCTGTCTAATTCTACGTACAATTTAATTACATCATGTGAAGTCTGTCTTCTATGTAAATTATTTTTAATAGGTACCTAATAATAGATCATATGAGAAGATGAAACAGCTGTTGATCTTTTACATTACGCTAATTGGATTTGTAATGCTACGCCGTTTGTTGACTTCTGATTTCTAATGGAGATAAATAAGAAAATTTTAACAAATACCTACTAATGAAAAATACATTAATATTATTTTATTATGAGGACAGCCAATAAAACATATAACAGAATGAGCAGTAGCATGCAAGGCTTAAAAATGGCTGCAATGCAATAAAACTGCTTGCATGAACATTCTTCAAACCAAAACATAAATGCTGCTTGGCGGAAAATGTGGAGCGGCACTGGCTAAGCCGACACACAAACACATAAACAAAAGCATGGAATACGTTTTTATTTATGGAAGTTTTTCAACGATTAATTACCCAAGTATAGAAGCAAACATCGTTTTGCAGAACTAAGTTCTCTAACAATGTGATCATATCAATAACTACGACCCTTCCCTTTGTGATCGCAGTTAGTATTGCCATCGAACGATATCCGGCGGCTTTAAGGATTTGATATTGTAACAAAAGATCACATTTTAATATTCATAAACGTCAGTTATCAAATGAATGGATTTCGCAACTGGATATTCACCGAGCCAATGCGATAAAGCTGGGTACAGTCAGCGATAAAAGTAGATCAACAGAATCAGAATGTCAATACTCCACTAGTTCTAATTCAATTACTACGTACCCCTTCACTCAAATTACGCCTTGTGTTTTACGTTCGTTTGTGTTAGAGGGGTACGTAATTTAAGACTGAAAGTTCTCTACCAGCAATTTTATTAATGCACTTTTGACTTTGACAGTACAATGACTCCTATTTGTACCGTTTTGTTTCTAAGTTTTATTATTTTAAAGTATTTTAATTAAAACAGACATTGTTTTGAGGAAGAAGATTATGACAAGCCGGCGGCGGTTTGACGCGAACAAAAAGATTTTGCGGTATTTCATTTCACCAATGCAGGGTTGGAAAGGGTTAGAAATTATTCAAGATTCCACCGAGAATTTTATTGTATTTATTTTTAACAAAGCTTAATTTGTAGTCAATAAAATTTTATTGACTACAAATTAAGCTTTATACTGTGTTAAATGAAATTAACGTTTCGGTTGGTCTGGTGACTAAGCGGAATATTACATTCAAAGTCACGGGTTCGATTCCCATGCATAGCAAGAGTAAGGAGTCTACTAATTTACGAGTAATAGTCGATCAACCTACAACATCTAGTTAGGTGTGTAAAGCCTTCATTGAATCCCCTTTTATAATAATTTTGACACAACTGTAAAAATAATGTTGCAAATATGAGTGATATGTTATCCGAAATGAAACCTGTTTGGGGTTACAAAGAAAGCCTGTAATATGCGTGGTCCAACACGGATTTGGTCTATAATATCTAAACTAACAAACTCATTAATTTGCTAATTTTCATAGAAAAGCACAAACCGGGACAATGGTGTCGATTCTGTTGTTCAAAATTACCAAACTTAACTAAATTGACAGGTCTAAAAGTCTTGCTATCCCTTTCTCTTGTGCGGGGTTAAATAAGGATGGCATTATTTTTAGACCTGTCAAATTAGTTAAGATTAGTAATTTTGAACAACAGAATTGGCACCATTATGATATTAAAATTATCATATTGTAAATTAATTATGATGTAGATTTGTGCAGAAGATCTGCTCCTAAAAACTTACACCGAACAATAAGTGTGTAATAAAAGTAATTGAAAGGATAACGACAACAATATAACAGAAATGAAATGTACTGGTACTGACAACTGAAGTCGTTAATCTGTTATTAAATGGGAGCTATAAATGTCAACCCTAGAGCGTCCGTCGTCTGAGCGACTGACAACCACCGGCCATTGTTACCTACTTGTACAATTTAACATTAAAATAACGTTTAACAGGATTACTATTTTAATAGCGAAATACCACTGACTGACAGACTCATCACGAGATCACCTAAACTTAATGACTACAATGACTTGAAATTTGCCATTATTATTCCATTCTTAACGTGGATCTGGATACCCAGTAAGAAACGATTTAGAGCTAATCCTATCCAAATTTTTGGTCAACCTATTATAAACCCTATTGCTATATAGGGAAATTAAGATTAAATTTTATATATATGTTCACATAATGTCACTGTTTTACTACTACTTTAAAAACATAAGTCACAAAGGAATAAATGAAAACAATAAAGTGACCTATTAGTTTGCCCACAGTGCATCTTGATGAAAGTCTTAATTATGCTAACTGGCTGTTATGACGTCATATAAATTTTCTGTTGTCCCGCAAAACCTACTCGTATTATGTAAAAATATTTTTGTAATCTATAATTACAATTTTATGAACGCATAAGCGGCTTGAAGACGAATCAGTAAGCAATAAGGACGTGAAAGATGCTTGGCTTAACGAGTCGTGTCACATGAAAAGACAACACTTTAAATTAATCTCCGAATTATATTTACGAGCGGGGTATTTAATGTTGTGTAGCCACGGCGTAATAACGGGAGAAAAGTGTAAGTAGTGTGACACGGGCCGGCCGCGCGGGCTCGTTCCGCCAGATCATTGTTATTTATCTGGGTGCCTCCCCGCTTTTATTTTGTTCCTGTCCGCCCCGGTTTATTTGTCTTCGGGATCTGAGGGTACATTAACGTATTTTTCTTCTCTATTAGGGAGACGGTCGGCGGCTCACCTCCAAACTTTGCGCCGGGATCCACGAAATCCGAATCCGGCGTTTGTTTACTTGTTTTTTTATTTCCAAGAATAAGTCAAATAAAAGTTGACGATTGATTGTATTGTAGGAGAGCTCGTAATCACGAGGAACCGGGAGTTTCGATGCGATAAACCGAGAGTTCGTTTACGGCGCGCTATCAATGTGATTGGAGCTAAAGAAACTAAACCAAGTTTTGTACTCCGAGTTGTGACTCGGCGATTAATACTCTTTACCTTCACACAGTATGTGTTTACGTGTCCACACCACATAACTAGAGCATTTCTTGTAAAACACTGATTCACGCAGCAATAAATAGTTTCACTATTTTAAGACGTCCTTCGCACGATTTCAGAGTGCCCGTTACATGACTGGAAATTACCCGTGCCGATATTAACCCAGAATCCACCACATTTACATAATACAGTTTTTAAGAATGACTTTCGGTTTTATTTCTCACTATCTGTAGGTATATTGGCGGTAACTTAGTAGGTCGTAATAAAAGATGCGAACTTGGTGATAAAGCCTAGAGTGGATGAATTAAGCACAAAAGCTCCATTAGTGGTAGAGTTGTTTCAAAATTAAATGATCTCGAGCAATAGCGGGCTGGTATAACAAGCAAATTGCCAGAAAGAATAAATCTATCCTCGCGAATCGGTTGCATGAAAATTGCAACAGCGGAGATAGAGGCTCGCCAGCGGAGCGGACAATTATAACGAGACGGCATAAATCAGAATGAGTTGTGGCGTGTTATTAGGGCTATCCACCATCCAATACGAAGACGGAACGAGCTCGATGGAACTCGTAGTCTCCTAGTTGCTGCTCACTTTAAAAATATTTTTTCTCCCATTTCAAACTTGTCCTTATAATTAATGCTTGTTTTTGACGTTTATATTAATATCTATATTTCTTCAGACTGAAATCAAATGTTTTTAAATGATATATTCAAATGAATCGAGAGCTTTACGCTTAAAATTTATTGACTCCTCAAACATTGCATTAGAATCGCATTAGGACAAAATACGTCGATATCTCGGAACCGTTTAACAAAATTTACGATTATCGATCGTCGGTATTTTTACGTGATTGCTTATTAGGTTGGTAAGTTTCTGGTATGTTTTCGTGTGGAACTCTTTTGAATATTCGATGTTAACAGGGAGCCAATCGAGAGGCCACGTTTGCCGAGGAGACAGTTCTCATGCTCGTGAATACAAATAGATGCTTACAAGGACTTACCTTTTCACAAATTATCTCGTGGCTACCAACCGGCAGCGTAACCTGGGAACAAATTTTTATAGATAGCTTATTTAGTTTGAACAGAATGAAGGCAATCCTATCTTCTCAATATTAGGGACGGAATTGTTCGTTCAATATGTTTATTAAAACTGTAAAGGCAAGGAAATAAAATGTTTTGTAGAAATTACGCTTTTATGGATGAAACTTGTAATTTTATTTTAAACCCGCGTAATAAATGCGTGAAGAAGCACCATAGAGCCAACAAAAAAAATATGAACCTCGGAATAGTTTCTAGTGTCGAATACAAACTAGGACTACTTAGGTGTTATATTGTGCAAACTACTATGTATAGTCACCGACCGTATAAAGTTAGACTAAAATAATAATTTTATAGAGTTGTGAACATGGTGAAAGAGTAATTTGTCTGTTCCGTTGTGGTTCGGAGGAGTGTTGGGGAGGGCCGGAGCGGAAGCACATGACAACTAGCAAATGGTGCTCTCGTATCTACGTTCGTGGGTGAACAACGCTTTCGCCACGCCACGTGTATCTTACATAAATTATTTACACATTGCCGTTTTAATTAACATGAATACTGTTTAGCACATTTTCCAGTGAGTTAGTAAACTACTTAAAATTTCATTAAGCCGAAAAGTTACAATGGGGATTGCTAACATTAGACGAACGATACAGGTACATTGATAAAGACTCCTGGAATAAGTAATGGATATCAAAATTATTATGTTTTAGTGTTCCTTACCAAAAATTAAATAACGGAAGCATTGGAAGAACGTACAAGAACGCTGAACCTTAACTGAACGTTATATTCACAGCAATAATAATTGGATTATTAAAAATAGGTTAATTTATAATTAGATAGTTTTAACACAATATTTGTACGATTTATAATGTTATACAATATAAGGTATAATTATATTTTTCCAAGAATGAAATAATACTCGTAAACATAAAGCACCCAAACTGTACAGTGTAATGAGACAGAGGCAATAAACAAATGCCCTGCTTATTGCAGCATTCGTAGGCTAGTTTACGAAAGCATAAAATATGATAAGCATCAGGCAATGAGATTCAGACGGTATCCTATTTATTTGTATTTACGAGCAAATCGAGCCTTGACCCCGAGCACCCGGGACCTACTGCCGTTAGGAAAACAACTTCTGTTTCATAAACACTGACTTGTCTCGCCCGTGCCGTTTTCATGATTTACCATCCAATCAAATTGGTCTGCCCTTGTAGCTAGGTAATTTGTGTTCGAATGGGTTTGTTATTTAACAAGGGATCGATCGGCGTGCCACGGAGTGCATTGAAGTTGTATGCGGGCGTATTGCCGATCGCCGCGGGTAAACAACGCTCGTTCGGGCGGCAGCTGGCTGCCTCGTCTGCACCCGACGCGCAATATCCCTCTTGCAAAATAAAGGAGTTCTCAGCGACAATCGGTCGCCCTCCTTACCCTCACCCGAGAAATACAAACGCACGCCTTCGAATGACTTTACAAAATTTGCATGGTTCGGACGTTTTTTTGCTCTATATTTTCACGTTTAGAAAAGCAATTTTTGTACGTCGCCCGCGATACGGAACGCGGGAAATTGCACTCGTTCCTGAGCGGGAGAACAGTGGGAATGGAGTGGCGCGCGGTATTGTGCCCGCTAGGAGCGAACGATTGCTTTTGGGGAGCTTTATTGCCCCCCACACTTCTGGACATTTGAGTATCCTCTATACGAGATTATTTCAAAATAAATTCACACACAATATACGAGAACGATTACATTTTTGGGAAATAATATCGCCTTTTAGAAGGGCACTTGCATTTTCCTCTGGTGATTTTTGCATTTCAGGGTCGTCTTTTGTTTACCACTTCACAGAGCAATGACCGCAACACAGTTTTGTTCCCACTGCAGGTGCTTATAAATAATGAGATATTTGGTAATGATTTCAATCAAGGAGTCTTGCTAACTTTTACATTTAGATTATTCATATTGACATTAATGGATAAGTTGAGTTCATCAAAACTTCAATCGAAAACCAATCAGAAGTGATATCGAGCTCGTAAAGATCCATTATGAAAATCTTAAGAAATAAGACGTCACTAAGAATTATATGTTTTCTCGTTGAATGAAAGAGTTAGTGAGGTGGGAGGATTCTCGAATATTGTCGGGGTCAATTACAGAAGCGCCTCGCCGGCGCGGCTTGGTGCAGCGAATTATCTTCATTACGCGTCGCGGAACAACAGACTGCTCATTACGTTAAAATACTCGCCTCTTTTTTAATATACCTAATCGGATTGCGATCGTAGCCAATTAGTTTTCATCGACCTATCAAGAGCTGTGTGTTGTTTTTAGGATTAAAACTATATATTTTTTGTATTCGGATATTCTAGTGTGCATTTTTATGCAGGGTCTTTTTGGGGAGAATTAGGCTAGGATTTTAAGTGTATTGTTAATTGTGATAACTAACACTTAAATGTGTATTTTTGATCGTCTTCAAACATATTCTCCACAAATTATAGTAGATGCCATAATAGCTGTGCCCGCGACTTCATACGCGTAGAGCATAGGCGTGGAGTTAATTTTGATTACAATTGTTTTTTTCTTGCGCGGGACATTAATTATTTTTCTAAAGTAAAAGTAGGCTGTGTTACGCCTTGTAACATCAACTATCTGTGGGTGAAAGCATTGTTATCTTCGGTTCAGCCGTTTCAAAGATTCGAAATAAACAGACAGACAGACATTTTTTTTATTGTTAGAAGTAAGGTAACGCTGGGTAACGCATGTACTCATATGCCTTTAGTAACTAGCTGTTATTTTGACATAAGAAACAGACACTTCAATTATATTTATTTAAATAGTTTTAAAAACTAATAAATTCA
The DNA here is from genome assembly GCA_951449985.1 of Falcaria lacertinaria. NCBI lineage: Eukaryota > Metazoa > Arthropoda > Insecta > Lepidoptera > Drepanidae > Falcaria > Falcaria lacertinaria. The sequence goes on from OX602110.1 coordinate 4,700,319, forward strand.
TAGGTTAAAGATCGTCCGTTTCGGAAGGAAATCGTAACAATAGTTCGTTCATATTATGAAAGCTACAAATCATTGGTCTGGGTATTTTGCTTCATAAAACTTCTGTGTATAACTTTACTGTTCATTTCGGGGTGGTTCTGGAGCACATGATAGTAATAAAATGTATTTTCCTTCAGAGAAGCCATTCATCTTATCCATACTTATACTAGGTTTAGTCTGTGACTTTAAACGCGTGGGATAAACAGGCAAGCAAAAAATATAAAGAAAAAAATACAACTCAGGTGTAGCTTCCAGAGATCTCCCCATGTACCAAACGCCGACATCTATTAGTCTGTCTGTTCGTAAGTGCACTTATATGTAACTCGATCACTAATAATCTATTAGGATTTTTAGTCAAAGATATTTTATCTTGTTTTAGTATACTCTGGTTCTTGTTAGCTACCGCGTGGGTGAAATCGCAAGCAGCTATTTAATATATTTTTCTGGTTCCGAACCTTAAAAGGAAAAAAGGAACCCTTATAGGATCACTTTGTTGTCTGTCTGTCAAGAATTTTTATCTTAAGAACGCGTGGATTTATTAAATTGTAATTAATATGAAATACCCGGGTCTATGGTCACTTTCAGCTATTAAATAATCAAACGTGACAGACTAACTTAAAATAAATATATTTTCTACATAGGTACAGACAAAATTTGTCAGACACAGACACTATACAAGTAAGATAAAAAAACAAGCAAAGAGTAAACTTTAAAATAGCGAAATCGTATTAATGGTGAAATTGTGTGCGCTATTGAAGTTGAAATGGAAGAGCGACGTTCGGAAAATATTAAATTTTAACATTAATGCAGGAAGATAGTTTTTTATGTTTCTAGTATTGATCCAATGTAAAAATACAATTTGGATTTGGTAACATCACACCGGTCGATACAAACGTACTTATATTAAAAGCTTGTTTTTTATCGTTTATCAGATATCCACTTTGTTTTATTTGTTTCCTATCAAATGTTACAATTAAGTTTGTTTATTTCCTATCATATGATACAATTAAGTTGTAACATAATTATGATAGGAAATAAACAAAACAAAGTGGATATCTGATAAACGATAAAAACAAGCTTTTAATATAAGTACGTTTGTATCGACCGGTGTGATGTTACCAAATCGAAATTGTATTTTTATAAGAACTACAAATAATAATTGGCTTTTTCCAGGTGACCGATTTCCGTACAAATTGGTTAATAAGGTCAGATGGCAGTCGCTTTGTGTTGAAATCGGGTAAACAGCCACATATAGGGTGCCGTCCCAAAAAAATCTTCAGGATAAGACCAGGACGACGATAAAATATAGTATTTATAATACTGTATATCCATGGTTATAGTAACAATATAATATATGTATACCAAAGAGTAAAATTATTTGACTGGAAGTTAAAATGGAGGCAGCTCCTATTTTAAGCGAGAGGTGTCTTTACGACCTGGCTTTCTTCATAAAGATCAAAGTTAGGAACCCTATTGTCTATGATAATAATCGGGCACAAATACATACACGATAGTATTATAAATGTGGTTTTTAGCACGAAATCATACTAATAATAACGATTACATTACTAACAAACAGCAACTTCTAAATTAATTCATACTGAAATGATCTATTAATATTATGCTTTACCACTATTGCACGCCACTCGCAATAATTTGACTAAAGAGACTGAAATTATAAGAGTAGGTAAGATAATATTGGATGTCATACAGAATGACAGTGTTAAATGGTACCTACTATATTTGTGTATTTTAGTGAATAATTATAACAAATAGGTCGTGTAAATCTCGTGACGAGGTCGATTCGCGGTCGACACCGATGTAAGAGTTACTCAATGTGGCTTGCGATACCTATTTGACTTTTTTTCTCAACCTGATCGTTCCAGTAGGATAATGTTTTCGAGTGTATGTTTGTATATTTCTTGGTTCGCTTTTTTTTATATATTTTTATTCTTATTTATATGTGTATTAAGTTTCGTCAAGTTTAGGGGAAACATTGGGAATATTATTTATTTATGGCGACGGTGAATTGACTAACTCATAGCAGATGGATATAATAATAATGTATGGTTTTAAGACACATCAAAATCAACATATAATTACTGTTAGATATATTTTTAGAAACAGAAACTTCTACTTACACATAATATTTTTTCGAGGAAGTTTTAAACAGAACAGATTGAAGTGAGGTACATACCCTCTTTTCTATTTTCATCTCTCTTCAATCGTTTTTTATCTCATACGAGTATCATTAACCTTAGTTCGCTGAGGTTTTTTACTTATAATAAGGACATCAGGTGGCGCTTCATTGTTTAGATTTTTTTTGAAAATGATTTTTTTTAGGCTCAATGTAATGTTGCCCCTATTAAAAACACATAGATGATGTTTCAGACTATAACATAGTATTATTTATTGCCATAGAAAATTAATTATAAGTAATCGAAAAACCTTCGAAATATATGTAGGTACTGCTATCACTACTTAGCCATAGTTGAGGGCTAAGAAAACGATACCTTCGCTGGCGATGTTATCGATACCGTGTGCTATGAACATGAGTCAGAATATATACAGATGTGATATTATAATCAAATTATGTTTCGCGGTTACGGTACGTTCGTCATGCCGGTGTAATTGAAAGATTAAACGAAGTAAAGTTAGCAATCTAACTTTTACTGCTGTTATGTAAAACCTATTCATTTAACCTATTTAATTCTATTTAGGATTAATCATTCAAGCAATCACACGATACGAGCTCGATAAAGCAAATTACAGCCGGTAACAGGGAAGGTAGAATTCAATTTTACTTTGACCTCTCAAATACGCAACATAAAGACCAAGAAAAGACGCTAAGTAAATTATGAAAAGACGCTAACTAATAAGCAAATAATGACCTTATGCCATTATTAATAAGGCAATGGATCGCTATTGATCTTCAGGTCTGTTGATATGTATTTTATATACGTGCAACTGTTTTTATTTGCAGTGTAACAAGATCATAATTGAAATCCTTTCCTGAATTATTTACGTTATGGAAATCCAATACAATGTTCAGGTAAGCGCCGACCTTTCCCAGGAAATTTATTTCACAGTAAAATAAAGGAACCGAGATTTATTAGCAAAAACACTCATTGTTTTTTCTTAATACTTGGTATGTCGCATTTATTATGCTTACTTATAATATATCTTGAGGTCGTTGTCATCGCATAACTCGAAAATATATTCAGCGTAGACTACCCGAAAAAAGGTCAAACAATTTGGGAATAAATTAGGATAACGTTATGAACGACTTTTGGCTCCACTAAATAAGTAAGAAAAGTTCCTACTCTATAAAACTTTGCGTCAAATTTAGATCTATGACAGTATTCAGTGTTATGAGAGGTCGGTTCGTATCTTCGTAGCTGTGGAAGATATGAATCTCCGAACCGACTAATGGAGGTGCACTGTCGAACTCACAATAATGCAGAAACCTCAGCCGACGAGTGCAAACCTTTGCAACAGTGTTAATTTCAACGTGTACGTTAATTACTTAACTGTATTAAGGCGGATAGTAAATTACGTGGTCCAAGCCTCATATCTGTAATAACTCCCTGCATACGTGTTTGCACAAACATTACCCTGGCAACGGTAAATTAATTCGCGTTATTAACCTTGCGCGTAATGACATCAAGAGTTTTAGGTCAAGATCCGCTTACAAGAATAGCTTTTGCATTTTGCAACTGTGTTTTAGTGGATTTGTGGTCTCTTGTATCTTTATAATTGCAAGACAGATTTCTTGCTTTACATAATTATAAACTGTATTACTAAGATATTTTATGTGGCGTACACCTGGTGCAATACATCTGCTTGCATGACAGTGTTAGTCTCAACACGAGTAATTCATAGGATCATGACTAATTCCATGTGAATGGTTATCAGTGCTTTTTCTTAATTTTTACGTACGAAATTATTTTAAGTACGAAAGGTAAAAGGAAGGGTTATGTTTTTAGCAGTCTATGTATGTTTGTATTTACGTATGTTCCACCGTGGCGCTTTACTACTCATTAAATTTTCATAAATGAGGTGTCAATCGATCGCCATCATTGTCTGGGGGACATAGGCTATATTATTAACCACAACCACACACTACGCAAAGTCAAAAGGGAGGGTTATGATTTTAGCAGTCTATGTATGCTTGCCTATTTCGAAGTGGGCTATTCACCAATGATGCCACTTCTATATTTTTAAGTCAACGTCTGGGGTATTATTAGTAATGACTTACGGGCTCGTCGCTGCTAAACTCGACAGACACCCCGTTAATGACGCCGGCCGACGGAGTGCACTCAATTTTATTTATTGCCTTTCGTGAAAGTCACTTAACTAACGGTCTACAAACTGAAACAACCAAGTCGAGTTGCATTCTAATCCTTTCTCTATGGCTCTAGAAATTTTGTACAATAGGTGTGGCGTACCAGCGATAAAGTACCGTAGCACATTTGTGAAGTGGTAGCAATAATGCGTAAAAAATATTTGTAATAATTTTTGGATATGAAATAAATATATAAGCTAATTTTACATGTCATCATGCCAAGTTCCTTTCGGGGTAGGCAGAGAGTATAAAGCGTCATTTCACTCTTGTTTTGAGTACTTATTTTGTTTTTTAGATATTCATATGTTATCGATACTGATTTGGTAATATTTGTTGCGTATTTTTTTATTATACTATCTTGTTATAATATAGCGGCCAGACAGACAGACATTTATCAAATATTTTGTCTACCCGTGCGAAACCGGAGCGAGCAGCTAGTATAATATATAGCCTATGTTACTCAGTGATAATGTAGCTTACTAACGATGAAAGAATTTTTAAAATCAGTCCAGTAGTTTTTTTTGAGCCTATTCAATACAAAAATACAAATCTTTCCTCTTTATAATATAAGTATAGATTGTGATATCACTTTTGTGTTCACTTTTTTACAATTTTGTTTCATTCAATCACATTAATTATTTCTTGATTGTCGGTTAGTTAGGCACCCGAGTTAGTTATTTTGTCATTTCGCATTCGTTAGTTGTCTACAGTACATCAGTATAACTCGAGTATTATACCCGTTAAGCGTTTCACTGGCACTGTAAGCCTCTTGTAAGTATCTGTAATGCTCTAGTAATCTACTTGAGAAACATACGTTATAAATTATTTACAATAGTTTTACTTGTAAAAACCGCTTGAAAACACGATACTCACCAATTATTCGAGGTTTGTTATGATTATTGTTTTTATACGATCGATAATGTTGCAAATGGCTGTTAATAAGAAAATTCACAGTAGCTGTTGAGGTACAAAGATGTCATGCTTTTCGTTGCAATTCGGCGTAAAAAATTCCATAAATTTTGGTGGTTTGACAAAAAGTAATTTGTACTAAAACAATATTATATTATTATTCATAAAAAATATAAAGTTTATAAAATATATAAACATTACAATACGAGTGTAATAGGGTTGCAGAATATGTCCAATAATTCTGCGGGTAAAACCGCGAGGCAGCCAAAGTTACCGTGGGCTGCAGCTAGTTAAAAATAATCACGGTTGCTTTTGCGCAATCTTAATATATTTCGGCCTAAATTATTATCCGTCAGGGTGTATTAAGCCGCCGCCACATTATTTCTGTAATTCATTAGCGACATCAATTTTTCAAAACCGGTGGCCCATCCATCCCATAGTGAACCATTAATTTTTCTGATGGATGTCAAGTGTGCCCCAAGTTTATGCAGTAATCAATCAAGAATAAATCAGGGATGTTACGGCCTACTAATTTTTATTAATATTAAGCGTCCTCCTGAATGTTCGTCATCTAGTTCGAGAGGATCCAATATTTAAGAGATATTTAAATTTGTGATAAAATTAATAGCCGTGTACTTACGAGTTTTGGTATGTGCAAATATTGTGCTAATATTGTGAAGCCGTGGTAGTATTGTGGTTGAAGCAACGGCCTGTCATCTGATGGGCCCAGGTTCAAAGCCCGGCCTGTACAAATGAGCTTCTCTAAGCTTAAGTACAGTGATTAAACATACCACGAGCTGAAAAAGAGAGGTAAGAGCGAATTGGGATCTTCCGTGGGTTATCCCATTAATATTGGAGCCGCCCGACTGGGGACTGTACCTCCACCTAACAGAAGACCGCAGTAAAATAACAATACTTTGATGTCGTGTTGTGTTTCTACGGTAAGTACCAGTGCTCCATGAGGATACGCTGGGCTAGTAGTTATGCTGCTAGCTCTATGACTCGTCATCAACAACAGGGTTGGCAACTCGTTAGTGATATCCCTGGTATTGCTAGCGGCTATAGGCAACGGTACACCATCCGGTGGGCCGAATGCATGTGGGCCACTTTAATGTTAACATATGTAGTTCCATAAAAAGTTTTGAAAATTAACTACATAGATCACCATAGATAGGAACTGTCTAGAAATAATTAGATGAAAACAGTTTCTATTCTAGTGTTTCATATTATCAAAGTAGGTAGGTAGGTCTTACCAATTCGGTAACAGTATCATTATATTATGTAAATACGAAGCTAGTAAATGGTGAATATACTGACACTGAAGACGAAGCCGAGAATATATTTTCTTATTCCTAACACCGAAATACTCGTACAAACCTCTACAGATATTTATTTGTACCCATATAAAAAAAGTTATGTAGTTTGCGAGCTAATCCCGTTGAAGTGCGTAGTATATTTCATAGATATCATTTCAGGGTGGTTATAAAAGAACAAATTGGCTAAGGCGTACTATTTCTCGAAAGACCGTTTGGCTGGTGTATGCTTAAAAGCCTCATAATAAGACGACAAGCGAGCCTACAAATCATAATAAATTCGGCGAACTTATTAAGTCAGCCGCCAACAAACAATGGAGCGAGTTATTGGCGATCTACCCTCATTTTACCTATCCCCCACCCCACTCCGAGAGAGACTCCTTCGGGGCCAACAAGTAGAGCAATCTTCATTTATCGGAAAGAGCTCACTGGAATCAAGAAAACACTAATTAACAGAGTAACAACAGTCAGCTAATAGCTATAGGTGATCTCGCTAATAGCCTTCAAGGGGATTGGAAGGGCGATTGTTTAGTGAAATTTTATAAAATGATACGGTTTTCATTTTCATCGCCGCTAATTAGCAGTTAGCCTGAATAATCCGTAATTCCATAAATTAATATTAGAAACAATTAATTTAATTAAGATACATTTTGCATTTATAGTGAAACAAATTTAATGATTAATACGAAAAACCGTAGAATGTAAATGATTGCCATTCTTGAAGGCTTATTGTATGTTTATGTGTTGTTATGAATAAATGTTATTTATTTCTTTCTTATAAATCGAGAATGTACCTTCAGATTAGTGAGTCGTTTACAAAACCCTCTTGATGATCTTAATATTAAAATGTTAACGAAGAAAGTTTAAAACATAACGGTTCATAATAATGTAAAATACTAATAATACATTATTCACAGTTCCACGCTAGGATTCCGCACGCAAGAAACTAAAAACACACACACACACATATAAATTTACGTCTAAAACATAAAATTTTACTGCAGCAATTTGAAATGTTTTGAAGTCATTTTGCATTTGTTTGCGAGTATTATAGTAAACTAACCGATTATACGTGTAGAAAGTAGCATTTAAAGGCACTTACAAAAATCTGTTGAATAAAAATAACAGTTAAATACTTCACTAACGGCTGTATTTAAATTTATTTGGTATCACGTGTTGTTATAAAGTTTGAGCCCACTGGAGCGCTCTGCCAATTTAGAATTATTTATAAAAGCCTAAACTATTTATAAGTGACATTTCTAATCTTCTTATTAAATTAATAACCTGTTTATTGTGGCCATAAAATACTTGAGAGCTTTACATCGCTCAACAGTATGTAATACATAAATGCGCGCCAACAAATAATCTTGTTTTATGTTTCGATAATTATTATACACAAAAATAAGAAATTATTGAATTTCTGCTTGCTTATTACGGAATTCATATTTTATAAGCGTCGTATCATCTAATAGACGCTTATAGAGGTGTTAAACATTATTTAGTTCAAGAAATAAAATCCTAAGTGGTCAAGAATCCTCAATTACCTCTGATAGTGATATGATTCCTAAACTATTTAAAATAGACCATTAAAAGTTAAATTGTTAAACTTGGATACAATTTAATTAAATAAGATTGCAGCAATACAATCACAAAACGTGTGCCGTTGAGTCGTCCTTCGATATCACATAAATAGAAGGTGCCGCGCGACTTGTCCAATAATAGTCCAAATATCGTCCAATAATTGGGCACGGCCGTCCGAAAGTGTGGGGCAAACAATAATGGGCGAAGACAGACCGGGCACGTAAACCGAGTCGCAGAATTAATCAGTTAGACACACTTGCGCCGAACTAAGGAAGAGTCGATTAGGAGGGTACCTCCAGGATTATTGAGACATTGGCGGCGGCATGCCAGCTGCGGCCGGGAACTCGCCGATATTGCCCCGGCCCAGGGCTGGCCGAACTTGTTCTCAACTGACCAACTATTTCAAGCTCCGGCGTGAAACTCCAGCGTTCTATCATATTTATTGGAAAAAGGAGTCTCGCTCTCTCAGTGAGTGTGGCCCCTCTTTGTGTTCAAGTATCGAGATATTTCAGTGTTTATGTTTTGGAATGATGCCATACGTTCCTTTTTAATGCCAGGAGTTATTTATAAAGAGCAGGAAATATTTTTTATCGGCGCACGTTTCCTGATCCCGACATTACAATTAATAAGTTCAAATTATTGTATAATAGGTTCAGTAAAGACAGCTGGGCACAAAAACAAATTTGCAAACTTACTAAACATGCTTGCGTGTAAAAAGCCTTAAACTCGTGCTAAAGAGACAATGTCTTGAGCTCCCCCATAGTAAGAATGTGTACCGATTACAATAAAACTAATAAGTCCATACCTGACATTGACATTTTCCATGACTCAGCACCTATTTTTAAAGCCAAGATTGTAAAAATGTTAGAGGTACTATAAACACTGATTTTGTTACTTTTTATTATTATATTCCTCAAATAGCCATACAAACTATTATACTTATCAGAGTTACACCTCACTATTAGTAATATGTTCTATAACTATTGTCGTTTTACTGAAGCTGTGTTAGCCCTTAATTGGCATGTATATTAGAATAAGTTTTTGGTTATCAATGAATAGATAAGAATAAGAATGCCAAATGTGCCAAACATGCTGTGGGCAACCTATTATTAAATAAATAAATGTCCACGGTCGTATCTATAGAAATAATTACTTATTGTATTATTTAATCAGCGACATGAAGAAAAATATTCAATTGACTTGAACTTCAACTTGAAGATAGACATAATATATCGAATATAGGAGTAGGTAATGAAATTAAGACTAATAATATGTATGTGTCAATTTAAAGAACAAAGAATGACCTGACCTGCAAACGAACAAGCAAACTAGTTACACGAATAAAAACGCAACATACTATATGCGACACACAAACACGAGTTAAATTGATAGTTCGTTATCTTCCTCGTAACGAGATTATTTAGTTACAAGCCGAGTTGCGATCCGCATACGAGCTGGGCGCAGTTCACGGGTCGAGTAAATTTTATTTGAACCCGTGCGCCAGTGGAATGCTCTTTGTATTTCACACTAGTTTCCATAAGGTTAATGGTTTGGACTAAAACCAACAAATCGGATACAGAAGATAGCACTTGTTTTCATAACCAAGTTGTCGAATACTTTTTCAAGAAACATAGTTTTATTGCACAAAATAAAGTTTTATATTATGTCTTCTGTACAGTTATTTGTCGAAATATATATTAACTCAATGTTATGCTATTTAGTGATACATGACCCAAGAAAACCGTCCGTCATTCAGTTTCATGTAGGTAAATGTAATTGCAAAAATCTGCATTTAACATGTTATATTAAATTGTAGTACTGTCACCAGCAACCCACAAGGCTCTTTAAGGGATGATTGTTAACTAAATTTGTCTATTCATTATGTCAAGATGAAGAGGGTCGTTGAACTAAAACTCATCAACTTGTTCGGCACTCGGGTGTAGAACCATAAAGTGGACGGACTAATGCACAAAGCGCTGCCACCGTGTTGATTGTACAAAACAGATTGTAGGAGCATTCTGCAGTCTCGTCTGCCGAACATGCGTCTGGAATAACAAGCTGTCCTCCATGTTCATAAAATCTTGGTAAAACTATACAGAAGTAGAACAAAACATTCTATGTTGGAACTCCTTTCGGGCTGGAATCATCCATGCTGACACAAGAAGATATAGCTTTCAATATATACCTACCTACATCGTACAAAGAAAAACAAAGTAAAGTACTTCTAAGCCCCGTGGTCCCCAATTGTACATTCGCTTGTAATTAATTGTAACCACGAAATTCAATTAAACATTCCAACTAAAATATTCTTATCTTGACTCGTTAAGAAAACAAAATTTACAGGCCTCATAGATTTGGAAATGGCGCGACTCTATCAATGAAGGTACATGTTGTTTTTTCGTTGGCTTTTGTGATTTGTAACATAGGTATAATTTAATTGCTTTGGGTCTATACAAAGGTATTTTTTATGAAGATTAAATGCGAATCATATAATATCATCCAAAAATAATATCCGTTAAATATTCACAATCACTGTTTTTTTTTGGTAGATTGAACATCGAGCCTGTGACGTAGGTTGGTCAAACTTTGACTGTCAATCACAGCTCGCTGATTGGATTTCGATATTGGCACCAATTCGTGTTTCCATGTAGGACGACGATACAAAAATAGCCCAAAAACAGAATTTTTGTTGACTAAACTATGCTATTTTTGTCGCAGTATGATTGACTCATCAGAATAATAAGTAAAGCTCGCCAACGCCGGAGACACGATTCTTCCTAATAATGCAATGATACAAAAGAGATTTAACTATTTATACATCCTGAACGTACTCTGAGCGGAATTCTCTCTACATGGAAATACAAATTAATGCTATGTTAGTTATCCATTGCATTAATTAAAAGTTTTAAATATCTTTATCTCGCCGATTCCAGAATGTTCAAGTACCTACGTCGTTGAAAAAAGGTATTCAGAAACATAATTCAAAAGCTTCGATAAAATCATATCAAAGTAAACATCCGACGGTTTCAAGTGAAAACTTCTTTGAATAGCAGCAGACGTGCGGGCTTGGTATTATCAATAGCTTCGACATGAGTATAATATTAGATGTGGTTCTGTAGCGCTATCAATATCTCAGTCCCGATGCTAAGTGGCTCAAACATTATGGCCTTAACGTGTTAATATAGTGAATAGCTAGGTTTCAGATAATGCAGGCACGACGCCGGGTTCTGTATCAACTCCTTTACACTAAAACCTACTCGCCAGATGCAGCACTTTAATTAGATAGTTTTAGTGAAGTACCCACTGTCTAATATATAATGTTTTATGGTATGTTGTAGCTTAATCACGCTTTGTATTCGTTCGTTGTAAGTGATAGTAACTATTGCGCGTACGTTCAGAAATGATAGTTACTATTGCAGCACAGCCCAAAGCATTCGCTATAAATCTTTTTAAAACTCCAAAGTTGGTGCGGTACATCCAACGGTAATGTTGCTGTAAATATTCTCAAGTCCAAGATGGTTACAATTACAGATGTTTTATTTATCAGCTCGCAAAACGGGGGCCTCGTCCGGGAAAAGGAATTGATTTCTGCATAATTTAACACCGAAAACACCTCCCAGAGACCTCTCTCTAGTACTAAAAACAAAACATTCGTTTGTATTTTAGCACTTTCGTCGGAATAAATGCATTTTTTATGTTCATATACGTACACCTTACAAAATGTAGGCGGGTTGCTGTTCCGCACGTGCGCTTCGTCTTAAACTTTGGTAAAATTTCCCAAGTCTCATCAACCAAATGTTTTATATTTTTGCCGAAAGTTGAGTAATGAAGATCTTATTCTCTTTGACAGACCATATCTAATATTTTATTCAAAAGAAGGATTCGTTAACATAATAATTAAATGTGTTTTATGAATATAAAGTCTTAATCAAAGTTCTGTAAATAGGATAACTTTTGCTAGTGTTTCAGCAGGATGCACATTATGCATATTAATTAGTCGCTTTTGAAGGGGACGAGGGAGAATGGCGACAAGGAGGACTCATTAAAAAGGCAACGAAATAAACGTAATCGTATTTGGAAGTGGAGCTTATTTGGGGTGGTCAGTAATAACATCAGATTGATTAGCAGTTTGTGGACAATAAACATTAGGGTACATTGCAGGCCGGCTTTGTTGTGAAAGTGGAGCTGAGTCAGCTTCTTGTAGGTAATTAACCGTTGCTATAAATTAGAGTAGCGGCCAGCGGGCGAGCGGGCGGCGGTGCTCATTGCGGATGCGGCGCACGAAGATGCGGCGTCCAAACATTGTCACTACACCGCAACTCCAGCTGTGGCCACTAGTTAGTGCCCGCACGATACACTATGTGTTGAAATACTGCACTCAGGAGTTTGCACCCGGCCACTATCGGTCATCGTTATCATGCCGCCATGTGCGAAGTCAGGCAGTCCATACCTTAGTGACCAAATTTATGATAATTTATTCATAGTAATATTATAAATGCGAAAGTAACACTGTTTGTTTGTTTCTTTGCTACCTTTTCAGGACTAAACGGATGGATGTAAATCGTAATACAATTTGACAAGGAGATAGATTATATCCTGGGGAAGGACTAGGTAGACTACCATATGTAATTTTCTTATTTTGGGATATGTAGTAGGTATATATAATTTTTGACTTCTACTATTTTGTATTTATGATATTTTCATAGCACATCAATATTGTAATAGAAGGCTCACGGAAAGACAAATACAGTTTGTTTACGACTTCTGGAGTTCATAAAAAATCTATTCCGTTGTTAGATATTTTTACTGCATATCTAACAGCTGTATGATGTACTTATATGTACTTACTTGGTTTCAGGAGGCTCACTTTTATTTCCAGTTTTAATTTTAATAGGAATTCTGTGAAAATGTCATGTTTCACCTATTTGCATTCGTAAATATTTTTGGAAGTTAGGATTTGCCTTTCATCGCTTACAGGACATTTTACTATATTTTTTAATTATAAATGAAGTTGTATAAATTGTAGACGACATTAAATGACGAAGCATATCGCTATGGCATGTCACTTCGTACGGTGCGGCGCCAGGCGGCGGCTTGAGGTAATCGCTTCAGCTCACGTATCTGATAGAGTTTGCCAGCTTCCAAACTAGTTGGACTGTTGTCGGAAACTTTCGATTACGGTGCAAGGTGCATGTTCTAACCAGCTCCGATAAGGGGCCGGAATCCATTCTAAATCCTAACACGCGCCTGGATCTGTCTGGTTTAGTAAAATGACCACACACTTCGCACTCAATTATAAGTTACACACGCTGCAGATTTTCTTACACGCTCCTATACCTATTTATTTTTCTTTTTAAATATAATTAGAAAGTATTTCATTCTGGGCAGCAAAGAAATATGATTTTAAACGAGGTTTCGGATTATATTAATGAATGGTTCGTAATAAGTTTGACGGATTATTAGGTAATTAAGGGGCGGCTGTGAAGTTGGTCGGGAGCGGGTATTGCGATGCGAGTCACGGCACGGCGTGAACTTGTCGCGAGGGGAAGGTGCGATGGGGAACGCCCGCTCGTCGAGGCCATGAGACTTATGAGGATTACGGGAAAATGTGTATTCGATGACATTTTTCGGGGCCGTAGAAAAAGATGAAATATAAGGAATTGTAAACGTGACTCGAATACCGTATAAAGCATCACCTATTACCGGTCTATGCGTTCTTTTCGCGGTCGGGCGGGCGAGTGCCGATGAAACCGAGCGTGACGTTCCATTCCTGATATAAAAATGTAAGTATGAAAAAGCTTTGTTAAACGCGACTTGGCTTCAGCGAAGTGGTAAAGTTTGAAGTGGAAAACTTTTCATGGAAAAATCTTTGCAGAAAACGATTAAATTTTAAGGCTATTTGTACTGTTTTAGCGGCGCTCTGGACGGAATGTCTTTTGTAATTTGTATTACTTTATAACATTTTGTTCTACAACAAATCTACTGATTTTTTTAGGTCTACAATAAACCAATCAAAGTGCTTAATTAAAATGATAATGCACTTTACACATAATAATAGTAGAGCACACGTAATACCATTATTTGCGAATAAATAATGCAAACTGAAGCAGGCAGTCTTTGTCAAAGATTATTTTAATGAAACAATTAAATTAGCTCGGTGCGGTGGACACTGGACACTGGTAGAATATAGAGCGCAGAGGCTGGGAGCATAGGGCTGGGGCAGCCGTGATTACATTTGGAACCCTCCCCGTATCCTTTAATACGTGGCTTTACTACGGGCAGAATAGAGTACGGGAAGTACAAAATCATGCCCAATCAATACTCAGTATATCGAAAATCAATAGGTAAGATTATCGGCACAAGGACTCAAGACGGGCTTGGAGTAAGTCGCTGAAAATGATTCTTATACGGAGATAAGGAAAACAAGGCCTGTTTGTCGACCGCAACCTTCCTAGGGAACATTTAGTGCGGACTCGGACCCTCGTTACAATCAACGCTGAATTATTTACCAGGGTCCAGTATACTATTCCGAATTGATTTGCATAATTTATACAAAAGGAAATGTTAGAACCGCAACGTAAAAACGGCACTAAAACGGATGCTTTATTACGTGACCCGGAGGAAATTAGAGTTCAAACATGATGCGGAACTTTTAGCCGAACGCCGCGGAATCATCTGGCCGTGCAGATAGATAACTATTAGATAGTTGAATCAAGAATGAGGGAAGTAAAAATAAAATGGGTACAGGATTCAGTGCACGTCCCGTATCGTTTGGATAGAGAAAGCTTGGGTTTGCGGCGTCGGCTACCGCAGTGCGCTGGCCCGCCGCGCCGCCGGCACAGATACACCTACCCTGCCCGTTCTAAGACAATTACCGCCACGTAAACGGAAAATTGTTCGCGATCTCTCTCAGACGTGTTTTCTAATCTGCGGATAACGGGATTAAAGGGGAAAAAAGATGCCACTTTTACATTTTTAACGCTCGAACTGGATTATTATTTTTGTTATAGGATCCTTTTGTATCTGTAGTGGTAAAAAATAACTTTTACCGCGGGAGTTTTCGGTTTATAAATAGGTAACTTTTTCATTTAAAAAGTACTTATAATATGGACAATGTTTTTATTGTACCCGTGTAAGATATTGGATAAGTAGTCAAACATTCATATTAATAATGTTGATGACTATCTCCGGGTGCAAAGTACTGAACAGCAGCGCTTCAAACAATTAATATCCAACACAATATTTTCACAAAGTTTCGCCATCCAAACTACGTCCTGCCGTTTTAAACAAAGTGAGACTACGCTGCGGACTATTTTACGGGCAATAAAGTCTCTGGAAGCGGAGAGAAATTCAACGTTATATCGTTTATAAGTGTTATTTTTTCTTATCGATATTCCGTATAAAGATAGCCAGGGTTTTCCTTTTTCTTAGTTGACTCCTCGACTAGAAAGTTGGCCGGAATACTCGGCTATCGAACGAGTTGTAAACTCTACAAATCTGCTACTTTTGTCACTGCAGTAACTTTAGCTGAATACATTTATTGACTAATTGCCCCAAGAAAACATTGACAACGCTACCTATAATCCAATTTGTTTTAGTTATAGTGTCGTGTTGTTTGTTTAACTAAGGAATTCATCGTTTTACATCTGGCTGTGGGCCATTACCAATCCAGCTGTTTGCGTCCGCCCTCCCGCTTGTTCCACACCCAAAAAATAAGTATGGATATCTAGTACATTACTAGTGTTATAATTCCAGTAATCCGATTTACCTATCTATGGTATAGAGCTGACTTTTTACATTTCTCCTCACAAATAATTTAAATACAGAATATAATGTTTAGTTATGTGTCTTAGTAATTCAATTAATAATTTTACCGCTTTCTAAAATTAAAATAATAAGGCTACACTTAATACACTTGTAACGGTGAAGGTAGAAAACTAGTAATCTCGTCTACATATTGAATCCGAACGGATTCGTTTGTACCGCATTGCATTTTATTTACCACCGGAGCACAATCCTACGTCAAGTGTCCAGGGTTGTAGTCTCGCTACTATTTCTAAATCACTATCGTGTTAGCTGGAGCTTTATTCGATTATTTATTTTATTCATTCTGATCGCGATAATAGTTTTACAGCAATCTTCGGCGACGACAAGTATATTAGATTAATACATTTAGATGTTCCTTAACTAATGAAGGCATTGTTTTTTTTTTCAAATAGAATAAGTATCCTGTGGTATTTAGAGATTTAGATTCTGATACTGGTTCCGATACTAGATTAGTTTTAAGTATAAATGAAACCCAGGTGGGTGAAGTCGTATCATCGAAGGCACCTGATGTTGTGGGACTATTATCGACAGCACAAACGCGTTTTGCTGACTGTTGAGGTACGCAAAGCATAAACTTAGCATCGGGTGAAGTGGCAAGTGTAAAAAACACCGACGGCCACAAACCGAATGCATGCTCTACGGAAAAGGCAGCAAAACAAGGCAAAATGTTTAACTCGGTTCCGTTTGCGGAAATCTCCGGAGAGCTGTTTTTAAGCTGAACGAAACATAAATTTTACAGCTCGTTTAAGTTTAGCTCATTATTTCATTACTTGCTTTATCCGCCTCCGGAACAGCTTGCTCGATTGATCTGTCTTGTGTAACAGAAATCATTGTTCAAATGTATACGGTTATCATAATTTTAATAATTTTCAAAAGAATAAAACGTCTTTTTTAAAGTGATTTGTGGTTTGTTTTTAAATTATGCCAAAATCTTTTTTAAAAACAGAATTTCAAAGGCAATTATAGTTGTAATACACCTTGAAATTCTGTTTTTAAATACAATTATAAATTAAAATAGAAATAAATACAATTATAATTTAAATTTTATGCCGTGGTGGCCTTGTGGATGAAGCAACGGCCTGTCTGATTGGCCCAGGTTCAAACTAGAACTTCTCAAGGATGCACTGCACTGGCAGTAAGTAGATACTTCTCAATACATAATAAGATGTATGTATAAGGTTGATAGCTTGCAACTGGTCCGGCATGCCGCAGGTATATTTGCCAACATTGTACTGATTATAAATAAATTGGTGGCCTTTGTTCCTTTATTAATAACTAATTTCCAGCTTTACATACCAACGTGTGATGCTTAGAGCAGACCACAACTATATGTGACTGTTTTAACATTGCAGTCACGTTTAATATTTCTTATTTCTTTTGTTTCATTTGTCCTCGAGTCTGAATAACATCAAGTACAACATGTTTTGTTCCGATTTCTTGGATTGGGATTTTTTTACTTACGTTTCAGTTCTGTTCATATTCGTAGCTGTACAATTCTGGGCTTCAATCTTGTAAGAGATATGTGTTCATTTCCAATGAGATCTTGTCGTGATGTTATTGCGAGTAATCTTTATAAATTGGCCTGATGGGCCTTTTTTTGGATGATTTCTAACCTTATTTACGACACTATCATATTAATATGGCAGAGTAGAAGTATATAAGAATCAGGTAGAATAGGCTTAGGCTAGAGTAAAGGAAGTTTGTAATGATCCATGAATTGATTCAAGAAACCATGATTAGTATTCATCTAAGTCATAAAAGGGATGGAGTACACAGCACTGGGGAGCAAGTATAAAGATATATATTTAGAAAAAGCGAAAGAGATGTGCAAGTCAATAATGAAACGGCACAATGCTCTCTGAATGTCCGAATGGGACTTGGCGTGATAATATTTATGTTTGTATGAATATGAACATTTATTGACACATAAAAAAAAAAGAAGGATGCTCTAGTTCTTTTTCCTAGTTTTTATTAAATAATGTTTTCGTTTATACACACAGTTTTTGGGTACTTCAAAGGTACTAGGGCTTCTGAGTGATCGACTGCTAGAACTACCCGACCTATTTGTAGACATATATATGTAATACATAGGGTATATGAGTAAAGGTTTTGTACGTTTACATTGCATTGGTATAGCTTCCATTTGATATTGGAGAGCAATTTATTTATCATACATATTGCGGCTGGGAAACGGCCATCGAATCTCGTTGCAAAGGCGTCTTTCTTACGAAGGAAATCAAGAATCGAATACGTGTTGGGATTTGGGAATGCCGGTTGTACCTGTAGGTCGTTGAACCTCAAAAAGGAATGTAAAATAAGATTTTGGGCTTCAATTAGACTACTGAATTTCAAAATCTACGGACTGCCTACAAAGACAGCCGCAGAGGCTAGGTATGAATATCTCTTCTGAATTCTGTACATTCGAGCTGACACGATAATATATTACTTGCTTTATTTAACAACTAGCAACCCGCTCCGGCTTCGCATGGCCAGCGTTAGTCATATCAGTAAGATTTCTACAAAACACAAATTAATTATACATAAAAACCTTCCCGTTGAGTAAAAAAATGCATCCATATCCGTTGCGCAGTTTTAAAGATCTAAGCATATATAGGGACAGACAGACAGCGGGAAGTTTGGTACTATGTTGATATATATGTCGAGATGTAGAGATAGATATTGCTTATCAACACGCAGATAGCCTTAACAGGACATAATCCTTCCAAAATTGGTATAGCGCCATGCCAGACTGCAACGTTAATGGGGTAATCGCACCATGGTAGGAACGCGTCAGGCCATTTTAGTCCATGGCTTTTGTGTCAAAGCTATTTTTTGATGATGGTTATCTCACTATTAGTCACCCCCTAGTGGCTCGTTTGTTCGATGGCCTGTATCTATCGCACGTACGTCATACTATACATAATTGCTTGTACATGTATATTGTAATTTGTTTATTTTATTGGGCAAGTGCGATACTCCGAAAATTCGTATTATTCGTACTATAGTTGATCGAAATTTACTTGATATTTTATCAAGCAGCTGCTATATGTGAGTTATAGGATACTTTTCATCCACTATTACGGCAAGCTGATAGTAAGCGATCATCGTAGCCTTTGTTTTAAGCTACTACACTGATCATGTAACTCAACCGATGCCGACCTTAACTGCCTAGATAATTTCACGGATTATAGAAAGTTTAAAACGCCAATATTTAATTGCATCTGAATAAAACCTTTAAAGTGTAATGCAAATGTTGATAGACATAATACAATTAGCATTGAAACGCACAAATGAAGATTCATTCAGTAATTATAATATTGAATGCATTATAAAAGAGTTAAGCCGCCTATACACACATCCTCTACGCCTTGAATAAATTAAACTACCTAATTACGGCAGATAAAAGTTTACGTATGAAATAATACGGCCCATTAAATTTTGCGGACAATTACACTATAATTAATTGACATTAATGATTAATTCAGAATTGAATAAATTGCGGTCGACGCGCGTGTCACTCATCGTTGGGAGCACATTATTTGACGTGCAGATTATCTTATGTGTGTTCTCCTTGGTTAAACAAATTGTTGTGGCATTATTTTAAATTGCGTTTTCGGCTTATTATTTGTCTTATTCAACATGGCCTTGTATTATTATATGGAATTAATAGTATATGCGATCAAATGCTCTTCAATGCTCACCTTTCGCGGTCTCTGTAAGGCATGCCACTTGAGGTGACTTCAAGAATTAAGGATAACAATTTGACTGTTGCATTACGATTTATCTAAATTCTGGTTATAACGATCCTACTAAAAACTACTGCGAAAATAGTTTTTTATATCGTTTACAACGAAAACCTACCACATACTAGAAATAATGTCTCTAGCATAAGTCAGGACAGGACATTTTAATTGACTTTATAAAATATATCCCAAAAAAAAATTGATTATTTGAGCTTCCAGGGAATTGTACTGCATCGAACGCAGAATCTTATTTAAAATTAAATTGATTTTTAAAAAGGCAAATTCACTTCGGGTTGAGTCTATCAGAACGCTAACTCGTGCAGTGGGCGGCAATATCGATAATCGATAAGAAGAATCGATTTCGTTTAAAGGAATGCAAATGTTTTGTTGGCCACACTCCGTAGCATATTATTTATATAGTGTGTACAATATGTCATATTTCCCAATAAAATATGTATCTGTGTTCTTCCTCCTCCATCCTTAACACGACTATTTGACCTTGTTATCATTTTAAGAAGTTGTTCTATCTAAGAGAAGTACTGCGATAAACTATACAGAAATACAGCACTTAAGCATTGCTATTTGACAAATAAATAATAGCTTTTTTTTATTGAAACTTACATAAAATTCAAATTTATTTACATGTCCGAAAAGAAATCTGTGCCATATAAATCTATTCGAATGCACTCAATTCCTAGTGAGAAGAGAAGCGTGATCATAGAGTTAGCGTGTGAAAACATCGGTGAACTTGTGGAAACTTCATTCCGGGAATTCCACACGTATATAAAGTGGAGGTAGGGGGTTTAAGTTGTTATTTATGTCGTGTTAGTGTTCTCGGTGTTAGCAAGAAGGAGTGTGTTCATAGATCACACTGGACTGTGGCATATCGCGGCGTCGCGGGAACAACACGCCGCTTGGGGCATCCGACATGCAACCTGAATACATATTACGCAACATAATTATAATGAGAGATAAAGACATCACATTTGATTCTAGCGAACTTTACCTACCTACAAAAACGATTCTGAATTCACAAAGTGATCGTATTGAACTTGATACATATTCAATAGGCACCTAGCCCCTACTAGCTAGTTGCGGAATAATATCCCATTCACATTCGGTGATGTGAAAAGTCAGCATCTATTCGAATGAGAACTCCGGCACCTTGGGATTTTGTTATTTTCCGTCCCCACTCTTTTCTGGATTTCGTATAGAACAACTATTGGGCCCATTGTGCATGCTTGTATTCTGGCCTCGTTCATGGATCGAAAAATAGCTAAATGAAACATACATTTCTAATTCTGACACTAAACTGTTACCTTAAATGGTTAATTTATACAATGCTAGCGGCCCGCCCCGGCTTCGTACGGCCAGCGATATTTGTCATTTAAGTTAAAACCCACATGAATTATGATAAAAAACTTCCACTTGAATCACTCTAACTACTAAAAAACGCATCAAAATCCGTAGTTTTAATGATCTAAGCATACATAGGGACAGACAGACAGCGGAAATCGACTTTGTTTTACACTATGTTGTGATCATTGCTTACCTTTATTATTGTAAATGTTTGAAAGTGCCGTTTTTACAATTGTGAAATAAAAATAATAATTTTTATATCATGATTTCTAATATTAAATACGTTTGAAACGATTAACCTCGAGTTAGGCCTCATGAGAATGAACGCTGAAAATCTTATACTCTTCCAAGCAAGCGGTGTATATTTCATACATCTTTCAAAGTATTAATTGTTCGTAAATGTGTTGGTATATTCTATCTAATTAATTTTAATTAAATTTGAAAAGAAGACATCAGCTGCGAGCCGTTATAGACGGCACACGATCGCGAAGGCTGTTTTGGCCGCAGTTAGTAATAAAAACTTTTGTAATTACACTCATTTAGGGCAAGGAACCCGTTGACGCGATGTCGTGCCAAAAACGGCAATTATTTTTATAGCACGACCTCGCAAACTTCACCGATTCTTTCACAACCTCTGCACACTTTCTTTTTGGCAACGTGTTAGTTACAGACATGTATTTGAGACACAAAGTTGAACCGCTGTAAGGTTATGGACTGGAACAGGTTGTTAACTGGAATTGCAGTTTTTGACATTAGTACAACACTGAGGACGCGGAATTTTAAATTGTAAGAATTTAGGTAAAAAATCTGCTTCTAGTCAAGTAGAACAACATCTATTATTCCTTGGGTATAAGAATTACAGCCATTCAAATATGTCTTAAGTACATCATACGCATGTTAAAAGGTTTGAGTGGTGTTCAAATTACCTTATTTTTCGAATTCAGAACAGTTGTAAATTAATGCTAAATTAATAGAATGTTTAAATAGTTTACATATATATTAATGTGTTACATGTAAATATCTCTATATTTTGTTATCCAAATTCAGTATTTATTTGATGCTTATTGATTTTAAGAGAGGTAGGGCGGTTTGGGATATCCCGTGGGTTATTATCCCATTTAAATTGGAGCCGCCTGACTGGGGACTGTACCTCCGCCTTACAGAAGACCGCAGTGAAATAACACTACTTGATGTAGTGTCGTGTTTCTGCGGTAAGTAAGGTTGCCAGTGCTCCACGAGGATACGCTGAGCTAGTAGTATTGCTGCTAGCACAGTGAGTCCTCATCAACAACATGGTTGGCACCCCGTTAGTGATACCCCTGGTATTGCTAGCGGCTAAAGGCTACGGTGACTGCTTACCATCAGGTGGGCCGTATGCTTGTGTGCCATCTTAGTGGTAATAAAAAAATAAAAAAAATAAAAATATTTCAAATTATTGATTAAATTTAGCATTAATTAACATCAATGAACGAAATTGGTGTCGATTCTGCTACACAAAATCATTAAATTAACTAGATTGACAGGACTAAAAGTCTTGCTATCCCATTCTCATGTGCGAAATTAAATAAGGATGGCAATAGTTGAAACTATCAAATTAGTTTAGTTTAATGATTTCGCACAATAAAATTAGCACCAATTACATTTTGAAAGTAATAGGTTTGTATTACCTTAAATATTATAGAATTCTCATGAAACTTCATTGCATGAAATGTAGGTATATTATTAAAGTCGATTTAATTACATAAAAGTTTTGCAATACATATATATATTACATAAATAAATTTTATTGAGCAATAATATTGCCTTGAATATTTGGGTCCGCCGCTTTTAACATAAAATGTAGCGGTGCAATGTTTCTTATTTAAGTAAAAGGTGCGATAATACAAAAAGAGTTTTACGTAACACAATCTTAAAAGAAGTCTTGTTGAACATAAATTGGGCTCATGTACTACGAGACGGGAGGAGGCAAAAAAGAGCGGGCCGAGCTCGTTGGCGTACAAGTAACGAAAACCAGAATCACAATTTGTAGATAATTTGTTTGATAAAATTATAACTTGGTCCGGACATGGGGATCCGTGTCAGGCGGTGACAAGCGACGAGTCGGCGGAACCCCTCTCGTAAAAACTTTTCTAATTATGTACATTTTGTAGCTAAGACGCGACTTCTCGCACTGCATAAAATTTTCTAGTTAATTTCACAGATCTGGTGTCAATAGCCTGTCACGGTTAAAAGAGTTAACCGACAAAAGGTACTTACGTATCCAGAGAGACTAATTCCACTCCGTCTCTATTCAATCTTGAATCTTTGATAACCTCTAGTTATGTTCACACCGCGTGTATCGAATAGTATTTGGAGTTGATAAAGGACTGGCTCCGCTCGGGTCGGATGTTCTATGATAATGTTTATCTAGACCTTCGGAAAAATATCAAGTTAGCTTCAAAGAGAGCTCCCGTTCAAACTGAAAATAAATTCGCGTAGCTGTTATGTACTGACATGCTCTGAATAGTACGTCGATAACATTATTAATTAATAAAGCATTATTAAGATAATAAACAAATGTTTAGACTATACCACAGAGCGCTATCCGATCAACTATACAAATCATGGTATATGGGTGCTAGACAAAAGGGTGAATATTTTAATATTTTTTTATTCATTCTAAGAATACATGACGTACAACCAGACACAAGGCAAACACAAATGCTTGCGCTAGTTAGTGGGAACCAAACCCGCGACTAATGTTGTAGTCAGGTATATTAACTAATCATCGTTTTTGTCAATACACTCACAATACTGGACAATGGATAAACATGTAAGGGAACAATAGCATATCCCATGGGTCTTCATATGAATAAGGATACTACCCACACGACCGCTGTAAAACCAGAGTGGTCGATTCCATACTGATACTTTTTACAAAGAATTTGTTTCTTACTCCGTAATTTCCGGGAACATTTTCCAAGGAGCCCATCCGATCCAACGATGCTATGTCTGCATGAAACTCTGGAAAATTTTACGTGTTTCGACACAAGGATTATGAAACACTCGTAAACTTCAACTAGGATTTTTCTCGTCCCGAATTCAAGGCATCCATTTACTCGGCAGATTCACGAGTTTTGCGACAAAAAATACAAAACACAACCCCATTAAGAGTTGTTTACGCGGGGTGCATAAATACAAATGAACAGTATTAAAGCAGTGCGGTTAAGTCTGTAGTGGGAAACTTTTGCAATTATTGTAATTATTAGGAGACTGAGGCTTCCACTCTCAACGCGCCATCATATTTCCTACTTAATCGAGCCGAGTTTGCAACATTGTTATAAATAAATCAATTTAATACGTCTGCCGTTAATTTACCACCCACTGTTTGGAGAACTAATTTAACCACAGCCGACTATTAACTTTGTAAACGTACCGGCAATTAAATTTTAAAGCTATTTTCTGTTTGCATCATGAATAATAACTTAATAACAGAGAATGTTCTAAGTTAATTTGGTTTTAAAAGCTTGTTTTGTTATATTAAGAGGCGAAAGAGTGTAAGAATTGTCTGACACTTACAATACAGGGTACTCACTAAAGTTTGTATAAGTTTTTTTATACCACTAAGGTGGCACACAAGCATACGGCCCACCTGATGGTAAGCAGTCACCATAGCCTATAGCCGATAGCAATACCAGGGATATCACTAACGAGTTGCCAACCCTGTTGTTGATAAGGAGTCACTGTGCTAGCAGCATTACTAGTAGCCTAGCTTATCCTCGTGGAGCACTGGCAACCTTACTTACCGCAGAAACACAACACTACATCAAAGTAGTGTTATTTCACTGCGGTCTTCTGTAAGGTGGAGGTACAGTGCCCAGTCGGGCGGCTCGAATATTAATGGGAAAAGCCACGGGAGATCCCAATTCGGCCTACCTCTCTTTCAATCAAATCATCAAAGGTAGTCAACTTGCTTATTCTCGATTTAATTTAGTTTGATAAAATTTATTTTTGATAATTACTTAAACACACCAAGTAGGCAACAAATTATAACCCCTTCCAGAATACGCAATATTTTCCTAATTTAATTTAAGATTATATGATCAGATCTTTTATCTATAAGTAGGTAGGTTAAGATATGTTTTTGTAAATAGTTTAATCTGTTTTGTGTCAATAAAAAATTAATAGATTATATTATCTTTTTTTTTATACAACTATTGTGGCAAACAAGCATACGGCCAGCTGATGGTAAGCGGTTAGCGTAGCCTATGGACGCTTGCAACACCAGGGGCAATATCACTCGCGCGTTGCCGACCCTTAAATATTTACGTTATCTACTATATAAAAATAAGTCGGGTTTTCCTTCCTGACGCTATAACTCCAGAACGCACGAACCGATTTCCACGGTTTTGCATTCGTTGGAAAGGTCTCGGGCTCCGTGAGGTTTATAGCAAAGAAAATTCAGGAAAATTTGATATAAATGTCTACCCGTGCGAAGCCGGGGCGGGCCGCTAGTTAAGTATAAAAAAAACATTTGATATTATTATGAAATATTATGTCCACATAGGTAAATATATTCACATAATACGTTAATCCAATCCACGCAATCAATCTAAAATGCATTAAAAACTTATTCCTTAACTGTGTGCACTTAACGTATTAAATTCTCCGACAATGAATAACGGGCTGGTCCAAGCAAACTGTGAAATATTTCATCTTAAAAAGGCGACATTTAAATTTCCCTTTGTAATATGAGTAACGGCTTATTTGGGTGTAAATTGTAGGCAGGAGAGCTCGGTCGTCAAACGACTTCAATGAACGACGCAATCAGTTAGAGTATGTTCTCTAGTTAACAACCCTGTAACTGTTTACATGCGAGCATTGTCAATGGATCTTTTTTACTATTTTATTTTTCTCAACGGGAGATTTAGGGTTGTGTTCCTTTCCGCTACTTCAAATAGGTATTTATCAATGAGTACGAGAGCAATTCCGACATTTAAGTTTAAATTATTATTAATGTATTAAATTATAATAATATATCTTCACGCCTTGCCAAATAGGTCCCCGGAAGAGGTTGGCAGAGGTGTTACAACATCCAGTTTTCACCGTAGATATTTACATAGAAATTTGGTACTAATAAAATTTATTAGTACCAAATTTCCATTTGAGCGATCATTACTGATAAATAAAGTAGGGCTTACCATGAATGAGATCTCCCACTCACTTTATTTTTAATCTCGTGGAAGGGTGGTTGCAGACTGGGGATCGATGCTCTCTTCATCGGGTTTTTTCACTAATTAATCACAGAGCGATGATTAATCAGCCGCGGGCGCATTTAAAACGGACTTTAATGATCTAGTATTTCTTCAGTTTGTGTGGCGCGTGCCGTGGCCGGGTTTATGCCGCTTATTCCACGATAAATTATGACGTGAATTTTTAGCGGTGCTAAGTGAAGCATATCTATATATACAATGTTTTTATATCAGGTTAATTGTTGTTGTTAATGACTCTGAAATAGATTCTACTTATATCGTGTTCTTAGGATTGTTTGTGGCTACTGGTGAAATCAGATCTATTAGAACGCGATGCCTGGATTATAAAACCAACTTTGAAAAAAGATCCATTATTTTATAAAATATTTTATATTTTTTCTCGATAAAACTCCTACATTTTAAAACAGTAATTTTAAATATTATTAGAATAAAAAAAATATGAAACAAGTTTCGAAGGTAGTATAAAATTTAAAGTTCTATGTAGGTGGGTACAATATTTTGTGTACAGAAAACAGCAGTTTTTAGGTCAACAATGGAAACAAAATACCTTCTGACTTAATCTGGAATGCTGGACTATTATGTGATATTACCTGGAACAGAACGAAATTTATGTAAGTTGGTAGTCTGGTGCAAGAAATAAGAGTAGAAAAACAGTCTAATTACAGTACTGAATAACACCGTTCAAAGTTGAACGATGAAAGAAAAACATGGGGGAGGGCTTGCGCTTTTATTGAAACCAATCTCACCACTTGGCTCGACTGACTGGGCCCGCGCTGAATGCACGTAATTGCTTCGTCATTCAGATGATCGCAGCTTTACCCGCTTGTCTTGTTGACTGTACTTGTAGGCACTCGCTTTGTGTACGCGGCCGTACCTCGGCTGACATGTGCCATTGTCTGAGAGTTTCACGGTTCCCTTTTATGACGGCAACAAGTCTCAGCTTGCATTATGAACACTGTCCTTTTTATGATAATTTTATTACTAAGACAAGCTTTCCCGAGCTGCGTTGTTCTCGTATGGGCTTAATCCTAGCAGGCATGCGGCTTTTTAAAAATGACTAAGCAAACCAATCCAATCCTTATGGGTTAATCTGCCTGTCGCAACATTGCTGAATCAGTAAGTAACTTATGAAATTAGTTTATTATTTACTTAAAATCTCTACGTGGTAGCTCAGCTATCCTTGAAAAAGAAACAAAGTTACATTCAAATTAACCGTCCGAGTTATTTAATTAACGTAACACGAAGAAGTATTAAGAAAATAAAATATTTTGCCCACTTTTTATCGCGTTCTTTTCTCAGAAATGTAATTTAAAATGATGAAAAAAATTTAATGGATTAATTAACTGAAGACGTTGAGCCGAATTTTTATTTGATGAGTTCCACGGCTAGGTATTATTATAAATGTATTTAGTTTGAGTGCATGTTGTTGTTAGCATAATTCGTATGGAGTTGTATAGAATTATTCTTGTTATATAGAATTATACTTATATTTGGCGAGACCGCTGGTCTAGTGGTTAGTATACCTGACTACGCTAGAGGTCGCGGGTTCGATTCCCGCCAGGGCAAAAATTTATGTGACAAAATATGTTTGTCTTGCGTTTGGGTGTTTGGTATGTATTATAAGTATGTATTTACAAAAAAAAAGTATACAAGTATTGTATCAGCTACTGGTTCCCATAGTACAAGCTTTGCTTAGTTTTTGTGATAATGTCCAAGCATTATTATTATTATTATTATACTTAAGACTTAAATTAAAATAGATAAAATAATGCAATAAATTAAGCTTTAACTAAAAGAGTACCTATGTGTTTGTTAATTGTGGTATGTTCTCTATTTTCTTTTTAAAATCCCAAGAAAATGAACGTTCAAGGAAAAATGACAGCATAAAATAAAAGGAGTCTGTGTTTTAATGGCTTAATTAGCCGACGATCCTCTAGTCTCTGGTTGGGGCTTTAATTAAAACTAAAAAAAAACGTTACTAAACTGAGAGAATTAATTGCTCCCATTTGTAAAACTATTCAGGTGAGGATAATGCAAATAAAGAGCCACATTGCGCAACGAAACATAAAAATGTTATGGAAATTAACTTGTGAACTATAAATACAACTCTTTCGTATTCTGGCTATGGCTTGTGCTTAACAGATTATAGTTTAGCTTTTCTTACAACAATTTACTTAAAGTGCGTATTTTGAGTATTATTGAAACTCCAAATGTAATGAAATTAAAGCCGAAAAATCCATGATTTTTATGTCACAGTCTTAAATGTTAACCATTTGAATCCCTTAAATATCCAGATCCCTAATTATAAAAAGTTTTTGAGCCTCCTAGGTCATTCATATGAACTCTGAATCCACATAACGTGAGTCACCTGCTGATCGAAATTCGACTACAAAAAGAAAATATAGTTGATGTGTATCGATTCTAGGCTGCCAGTATCATACACATCAAGTCGTAAAACCGGCGCGTCCATAGATGCATTATGGCGCGATATTTGAAAATGTCATTCGTCTTTTGTTTTACTAATTAAGCGGCTTGTAAAACGAGTAATAGTACAAGAGATTGTTTGACCAGTTTTCTCAAAAGTCCGTGAAGAGGATTGATTGTTAGGTTAGGAAGACGGAGAAGGAGCGTTTATGACATTTGTACAGGACAACCAGGTCAGCTTGATATTCAGTATTGCATGATAGTTTGTTTGTAGTGTGCGTAATGTTTTATTTTATTAAAATAATGTATCCCTAAAGCATATCAAATAAAGTATTCTGCACTACTTCTTCATTTAAACTTTTACCGTGACAAATTTCATACTTCACTGTCCGCGCAATTATCGTCAAACGGCGAAGAAAGTTTTTGCTGCACGTATTAATACTAAGTTATAAAAAAAATGGGGTCATGTCTGGAACAGAAAAGCTACAAAATTAAAAAAAATATGACTGATACTACACTATCCTTGCATAGCGGTATATTACTTTAAAGCTACTACATCTACGCAGGTTAAGTCACAGGTAAAATCTAATAGATAGTAAATAATACTGTATAGTAAATTAACTACGAGCGATGAGTCTTCCGTTATTAATGAGCGTGGTGGAAAGATATTGACTCATTAATTTGAGAGTCGAGAGTTATTTTCTCTCGGTTACAAATTCCATGATCTTATATTTAGTACGAGTTATAAATATACTCCAAGAAATTCTATATAATACACTTTTAAGCGCTGGACGTTTTATTACACTACCGCTAAAATGACTATGATATTACTCGCGGATCTACGTCTACACAAGTATTAATAACAAATTGTGTTCTTGTGCTACAATAAAGTATGTAAATACGAAATTTAAATTGCAAACTGTGGAACAAGTAGCGTCAGAAATGGGTGGCCCGGCAATGCGACCGTAGGCGTCGGTTAAAAGTAGTATTTTCAGCTGTGGACGCGATACGATACGACATGATAGCGGACGTCACACGGAGTGAGTAATAGCCCACGAGCCGTGTTAATTGTCGCTGACGAGACCACGTACTGGAGACTACTCTTCACTTCACCTACTGTACTTTAACCTGTACTAGGGATAGACAATACGTATCTTTTCCTTTGTATTTAAATTGAATGCAACGAAAATACGTATCATATCCTTCTAGATGTTTACTGTGAAAGCCTATCAATAAAATTGACCAGATTAATATTTATGTACTGAGGTAAGTCTTTTTCAGATAAAGATTTTTTAGTTTTTGTATCCATATAGAGCACTATCACTAAGCCAGTTCTGTATATATCTACACAATTAAAGATATCTTTAAAATCATATTAGGCAGAGGTGGTTGACATTATCACAGCGTATGAGTTTGTTTTTAAAGCGAAAATACTAATGAATAATTAAAATAAACTCTCTTGGCAATTTTTTAAAACTGAAATACTTTAGCTATATTAAGCTTAAGAATACTATTAGAAAACATGTATAACTATCAAGACTATCGAAAATACTTAATATTATTAAAAATGGTATAGGATTAATTTTGAAATTATTTAGATACAAATAAAAATATTTTACGCGCTTATATGAATGAATGACCTGAGTTTAGACATAGATTTGTAAGGTCAATGATAATAAACCTCTTCAGAGGAGTTATTTGTAATAAGTCAATAATCATTGAATAACAAAAACAGGCCACCGTGCCACGGGGCCGAGGTCGATTTGAATTGTGTATGAGTTTGCATTATAAAAAATACAATTGCAAGGTGTTGAACTACGTGTATGGAATAATTTACATAATCATACTAATTACTAGCGTTTTGCTCCTTGCTATGCCCGAGTCCTGGGTGAATGAAGAGTGGGCAAAAGTAAGTGTAGTATTGTAGTATTGTAAAAACAACAAGGTAAGCGATGTGATGTCCATAATCTAAGGGTTTTACATTTCAACTTCAAACGGATAGACAAAGAAACATTGAATGAAAATATTTTTGATGTGTTTGTAATATGGCTATTTTAATTTTTAAAAATATTGTGATGAGCGATAAACATGTCAAAAAGAAAAGCGTGGAGTGAATAATGAAACATGAGGGCCTTGCTAGTAGGCGGTTATATATTATTGTCTAAAGGAGCTGGAATTTAGTAAAGATGTGCCAAAAATATTTTTATTTCTTTATTTACTTGCTAGATCAAATACAAAGAATGTCCTCAGTGATGGAAAGATAACGAATAGTCGGAATCAGATTTTTATATAAAAGAAGCAAATAGGTGTGCAAGGCAAGAATGAAATTGCACTCTTGTCTCTATCGATCCCGAAAGGGACTCGGTGTAATAATTGTGTAGGTATGTATGCTCTTTATTTTAAACTTGATCTAGTCTCAGGAAAATTACGCAAATCTAGGTGCGCATGCATATCCAAGACAATTATCTTTACATTCAAAGGATACCTTCATCTATCGCAATTTGCGGTTAGTGCCTTCATTGTGAAGGTTTTAAATATAAAAACGAGCCTAGTTTAGTTCTACAGAAAATATTTAACTTTGTTTATTCTATTTGAGCTTTACGTTGTTGTAAATTGTCCTAGCTTAAATAGGTTTCAGTGACCGGTGCGAGGTGTCGCGAGAAACAAATCGTTTTAATTTACGCCCAAAATTGCTTCTGTAAGGTAACACGACCTTTTTTCGTTAATTTGTTTTCGATATTATCTTTGATAATAAGTGAATTCACTTGTTGTGAAGTGATAATGACGTAATTTATTGATTACGAAGGCAATGATATAAAATAATATTCGAAGGAGATACTGCCTTAACTCTTAAATTTCTTGTAAATAAAAAAACAATGATACGTGAAATAGTCCGCACTATTTTCAATTTCAATTGTTAATAGCGAAATAGAAAGTCAATTCTAATGCGCTTCAGATGAACATTGTGATTCGATTATTAAAATCGTCATTAGCTTACTTTGAATGTACCACATCGAGCGAGTGTAGTGCAAACTTTAAACCGCAAATAGCCGAAACAGTATTCACAGCGTTGTTTTGAAAACATTAACTAAGTTGAGAGTACGCCAAAAACGGAAGCATTTTAACGTTGGTCGACGCGACGCCGCCGTATTGTCACTGTTTATACATGCCAAAAAAGTACACTGAATAGTGCAGGCATATTTACTAATTACAAGCTTTTTAATTATACAAATGTAAAAGTTGTTGACGGTTTTGTGGCTCGCGTTACGTGTGGTATGTGTAATAAAGACTGCATTGATTAAACATGGTGCATTCTAAATGTTATTCAAATAGGAACTCGAGTGCATACGTATTGTAATGAAGTATTTATTGCACTTCTCTCATTTGTAGTTTCGTTATGAGCATTTTTTTTTGTATTACTGATTACCATATTAATAATATCTCCGCAAAATTTGCTCCAAATAAAACCCACATAATCAACACAAAAAATAATTTGATCAAACGTAAAACGTCCCAGCAAATATTTGCGATGAAAGCCTCAATGGTTGTAAAATTTCAGCTTCATCGGCCAGAACTTGACGTGCGCAAATAAAAATGTTTTATTGCTTTTTAACTCCCATTTGTCGGTCGTTGTTCAAGCAAATCGCCGCGGTTTAGACATTATCTACGTGCCTATAGAGACTGAGCCATGTTAGGTACATGGGTCCGATGGGTATCTTGTTTGCTTTTATCCTTATAGAAAATTTCGTGCACCCAGTGAATGCATCGACGGGCCTTCCAATATCATGCGGATTATCCGCTGTAAAACGATGTAAAATTTAACATGGCCATAGGGATATTCGACTCTGTGAAGGCACCTTAAAGTCCACATTGGACTACCGTGGAAAAGAATTTGTATTTTGCCTAAATATCGGTAACGGATTGGCGTGGCTATACGTGGTAAGATAAGAGTCGAGTTGCATAGTGATACATTGAATGGATTACTGCACTGAGGTCTGCTTTGTATGCCGCGGCCGTCCGAGGTAATGTTATTATTTTGAAAAACTACATACATACGAATGGAACAAATAAAATTGCATTTCTGCTTTATGCTTTAGGTTTTGGTACTGGCCAGGTAATATGGAACATTGTGCTTGTGCCAAGAATTTAAAATGTTAAATAACTTTAGTAAAATAAGTTTGGATTACTTAATACTCAGGCGTTAATTATGCTCCTACAACTGGCAGGCATTAATTATTCTGATTCTAGGTAGGTCGTCAGTCGCTATA
This sequence comes from Falcaria lacertinaria, assembly GCA_951449985.1. Lineage (NCBI taxonomy): Eukaryota > Metazoa > Arthropoda > Insecta > Lepidoptera > Drepanidae > Falcaria > Falcaria lacertinaria. Next base: position 4,733,379 of record OX602110.1, read on the forward strand.
TCGTAGAATCATAGGCAAGTCTGGGTAAAAAGTTGATGGTAGTCAATATTGACTGTATGGGAGTGCGATTCGTTCTAAATTCGCATGTTTGTCGTCCATATTGAGCGCTTTATGCATGGCCCGGGAGGTAGCCAGAGCCACACCGCCTGACAGCCTGTAATGGATTGTTTACCTAGCACGGACGGCCGCCGGCCCGTCGATCACTGACACCGACCTAATTACATGTAAATAAATACAGGCCCAACTGATCCGAGTCAAACCTCCCTGCATTTATTTGGGACAATTGATCTTCGAATTTATCTTAAATGGCGATCATGTTTTCCTTCTAAACGAGTTCAATTAGGGATTGTTATGTCACTCGACCTTTTTTACGTAATAGGTAAACCTACTGAATATACAAAGCAGAAAGCTAACAAATTGAACGATTTATGTACCCATTATAATATAATAAGTACTGTAAAAAACTTAACATGTGGTTCGAATTTCTTTAAATTCATTGCGAAACAATATACAGCACTGGACTAAAAGGTTAACATTCATATCAGAATAAAATAATCATTCCAATATAATTTGATACACTCAGCTACACATAATTTTTAGATTTTCTAAAACATACATTTTGGCAGATATCACCGTATTTAGTTACACAATCCATTGTTGGCATATAACTTCTACGCTATCCCATCAATAAGTCAACCGTTTATAATTACAGCCGGTGGCGGGTCGATGAATATAGGCGTCGACAATGATATAGGAGCAGTGGTCTCTGGAGGCTACTAAAGTGACTGGCTCGACGTTAAACTGCGATATCGGCATGCACACGGATACACCTGCGGCACGGAAGATCCTCTCTACATGGGTTTTATATGTGGTCTAATGGCTGCTGTAGGAAATTACTTACATACGAGATTTTGTTTATAAATATCTAATGCGGTAATAACTGAATCACACTTCATTAACGGACTATAAGCTGAATTTATAAACCATGTAATAATACGCTAAATTCCCCTGTAAGAACGGAATTAAAGTAAGACGGTTTACAATTCGCATTTGCGAACAAAATCCCAGGTAAAGCCCTGGTACCTAATTAATTAAGATACGTACGTACCTGTATAACATTAAAAGAGCTTTCAATCCCTCTACAGTCTGTTGCAGAATTCACAATGTTTTTCCTGTAAGTACATGCTTTGCTATTTGTATCAGAAAATCCTTTGTTTCGTCACAGACGTCCTTACGCTTTGGTAGCACTTAGATAGGTGGCCAGATATTTTTAAGCTTGTCACGCAAAGACTTACATTAGGGTTCATCCGTATCTATATTTGTTAAACAACTAGATGATGTCACGCGCAAGTCGTTCACCTCATGGTAAGCAGTCGTACTTTTGCAACAAATTTAGTTCAACTCAGGACCTTTAATCGTAAAGTCCCGTGTGGCACTTCACTGCGCTCCGCTCGTCACCTCGGGGCCTTAGTTCATACGTCTTCATTGCTCAGTAATTTCCCTAGCTGCTCTGCAGTGCCTTTCAAACCAAAATAATGCATACACACTGCGGCTTGGCGGCAGAATGTCTGGGATTGCGGTGTTACCTAGCTGTCTCTGACAATAAACAATCACGTGGTGCTTCTTTCAGGATTCGAACAATCGTGGCCCTGGAATCTAGGAACCAATTGTTTCCACCAGACCACCAGGTTTCATATTTGTGATGAATGTGGAATCAAGATTTATCTATTCTAATATTATAAAGAGGAAAGATCATTATCACTGAACAACATGGGCTATATATTATACTAGCTGCCCGCCCCGGCTTCTCACGGGTAGACAAAATATTTCATAAATGTCTACCCGTGTGACGCCGGGGCAGGCCGCTATTAAGGTATACAATTGGAACAAACCTCTTATAAATTTGGGTCCACTAGCAAAACTAAATACATGAATATTAAACAATGACATTTCATAATGAGCTTGAAAGCAGATAATATTTTTTGCTCTGTATATGTATGTAGGTATGCTAATTAAAATTCATCACGGGCAACGGTCTAGTGGCCATGTTCTTAACTAATTAGGTACTGCTCTTTATTTGGTCTAGATTGTGTATTTTTTTTCTATATTCCTTCAATGCAAAATCTGTAAAACTGAAATGGTGATCTAGTTAGTTGTTGTTGTCGCGTTATGGGCTTGTGCAGCTAAAGTGGCTAGCATAATGTCAATTCTTAGAAAGTGATTTCACGTAGATACACAACTTGAAAATTTCAAGTGCATTTCGCTTGTCAAATATAACTGTGGTCTGATTCAGATAGGGGATTTTTTTTTAATTACCTTTTAGTAATGCCATTAATTTTGGAATAAAATATATGCAGGTCATTGGTATAACGATCTAGCCTCTTATGAGTAATGAGTTATAAAAAATTGACTTACATTTTAATTATAGAGTAATTACTAAGAATGTGTCCGTTAACACTTTTATTACTGTAACTATTAAGGGGAAGACACCTTGTTCTTGTGTTCTTTGTGATAAGGGTCATGATGAACATCGATTACTTGTCCTTCCATTAGAATCGCTTTGTCTCAATTCGTCTGAGGACCTATTACGAAGTTGGAAAGTCTTGCCTGTCTTCCGAAATCGCCGAAAAGTTTTGAATAATAACCTGAAACTACAATAAAGCTACGGAATTCATGAATGCTTATTAAATTTCCCATAAAGACAAGAATATGAAAACTAGTTTACAGGCACCGCTCGCGCGGCACATCGGCCAACGCGAAATATTGTGCAGGGTATACGCGCTCTAACTTCCAATACAATATAAATTGCACTTTGAAAATGGCCTGTACTTGAAGTACTATCACAGGATTTGCGACCGTAACGCCACACACGAGGGCATGTTTCGATCTCGGTTAGTGCCATAATACCGGTAATGTGGTGTCGCCTTTCTGTGGCGAGATAAGGGTATGCTACATTGACTATTCAAAGGGTTGCGGTCGTCAAAATATGCGCTCAATAAGTCTAAAATATCTGCGCTTCACCTTTGTGTAGGCGCAATTCGCGTCGATTGCTCTAGCTGTTTCGACATATGAACATTTTAGTCCACTTTACGTTATTTATTGATGATGCTTTCAATAACGAATCATTAGTATTCGACGAAAATGCGGTTGCAAGCTTTGCTCGTTAGAGGTTTATTTAATTATACAGTTAATGCCGTCCATATAGTTTATTTGAAATCACCGCTAGAGATACGCACTGATATATATGTAACTGTTATTGAAAACGCACGCGGGTTTCAGTGCTTAATATGTTATTGTTACACGCAAATACATTTACACATCTAGGTATTAACGTATAAAATAAAGGTAGAAGATTTATGGGCGAGGCACAGTTATTCTACAATAACTTTTTTTTCTAATTTAATACATTACCCTCATTTGCAGTTGTTAGCAATTTATTTTCATTTTTATTATGACCTTTTTAAATATACATAAATATAATTGCTTTATATTTTAGAAGTACTTACCAAATAGTGTATATAATCTCTTCGATAGACAATCGGAACCAAGCCGGATAATAATTACTAATGTAGTGCCTTATTTATTCCACACATGTGTGCAGCAGTGGCTTATTTATTCGCAATTTGTTGGATATCGCTCGGTAGGCACCTTAATGAGGTAATAACAATAAATAAAGACCCAAAAGTTTTCCCGGCATCACCCTCGCACCCGGCCCTTATAAGAAACCACCTTAAACTCATACATAAGTGGATTGCGCTATAATTATTTAGCACCGCACATACATATTACGAAGGTAATTTTAGCTGGGAAGTCCATTCCGAAGTACCTTTATATTGTGATTCATTCACTTTGTCAAGTAAGTCAGGTCCCTTAGTCCCTTTAAAATATTTAATTAATAAACTAGACTTCATTACTTCGACTTAGTAATATATAGGGTTTTGATAGATTTTATACTTATTTCAGTTTTACGCATCTGAGAATTCTGAAAAATAACTGTTTAATCTCTACAATTTACTTATACCAGTAACGCCATCTAGCGATGAAACGTGGAACCGACTTAATTAAGTTTAAGTGTACAAAGTGCTGCAATTTCAGCTATTAAGTTCAATCTGACGACAGAAAAATCAAGTCATACTTAAAAAAATCTCCCACTTTTGAATGAACTTAAAATCATAAAGCCACACAAAGTTTTCTGAAGACATATTTGCATAAAAAAAAATATTTCGAAATAGTCTTATGAATTTTGAATTGCTTAGTATGATAACACATCGAGTAATGATAGAGCTATAATATGTTTAAGCTATGGGTAAGTTATACTAAGCTTACTCTCTGTTTATCAGCAAAGGGGGTTAGTAAACAAAGCACACAAAGTACGTGAAACACTCGGACATTCATGTGAAATCAATGTCTGCAGGTGCGCCTTCGTAGTTCCCAGGGGAACAGTAAAGTCTCCCGGCTTGCCTAGCGGTGTTCCGAACCTAGTAATCCGATGAGACACGGGGATACATACACACAAGACTATTCTACATAAATATATATGTACATTCAGGATACAACTGCATTATTATCTGGATTGCACTCATATGCAAATTATTTTAAGTTCTAAGTAAAATTTGCCGGAAATGTTTCATTAGTATTTTAAACTGACTTCTAAAGAAAGGAGTATATGCAACAGCAATGAAAGAAAAAAAGAAATGTCTGTTTATATCCTTAAAAAATCTTAGTTGTAGGTTTACATATTTAACTCTCTAATCTTATTATTACAAGAATTTGTTGAGTTAATAACCTTTGTTATTTTAGCCAACTAAAAATAAGCTAGAAACAAATAAATTATGAGCAAAGAATCAATTTATACAGTGTCAGTTCCTTATTCGTTACTACCCCTAATATAGCATCGGATATAATGTGGCATCAATGGATTTACCCCCATTCTTCTTGCTTAGACATCGCTAACAAAGCCTCATAGACAGTTAAGTTGACTATGTGTTAATCCTGAGCTTCTCGTATCTTTTATGACGTCACGATAATATTATGACGGTGTTCAATAGGGGTCGTCCGTTTATGGGAGCCATTATGCAAATAAAGCGGACATTAATTCATATTTTGTTTGTCGGTGATGCCGCCACGGCGGCCGCGCCGTGCGCTATTTCATTACGAGTACATTGACAGCCAACACTTTTCCGATTAATGAATCACTATGTATAATATAATAATGTACAAAAACGCGCCCTTGCTTACCATCGTTACGAAAGTATTTATTGCGTGCATATCGATTTTAATTCCACTCATTATTTTGTCGACACCGCTGTGTTGTGCGAACAAAGTTGAATGATGAACCATACAATTTAGCAGAATAGCATTCCTTCAGGACGGAACCATCGATTTTATTACAATTCCGACTGTACTTATATGTTCTTTCTTCATAATTGCTGGAAAGCATTATCCTGAATGGTATTTGCAAATTGTATGATTTTTTAAATAGGCGATATTTTTTGTCATCGGCAAAGTGTGACATATTATCTACTCTGAGGTTTGACGTATAACATGTCAAAAGTGTGGTAGGCAACCACCGTGCAACAACAAATTAAGAGTATTTTGAGAGAGTTTCACGGCTGCTGGCATACAAAGAGCTTAGAGCATAGTAGAGAGATAGAGGCTACAATGATATAGTGTCGGGTAGGCGGCGGTTCCCTCAGGAGCGATAAACCCTTCGCGGCGCTTCCTCCGCTTCTTTATGGGAAGGCCGGAATGGCCAGCCCACGTGAACAGGTAGCTAGATTGCGAAAGTATTTTTAGAGCATCTTGCCGGTCGTTGTGTGTTTTTCCTTTGTTATCAAATGGGAGACATTGGAAGTGAATTTTCGGTTATAGCCACGTCTAATGTTTCCGTAAGCTTTGGTAGATAGAAGTTGTGCCCTTGCTACTCGGTGGATTACGTGCCCTTCTTATCGGAGGCGTTCAGATATTGTATAGTATGACATTTAGTTCTTATCGCAATATGAGAGAAAAAAATAGGTACAACTTCTTTTTTATATGCAACTTGCTTTTTCTGCACGTAACTTGACCCGCAAAAATTGACTTTGTTACTCAGAGATATTGTAGTTTTTTTATTTGTTTCACATTGGCCCCACATGTTTGTCTCACAAAAAAAAGCCTTGATTGTCCCATGTTGAATTTCGTCTCTCTTTAAAGTGCCAACCAATGTTTGGTTAGCAACAAAAATGTGTTATAATATTAATAATTACCAACTACGGCAAAGCCAAAAGAAATGGTAATCATTTAAACAGTCTATGTTTACATGTATGTAGCGTTGCCATCTCTAAAAAATATAAAAAAGCCCGCCTAATGGACACATAACCATACGGCCCACACACTAGGTACATTCAAGTAGTGTTATTTGACTGCGGTCTTCTGTAAGGTACAGTCCCCAGTCGGGCGCCTCCAATTTTAATGGGAAAACCCACGGGAAATCCTAATTCGCCCTACCTCTCTTAAAAATTATTGAAGTTGATCTAAACCAGATTGACTACGGCGCAACAGAAAAATATAATCAGACATTCATTTGTTATTTCCATTTGAAACGGCGCAGGTCTTTTATCGCATGTAGCAAACGTTCGTTGTTTGAGATATCTCTCTAGCTTTATTTGCAAATCGCGTGCCGCAGGTACACGTTTACACTCCTAATACTTACTTGTTGAATTACCTTTGTTCAAGCTGAATTTTCGTTTCAAATGAATGCGTTATTCTTTACTGGAATCTGAAACCGTGGTTTGCCGTGTTGTTCTGTTTCTTGGTGTATTTTTGGCGTCATAGTTGGTATTCGCAATACGAATCGAAATCGTAACTACGCGTCGGTGCTTGCAATGCTTCGATCGTTTCGTCTATTGATGATTTGATTTACTCACTTGAAATTGCTTACTTTATTGTGTGAACAATACAAACAATCTCGTTTCTGACCACTAAGGCTATTACATCATAGTTCAATGTTTCTGACAGAGTACACGAAACCTGGTTGACATTTTAAATATATGAACATTTTCCGTTGTTGAAAAATAGAACGTTTAATTAGGTTACAGAAAACGATGAATTTAATTAAGGTGTCATGTGCTAAGGAAAAAGGTATTTTTAAAATAATTTAAGCGCATTTGGATTCTCGCAGTGAACATTAGGTCATAAAAGTTCATTCGAAATCCAAATTGTCAATTTCTCCTTACTGCAATTTAGTCGGGACGAAATAAATCTAACTAAAAAACTAAAATAAAATGTAATGTGCCGCTTTATTTGTATTAAACTGAAGAAAAAGCCAGTTCTTGCTGATTGGGCGCATGCAGTCGACGCACGGCAGACCATGCCGGATGGATCATGAATATGTTATAAGAACGAGAGCTGGTGCATGCGGACTTGCGGATCACTTGTCGTCACTTTAGAGTACTTTAGTTGCATGAACAACCTACCTACGAGTATCCTATTGGCAAATATCGAATTTGAAAGTCAATATAATTTAATTGGCATCTGCAGGTGACTTCATAGCAGAATATATGTAGATATGTACTTTAAGCAGTTTACTGAGAATATGTATTTGAACATCTGATGCTGCGAAATGTAATTTGAAGTTGCGATAATACAGTCTTCCCTTCCGTCTTACCTTACCAAATTCAAATGTAATGCAAAATGTTCGGTATTCAAACATTTTATACTACGTCGTTAACATACAGCAATCATCTATAAAGCGTAGTAAATAGTTAGAGGTTTACTTTCAGAAAATAATCAGCTATTGGCTTTAAGCTTATTTGTGCTGAAACAGAGCAAACGCCTAATTGCAATGCAAATTGATCGTCCAGGCTTACGGCAATCATAATATAGCTTGTATCAAAAATTCAAAATAGTTACCTGGGAATAAATTTTCCACAATAAGCTGTGTTATTTATTAATCCATAAACAATAATAAAGTCTACCAATTTTTTAATGCGGATCGGCCCAGTTTTTTTTTGTAAGCATAAATTCAACGTCTGAAATCGTCGTTCCAATAAGCTGGGAACCATAGTCTCATCCTTAGCAAGGCGGTTAATAATCCTATCAACATTTGGCAGATAATTAACCATTGATTGATGCTCGTGTTTGTATTTGATATTTCCAGTGAAGTTTGCCGAATAACTGTTTGATGAACTCAGTGAACTAAACAACTCAGTTTAATTAATTCGTACCTATGTAGCGCTCTCTAAATCATGTGTACCTTTTAGAATGTACTTCGGTGTTATCAACTAATATCCATTCTAATATTGAACAGATATAAAATATTTTGTTTCTACCTGATACAAAAATAAAAGGGCTATCATTTCACAACCCGGTAACTGGATAAGCGGTTGCGAGGTGGTGGGTTTTTATTTCCACTCGCAACCAATATGTTGTCTACATAAGCTCTGAGTTCGGGTGTATTATATATTGCTGGAATTCACAATACTAGGAGTATATTCCTAGGGAGTCCTAGCACATGTTTAAAGCGTAAACTTTCCACATATGGTCTTAGTGGGGAGATCCGAGATAAGTCGTTTATCTTTGTAAGACCAACTCTTTGTTTGACTGGCACTATGATAAAAATGAATTCAATTATACGTAGAACTCCAAATGAGTACACAAGTTTACTCTTAGTTCTCTAAACCCTTTCATTTTCTCCTCCGTCAAACATTACTGAGCTCCAAGCCGCAAAGGAGGCTTTATTTTTTATCTCCTCTAGAAAAGTAACAAAGAGCGAGTGACATTCGAGTGGGCAGTAACATGAAGCATAGTTTCGCCTGATCCGAGCGGAGCCGGAAGTCAACATTTGCTCATGCGATTCCACCCTCGAGGGCACGGGAAATGACGTGCGCCCCTTTATTCCACTCTTTGCATCCCCAGATGCAATTGCATGAGAAATTTTCAAAGAAACTTGGAGCCGCCGGCTGTTTGGGATGTGCTTCTTTACACAAACTAAACGCGCTCGTGTTTTTAATTTCGGAATTAGCTTGCGTCTCTCGTTGCGAATATAGTTCAGTTGGACGCTCTGTATTATTTTATTGTAGTTTATTTTACTTACTACTATTACTCAGCTTTGGTGACACAAACAAACATTATTTTAGAAAGAAAGAGATTATTACAAAGCAAAACATATGAAGTTGAGCCACGGATAATAATTTTATGATATGCATTTGAAAATGCAAATATAGATCGATGAAATCAATTTTATAACGGTATTAAATTGTATGCAACTAGTGGAGGCAGAAATTAATTAGCCACTTACGTATTCTGAATTATCGATTTTATTTACTTATATTAATTTGTTATATGAAAGGCACGTCGTATTTATATTTTCAATTGAATATTACATTATTATATTTTAACGAAACCCGAGAGTATTCGTATTTAATCGCATTGTGATTGAGGATTCGATAAGGGATTAAGAACTGAACATCCCTCGGGATGGCTAAATTTTGATGATGATATTTTTAATTAAATTGAGGATTTAGCGAAATATTCACGTGAATTCCGTTCCGGTTGTCAACTGAATATTTTAGACCCCGAAGCTACGGTACCTCTACGTACGGTACCTTTGCCAGCCTGACAGCTAGTCGATAGCTGTCAAAAATAGTTAAGAGGCCAAATTCACATTCACAGCAAATTTAAGAAGGTTTTAAAAACCTTCTACAATTAATTTATTGTAAAAAGAGGAGTTATGCACATTTCAAAGGCTCTGAAGAGATAGAAGTGCGTCAGCGACGACTGGGGAGGTGAAATCACGGCTGCAAACATTGACTTTAGACTTTTATTCTTTTACTCACTTAGCCTAACTCCCGCACTGCGAATCACTCCGTGGAGTGACGACGAGCAAGTTTTAAATTCAGGAATCATTTATAAAATCTAGCTATGAATAAACTTAGGAAAGTTATTGAATAACAGTTATTACCTTTATGCACGAAGTTCGTCAAACGTTTATCCATCTTTATTGGTAGGAGAAAACGCTAGTGATTTCGTTTAGGTGAATGAAATTTTAACAGAAAGGAAGAAGTTTTCATATCGCTTGTTTAACTGTTTTAGATGTTACGGGAAAACTGACCATATTGGAGAGCATGTAATGGCTTCGGCTATGTTATGCGGGGTGATGACAGTAACGTATAAGCCATTGCAAGAAAATAAATAGAAAAAGATGTCCTGCTAGGGGTCAAAATAGCTCTTTGCTTTCTCTTATATCCTAAATATAATCATTATAATTCAGTTATAACAGAAGCCTTTCAATCATTTATATCATCAATCATCATTAAATGAACCGAAGGACATCTAATGCTGAACAAAGGCCTTTCCATAACGAGCGGTTAAATACATCCTGTATCCAACACTTTCAGTGACCTCTATCAGATTTCTGAATCATATTAATTTTAAGTCTGAAAGCATTACAATACAACAACTACCATATACGACGAATCCAATTACCTCAGGTAAAAATCTGTTAGAATTGGACAATAATATACTCGGGTAAGTCATCTATCCATCCATACAGTTTATTACGAAAATTCATAGGTGAATTAAAATCCCTCACAAGTCGAAATGTAGTAGAATGACTGACCAAGTTACTCAGTTGAATTCTAATGTCATGGCTTAGAGAAAGATTTGTATATTTCACATTTTATCTAAGTCCATATTACCTGGTATTTGAAAAACGACATCCATTTAATCTTCAAGCCCTCATTAACTTGTGTACCTCAGACATCGGCGATTTGTAACATCAATCGTGGTGAATGAAAGCGTTGATTTGAGCGAAAGAGGTCCCTATTAACAACGCTCCTCAGCTTGAACCGTTTTGATTCTCCATAAACCAAAACTGCCGGAACCCGGTAGGTACCGTATTAATCAACTTTGTTTACTTTTACAAATTATGTGGCACTTTAAAACGTTACCAGAGTTCTTTGAACCGTTTAAGCCGTCATTATCCGTAACTAAATTTTATAATGAATTTTAAAAAAACATTGGAGCCTACTTTATTAAAGACATCGTGTTTTTTTATATACCTATTAATTGTTAAATGAGTTTATCCTTAAGGTTATACGTAGTCATGGTAAGCGGCCACTGTAGAATATAGGTGCTTGCAATTCCAGGGATATCTGTGATTGAGTCCTAGGTAATACTTTGTCACCTGCGAGTGAACTTTTTCCGCTCAGAATATAAGAGGACCTACATAGTTCAAACATAGTTCATAGCACCTATAATAATTTGCAAAAAAGTGTACGTATCGTTAACGTAAACATTTCCAAGGTTACTGAGCTTTTTATGTATAGGTGATTTTTGATAGTGATTGCACCTATTTTTATCATTTAAAAATTACAGTGCTTTACTTACGAACGAGATGGAGCATTTGAGTTGAAACACAAAAATGATGATCAATGATGATGATGATATATTCCATGATATTTACTTCAGGCCCTTTCCTTTATAAGTGACAAGAAAATATTTGAATAATTCCAATGTAGAACTCTGATAAAGGGATGTAAATGACTAGCCCATTCAATTTGCATTGAACAGATTAACGTCATAATCGCATGATTCAATCAGCGATCCGAGCACTTGGACTGGGGGGCTCAAAGGCGGGAGGGGGGCAGTGTTGTCATTTAACGGAGATACTAATAACTTCAGATAAAATGCTAATTTTGTGTTCATTCGATTTAGTTGAGAAGATAGACCGTCGTCTGAAGACAGGGCCGGCTTAGGATAACCAATATAAAACCTCAGTGTAGATAATATACTGTCCACAACGAAGATATTTAAAGACATAAGTAACTATATGCTTATAATGGTGTCGATTCTGTTTCACAAATTTATATCAGATGATACCCGTATTTACCCGACGATTATTTTGTAAAAAATCACTACACTAATTTGACAGGACTTAAAGTATTGCCAACCTTATTTAAACCCGCGCATGAAATAGGGATAGCAAGACTTTTAGTACTGGAAAATTAGTTTCGTGATATTGCAAAAAAGAATCGTCACCATTGAACAAGAAAGCTCATAAATTAAGTTGACCGGTATGCGTTATGATTATCCAACTAGAAAATTTCGAACTGTTACCCGGGCACAACACCAGATCTTGCAAGAACAAAGAAAAATAAAAAGGAGACGGCAGATGCTATATAGATATTTAAATAAACAATCGAATATTTAGATATATTCGATAAGCACATAAAACAAAACATATCGGCAAATATATCATATTCTCTATTCTAAGGCTTAGTTTACGTAGTTCACTCAAGCCAATTCCAAGATTTAAGATCGAACTGAACATAACATATTACATACTTACATCGCTATCATAAATCATTTATGTTAACTATTTACTTATCTTAACTATCCAAATATGTAAGCAAGGTTAGTTTAAAATATTGTTCAAAGCCAATGCCCTCTTGGTCTTAGCAATCCGATCCGAGTGAAGCTTGTCATATTGATTCAGGGGATTTAAGTGTATTCGGAGGCAAAGATAAGAGGAAACGTGACTACCGCGCCACCGGACCGACGTCACAATGCACTACTGCAGGCAGTACCTCATCTGCCTAAGGTACGCTTGATTTGATCGCAAACTAACGGTCTAGCCAACGTGCCAGTCTTGCGAAAGCGACTACGAGAATAGAAGCCAGAAATTTAACTTCAAGGCATCGTTGTGTTGTTTACTGGATCTAATCAAATATATAACCTATTATGTTGAATGAAAAGAACGTAGTATGTAAAATATTATCTCACGGATGACATTTTCGGAATGCTACATTGATTAAAAGAACTGTGACCGTACAGAGGTTGCGTTGAATTACCTGGCTAAAGATTTCACATACTGGATTTACTGATTTTTATACTGTGTCTTTCAGTCTCAGAAAACTTTGTTGGTATAAGGCGCATTCAACCTTCGCGGGAGTTACGGCTACAATACAATTTAACGAAATTTGTTCTACAACTCAAATCGATATGGAAAGGTTTTCAAACTTGCACGGCTTCAAGCAGTAGGATTGGATGAGATTGAAATGTCAGTACTGACAATTATCTACTTTTCATTTGGGTAACTTACCTTATCCTAGGCAGGTATAACAGAGATGATGAAGAAGTGGTTATCAAATGGTTTCTAAGGTGGACTGCTAGGTCCCGCTATCAGGGCAAACATTTGTGTAAGCCTTAAGTCTGGGTGATTATTAGTAAACGTTCAAAATATGAAAGCTATCTGTTTATCATTTTGTAAAGCATGAAATTGTAGTAAATAGGCTACATTCACACCAGGCTACATTCAGTACTGTTGGGGACATTATTTAGGACAGTGCCATGATAACAAAAGTATCTAAGGATTGAATGACTGACGCGATAATGAATGGGCTTACCTGTCTTCCGAGAGAATTTATAAGTAAAACAAAACATATCGGCACATAATATATCGAATTATTTCATATTCTCTATTCTAAGGCTTACGTACCACGCAAATTTGCGTAGTTAACTCAAGCCTATTTACTTATCAAATATGTGAAAGGTAAGTTTAAAATATTATAGTATAGTGTATTGATGGTAGTTAGAATACAACCGAGACGGGAGACCGCTGATCTAGTCGTTAGTATACCTGACGGCTACGTTAGGGGTCGCGGGTTCTATTGCCGTTGGGCAAACATTTATGTGAAAAACATGTTTACCTGACGTCTGGATGTTTGGTATGCATTACTTATATAAGTACCTATGTTTAAAAAAAAGAAATGTAAGTATTCTATCAGCTGCTGGTTCCCATGATACCAACTATGCTTAATTTGGGGCCAGATGGTGTGGTGTGATAATGTTCAGGCATTATTTATTATTTATCTATAACTACACTAAAGCAAGATAATTGAATAAGGCAAAAAAAAGATGTACGTGTTCAAATAATATAAACTATGTAGCGTAGCGTAGGCAAGGTATCGCAAAATCGTTTCACTACAAAGAAACGTGGGCGGATTTTACATTAGTCGCAAAAGTTCACGGCTAACGGCAATAATGTACCGGTAACATAACTCCAAAACTTTATAAATAAACGCACAATAAATAAGAAAAGTTAATAACGTGACAGTTAAAAGGGAAAATATACTCTTTGCCCAAGTTAAAACCGAGTTTGCTAGAATTATAACTAGATTAATGTTCGGTGACTACTCTGGCTAAACTTTGAAACTAACTAGGTACGCAGTTTTGTATTATTTTTAGAGAACCGCCTTCGGAATTCATTAGCTTCGAACGTAGTAAGTAAAGTCTAGTTCCAATATGTGCTTTCAGAAGGCTTGGGCCTCGCCGCTTCTTTCCTGGTTGATTAATATTACGGTTCTATGCTTAAAAATAGTCGAAAAAGTTATCAGGCATAGGATGTGGAGGTCGTTCATGATTGGAAATTCTGCCAAGATTCTTATATAAATATTAATATACAGGCGACATTTATCTAGCGCAATTGCATGAGCTACCCAAGTTTTGATTTTATTTGTGGGATGAATTATTCCAAATGATTAAAAGTTAATTAAATAATGTGGGATATTGAATATTAAGATTTTTAATACTTTTAAACCAATCTTCCCTGTGTAGAACTGCAACAATTTAAGTGGATGCCATTTTCATGAAAATGTTTGTTTGTACGGGTCAAATGCGCTTTAAAGTATGTCAATGAAAGCTGCAGACAAACTCGGGGCGGGGCTCGGCAGCATTAAAAAAAGAAAACCCGTTATGAACCTCGTTTGCAGATAAAAGGCTGGAGTATTCTAAATTTGAAATAAAGGTATTGTATTTCAGCCACGGTTTGCAACAATCTACATACTCGTAAGATGATATCTTTAAACGATTGTTGTTATGATTAAGTCTTGAAGCTAATGCGGAAGTTAAACACAAGTTTGCATAATGTCCTCGCGCGAAGTTAGGCGAGGCGAGTGGAATCGCTCCTCATTAGGCAAATCGGATGGCGTTGGCTTATCCTATTAGCACAGTCAATGTTTGACGATCCAATCTACCAGAATCGACGCGTCACTCAAACACAGAAACTGAAATTCTTTCAATTAACTTGTGCACTTTGATTTTCGTTTCATTAAGAACATTGATGCCTCTGTTGGTCTAGTGGTTAGTAAACTTGCCCGCTATGCTTGTTGTCGCGGATTCGGTTTCCGCCATGGCTAACATTATATGATAGTCATTTTAGTTTTCAATGCGTCTAGTGTATGGTATGTGTAATAAGTATCAAATCAAGTAAATAATAATTGTTCTATCAGTACATATATCACAAGTTTTGCATGCCAGTAGCTAGGTAACCGTGTAACGCCGTTAAGTATGTAACGTCTATCATGTATGAAGACAGCTTATCTACAAAACGGTTAAACCTATGTGTTTGATATTAAGGCATAATTTAAAAAAATACCTCTAGGTGTTTGCAGATTCTAATTACTTAATATCGATCCCAGCCAATTAAGTACCCGCAAATAAAGATGATTTTGAAGTTGATTATAAACGTTCGCAATATCTAGGTGTACCATTGGCGCGTTGCTGACTCTAAATTAGGGTGAATTTTATCATTATCACCTCGGCATATTTTATTTTGTAACTTATACTTTAGTTTTTAACACTAGTCTAAGTCAGGCAACAGCAGCAGGTAATGCGTGTTGGAAAGTAGCTTCATAAATTACACGCAAACTTAAATTAACAGCGGACACGCACAGAAAAGAAGTTTAAAAAGCATCGAAAGCGTACATTTTTCCGCAACTTTATGAAAACGTTCGAGTAGATTTATGTATAAAACCTTTCAGGGCTGATGCGGAGCCGCAATGTAATTTAGGGCGTATAAGGAGCCGCAGCCTCCGAAATTAGACCGTTATCATTCCAGTGCTGTCGCCCCGAGATCACCAGTAATATGAGCCAATACACCGAACTGAATAAATTTGCTTTTTATCTCGCAGTTGACCTTCATAACCGATATTGTTGGTTTCGGGGAAATATTTCACAAATTCCCCGCATCCGCCCTCCGGATTTAAGGGCGATCTTTGTTTTTTTAACTTATTTGCGCGTGTTAAGCCGCTATGAAAATTGGGAACCCTTTAAAGGCCTTATTGCCTTAATCTCCAGTGTTATTTCACCAGAGGTCAATGACACGTTGACTGATGGGTCAGGATAGTAGAAATGAATGAGCACAGAATATGGAATTAGGTACACAGTCTCTTATGACTCGAATTGGTTAAATTCATTAGTTTAGTTCAGCAAATATAGTAAAACTGGAGTGGAACCTGGTTAGTGAGCTTTGTCAGATGCGATATTAGTGTGATTAAATTCATAATGGTTAGGTTCATAATGAACCTGAAAGGGAAATTGTATTACCTACATACCTACGTTATTCTGTTACTCAACTACACCTAAATTAACATCAGTGCTGTTCTAAAAATGATGACATCTCGCTCATACTTATCTCTGTAGCGTGACAAATCGTATCAGTTGCGTTAGTGCAAAACCTAGTTGCGCTGATATTTTAGAGAATCGCATATCAAAGTGAGAATCAAATTTGGAAAATTTATGCATTTAACTGATTCGCGATCCGAAAAATAAAATTATTATTTTTTTCACATAAAATTTTGTTGAAGAAAAACTATATATCACAATGGAAATGACGTAAGAAAAATGTCATCAACAATATGCCTGTTGGCCGACGTTAACCGCACGACAGCGGTGTACACAGCAGGAACCCCTTTGTCCAATACCCTTTTGTGAGATATTCCAATTAATACGTCATATTTTCGACGAGAAAAGGTCGCTGTATCGATTTGCGTCGTGAAATTAGAACAATACACGTGTTATAGCACTATTATTCACCCGTCAAGTACTTTTTCTGTATAAGGTGTATTGTGTGAAACATTTTATAGAGACTTTATTTTTTAAACCTTAAACTTATTTCGGAACGGCTACGACTTTTACTTTACCCATGCTAAACGTTACACAACCTAAGGAGGTACAAACTTAGGACTTCCATGGAGAATCGCGATTATTATTTGTGGCAGATGACAAAATATTATTACATACAGACATGGTAAGTAAGGTTGCCAGTGCTGCACGAGGATACGCTGCGCCAGTAGTAGGAACCTATATATAACACTATCAGATAGGCTGTACGCTTCTGTGCTGCCTTGGTGGAATAAAAAAAAATAGCACCACGCCGAGTCCCTCAGAATATCTGTATAAGTATGTAGTCCCGCCACTGGACACGAATTGAGTGTCGTTAGCTAGAAATGATCTAAGGTTATATAAGATGAAATTGTACAGGTATAAACTACACTGTTTTCCATGCAATTATTTTATCTTCGACGCCACTCAATAATAACTCCGCATTCATGTAAAATTTACTCGTAGAAATAGCGACGCAACTAAATGAGCTTCACAGCGCTGAATAAACACCAATATTTATGCAAAGGACGACTTACTTAAATCGTATTGTACATCGTACTCTTACAAGCCAAGAAAATAAGAGTGCAGTTGTCTGCAGAGTTCGTTAGCACTACCGTATATTGCTCGCTCATTGTCTTTTCATGCGTAATTCATTTGCTAGCGACGCATTCCAAATGTAATTTACCACTCGACTGTCCACTAACAATAACTTGGTATTAGAGTGACTCACAGAGATAAAAAGTAGGTATTACTTATTTACATACCATTACTTCATGATAATATAAACAGAATCAATAATTCATCATGTCATTTGGCTGTAGATATAAACTTGATCGATAATGAATAATTTACATCATGTAATATGCATTGTATAACTTGATAATAAACAAGGGTTTTATAGTTTAGATAAGCACATTTGCTTAGATACCAGGTGGTAAGTCTCTTATTGCAAGAGACCTGTTAGGTGGCAATGGCTTATGTTACCTTCAAGCAATTGTTAGAAAATATTATTATATTAAGTTTGCAACGAATCACTGAAAGACACCGTGCTAAAGATGACTTTGCTAGTTGTTATGAAATTAAAATCAAATGCCTTGGAAGACAGAGGGAGTGATAGAGAATGGTATACATGTTTCTAAGGCCCTAAATGGCACTGCAATAGTTATCGGAAAGCCTTCCGCTTACCAAAAGGCGTGATTTAATCCTCTCTTTACAGTTAAGGATCAGAGCTCACCCAAACAATGGCATAACCGCAAACCGGTTTAAAACACCATATTTTATTTCTCGTATATTTGAGACATCTTTATGTCTCTGCAAACGTTCCTGATACGAAAAGAAAAAATATGTAAGTCAGAGAATGAAAATATGATAAAGATTAAGTTTTGTTTTTTTAGTAACTTAGTTGTAATTTCAATAGTCGACCTAATATTGTCTGAGTGTAACTAATTTCTTCTAATTAAATATGAATTTAATTTAATAGGAATTAAATTTATGTTTTCAACTGATAAATAAGTAAGTAAGAAAATTGTAAGACAAATGTTAAAAATAAGTACCTACAACTATAAAATAGTAGGCACCGACCTATATATGCCGAAGACCAATATGCTTAAAAACTAATAGGAGCTTATAGATAAGTGATGAGAAATATAAAATCAATTGAAACAGACCTTTCCATTAATAAAAGATAAGAGAACGAGGAAAGAAAGAGAAACGAAGACGGTATGTCTTCTCTAATTAGAAGTCTCGAGTAGAATTTTCAATGCGCCCCCGCCTTTCTAATGGGAAAGTGAAATAAAAGTTTATATTTACTGTGCGTGAGTTTCTTGGCTGCAGATGAATATTTATACTTTCTCTTTTCACTTTATTCACCGCAAAGCCAACACCGACTGGAATTTTACAGGTGTACTTTTTATGACGCAATTTTCTTGGTGTTTTGAATGTTGAATGCATTCTGCTACATGTTTCTACAAGCATACCTTTAATGGATTTCTACTAGAATACAAATTCAAGCAGTTTAAAGTTTACAATAACATTCATGTCTTTTTAACAGGTAAGTTTTTATAGTTGGCGCAAGAAATGTCGATGTTTTGGTATAATTTTTTCATACGGTTTAGTTACCAAGACTTGAAGAGTTTTATTCTCTGTAAGGCTTGCGGAGCTCCCCGCAGATGAAGTTGCTAGGACAGTGATACGTCTCAACCTCAACCAAAGGTTTACTTAGTCAGCGCTTTTATCATGAGTTTTCCAACACGCTAACCTTATAGCAGTGCCCCTACTGTCCATATCTTCGGTGGCGCTTACCATCAAGCCCAAGTTGGTCACATTTGTACTGTTGACTAAAATGTTATCGCAAGACAAGGCAACCGTACGATCCACTTATTAAATTTCACCACAGTATTAACGTATGAGTAGACACGTGACAAGCGTTCTGGGCGTGTCGACAGAACAGCATGGCATCATTTGTTAGAATAGCAATAAAGAGGCGGATTAGCAGGACTCGCTTCGACACAGTTGCCAATAAACCACCGCCTTCCGGTACCCCGCGACTCGCGTTACAAGAGTAATGATGGTTAATTTTAATGACGCGTCGTCGGGCCGACACCCGCGACGCCCACCGGGCGCGCGCGTGACCCGACTACCAACTACCCTCATATTGGAACTACCAAGACGACCCAAACTCTGACGATAAATTCAGTTATTACTTGTGAAAATAGACGGAAGGAGATCGCTAACTTGTCCTCGTGAGAAGATAATGGATCATTGCGGGGGATGTTTTTAGTTACTTTAGGAAAAAGGTCTCGTTAAAAGCCCCATTATGTGAGGAGTTTTCCAATTGCGTTCCGGAGTCGGCCGTTTAAACTGGAAATGGTGATACAAATTTTGCCTTAGTGGTATAACTTTAGATTATATCTAAATACTTCTTTGGTAATCAGCTTTTAGGACGAATAGGTTGGGGCTTAGATCATTATCATTATAATAGCGTTCTTCCTTGGTTTGAGTTTGACCCTTCAGAAAGTTGTCATTTTGTGAACAATGTGAACAACTACTGCTGTGACCATCTGTCATCTACATATTACTTCCTATCCCTATGCGACTATTCGTATTTTCATGAATTTTGTCATCAAACCTGAATCCGTCATGGAAATATAGTGTGTGAATAATAAATGCACGTAAACAAAACGGTATGATATAAAATTAAAGATAGCCCGAGGCCCGTCGCCCGCCATGCAGCGGTGGGCCAGTCAGCGGGACCAACGAATATTATTTGCAAATGCAGACCAGCCATCACGAAACTGTTTGCTATAACTGACTTCAATATTTCATGTAAACATAGATACGCTATTTGGAAATGTTGTATCCACATATTTAATAAATTCACTTGCACATTCTGTGTGCCAATATTACAGACATTGCAAATAAAGAGCGTTTATTTTCAATATACTCGAAATAGGATATTTTAACTTTATTCACATGTTTGGTTTTCAAAGTAAGTGTGTGTGTGTAAATGATAGATCAATAAAATCGTGCCATATCGTACCCAACATTGGGAAACAAGTATACGGTGTCCGTTGCCTATGGACGACTACAATTCCACTAGTTACTATTTTTTTACTTCATCCTCCAGGAATAAAATGGGTAACTAATGTACTCAAGTTTTACCTTATTTTGAGATATTAGTCTATAAGGTTACCTCAAAATAAATATGCGGAGCGTAAGTTATCTAGTTGTAAGTTTATAGCCTAGTTATATAATGTTTTCTTTGGCGGTATTAACAAAGTAAATGAATTTATTCTCATCCAAAAAGATGTCTTCAATGTAACATCTCATTCTAATCATAATAATTTTGTCATTCCTTTCCAGCGTTGAGGCCTTAAGGCTTCCTTATGTAAGTTTTGGCGTGACGAGTGTAGTGGAGGCAGCAATGAACGTTGGCACGGAGCAGATAACAATATTTCTCACGGCAACAAATTGAATAAACACATCACCGTTCGCCTTTAACGACGAAAAGACGTCCAATAACGCCGTGGCACGCGCGCGATAAATATGCCCCTATCTACAGAACTTGCACGCTCTACATATATATTTTCCGTTCCTAGTATTTACTACACACCTAAGTTAAGATCCTTATTTATTTTTATCACAAGTTTTATATTGTGTCTACCTTCATATGTATGTGCAAATTTACGACACAGGAAGCTTTTGTTTTGAAGGCTCTACGCTGTTTTATATCGATTCATTCAATATGATACCTAACTGCTAAGCTAGAGGTCGCGGGTTCGATTTCCGCCGGGGCAAACATTTATGTGACAAACATTTTTGCCTTGCGTCTGGGTTTTTGGTATGTTTTATAAGTATTGTATGAGCTGCTAATTTCCATTGTACGCTCCTTGATTAGTTTAGCGACAGATGGCGCTGTGTGATAATGTCCAAGCATTATTATTATTATTATTTTTATATGTTTATGTTTTAATCTCTCGCGGGGTGCGAGAATTTCATTTTCCGCGGGCTTTTCGCCAAACGAAAAATGATGAAGGAAAGATAGAGTAAGAGAAGGAAAGGTAAAGTAAGAGAGTAAGAGAGGAAAAAACTAAAGCGATAGTAATTTGCGGACTATTCGGCATGTATGTTCTTCTTCACTTGTATTCCTTTCGTATATGTTTGTGTTGTTATGAATAAATGTTTTTCTTTCTTTCTTTCTTTCTATTAACAATGACTTATTATTATTATCTCTTTTTTTTACTTGCCCTCTTGTAGTCTAACGTGATTTTACTTTTAATAAAACTGCAAATAATCTGGTAAGGTAAATATTTCATGCATGAATGTGTATTGTACTGAAACAACTTGCATATTCACATACACGACTTGGAACTACTTAACTTATTACACTCCATAACTATCCCGTTCGTAAGTAAATATGCTTGCATGCGTTCTTTATTAGAATATACTACTTAAGTGATTGCGACTCAACTTATATTTGTCTCGTAAATAATAATGCCGTGCTAATACCTACGGGGGGAATGCCTCGTATACCGTCTCTATGAGACGCATGGGACGTAAAACATATACAATAATAATGAATTAATGAACGTGTCATAAATCCATTAGCTAAACGTGCGGGGACGCTGCGGTGAATTTCACGAACCTCGTGCTTAAACTGACAAGTACGTAGAAACGCTCCTAATTTTCATATTGAAAAAAGCAAAATGGCGTCGCGCGTCTTGGTACACATGTTGTTGCGTGAATATCTCGGGGGGTCACGTATTGGCATCGTCTAATACAATTTGTTTGGAGACGCGCCCGCGGAATGCAAACACGACCGCGACGCTTCATAACAATAAGCATTATTACGATAACGTGCATTTTGTCGTCAATAAAATGTGTAGAAAATTATTGTAAATATTTACACGACTCTTGTAATAAACAAGGTGAGAGGCCCAAAAAGAAATGGATGGACTGTATACAGGGGCAATTGGTGGCTTTCAATTTGATATATGTATTTTGTAAACATATAAAAATCCTAGGTCTGTGTTTGTAACTATGTCTAGAAGAATTTTGAATTACATATAATATATTTTGATTATTATAATTATAAATGAAAAAGAAAATAAAAACAAAAACAGAACACTGAGTTTCTATTTGGTACTGATCAGGTAGCTTTTTTTCTTAGTGCCATATTAGGGCCTTAACTAAATAACCAACTTTCAATTACATTTTCGTAAAATCTTGTCGTCGTTCAAAGTAAACTCTTGAATAATGGCCATGCCACCACCATGCCACGGATATAGAGAAAATACAAATACGGGCTTTGTATGTGAATTTATGAGCCGCGTGTGACGCACCTCTCGGTTTCGTGCGAAGAAAAATACAGCGGTCTGAGAGCTTAAATATTGATGGATTTATGAACGCTCTTTAAATTATGACAGGTTGGAGCCTCTGGCAACTTTATTGAGTCTTATCTTGCTTCTAGATTTATTGGCGCGTGTATCAACTTTTGGAAGAGCATTTTGTTTTCTATTACGACGTAATGTATATAAAAGTCGAATTAGTTAGCAAATGTAATTTTATTTCTCCTTTGAGAGATTCAGCCTATAATGATTTTTTGATGTATGCAAGTGGGTTACTCTGATCTAGAATACACTTACCTGATCCCGATAGATAATTGGCATGATAATATGTATTATTTTATATACATGTTTAGTACTCGATATTATTATAAAGGGGCATGTATTATGAGTGCTTGAAACTAAATAGTATGATAAAAGGTTATTAAAAAAATGTAAAGAATGAATAATATTTTTCATAGTATTATATGAATGAAGCTGCGTAATATGAAAATTCTAAGCTTAGTACTGTAATAGTCACTATATATGGTACAATAGGAATGGAAATAACTCGGCCCCCATGTTCCTGGTAATAGAAGCACGAGCGTTGGAAAATTTCAAAGATATCCTTATATAGATCGATCTTTATGAAAATATTATGTATGGTCGTACTTTTAGTTCTTCATATTGAATGACAATTAAACAATAATAATAATACGTGATTGCATGCATTATTAATTAATGCCAATGGGCAGTGAATAGACAACTTAATTTCAAAATCAAAATCAAAATAAAAATCATTTATTCAGTTTAGGCCCTAATAAGGCACTTATGAAGGTCGGCAAGAAACTCAGTGCTCTGTCTTTTTTTTTCATGTAACAATCATTATATGACTTCGAGAACTACTGAAAGAAATCGTACCAAATATGTTTCCATTAAAGAAGTGTGTTTTATTACAAGTCGTGGTGGCCTTTTGGTTAGTGGTATAAAAAAAATGGAATAGTTTTTGAGTATTGAACTTGATGATCCGCTTGGTACCTGGGCAAAACTCAGCCAATTCTATAGTTAAGAAATAAGACGAATAATTTTTGATTTTATTTTTCCTATTTCAAATGGGAGAACATCTCAAACAGACTTTACTGAATTCCATGTAGCGCGGAGTAGTTGGTACTACAACACACAATCGAGCCGAGCCAGCCATTGTAATCTCACACGCCGACCACTGACGAACACAACAAAAGGGAAATATTTTCTGAGAGAGTTCTCCTAAACTAAATCATTCGAAGCAAGAATATAAGTTGCGAGTAGCAGACAGATGGCGCAACTTGAGGTGCGAATAAAGTTTGAGTGGAAAAACTTATTCCTTCGCAAATCCAAAGGCTCTCCCGGCCCATGCCCCCGGGATACCTTTAACAATTTGTAAGTTATTTATTGCCGCCGAGAAATATCATTAACCCTTTTAAATTTTAACAGCTTTAAGCGATCTTTTGTTGATTACAGGTATTGAATTTACTTTCTGTTACGCTTAACAGAGATTGACGTCTTTGGGTATAATCACTCTGAACATGGATATTGATTAAATTGGATCAAAGGATTGCTCGAATACTCGGCAGAAAGGGCTTTGTATACAATTAAATGGCTGAACACAATACATACTTCACAAGTCACACTACAACTACCGCATCAACTAATACAACTTTTGTAACTATTTGTAACAAATTCAAAATATTTCAGTGTAATCAGCAAGGCCCGTCCCGAACTAATTTTGGGTGGGTTATTTCAACTAAACTAAACTATTACTTATGAAAACTGAGTTAACATGCAAATCTTCGTCCATTCTGTAGAGATCTCGTTTCCGTAAGCGCGGTTTAATACTTCACGCATACTTATTGTAGGTACTTTTGCGCACTTTTAGCGCAATATTTTAGATTCGTGTGATAGGAACTGATGCAATTATTTCATTCAGTGAAATTTCGCAAAATCTCCTCGAGTTTATAACTTCATTGAGACATTACACGACTTATCACTTAGCTCTTTTACTAGTAAGAGCATAGGAACTGAATTCTTATTAAGGTTTTGAGAAAATCTTCAAAATGAAGGAACTTAACAAAGGTGCAAATAAAAGTTTGCATGTCTTGATAAATTTAACCGTAACTCATTTAGCCGCGCTGAAGTCTTTTAACCAAATAGGTTTAGCAGCGACCACGGGTAATTTTATTAAATTAAAATTTCAGGTAACTTTTGAACCGTACTTGTTAAGAAGTGGAATTGTTCATCTTAATTTTAAACTGATTAACTTAAACTCCCTTCTTTTGGACATAAAATATGCAAATGGAAGTTTTAATGAAAGTAGTTCTTACCAACTCAGTATTTCAATGAGAAATGTACGGAGCTCACGTTCACGTACCTGAAAGCAGAGAAGAATAATATTATGTATAAATCTCGTATGTAAAGCTAAGGATATTGTGCCAAAGTAAAAGTTTGAAAGATCATCAGTATGTGTGACAGATGGAGCAGCCGCGGGATGTGATGGATGTGGGTACGTGTTGGCTTATTACGACCAGTTACATTTTTACAAACAAAAATCTACTCCCGTGTGACGTTCCATTATTTTACCAGATTAATGTTGATGTAATATTTCAGGGTTCTGCAAATTTATGATATACGGGTAAGACATTAGAGTTTATAATAATATCTAGAGATAGGTAAGAAAAGTTTAAGAAGCACCCCGTAAATAAGCACATGAAAAGAAAAGGGATTTAAGTTAATATAATTCAAAAATTCATCATTCATCATCAAAATAATATTGTTGATACACAATTTGTACAGCACAGAGAACAAATTTACAGTAATCGAAAAATTTAACATGTAGTTTGATTTTGTAGATTGCTCTTGAATTGTTCTGTGCTGACGCGCCTTTTCACGCTTTCCCACTCCAAAAGTGAAGTCTTGTCTTCGTGGAAGACGACCCATGTGCATCCAGTGCCCAAAAAGGGCGATGGGTCAAACCCGACGAATTACAGGCTGATCGCATTTTTTTTTTACTTTTATATACGGCCCATCTGATGGTAAGCACACTGTAGCATATAGCGCTGGCAATACCAGGGGTATCACTAACGGGTTGCCAACCATGTAGTTGATGAGGACTCACTGTGCTAGCAGCATTACTACTAGCCCAGCATATCCTCGTGGAGCACTGGCAACCTTACTTACCGCAGAAACATAGCACTACATTAAGTAGTGTTATTTCACTGCGGTCTTCTGTAAGGTACAGTCCCCAGTCGGGCGGCTCCAATTTAAATGGGAAAACCCACGGGAAATCCCAAATCACCCTACCTCTCTTGAATTACCTCCCTTCTCTCTAAAGTGATGGAACGAGTGATCAACACACAACTTTTGAGATACCTAGGGGTTTACGACTTGTTGAGCCACCGAATACCATCAGGCGGGCCGTATGATGCCTGTTAAAATGTGATTCTACAGTGATTCTAAATAACTTCCAAAATATAAATTACGTCTTGTATTAAATAAGCGGCCACTATAATCAACTCAGATTGAAAGTAAGGCAAATCAATTTAAACAAACGAGCCGACAGGATAACGAGCTCTAGAATTTACTTTCAATTAGATTTATTTTGTCCAATCTGTGTTATTGTAAGAATCATAGCAGAACTTATTTTTTTGTAGTAAAACGTATTATTTGTACGCCGTATATTATCTGCTCAGAGTTATATGTATTGGAGCTTCCAAAACACTATATCTACTTAACAATTTATCTCTGTCCTGAAAAAAGTGACCAAATTATTACAGCTTTTGATCTGAGTGCTATTTAAATACCAACTGTGAGTTAAACTTAGCAGAAGCCAAAAATATTTCTAACTTATCTCATTACAAAAAAATGTTAGCGATTTTTTTTTGGAAGTTACATAATTTAGAACTTTGTACAAGCAGCTGACGACAGAAAACATATATATTCCTAAACCTTCCTAATTACTCATAAAACAAATCTGAGTGAATTTTGTATTTTATACGACGACGCTCCTTAAGATAAGACAACTTTAGATTTGTATCTTTAATAGGCAGTGTTAAAAGGGAAATTGAAATTCAACGAATCAAGTTATCTGTTAAAATAATAATCTACGTTTGAACAGATCTCTGTTCTGCTAAATCGTTTTTAGTTGAGTTTTAAGGCAGGAAGATCCATAATAGCCCTCGAAAACAATAGAAACGCTTCGATTAAAGTTTCTAATTTACTTAATTAATTTGTCAACTACAGTAACCAACCATCTACCATCCGGCAAACCATAAACATATTTCCCAACGTAGTTGTAGGAAAAACCGGGATATTATAATCAGCATTGAAATAAGTCCTCTTCTTCTGTTTATGTATTCAGTTACATGATAAAAAATTACTAAGGCTAAAAATGAAGTAGGTAAGTTCCCTTCGAGCGCTGCTAATGAGTTTGTACGTGCATTTTGCCAGTCGCGGCATTCGCCATCGCTGGACTAGAAAAAAAAATGGTAAAACATCCAAAAAAAATCATATTATAATGTTGCCAAAGTTATGTTTGGTGTAAAGTTGTAGGTAGGCCATGCGAGCAGCGCCGACGATAATGGCGCGTCACTCATCCTCTACTGGATGCTACAGATTTACATCCGCTGTGATTTATGACTTCTTCATACAGAGGGGAAAAAATATACACCCGTATACAGCAAGGGCGAGTCGCCCGACTGTTGACACCCTGAGATTCCCGCTTGAAAATCTATAAGCTCAAATGCAGGTGATCAGATATAAATTCAATTTTGGAATTATGTCTATAAGTTGGTACGTGATGTAATTTAAGAATTTATAAATTAACAATATCGATTTAATAAAATAAACTAAAATATTTCCCAAGGCTTACAAAATTTGCAAGCCCAAAGCATGCTTGGAATATGAAAATAATTGATAACTTACGTACTTATTAAAGACATAATACAGTTACTTCTATTAGGTAACCATATTATTTGAAAAATACATAAAAATAAATTGACGTTGAAATAGAAAATTATAATAGAGGTTAAAAGTTTATTCGTAATCGGGTTAATCACTAGAATTCCTCAACTGATTAAAAAAAAATATTCCCAAATAAAAAGCTACAGCTATTGCCGAATAGGAATATTTTATCTTAAGGCTATTTGTTATTACTTATTACGTTTAATGCGGACAAAGTCACGAGCTAAAGTTATATTCACAGGCACATTTATAATAGACATCATATAATATCGAGAAATGCAGACATAGAGCGACTACGATTGAGCGCTATTCTTCATTCAAATAAAATAGCGAAAGGATATTGAATTGGTAAGAATGCCGTAACTTAAGAAGATGTCACCCTCTATCAAACTTACGTGTTTTTGTTCAACTTATCTTGATGTTGCGCGAGACTGAATTCATCGGAATCAACAACCGTAGCGAGAAATTTTAACACATTTTTCTGACACCTTTTCTCTGTCTAAAATTTTCTGATGTTAGCCCTGGATTTGTGAGGGAAAATGTAAAAAGGTCATGCCTTTATCCCACAATTTGCAATTTGAAAACGTAGACAAATTAATCCAGGGAAAAATTAACCAAAAGAATACAAAGCAGCGACGCGAGAACAACGGGCCCGGAATATGCGACAGACGATACCGTCGCATTCCGCCAGCTCGCCCTATGTACCCAGCATTACTCGACTTTATCACATTTTCACGCTTTTACAGTTCCGCGTGAGGTACGTAATCATTTTATACGTAATTTAATTCATGTGTCTTCGCCATCTTTGTCTATCAGAAGTGTCACGCGATTGTACGCTCGACGAATCTGGTATGTAGAAGATTCAAGACTTACTAGTTGGCTTTTACTTTTTTACTATCTATCTACACTAATATTATAAAGAGGAAAGATTTGATTGTTTGTTGGTATTGAATAGGCCCCGAAACTACAGGACCGATTTCAAAAATTCATTTTCCGTTAGAAAGCTACAATGTCACTGAGTAACATAGGCTATATATTATATTGATACGCGGGCGAAGTCAGTTAAAACAGCTATCTGTAATATGTCTAGATTATTTAGTTTTATTTTTGACAAAAGTTAATATATTCCAATGGCTTCTCGCTACGACACTTATGATTATAATCATGTATGTCAATTTCCAGTTGACTAAATCACCCAATTTTTAAAAGCCAAGTGGAAATTTAATCACTTTCAAAGCTTGTTAGCAAGCTTTCCCTTTCCTTTTGACACATTAGTATACGTCTAATACACTTGGTGTAGATAAACTGTTTGGATGAAACGTAGAATTTGTTATTAAAATAATTTAATTTGAAAGTGGTGAACTGGCGAGGTTAGGGAAAACGAAGTTTCAGTTTTAAATTACCACGAACACGAGTGTCCCACTAGTGCGGTGTGCGGCTTCTTTGCAATTCAGCACGCGTGCTTCAATTTTCAAAGGTGGCGGTTGTTATTTGTGAACAATGAAAATCACGCAGCGCAGTCAGACGAAAACAGGGAATGTTCAGTAACTAATTTTCGTTCCAAATCTCATGCGAATACCCGCGGACGTGTGGAAAATATTAGAGGTTTCTTGACGTGTTTCGGCTTGTTGTGAGATAATAACCTGTCTTGTATCTCTTAGTGCTCGTCAAGAGGGCGCCGTCTCTGTTTGTCAGGGGCGGGTTGTCACTGAGGCATTATTTGTGCTGTATGCCAGACCGTTATTGGCCATGTTTTCGCCAAACAGACTGGCGTATTACGACGCCCGCGCCTTTAAGGACAAAATGAATGAGCGCTTTGGCCCAACTACGAGAATTGGTTGCCTTCATTAAGGGTCTCTGTTTGTGCGTCTGGTGAAACACTGTTATTTCGACTAATTAGCAGAGTATTGTGACGATACATAGGAAATGACAAAACCATTTTAATCGCTCTATTTTGCCCGTTTATTATGCGAAACCAAAGTATTATTATCATTCGCCACTGAATACAATGTTGTTTTGTTAATTTCGCCGTAAGGACTATTTTCATTAATACCGTTTATGTACTTTGTTTGGTGAAATAAATAAGTCTTGACTAATTTTATTTTGTAGCTCAATTTGTGATGAAAATGGGTCCGCCGCCGCCTGCTCCCAAATGTATATTAATGTGCGTCCCCAACCACAGCAGTGATATTGTTTTCTTTTTATATCCCACGACCTCGAAAGCTTTTACTAGTGTCAACTATTATCCTCGTTTTACGATGTGAACCGACAGGGTATAGACGTAGGAATGAAGAAGTATCGCTTTAGGAATCCCCTTCGTCAACCATGCTTTACTAGAAGGAACATACCATAAACAAACCTATTTCTGTTTTAGACAACGCCTTGTGCATGCAAGTTACATGCTTTTGGATGCT
The DNA here is from genome assembly GCA_951449985.1 of Falcaria lacertinaria. Lineage (NCBI taxonomy): Eukaryota > Metazoa > Arthropoda > Insecta > Lepidoptera > Drepanidae > Falcaria > Falcaria lacertinaria. Next base: position 4,763,533 of record OX602110.1, read on the forward strand.
TGTTTGTTTGTTTGATATTCAATCACATAAATCGGCTGAACGGATTATTAGTGAAATTTACCACACTAATAAGACCATGTCCCGGTGTCGCATAAAGGGTACTTTTGTACCGGAAATTAAATATTGCCTGTAGGATTTTTATAATGGATTATTATTTTACTTTTTCCATGCGCACGGAATCGCGAGTGAAAGCTAGTACGAAATAACATAAATTTTATTATCTCTTTTATTGGATTTCGAATTAGGGCTGGTGAAATCCAATCACATTAATTAGACAAAAAAATATGATATTAAAAAAATAAAGCAGATGAGTCGGTAATACTTTGAGCACACAGTCCGCTGGTCCACCGATGACGTAAGAATTTTATTACCTACGGTCCCCTTAGTTCGGATCTGTAGCAAGAGGATTAACAAATAATCCCACAGGAGGCTCGGCACCATTCATTAGAATGCTATTCCCTACTTTATTATGTCTGACATAATGTTTTCGGCAGCATTTGAATACGGTCAATTCATGGCTGCTAAAAGTTAAAAATCAGGGAAGGAAATTTGATAAAGGTCCTTCATTTATGTATGGTTACTGAAGAGTTTGATAGCAAAATTCTGAAACGCGAATCAAATCTCATGCCACATTATTTTGGAGTGGTCTATTTTAAACGTGAAATAGTATTTTCGTGACGCCTCGAAATTTTTATTCTCGTGTCAGTATTCAGCCATATATATCTAAAATTTTTGTATTGAAAAATGAATAGCGCTGCGGCGGTGAAATGTGGAACAAAGATGTGTATGATAATTTTGACATTTTGCGAGTTACGTTTTCGAATACGTAGTCGAAAAATTTTCCTGCTACCGGCACAGTGCAGTCAAACGACACAAGTTAATTTCGCTATAGTAAAAAATAAGCTTCGTTGAAATAGCCTGCCTGGTTGAAAATCATTATTGGATATTAATCGTTTTGTTTTACTTCAATAATGAGGAAGCACTTATATTTCTACTCACTACCGGCACAACCGGTTTTGCGAGACTTTCCACGTGTTTTATTTTTAGAACCCTAATTCGTTTTCCAAAATAAAAGTAGACAAAGTTATTCTTTTAGGGTCGGCAACGCACGAGTGATACCCCTGGTGTTGCAAGCGTCCATAGGCTGCGGTAACCGCTTACCATCAGACGGGCCGTATGCTTGTTTGTCACCTTAGTGGTGTAAAAAAAAAAAATCATAACATCATCAGCTACCTGTCAGTGATAGTCGCCGTTCAAAAATTTGCCGGCACAAACAGACAAACACAAGATATGTAATAATAAAAGGTTTTTCGCTTTAAATGCCGTATATACTTTCAAATGCATTTAGTAAAAAGCAGTTATAGTGACAAACAGATACTAACGTGCTATTTATTTGTATAGATTGATTTTTTCGCGTGGCAATATACCTAGTATATACCTAGCCTATGTCACTCAGGAATAATGTAGCTTTCTACTTATTAAAATTACAAACACCTTTATTGCTACTATTATAATACAAGATCGGTAATTTCTGTTTCGACCCATTCATGAGAGTGTAAAGAGTTGATTCAGACAGTCCAGTCCTGTGTTTGTTGGCTTACTAACTTAAATCAACCCTACTTGGTACTAGAACAATGTGGAGGCAGGGCCGCGATGAGCCGTGGTATTAAATCTAGATTACCGTTTGACATTTCCGCTCGGCTGGATAATCAACGGGACTATATTAAAGCTATCAGTCACGTGACGCATCACAAGCTGCGCGCGTGACGTCACCGCATTCGCACATCACACGTATAATGTGGCAATCGATCGTAATTATTATAAAAAAAGATATGCCCCTAAGGTGGCAAATAAGCTTGTGGCCCCCCTGATGGTAAGCGGTTACCGTAGCCTATGGTCACTTGCAACACCAGGGCTATCACTCGTGCGTAGGGATTGCAATCCGGTGTCATTTTCAATCCGGCCGGTTTTGCATCGATTAAATCGGGTCGATTTTTGCTTTCGGGACAAAATTAACTTAAAAATGTTAGTAAGTTAATCAAGTGTCATTGTACCTAATATAAGAAGTTTATGAAACATAAAAAGTGGCCAAGTGCGAGTTGGACTCAGACACCGAGAGTTCCGTTCTGTTTGTAATGGTAAAAAATTGCCCTTTTTTAGAAAATATAGCAATTCACACAATCAGCATAACAACACAATTACCATTATTAAGATAGAGCAAAAAAAATCGCTAATTTTTAATGGGTGAGGCCCCTTTATTTTATTGTTATCTATTTTATTATTGGTTGTTATAGCGGCATCAGAAATACACATTCTGTGAAAATTTCAACAGTTTACCTTTTTCGGATCATGAGATGCAGCCTACTGATAGACAGACGGACGGACGGACAGCGAAGTCTTAGTAATAGGGTTCCGTAGGTTACCCTTCGGAACTAAAATCTACTTTATTTCTAATCTAATGTTAAGGTTGGACAACGAGCAAACAATTAAAATTTAGTAGTGTTAGTAACTAGTAAAACTTTTAAGATGACTTCCTAGATTTCACTTTCCCATATAGATTTTAGTAATAAGTAACTTTATAAAATCTCATATATTCTTCTTTAGTTTAAAATGGATGGCGATCACAGGATGCACCATGTGCATCCACGTGTCCTCGGTGGTCCTCATAGCTTTATGTATTGGGAACAGATAGTAGACAGCCTTGTGGTTATTCCGAGCTCTTTTAGGATGGACTCGTTGGTTCCACGTGCGGTTCATGGAATAAGCAAAATACGTTTAAAAGCTTCGATTTTTGTCCTCTCTTTCTGAGTTATCGTTTAGGATTCGACGCCATAGAAGAAGATTGAGAAGACCAGCGCGCGCACTAGCCTCACTTTATGTTGGCGTCTTTCCATACCCTAGTGAGCTTAGTCATAGCTGCTCTGGACATTTGTATTCTCCTCATGATCTCCTTCCTACTGCCACTCTCGTTGGAGAAGAGATCCATAATAAACAAACTGATCAAGAAATTCTAGGTCCCTGAGTTTATTGGAGCGAATAGCAATCCTGGTCTGTCTACTACTATTACCTTGGATTTTGCCGTATTAATACTGAGACCAACTAGTTCACTCTCTTTCTGTACTTTAGAAAGAGTTTCAGCCATTTCCTGCTCGTACGATGCTAATAGCGTAGTGTCATCCGTACATCTTAAGTTGTGAATCATAATATACCTAATTAAAATTTACTGAACTGAGATCACAATAAGTAATTTTATGAAAGTATTCTATAATGCTAACATTTAAGTCATTTATGACGGACACCATCATGATTTGGTGAATTTGTCAAATGAATGGCACAATTATCACAATAATTAATTTGTATTATAATTACGGCTCTTTAGTTTAATAAACTTACGTTAAATAATTATATTAAGTAGAATTTTAAATAATAAAACAATATACCGGATCCGGTCGCCGGGTCCGATATATTTGTAGCGGATCCGGTAAGCGTAAAATGATGCCGGATCCGCCGGATTACCGGATCCGGTTTTCCGGATTGCAATCCCTACTCGTGCGTTGCCGACCCTTATTTAGTCGTGGTATAGTTGATGCTTTTATTTTTATTTATTTATTTATTTGCAAAATACAGTTTGCACAGGCGGACTTAATGCCAATTTATGTCAATTTGTTAGTGGTAAATACAATTGAAATTGAATTTAATTTCATCTGCTAAAGAAAAATTCTAGCAAAATGCAACAAGCATTTTGAAAAGCGTAACCCCTTCTGACTGATTCCAAGAAGAAAATAGGAACCTATAATATTAATGTAATATTTTATTGTATTCTAGGCATCCCTAATAATCTCAACCATGTTATTCCATTGACTAGCCGAACAAAATTGCAGACGATCGTAAAAGTTAGTGCGCAACATTTTTTCGTGTGCCATTTAATCCTAATCGAATATATGAGTTAAGCGGGCACCATAAAATATGATTAGTGGTTATGAGGGGCGTTAGCGGCGCCGGCGACGCCCGGCGCAAATATTACCGACCTCGGCCTACTCAAACATACGTCGCCTAGCCAACGACTAGCAAATATTATTTCCACATCTTGTTTGTTATGCGTGAAACGCATTTACCTTTAATTCACATAAATATAGTATATATTCAATATCCAAGGTGAACTGGGTAATTGAGGAACTTTATCTGAACTGGGAACAGTTAGAAGACACTGATATTCCCATTTTGCCATAGAATTGTGTTTTGATTACAAAATATGTAACGTTACTATAGCATCATTCCATAAACTATTGACCATTCTATCAAACTCATGGCATCGAATAGCTTCTTATATTTGTAGTGTAGTAGGTATTTGCATAATGTATTTTAACAAAATTCCCCTTATCATAATTATTTATCATGCACCAAACCCATGAATTAAAGCGTAGCTTCGTTAAATACATACATGAACGCAATCTAGACATAACGATTATGGCGTACGGTATCTTTGTGAAAGCGCACTATCTGGCTTTATGTCATAATTATGTCGGGAGTCGGGACAGCTCCGGGCGTATTCGGCCACACAATATGTTTTCATTCGCTCGAAAACATATGCGATTTTTACAAGCGACGCGACTTTGCGCCGCGCCGGCATTAATTGGATGCACTGACCGCGATGCTTTCGGGATGAAAATATTTACGTTCTCGGCAAAATGTATTGGGGTATAGCCAGGTGATTGCGTCTATTATAAGCCAGTGTGTGAATTGATGAAGTGTGAATATTCAAATGACTACTTTGTGGAAAGCAATATTCTATATTTAAAACAGATTAAACTATTTACAAAAACCAGACGTTAACGTAGCTACTTATAGATAAAAGATCTGACCCAAACCATAATCATGCGGGAGCGTGGCAAGACTGCTGGCAGCATTGCCACGCTGAATAGCAATGCTGATTCTCTGAGTGAGATACGTTCCAGGACGCCTGTCACGAGAGGCCGCAACCAGCCGACGTGAGACCTCCTTAAAAAGCTTAAGAGCATCCGGACCCCAGACACCCAGTTTACACCGCAAATTCAGAAAAATGTGCCCTGGACATGCATATTTCCGGTGTTTGAGGCACTTCTATGTAATTTCTGTTGGTGTAAACATAACTAAGCAGCATTGTTATCATGGTCAGGCTTTAATTAAAACAATATAGCTGGCATAAAATGGAAAAGTTTTTGTAATTAAATTAAATGAGAAAGACAGACCCGTTGAAAATATACCAGGGTTCGCCGTCTCCTGTGAAGATTTTTCCCGGGTAATTTGTCGCAGGCATCGTCAATTCAAAGTGAACTATGACGGGACGAGCGACACGAAATTAAGGAGGCTGTGCAAGGCTTAGCAAAGCTTCCGGCTTGTGATAATAATTAATCTCCGTGTTAATTACTGTAGCAGCAGAGAGCGTAAATCAAGATGGCCACCACCCCATCCTCATTTTACCATTGTTTATTGCTCCAATAGTAAGGCCGGTATAGCCATAATCTACTTTCTACATATGTTTGCTTGGAAGTTTGTTTATTATTCAATCACACCAAAAGCTTGAAAAGGCAACATACTGGCAAAGAGACTTGAAGTAGATTTCCGTCAGCTGTTATTTTTTCGATAGTCCTCTAAAACTCCTCAAAAATTAATTGAAACTCAGGTATGGTTATTTCAAATAAGATGCCGATCAGATGGTAAGCGATAACCGTATTCTGTAGACGCTTGCAACACATGAAGTGAGTATACGTCGCGCGTTTCCGGCCCTATAAATTCAACTTAGTAATGTAACTAAACAAAACAGAACAATGTGCGTTAAATAACAGAAGCACCGTGTAGGATTGTTTCCGTCACGGCGTACTACTATCCAATAAGTACATATTGTAAATAACTCAACGGGTAAGGAATTTACAGGGAGATATCTACTGGTTTCCACTCGCACGAAAGTCTAGGACATATTCCTGTTACTCACAGCTGTAAAGCACAGTTCTAACTACAGTTGAAACGACTTGAAGTAACATTACTATATAGGCTGAGGACATATCCGTCATTTGTTCATTATAAATGTAATTTTATTTTTATAATTAAAACATTCAATGTTTTATCAGCAAAGTAAAAAAAAATTCAAAAAAAAAAAAATCTAGCTACACAAGGCTAGATGTCGATGACCCTTGTTTGTGTTTTGGGTTCGTTGTGTTTCGGTTAAAGCTAGATAATGATGGTAGTATCTTTTTATTGAGCCTAAATATGATGGTTTGTTCTCAGTTCCTTTAAAAGATAGGCTCCTTTATCTCCGAAGCTTACACAGTGAAACATGTTGAATAGTACGGTATGAGGAGGTGGTGCTGACTATACAAATGTTATATGAAGCTAAAATGATGTCTCTATCGAACATAAAAATCATTAAGAAATCAACATAAAAACAAACGAAAAATTACTGTATGCCAAGCGAATCTGACTGACACATGACACTTGTTTTTATTCAAACCGGTGTATTGAATTAAGTGTCTGGTTAACCTTTAAGGCAGTGTGTACTCTACGTTACCTGTAGTGAAACTATGTTTATTACACTAGAATAACCACTGAACTTGGCTATAGCACTGAGAATTCAGTCGAAATACTAACTAAAAAAGGCACCACTAAAACCAATTTTCTGTTTTATTGGTTATTGGTATATTATGTTATTACACGGGACTATTTGGTACAAAGTAGATGACTTTGATTTTGATATACTTATGTAAATTACGTGTAATAACTTTTGTAATAGAAGTATGGAAGATTCATTCAAATAAGTTAAGGTATATTCAATCGACTTGCATGTAATTCTAAGATCTGTCGGTAAGTAAATTAAATATTATAAAATTAAAAGAATAGAAAAAATTAATGAATTATTAATAATAATCTAAGATATTTTCATTTTCATTCGTAGCCCACGCGTATACTATATCACATGTAGCATACATGTGATATATTATATAGGATATAGTTCCAGACATTTCTGTTACAGAAGGATTACAGTGTAAAATATATTAACTTTTGCATAAATTAGGCACAATCATGGGTGGACTCCTGTGATAACAAAGTGTAATAACCCAACCGTATGGTAAAATATGGCGGCATGTTGTTTATGTTACAAGTATGTAATAATTTCACAGTCTACTAGCTGACTAAGCAAGAAATAATAAATTATCTTGTCTATGTGCACCATTTATCGTTTGCCTAAGAGCTTTTAGCTTACTTACCAAATTCTCCAAATTCGCCTAATGGAATTTTGTAGGGTTTCATGAATTAAACTCCATATTGGAACTATAATGACACTGACCGGTTTTTAATGACTAACTAAATGACTAATGACTGTCCTATAAGCCCTCAGATGATACAATTTGTGGTTTTTGCAGCGTATAACATGGGGTTCTATCAATTGTGTAAAATAATTTTTAATAGTAGGTACCTAAGACATAATCGCACTATTTTTTGACGGTAAAACCTAAAAAAAAATACGTTATGGCTATAATAATTTAAAGGAAAATGTACAATATTTAATAAAAGTTTGGGTCAACATTTATTGGTATTCCATTTGCCAACTTATAGTAGAATATTATAATTGTTTGTATATAAACAGATATTAATTATTAAGGGAATCAATTTATGTAGCTTGTTTTTATTTCATTATTTACCCGAAGTAAATTCGCCAATAACAAATAAATGTTTGTTAAGCACAAGAATACGCTACATTTAATTTCAGTATGTTCTTGTATGTGTGTGTTTGGTAATATACCCAGGGACATGTATTTTTTAAGGTTTCGGTACATTGATTTCTGTAAATTAGGTTAGCGCTCTCCTACGCTTACAGGACGAGGAATCATCGGAAAAAAATACAAATAATAAATTGGAGAATATTCCCCTCGTCGAAAATGTCAAAATTAAATAATATAATTAACATTATTCTCGGCGACACTGGCTGAATAAAGTCGTTAAGGTTGAGTAACGACGGAATTCTTGCAAAAAAGTTAAAGGTATGCTAAGGATACCAATAGGGTTTTTGATTCTATTTACCTTTTCAAGGCTTTGATACTCTTCTAGTCTCGGTTTTAATGAACTAGTGGAGCTTAAATTATTGTGATAATTAATAGTTTATATTAAAATTTCAATACTTTAACTTTCTACGGGATGTCAGATAAATTATGGAATTATTTCGTATCATCCTAAATGCTATCAACCAACATTATCGCCTTAGTACAGACTATAGCCCATAATGCTTTCCTCCATCCTTATATTAGTTTACAACACAATTACCGAATCTGTCCAAGTCTTCAGGGACGGAGAATCTGCCTTTTTAACACAACATTACTTTAGCTAAAAGCAATTGCTGTTTGATGTAGGTGTTGTAAAATAGTCCTCTGTGGGAAACGAACGTATTTTTACGTCCTAAGTAACCAGGCAAATTATTCTAAAAAACTCAAGTTATATACGTAATATTTTTGTTCATAAAAGTTATGGACATTCTAATAAAATATTTTAAGGTTCTATATGTTACGAGAAAACGTGAGGAAAACAATAACAAGAAATTGAAATGGATCGGCAGTATCCTAAGTTTAGGCAATGGATGGACTTAAATATAAATATATAATTTGTTTTTTTTTCTTCTAAGTTGGCCCAAAATAACATTTCATTATGTATGTGTGATGTCAAACTGAGAAACGACCGTATAGAGTGCCATTTCACTCTTGATTTACACACCTCTTTTCATTACATATGTCTAATCAAACTTAATAGGTTCCCTTTTTACAAAAACACCCTCCTCAGATACTGGCAGTAAATTAAGAATGTATATGACCTGCTTATAAAATAACCTAGATTTGTATATAAGATGTCTTCAATCACTAGTGGGGCGGATACCAATCGTGAATAATTTCCATTCTATTTTCTCCTGATTTAATAGGGCAGCCGGTCTTGACCCAGATTACATCAAACTAGATTATTTCCAGGCCCCAGTGTTCTGAAGGGATTTTCAATGTAAGTCGTTTATTTTTTGTATAGGTTTTTTATTACTTTGCGTTGATACTATCAAACAATACTAATATAATAATTGATTACCGTCTCATGGCTCCCAGTTCGTTTAGAAACGTTATGTTAATAAAATAACGCTTTAACTTGAACGTAGGCAGGAGAGATAATTATAACCTGAGTCATTTAATTGTGCTGTTGTAAGAGAAGAAATTATATTGTTATTCTTTCCTAAAGTAATATTATGTAAACGTTAAAAATACCTGCTTTTTATTAAGGACTAAATTAGTTCGACAATGACCGACCATACAGGATATGTATAAGTATGGGGGACCCCTTTCTAATCTATAAAGTTTAAAGAAGATTAATTGTACATACTGTTCGAGAAAAGCAAATTATAAAGCATCCTTTAGTAGGAACAAATTTTATATTATTACACACGTTGGTTATGAATCGATAACACCGTAATTTTATTGTATTCCAATGTACATTACAATAAAGGGTTCATTTGTCACCGAAGCGGCGACGATAGCATTCGGTTATTTTGACTCTGCATTCACAATGAGCGGCCATTGTTGCCTTTATAGGGATGCAATCGGAAGATTTATTTATCCATCAGAGCCAATACTCGCATACCTACGTCAATACATATATTATAAATTGGAGTCTCGAGTAATAGCTGGACTCATAATAATTATTCATAATGTATTTGTAACTAAATTTATGTAAGTCAATGGTATTCATACAAGTCAATGGTATATATAACATTAATTATTCCGTATACCTAGGTATTTACTACAATTACGAACGATACTAGAACAATATATATAATTGAATATTAAGATTTTATCTCCTACTTATAAATGAATTTCTGAGTATCACTAAGATAAATTTCATAGAAAGTAAGAATATTTGAACTTAAATTAGATTATTATTCTGTCTGTATACCTTGGTGCTTGTGAAATCAACTTTCATCTTTTGTACATTAATTACATCGTATTATAAACGTTTTTGCTTAAAGTTAATCATAATCAAATTCAACCTATTTACCTTTTCTTAGGTGAATTTAAATAAATATTAAGAACATAAATATATATATATAAATATGTATGTATTTGATACACTAGAAGTGGCTTGCATGTTATAAACTGTAAAAATCAATGACAAAGCAATTCCAAACTGCTTACCGACTAATGGTTTCCGTGTTGGTATTGTTTATTTATCGATTTACAAGATTACTTGACAAGCAGGGTCCACGCTACGGAAATCTACTATATTGCCCTATGACTGAAGTTACTTTTTTTTATACCACTAAGGTGGCACACAAGCATACGACCCATCTGATGGTAAGTCACCGTAGCTTATAGCCGTTAGAAATTCCAGGGATATCACTAACGAGTTGCCAACCCTGTTGTTGATGAGTAGTCACTACGCCAACAGCATTACTACTAGCGTAGCGTATCCCCGTGGAGTTCTGGCAACCTTTCTTATCGCAGAATGCGGTAAAATTAAGAATATAAATAGTTCAATATATTTATTTGAATAAGTAAAATAAGTTAGTGAAACATAAGAGATTTAAGAAGTTCTATAAATCATAACTTAAGAAAAGACTAGTACATTATAAAAACCTACTTCTTTAACAACAACTGGAAGCAGTAGAAATTGAAAGAAGTTATGTTTAAGTAGTCTAGTCATATACTTTTCATCGAGTCACAAGTTCCAATTGTTAGAAAACTTGGTGCCATTGGTAAGTTTACTAAGATAACCGTTGACTTGGAGAGTTTTAAAGTCGTAAGATACTTTATAGTTTTTTCTAGCCTTCAGTCACAGACTTCCTATTTTTTTAAAGCATTTATGTCGCTATCTATACCTATATATCACACCAAGTCCCTTTCGGAGTAGGCAAAGAGTAGGTTTAAACGTCATCTCACACTTGACTTGCACACTTCTTTTGCATTCAACAATCTCTTCATACATGCCCGCCGGTTCCGAGTACTCCCTATCAATCAATAGGTATATTTGAATACCAAGTTTTAAATATGTACTCCTATATATACCTTCATGTATCAAGCGTTGTCCTTTTTGGACTAAGCTGAATATCGCTTAAATCTCTCTTGAACTTTAAGTAGGTAACTAAAAATCTTTAAAAATTAAACCTTTTATGGCTCAAGGCGTTAAAGAGTTTCCTAATCAACATTCAAGAAGCCGCTTGGGGCGGTGTCTCCATAAATTACGTATCAAGTATGTGTATGAAAAATGTTTTACCACGCCGCCGCAGTCTCGGCGGATACTTGGCAAACTTCGTGCCACGGTCTCGCTTGCACGAGCTTCTATGCAAACAAATATATCGGGCCTTTAATAGCCTGCTCTTTAAGTCTACTATTAATTTCTTGTGAGTTATTAAATAGGCATACGTGGCGGCTTGTCGAATATAAACTCAGAGCACTATGTAAGTTTGACTGTATTTGTTATTTTGATTACTAGTGTTTACTAGTAATCGACTCCGACTCCAACACCAAATCCAATGCCTTATGGTAAATCGTGTTTCTAATATTCATAAGACATCGAATTTGGTAATGAGGAGCATTTTACAAAGATTCAGTTCGTCTAGCTAGGTAATGTTTCACAATTATCATCTTATTATATTCTCGAAGGGATACGCAGAGGTGTAACAAGGCTTTACTTCAGTAACTTAGCAACCATCTTTGAGCATCTAAAATTATATTTCAGCGACCAAAAGTATTACGCAACATAAGCTTATTACTACACAGGCGATGTCGCGGGAAAAGCTTATATTGAATATGGTCTGATAGTATATCCTTATAAAATTTATATTTAGTTAATCATCTTAGTCAATGTCACCAAGAGGCCAAATAACCGTGGTTCATAACTTAGCAGTCTTTTTAACATGACTCCGTTGATATTATATTTAAGTGCTCTGGGATATTGTAATGTCGATAAATTAGATCTTTCGTCTTTACATGTATTTCATTCATATAATATTTTCGTGTTTGTTGCGTATTGAATACGAGCTAGGTACTAGGTTAAATAACATAATATTTTTAGCGCATAACATAATTCTCCAAACTAAAACAGGAACTATATAATAGTCTATAACCAAACTGTGTAACAAAATGATTAGTTTATGCTATTATGTAGTTTGCGGCGTAGCCATGCCAACGAATACATTACAGCCTGCTCAGGTACGAGTAGCACTATATGTCGAACTAAGAGCCATACGAGTCCAATCCGCTTTTGACTCGGGGACAAAGGGAAACTTCGATGGAACTGGACCATCGGCTAAAGGCAGAATATCTACTGTTGACGAGTCATTAGCTATATTATAGTTCGGGCTTTTGAGCTTACATAGTACGTTTATAGCCTACTAGCTCTTCGCCCGCAACTTCCCCCTTAGAAAAAGGATAACGCAAAGTCTTGAAATCATAATATAGCTTATTATTATGTCTCAGTGAATCTTTATTGAAATATTGTTTTAATAAGTAATTCCACAGATCTCTCTATAGATACAATCAAGTGGTTTCTTTTAGCAGTTCCCTAAAGGGAACTACTGGCATAGCATTGCCTCTTTGAATATTGTATAGATTAGGTACTTGTCGCTGCGTACTGTCGTTATTATCAATTGACTACATTAACCGCTTTTGATCAGGCGGGCCGAATGCTTGTTTGCAAAGAAAATTATAAAACAGAAAAAAAACTAGGCAAAACTAACTGACTATTTAATCCTTTATGGTACGGCATGTGAATATCCAAATCAAAACAATTAATAATAAAACCAACCTTCGATAAATGTGACCTCATATTATATACAAAGCCTTAGTGATCGGTGCTGTGCAGCGTGAAATCCGTAGGCGTAAATTCAAAGTGTGATTTAGCGCGAGTGTCCTATCCTGGGCCTAATCCCGGCTGGACGGGTACAAACGACATCGTCAGGTGATATCAGTTGCAGCTGCGACGTGCTCGCTCCTCGATTCACTTACGGATTGATGGCGATGCAACTCGATATATACTAGAAGCAACAAATCACATAACTATTCGATTTAGATTCGATTTTCACAAAAGAAGATTGAAGATGTCGATGTCGACTGAAGATTTTTATCACTTCAACGGGCGGCTAACTCATGGATATATTTCCTATTCGTTAAAAGATATTTTTATTAATATTAGTGTCTGGATTGAATTTACTAGTGTATGCATACCTGGTTCGTGTAATTAATTTGTATAATCATGTAAGTATGTAGGTCATAAAGTCAGTCGAGCGCAGTGCAGTGGCGAGCACTCATCAGGCCCTCGATATTTCACCGTACATTACAAACGATGCGGCGGACAACTGAAGTTAATTGGATGCGCTGGCCACAGCAGGACACGGGTATGAAATATAAAACAGGCTGAGCGCGTTTTCAGGTGAGCGCAGCCCTATTATCCTACAGTTGAGGTGACGTAACGTAACGTGCCGCGTCTCGTTACCGTCCACCAACTCAGCGGAGTTACCGATTTGCGAGAATTTGGTTGAAATGACACTTGATGAGGCGAAGCGTCAGGCTTGCTTGTGGATTTTGTGTTCCGAGAGACATGCGACATGCACCGTGTGTTAATAATTTACTAACATGTGTTCACGTTATTTATCCGTTAACTACTCGTGTGTTCTCGTTGTAAGTTCATACTTATATTGCGCAATCATATGACGATTATACAACGAAGAATTTTATCAGACAAATTAATTACCTACAATGTTCATATTGACCTGTACAAAGGAATAAAACATTGAACATAAACGTGTATAACCTAATCACTTAGTGAAACAGCCTCTTAACTAATTGAAGAGTTACCCAACTATTCCTCCCATCAACATTCTCTTGCAAACCTGACTTTGCTAAATTGGATTTAAAACCTTAAAATGTTGTCAATTCATTTACTTTAGACGAATGTTTTAATCATAAATATAATTAACTAGATACCCGGACAGACTTCGTTCTGTCAAACGTTGGTTTGTATTCTCTGACGAGACCGCTGGTCTAGTGGTTAGTACACCTGACTGCTACGCTAGAGGTCGCGGGTTCGATTCCCGCCGGGGCAAACATTTATGTGACAAATATGTTTGTCTTGCGTCTGGGCGTTTGGTATGTATTATAAGTATGTATTTACGAAAAAAAAGTATATAAGTATTGTATCACCTGCTGGTTCCCATAGTACAAGCTTTGCTTAGTTTGGGGCCAGTTGGCGCTGTGTGATAATGTCCAAGCATTATTTATTTATTATTGGAAAATAATAGTGTTATTTTCACTATTTTTTTTTGTATTTTCCTACTATTAAATCATTCCGTGTGCCTTAAGGAAAACATGAAAAAATTAACTATGCCAAATTGGTCGAGCCGCTCTCGCGTATTGCGCGTAGCAACATATTTTTTTATTTATATAGATTAAATGCTCGTCTAACTAAGAACGTCTCCTATAAAACAGTAAAAGCGGAAGAGAAATACAGCATTTTCCGATTTGTGTAGCGAATATTCGCATACAATACGTTTGAAACGGACTGTGTAATAACAGCCATCAAAATTTCTACGCTAGAGTTGTCGAGCCGATCGGAAAAATTCACTCGACTCGACTCACTCGGGGGCCAGTGTCGTAATCCGCGTGCGCCGCAAAGTGTGAAATTGAAATTAAAACTCCATTAAAGTGGAACAGGGACCTAACAGAATAGAATCCTATACTGTTTTTATACAACACTGATAAATTGATCAACTAATAAAACCGGCAAAGTAAATGGAAAACTTTGAGAGCTGTTTAACTGAGTAGTGTGGTAAGTTGGTCTCTAGATCTGTTTCAACACCTCTTGAATAACTTAAGGAACTTTCAGAATCTTATCAAGTCGACCTTAAATTTTTTTTAGTGTTTTTGTTATAGAAATGAGTAAAATGTGGCAACAGTACAATTGCATATTATCACTAAGTAACTTAGGTTATAATATCGCTACGCGGGCGAAGTCACGTGGAAAATGCTAGTTTTGTATTAATGCATACATATAATATATTCTATTACCTAGACTAAGGCAAATACTACACTAACTAAGTCTTCAATTAATTGTAAATATTGGATGATTAGACCGATGAACATCTTTGTTCGTTATATCAGCAATTCGGCACTACCGATAAGTATATAATTTTCAATAGATGTTACGACGCCCTATTGAGGTTCATGATGTGAAATTCTCGTAAGAACAGTCTGCTCCGTGAGGTACTGATTTATTGACATTGCGATAAACTGTTCTAAAGAGCACCATTCGTCTATTAACCAATGTTCCTTGAACGGAGCAAGGACTTTGTCTCCTATTATTATGCGGTTATGGTCGTTTAGTGTTTTAACACGAGTAATAGATTGGAATTATTCAAACGTATATATTAGTGAAGTAGTAGGTTATCGAAGGCGTATGCTTGAGCTCAAGTATGTAAATAGTAGTAACATGGAAAAAATCATATGTTTTGCTGAGATATTTCTATAATTTTTTTTAGATAGACAATAGATACTTAGACACAACGACAATTTATGATTATTTTCATAACATAATCATACCAATACGTGTGTAGGTGAAAATTTACGTGGAATAAATAATTAACTAAAAAGTTTAAAGTCTAATTAAGGAAGTTAAACATAACGAACAAAACCCGACACCGTAAAAACCTTTATCAACCGCAAAATTAAGATGAAATTAACGACATCTCATTATGTTAAAATTCATCACTCCATTTAGGCTACAGAGCGTGCCAAGAAAAGTATACATATACACGGTGAATTTTTCTAGTGGGCGTGGAAGGCGAAATCCGAAACTATGATGAATAAAAGCGTCAAGTCAAAATCAATTTAGGCCCTAATAAGGCACATATGAAGTACTAAATTACCACCGGTTCGGAAAAAAATAGCCACCTGAGAAGAACCGGCAAGAAACTCAGTTTGTATTTCTGCTCAACATGGTTGCCCGAGACCTTGACCTTATAAAATTAAAAAGAACAAACTGACGACCAATAAAACAAGCTACAAGTACCCGTATCATACCACTATAAAATGTTGTTGTTCAACTAATTTCAAAACGCTGCAATAAACTTCCTCTGCTAGCATTATTATGAAATACGTAGCTGGATACAAAGGGAGCCTTTGAGATATTCCAGCTAAGCGCCAGCTAAGAAAACAACAGAAATAATCTTATCACGAGAAACGTTAAGCGGTGATATAAAGGGTCTATATTTCCAGGCGATCTGACCTACCGCTGCTGTTTGCTTAGGATAGATTTTTGTTCCAATTGACAGATCAATGCTATCTTGAATTTGATTTCACTTAATTGTTGAACTTTAATGTTATCAAAGGTTAGTTACAATGCCATCATCCAATTAAGCTTGTGTCTTGATGGGGTCGATTGATAGGGAGCAAGTTTTTTAGGAGCCAAAATGCGTCATAAAATTCTTTATTCGAAAATAAAGAATTTTCTGGAAATTATGGATGAGATTTTATTCTTCAACATTTTGTGTATGGATATTTAAATTATTAGTTTATCTGTGTTGAAATTTTCGACTTCTAAGCTCCGACTTCGAAAGTTTTTTTTTACTTATTGGTGTTTCAGTATGTTTGTCTGGACTAATATCGGAAGTGGCAGAACCAATATTGGCGAGATAAACGGACAGGAATACGGAAGAATATGAAAACTTTTAACCTTTAAATAAGGGGCTATTTTTTGATTAGCTTGGAAATTTCATCTCTTCGTTTTAAATTACGCACGGATGAAGTTTCAACAAGTCGATAAGAATTGATATTTTCTTTATTCATTGTAAAGAGATTCTATTTCAAAAGGAGGTTTGGTTTGTTTCTCTGTATATATGTTTGGGGTAGTATTTAGAACTTCTGGAACTACAGAACCAATTTAAAAAATATTTTATCTTGTAAAAGCTACCCGAATAAGCTAGAATGTGTCAATATGGGCCTCATACTAAAATAGGAAAATCAAATTAACAGTTATCATTGCAAATAAGCTAATACATACGGTCAATACTCTTTACACACACCAAAACAACGTTACAGTATGTGTATTATACACCAACTCATGGATAGCAAATGAGCCAATATCGAAAAGTATCATAATATGTACAATATTTCAGTGAAATTAACTTATTTGCTCAGTTATGTATATGAGACAGACGGGCCGGCGCCGCTGCCGCCCGCCGGATTATCTAGGATTTCGCGTCGGATTCCCTCCTATCTACCTGTAAATATCTACATATTTGTCAAATTTACTTGTCAATTCGTGCGACATGTGGCGTGCCATGTGCCAGGAGGCTGATATCGTGTGCATGAGCTGATCGCATTATCAATTAATTATTGACATAAAGATCGTTTCATTTTTATTAAGGTATGGAAAAGCTAATGTATGTAAATGTTTTGTAATGATGATGAAATTTAGGACTAATTCCTAAGATGGCCCCACTCCACACCCCAAAATTTCAACTAAAGATTGGCTTTGCTGCGAAATGTTTGGAAGGCACTTTAAACAAAATTATTAAAGTTTTTTTTGTGTCTAGTTGTTGTTTAAAAATGCAATTTTGATCATAATCTGTTGAAAATAATATCTAATCAACAATCGCTACGAGGTTGCTACGCCGTAGCACTCTGTAGATTTATATTGTCAGTGGCGTGCAATAGTATTGTAATTAAATAGTTTTATATTTTTTATTTTAAATTAAGCAAGGTTAATTACGAGCTGAGTCGGTAACCCTTTGTGTAAAATAAGTACATATTTAATTATCGTTAAGGAACGTTGGGCGCGTAGATAATACCCGTGAACCGCGACGCGGGGCCTGGCGCTACGTTTGATAAAATAAGGCTGCCACTTTGAAATTGTATTATCAAGAACCGGATTAAATTTAATCGAGGTAAAGCCACGTTCACGGTACCGAGTAAATGCCGGGTATGGCGTATTACTTCATATTGTTTTGTTACTACATCATCGACAAAATAGATTAAGTAATTTGCTTTTTACAATATTTTGGTATGTATGCTTCTGGTGTTACAAGCTTCTATACACGACGGAAACCGATGATCATCTATAGGCTTGGCCCGCGGAATAATAGTTTGCAAATTAATTGGTATAAAAACACAAATTAGTATGAGAATCTCCGTATTTGTTATATCATTTACAGAATTAATACGAAAATGTGTTTGCAAGTTTGAACAACAGACTTACATTTTACGAGTGCAATAGCAGTAACAACGAGCCGCAAATGGTGTCGTGTAAATTAAAAAGTGTAGCAAAATTCCCCACGTCGCTCCAATTAATTTCTAGTCTATAAAATTATAAGTTTCAAAGTATCTCAAGAAGAATTCCAAGTTGGCACTTTATTAGGGGAGATAAGCAAGTTTTTCTTATTAAGCATCAAGGGAACTGTCGTAAATACAGAAATTAGCGCGAGTATCATCGTTGGAGCGGTGTGTAAACATCAAAAGTTGGAGTGGCGTCGTCGCGTCGCCGGCCCGTCTCCGGCGGGTAATCTCTCGGCCAACTTGCCGTTATATTAGTCTTTAATAACAACTCACCGTATTACTCGTAGCTTTGTCAAAACTTTTTAATTTACCACCTCCAATTTTTAATAATTTATTCTACACGCAACGTAATAACAGTAATGCTAAAATACGGTGGAAGGTTCAGTTAAGTATAAATTTTAAGACCAGTACTCAAGTACTGTGCCGCAACTAAGTCGCGACATCGCGTGATGCGATAGTTAGAATAGTTTCAACGGTATAGCTTTAAAAGTAATCACATTGCATAATAAAGGCTATCTACGCGAAGAACCTACCCATATATGATAGCAATTTTAAATTAATTTAAGCGACTATTAATTTACTCTGTGATTATGGGTACTCGTAGTACCATGGATCATATTGTTATTTACGCGTCCACGGAGGACAACTTTTTAATGGGGCGATAACAGACCACCCGAGACTGGCGCGTTAAATCTCATGCTCATAAATACGTTATGTAAACCCACCCTAATAATTAGTCGCGGTTACGGCGTGTAGTTAAGTTTTATGGAGCCGAGGCACTAAGTGGGAGTGAGAGTTCCTCCAGAAAAATGTTGTTTAATTTGTCTGGATGCGTTTGGAGGCGATGAAGCGGGAATTGTTATGCTTATTCGGGGAACCTTGTATTTGAAGCTACCCTTTTTGCGGCCGTTTTAATGCGATTGGATTTTCGTTGAACAGTCGTAGTTTCGTAGCTGAGATCACATTGAATATGTATCGCCGAGTCTGATTCCACGTCAGCGTAACCCCGGTGCCTCGCGGATACAACGGGATGAATTTAACAAAACAATCATATCACGCCGGGGATACGGATATAAACATATTTTCTTATCTGACAAAATACGACTTTACCCTTTTTATTACTTTAATATATTGTTGTTGCGATAAAATACGTCTTCCATGGATACAAATATGTAAGTATATAAAATACCGTACCTTTCCTAATAAAGTTTGTTTTCTGTAGAAGTTTTCTTATATTTCGACTTATGTAATAAAGTTTAGGAACATATCATACACGTTAATGTCTAACGTTACTCGTTCAAGTTAATAAAAAGTTTATGAAGTGTGGGAAAGTATATTTTGTGACTTTCGCTTATATAATGTAGTCATGAGGTATATCAGTGGTGGGAGGTTGGAATGGAATTATGGTGATTGTGGCGGTACTGATCAAATCATCGATACGGAACTCGTGGCGGCGAAGGGCGGGAGGGGTGCGTGACGGCGCGGGACGGCGCAGCAGACACAGTACCTTGCACTGTCGGCGCAGTTCACCACCTTCACTGCCTCTTCACTTCCCACTTTACTTTAAAAGTTTCTCAACTGGCTCGATAGTTCACAATGTTGGCGAGCTTAGTGACCGAGTAGTATGAAGCGATCTGGCGGAAGCTAGCGTTGTCTGCCTTGGGGAGGTGAAGCGCGTGCTGCACGACACAGGTTACAACGAGTTCAGCGACGAAGCGAGATACGGAGTCATGCGGTCAGCCAAAAGGACACAAACCTACTGGCGAGCTGGGAGTACGCGACGCGGGCGGGAGCGGCGGGCGGCGGGGCGCGCCATCGGCCCGCCCCGGCACGCCTCCGACGACGCCGGTGCCGCCGCCGCCGCCGCGTCGCCGCCGCACAACACGCCACCGTCGCCTACCACCATCCTCTACACTCCACTTACCCCAAACAACCGACTCATCATGACCGTCTGAACTTCCATCAGCTTGACTCAAATTTAGACTTCTCCAAACATTTTGAATAATTTTCAAACACAGATCAACCGCACAGTGCCTCGAACGATCAATCAAAATAAGACGTTTAATAACAAGTAAAAGAGTACTCACTTACTTGGAGCCAAGCACTGTAAAGATGCGCGACGCTGACACCACCATAATTCAAGTCACTATAATATATTATGATCAACTTGATCACGTCACCATCTCAATAAAGTAACTGTTTACCTTCAGGTACACATTGCGCCCCAGTTGCACCGACCGAGGCCACGCGTTAACTGATTACCTGCGTAATGTGAATAGAACGCCCGCTTATTCACTCACAATATTACTTGTCTACCCTCATTTTTATCGTTTTAGTATCATTTACTCGATCGCTTCACATCCTTTATATTTGAACTTTATATAATTATTCGAATCAATCGAACGACGATCGCAAATCAATTTCTTTGGCTTCGAAGACAAATGTACGGATTAACTAATTAGAAGGAAATTAATTCATTAAATAATTTTCTGCCCTAACGACAATTTAGTAGTTTTTTATACGAAGAGATTTGACCTTGGCCATAAACTGTACAGAGAATATGGGTGGCTTCTAGATTGCAATCAAGTATAATTAGCCATGGCTGGTAAAAATTTGCCTATTCTTTTTTGGATTCAGATATGGCTTTAAATGAGTATATTTGAAAAATCAATCAATGTGTTATGAATTTATGTTATTGCGAGACTACGCTCTCAACCTTTTTTCCAAGACAATTCAATGTGGGGTTCTTCAGGAACGATGCAAGGAAATGTTTACAAATCAATTTACGTATACGATAGTAGTAAACGCATAGCAATACTGGTGGTAAGCGGTCACCGTAGCCTTTCGACGCTTGCAATGCCAGTGGTATTATAGAGCACCCACAGAGTGCTAGCAGCATTTGTTCCTTACGCAGCGTATTCTCGAGGAAGTCTGGATCCCTAATTCTTTGTTACCCCTGGTGTTGCGAGCGTACATTAGCTATGCTAGTGGAACATTTAGGGCTATGCTTGTATCTCACCTTTGTGGTATATAGTAAACTAGCCGATTCCCCGCGCATTCGCCCGCGTATTAATGTAATAAAATAGCCTATGTTACTAATGTGATAATATAGCTATCTAACGGTGAAAGTATTTGTGAAATCGGTCCAGTAGTCTTGGATCCTATTCAATACAAACATACACACACACAAAAATAAAAATCTTTCCCCTTTATAAGTTAGTATAGAAGGGTACCTACATTTATTACAATGAATTCAAATCCCAAGGATTTCATAAAAAATACCTAAAAACACAATCAAATCGAAATAATCGTTTCGTTCAGACTCTGTTAAAGTACCAGTAGTAACAACAACCTTTTGAAGCATGAAATCTCAAGATAGCTTGCACTTAATTCTGAACTCCGGGGTAAGGCTACTTTAAAGGTCTCTTTGCCATAGATTTCTGTGGCGTCCACGAAACTAATAGTGTCCACGTTTGCGCGCCCCGGTGCAACATCCGCTGGCGAAGCACGTGCTTCGACGCCCACGTTTATTTTCACAGCTTATTATGTCTCGCTCAACCTCACGCGCTGCCAATATGGTGGCCGAATGATGGCGGATCAACGATGAAAATGTGTTGGCGTCTGGCGTTCAGATAACTATACTCAACACGTCGGCTGGTTGCGGCCTTTCATGACAGGCGTGGAATATATCTCGCTCAGAGAATCAGCATTGCTATCCACCGTGGCAATGCTGCCAGCATTCTTGGCACGCTCCCGCATCATTCTGGTTTGCGTCAGATCTTTTATTTCTATTAATACACTGCCCGCAGCTGCCCGGCCCGGCTTCCAATGATTGCTGTACCCATTTAAAAAATGACATTTGGTGCAATCGTGTATTTATTTATTTAATAATTGCATGTGTATCACATGGTATACATACATCGTTCTAAATATGAGCGAACAATACATACATTACGGCGATTAATTTTTAATTACATGTATAGAAAGATAGATTAGGTAGGCATAATACATTCGTGTCAGTGAAACCATGGAAATTCCCATATAAAATTGCAACCCAATCGGTTCAGCAGTTTAGAAGTTTCGTGAAAAAGATAAGTACGGAAGGATAATTCTTACTATCCGTTGTCCTATTACCCATTTTCCCGTAGGAATGAAGCATTTTCCCGCGGTCAAAAGTAGCCTATGCTCATCAAGGATAATGTCGGCTTCAAATGTTAAAACAATTTTTCAAATCGGTCCAGTAGTTTCGGTGCCTATCAATCAACAAACAATCAAGTCATTCCTCCTTATGATATTAGTGTAGATAAATTGGTATGAGAATTTAGCACAATGTGTCGTGACGTTATTATAAATATCTGTATATTTTGTTGCATTCCTAGCAATGGCTGCATAACTCCCTTCTGTCAAGTTATGATATATTATAGAGACTGTTAAGTGGCATGCAAAATGTATTTATACTTTGTACTTCCTTAGGTCGTTATGGCATAGTTCCAAGTAAAACAATCTTCCGCTGGGCGGCGCGGCGATAACGGCTGCAGCCATGATTTTATAACGTGACACCGTAATAAAAGTTTAATAAACCGCTACTTCAAATACATGCATTTGCGTAAATTTTATTGATACTATTAAAAATATCTGATAATATTCTTAATATTATATTATTATATATCTATCATATTTAGTAGTGAATGTTATCAGATATAAATATTACGATCTTCGGACCTATTTGTATGAATAGATAGTATAATCGTTGGCAACACTAGTGATTTAAAAACAACTTTCACGCATGAAATGCTACATATCCCATTTTTACGTGGTGAATTCTCGAGAATTGGTACTTGTAAAAAGAACAAAAATGGCTAAGGATTACTATGATGATGGCAAACTAAATGTATGTCTTATTATTATTAACTACAAATGATGGAGTAAAAACAACTTTAAGAATATGTACAACTACTTACCAGTGCTACCGGTTGCCGTATGCCGGTTTTCAACTTTTGGCCACAAGGTGTATTGTTTGTTTCCAAAGTATCATCGAAATTTGATGAACGGTGAAGGAGGGCATATAAAAACGAAGAACATTTATTTTTATATATATTTTAAGTTACGTTTTACGAACTAAACTATAAAAATGAATTGTGTTTTACACAAGACTCAGGATCCAAAGGGACCAAAATTTCACGCTAAATAAAAAATCATGTGAATTTACCAATAACGTTTCACTTTTGACAGCATCAAGAGGTCGAAGATTCATATGAAGTAAATTGGTTGCCAGTTGATACTAGCTGGAGTCAATGAACCGTGACTTTGACGAGGGTTCTCGAGCGACCAATATGCAAGGAATACTGCCTTGATCGCTGGTTAACACCGCGTATCACGTGAATATAAAAGACTTGGGCCCATCGATTCATTATCATTACTCTAGTATTGGTATGATTCCATTCGAAGTTTATTTATAACTATTTAGGTAAAGAAGTTTATTTGAATGGAAGGCTAAGGTCTAATTTTCACGATCAACTTAACTAAGTTATCAATGATGGAAAGGTAAAGAATACTCGGGTCAGCCGCACATGTATGAAGAAAATTATGAATGTAAAAGAAGCAAAAGGAGTGTTAAAGTCAAGAGTGAATTGGCGTTTTATTCTAGACTCTGCCTACCCCGAAAGAGACTTGGTATGTTGATATGCATATTGGATTATTATATAATTAAATTAATAATAGGTATTTTGCAAAAAAAGTCTACTTATTGAACAAACTTGTAACGACATTTTCATTAAGTATTCCATGTGTATTCGTAAAATTCTAACATTATTTTAAAAAGAGTAAGCCCGAGGTCACGCCAAGCTCACTGTAGAGTAATTTCAACTAATGTACGAGTAGGTATGTTGGAAAAACGATAACAAGCATGAAATATCACGAGATATTAAAATAACTGATAAACTGAGCTGCAACGAGATATTTTTATGGCCGGCCGAGCAGCAGTCAACCCTTGTCACTGTCACTGCGTATTATCTGAAAATTTCATATTGGGTTGCATCAGAAGCTCTGCTCGATGCGTGATTCGCTTTCGAAAAATATCCGTAATATTACTTTATCGTGAGAAACTCCATACACCGCTACATCATATATGATTTCCTTGTTGGTTTATTTACAGCGAATATAGAAGCTTCTACCTTATCTATCAAGTTCACTACACGTATTAATTTATTTTACCTTATGTACGGAAGATGTTTAAAACAGTAAAATAAACTTTATCTCACGGCTCCCTCCGCGTGGCAATAGGACAAAACTGATTTAAAAACTCCTCCGAAACGGCTTGACCGATTTTTATAACTTTACTATCTTCGGTAGGTTTGAGAAAATAACGTATAATATTTTGCATACCCCTAAGTGATAAGGGTAGCCCAACACCAAATAAAAAAAATCAGACAAAAATAAAACAGATAAAAAATATATGGCGAAACAACGGTTTCGGGGACAGCTAGTAAAGAAATATAAATAGTTATATTGAACATAAATAAGCTGGCTTGGAACCCGAAAAAATTGCAGAGGATAATACGGAATGTTCATTAAAGCCTACTTTACAGCGCCCTTACAGAAAAGAGCAACTTTCCCGTTGGAAAATCTCGATGCAGCCGCATTAGCGCATTTATTTGCTCTTTTATATCAGAATCTCACCTCTCTGTGAATTAAATTATCCCCTAACGGTTTTATTCATACGAACCATCTCGATAGGGCAACCTACTGTGACATTTTAATAGTAATTTTGGGACATTATCATATAGCGCTATCCGGTCCTAACCTAATCTAAGCAAAGCTTGTACTACTATTTTTACTAAGAACAGTCTGAAAATGTTAATAATATCGTTTTTTCAGCATTAGATTAAGATAATCAAAATGTAAAACACTTTTATTTACATAAAAAAAGACAAATTCAGACTGTTTAAAACTACGTGGAAAATGCGCGATGTAAAGAGTATTTTCTGAATGGTAACTGTTTATCTAGCGTTTAGGCGATCGTGTGCACTCCCTCAGCGAGTCGTGATCAAGATAAATGTAGTACGCGCTTCCAGTGATACAATACATTTTTTTGTAACGGTTTTTGTTTTCATTTCGTATATGGAACAAATGCATTCGAAATATTTGATAGCAAATACGTAATAAAAAAAAACCAATGAAAATGGGCGAATTGGGTTCGAAGTTGAAACGGTAAGGATAAATCAACACTATGCTGGTTATCCAGATTTATTACGGGAATAAAAAGGGAAGAAGCGAAATGGTCTAAATTAAAAAGCAATGCCTTGTCGAGGCAGAGCGAGCGGAAACAAAGAGCTGGAATTCATCAAGCTCTTTTGAACCCGGTGCATTGTGGTGCACTATTCAGAGACCAATGGCGGAAAGAAAATCTTAGAGCAGATCGCCACTCTTTGACGCCCGATGCAAAAAGTTCTATCTTTTTTAAGGAAACTCTACTTCATTACAGTGCACCACGGTCCACATAAAAGTATTGAGCATTTTCAAACTGAGAGCTACTTGTTGAATATGGACTCTGTCGGATAGATTACTTATGCGAACTTAATTAAACCATTTTTCTGAAGGGGTTGCAGTCGGGTTTGCATAATTAAATTTAAATTATGACGCAAAGGATCCGGTTATAAAGCAGAGTGAAGTGTATGCTGTAGGGCTGAAAATATGTACGTAGAATTAACCTTGGGTAGTATCAATTTAAAGACTACTTTCAAAGAGTAAAATTATTTTCGTACTGTGATTAAAAATACTCTTTTTAAGAAAACCCTACAAATATATATAAAAACATCTTTTTAAAATTGTATTCTGCCTGTGTCATTTTCGTAAGCAAAACTCACTTAATGGAGAAAGATTTTTTTAATATGACCATGTCTCATGATTTATTCAAAATACGTACATTTATTTATTTCAGCATTAGCATTGGAATTCCATTCGTACGTAGCGTCCGTGGCCGGAGCAATGCAGTATGTTTCGATGTGTTGTTGTATGTATGTATGTCTGAGTGGGATGGAGTGGCCGGCGACTCCCCAGCGACTGCTGATCAAGATTGATGCATCCAGCAGATTCACCACGTTTGTGCCATGTAGGGACACGTAAAACACAACAGTAAACGTCACTTGAACAGTTTCGGTAGAATTTGTAATAGAACATTTTTCGCTTTGCGAAACGACAAGGGAATACGTTATAAGCGACGCGAGGACTTCGCTAGATAATTTTGATACTTTATTATTTTCGGTAAGTAAGTAACTTACATGCAACCAAGCTATGATAACTTCTGTCATTTAATTTTTTTTTTAATTATTCGAAGAAACCGCTGGTCTAGTGGTTAGTACACCTGACTGCTATGCTAGAGGTGGCGGGTTCGATTCCCGTCGAGGCAAACATTTATGTGACAAATATGTTTGCCTTGAGTCTGGGTGTTTGGTATGTATTATAAGTATGTATTTACAAAAAAAAGTATATAAATATTATATCATCTACTGGTTTCCATAGTACAAACATTATTATTATTTATTTGGCCCTAATTTATGGACCGATGTAGTTTTAAGGTAGTCTTTAGCAATTACAAGATTTTAAAGAGGTGTTGCACACACGAAGCTTATCACACACAGTAATAAATATTTTCAAAGAAACCAATAAGTAGAAAAAGAATAAAGGTTGTATATGAACGCATATCTTTGAGATAATTAAATTTCCGTATCGTGATGGACCACATCAATTCGTGAGATAATGCCGTGTTGCTCGAACATGGACCGCCGGAAGTCTCCACATCCTCGTCACGTCACTTCCTTTGTCTCCGCCACTCTCGGATTATGTTAATGCAGTCTCAAAGACATTTGTCTTTGCGTAATGCTGCTCAGCTTTTCTTCCTACAACCTTATTACTTTCCGATGTTGTTCACCTACATGCTTCATGGTTGTTTACGACTATTTGTTTTTGTTTAGCGTACAACTACATTCTTGGTGCCGGCAGTAATAATTCACGAATGAAACTGGAGCTAGTCCGGGCTAATGAGCCTTGCTTTACACATATATTATCCGAGCTTACTTTATGCTGCTGCTAATTCATTTAAATTGGAGCCGCCCGACTGGTGACTGTACCTCCGAAATAACACTACTTGATGTAATGTTGTGTTTCTGTGGTAAATAAGGTTGCCAGTGCTCCACGAGGATACGCTGGGCTAGTAGTAATGCTGCTAGCACAGTGAGTCCTCATCAACAAAATGGCAACCCGTTAGTGATACCCCTGGTATTGCTAGCGGCTATAGTCTACGGTGAATGCTTACCATTAGGTGGGCCGTATGCTTGTGTGCCCACTTAGTGGTATAAAAAATAAAGCTGTGGAACGGACTGTGGTTTCTTCGTTTAATTCACTGTATTTCCGAATCTATAAAAAGTAAATGAGAAAAAGAAATTGCATAACCAATCCTTTCAAAAACTTACGCATAATACATGCATCTACATACACCTGAAATACTTACGCATAATACATGCATCTACATACACCTGAAATACTTACGCATAATACATGCATCTACATACACCTGAAATACAATAATGACAATATCAAAGCTAGCACGCCTAGCTTTCAAAAATTATGTTCAACTAGATTGCAGTACGAAGAATTTCTACTCGGAAACTTTCCATCTTTGCAGATTTATTATTTCGCTGCGTTATTATTCCTGGGAAATGTATAAGATATCTGAAGAGAGTATTACATAGCGCTAGCTTACTTAGTTCTTAGAACCAATTGGTAGCGCACACAAATCGCTGTGTTTTCAACTTGAATGGGGTGCATCGACTGAGGGTTCTGAGAATAGCACCCGCAGTACCATGCGTGTCCGCCACTTCGGCTCCACTTAAAGCCAGTTCATATTAACTTAGTAGATATACATGCAACGTATAAAATACAACATGTATACCTATAGTTATATAACCACGCCTTTTCTATATTTCGTAGCTAATACCCACCCAAGTTTTTTCGGATATTCCAATATAAATATTGCCTAAGCCGTTGATGAAGCATCAAACGCGCGACACCTAGCACAGTCACCTGGTGGCAGTCAGGTTAATTTTCATATCAGGTTTATACTTGGCTTGGTCATATCATATTAAGCCCTATTGTTTTAGATTATTCACGGGCAGAATAATTACGTTTATGTTAAAAAAAACATATAAGCCAAGCCAACCTCATATTGTATAAAAATCGAAATATTAGGAAATTATCTTCACAAATCAAGTGATGGATACTGCTAGAGTAATTGAAAGCTCTATTTGTACAGTTTTATTCAAAAATAACTCTATGAATTGAAATTCTATGACGGATAAAGGCGGCATCTTTTTAAATCCAACTGTATTTGTAATTGATGTTTGTAAATGACACTAACACGGGTATTGGAATTGAAGCATTTTATATCGAGTGGAAATGTAATGGGCGGTGTGATAGCAGACAAAATTTATTTCAAATACGTGAGCCTATATTGTCATACGGAATTGGGAAAATCCAATTTTATCAACACATGACTCGTATGGGGTAAGTTTGTAGAATTGAATTGGTCGCCAGGTAAACTGTTATTGTATGTAATAATAGTGCTCACTGAATTTATCCGTTTGTACACGTAGGCTGCTCTGCAATTAGGGGTCGTTAGACAGTTGGCGCCGAGTCCCTGGCGGGGCCAGCCTACGATCGTGTTTTGCTCATACTGACTTCCTTGCAACGTCTGGAAACTAATCTACCTGAAGTACCAATCAACATTATTATTTATCAGAAGAAAAATACTTTCCTGCTAAAAAATACAAAATTACAAATTGATATGCAATTTGCGTAGTATTTGTTTTTTGTCCACTTTTGCAGTATGTTCTCCTATCGAACACGTTACTAACTCAAAATAATTAACGTATAATCTTCTCATACATACCTATATTACTACGAGTGTAAGTCCAACATTCGTTCCCAATACAGTAACTGGTGGAAGCCAAGATTCCCGGCGGCGGCGACCATAAATTGACTCCCAGCGTCGAAACTTCGAGTGTCCCTGGAAAAGTACATTGTTTGCTATTTGTAGCGACGTTTATAAAAAAATACAGCGGCTGAGCATGCAGGAGAAATGAATGCTTTATTGAAATTGACAATTTTGTTTTACATTTAAGGGTAATTTTTAAATTCTATTCTGTATTTGGATATTAATCAGATGAGTATTGGAAAATAGTAGGTGCAAATACAATTCGCAATCGAAGTTAATCATCGAATCCATCTGTCAATTTATTAAGTATCACGTCATTTATTTTTATTTAAATTAGTACAATGAAACATTTACAAGCAATGTTACTGATACATACGACCCATTAAAGGCAAATAAAACTCACATACACGCCCATAAACTAGCGATCGTAAAATTCAGTGCACTCACTTTGTGGCTCTCGATAAAATTTATTTAAAAGCTGTGACAGACCATTACAATTTCATGGCATAAATTAAAAAAAAAATACGTTGACATGGCCGTTCTTGTAAGATACAATTTCGCTTCGATCTGATGCAGGTGTTTTTTTTTTCACTTTTGTATTTTATATCAAACTAGCGGCCCGCCCAGGCTTCGCACGGGTAGACATTAGTTTCGGAGCATAGACATTTATCAAATATTTTGTCTACCCGAGAAAAGGCGGGGCGGGCAGCATGCTACTCAGTGATAATTTAGCTTTCTAACAGTGAAAGAATTCTTGAAATCGGTCCAGTAGTTTCGGAGGCTATTCAATACAAACCCACAAAAATACAAATCTTTCCTCTTTATAATATTAAATTATATTAATATTATTATAGTGTAGAAGATATAGTGTAGATTAGTGTAGGTGTAGATAGATATAAATTTAATAAATATAAAATGATATTTTGAAGTTTGCTCAAGAACTAATTAATAATAAAATCTCGCGCTCTTCATCTAGTCTCAATGACAGGACTGGAAATTAGTTCCTGGGCTAGTTTTATTTTGCTTTATGCAGTGAAAGTAAATTAAATTGCTTGATATCGCAGCTGCTTATGAAACTCGATTACATTGGCGACCAAAGCGCAAAAGAATTTCAAGTAACTACTTATTTATAGGGTGGGTAAGGTTTATGGTGCTACTCTAAGATGTGCTGTAAATTGTGATGATAAGGGGAATATATTAGTACAAACGATACCTCACAAAAGGTTGGTAACGCGTTAGTTATACCTCAGAGTAGATAATATACTACGTACAAGTTATACCTATGACATTGCAGACGTCCATAGACGGTAGTTGCCGCTACTGATAGGCGGTTCGTACACTTTTTTGCTACCTCATTGATATAAATACCTAAGTGGTTCTTGTATTAGTTTTTTTAAATGATATATTGTGTATAAATGTTTATTAGATCGGTAGATAGAAATGAAATGTACTAGTTATTAGGTAGCAGACCAATTACCTTCATCACAATCAGATAGGGAAATATTATATGAACAAATACGACACTAAAGCTGTCTTTGCTAGTATAAAATAAGTTTCATATACTCTTAGCAACATTACTTTTATGGCTTTTTTCCTTCAATAAAGTAACTAATAAGTACACAGAAATAAAATAAAGTTAGA
The DNA here is from genome assembly GCA_951449985.1 of Falcaria lacertinaria. Classification (NCBI taxonomy): domain Eukaryota; kingdom Metazoa; phylum Arthropoda; class Insecta; order Lepidoptera; family Drepanidae; genus Falcaria; species Falcaria lacertinaria. The sequence continues at coordinate 4,794,490 of OX602110.1, forward strand.
CAATGGTAAAGGCAATTGTTGAAAATTTTATTGTCGCATAAAATTACAATAACGGCTAAGATACATGGCTATCCCTTCAAAACTACCCAAACTTTAACTCAAGTATGAAAATAAATGCCTAAAACTGGCAGTTACCAACGGACGTCAATTTGGCACTACCCCCAACTGAATTTGTAAAGTTCGCGACTCTAGCGCCCTCTTAATGAACGTGCGAAAATGCTGCTCGCATGCACAAGCACTCGTGGCGACACTTCATTATCATTAATACATAAAATCGTCCCACTATGTCCTCCAAGCGCAGCAAAACTAACGTCTAGACGACTAAGCGTACCTACTTAAAATCTCTTGGTAATTATTACTTCTTTGCTAACTGTAAGTAAAACAATTGACACAAGATCTTCCGTTGCCCATGTACCACTTCTTTATTTTAATTAAATATTGAAACCGCGATGGCCTTGTCGTTGAAGCAACGGCCTCTCATCTGATGGGCCCAGGTTCGAACCCCAGCCTGTACCAATGAGTTTTTCTAAGCTTAAGTACAGTGATTAATCGCACCATGACCTTAAAAAGAGAGATAGGGCGCATTGGGATCTCCCGTGGGTTTTCCCATTAAAATTGGAGCCGCCCGACTGGGGACTGCATCTCCAGAAGATCGCAGTCAAATAACACTACTTCGATGTAGTGTTGTATTTCTGCGGTAAGTAAGGTTACCAGTGCTCCACGACGATACGCTGCGCTAGTAGTAGGTAAAGCACAGAGAGTCCTTGTCAACAACAGGGTTGGTAACTCGTTAGTGATATCTCTGGTATTGCTAGCAGCTATCGGCAACGGTGACTGCTTACCAACAGGTGGACTGTATGCTTGTGTGCCACCTAAGTGGTATATTTTTTAAAATGTTTAATATATATTTTTATCAAATATAATTAAACTGTGAATGAGGTATGCTCGGTCATTCAAGCTATACCAGAATTTAGAACGTATGTTAGAGTACTAAGCATTAACCTTATTCAAAGAATTAAAGATTTCTATTATTGAGCCGACTACAGAAATAATTGTCGTGATTTACCGCTCCAAAAAGCTTCCCATACCTCATACAATTAGCATCATCTCATATAGAAAGTAGAAAAAACTTAACAAATAGATTTTCGCATCTTATGACACCTTATAACCATTTGGTTGGGGCATAAAATAATTCTTACAATTTGGAACACAACGGAAAGTGGTGTATTCGACAAAACCTTCAAATTTTCTACGGTTTCGTCAGAACAATTTAAAGGCACCGTTGCTTAAGATGCATTGGCTCATTCCAAACACAGGATTTAAGGTCGGTCGGAGAGGCCGCTCACGAGCAAATGTGGCAATTCGTAGGCAACTCGTCCCACAACAGGCATTAGCACTAAATGACATCCCCGAAAAATATTCGCGAAGCGCACAGACAAGAAATAGGGGAATAAAAAAGATTTGCCTGTATCCAGCACTATTTTATTGAAGTTTTTCACGACATCCTAATTTTATAATACCATCACATTTTATTGTGTATATACTTTCATCGAGAACTGAGCTTAACTATGAAAATTAAGGAACAAAACGCTTAGATTTTCTGCTTGAACACAGTTGGTAAACAATCTCACGGACCCTGACATCAAGTGGCCACCACAGCCCCTGAACGCGCACAAGAACAGGTTATTACTTGTGCGGAGCTGACTTTATGTTAAAAATGGAATTAAGGCTCGAAAGAGTTCCACTGTCGCCAAAGCAATAAAAAATAATTTTACAATTTAATTTAACGTATCACAATAATAAAATAAGTGAAATACTTACAGCCAATGAAATGATTAATGCAATTTTCCAAACCAATTTAAATAGTTAAATTTGCATAATCCCATTCATGTAATAAAACAGCATTTGAATTCATATTATGGTCCCGAAGCGAGCTTTCAAACAACTCGGTATGACGCTGTAAGCGTGTAGCTGAGTCAATCAATTCTGCCCACGTATACAGTATGGTATTTTAGTTAAATTATCCATGTATAAAGCGTTATGTGAGTCAATGTCTGGCGCCATCTATCGCGACTGTCGGCTCAGGCAGACAGTTTTCCAGGAAAGCTTTTTGCCGTCGCGTCGGCAGTTGGAAATAACTGACAATTATTGTACAGCGACTCTTATAATAGTTCAATTTTTCACTTTAGATTATAATATTTAATATCTGTAATCATTTATTTTTATTTATCAATGAATTTATTTTCTCTTGTGAAAACCAGTAAAAAAGTCAAATTTATTCTGTAATTCTATCTTTGAACTACAGGTATGATTGAGTTTTGTTAGATCCTGAACCACATGTAGTGGGCTTAACATATTCAAACTAATTAATTAGCAGTATTGTGTGGCCATTGACTTATTAAATATTAAAATAGCTACCTAATAGGTGCACGCAAGGTAGACGCGATCGGTGTAGCGAGTGCTACGAAAGTGCTACGTACACGATCGCCGAGGGGCTTTCACTGAATGGTAATACTGTTTTTTGTTACGGTCAACGTTTTGCTTATATCCACATATAAAGTGATGTACTATAGAATATATTGGTTTATATAAACACCACGAGTACGAACCTAACTGAAAGCAAATAGGAATGTGATGCTAATTAAATATATAAGGTTGATACAGAAAACTTATCGGATGAAAATTTTGCTGTTACGAGACGATACACTTTATGAATAGTCGATTAATACATAAATAAGGGAGATTAATAATAACGCTAGTTATAAAAAAAAATATGGAGGTAAAACATGAAAATAAAAATGTAAGATCTGTTCGGAAAAATTGCTTAATATTACTCATTAAAGATACAATTAAGGTGATAATTCGTGGAGGATAGGGATCCTAGCAGAGTTGTAGGTATAGATAGGTCTAGTTGTGTGGACGCAAGGGGCACCTGAGACTGCACACTAATTCCCTCCCCGCCTTACGGCTGGTAACTGCACGCTCGAGCCGAACACGTCCGCCAGATAATTGCTGCATACGTAATTAGGGTAACGCTATTAGCAAAATGAAATTTTCCACTATTTTAAACTGAGCACGATCGTGTTATTGTCCCCATGATTAATTAAAGCAACAAAAGGTCAATAAACATGACTCACTGAACCGATTGCACACTTGTCGATTACCAATTTATGAGGACGTTGTTTGAATAAACTAACGGCGCGGAAAAAGCAGACGATTCTAGCGTTTAGTATAGGTACGGTTCACAAACATACTTACGGCGGCGACTTGTAAGTTATGCGATACAAATTACATCATTAGGAGGCGCAGTTTCATGCGGGTACCTACCTACTTGGAATATAACTTATATTTTTGTCAGTACATCGCTTATGCAAATTTATTTCCACTTTGACTTCAGTCGTGACTCAATAATAAGAGTTCAGAGTTTGCAAGCCTTTGTTTGACCAAACGATTGTTTCCAGATATTTTGTTTGAAGGCTGTCGCTTATTGGCCGCTAGGTGGTTGTACCCGCCGCGCCCCGTTCCGTCTCCATCCATGCCCAGTAACAATTAGGCGAACCTTCCGCTGGTGCAAGTCGCGCAGATATAAAACTTTATGTACGCATATAAATTTGGATGTCGAGACATGTTTTATTGTACAGTCGTAAAATTTGGGGTCGGAAAGACCGACATATTTATTAAATACGAACAAGGTCGTAAAGTTGAATGCAAGCCTCTTCGTGGCATCGATAATAATATTGAACTATTTCTGATTTCACCAGAAGTCGGTCGCTTATCGATCCTTAACTTATGGCTTGCCTTGTCGCGAACCTACGTCTAAATTTAGATGTTTATTTCATTACAAAATATCACCATGTATCGGTACAATTCTGTTATACCTTCTACCATAGCGTATATATCGGAAACATTTGCAACGCTTGGTGAAGTTCACAAAATGGCTCCAACAATAACGCGAATCCGCTTAACATTTCGGCGGGCCGCCTCGGGGACGACGCGGGATTCCCAGTGAGGCGGCGGGGACGTGGGAATACGCCGCCGTTACCTATCGCTTCACCTATTTACCGAATACCTCTCTAATAAATTCAATAAGAGGGAAACGTGCGACAGAAGGCATAATATCTACAAATATAAACATTACTAGAAGAAAATCAATGGATTTTCGTCAGTTTAATAATATACTATCTTATAAATGTAAGACGCAATAAAAATTGCCACCTCAGCAAATATAAATATCCTAAAGAGCACCTTCACCATATCCACAGGTAGTTGGCAACTCTCCAATCCTCACCTGAAAACATAGGTATGTTTCACATTAACCCATGAAAATTTAAGCAAAAAAAAATATGAGTCACACTCGATGGTCCGTCAGCAAGTAATTGCTGAGTGAATCATCGAACTAAAACTCACATTTCAAAAAGGAAAATAGTTTAAAAAACTTTTAAAGGGGTCGGTCGGCAGTGAAGTACGGCGGTAATCCGACTGTCGCCGGCAGGTATCGATGGACAGACGGATTAAAACACCATTTTTACTGATCGTTGAACTCTTCGCTGTTATTATTTTCGTATTTTCAATTATTGAGTTGGAACTGCAATCAAATAGTTTTCTGTATGATTTAACCCTCTCATGTTACGTATTCTAAACAGAATTTTTGATCGGATGATGCAAACCTATTATGTGAAGTGTCGAATATTGGTAGGTTCATACGATATTTATGGGTGAAAATAACGATTTTGACATACTACAAAATGGAGCACTACTAGGAAATCGATGGTAGGTAGGTCTATAAAACTATAAATAATAAATATTCGCGGCCATAAAATTTTATGTTCGCGGGAGGGTTGGAGCCGCTTCATGGTGAACATCAATTGGGCTGCGCCAAGACCCGCAGACGGTATGCTACATAAATTTACCATAATGTACCCGAGTCATAATAAACTGTAAAGAAAAATGTTTTTGTTACGTTAAAATACACGGCTAAGTGTTTTACAGTGTGATGGCATGAAATAATTTGAAGGCATTCAAAGCATTAGAAAATAAAAATGTGGACATCACAAACCTGCTCCGATCCTGTAGGAATAGCTGATATATACCAGTGTCTGACCTACGTATAGAGACTGACATTCTACATATAAACGGAATCAAAAAATATGCTCATCACTTACGTATTATGATATAGATCTAGAATAATGTAGATAGACCGTTCATTGACATTTACGAAGTGCAGTCCGAACGATAGTTTACGAGGTATCGCCCTCAGCAGTATGTTGCCCTTCTACTGAAATAAGATCAGCAATACATTTACTTATATTTGATTGAGTTCGTAGTAACTCGTCCAATTCCCATGAAGTTTCACCTGTTGGAGAACTCCACGTGTCGATTTAGCGCCAGTAGCCATGGCCAAGACAAGTGATGTCTTGTTAGCAAAAAGGTAGTAACCAGTAAGTTCAAATTTCAGCCAAGTATATTACGAGCATACGTAGTACGCATTTTGTACTACGTAGTTGGCAAGCTAGCTTACAGCCCGCGTGATGGCTGTCGGTCATCGTAGCCTCGTCTTTTATACTATAGCTATCATTAGCGCGTTGCCAGCCATATTGTCGGTGATGACTCCCTGTGCTGTCTGTAATATTTATTCCTGTTGCCACCACAACTTATCCTCGTGAAGATAACCTTGGTCTCCACAGAAACACAAAACTACACCAGAATCGGATTAATTATTCTTAGACACAAATAACAACGCGGGATTATACCTGTGTTTTATTAGACACGTCTGCAAATGTGACTTTTGCAGAACTTAGTAATTTAATTCGCTGGTCCTTTTATATGAAAAAAAAATTTTTTACGTAAAAGTCAAGTTAATTGATTCAATTAATTAACTTTTATTTGAACTAAGTCACAACGCTAGGTCAGTACCTAATATTATTTATATTAATCAAAATACTTTTATTTCTTAATGCATGGCCCATAGAAACATCCTTCTTCAGAATTTGGGATCGGAGTTGTCATTCATACATTCTAGGGTCCCTTAATTTGCTGCCCCAAACGTTTGTATATCAAAATTTTATTACCATCGGCGCCCATTGCCGTACATAAAGTCAGTGAGTCCAGATGACGTCAGCCAATGGATTCGTGTAATACACTAGTCCTTTCCCCACACAGTTTCAAGGGAACTTTAGGTGTCCCTCGAGAGCACTACAACTTACAGGATAAAAAATATCCTATTATGTTAATCCGGGACTGGAAGCATCTTAACGGGGAAGGTCTTACACATCCCAGCACTTAATGCGAAATTCGTTACATATTATTCGTCTTTTTGAGGTGATAAAAGTTAATAAAGTGTTATTTTTAGGTGATTTTCTAGGCGTCGCGAAACATGGAAATCATCGCTTTATTCCAAAATGATTATATTTGCGATTACTGCGATCTCTTGGTCTTTCTGATGGAAAGCGGCTACCGTACTTCATGGACTGAGGATTCTTATGTACCGATTTTAAGAATGCATGCATAATTTTAACTGGAAAACCTTCCTCTTTCATTATTTAACATATTGGTTTTTGTCAGGATAATAATATACTAAATTGGTTGTTCCGCCGAATATGAGAACGCGTCATTTGTTTCAATTGGTACATCAGTTTGCGTGTAACATCCGGCTTACACGAGGCAATCTTGTTTCTAAGAATTTAGCTCTGAACACCAATAACTTAATTGTGTTTATTAAGCTTCACATATATTATAGGATATCAATTACTTAATTATGTTAAGAGCCAAGTTTTGTATAAGTATTACCTCAGAGTAGATATTAAACTACGTATAAGGTACTCGTACCATACCGTTACTTAGTATACATAAAAATATTTCAGCGATTATAATATAGATAAATATGCACTTTATGGTCTTATTGATGATGAGATGTAGGGCGATTTGAGATCACCCGTGGGTTTTCCCATTTAAATTGGAGCCGCCCGACTAGGGACTGTACCTCTACCTTACAGAAGACCGCAGTGAAATATCACTACTTGATGTAGTGTTGTGTATCTGCGGTAAGTAAGGTTGCCAGTGCTCCACGAGGATACGCTGGGCTAGTAGTATTGCTGCTAGCACAGTGAGTCCTCATCAACAACATGGTTGGCACCCCGTTAGTGATACCCGTGGTATTGTTAGCGGCGATAGGCTACGGTGACTGCTTACCATCAGATGGGCCGTATGCTTGTGTGCCACCGTATAGGTATAAGAAAAAATTAAAAGCTAGCTTAAACCTCGATAAGAAAGGATATATGAATAAAGACCCAACCAAATTTTCGACGTAGATCTTATTTGAAGTTGTTCAATTTGGTAATGCAGGTACCACGTTTCAAATATGAAGCTAGATCTGATGGAGCCCGCCCTTATTCCGCATATGAATATTTACGTCGAACATATTTTTCTTCCTTTTTATTTTACTCCATCCCTCTGAATAAATAAAGAGAACCGACGCCTGCACTAATTGAAGTCGAATTGCTCGAAACCACCCCAAGAGATTGGCTCTCTTTACACAGTATCACTTACGGTATTACTGTATATTTGAATTATTAATTGATTGCTTCGTATTCCGAGAAACTTATCCGATAAATTAAAAGTTTACTTTCTAAGCGTTTAAATACAAGCTTGATTGAAATACAAATTAAAAATACCTCTGCAGTTTATATGACCCTATAAAGGCATTCATAAACGTCCCACCCGTTCGGAAAAAAAATATCGAAGATTAACCGCTGTATTTTAATTATGGTAACAAACTCAACGCTCGTTCTGCGACATTCATACTTATGTCGCACACAGAATATTATACAAAAATACTTCGTAACAGTTTATTAATTTGTTCCATGCTATTAGCCATCTAACAACCTAGTGTGTCAATCTTAATTAAGGGCTCTATATCTTAGAAACTATTATATTAAGATTGCTTCCATTCGATAATAAAGAAAGTTCTTCCTGGTAAGGTTTCCGCGATGCGGTCGGTACCTCTTCCTTGTGTGCTATTTACTATGTATTACAATTTATTTTAATTTGATTTCATTAGTACTTTTACATTTATATGGGCCATCTAATCTAAAATTAATGATTATAATGATTGATGAAATTCGTCCTTTCACAAGTTTTCAAAGTATTCAAAATATTATACATTGAATAGTTCTACATAAGAAAAGTAAGAGTGAAAGCAACAGCTACTACTCAATATTTTCTGGAGTTGGTAACGTACAGTTGTTCAAAGTTTGTATGAATCTATTCTATCTGACCTGACAGAATGATAAAGTGTGATAAAAAGTACTAGGAAGAAATACGAAACGAGTGAATCTCGTGTGCATCTCGTGGCATTATAAAACTCAATGGTACAATCGCACAAGATTATACTTAAGTGAACTCGCTCAATAACATCGGAAAGGAAGACTTCAATGATCCAATAACAGTAATACTGAATAGGAGATTCGTTATATGGATGGAATTTTATGAATACTAGTGTTCCGACGCAACAAAGTCTGCGCGGCATTTGGAAACGAAGAACAAAAATACTATTGTAGTCCAAATTTACATACTGATTTTAAGTTCCATTTTTGACCGGCGCAGCGCTGTTCAATTTCCCATACAATTATATTCGAAAGCGATATGAATACGTAGTTGCAAATTATTGTTGCTGGGGCTACTGGTAAGTATCTAAATGAAGGAAGAATTTTCATTTATAAAATTAAGCTTCTACCATTGGTACGGAAATTAACTTCTGTGAGAACTCGACAGGAAGCTCGGCAAGGCTTAAAGAACGAACAATCGCGTATACCGTGTAACTTTTCATTTCCCTGCAAACAAAGACTTTATGTTGGACTATTACTACGTATTTTTATGAAAATTGGTTACATTGCAAAAATTAGAAATAAAAACATTTAAAAAGTCACAAGGCCTCGCTAACAATTATGGATTATATTAGAGAGCTTAATAGTTTACATAATGACACTTGACTGTAACACAAATTATCACTTTAATGCTTAATATTTCGCATACAGATCACTGAATCGAAAAATGGTAACCCACAATATTTATGAATGACCTATCCAACGACACCCCATACCATCGAGTAAAACAGAAAAAAATCGCATCACCACTTTCTCTGTATGGCAAGTTATTCTAAAAAAATGATTTCAGGAAATACTTTGACGGACATGGCGAAACTTTAAGGGTTCCTTGTGGACTTCGGGTCCCAAAAACGGCAAGAATGTTGAAATATAAACATACTTAGACAAATGTAAACATTGACAATTTAAGCTAGCAATAAAAAATGTTCTCTAAATGGATGCGCTATTACATAAAGTAGCGACACAGCGGCGCCACGATTTAAAACTCCAGCTAATGAAATTAATGAAAACGAAACTCGAATGTTTTCCTTCCAATTATCCAGTTTCTATACTCCCCACTCTCGTTTGCGATTTGACGGTCGGTCACATGCAATTCAATTCAATTTTAAAATTACTCTATCTGAATATTTGGCAGCATATGTAGGTTGTGTTGCATACCTACTGGTTTTTAGACGCTGCTATGCTGTCCAAATGGAGTGAGTTTTACAACTACGTATAAATAGTTTGCCTTTTTCCTTTCATACTGCCTCGTCCAGATTGCCAATACATAAGTAACTTAAGTATTAAGTATCAGTTTGTACGTATTTCTACAAATGAAACTACCTTTCCATCCGCGACTTCGCACGCGTCCAAATATAATGTGACACATAGTATATGTTGCAAAAGGATAGTGTAAGTTTTCGTTTTGAAAATATATATATTGTGAACATGCACAAAATAAATGATAATATTTTTTAATTTAGTTCGGTTATTAAAGTTTTTATGCAGTTATTGCACCGAATAACACCATCCAACGCGGAGTTCGAAAAGTCATTATGTTTGATTATGTCTCGCGGAGCACATCAGGGTCGCATTGTATACAATTTGAATTCATGACTCGGCACTTGAAACCTTCTTACTTTTTGAAATAACAGGAGAGTGCATACTACGGATATGTACAATACCTATCCTTTATTCGCGTGATAATTTGTAATAGCGTGTCACCTACAAGAATTTTCTGGTCAATATTATATACAATATAATTATGCTTTAATTTCTCGTTTACATGCTGACACACAATTATCTGCATATATACATACAATCCTTCTTTAAATGAACATTTTTAAATTCATGTATTTTTTTGCGTATAAGTGTTTGAAATCGCTTTGCTGTTTTTCTTTTAAGCGAATGTTGAGCAATTTTTAATTTTCTAGTGGCAGTCTCGTTTATATTGATCACGTGGTATAGGAAACAAAATCAAACAATGTAGTGCCAGCCCTTTATTAACTGAAAGCCGAGTCAATATACAACTTATACAAGTAGGTACGTATAGGTTAGTTTTTACCCGACTACGGCGAAGTAAAAAGGAGGGTTATGATTTAGACCACTGTAAGTATGTATTTATGTTCATCTGTTCCCTCATAGCTTCTAAAATACTTATCATAATTATTAAAAGTTTTAGTTTAACTAGCAAATTTTTTTTACATTTGAGAAAATGAAATGACAACGACTCAATCTACACATATGGATAAATAATAAAATGTGAGATACCATTTGTAAAGAGCAGGGAAAGTGAAGAGATTATCTCAAAAGGGGTGTCTATTATCCCCGTTATTACGAGATGTAAGATATGGTCAGCGGAGTGTTTAGCCTCGGGGGAGGGAACCTCACTAAATTCGTACAGTTTACGTAGCGAGGTGGCCATTAAGATTATGAAATTATGAAGCCGGCCACTTGCCGAGATTTGCGTGCTAGGGATACAGTTTACTGCACTGATTTACCGAACCCCTGCCAGTATCAACTACTGTATCAAATGGACTTATTGAATATTTGTGTTCAACAATATTCATCATACTTGTCTTAAGCAATAAAATAACATCAGATCTTCTTAAGCATATACACCATTGCTGATTACAGTGCCAAGATGTAGATGAGTACTAGATGAAATAAATATTTAATAAAAATTAAAGAATCCGTGTAAGTAGATATTAATATATTTTCTATATGAGTGATACCTACTTACAAATACTTAATCAAATACGCGCTCGAGTAACTCACCAAATCTGTAGTCTCGCTCACTGCCCACCCAGTCTGCATCCACATCCTCATAAGCAATTAAATTCCAAATAAGGATTACAAGCGTATTATCATCCCGTTGTATCCTCTCTCCTTAACTGCACAAACATGCCAAGAGATCCGGGACAAAAGAGAGAACACTCTTTAACACAATCAAAGTCAAGTTCCAAATCCCTACAAGCCATTTTTATATGAACCCGCTGCCAACTGGCAAGAGTATAAACGAACGCAAACTAGGCCACGGCTAATTCTTTACTCCAGTCATCACAAATTGCAATTTTCTCTTATCCTTATAACAGCAATTTATTTTATGATAAGAATCTTTTTAGTCCTTGCAAAAGGGAATCTCTGTTGGAATCGAACATTCCTCGAGTTGATTACTAAACGCCCAGGAGAGGTTTCATGAAGTCAATTGCCGTGCACGCGTAGGAGAAACTGATCGCTAGGGTGATATTATTTAAATGTTATCTTTTTTCGATACTTTTTAACAGCATCTTAGGCAGGCACTCCTATTTTAAGCATGTCACATATTAGGGAAGTAATGGGCAGTAAAGCTAAGTTACATCGGTGTATAAGAAATTGAGGCTCCATCGTTTTGCAAATAGTAATAAGCGAAGATTATTTCAAATAGCACCTATATAGGCAGATACATTAAATTTCGTCGTTATTTTGATTTCCACTTCCTTCATTTTCATACAAATCGATCACATACAAAATCTTTGATTGAAAAAAGAACTTTTGATTAAAATCATTTATTCAGTTATGGACTTATGAAGGTCTAAATTACCGGTTCAGAAAAAAGGTACCTGAGAAGAACCGGCAAGAAACTCAGTGTTCTGTCTTTTTTCATATAACAATGTACCTATAACAAAATTTCATGAGTGGATAGTACTTTCCCTCAGGCCTTCGTTTTTTTTTTAGTATTAATGCCGATAAATTATGATGACATAAACTCTTAGCAGAGAAATTGCTACAATCTAAATATACGATGAAAATACTTATTTATTCATTGAGGCGGCAGAATGTTAGAAAGATTTTCCAATAAAGTTTATTGGAGTTATCATAGCATACGCCATTATGGAATTTTATGATCTAGACTCAAACATACGTGTAATAATATCACGACGCAAGCAAACGTTTAAAAGGATGTGTAAATAATTTTATTTGTTACGTAGGTATTTATAGGTATAAAATAAATAGCTTTTGGCAATACTAAACTTAATATTCGCCAATATATCACTACATAGTATAAAACAAAGTCGTTTCCCGCTCTCTGTATGTCCCTATGTATGCTTAGATCTTTAAAACTACGAAACGGGGTTTGATACGGTTTTTTTTTATAGATAGAGTGATTCAAGAAGAAGGTTTTTATGTATAATTCATTTGTATTTTGTAGGTATTTAACCTAAATGGTTAACGCTGGCCGTGCGAAGCCGGGGCGGGTCGCTAGTTATGTATATGCAAGAATGTCTTAAATTTTCAATGTTTTGTTGTTAATATTTTAAGCGTTGTTATGATAATTACTAGGATATGAGGCTTTAGCATTTAGGATATTCGAAAGGAAATGTTCGAATTAATTTTGTGTAAGATCCCGGATAGCACTATTCTACCTAAAGCCGGCCGTTTCATAATTTTTATCTTATCTACTACACCGTACATGAAATTGAAATACCTACCACACTCGCTGACTTATCACAAATCTGAGGAACTTAAAGGCCTTGTTTTTTTAATATGACGGGTATGTTCCTTTTAGCCCGTAGATATTGGCGAAGTATTTTTTTTTAAAAGTTTGTATGGGCGGTTGAAGGCGTTGGAAACAGCTAGTATTAAAATATTATGAGACTTAACAATATCTTTGTTTACTGTCACAAGTGAAATAAGATACAGTTTATAGCATCGGCAGTATGTCAGTGTAGCGGTTGCTTAAATAGCGAATGTAATACCACTTTTAAACAATTTACAGATCTATATTCCGCGTCGTTATAAGAAAACCCAAGGTAAATTTACTTTAAATCCTAAACCGAATTAAAGGCAACGAAAAAACCCTTACTTTAGTGGATTCCGCGTGCATAAAGTGAATAGTTGTATGAAATAATTGGTCGCGTGCTCGAGGGCGGCACAGCGGCCCCTCGGCGCCGATGTCAACGGCATGCCGGCGCACTGCGGCACGATCCGACTTGGCCAATTGCTCTTCTTTCATTATGCTTGCAAATAAATCTAAAGGCCCAGCTCATTGTTAATGTACCTTAGTACTAGTACCAAGTTTACATCTTGTCTAGGCAGGAAGGGTCCTGCCTAGACAAGATGTAAACGCGCGATATGTCATATGGCAACTAAAACTTTTTTGAGTCATCAATCCAAAATTTCAATCCTTTGATGAAATGATCAGAGCCTATTCCCCCCTGAAAATTCAAAAAGGATGAGTGCCCTCACAAGGGTCTCACGGTAGTTTTTGCAGCTACTAAGTCCTATCCAGTGACCTAAACGTTTTGTTCGTTAAATTTATCCAAATACTGTGGTTGATCATCGAGGTCTTGTCAATGAAAACTAAGAATAGATTTAAGCTCTCAATGAGCCCCTACAACGAGTTTATACCCTCAATATTGTCCGATTACAAAGGATCGTATGTTGCAAAAATGACAGGTGGATGCTTCCCACGGTCTAATACCTCTTTGTATGTATATCGCGTTAGGGGATTTTTATTGAGTAATTCTAGAATATATGGAATAAAATGTAGCAAAGCAAAAGTGATACATTCTTTCAATTTATCCGGGTATCAAGCCTGTGGGAGTTAGGGAATTATCATTATAACGTTTATGTTAGCAATTAAATAATATGTCGTGACCCGTCCACCGAGCTTCACCCACTGGTGGGTGGACGGCTAATCAAGAATGACTCGTGCACCCACCGCCTCAAGACTCGAAATAATTTGATAAATATCGATATTTTTTATCGATACATCGTTGAAATGAAACATATTAAAATGACAATTGTTTCATAAAACTAATTTAATACACGTACATCAATTTTTAAATAATTTCCTATGAAATATTCATATGTCGTCTATACTGTAGTTAGAAATTCCGTTGCAACATCCAATAACCTGTTACTTTTCTACAACTGTGTCGGCTTGAAAAGAAAATATTATATACATAAATGATACAGGGTAAATATTTAATAGGTATGTGTATCACAAAAGTACAAAATATAAGCACATACAGCACATACACTCCGGTAAGCGCTTATCGCCTTCAAATGCTCTTGACGAGTAGATTGTTAAATTTATGTGTAACTGATATCATAATTATCCAACATGCATTATTTTCCATTTGACTGGAAAGGTTAGTGTCATCGTTCTATAAAGGTAAGAAGGTACCTGAATAGTAGCGCCATCTGTTGCGCTCGTGATAAAACACAAATAGCTCTTAACCTGCTAAATATTATATTACATGCTACTGCTTAGTGCATTCGATATTCCCTGCGTTAGGTAGAATGGAAATTTCCCTTTTAATTGTCTTATTAATCTTGTAGCGTAACCGTGAAGAGGAAGGTAACAAACCGATTTTTAGGGTGCACAGACAAACACCGAGCCGCATTTATATGTATACTATAAATGCCTGTATCGTGTAAGGATTTACCTACACTGTAATGGCTCCATTGAGGTCGTATGATTAAATAAAATAATATACCATAACGATAATAGATTATGATTAACGATAGCATATTATCCACTCTGATATTGTAGCATAAAAGTAGTGTTAGTTTTTTCGTTCATTCGTTTTCGATGGGTACAAATGAACCATAAATCCAATTACCAAGAAGATTTGGTAAGTCGGTGTGCGCAGTCTCGTGACGGTTGAAAAATGAACGTACTTAGGAATAAAGAGAGCTTCTATAAAGCACAGCCACTAAAAATGGCGATTTCGATTTTGGTAGGCCATCGTGGTCCATCGCGACCTTGTGTGCATGTAGCGTTGCCGTACGTCCGGATAAAGCCGGACATGGTAGGCTTATCCGGCCAAATCCGTCCGGCACGTCCGGCTTTTTATACTATAGCTCAATTCGATCACTTCAGTCAGTAACAAACGAACGACAAAAGATTAACTGATACGCGCAACTAAACGCATGTTTCCAATGTGAACTTTTTTATGTCAAAAATCTTTTTTTTTGCGTCCGTCGTTGGTACCACAAGTCCGACTTTTTTGACGAGTAAGACCGGTTTTTTTATTTTCAGAGATGGCATCGCTATTTGCATGTAGGTGTCGCGTGAAAACTACTATCAGTGCCGGTAGCAGGAACCTTGTTGACAACGTATTCGAAAATGTAACTCGCGGAATGTCAAAATTGTCATAGTAATTTTTAGTTCCACTATTCACCGCCGCAGCGCTGTTCATTTTTCAATACAAAAATAGTCGATGGCGTTTGTCGCAAATTATTCATGCTCGCGGGTATACTCAGATAAAACTTTGTGTAATGGTATAATTTCTACTAGTTTTTGAGTCGTTAGTAAAATATAGTCAATTAATCTATCAGATAATTAAATAATATCAATTATATCGAATAATGTGTTGGGTTTTCCTTCTTCGCAACTTCTCGCAAATTATTATATGTGTGCTGCCATCTATCGTCGAATAGATTAAGAGAACCTCAGAGTAAATAATGGATACCAATGTTATTGAAATGTTACTGGCGATAATACGGCGATGCATTTTATGGGCGACAGCTATTGATTTAAATTTGATGCATGCGGAATGTATCTGTGCATATTAGATAGATCGTACATACAGGCGTGGAATATTAATTTCAATTAATAGCTTATTTCATAATTGCCATCATTAGTTATTCCTAAATTATGCTTGCGTTGTCGTTCATTATCCTATCCTATCCTATCTACTATTACTACTATACTATTAGGAAGGATCCTACTTTCTATTCTACTCCTACTAATATAATAAATGTGAAAGTATGTGAAAGGATGGATGTTTGTTACTCTTTCACGCAAAAAATACTGATCGGATTGAGGTGAAACTAGGCAGACAGATAGTTTGATACATACACATAGGTTACGAATACGATATCCCGGAAAATGATAGTTTCCTTCCTAGGATTATCAAAAAACAAACTCCGGGACATATTCAGTTGAAATTTGGTAAAGAAATACATTATATACAGTACGTTATATATGTATGTACGTTTTAAAATAAAGTTGTTGAATGAAGTTCAAGTAAGCCATCAAATCAAATCAAATATAAGTACTTTATTACGTGCACTTTTTCTTTCAAAAGAATTAAGAATATGAGACACATCCTTCATTTACCTGTGCTTTTCTTTAAACGAACGTGCATATACACATATATACATATATATACATAACATTAAATTGTTCATAAATGTTGTGGTTTAAGTTTATGCAAAAACACATCATAATGTTGTTGTCGCTGAGAAGTATATCATGGAAACGGATGAAAGTGGAATTTGTTATTCCACTCGAGTACAGTTGAAGGTGACGTTTTTAGAAGAATATTTTAGTGTTTGGGAAGTCGGGGA
This sequence comes from Falcaria lacertinaria, assembly GCA_951449985.1. NCBI lineage: Eukaryota > Metazoa > Arthropoda > Insecta > Lepidoptera > Drepanidae > Falcaria > Falcaria lacertinaria. Next base: position 4,811,193 of record OX602110.1, read on the forward strand.
GTTGGTAATTAGTTTGGTGTTGCGCCGGCAGGTGGCTTCACTGTCTTGGCAGTATCATCACGTACCATAACTTTTTCATTTGACGCGTACGCGAACAACTTTTCCATTTCTTTTTATTAACATCGTAACGAAAATGAGAGTAGGCTTTATGAGAAACAGACTGATGGTTTTGCTAAGTACGTTATTACCTTTCTAAGGATATGAACCAATTTAAAGTTATACCAAGACTTTGTAATAGTATTTTTTAAGGAAATCCTATTGATAAGTAACCAGTAATACCAGGAAAGGCATTATTATATCCCAAATAAAAATTGCGTACTGAAAAGAATTGCTCGTCTAGTATAATTCTAATTTGGAAAACAAATTATGTATAAAACATTTTGAAGTAAAATCACGTGCCTTGGCGAAGTTACTTAACTTAGGACAAAGTCCTGGTATATTTTTGTACATAAATAATTTCTTCGGGTCGCACACGGGACCGAATTACTCATAAGTTAGCTATGTTATTTTCTCATACAAAGCTGTCAAGATTGTGAGATTTTATTTTTTACGTGCAAAGAATGCTCCCGAGTCTCCTTTGTGATTCAATCAAAAAATTTACCAATAATTTTTATTATACAATACTGCTTTAAAACATATTTATCATTGACTATTTAAGGAAAACATATATGGATTTTCATGGTTCAGCATAACCTTAATACCTACATAACAATAAGGCAAATAAAAAGAGATTCGGCTCACAGACATATGAGAAAATTGTAAACAACTATTTTGCCTTTTCTAATTAATATTTATTTTATTCATCAGAGACATACCGCCGAAAAACTACGGAGAATTTGTTATTGTTCTAGTTGATAACATTCCAAGGCATGATAAAAACTAAATTGGTTCCAGATGCAGTATATTACGTCCAGTACGTATCGTTAAAGCTTGGTTTAATGCCTAACTGGACCACCCCTAACAACGTTGTCAACATTAATGCCAGCGAAGTATTGGAGGGGCCATAAAATAAAACGACTTTTAAAATAGAGCATAATATTCACACTTTACACTCGATCGTACGACGTCGTTACTAAACAGTGTTTCTATCGATTGATTCTCAGCTCATAGTAATATTCGATTATATTACCAGCTACGCTCATATGACCACGTTCGCTGCATGGAATGGAATGTTTTAAATTTTTTTTTTATCTACCACTTCCCTTTTTAGATAACATTTTCGTAGGCCAATTTATTGGGTAGAATATCTTATTTATCTGCAAAAGTATCGACCAAAGAGAAACGGGAAATCTCTTAATGGTCATGAACCTTGAAAGTATGAGCCGGAAGCCGCCCCAGAGAGCTATGATTCACGGCCAGAATCTCATTACGTAGGATAATCTGACGCTGGTTTCTGAAAACGGCTAATGCTATATTTAGTGAACGCAGACGTCACAATTTCTAGGTGGTATTTTTGTATCGTTCGATTAATATTTGAGTAGTAGTAGGTAGGGCTGCAATCCTTAAGGTATTTAACTCTTTTTTATTATACAGAGCTGCGAGCTCTTTCAAATCGGAAGTGGTAAGTGTTTTCAGCATAAAAGCTATTTAGTATTTTAGAAACTTTCTTGTGTCTTTGATAAGTATAACGAATTCAATGATGGTCAAATATGTATTTATTGCAATTTTAGCCCAAATAAAGTATTTCGAAAATCTGGTGCCCATTGCTCTTGCAATACAATCTTATCTATATATCTCTCGTGGAATTACTGGTTATTATTCAGATGGAAATTCTACAAAACATAAATTACATATGTGCTGAAGAATAATGGCATGAGCCAAAGAATAAAATTTCTGTCTCGTGTAAGGCCGTTGGGAGAGCAAATAGTATACAATGCTTTACTTATCTGCCCTAAGCCGTTCGCTCGCGACACTAGAACGATGCAATTAGTGCAGTTCGTTTCACAATTACAGGGTGTATAGTCGTATAACCAGGAACAAAACTGCCCCCAACCCTATGCAGGAAATGGGAGTTTCTGCTGTTCGGTTTAATCCGCTAACTCACCGCTTGCAAACCCCAATAGATCTAGAATAATTTGCTGTCATGGTTTCATTCTCACGTAGGGAGTGGAGAAGAAATAGGGACATTAGATTTAGAGTGAAGAGAAGTAGGCTGCATGGGATTTTATTTCAAAATATAAGCCATTCAACTAGAAATGTTTCTTACCTTACAAAAGATCGCAACCAATACAATAAAACAAAGTGCAAAATGGTTTTCATTAAAGAAAATACTTACTTTCATTATTCGAACCAATAATTACAATCACACACCGTTGAAATATCTACACATTTCCTTAACATAATGTAATTTCAGCTAGTCCTGTGTTAATAAAAGTAATGTTATTTGTAAACAAGCTACCATCAGCGGCACAAGTGGTAAGGAATCCACCTTTATTAAAAGTAAATGAGATTTTGGCGCAGAAAAGAAAGTTTGAAATGGAGGCCCTTCATTTACATTTCAATCGGCACTACCTATACTTCCCCGGTCTACGCACGCGAGTGCCGCGGAATGTCCTAAACATTTTATTACATTCTATGCACGTAAAATATAATATCCCAACCCACACTCAGATGTACGCGTTGTGAGCAAATATCTAAATGTAATTTCCATGCGTTGTCCCCGCAATGTTTTCCCAGAAAATATTAACATGGAAGGCAAGGGGCTGAATCTCTCCTAAGTAAGTTGCAAAAAATGTACGTGATTTTACTTCAAAGTCCCTTTTGTCTTTATGGAAGGAAGGCATAAAAGTACAGGCACGGGAATGGCACATACGAAAAAATTACGCAGCGTAATGATGATGTGCCCGCACTTTCGTTGAAAACAAAATATTTTCCCTTTACAGTGACAGAAAGGTATTCAACGAGGTTTATAGCCGGCGGAGGTGCCTAACTTTGAGAGGGCGGAGCACTGCCGCTAACTCGCTTTCACGAATTATTACCGAACTTATTCATCACATTTTTGGAACAAAGATAAGCATAATTTTATTCCATCCAAACTTATGTATATGAATATCTTGGATTGAGATCGTGTATGCCTTTGTGCATTACCTACTGTGAATTTCACCATAAGTTAATCTAGTTACTGAGACTTGTCTATACTACTGATTACTGAACAGACGTAATTGTTTCCACAGCAAAATGTGCAACGTTCTTACTGCTAGCGCCATCTATCGATCTAAAGTGAAAGGTACGGCCACATCTGGGGCATTTAAAACATTTCACAAATAAAAATGGCTAAAAGGATAGATAGTATTTGAAAAATTTGTAAGAACAGTCTCAGCTAAACAATAGTGCCGCTTAGGAAAATGGCACCCCTGTCGGGGATTTCCGCTCTACCTACATTAACTGATAATATCGTCAATAAAAGAAAAGTGCGAGTGTTAGGCACCACAGGAGCTCGTCAAACCACCGCGGGGAGCTTGCCATAGAGGTTGTTGTAATCTCGCTACTAAAATGTGGCTCTAATGCACTTCATTTAATTCACGTATGTATCTAATATATCGATGTATACAAGTGTACAATGTCCAAAATTTCCACGACGCCTACTGACGCTTATTGTTATTGTTGACGTCAGTCTTCAGTCATCTTTTGCGATGACGTCACTTCTTGTGAACATAATTTGTGCGTTTTACTGTCACTTAAGTCTCGGTATTCCAGACACACGCAATAGAGCCATGGTAATCCAGTGGCTCGGCAGGTCAAACGTATGGCAACAGGCCACACGGCAGTAAGCCCTGTTTAAGTTTACGATCCGCGCGTATCTTGGCTTTACGACGACGGCGTCTGCTGTATCACGGACGTATAAAGTATACTGGAACGGAAAGCACCTTTATAGCTCATGAAAAAGAATCACAGAAAACTAACTAAGTCATGAATGCAGGCTTGGATAAAACATCTTTATTCTATACAGGGTGTCTCGGTTGTTATATTGATGGCAATATTTTTATACTATTTATAATTTTTACGTCTGTAAAACAATATAAATTTTACGGCCTTACATAGATATGATGGTATACATGGCTATAGAACACCACTAATGTTATTTACTTAGACTTTGGCTTAGAAAAACAGGATTTCCCTAAGGAACTTTAGCTGGTTGTAACTTGGTATAGGTAGGTCGCTGACCTCTGATAGTTTAGGATGTATGTTCAACTTCACGTATATTATCCCTAGCTTTCGGCCTCAATGGTGCAAATTGGGACGCCTGTATATAAATTAATGAATGATATTTCTGCACATTGAATATATATTATGTGAAAGAGTCGAGGATTACATAAGAGTGTCTTTTTTTATAGCCAAATGGTAGGTACCTTATAGGTATTTCTTCAGTTATTGTCCACAGCCTCATAATGCCGTCATCTGCTCATCGAATTAGAATATTACAACCGGCGAAAGATAAATATTTTTCTTTTTAAATAACTACCATAATAGTAAACATAGTTAACACGGCAATATACGTAGAAAATAATCATATAAAACTTATGTAGAATCATTTAAGTGATAACATTAAGCTTCTCCTTGACTATAGTATGTTCTAGAACCTACATATCAACGGTACTAAGAGAACGCTGACATCGGTCTAGCGCCAGAGTTTGGTAATGACTAAATAACATATTTCCTGGTGTCACTTAGATACTATTACGACTCTGAAAAATATTGACTATTTAGAATTATATATGGACCATTTGAAGGGATGGTATTCCAATAAATGAATAGAGGGTGAAAAACAAATATGGTTTCAACGCGAAACTTCTATTATTTACTTGTATATCATATTAAATTCATTTATTGTCATATTATATATCTTAACATAGTATAAAGGACAGTTTTTTCCCGCCGTTTCTACGCTTCGATGTTTTAAGCTACGGAACAAATTGTAATCCAGAGGAAAGTTTTTATATATAATTCATTTAGATTTTGTGTAAGCCCATCTGCGAATCTGTGTCGGGTCGCTAGTCTAGGTTTATCCCAGGTAACCGATTTTCGCTGTATATTTTTTTTGGTTGCGAAGGTCAGATGGCAATCGCTTTGTGTAAAAATCGGGTACCTAGCCACCTTGGGTTAGATTTAGTGTCAAAATTTTTTGTTATAAGGCGATGAATATCTTGTAAATTAACGTTGTAAAAGTCTAAGACGGTAAAGTACAAAACGAATCTTAATTGTAAATACGAGAACGAAGCGGAGAGGCAGCGGGTAACTCGATTATCGGAACGGTACACCCTCGGACAAAAGTGATCGTGCCCTCCCCGATAGAAGGTTCGTTTAAAGAAGTAATTACACTAGCAGCAAGTTCGGCCGATCTTGCGGTGACGTCATTAGTATGCGCAGCGCGTCACCCTCGCCTGAGAAAGGGCAGAGACGATAACGCAAATTCGTTTGGCCGAACATCTCGCTAATAGAGTTTCACTAATTTATAAGGCCGTTAAGCCGCAGCTAGACCGGACCTGCGTAAAACTGTCCGCGGTGGACGTAAAAAGGATTTCATGATAGACCCTGCTACATATTTGATGGATCTCAATCTTTCGCCGCGCCTCGACCCACGGCCGCTTAATTATGAACGGTTTCTGCGGAATTATACGAATTGTTGTTTGGCTGCCGCCTTCAGATAAGTTATGTCTTGTTCTCCCAGCAGTAATGTGGGAACATTTTATTTTAAATATTTTGCAAGTTTTTTTAACAAAAGTAAAGTAGACATATTTTTTTGTTCCACGCTCGTGTGGATCATGACAGACCTGCTTAATTAAAATTTCAATGTACTCATATTATAAGCCACGAACCGACGCCGCACCTGGGGAGCTATAAATTAGGTAGGCACTGCATCCAGTATCTCTCAGACGTAACATAAAAAATATAACCGTAAGAACTTATATTTTATACAATAAAGCTAGCAAATTCATTCTGAAAAGAGATTTAAAAAACACATATTATTAAAAAATAATCCTAAATTTTGTAACTTATGAAATCCAAAGAAATTATCTGTCTACATAAAAAAAAATACTGTTAAATCCAGACGTCTAATTGGCATAAAAATATCAAATCTTGTAGCAATTGCAAATGTAATTTATGTTAAACCAGTTATGAACTAAAAAGAACTACACTTTAAGATAATTTTAACAAAATTACCTTCTGAGAGTCAGATTAAAATAATAATGTCTCAGTAAAGCGTAACGTGACGGTAAATATTCATAATTTATTTAGAAACACGGAGTCGGGTGGGGCTACGCAGTTTAGACTCGGGTGTCGTTACATCGCCTCTGCCTCTTTATGAACGAAAATTACATTTTATAGTGTCTCTGCTCCGCCGAAATGTGGGTCTAATTCGCTTAGGCGACGTCCTATTGTGGAATTTTAATAATGATATCGAATTAACTTCGCTACATGTTTCTTAATACAGGGACTTATTGTGATTGAGATACCAGAGCTTATTAAAAGCTAACTTATATATGAATAAAGATATTTTCTTTTTAGAGTACTTATGATTTAATATATTACTAAACTAGCAAGCAAGCGTGCCTTTAATTTATTTTCAGCGTGTTTGGAGTGCGCTAACGTGTACTTATAGACTGGAGAAAGCCTTGAGTGGGCCGGAAATCAAATCAGACCCTTACGGTCTCGCTGACTGGCCACTGCGAGTCGGGCAAAATATATACATTATACATACTCCATTACAATGCATCTAAAATACGGCAAAGTAGCTTTAATTGTTAGAGAATCCTTACGTTCACGAATTATTTTCGTTTACACAGACATAATCAATATCTGTCTTAAATAATTAATAACAATTAAGAGACGCAAAACGGGAAAAAAGAACTTAATGTTGTGAAATCACAAGTTTCTTTTACCACATTTTATTATTTCTCCTTATTTCTTTACCAGTGTAGTATAGTTTGCGCAACCTATGCTATTTGTGTACTATCTTTTATTTACCATTTCGTGAATCTCATTCTATTTGCAATAATAATGTGTACATGGTCGGCATATTACATGATTCGCAACTTCCTTTATGACTTATTTTACTTCTTATATTTACATGAGTTGTTCAACACGATATCAAATTGACATTCGTTTAAGGACATACATCTTCCTGTCTTGGTGTACACCTTACATTGAAAGGTTAGAAGACACGACGAACATTCTGAAAAGGTACAAATATTCTTGGAATGTTAAAAGGGAAAGGTACAAGTGTACGGCCGCCCTGTATTTGTTATTTAAGTGGATGTAGTAAATTGTCGTGAGCGCGGTCGGAGCGGCCGCGCGCCGCGTGCTCGCAACGGGCCGCGCTTTACCTACCGTACCCCTTTCTTTCTATCTCTCCTTTATTCCAATAGTTCGATTTACCTGTCTCCCAATGGTTTTACTTCCCTCTAATATCGAGCCCTATCTAAATTCATATGACCGGGGAACATTTGTGTCCGGAATACTTTCGCCCGCCGAACGCTGCCAGTCTGCCTCTGTTCGTTTGAGACACAATTGCGCGTGTTTGCATTTTTATATACTTGTTTTCGTGGGGTGAATATGAATAAAGTCTTTGTTTGGACGATGCAAAGGTAAATATTAAATATTGCATCGAAATTGTCCTCGCTCGACGATATTTTCATGTTTTAACGGTGTAGATGTATCTAACGTGGAATAAAAGCTTGTAATATCGTACATTTAGTTTCTATCGACGTCATATATACTAAGTATAGAACATATTTAAATTTCCCATTTTCATACCGAGCGATTTTAAAACCACTTTATATTTGTAGTAATTTTCTTTATTCGTAGCACCTGTAAACGACTTATGTGCAAGATGTTAGCTCCTGGAACACCTGTTATCGCTAAGTAAATAGAAGATATATGGGATACATGTGTAAGCATATTTTATGTGTGTATTTTCTATCTTTTAGAAACGTATCTTTCACAATACATTTCAACTCTAACCATCTGCGTATGGTTCAAATTAATAAAGCCAAGTTAGTGCACTATTAAACAATATTAAACTTGTAAAACAGCGTCATCAAGTAACAGTAAACCGGGATCCAAGTAAGAGCCGCACATAAAATGCTAGTAGTGCGTAATTAACACGTAGCAGTATTATATAACAAGGAAATAGTACCTATCGCACCTTATTAGGAGCGAATGTTTGATCGCACTCACAGCGAAGATGGTGAAGCTGTAGAATAGACTGATCATGAGAATGAAAGAATAATTCTACTTGCTGTAAACAATATCTAAGAAAATCGGTGGTAGATATTTTTTTCGTAAGTTTCAACATAAAACTACAAACGTAATAGCACCGATTTTATTGACATGAACTTGGGCGGACTGGCGTGATGCTTTATAACTAGTTGAGCGAAACATTTATCTTGCTATCTTTGTTATTGTCCAAATATTTATTATATTTTTGGACAATATACTTGATTTAATTTATTATACTTGGATGTTTGTAAAATGTTTGTGTAAATTCTTTTTGGCGTTGAGATCCAATAAAATAATAAAAAAGTGTACTGGAATAACGCGTAACTATAATTTCAATGCTTTTTAATCGAACTGGTTTCGCTGTCCTTACATAGATGGGATTAAGTGAGTGGGCATTTATCAATCTATAAAGTGACTGCGAAGGCGCGTAAACCCTTTTCTACGCCCGGAGAGAGTAAGATAACAAAAGTAACATAGTTCTCCTCCTAATAGCTTTATAATACAACAATTCAATAAACTAGACAAGCTTTTCTTCGGATAAATAATAAGTTCACCTATCGTAGGAAGACTAAGTAATGAACAAATGTATGTCGCATCTAGCCGCGCAGTGTCGATTCCCCGGTGAGCGAATAGAAGTGAAATGTCACGTCCACCGCGCCTCGGCTCGTCTCATGCAAGTAATCATAACGTCATAAAACTTTTGCACTTTGCCAAAAACCTCGTGGATCTTCCTGGCATGACGTCTGAGTGAGCTCGGGTAATCAGAACTTAATGAAAAGTGCGCACGCCCCTCAGATGAGATGTTACCCAAATTTTAGGGGTCACGTAAAATATTAAAGCGACGAGATGAAGTGGCCAGAGATTCATTGCCTTTCCTTGTTTTTATTATTCGTAAATAAGACACCCCAGCACATTTGTGTGTTCATAAAACCAGCTGCAGTAACTTCGTCTTCTCTCCTGCGGGCAGCTCTCGTAAATGTTCTTTAACTAGCTACAAATAACATGTTTAACATTGAATGTATTTCAGTTTTGAATTTTACGAACTACTGCTACTAACATATGTTTATGTATCCTTGGATTTTGTCCAATAGAACTATTAACTTTATTCGTTTTCCATTGGACTTATATTTTATAACCGAAGGGAGCTCAACAAGCCAATTTATTTATTTATCGATGGAATAATCTTTTTTATCTCGAAATGTGTGTTGCTTTAATATTTATAACTAAATTAATTAATTTCAGTTCACTACAAGCCATTATAACTATTTATAGATTCTGAGTCTTCTTTATAACTCTTACAATGAAATCCGACAGTTGAAAAGTAATCTATCAAAGTGAAAAGGCGAAGTTTGAACAAATGAATAAAAAACATCGATACAAACCTGTTTACAATTACCAAGCCTCAGGCTCCACGATGAACTCTTTCGTTATTTGTGTTCGTGTAAAATTTAACAATAACATTTTGGAATTATCCTCTTATTACGTTATTATTTGATGTTTGACTCCGGAATCGCTCGCTTCCATCAATTCACTCGGAAAATGCCTTTGTCGTTCACGGCTGACGATTCTTTCTGGGATTTGTTACGCATTTACATTTAAAGCCTTATCGAATTGAAGCTCACTTGACATTTATTATGCTATTTAGTATGGGCTTTGTTTTATAAGTCTCTAAACGTGTACCTTCGCGAATTCGTATAATTATATTAGCATAATTATTTGTGCTAATTATAAAAGTTTTCGATACATAACGTCAAATTTTTCTTTTTCAGTTTCTAAAATATGTTCTTAAAATACATTTTTTGAAGTAAGATATAAAAATTTTAGCGTGGTAAATAATTTAAAGGGTTTTAATGCATAACGGTATCTCCCATTCAAAATTGAATCTGCACAACTGGTATAACCTCTCCACAGCTGCCCAACAAGCTAAATGTCGCAGTCCACTGAACCCACCACTGACCCATGGAGTACTAAAGTGCCACTATAATAATTCCACTCTATTGTATTGTAATTAATAATAATATTTAGTTATGACCTTGCCATCTGACGTACTATTTGCATCAGAATAACAAGCAGGTACTGCACTGCAAGAACACAATAAAATGCCAATCGCGATATTAAAAGTTCTGGAAATATTAAACATTTTAAAATGAAATTGCACGTCACGTAATCAGCTAAAGAAACTACGTGATAGTATTTCCAATACGGGATACTTTATGAAATATTCGGTACCTGCTCATAAATATTGTTTACTGGCGATATGGTCCTAGCAAACTTCTGTTTTTCTTTTTGTCATCTGACATAAGATCCAAGTTACAAATTGATTGCAGAGACAGTACAAGCCAAATGGTTGTCACTTTAAAGTGCTGAGAATCAGAAAGCTAAACCAGCAATTCCGAAAAGCCGACCCCAACAATAACGTTCAGAAAAGCTAATATGATTATGATGAACTCACAGGCCTTCAAATACAGCAATATAGTTTCCACAAAGGTGAGTCAGCCCATACTACTACTTGACATAAAGCTAGATGCAGTCTAAATAAACTTTAATCACGCATTGGCAATCCAAAAGAACCCACGTACCAACGTATAGTTATTTTAATGGAATTAAGAGAATTCTAGAATACATGTAGCCTTAAGGTTCTGCGGCAAGTAAGGTTTCCAGTCCTCCTAAAGAATACGCCGTGATAACAGTAAGAATATGCCGCTGGCACAGTGATTCCTCTCAACAACAATAGGAATGGCAGCGCGTTACATTTCATGAGTCTGTAAATAGACTATGGTGACCGCTTACCATCAGGCTGGCCAATTTGAAGTATAAAAAGAATACATTCACAAATCCTTTATCGTGATTATATCGAAAATAAGCCATAATTCTTAATACAAATGTAATGTCATTACAGGATTGCAATGAAATTGAGTTCTAATGTAATGCAATAAAGCGGCTCTTACTCCGAAAACAATTTAAACTGAATTATTCCTCCGTGCTGGCAATAAGTCTGAGCCCTACATGGCGAATAATGGTATGACACGACAAACAGCTTTAAGTGTATAAAATATGGAGTATGACGTCAGCCAAGCGCGGCTAGACTAGACTTTATTGTGTGCCTAAGATACACTGGATGAAGGGGCTATACATACACACACTGTCGCCGCGCTTAACTTTTTTCTATGCGTACTTGCCATATCTACAAAACTCCTAATATGGATTTTGCAAAAGATTAAAACTGTATTGCAATTTTTTTGCGATATTGAATACTGATATATCAAAAAATCTCTGGCACGATTTTAATTTTGCGGCGCCGTAATTTTAAAGCAAGAACTTAGTAGGGTAGTATTAGGTCAAGTTTTTTGAGTTTTATATAGTTATATAATAGTTAGCTAGCCAATTGCATAAATAAATAGATGTCGCAGAATTAGCGACCACAAGTCAAGTCACAAACAAACAGAAGATATTAGGGTTTATGGAATAACTCTTAACGTACTTAACTCGCAATTACAGTAAAAATAGCCCACGATCTGTCCGTCTGTTATTTCTTTCACTTGATCGCAGATCCAATCTTGATGAAATTTAAATACGGTAGTTCAGTATAGGTTTCTATTTATCTCAAAACCTCACCCGAATTATACTCGTACGTATGTACAATATACATAATATTATAGGGACGAGACTAGCGACCCAATTCCAGAACACTATAGTCATACCAATAAGACAGACAGACTCGTATGATTACCATAAAACTAATATAGCCTTTAAAAACGTATGGCACCGAAACCAGCCAACATTAACCGTTTTTTGCGCCGTCTGAAGGAAAATGTAAGTCTGTACTTAACTAGATTATTTAGCCTTGAATAAAGTTGACCTTCAAACTAAGTTCAGATAATTGCCACGTGGGGGCACGATAAAGGAACAACGGGCGTTCGCCGGCAGTGCCACAAAGCTCACTTGTAATATGGCGGCTCATAGAAATCGACCTCGGATACGAGCTAGGCACTGACGTCAGAAGATTTCAAATTTTTCCTAACACCATACGCTTAACGTGTACGTTGTAATACCGAGGATTTTAAGTGCTTCTGAAAAAGAGTGAATAATCACAGATCCAAGAAAATATGTTCAGTAATTTATACCAATTATAGGTATGCTATTCAAAATTTGTTAAGAAATTGAAACAAAATGGAACAGGGTAGGTAATTACTGGGCATAAGAAAATGTTTTACAAATAAATGCCCTATTCCCGCACGATACGACATTGCACACAGACTTGCCATAAGGCGGTCTACTTTTTGTACGACAAAGTTTTGTCGTTGACGAGTGAATGATTTCAGGGAACCTATTCAATCAAAGTCTACTAAAATGTCTAAATTTTTGAACATAGTTAGCTAGATTTGCGACGTTCACTAGCTGGGACGTCAACGGTCCCGAAGGCCAGACTCGACGGCGCTGCTCGGAGCGACCTAACCAAGATTACACTATAATTTGTCGAACTTACCCAATGTTCTCGATTGAACTACACGTCGTTCATGTCGAACCGTACCTAATAAAAGTGGCGAACAAATCTCAATTCGAACGAACGTAACAACACGTACCTAAATGGAGGTAACAAGATCAGACTACTCAAAAATGTACACAGTAGCGCGATGCAATTCGACGCACGAATTCGATTTATGAACACTTAGCTCGTATGGACGTCGGAGCACACCTAAACATTAAGTGCACATATCTACAGATGATGTGCGTGTAAAAAGATACAGCTATCGTAAAAACCCCACTGAAAATAATTTGAGCGATGTTAGTCGTTTTTCGCGAGACATTCGGTGGTAGGACCCGCATAAAAGTTGAACATCAGACAGCCTAATGGATTAGAAGAATTGCTCCCAATCGTAAGGGCCGCCGCCTTTAGCGTTGGTGGAGGCCTAGAGAAACAATAAAGAGTGTACTGTATTGTAGTCGGTGCCATGTAATATATGAATGTAGTTGCCCTATTTGTAGCTGAATTATTAAGTGGTCGTGTTTAGTCATGGCTGGGGATTCCGTCGTTTCAATATCCATTACAATATGATGCCTATATCACTCGCATTGAAAGTGGCCGATTCCGTTATTCATTTTTACATATAAATTATTCATTTTGATCATTGGTAGTTCTATTCTGTTTGAAGCTACGGCTGGATGTCTCGTCTTTAATTTATAGGGATAATCGGCTACATATTATAAAGAATCTTCACCGCCATCTAGAAGACTGATATTGCTTATTAAGAGCAGCCATAGCTATAAAGCTGTACCTTTAAGATCAGTAAATACTGATGAATGTATGTATCTAAGTCCGTTCAGTGATTTTCTGAATTCGCGAATTTTATACAGACAGTCACGCGCGCTGGCGACTTTCGTCCACAGAAAGCAGGACTTTTTTGATCCGGGTCGTTCCCTAGCAAATGGGTCTCACTCGATTTATTTCAACTTTTACTGGAATGGCAAAGGTCCAATTTCACAATGTACCGGCGCGTTCTGTAATCCGACATACACTTTACAAAAACACTAGATACAAAGTGTTTTATATATTTTCTTACTTTAAATATATTTTGATTAATAGTTTGCATAACACGAGAATGTATTGCTTAGACATTGCAATTTGCACAGTCATGTCGAAAATTCGAGTACGACAACAAAAACATAATACTACTCAGTGCTGAGAGTAAAGCTCTTTTCAGAGAAAGTTTAAATTCGTTGCAGTTTTAACGCAAGGAAGTACTTTAAAAATAGTTAGTAGTCCCTGCCTTTTTGGGATTGCTTGGTTCTTGATTTGCAATAGCAAAACCTAATCTTATATTTAAATCATCCCTACATATAATATGGAGGCCACAAACAAAAAGAAAAATACATTTTGCAGGCATCATCTGAAGCACACTGAACCTGAAAAGTTAAGATGAAAATAAATAATCGGTTCTGTGTGAGAATTAAATCTAAATCTCTTTGGCCCTTCACCCCCAACGCAGATACCAGCCAATAATCTAGTGACATATTAAAAACTATATATAAACGCATATTGTAAATAATGTGGAAAGGGCTAGCAGACCCGTACTTACAGTTCTCGGCACGTTTGTGGAGAAAATAAGAAAATGTTCGCGCGGTGTACACGCCTTAGAACGGGATTTATGCGTGGGACACAAAATAGGATTTAGATAAAATAAGACGTAACTGGACCTCACAATAGGTACTTACGTTTTGGCTCAAGCCCGTAATTTACATGGCACTCTGATATTATCGTCGATGTAGACTTTTGTATTATAGCTCAAGTGCTATTGTCCAATAGTCGGACCCTCGTTATTTCATATATGAGTTTGTAATGGAAAAATGCCAGCTTCTTGCGTTTTCAAATTACCACAACGCTATTTGGCTCGTAATGGACGCACATAATAGTTACAGCTATTGGATACTTATTTTACTAGTACAAAAAATATTTTTAAGATACAAAGAAAGTGGGACCGAAACCTTTTACTTATAGATTTAATACTTGCTTTGCCTCGGAAACCAATTGATGCGTGTAATATTAGGATCTGTTTACCCAACAAACAAGAAGCTACAAACTTTATATACATTCACAGTACAGTAAAATGTTAATGAAAGGCATTCTTACTAGAAGTGTATAGAGTAGAATAAACCACGTCCTCAAAAGGATCTCTCGTAGCGAACTCATCGAGCGAAACTAATGACATTTTTATTTCTCTGGAGGAATGCATTAATTTCATTTGTTAGCCCATCGACGCCGGAACACGGCAATTCTTCTCGACATCGCGATAAAGTGGATTTTCTATAACATGGAAAAACTTATTACTGGTTTGTGAGCCTCTATTGTATTACGGCAGTATAATCTAATGAATTAAATCCCCAGATAGGAGGATCAATGAACTAATCCCGAGGCAGTTAGTAAAAATGTAAAGCGATGTTCCCTGTTAATATTGAAGTAGTGTTGCAAACAAGTACCGTGAGTTGTGAGATTGTTTGTTTTACAAGATACAAAAGTAATTAACTAGATAGGGAAGTAAGTAGTGTTTGTGTTGTTATGTGCTCGAGCATGTAAATACGGGAATAGTGTGGGCTGAGTGAGCGGTACGAGGGCAAAAGTAGGAGCGGGTAGGACTCTATACCTTGAATTATAGAGGAGCGCCGCGACATTCGCCAGGAAGTCAGGAATCTGACTCCTCACCCTCGCGGTTCCAATTTAAATAAATAATTTCTACATTTTGTTCACTTTTACAAACAAATTAACGGCTTAACGTTGTTATTTTAATAAAAGTTTCCGAGTTAAGTTCCTCGGAGTGCCGTTTTTATGAGTCTCGCCATTGGTGTTGTGTGGTTGTTTATGTTTTCAAATATCCAGCTTGTAGTGTACGTTCGCGAAGTTTATCCTATAGAGACGCAGCAGTTAATTAGTACTTACATCGAATGTATTTAAGTTTGATTTAAAATACGGGGCTCGCATCGGGCGGAGGCAACGCGGCGCCCTCTTCACTTAAAACTGCTTATTCTAATTTATGAGTCGGAGTATTGCACTGCTTATTACTTCCGTTGCAGTTTCGGGGACCGGAAGTACATTTTATGGCGTTGTAAACCATGAGCGTCTTAGCATAATTGCTGTGTAACATTAAATTAGTTTACCCATCAATTATGGCTTTATGGTAATATGCTGGCGGAGAAATCTTTATTATATTAAACTCTCGTTCCGCGACAAACTGCACCGACTTGAAGTTTACACGATAGTGATGATAGCACCTGAACCGCATTTCATATCTTGTGAAGATATACATAAGGACACTAAATGAATCAACTATAATGGTCTATAACATTTGTACATAACAGTCTTTAATGTTAGATATTTTATGCAAAAGCAGCTGTCAATATAGCTTTAAGATAATCTTCCTGCAAGCACGTTTCAGCATAGATATCACAGTAGGTAAAATAATTATATTCTTGGGATAAAGGCGAAACAATAAAGCTCTAATGTGAGTTACGGTAATGGTCCGGATTTAGGCAGGAAAAGTAATCCTAATGCAAATGTTAATTGGCGCCCGCAACAGATGGGAGCGACGCGGCCAATTGTCGCGCCAAACATTCGTAATTTAAAAAGCAAAATGAAATAAACCGTTCGGTCGCAGTACATAAATTTCATGTTTGCCTCGGCGGCGGACTGGCAGCGGATATTAATCAGCGGATATTGAAATATGTTGTTTTTTGGGCCGATTGATAAACGGCCCGCCGCGCTCTGTCGGATTAAACATTGACGTTACTCGCTCAATTATTGCTGCATTTGCATCTAACTATTATTTTCCACTTTACATACAAACCGCCATTTATTTGACTACGAACGTATATAATAATATGGTAGGGTGTTAAAGAAAAACAGCATTGCGGACTGCTGCTAACGAAATATTCATACTTCTCTCATCACGTTACATTCAGTAAAAAACCGATATTGATAAAAGCTCTTGAGATAAAAAAAAATTGACAGACAGACAGGCATACAGACAGACAGACGGACAATAAAGTGATCCTATAAGGGTTCCTTTTTTCCTTTTAAGGAACGGAACCCTAAAAATAATAAATTCGTCCTCGTAAATTAAGTACACAAATAACTAAAAACAATAATCTTTAACGTAATTCAGAATAAATGCCCTTTAGAACGCACCGCAATGGCTTAATCTAAAATCTAAACCAAATCGAGCAAGTTACCGCCCCACAGTTAAAGTGCACGGTTGGTGTACTGAAGGAAATTAAGCTAAACCAACAATTTTCATTAAATATGAAGGCGGGGCTCGAGTGCAGGTTGTCGCAGCGTCTGCGCTCGAAAGATTTATGATGCGACCAACAGGCGAATATTGAAAATCTAGAACATTCATGAAACCAGTACATGAACTATATCACCAATATTACTTGCGACTTCATCCGTGTGTTTTTTTTTCTAGCATACTATATTTCCTTTCTCATGGTAGTTATTACTCTTCTGAATTCCACCGAATTCAGTTTTAGCTTCGTCGTATAGGGTAACAAACGCACAGAGGTCTTTAGAATACAATTTCGTTTACAAAATTATTCCTTTGCCCTTATCACCTGTGTAATTTGTCCATAGTCATTATGTTCCAAATCGCATTACTACATGCCAAAATTTGAGACCGATATCACACTTACCTACCTAAAGGCATTCCAGACATAGACCACCACGGCTTTATGGTTACATTTATCACGGACACCTATAATTAAATATTATTTGTAAATAATTCACGTACAGAATTACAATAACAATAAATTGTTGAATTTAAAATTCATTATCCCGCTGAGATTTCGAATGCATTAAAATTATTTTTTACCGGTGCAAAACATTTTAAAGGGTACATTAATTCACGTTTTGGCCCGCTTTGTCATCATTTGCGATTTCCATTTCAGCCAGATACGATGGGGGTGCGTCGCAGTGACACAATACCTCATTTACTACTTATGATTTATTTTCTGATAACGTTTTTCATTTTCCTCCCATTCTCCTTGGAAGAGACGTGTGACGTGGCTTTATTACACACATTGTCGTTTTGAATTACATACGTCCAAAATAATGAGGTAAATTCTTAGCCGAATCACGTGTTTTGTTCAAATTATTTGTAAATGTTGTTTAGTCCAGGTAGTATCCTGTATGATACCTCTTGTGATTGTCAGGATTAGATTTTGCCAATGGGCACTATAGTCTCCAGTCTTAATTAACTATTAGTCATTATTATTATGTATCCCTTATTCACGGAGCTTTCTTATAAGGTCCGGTAATTTTTTATTTATATTTGCGTGGAGATAATATATATCCAATACTTAGAGGCCCGTTCGAGAATTTTAACGTTTGGTAGATCGTATTCATTACTATTATTATGAGAAATCTGATCCGCGTGGCGGTTGCTCAGCTTCAGCGGCACAATCTTTACACTAAAATGTATACTTTCTACCGCTCCCAGAAAACATTCAATTTCCCTCATACTCAAAAATGGATTGATAGAACCTTTTGAAACAGGCAAAGTATCGTTATCGCAGACCCCTTCCGGGAGAACATCACACCGTTTCTACGGTACGTTACAGCTGGCTGTTTTCTTGGTACGACCTTTGAGTATCAAAGAGTAAGTAAGAGGCCCTTTTGTCGAGGGCCTTTTCTCCATAGTGCGCGGTGCTGGGTCATTAATCTCGTAGTAAACACCCGCCACGTCGCGTCGCCGCCGCACCGCTCACCAACGAGATGCACTCGCAAAACTTTGTGATACTTTGAAAGGTGTAAAATTGTTTACCATTTAAAATGTGTCATATATTACGTATATACATACATAATCCTCGAGCCAAGTAACTATCTAAGTTACACTAACAAATAAAATCAGATAAGATCCATAATTAGTTAATAGTTAAAGTTTCAACTAACCATTTTTTTTCTTTTATACTAGACGGGGATTGTACCTTCGCCTTACAAAAGACCACAGTGAAAAACACTACTTTGATGTAGTGTTGTGTTTCTGTGGTAAGTAAAATTACCGGTGCTCCACGAGGATACGCGGGGCTAATAGTAATGCTGCAAGCACAGTAACTCCTCATCAACAACAGGGTTGGCAACGCGTTAGTGATATCCCTGGTATTGCTATCGGCTATAGGCTACGATGACTGCTTACCATCAGATGGCGCCGTATGCTTATGTGCCACCTTACTCCTATAAAAAAAGTGAGAATAATCATGGAAATATCCAAGGCTTACACCTAAGTGTAAAGTTGTAAGAATTTAAAAGGGTTACGTGACTCAAGATATTAGAACTAAATAAACAGTACTTTCTTAAATGAATTATTTCCTTGGAATATGAAATTTTTTTTTTTGTTTCTAATTGAGCGTTTTTATTTTAGCTTAATTATGTTTCAAGAACCATTAAAAAGGAAGCCTTGGGGAAAACGAAAATATTTTTTGTTGTTGTTGTACATTAACTAAATACGATTATGTTCAGTGAAAACAATACCTATACCTAATTGTATAAATATGCAACGCGATAGTTTAAAAGTGAATAATATATTTTTATTATCAATCTATTCTTATTATTAGTCTATATCTATACTAATCTATACTAAAATTATAAAGAGGAAAGATTTGTATTTTTGAATTTTTGTGTTTATGTATTTTTGTGGGTTTGTATTGAATAGGCTCCGAAACTACTGGACCGATTTCAAAAATTCTTTCACCGTTAGAAAGCTTCATCATCACTGAGTAACATAGGCTATTTATTATACAAGCTGCCCATCCCGGCTTCGCTCGGGTAGACAAAATATTTGATAAATTTCTACTCGTGCGAAGCCGGGGTGGTCGGCTAGTATATTATATATTACTGAACGTGATTTGAAGTCTGCCAGTAAAACTAGTTACAGTTGCTTTAGAATTTCATATTTGAAAGAGTTTGTATGCTTGTGGTTCCAATGTAAGCTAAATTTACGCAGTATATTATGTACTCTGAGCTAATATTATTTATGATAATGATCTGAAAGCTATGGTCTAGTTATACTAAACTTACTTCTAGGTGCTATTCATCACAACCGTAGTATCACAACATTGTAGAATATAGCCTAGTTGTTCATAATGCCTGACCAACAGTAGAGCGAAAATTGACCGATGACATTGCAGAATATACCGTATGGTATATGCAGATATGTCACAAAATACATAGGCGTAACAAAAGTCGATCCATCATCCAGGCATTGAAGTTCACTGTGTAGTACACATCGTTATATGCTAGGCATCTACAGTAATAAGTATAATATTGGGGTTTTTCACACAATCACCATCTCCATTTCAAAGGGATTGTTTTTTCATACCATCTGTGGAAAGCCAGTATAAAGCTAAGAAATATAGAGCGTATGGTATAGGTATACAAAATATATCTTTAAAAAATTATAACACTCCTGATTTTCTGTTAATAAGAGGGCCTAGGTATATACAAACTAGGGCAGCATATTTTTTTTTAAATTGACGCGTGCTATTTTTAAAATATATCGAAAGAAAATAATACTGTGGGGGCTGTTTCCCGGATATCGTAGTCTGGCCGGAGGCATGCGTCGTGTCAAAGCCGTTAGCTTTTAAGGCTCACACGTAGAAGGCGATAAGTATTTTTAACAAAACATTAAGGTATTTATTTGTCCGTTTCGGCAACATAGTGAAGTTTCCATTTTGTCCGCCGCCTCACGTACGTGACAAACGGCTCGTCTTAGGGATCGCCAAATATCGTTTAGTACGTGCGAGGAGAAAACCAACTTGCTGGGTAAATAAAATAAATCAAATATATAAGTAACAGACTGTTTCTCAAGTAAAATAATTTTATTTTCATGTGAAAATGTTGCTATCGTAGCTGGCTATGTTCTTTGTTATATATCGATGGCTAAGTAGCGTACCGCCTGCCCGATGGTACGCAGTCACCGATACCCGCAATACCAGGTGTACAGGTCGCGGCACGAAACTCTAGCGCTGAGCGAAACGTGGAGGGGATAGCTGCGCATGGGTACCATCGCGCACGCAATACAAATTAGTAATTTAATTGCTTAGTTAAAAACAGCAAAATAATGTTTTAATGTAAAGTCAAATAGTAAGTCTAGCGGTGAACAAAATGTGGAACTTAACTGCGTATGGGTACTGTCACGCACGCAAATATTACTTCATGTTACCTACAATATAATTTTTAACAAGTTTATGGGGAGTAGAAAAATAAATACACTATCGGATTTGTAAATTTTTATATTAAATACCAAATAATAAAAAAAATTATATTAAGTCCGAATTACATAAGAACCTACTGAAGTTTCTTCTCAGGATAGAAGAAACCTGCGAGTTCGGCAGGGTGTGGACATCAGACACCGCATTCTCCTTTCCGATATCTAGTCCGAATCAGACAATGGTCTTACACCTTCAATAGTATCCCAACAGGGCCTTTTGCTTACTGAGGGCCCCGGCTCAGGGCTGCTTCGGTCGTCGGCACTAACAGCGTCATCGTCATCAGACTCACCAAGGCTATCCTCTGAACTGTCACCATCAACGCGAATGATGAATTCTTCTGTAACCAAATCCACGACATGGTCACTCTTGACATATTGCTCTTCTATGTCCTTTACCTTTTGGCATAACTTTCCCCAATCCCAAGCACCCATCAGCAAAACTTTTTCTTGAATTAGTTCTATACATTTAGCAACACTCCACTTCACATTTTTACTGCCTACATATTGCTTTATGTCAGACCATGCCATTTCGATTGGATTTAGATCTGGGTGGTATGGTGGCAGTCTTAGCACTTGATGTCCTTGCTCTGCTAGTATCCTGTCAATTGAAAATGTTTTAAATCTATCTTTGTTAGCCCGTATTAAATTGTATAGTTGAGGTTTTAGTAGAGTTTCCTCATATTGTATGCCCTTTTCAGTAAGCCAACCCTGCATGTCAGCTTTTTTGGAATTAGAAGTGGGTGCAAGGTCCCATTGTTTATTATGGTATGATGCGTTGTCGACTACCACGACAGAATTAGGCGGTAAGTTCGGCAATAACTGTGTCCTCAGCCATTTTTCGTAGTTGTCGTAGTTCATATTGTCGTGGTAGTCGCCTGATTTCGCACCAGCTTTAAAAGTTAACAGTGCGTTCGGTATGAACCCAGCCTCTGATCCTGCGTGGACAATGACCACCCGCTGTCCTTTGGAGATAGGTTTTTTGAGACCTTTTGTAGTACCATCGGTCCAGGCTTTTGGAGCAGAGTGCGATGAATCTACGTAAGATTCATCTGTATATACGATGGGCCTTCCCTCTTGGCGATATTGTTTTATTTTGCGTAAGTATTCGATACGTAGTAAACGTATATTTGAACTTTCAATCAGTACTTTTCGATTGTTTTCAGTATTTTTCCACCGAAACCCTAAACTCTTAATTATTCGTCGAAGACTTCGTTCTGAGCCTTTGAAATTTATATCTTCCTCTAGCTTCTTTCTCAACTTTCCGACGGTGGGAAGTTCATTATTTGTCCTATGAAAGTTATGTATGCACCTCTTTATTAATCCTTGATCAAAGTTATCAATATCTGTGACCGGTTTTGATCTGGAGCGTTTTTTGCCTGGTGTTCTAAATACTGATAATAAGTCGGAATTATTGGCTTCAGTGGAGATTTTCCTTACCGTTGCTATGGACGTCTTTGTAGATTCAGCTGTCCTTTTCTGAATTTTCTGTAAGTCACTAATTATACTATTTAATTTTATATTTCCCGCCTGAATAACTTCTGCAGTTTGTTTTATTTCACTTATATCTACAGTGCTGCGGTCAGAATCGAGTAAAATACTCGCAGCTTCGCCAATTTCACTTTGAATTTGTTTCAGGGAATTAATGAAATCATTCGATTCCCTTTTCAGAAAACAATGCACGTCAAACACCATTTTCCGTGCCTGT
The DNA here is from genome assembly GCA_951449985.1 of Falcaria lacertinaria. Lineage (NCBI taxonomy): Eukaryota > Metazoa > Arthropoda > Insecta > Lepidoptera > Drepanidae > Falcaria > Falcaria lacertinaria. The sequence goes on from OX602110.1 coordinate 4,833,870, forward strand.
CTTTTCAAAACAGTATTCCTTCTCGGCCTCGGCATTTTCACTGTTTAAAAACTGTTCAAACTTAATCAAACAGTGAATAAACTAACAAACACAACAAACAAATCAACAAAACAAACTTAACAAAAAACAACAACAAAAATTAACGATGACAACAAAACAATTCAGAACGCGACTGTACACTGGAAGTGCGCGGAGCGTCGTATCGGCACGGGGGACGGAGTACGACTGGAGAGCCAATCGGCGCAACGCACGCTCGCCCTTCACCCCTGTACCCCGCCAAGACACCTTATTTTTTACTTCTGCGCAATAACGGTCAGCGCTAGAGTTTCGTGCCGCGACCTATACCTCTGGCGCGTTACTCAATCTTCCATAAGGTGGATGTACTAACGCAAACTTCCTGACAGGCAGCTTTGATTTTAAATAGTTTGTGTATTTTATACCGGAAAATTTGTATTTATTATTGATATAATAATTGGTAGGTATACTATATACATCATATGTATGGTATATACATGTATTACTGTAGCGCGTTTGTGCCCCAGACTGGCAATATGGACGAGCGAAGTAATTGCAACAAATCCTAAATAACTTAAGCCAACCCGAATATAAAAGACCCAGACTTCTTTGCACAAAATAAGTTAATATAACAAATTATGTGTTTTATAAGCAGAGACCTTACAAGTACACCACTCCCACAAGTTGTCTTTTCACTTCGATGATTAAACCCCTCCATTATCATATTATAAAATAAGTTTAAATTAAAGGATGTTTTTCAAGTCATAAATTCAGTTTTTCACAACATTCATTCAATTCACAACAGTTTCTCGCCCGACTGTACCAGGTCTGAAGTGAATCGTCACAGTATTAAAGCTCTTAAGCTACTATCACCTAAGCTAAGTGTGAATGTTGTTCAGTCTAACACAGACAACACCTATCTCTGATAGCATTTACGTAAGTTACGGTCGAATACTGAAACCACATTCAAAGTTTGAAGGCTCACATAACTGCTTGAAGACTCTCGCCACAATACCATTGCGCACGTAAAATCCACTCAAAAATTAATGTGGCATCATATTTGACTGCTGTTTCAGTATTCGGTCATTACAGTGTGCATCAGAAAAGTGGCTTGAACGAAAGTTGCGTGCCAACTTAGAAGAATAAAAAAAAGCCACTCAAAGGGTCTGTAACCGTGCTGGTTACAGATTCAGTATCATGATAATATATTCTGTATGACCGCCTTTTGTGAGTGTCTGCTTTTGATATAATAATTGAATCTTCATAAAAAGACCACTCCTATAATCTCAAACAAACATAGTATGGTATATACTTTTACCAAGAACATTCCGCCCACATGTCAGAGGAGAAATGTAAAGAATGTGTCATTCATGACTGATAAATATCATTATGTACATGAGATTAGCGCGTCGCTTCTAGCAGTAATAGCATCATTCTTGCGTTGTACGCTGGGCCCATATAAATAAGGTCCTTATCCACTTTTTTAAAGACGCATCGTGCTAACACGTGTACGAGTTTGCGAAGTTGAGTTGGAAATTAAATTTACCCCTCTGAGATCGGTCAATGGTAAAGATAAAGATATAAGAGCCAGTGGTGCGTAATTGCTTTATATTTACGTCCTATACTCGTACCTTCACGTCATATCTTATTTTTTTTAATCATTCCTAAGTTATTTCCATTATTAGACAATATTAATTTTTATGTATCCAATAAGTTTTACCTTTATCCCGGTAAATATAAGGGATTGTAGAAAATAAAGAACATACATATATAACAAACATATGTAGTATGTACATAATACGATAGAATAGCGAGTCCTTATCAACAACATGGTTCGCAACGGGCTAGTGATTTTGCTAGCGGCTAGGGCTATAGGCTACGGTGACTGCTGACCATTAGGTGGGCCGTATGCTTGTGTGCCACTGTATAAAAAAATCCCAGAGGCGATATGCACGTGCGACCTCATTAGTGGTGGCCGAAGGGTATAGAGAAGTGTCTGCTTTCAAACGAATGCATTGAAGTAGGTCAAGTCCTAATATACAATAAGAAATTTCCTTACAGGTGCTTACAGTGTTCCAAAAGAGTACTTTCGCAGAACAATAGCGCGTAGCTAGTTTAATTATAAACAGTACACATCCGACATTACGGCTCCGAGTACGGTATACGGTAAATACGCATTTTCTCGCGCCGCCCAGCCCTGCCTCAGAGAAAATTCACTCAAGCCCGCCTCCGCCTGACTCGAATGTGTTTTTATTGTTTTAAATGCGTACGTTATTTTTCGCAGCAAACCTTCGGAGATAATTTTGTACGAAGTGATGTTTCTGTACGTGGTTCAATTACTGGCAACACCAACTATTCGTTGCTACGTGTCTGTTTGCTCTCTTGTCATCCATAATATTCTCGAGTAGTCAATTATCGTTCCGCCGTCCTGGTATTTTAAAGATTGTATATAGAAAAAATAATTCTGGTTATGTTAGTAATAGCGCTTTATAAAAATTCAATAAATATTATTAGCTTTTCTGTAAAATAATAAGTGCATTAATCCATTATATAAAAAATGCTTAGTTCCCTCATTTTCAATCAAATTTAAGATGTCAATAGGCGTGTAGCCTCATCTATCACGCAAGTACTTTGAAAGGAACTTAGTTCCTAATTTAGGTACTAAATTCCTTCTATTTGTAGATTCATAAGTGACCATAGTAAGGCACAGGCCATAAATATTAAAGCGGCAAAACAGTCGAATTTAACGGGAGGGCACGTCTTTGGGAAACTTGCGATTCCAATTCGGTGTCAGTCGATATTAAATTAAAAGCACCCACGCATTCCTATCGCGTCTTTTTCCTGTCCATTTGCAAGGACCGTGTAGAACCCGGGGTCACATCTCGCTTCTAACCCAACATCACTGATCTATGTACCACATAAAATGGATAAGACTTGCTTAAATAGTATTGGACAAACTTTTGAATAACTAGAACACATTGTATCTGAATCATTAAACGTTTTTAGAAACTATGTAAAATATGTAGTAATGAAAAATAATGAATTTAAAAGTAATGGTAATTTGTTCATAGGATGTCCACTTTAACATAACGGGTCGAAAGAGCAAATTTCTTGGCAAGCGGGTGAATGGCGACGCATACTTGAGTGATGGTGGACTTTTTTATTTGAATCGTGTGCGAATGCGCAAGACAAGCTCCCAAACGCGTTGTTGGCACGCATTATTTAGCCGACCTAACACATAAATAAATATTCCACGAAATTTATCAAAAAGATGTCAACCTCATTTCCACTTTCTATTCTTTAAGATATATGTACGTTTTATGAAACGCACGCTTCCGCTTGCTTAAATTTTCATTGATGTATGATGGTGACTATGGTCGCAGTGATAATCCCCGAGCTACCAACGTCAATAAACTACGGTAGCCACTTACCATCAGGTAGAATAAATAACTAAAATAAATGTCGTCTCATGCTATGACTATGTTAAGAAAAAAGCAATAATATTTTGGACTACGTAATTTTGCATCTATGTACTTCAGTAAGATCTCATTCAAAAATCTAACTTCTCATACACAAATTTTGGAAATATTTTTACAGATATTAAATTATTTATATCGAAACTACTGTCTATCACATTCATTCAAAAAATTTGAATTACTTGCTTTTGTTGTTTGAGATACTACACATAATAACTTTGCTTGTTAGGAAATAAGCCAGACAAGTATAAGGTGAACTATGCAGCATAATATATAGGTACATGATGAGATGTTTGCGTTCATGTATTATTTAAAGAAGCCGGAATTTTTCCGCCGTCCCTCACACGGGGGGTCATGTACCTACATGCCAGTACAAGGTCGTATGACCGTCTCCTGAATTTTAATGTTAGTCTCCCTTTGATAGTCGTAAAAATGATTTCTCAAGATTGCTGCCGGCCTCGCGCACACGCTCCCTAACTCATGCATCTGTGTACCGAATATCTTCACTCCTTTCATTTACTTATTCTTATACCCCTTTCTAGGCTTCTGTTTTACAATAGATTATAGTAGGTACGATATTGCGAGGCTTTGTTAAAGCATAACCTTATTTTGTTTCCTGTCAGCGTTCTTTCCAGATAATACGAGTACGGGGAGGTTGGAATATTACAGCTGAACTTATTAATAGTGTTTGATCTTTTGTAGTTGTTAAGGTAAATTAAATAATTGACAGGTAAAATATTGGTCAGACAGACTATAATAATATGTGCATTGTGCATTATATAAGCTTGGTGCTCAAAAAGGGTGATCACCATATAAGGTTCGACAACATGTGTGTTATGAAAGGAAAGCTATTTATTGCTCGCTCATAATATCATCAGCAAGGAATTGTGGTAATTTTTCATCAGATTTATCACTTTTTAAGGTTTTGATAAAAAGCAAATAACCATATTCGCTCATTTTTTTAAATCACGAAGAGAACCCTAAATTTTAGTTATAGTGTAGATGTAGGTATTTTATCTTAATAAGTCATGATCAAATGTTCAATATCATTTAAGATAGCATGATGAGTACCCTCAATATGGAACGTCTAAAACGAAAACAATAATAAAACCTCTCACATTACATTGCACGCAGAAAATACAATAAACATATTGCGTGTCGTTAAGTACACTCTCCGTTTCAGATCTTATTTTCTGGTCGTGCCTTCTTCACGTTTCCGTTAATAGATGTGTCACTAAATTTGCGTTTTCAATTGTGTGTCGTTTGCGGGGGCGGCGGCGGCGGTGGTTTCAATCAAAACCGGCACGCACTCGCTCCACATCCTCACCAGCCGAGCCTTTTAGAATAAGAATTGTCTTTTTCGCAGTACTTGTGGTGACGGAGAGACAAGTAAGGAAAACACTTCCTTTAATTTATTTAATATTGATAGTTTGAACTCGATTAGTCTACGAAAATGTATACCAATGAATATTTCCAGAAAGTAGGTATTACTAATAGATTGTAGGTTTTAATATTAACTAAAAATATTGTAACAAACTTGTATGTTGTATACCCAACCAAAAGTTGAAGCCCACGCTCCACATTGCACTCAAGACAATAAAGCAACAAAGACGCAGGTAACTTTTACTGCGTGCTACGAAACTCGTAGCTGGAACAGTTTCGTAGCAAATAACTTGCCCTGTGAATTGTAGCGGGCCTTGTAAATGTTCTAATTAATAAAAGTGCAACTGTCTCTTGCTAGTTCACCATACGAACATACCTAAGTATTTTGTAATTTTCTGTTTATTCAGTTCTTTGAACACTACAAGGTCGTTACCACTGTTGCAAGCGTCTGTAGTTATGGTAGCCCGCTACCATCAGGAAGGACTTATTTTAACCGATTTTAAAAAGGAAATTAATTCAATGGGCTTTCTTTACTGATTATTTTCCTTGCAACCAACTTTTTTGTCCCTGTTTGTCACTATTTTGTAAGAAATTTAATTCGATTCCGTCGCAAGCGCCGACTTCATCTATGTGTGTCAAATTGTTGAAGACTAAACTACTAAAGCGATTATATGGCTTAAGTTTGAAATAATAGTATAATTCATAAGTTCGCTTCCACATTGAGAGGCCGAGACTCGCCCGGGGCCTGTGCCCAGCCGCCATGAAATTAAAGCCGACTCGCGCCGAACGAATGATTGAATAATAAACGAAATAATTCGCGTCCTGCCCTTGTATTACGTATTCATGGCGACTGGTCCGCGGACGAGCACTGCGCCTTGGCTCGCCTGGCGTGCTCTCCATCGGGTACATCCCACCTAAGACGTACATACATAAATTATACATGAACTACAAATGCAGGTTGTTTTTCTGTGTAATTTTAAAGGTACTGGGTGTGAATTTCAGGGCAACAGCAAAGTCGAGGAAACTAAGTGGCGTTAAGGTGAAGAGAAACTACTCGCAACTGGCGGACATGACTGAAACAATTTTTATATAATATGCATTATTATACACTATAAATAAAAATAAACATACCTACACTACCTACTGTGTACTTACCCAGTGTGACACTGTAACAAAGTACTTGAGAAGGCCGGACAGTACTGTTCAACATTACCTTAAATGCTATGTCTTAGTACTGTTCAAAAAGAATTTGTTAGTGAATGGATTGATCGACCGCCACGTAAATTTGAAAAAACAGTCAACGCACATTAGAGCACTGGTCATACGTCAACTTAACGAATTACACTTAAGAACTGTATCCAGCTCTGCATATTGTGACCATACCATTTTTATATCACTAAGCCGTGGTAGCCTTGTGGTTGAAGCGATGGCCTGTCATCTGATGGGCCCAGGTTCAAACCCCGGCCTGTACCAATGAGTTTTTCTAAGCTTAAGTACAGTGATTAATCACACCATGAGCTTTTTAAAAGAGAGGTAGGGTGATTTGGGATTTCCCGTGGGTTTTCCTATTTAAATTGGAGCCGCCCGAATGGGGACCATTCCTCCACCTTACGGTAGACCGCAGTGAAATAACACTACTTGATGTAGTATTGTGTTTCTGCGGTAAGTAAGGTTGCCAGTGGTCCACGAGGATACGCTGGGCTAGTAGTAATGCTGCTAGCACAATGAGTCGTCATCAACAACATGGTTGGCAACCTGTAAGTGATACCCTTGGTATTGCTAGCAGCTATAGGCTATGGTGACTGTTTACCATCAGGTGGGCAAAAACTAAGGTTGCAAACAAGCATACGGCCCGCCTGATCGTAAGCGGTTACCAAAGATTATGGACTCTTGCAACACTTTTGTGCTCCCGACCCTAACACCTGTTTTAAGATGTTAATAATTGAATCTCAAGATGTATTTGTATACTACCAAGTTTTCTCGTCTATGAACAATACGAGCGGTTTACAAAATAACTTCAAATATAATTTCATGCATTGTTTACACAAACAAGAAGGCGTAGCCGGAAAACAGGAAATCACCACTTATTAATCTTTCTTTGTCTCCCGTCTTTCCGTCTAAACATTTATCAAAGTGAAGTATTTTTATAAGCTAACTAGCAGCCCGCCCCGGCTTCTCCCGGGTGGACAAAATATCTGATAAAGGTTTATATGCTCCGAAACTACTGGAGCGATTTCATTTTTTTTTTTATTTAGCGGGATGATAAATAGATGTTTTCCGATTCTCAGACCTACCCAATATGCACACAAAATGTCATGAGAGTGGGTTAAGCCGTTTTACAAACACCGCGACACGAGAATTGTATATATAAGATTGAACTTACAAAGACGCTTGAAATATTGTTCCACGATATTTCTTTTAAACTTTGTAACTACTGTAATAAACATAGAGATGTGAAAGGCTGTGCTTCTCTTTAGTGTAATCATTTCAATGTTTCTATCCAAATATAAATGCTGTAACAGATTTGTGTTCTCAATTTATCGAAGATATCATAGAAATGCGATTACATCATTTCACAATTTAGATGGAAATTATTTATTATATTAATTGTCATTGATCATTTGATCATGTAATCATACGACGATTCCAGGGAACCCCCAAAATACGTCTGCTAGATCATACAATCCGTTTACAACATATCAACAAAAAACATCGTCAAGCAAACTGACCCGGAGTAGCCCTTTTGCACTTACGTTATTTACACCGGCCCCGGAAACAACAAAATGGAGCGGAATAACACCTGACTTGATAAACAGAATAGTGCTGTTAAAGTCGATACCCAAAGCCGGTCCGGCGGGAAACTGAAACCGATACAAATAGCTGTGCGTCGTAACGTACCGAAATCCCACCGGGCCCAACCGCAGAGCAACTTAACCCAAAATTAAATCAAAGAGGGGCTTAACCAATCAGGCCGAGTGCTATCATTGAATCGGCAAAGGAACACTAAAATTACTTCTTGATGCGGAGAAACGAAGATTCATCGTAAAAGTGGTGGGCGTGGGAGCAGGGGAGGTTGGGGGGAGTCTGAACGGTTTTCCGTGTTACACAGACGTCCGCGCCCGACGATTACGCCGCACGTACCTACCAGACTGGACTGCGCAACCCGCCTAATGCCTGTGTTTTTAAACATGAAAAACCGTTCCGGTAATGCTGTAAATGTTAACTCCAAGATTTATTCGTCTTTGTATTTTAATGGCTTCTTACCTCGGCGACCCAAACGTTTACGACTCGTCCAAACTAGGCAGCGGATACTGCACAGTAATTCAGTTTTAATACATGTATTGTAAATATCATTCATTGATAGAACATATTACAAGTTATTAATTATGCCTAAACTTATACCGAATTTTCGGAAGTCAACATTTTATCATGCTCACGGTTACCTCACCATTTAGCATCTCTTGCCATTGGTAGGAATCACCACATGGTCCGAAGCCTTGAACGTTCTTCCGCGGGTCTCAGAATATTCAATATTCCCCTCAGTGTCGTTTTTCCAAAAATCAAAAACGTTCATAGGCTGCAGTAACCGCTTACCATTTAGCAAGGGTGGTATTTGTGAATAAGTTTAATTTTATTTTATATACAACACGATTGTATTTTCTCGCTTATTTCCAAACCACAAAACAATCCTAACGTCGTGGTTTAAAAGAACCGCACCAGAGATTCTCAAAGTTATTCAAATTAGCCCCACTTTAATAATTAACCTAAAAGCCCTCGTAGGTAACATTACAAAAAGACAAAGGGTCTCACAATTTACGCGCGTGGTGTGTGGCACCTGGGTCATGTCTCCTTTTACTTTATCCCGTAAAGATTAAGTCCCCCGAATTTCCCCGAATGCGTGGCGCCCCCGCCGTGAAGTGAGTCATTTGGCCCCTGTTTTCTAGATTAGGGTATTTTTTTACACCGCACAGCTTTCTCCGACATCACCCCCTGCCTGTTTTGATGTGACATAGCAACGTCTATACGAGTACTTTATGGCACTTTTTGAAGAACACGCGTTTATAATACCCTGATTCAAAATGTTAATATAATACGTGATATTACAGACAGTTGCACTCAGGGAAAATGCTTTTTATTTTGATACAATTTTGATTAGAATTACGGCCCAGTGTGAGCCAACAAAAAATATTTAAGTATTGAAAATTAATTATAATTGATAAAAGTAAATTAATTTGTTGGCACAATTTACCTAATAAACAAAAATCTAGACATTATAAAGTGCCTCCGGCTGTTTTAGGAAGAAAAAAAAAACTTACATGCCATTTATTTGGCATTCATTAGGAAGATGAATTATGCTTCTAATATCTACAATTATTTTTTACGATCGCTCTCAACAAGATGTCTGTTATGTACGATGTTAATACTAATAACCTAGGTTTTTGTAAAAATTTGATCGCCATGTAGGTCTATTCAAAATATGTCCATAATTTTATTAATAATATACATACACCAGTAGAACACATACTCGTATGAAGTACAAAATAACTCCTCGATGGTGCAATAAGTCGAAACGTCCAATAGATTCTCCCAAAATTTACCTTTCTGGCACAAACGAGAAAAGGCGTCGTAAAACCACCCCACATTTGTATCAACACAAGGTCACTCACGAATGTGTCTCGGAATTGAAAAATATATTTGCCCCTACTGTTTTTGTTGCGTATTATACTCTGGTTGAATCCACATTTACCCTATTCACTCTTTTTTTCCCAATATTCATAATAAGTACCAAAAAATAATTACTTTAATGTAAGTGACTGTGTAAGATATTTCGATCTTAGAAGCGTACTTTATGTCTTAGAACTTTTGCACACAATATATCAGCTAATAATAATAAAATGTGAACGGTTGAACAAACACGCATTTCTAATCTCAATTACATCCGGCGAAGTGCGTCAGCGTCGGGCGTCGGGCGTGGGGCGTCGCGATGCAAACAAATCAGTTCGATAAATAGGGCGCCCACAGAACAATGCAGTGTCAACACAAGATGGAATATAAAAGCGCGCGAAGTGACGGCCCATAATCGGAACACCTTTACACGCTACGATTTTACAATTTAAAGCATACGGCCGAATACTGAAACGACATTAAAAGGTATAAGGCCCACAAAGGAGTTTGAGGCATCTTCAAAATTGAATGGTGTGAAACGCCACAAACGTAACAAACTTATTTTTAACACACTTCAAAAAAGGAGGAGGCTATTAATTCAGTGCATGAACATTTTTCGACTACGTATTCGAAAACGTAACTCGCGAAATGTCAAAATTGTCATAGTAATTTTTAGTTCCACTTTTCACCGTGCAGCGCTGGTCATTTTTCAATAGGGCGGGGCGATACGAAAACGTTGTCGCAAATTATTCATGCTCGCACTATAGCTGTATGTTGGTTTTCATTTATGTTACTATTGATAATATGTTTATTATTTATAGCGTTAGATAAACCCAAGATAATTTCATATGTATTCAGAGAAAATACCATCATAAACCACCCCTAAAACAGGTGGAATTTGGCTGCCAGTTTTGTATATAAATAATTGATGTAGTTTGTATGAAGCCGCTTAATTACCATTAATAACATTTTGTTTTACAATTCATCATAAGCCACGCTGCTCTCAACATCTTCCAAACATAGTCGGAACCTGTAAAAGCGCTTTTAGACTAGCGTGTCCCAAATCCAATCAGCTATTGAATTAACCCGGTCCGTGTGACGAGAATACGGATTCGCCCCATCCTCACGTCAAATGTTTATCTTTCATCTTGCAGAGCGTTAATGTAAGTGAGAGTACAGCAGTAATGGCGTAGAGCGTCTCATCAAGCCCCGTGGATCTGCTGAGTGTCTGTATCTTTAGCAAGAAGGAACTCGAATTGCTTTCGACAGCGTATTCGTATCGCTTTAGACTTTTTCGTATGGAAAAATGAACAGCGCTGCGGCGGCGAAAAGTGGAACTAAAAACTTAAAATTCGTATGAACATTTTGAGAGTTACAGTTATCAAACGTAGCTGAAAGATGTTCCTTCTCCTGTCTCTCTCTGTATCGCGGATTACACCATGTCGATATAGTGAAAACATACTGTCTTTATAGTATATACAATGTATAAGTTCATAAAATACCGCTCTATATCAGTAGGACAACGAACAGCAAATTGTATGTAGAAAAATGAAAACTATACAAAATTAAAGCTTTAAGATTTTCTTAATATTGAATTTGAATCAAAATGTATTAAATATATTTTAAATTTAAATGAGTACAAAAGTGAACATAATGACTTTATATTTCGTGATGCAACGCGCGAGTTATACCTCAGCGCCGGTAGCATGAACTTTTTCGACAACGTTTTCGTATCGCCTTCGACTATTTTTGTATTGAAAAATGAACAGCGCTGCGGCGGTGAAAAGTGGAACTAAAAATTAGTATGACAATTTTGACATTTCGCGAGTTACGTTTTGGAATACGTTGTCGACAATGTTCCTGCTACCGGCACTGGTGTTGCAAACGTTCATAGGCCACGGTAACAGTTCACAGATGCTTGTTTACCATCTAAGTGGTATGAAAAAAGCGAATGTATAGAAACTTTAATAATGAAATCTTGAAAATTATGATGCCACTTTGTCAGTTAGATCTGTTACAGCTGAACTTGGTACATGTTGAATCTAATGAAGGCGTTCATTGGAGTCAGAATACAGTTATTTTGAAGGCTCGGCAGCAGTGCGACCTCCGGTGGACAATATTTTGCTCGGCTCCCGCGATATCGGTTTATTCAAATGCCTCGTGTCGGACCCGGCCTCAAAGAATCAACCTGCATAATATTACAACAGTACATATTGAAATTCCTTCACCCCTGTATGCACGGTATATTATTCTATGAATAAGTTTACAACACTCCAATGTGTGAACGACAATATTGTTTTAATATTATTTATTTGAGCTCAAATGTAGGAGTGAGTCATTTTTAGGTAATATACGCAATTTTGTACATTGTTTGTTCTGCCTATAGCCGAAGCCAAACTGGACAATAAATAATTTAAGCTATATTTACATAGTTTATCTGATATTTATTCATGAAAATATACAGGATCACGCAGCCTGATTTTTTTTCACTAAATACACTCCTTGTACTTAGCCATGGAAGCGATATTTCAATGATTCGTATCAGTTATCGGTTCCCCTCTGGGAAATGGTGTATATTGTGATTCGATTCGAGATGCCACCGTGAGGCACTGGACCCACAAACAATTCTGATTACAACGAGCATGTCAAAGCCGGCGCTACGCACTCACTACTTCAAAAGCAAAATTTTATCGGTGGCATTTACATTTTTATTGGCATGCTAGGACACCGCCTGCCCGATTCATCCTGAAACGTAAGTGATTTTGAATTTTCTGATGTGTATTTTATTATCTGATTTTATGTGTGCTCAATATGACTACATATTACCATAGGAAAAACATTACGATCACATATCTCGTGGCCTTTTATATGTAAATACGTCGGGTATATTCTTTACTTTCATGTTTAAGTCGATTTTAATGAAAATTTTACACTTACTTATTTGTAAACAAAAAATTCGGTAGGAATTACTACCGTTTCAACATGAAATCGATATTTAATAATGTAGATATCAAAAATATAGCATTGAAAACTACATAAAGTCTATAATACCGAGAGGAATACGAGATAGACATCTTTATGGAAAACCATTAAGGTAAGAAAAGCATTGTTTGTGCTATCTGTGCGGCATGTTTGGGCGGTTCGTGATTGATTCCACTGTAATTTCCATACGCGTGCTCTGCTCATATTAGCCACTTTATACACCCACCAGTCATGCTCTGACCCCTCTCCAAGTTCACAGACAGGGTGAAGGCGGGGGTAGGCAATACGTTTTCCGAGGTCGCGGTTAACTGGCCGCCGTTTCTAGGACTACACAATTGTATAGCGGGGCGACCTCGCGGCGCCTGCCGAGTCACGCACATATATTTTTTCAAAGCCTTAAAATCTATTGCCATTTATTATTCTGATGGTACAACCTAATAGATGGGTTTATTTAAGACGTAATATCTATTGAAGATCTGATAAATCAGTGTGAACGAAAATATGAAAAGGAACTGAGGGCTTCGTTTCAGTGCGTCGTGAAGTAACGATAAGTACCTATTTGTAAATCGTAATAGCGTCTGAATGTTCAGACACTCACTAAGAAATGTTTATCGAAAAGTTTACCCTTCAATGTTATGTTTTATCTTGCGTTTATATACTCTACATGTGAAAAGCCCGGCAAATCAGCTAGTTCAGCCATAAAATTGTTGCAATGGTATTCACAAATCTTGAAATAATAACAGGTTGTTTGTATGACCGTAGAAGCGAGTGATTTTGAACTTCTGGTATATTCTTTGACATTGCGCAAGTTCACTTTGAGAGGTACGTTTAATTGGATAACAATCAATACGCTAGTACGTTGGCCAAAGTAGTTAGTGATTGTATTTTTTTAAAGAAAGGCCTTTGTCCTTCGTTACTACTATTTTTATGTCTATCATTGCGGACGTCTTTTTTTTATTCTGTTCGTTTTCTGTATATACAGTTATGTAATACTTTAATTTGTTGTATCACTTTAGGTTTAAGTTCCGTGTATGTCATAAAACAGGACTAAACTTTTTTTTTATATTACGCCACTTGTATAATACATTTACTATGCAACTTTGGTGAGTAAAGGCTTTGTCCTGGCGGCTCTACGCACAGTCTAAACCGCTAATCGTAGAGACCTGAAACTTGCAGGGTGTGTTCTTTGTACAACGTAGGCTTCGATAAAAAAAGGATTTTGCGAAGTTCTACTCCTCATCATCAGCCTATAGACGTCCACTGCTTAACAAAGGCCTCCCAATAGATTTCCACAATGACTGATTCAATGCCCGCATCCAACGCTTGCCAGCGACCTTTATCAGGTCATCGGTCCATCTAATGGGGGCCGTCCGACGCTGCGTTTTCCAGTGCGTGGTCCACTCTACTTACACTTTTTGACCCCACCGGCCATTCTACTCTTAAGGGGGTAAAAAAAGTTTGTATGGGACAAAGTGATTCCTTGGTCCAATCCACTCACAATTTAATATTTTTTAAAACAGGATTGATGAAAGACGTGTTTCGTATTTTATTGAAATTCATCCCTTAACGGGGCTTAAAAAGGGGTAGAAGTGATTATGGCGGTGATTTGCTTTAATTTAAATTTTATTTTGACACATGTTTGAAAACTCAATCCCATTTTATGCGAAAAAGGTTGACCTAACTTAAAAACCTTAAAAACGTAAGCAAATCCTACACATATCTAATCTAATATAAATAAATATAATTCAAGTGTCTGCTTGTTATGTCAAAATAACCGCTTTTAACTAAATGCATACGAAAGAAACACCATAGTGATAAAAAAACGATTTAAAAATGTTGTATCTGTTTGTATGGGGTACTCTCCAAAATGGCTGGACCGATTTGAATGGGACTTTCACTGGCAAATAGCTAACTTTACTGGGCGTAACATATTTTTGTATAATTTTATTTCGGAATAATAAATAAGGTTCCGCGCAACAAATAACAAAACGCATGTAATTGTGAACAAAATCCGAACAGCTGGACCGATTTGAACGGAACTTTTAACAGGAAGGTTGCTGATGCTGTAGAGCGTGACTTAGGCTAACTATACTTCGACAAATTCCGACTGATCCTCAAACAATACACGCCCAATAAAAATATGACAGTGTTAGTTGAAGTAATCAACTCGATACACACGGCCGTACCCGTACATGTCCGGGCCGAACACAGGCGGCCAATTAAAACGAGAACGGACATCTGCGAAGCTCACCCTGAAGGTACGTAGACGCAGGCTGCTACACAAAACCGCAGTAGATTAGCGTTTGGAACGCGGCAGTTTTAACGCTCGTATACGGTGCATGTTTATTTTATGTTACACGTTCTATTATAAGAACAAAACTTGTATACTTTTAGTAAAATGCTTTATTTACATTTTACTGAATCGAATAAAATATAAATAGGTAAAATATTTTACTTAACAAATATAAATATAAGGCAATAATGCTGCTTATCTGTGATACTGTTTGCGTGTCATTAATTAACTTAGTAAAATTGCAGTTGTTGCTATTTATCGGCGGAAGAATTTCTAGATTAGGTTCCAGATGTCAGACATCTCCTAGGAGTCTGTAGGTCTAGGACCTAGATCTACAAAGAAAGACAAACGAACAAATTGTGCCTCTTTATAACATTAGTATAGATAGACTATACTGATAAAGATAAAAAAAAACCCTATCGACCTTTAAGCCGCTAGTTTGTAGAGCCACTAATAACAGGCGTTAGGGTGACAGGGAACTGGCAACAAATATTGTCGTCAATTTGTTTGGCACAAGTCTCGCTGTTTAGGATGCGACCAGCGCCCGACCCCCGGCATATGAACACACCAATAAGAACAACAAAGTTGACATGTCACACGATTAGCCGCAACTCATTTTAGCATCCCTTTCTCTTCCAAATAAATACATCGTCTTGCCATACAAAGCTTGACAATATACCGTAGAATCTTGAAGAGATTTCTTAAAGACTTGAATACGAATTTATTATCAAGAAATGAAACCTTAGCAACAGTTAAGTAATTAATAATACCATTCAATTAATAATATCTCGGAATTAAGAAATTTCGTAGCTCATTTTCCTTGTAAAACCACATTTTACTTTTCCTTATTCAAAATAATTTGTGAGAATTTGATAAGATAATTGTACCAACATTTCTCACGTATTATGGTGCAATATTAAGAAAGCCGAGTTGATTACTTTTAGACATAATAATGTTCACGCAGAATGATTTAGAAGGTCTTAAAACATATTGGTTTTCGCTCACAAAATATGTTAAAACGTGGAAGAATAGTTTTAACACGTACATGCATTAGGTATTCTGCAGTCTACTTTATAGCAGGGCGCGAGACGAGGCGGTAGCAGGGGGTAGTAAGCCTTATTTGAGCCGAGCGCGCGTGACGAGAAACTGGAAACTCGACTTGTATGTCTCGTCGCGTCTTGTCGCCCGAATTCTCATCAAATCATCCCGCGACAATGTCGTTGCAAATCCCAACACGGGATCAAAAGATATTAGAGCTAAATTGAACCGGCAGTGGTGATACTTAATTGCATACGCGTATGTTTTGCCTGTTTAATACAGTGCGCTGTTCTCCGAGTAAAATCAATTTCTATCGTGCTTGATAGAATTATATAAGTTAATCTATAGGGATTTAAATCGTACAAAACTTAAATAAATATAAATCTAGTATACAAATGAGAAAACGAAGATTGTTCGATCATAATGAAGAATAAGTATCTCCGACACCTGTTAGACGGCACGTTTTATCGCTAAAAATAAAAAGTGACTAGATAATGCAATGAGAGCCTCTGGCAGAGGTACTATCCACGCGAATCATTAATTTTAATTCGTACCCCGTGACGGCGGCTCTAATGAATTATTGGGAATCGAGAGCCAACCCTCGCGTTCCTACAGTTTTTCTTCAGGACTTAGCATAATGTAAAAAAATGTTAGGCGCCTTCTTCGCATACTAATTGCTTGTTGTTTTGTCCCTAAGTAATATTCAGAACTTAGCCACCGGAACTTTGGCCGTGCGAGACAAGATTAACAACTTTTATCCCTGATCGATCACATTATATCGCCTCTTCATAAGCTTCAATTTCGAAGACTTTTTTAAGAATTAAGAGGTACCTATAATTTTACTTAAGAAACGACACCGAGCAACTGCTTGCTATGCACAATGGGATATTTAAATGGGTTCTCATTTTTATTCCGACTAACGTTACGGCGGGTGGACATCGGAATAGTGACCGCATACAAATTAAATATTATACTAGCGGCCCGCCCCGGTTTCGCACGGGTAGACTTTAGACGGGTAGAATATTTTGTCTACCCGAGCGAAGCCGGGGCGGGAAGCTAGTATAATATATAGCCTATGTTACTCAGTGATGATGTAGCTTTCTAACGGTGAAAGAATTTTTTGAAATCGGTCTAAACAATAAAAAAAAATTTAGGGGTGGACTACCCCTAACATTTAGGGGGATGAAAAATAGATGTTGGCCGATTCTCATAGATACCGGATAAGCACAAAAAATTTCATCAAAATCGGTCAAGCCGTTTCGGAGGAGTATGGCAACGAAAACTGTGACACGAGAATTTTATATATTAGATTACCTGATGGTATTTTTTTTTATTAATTTTAATTTAATTTTCTTTTATTTTGTTATGTAGTTTATGCTTTCGATTAAATAAAAAATATGAATATTAACGTGTAAGAAGTAAGGTACACCAGCACTACGGGTATCTTAGCGAGGGGTGAAGGTACCCGCAAATGTTGTCATTCGTGTCCGCGAGCTAAGGGCAAGGAAACTTGTATTTTTTAAACTTTTGCCATCCCGTGAGCCGGAGCGAGAAAGTTACAATTGTGTTCCCCCTTCACCCCCTTCAATATGTGACCTGCTTATTTATTGGAGAGGCGTCGGCGGAGTTCTCAGACAATATGTCGCGAGCTACCCAAGCAAACGCACACTGAACGAACGACTTAAGCAAAACAATTTAACCCTACAGAGAAAGTAAACTATTTGATTTATATAACTTTTAGCCTGTTAGAACATGGCAGGGTTCTATTAAAGGTTTTGTTTGAACCTACATATGGCACGGTTGTATGTATGTAAAGGGGCCCACGCGAGCCGGAGGTCGCTCAGCATTCAGCGCGCAGTCGTCATTAGCCGGGCCAGACATTGGATTTCCCTCAAGCACAGCCAATGTCCCATTCTAAACTTGCTGAATAATGATGACTTTGAAACACTCAACTCCGAGTTTACTAAGTGTAAATTTTTTGTATTTGATGATTATTGTTGTCTTCAATTTCAGCACAATCTTGTTATTGAGTATTGTTGATGTACTAAGCAATTGATTACAGTAATTACCATGTGAAAGGTTAGTGGAATAAAGTATTTAAGTATTCGATTGAGTATCGTATATAATATTAGCTTTGCGTGGCAGTTGCAAGCCCCCTAATACCCATTTAGGGGATGAAATAAAAAAAAACCTTTATTATTCCTTCACTCAATATTCCTACCAGACAAATTTAAAGCCGTAGGCTGTATAATTCCTGACATTTCGTGATCAGTGAGTCAGTGAGTGGTAATTCGCTGTGTATGTAACCTATTTCACTCAATGTGAAATCTGTTAGAAAAAAAGAGCTATGTTGGTTTGTAAGTTTGGAGTAATTTCTGGAACATTAAACCTTTAAAAAACCAACTTTCCCTAATGGAAAGCTAAACTATTCCTGA
Organism: Falcaria lacertinaria; assembly: GCA_951449985.1. Taxonomy (NCBI): domain Eukaryota; kingdom Metazoa; phylum Arthropoda; class Insecta; order Lepidoptera; family Drepanidae; genus Falcaria; species Falcaria lacertinaria. The sequence continues at coordinate 4,852,157 of OX602110.1, forward strand.
GAAGCACAAACTATATATTTTATTTCTACGTAGGCGAAATCAAAGGTAAAAGAGAATATAAAATACCGGGGCAGGTTGACTAGTTCTGTCCCACAAAGTGCGAGAATGTAGTGGAGTTCAACGTATCGACAGCTGTTATCTAAATGGCGGTAAATCTACAAAAACCAAATGCCTTATGCATTTAACTTTCGCCGCTGTTTTACGGAATACTGAAATTTAAATACAGAATCCATTTTGTGTTCAAATGAGTTTTCGGAATAGCCAATTAGTTGTTAGCGCCCGGCCCTCGTTGCTTTCATTAGGCTATATAGTTTCCCAAATATCTGGGCCCCTCAGAGATATATCTTTCGGTTGCTTTTCCATTTTCTTCTAACACTTCGCTCATGGAGGGTGAGAGCTACTCAGTTGTAAAATTTTAGTAGTGTTTCGCGGTTTGTTCTGCGCCCGGGGCGCGAATAACCCGACCATATTTTTATTTTATAACAAGAAGCATAGGGTTATTGTAAACTTTATATTGTGAATTGAACTATAAAATTAACTCTCGTGTACAACTGACTCGTAGACCATATTATTACTCAGTTTAAGACGGAGTACGTAATTTAAAGTATTCAATTTGTATTTTTATTATGTTTAAAGAACTGTTATCTTAGTTTAATATAATAATTACTTCGGGCATAAGAAAATATAATGATATATTTTCTTTATTTTATGACTTACATATATAGGTACGTATAGTATCCCTATGTTGCGTACCCACTAAAAATATGCTCATCCCTGTGTTTACAGAAAAGGAAAACTAATTGAGCCCGTAAAATGTATGCCCACATAAATTAACGAGAAAAGAAATACTTTGCATTTTAATCAACCGCTTAATTAGGAAACAACAGACCCCGCTCGCAAAATTAATTGCAATCAAAACCTTTGCCGAATACGGCGGCGGCGGGGCATCTATTCGGAAGCAACTCTTAGAACGTGCAATTCCTTTCTTATTTCATAACGCAATCTTCACGGGTTCTTATCTAACAACGAACATATCTCGCCCTCGCTCTCGAGGAAAATCGTCCAATATAAAATCGGTTTAATTTGCGCTTTTCGCACTCAATGGGATGGAATAATATCGGGCAATTTGGTTACCGCTGGCATAAATATGGCGGGCCGCGTTGTAATTGTAGCGCAGGCAATTCGCGCCTCGTAACGACCGGGAGGAGAAAACTTGGGCCGTTTGTGCGCGCCCGAAGACCGCGACGCCAGGGACGAACGCGCGCGCGCCACTGTGTCGATTCATCGTCTACACATGCCGAAAGAACAGTATATTCCTACGCTCCTCATTATATTTCATTAAACTTACATTATTCGCCAGAGCGGGCCTAATCAACACGATTTATTGCAAATATGGAATTCAAGCTAAATATGACATTTCCACCAGACCACCTTATTTTTTTTCCATCTGCAATCCCGGATATACCTATTCAAAAAGACTTAATAAATTATTCACTACAATCAAGCAATTGCATCCGCATGAAGAACATTATATTTTATTTTATTATATTACAGATGGGTCCTCAGCTTAGCATGGCACGTCACAATTGCAATTTCATCTCATTTACTGTCACTCATTACCCTCGACAAAATAGATTCCGTCCACACAAATACTGGCGCACAAAAGTAATTACCGGTACACAGCTCTTCTTTGCTCCTTTGCTTAACGTAATACAATAACGAATGTCATTTTCTTTTAGTCTGACCCTTCCGCGGTTCGCGTGGGGAATGCAAAATTCCCGAAATTAGAGTGAATAAACCTGCGTTTGTAATTAAAGTAGGGTGCGGGGCGGGAGTCGCCCGCCCATCTTTCTTGGCTGGCCTACGAATTAAGGACCGAATTGCTTTAGTAATTCTAAGTATATATTCCTCGCTCTCCTTTAAATGTAAATCACTTTTACTGTCCGATTTTCACCACTTAACCCTGTAATCCTGCAATATGGCCGTAATTGTTGTTTTTGTATCAATCAAGAAGTAGAAGGAGAGTAGGTACCTCCTGTACCTACTTCACCTATTGAAATGGAATTGTTACTTAATCAACCTGACAGAACCAATTGTTGAACTTAGGTTAAAAACCTGATTTATATTATAGAGGTAGGGCGAAACAGGATCTCCCGTGGGTATATCCCATACAAATGTATGGGATACCTTACAGAAGACCGCAGTCGGATAACACTCCTTTGATATAGTGTTGTATTTCTGCGGTGAGTAAGATTAGAGCTTCAGGAGGATGCAGTGAGTCCTCATCAACAATATGATTGACAACCCGTTAGTGATACCCCTGGTATTTCTAGCGGCTATATGCTACGGTGACTGCTTACCATCAGGTGGGTCGTATGCTTGTGTGCCACCTTAGTGGTATAAAAAAAATTGTACGGTGCAGTATGGATATACTAGAAGCACAAAGAGTTCAACGTCGAGTGCTAACGTGTATTCGGTGACGATGTAGCAATAGTTGTGCCGTAAGTTCTCGTGCCCAAATAGTAGAATATAAAAAACATTGAACGGATAAACATTGTACGTAGCAGGTCCCATTTACTGTACTAACTATAGGCAAATAACCCTAAACCGTCAGTCTAAGTACTTCAAAAAAGTCGTTAGTGACACTCAACTAGTGCAACAGTTAAACTCGGAACAGCCTCGACTACTTCCGCCCTGTGTAGTCGCCGCCCAAACTCAACCAAACACTCGACAATTGCCCTCGAGATGGGAATGGGATGATGTCGATGTTTTTTATTTATTAACATTATTAATAAATACCAATACTCTGCAAATTCAATCTTCTTCTTCTTCTTCTTTCTAGCTATGGAATTAATCAAAGTTTTTTTTGCCAGTGTGGCGTGTCAAAACATTTTTAAGTTTCTCAATAGTATGATAAGTTGCATTATAATGCCCAGTGTCATGCATACTACATTCTAACGCTAAATGGACTGTTTGGATACAATCCACAGCAGTTACGGATCGTAAGGCCTTTAGTTCAGAGGTAACGTATTGACCAAAATGATCAATCACTATATTCCTATAAATCACTTTAACACAATTTATGAGACACTGAAAAATATCTTAACCACTCTGCCTGTGTCCAGCCAAAATCTTCAAATGCTCTCAGTTCAAAGATATACAAGTGAAATACGGTGAATATTGTATTTAATTTAAGTGCCAAAAAAGTTTTTTAGTCACATACTTTAAAAATAAGTAGATACATTTAAGACAGAGTTCTGTCATATACATGGCTATACAAAATGGCCAAATTAATACCAAACGCTCCTAAAAACATAATTTGCAATAAACACCTATCCTTTTGAATACCTATTATTATTAAAGTTGTATTGTCTTGGATACAAGTCAACACATAGATACGTGGTTTCTTTTGTTATGGTATAAAAACTATTTTCTATCTTTATTTGTTAATTGAAATATCGATAACATCGTTGTTGTCACTATTGTAAGTCGCATAGTAACAGTTTGCAGAACGGCTGATTGCTTTGATAATCGCCGGCTGAGACTGTACAAACGATGCAAGAACACCGCCCCGACAGCTTTGGCTACTCCTTCCTTGTAGATATATAATTGGGCCATGATCTTTTGGCTTTCCTTATTATTTTGCTTTGCAACTGGCTGCTTACAAAATACATTAAACCAATAGCTTTATCTGATATACACACGTAATATCATCTACACTATACCATGGAATATACTTCACCAAAAATATTCTTTATCGCTATTAATTTGTGTTTACAAAAGTAATCGAAAGTCTTCATTACCAAAGCGATCTCTTCAGAAACAACCGAGAGAAGAAAGGGTGAACATCGGAGACCAATATACATTATACATATCTTATATTTATTTATATTTGCATTCTTTATCATATCATCAATCGATTTACCCACCTACAAAGCTTTTAAGGCAAGCCCAACTAGGGTAATATGAAGAGAAACTAACTATTATATACTATAATCAAATCAACGAAATCGATTTACATCCAATTAAGTTGTTTTGAACACGAAATAGCCAATACTGTCTTTGATCGTTAGGGTGAGCGCTTTATGTGGCAACACAAAGGCTAACTAATCCTAATAACATTACGGCTTCTATAAAGCAATAAAAACATAAATACAATGTAAAGAAAGGAGGAGGAGCAAAGAAGACGTATGAACGAAAGTTTCGAGGTGACGAGCGCAGTACAGTGCCCCTTGGGACCTTGCGGTTAATGGTCCTGGGTCGAGCTGCATCTATTGCTTGGGCATGCGTGGCGCTAGCAGGTGAGTGACTAGATATCTCGTCTCGCTACCTAGTTGTTCGAAAAACAAAAGATTTTGATATAACATTGCATGAACTTTAGATACGGAGTGAACAATGGCGCTGTGTTCGTAGAGGGCCATCCAAAGATTGCAAAATAACTTAAAAATGAAATTCAGATTCCGTAGAGGCGACAGTGTGAAGTACCTACTATTCGCCTTAACTACATTTGCCAACTTTGTAACACGGGCAATCGAAAAATAGAAAGTTTCTCGCAGACCAGGATTGAGACTAACTGAGTAACTTGCATTCTTCGCAAACTTCAGGATCAGGTTAGTTTTGCTACGAAGGTAACTGTATATTCACTTTCTTTATTTAACCCAATGTTCGAATAAAATCAGATTCATCGATTTAGATCTAGTGCCCAACCCCAGCAATGTTTGGGATATGGCTTCGATGATCCAAGAAAATATTTACTAGATTTCATAGAAATATTATTGCCCACCTGAAAATAAATATCCTCATCGACGTTCATGTATTATATTATTTATAAGTTGTTTTATTCGAATCTTGTAGCAATGAATGAAACATTTATCTATCCAAAAAATTTTAAACTAGTGAAACGAATTTATACCAAATAATATAAGTATAGTATGTAAAATTTTACCTTATTTATAAAGTTTAGGTTTAAAATACTGAGAACTATGGTCTGTGGTTAAGCCTTATTGTCCTTGTTACTATATGTAGTATTCCTCTTAATTCAAAAGTATACTAAGAATAGTGGCACTTGCATATAACAGATTTTATAAACTAGTAATACTGAATTTAAACTGAAACATTGTTTTTACGAGGCCACTGATTTAAAAAATATTCCGATAAATAGAGTAATCTATGTAATATATTTTACTTAAAATCATAACAAATTTTGTTTTACGAGCATGTAAATACATAGAATATATCCAGCAACTATCAGGTGGCACGTAAACATGGAAATTCCATCTCAAAGACGGTTTACACACCCAGGGTCATTCAAGTTTCATTACCAATAGCTCCCTCATAACTTATTCACTCAGGGCGGGTTGCCGTTTTAACATTCAATTGGTTACCTGGAGATGCGTTAAGTTGCAAACATCGTGAACAATGTAAGAAGCGACTTCATTGAAGTTTTCCTCGAAATTTGAAGTTGAATTTCTTTTTGTTCCCAATTTTATTTAAAGTTTCAAGCGATGGAGCTCGCGATGCGTTGATAATGATCTTTATAAACTTTCCAAATTCAGCGTAACTTACAGTCTTGAATTTAACATTATTTTACTTTTAGCTAAACTAAATAAATATGTGAATAATAAATGTAATGTTATGTTTGTAGTTGTTTGTTAAGCTAATTTTTTTGTACTAACGAGCTATACAAATAAATGCACTGAAACGAAGTAAATATGTTAGGCCTAAATGGGTAAATTATCTGGCCAACATTTGTGACCAACGTAACGACAACCGCCAACATAAACACACACCTTCCGAGAGAGTTACACCCACCCACAGCACTTAGGTAATAAAACCAAGAAAGTAGTTTTAAGGAAGCCCGCGACAGTCATTGCGGCCCCATATTACCCGCTGCAAAACCCTCCTTATTACTCGAGACAAACAAGTTATTCGTTTCAAATTGAAAACTTTCCACCCCACTAGCCTGGAGCTGTGGCCCATAAATTCCCGCCAATTTTGTTTTATTTCATGATGCAGGCACGGTAATAAAAGTAAGCTGGACGTGAGACAAAGCCTCTGGCCGGGATTACGCGGCCATCGCAATGGATCGCTGCAGCCCGTGATATGGCGTCTAAACAACGGCACCTGACTAGCTGAACCGCCGGGTCATTTACAAGGCCACCGCAACCAATATACGCATCGTAGTTAGCCTTCACGGCTCCACTTACTGAGTTAAAAGGGGCCTAACTCGCATTAAGAGAAATGCGAAATTGCTGTACTGCGAAACTACTTCCTCAAGTAGGTACATAGATGTCTTTCATAATACAAATAAAGAATTAAGGTGTACTCACCTTTTAGGATGTGCGTGTGAAGCGAAACATTCTCGGCACCATGACGATCACACTCTTGACGATATAGTCCTCTATTTTTTAAACTTTCGCGATCTAAACACATATTAATGACATGAAACACTCACGACATCCGCGGATAAGTCTGTAAATATATCGCGACGAGAACATTTCCTTACACCGGATTCCACAAAGTCGATGGCTTAAAACCACTCTCACGATGGATTTGTGTTTGTTAATTGAAATGACTTCACGAACAATTCTAAGGTAGAAGTGTCGATGTTTCATATGGATTTTCGGGTCGTATCCAGTGATTTGGTCCTTATTCCAATATATCTTTCGCAATCGCTGATTTGTAGGTATACCTGGCGATTCTTTACATCTGCGATGTGCTCTTTTACCCGCTCCGCAAAAGTTCAAGAATAAGGAGATGGAAACGGCTACAATCAGACAGCTCGTGATCACGGCCGATGCAACTCGGTTGAAACTTCGAGAGGTAAATAAACAATTTAATATCGCGTATAAGACCCTGTTTAATGTAAATAATATGAAATAGTCTACGGCCGAAACAAATATATCTGTGAAGACCTGCTTATAAAACGTAAACTTCTTCCAACTTACTAAAGGAATGCACACTTGTAGAAGCTCCTGGTATACATGCTCCATAAATATATCCTAAAAGCCGAAACCGCTTAACACAAGATCCCCATTTTCCATATGATAATATCGCTCTTAAAACTTAAAGCAGTTTCAAAATCATGTCCGTCCTCCGTAAAACTACTCCAACTTTACGAGAGAATACGTTGTATAAAAATATGTACCGTACTTAAACCACAGAAAATATTAAAGGAAAGCTCCTTGTGCAGAATAATAACAAACCTTATTTGATTAATCTAGGAGTCCATCTTCATCTGATAGCTCTTACCTTGTAGACACGCCTGATCTCACATGATGCTCCTAGCCACTGAAGTCGACTACTAACTATTGGATTGTAACAAGTGGTAATTACGAGTTGGACCCTGGCTCTAATAGATCACACAACAGTCAATTAGTAAATTAAATTCAAAAGCATCCGTTTGCTTCTTCTTCCTACAATACCGATGTTGCTAACACTTTCAAACTTGCAGATAGTTGAACTACAAGTAAAATTTGTGCTGACGATACTTGAAATCAGGTGCTTGCTCTTGGATATGGTCCAATCTCATCTTCCATTGTTGGCAATAACAAGCAAAGGCCGCATGTGTGGTGATCTTTGCTCGTAGCTATTGTTCCACCCATTCTGTACGAAACGTGTCGTGTAAGCACAAGTGAACACAGTAGCAACTAAACAATGCATTTTTCTTTGCTTTTGGACCGTGAACTTGCTTTCAGCTTAGATCGAAAATAAAAATAAAACTTTTTACTTCCAAAGGTAATGTCCCAAGTCGGCCGGCTCCAATTATAATGGAAAAACCCACGGGAGATCCCAATTCGCCCTACCTCTCTTTTTTAAGTTCATGGTGTGATTAATCACTGTACTTGAGCTTAGGAAAACTCATTGGTACAGGCTGGGGTTTGAACCTGGGCTCATCAGATGACAGGCCGTTGCTTTAACCACAAGGCTAAAGTGGCTGTAAAAAAATTGCGCTTCAATAACACACTGCCTACACAGTGTACGTGTCCCGGCAGAAAAACAACTTTGTAATGCCAAGCCATTCTTGCGGCTGCATTGCTTTCGAAATCTATATGCGGCTTACGACGTGTTTATGGAAAACAAATAAAGTTGGTAAGCATTTGCAAAGCATGGCAGCTCAAAATCCAGGTCAAATCAAAATACAGATTGTGCTTCAAGGAGCTGCAGGTGTAAAAAAACTCTTTTGCGGCAAATAAACAATCGCTACTGTAAGTAAATACCCGACGGCTGCAACAACAACATCAGAGTCAAGGGTATTTATATCGCATCGATGACACAAAGATCATATTTCATACCTATCGCTTTCCTCTGTGAACAAAACGATGTTTGCGCTGGGGACCTATTTTGTTAGAATATTGCAATAATCTATACAGCCACATACGAAATGGTCATTTAGTCGAAAGAGCCGCAATTTTTTTTATCTCTCAAAAATGACGACAGAACGATTGCAATATTCCTACAAAATAGGGCACTAAAATTTCTTTCAAAATAAAAAACCTTTGTTTACGAATAGGTTTGAAAATAGTTGCTGTGTCCAACGGTTATGATCCGTCGTTTCAGCGCCACGCCAAATTTGGTCCCCTCATAAAAATAAAAAGCAAAGTACTCTGGTATAACACATGCTACGAAACTTATTTATACGGCGCTCACAATGTACCAATTCTAATCCAAGTGAGCTTGTAACATAACATATAACTTCCTGCCAATCTACCTCATTGCGCCTATACAGCTCTATAAGAACTAACGAGCCGAACTTAATCTATCCAATACTTAATGTAGAACAAAAACTGTGGTACCCAATTAATTTTTGTCGAGGCTACGGTTTATGTTTCTCAGATAAATAAGGAGATTTAGCGGCGCCGCCTCATAAAATGGCTAGCTCGTAACTCGTAACCCGTGACCACTTCCCCCCAGCTAACGAATCTCGATATCAAAACCACATAGCAAAACTACGCTCCTAGTTTTGGGCACAATATATTTATATATTTATGTTGTTGAAAGTAATTTGTTCCGCACTAACAAAAGTGTTGTTGTTTGGGTGAATAATGAATATGTTCCAAGTATATCTTGCTCAGCAGTAAGGTACCAGCTTGACGCAGCTAGGCATTATTCAACTTATATATTTTAAGTTTTGCAGGTTCTCACCGTAAATGAGCTTTTGTTTCGTCTAAAAGTTTCGCGTCAGAAACATCATAAAGCAAGTTACGAGTCTGAAAGCTTTCTCTTCCCGTGATGAGCAGTGCATAAAAGTGCAGTGTTCGGGGGTCATTGAGCTGCAGTTTATTCCGTGAATGGAGGCGAAAAGGCCGGGCGATGACTAAATAATGACCAGGATAACGCAGTTTTATTGCCGGCTCCGTGTTGCGAATATATAAATGAACCCTCGAGGGAGTGTTAAAGATGCCGCCAAAGAACTCCTGTCGAAACAAGTCGGGCTCAGAGAAATGGCGCCGTAAACCTCCCCATCCACTGAGACGTCATTTTGTTCTGGGTACGTAGCGTAACTGCCGTTTGGAACACAAAAAATAATAAGAATTGTATACTACGCCCAAAGGTTCTAATATTAGAAACGTTCTAAGATTAGATATATCAATATTGACGATCGCCTTATTATTATTTGTGGAGATGATGTATCAATTTGATACTGTCACATCATGATAATTAGATGCACTGATGTAAATTTTGATTCTGGTTTGCTTAAAGACTTTTACCTTCAACTTACCTTTCTGTTTTTTGTAACTAGTTTAATGTAGAGTATATATATAGAAATATACACTTAATTCTTGATCGTCAATCCGTTTAGGGACAAGCACAAGGTTAAGTCGAGTTGGAGAGTTATGGTAAAACAAATACCCTAACAAAACGAATACGGATACGAAATCTAATGCCTTAATTAACTGTTAATAATATTTGTTCCTTAAGTTCTATTCAAACTTAGCAAAGAATATTTAATTGAGAAGAAAAAATATTGTATGTAGTTAATTATGCGAGCTTCTCTCAGCTTCTGTTTTCAGTGTGATTTCTTGGCGTTAAAATATTAAAAGTTTAATTGTATTCTGCCGTTCCTCCATGGCCGTAAAGAAGTCGGCGAGGCGCTCCGTTGATACACTATTAATGCAATTGTTCGAAAACAGCGCGAGCCAATAAAATTTAGCCTTCAGGTAGAATATTCCACCCTACTTCGCAGCCTTAGCTATAATTTTTCGCATTGCGGATTTCAGGTAAACGAATTTTACTAAGTACCAGCTTTTACTCGTGACTTCGTCTGCGCAGAAGTAGGATAATACTTTTAGGTAGACATAATAGCCTGTATTGTTAGACATAATTTAAAGCTTTTTTAGTATGTTAGAATCAACTCGGACGGCTCGGTAGTTTCAGAGATTATAAACAAATTTGACTTCTATATAAAAATATATAATTATTTAGAGAAGTAGGCAGGTACCATATTTTGCTATTTTTGAATGATATGACTGTAATAACACACATGTATAAATATTTCGTAAAGAAAATGTGTACTTTACCTATCGTCCTTAGCCATAAAGAAGCCTAACTGTATGATTTGAATTTCACGAACAACAACAGATTTTCGTGCTAATATTTTGAGGGAGTAAGTATATTATATTAACCAAGACTAACGCAAGCATAGTGCATGAATAAAGAGAATATAACTGACAAGCAAATCACAAGATAATCTGTTTCTAAGAGTGACGAAACTAATTTAAATAGTCTAAAGGCAACATAAATTGAAATAACGATAACTTACATTTTATACATAAAACACTCGAAGACAGGAAAAGCAAATCGAATCGCTCTTGGAATGCTATCGACAGGTTGAACGCGTGATCCTCCATCTGAGAATCTTAAGCAGAGCCGTACTAGAACCATTAAATATATACCTACTGTAAGCGTTAAATATTTTATTGTATTAATAATAATAATTGCTACATTACTACTTGCTACATTACAGTAAATCTGAAACCCACCATTCTATAATTATTATTTCATCACACCTTTCAAAGCTTATAACAATTTTACACCAATTTTAGCAACATATTTTAGTCTTTGTTACTTATTTAACCCGGATTCACCCGCTATTAAGTTTCAGTGTAGAAACTACACACTTTTAAATGCTCATGTTAGGCACTTAAATCGCATATTAAAAGACCAGTTCTACGTAAGCCTCTTCCTAAGCTATCTTAAATTCGTAAGCATGTCAGCAGCCGCCGTGGTGCATAATAAATAAATAGCTTAGAACTAAAATTTAGAGTTCAGTCCTGCTAAAATCCGCATAGCAAATGCACTAGCGTCATCGTTTGCCTGTCGTGAGTCGCGAGTGGAGCCCAACTTGCGCGGAATAGTATTCATTCAAGGTATTTCAACTCTACACTCAAATGCAACATGTAACATACTGATCTGCCCCAAGCTACGCCAATATTACATCCAGAATATATATTCAGATAAACCTGACACAAAATGGATGTTTTTAAAGCCATTGATGTTTGAATTGTTTGGAAATTCAGATGGTTGGTATGCTGTATTATACAGTCCTTAGCGCTTATTAAAACTTTTAAACAATATGACAATTAGACGCAGACATATTCGCGTTAAATATGACAATACCATAAACTTAAATAGTAAGATATAGGCCTATACCTACTAATTATCTATGCACTATGATAATTTATTTTAATAGCCCTGATGGCCTTGTGGTTATAGCAACGGCCGGTCATCTGATGGGCCCAGGTTCAAACCCCGGCCTGTACCAATGAGTTTTTCTAAGCGTAAGTACAGGGTCGGCAACGCGTACGGTAACCGCTTACCATCAGGCGGGCCTTATGCGTAAAGAGAGGTAGGGCGATTTGGGATTTCCCGTGGGTTATCCTATTTAAATTGGAGCCGCCCGACTGGGTACTGTACCTCCGCCTTACAGAAGACCGCAGTGAAATAACACTACATGATGTAGTGTTGTGTTTCTGCGGTAAATAAGGTTGCCAGTGCTCCACGAGGATACGCTGGGCTAGTAGTATTGCTGTTAGCACAGTGAGTTCTCATCAAACAACATGGTTGGCACCCCTTTAGTGATACCCCTGGTATTGCTAGCGGCTATAGGCTACGGTGACTTCTTGTGGGGATCATGTGGGCCGTATGCTTGTGTGCTACCTTAGTAGTATAATAAAATGCAAATAACAATAATAATACGATATATTACATTAGACATGGATTTATTTTATTAGAATAAACATGAATATTATTAGCTTGTTTACTACGTAGCAGCAAGCTATCGTCTATTTAAGTATAACTTACCTATTTACAAAATATTACATTAAGACTTCAACACTAAATAACATTGTAACAATATACGTCCAATAAAATAATGACTGCAATTACCATAACATCTAATATATAAAATTCTCGTGTCACAGTTTTCGTTGCCATACTCCTCCGAAACGGCTTGACCGATTTTGATGAATTTTTTTGTGCTTATCCGGTATCTATGAGAATCGGCCAACATCTATATTTCATCCCCATAAATGCAAAAAAAATTGTCCACACGAGCGAAGCCGGGGCGGGCAGCTAGTAAACTATAATATAATACCGTCTCGAATAACTTTTATCACATGCGTGGAGAATATCGTTAAATATACATTGCGATACTTCTATCGTATCGTACGTCGCACTTCCTCAGGCCGGTTTTATCAATAAATCTCTATGTATGTTATGTTTATACATTTTAAGACTGGTATATGGTATACCTTTGGGTTGTGCTATTTTACAAAATTCCATCTATATGTTACTCTTACATCTTTGGATACATTATCGACCATTTGGAGATCACCTATCATTAAATTTCATCTCATCGTATGGTATTATTAATTATATTTATTTGACATTATTTCATTCAGCAACGCGTTGACGGTAAGAAGCTGCCGTTGATTACCTGCCTACATGTTGCCTTAACGGAAGACGTTTAGAATGTATTTGCTTCTATACAACTAAAAATATCAGTCGTATATAAGTTAAGCAACTTTGCTGAAAGTCTAATAGGTTCTTTTTCTTATGGTTTGTAGACACCATAACTAATAATTTTATTAATTATAAGGTAGGCATGTTTTATTTCAAATTTCTACGTTATTATTGTATTATTATTTAGGTCTCCTAAATCGCCGTAGGTACTAATCATAACTAATATTAGTTAAAACAATCGTGTGGTTTAGTTGTAATGATAGAAAATAAGAGGTACTAACGGTAGAAATTATTAATAATTACTAAATCTACCATATATACCTACTTTATTGACAAATTCAATTATTACACTGCATTATTAATTAAAACTTATCATTTTTACATCATGTTTTGTAGTCTTCTGCTCATTAAGTAATTCTAGAATTATAATTGGTTTTAATTTATTTATTTAAGGGAAATAAAATTATCCTCCCGTATGTCGTTTACTAATAAAACAGTCAAATTATGTCCATCATTAATGGTATAAATAAACTTTCATTCACAATACCATGTTGTTCTTCTCACTTTCCTATCTCCAGACCGACGCACTTCACCCGGAACACCTCGCAGAGAATTATCTGGAACCAACAAATATATATTTAAATATAGAGAAACTGGATTTATTCTAACATCATCAAAAAAACCAAAGGAAAACGTGTACGAACAAATATTAAAAATCCAGCACCATACTTGGCAACATGAATCGACATTAATTAAAATATTGTGACTTTAGCTCATCATAACTACAATTGTTTACAGGGAATATGAATTATAATTTATAAAGAAATTTTGGATTAAGAATAATTAGCCTGTTACGCCAAGTTAAATTATTAATAGAATAGCACGAATGATCTCTAAAAATGAAGATAGGAAATGGTTGGTTTTAAACTGTCCTTGGAAATAGATGGAATTTTTGCCATCATATGCGATATCCCAAATTGGCGAAAAAGAAAATGTCACAGAGCAGCGATGTGGGCACCAAAACACAAGAAAGCGAAGGTACGGAAAACGAAAGCCAGATACCAAAATAATGTTTGGAAGCGTGCCTAAAATTTACTGACCTACAAAGCAACTCATTGGTGCAACTTCACGAGTACGAAACCATCTAACAGACCTGCAGCAAAGAGTTTTCTGTTCAGTTATAACGGCACATTCTCATTCACCATCAGCTAATCACATCATTCTAGCATTTACGTAGGCACATTAATGTGAAAAAAGTATATTTATTTCAATTAAACGGCACATACATTATTTCATATAAATACATGTATATAATGTATTAAAAAAACAAATACGTACATAGCATTAATATGCCTAGCAAACACACAAATATATATTCAGTTTAGTGCGGTGATATGGCAGTAATAATTAACCATACAATTTGCTTAAAGTTAAAACCACACAACGTATAAGCTGGGACTTACATTTATCATCGTTCCTCTCTGACTCAGACTCTTGGCTGTCCATTGATGCCATAGAAACCCTTTTGTTGCGCTGTTGAAGTAGCAACTCTGCAAATAATAAATAAAACTTTAGGTACCTACATAATACAAATATCATTACCACTATGAATGTAACTTTAATTAAATGAATCATTTAGTATCACTACCAACACTGCCCATTATTAGTATTATAATTTTACAATATTATGCATATAAGGCTTTAAGAGATAAGCCAAGGCGGTGAAGACTGTAATTTGTCATCATCCTTTTGCCTTAAGTCATAGCATTTGGGCTATTCTATTCCTCTCTATGCAGACCAAGGATATGCATCGTAACAACGCGTACTCTGATAATATAATTGTTTGCGTATATTTTTATAACTTCTGGTTCTTGTCACGAATATGTGTGGGTATATCGAGTATGAGTGTATGTGGGAATATAATGCCCCAGGTTATCTGGGCATTTACTTATTTGACCAAAAACTGTCCAATATTAATCTTCAAGTGCATGTAGAGTGAAGAAGAATAGAAGAATTTTCTATTATGCCTCGTGGTAAGAGGAATGACCGTCAAGGCAAAGTGATACGGTGTCATAAAAAAAAATTTGTCGACCCCGAATATAACTGGATTAACTGGTACAAAGGCGAGGAAGATGAAAATGATGGTAATCATTACTGTAACCTAATTATAGTTGTAACACCAGGGATACCTGTCGCGCTTTGACAACCATATAAGAATACCGTCCATTGTACCTGAACGGTGTAGCACACAAGTGAACCATATGTCACAGCGATGAGCTTATTTGATAATTTAAAAGTGACTTAATGGTATAATATAAATTGTTGAAATTTTGGAATAATCGCTTTATATAGGTACGCATTTGCATACACATGAGAGCATGACTCACATCACAACGAATTGTTTCCAATAGGTATGTTTCTGAATTATCGGGAGCCTTAACTGTAATTCTCTTATCATTATTAAATTCCAAAATGTATTTAGATAGGTAAACGCCTATCTATGTGCAATTATGTCTTCTTGATAAACATCGTAGCTGTGTAGATTTACGAATAATTTTTAGACTTTGTTTCCATTAAGCTTATTTCGTAAAAACAGTAATTATACTCAACCACTCAACAGTTCTAGGTAACACCCACTAGATCTAAAAATATAGTAAATACTTTGTCCAACGAAATACGTGCAAACGATATCAGTCAGATAACTCACAGGTACATGGAACAACCATTTAAGCGCGATAAAGATTTCGATACATTTATGCACAGTGTAGTTTATTATGTTTGCAAGTACCTACACTGTGGTCGCTATCTGATATAGACCGCACCTGACGGTACCGATCAAGAGATAAATGCAAATTGATAAGTTGATACAACTTCAATAAAGTTTTACGCCACACTTAGAATAAATTAAATTAGATTAGGAATTTGACGACAAAAAAAAAATATGACTCAATTTTGCCAAAACTTGTAGATCTCATTACTAACATACCTACTATTCAGTTACCCACTGTTACATAAACAATAATATAAATTATCTGCGTTTTATTCCATCGAATTCTCTAGAAGCTGCAGTGCATGCGTACTAATTTGAAACAGTATCGTACTCATCAAAACAGATAACTACGATATACTGTTGATAAATCAAAGCTCACTATAATGGTATTTATGTATGCTAGGTAAGAAACACAGGAATTGAACTTCATAACATAACAGACAGTCAATAATAGAACTTAATCGACCGGCCATCACCTCCTTGAATAGTTAAGATAATGTCAAGTTAATGACGCGGAAGGGACCGCGACAAATCAACAATGCCGTCGGTCCGATCACAAAACACGCATGATTCAGATATGTATAAACTAGACGCGTTTTCAATGGTATTTTGCACTAGACAAAAGCCCATTGTGCTAATTAAGGAAACAGCAATTGTCGCGAAATAGCAATGAAGTAACAAAAAAAACGTATTACCACTGTTACCAGAAAGATTTTAACACCAGTTTACGCTTATCGGAGTAATCTTCAAGCAAGGAATGTCGCATTGTGGCAGGAGATTTCAAAGCGATCGCACTTTTGTTACAGATTTTCCTCGCGTTGGGCCTACAAACGAAACAGTAAATTTCAAATTCAATTGTCAGGGTGGCTAAATAATAATGTTGTAGAATTTAATTGATAAGCCGTGTTTTATTTCAGACTTGCAAACAAAACTCGTATTACGATCATTATGCGATAGTCATTACAAAACAAGGATCAGTGAAAAACGTCAAGTTTCTGGCGTTCCCACAGACGTAGTGCGCGATGCACATGCAACTTGTGTGACAGTGCCCAATAAAAAAAGTGAGTCGACGACCCCGAGTGCGTCAGGCCTTGATAAAGAACCTCGCGTTACTCCATCACGTACAAATAAGGGGAGCAGATGACGTTAAATTAAATAGTTTGTTCGTATTAACTATGCGGGAATTAGTTCGGCCCGACTTGCGTGCCAGCTGGAGTCGGACCATTTCTTTATGAGATATAAACTTGCATTAAATGTATGTATGCGTCTCTTAATAAGGTTGATGACAGAAGCTTTTATAACAAGCTTGGCTTACATACACGAGCAGGAAGAGTTTCAATATTGGTCTGTTGATAATTTAAAAGGTTAGACGCAATCAACTATGTACATCATTAAGATCCATTTAAAATGCTCCGTCTTAGTTTTCACTACAGATATTACTGATAATAATTCAAGGCTATTGAATCAAAATATATTCTTTACATTTTCTTGGAAGATTTTAAAGCGAGAAGTGTTCTCTATACTCTTATTTTGCAGTAAGGAGTACGGATTTCATAACAAATATGCCAAACAAGAAGCGGAATGTGATTTGAGATGAATGACATAATTTCAATGTGGGTATATGCAATGCGATGCATCACTCTATTATATAGCTAATTGCATAATGCACAATTCATATAAGAAGTATATTTTTTTGGCTGTTTCATCAATCGTAATCTTGATGATTGTGAGTATTCTGCTGACAGAAATAGATGTTACACAGCACATAATATCAAGGTGCCTCTCGTTTATACCTACTAAGAATGAACGCAGGCCTAACGCCAATTTAACAATAAGAAAAACATTTCATAAATATTTAGATGTCCTCTGTACGTGACGTATGAAATACATTTCCGATTAGATTAACAAACAAATCGCGTATTGTGATGAGACAATGAATAGTTTTAATATCCGTTTCCAACATACAATACTATAAATGCATGCTTCATTCGCAAATGCATTGCTGACTACAGCCACATTGATTGTCTTTTCTATACATTACATTATACATTATTAAAAAAAACAATCTATCTTCGGTATCCTAATTGCTGGCAATTTATCTGTAACCACGCTATTATATATTATATTAATAATCTCAGTAACTATAATAGATAAGGCATAATTTGTACTAAACTTTACCCCATCAATTTGGATCTTAAACTAAAGTGAGTGGAACCGAAGGACTGATTGCGTAATAGTAACTGTGATCTTAAATCGAGACTCAATTCCAGGTCAAACTTGAGTAAGTACGTGCTTAAATCAAGTTAAGGAAGTGCCTGCCTTGTGTGGGCATTTTGTGTGCCCTTGCGTTAACATTGTTTAATTTAAATAACATTATTCAACTAATTACTACTAACATATATGAGAAGAAGAGATAATTATTATGACGTAGACATGCGGCAAGAAGTTATACAGAGTGAACTACGTTACCCCGTACTTAACGCGAGCAAAGTCGCGGGCAAAGGGCTATCCTTTTTTTATTCTTATTTTTTTTAAGGCTCTTGAGCGCTTTGCGACTTTGTCAGACCCGTAACATATTACAACTTTATTGAGGCTACACTATATCCGAGACCTAGGCAAAAAGAGTCCTAGCTACCTCAATATAAGTATCAATAAACTATAAATATTAAGTGACTTGTTGTGCCCGTGTTTCGTGAATGTTTCTGGTAAATATTTTAAAAAGTTTATTTTTGACGGTCACTCTTTAGTAATTAAAAGGAAGAGGAGTTCCGACCACGGTGGACACAGCTAGTATGTATATTCATTGACTTCGTAAATCAAGTCCATGCTCAAATCTATGTTTCTAATTAGTTCAAACACTAACCGCAGCTATTGTATCTATGCACAGCTCTTACGACATGAATTGCCTAGCACATTGTGAAAGTCTATTACGCGTTTTTGTTTGGTTATTTCCTAATTTATTTAGGTATTAATTGGTACAACAGCTGCATAGTTGCAAACAATAATTAGGTGACGATTAACTTACGTTTTTTCTGCATAGCCTGCTCCCAAAGAAGAGATGTAATGTCCTCGACCCAAGCGTTCCTGACGGCGGGCTCTTCGCTCTCCAACTTGTAAGACTTAAGGTTCCTTTTCTTGTACCAAATCGTTAGCTTGCGCTGGTCTTGCTCCTTCGCTGTTATTCCCAAATCGTCGACGGCAATGTGGTCCTTATAGACGAAGTACTCCACTCGGGGTTGCTGAAATGTTTAAAATATTCGAATGAGTATTCCAAGTAAAGAGTACTTCATAAATCGTCGCTCCAGTGTAACGAGCTTCATTTCGAGTTCAATAAACATCGTTGAGTCAGTTACATCATTAACAGGCGTCGCGGGATTTTTGTTACATTTGCATGTACGTTTGCAATCACTTTAATATTACAAAAAAAACACAATAGCTACTTCTAGCTTATACCACTTAGAAGCTACTTCGATAAAAAATCGGGTGAAATGACTTTACCTGTATATTGCTAATCTACTTTCCGTTCGTACAAGTAAAACATTATACAAACTTGCAAATGGCGGAAAATTTCACAGTTATTATGACGTTAAAAACTAAAGAGCACCTCATTTTCATCTTTAGTAATGCCTCCGTCTTATGAATTGTTAAGTGATTTATTTCAGACGACCAAACGAAGAAATTAAATAAAGCTGTAATGCGTATTTTCGTCTACTCAGGGATGTTTCTTTGGATATTTTAGATCATTTCGAAAATATTTATGCATACATAATATTGCACCACATCCCTGGCACATGTCTAACGAGAGTGTCTCATTACGTGTTTCCTGCCCGAACAGCTGAACTCTGTGATGCGTGATTAATTAGCCGTAAAGCATCGACAAGGTCATTTAACTCTCTACATGTCAAACAATTGGTATTGTATGAGAACTGCGTCATATTTTATGTAACCTTAAATCACTCTACCTATATCGGAACTCTATCACAGTGCATAGTGCGCTATAGAGTTAGGGTTTTGTGCATATATTTGTAGATGATCAATCAAATTATTTCACTATCAATGTTTTAAAAACGCTGTATAAATGATCCCTTTCGTTCAAATTGTAATTATTATGCGTGAAACATATCGTAAAAAAGTTACTCCATTATGCTTTTCCTATGGGTCTTACAAGTGCGCTTCGTATGAAGCAGCTTTACACATACCTACTTTCATCTTGTTTTTGGTTTAATATGATAAATCAAGGAACTATTATCTACAAATGAGCTGCCCGTTTAATTATACAATTTAGTTACAATGTATTATGTACTGTCTTAGAGAATATACAAAGGTTTTAGGTATGATGTTCAAAGTCAAGAAACAAAGTAAAGAAACTTAAACTAGCCTAAGTGCTGCTACGAAGTTGGTGAATTAAATAAATACCTAATGGTATAAAATAAAACTATATGGATGTTTACATTGGAAGAACAAGAAATGCTTGAGTGAAAGCCACGGGAGGCACATATTTCCTTGCTTGGCAGAAATGCGTGGCAACGGACGACGCCGGCGAGGCGCGTCAGTGTAATAAACTGTTCTAGTAATATCTGTCTGTGCGATATCTAATTATTATCGAACGAGTAAAGTGCCAGTGTGCATCTAGCTAACAATAATTAAACAAACAAACGTTATATTTTGATGTGCTGTACGTTACGTCCCCGTATTTACAGGCGCCATTGCAGTACATACCAGATGTTTTTTTAGTTTAAACAACTTTTTTTAAGGTTCAGATTACGTGTTTAAATATAAACCTGATCGAGAACTTGGTCACATTATTATTTCTTTACAGACTTGTGCAATTTTGTTGTGATTTGATCAAATGTAAAGTATCTATTACCTACAAGAATGATATTTCTATAATTTGGTTGCTTGGTCAATATAGTGTATAATTTTAAATCGATACTAATAAGTAAGACTACCTACATATTCGTTAAAGAGTTAGTATGACACATTTAATACCAAGTGCTACATAATACTAGTATTTAGTGACCCGGCTACTGCTCTCTTATCATATCGACCGACAACCGACGGAGACTGGTGAATAAATATATTATATTTTCAGTTTATATTGATAAGCTTCTGAATCACCAAAAGTGATTCATCTTTATAAAACACAAGCTTTCTGCTCCTGTCTCTGTCTGCGAACTATACTTTTTTATATATATTACTACTACTTACTACATTCCTTCCTCAATATGCTAGAAATCTGCCTGTCAAAATTCATCCATATCGGGACCTAACCGTAAATAGATTGCAGGCAGTCAAAATCGAAATCATCAAAGTATTGTTTTTATTATGACCCTCAAGTTAACTAATAAATTTTAATGATGAAATAAAAATGGTTTGAAAATATCTCAAACTTCCCCGTTGACAAAGGGAAAGAATAAACATTATCTATTTTATTTGAGTCTACTGTTTCCAAACAAAGTTCCGTCAATAAATGACGACTGCAGCGGAAATGTCTAACACTTGACAGTGAAGTAGAAACTATAGACGATACTTTTGTACTTAATATATTCCTTAAGTTATTTGTAAATAATTTTTAACTGAATTCTTGTATTTTCACAATGTCATAACCTTAAAGGATAGCTTTGCCAGCAAGGTTATTGCGTTAATAATCCTATACTGGAAAAAAGATCATATTTATGATACTTGCTTCGAGAGAATCAAATTAAAAATGGTACTTACCTTTCTATAAACTACAGTTATGAGTACGAGCTTGTCGAAGAGGAAGATTCTCATGAGGTGTCTGCGCCGGCGCGTCGTGTCCATCGCGACGAACTCATTCTGGCGCAGGAGTCGACCTTGGCATAGCAGGTTCAAGTTATGCTGAAAAATAATCATGTAATATTCTTAAGAAAGGCGAAGAAAAACAGAACTGGCGGATGTAGCTTTGAAGTAGCGCTCCTCGAAATGAACAGTTCGTGGAGCGGGCGTGGTTGTTCTTTAAATTTACATTATTGCAATAAAAAGATAATTTTAATCAGTTGTATGTTTTTGTGTTCTTAAATTATTTCATGCCAAGGTCGAATGATTCAATGCTTAATACGTAATGTAATATTTTAGTAATAACATTATTCTACAAATTTCATGTAAGTACTATGTTTTTTTATACCACTAAGGAGGCACACAAGCATACGGCCCGCCTGATGGTAAGCGGTTACTGTAGCCTAAGGACGTAACATCACCAGAGGTATCACTAAAGAGGAACCAGCAAAGAAAGAAAAAAGAGAAACCTATTAATGGTACCGGAGAATTACTATAATATTCTTTACCTATCGGTAGGTACTAACAAAACGTATCAGGTAATTGTATGTACGTTTATCATAGAGTAATTTACAATTTTACACTTCATAATTGATAACAGCCCATGAGTATTTTTACTAGAGAATAGTAGTCTTAATTACTTTTAACTAAGTTAGTCTATTCAAGTGTAAATAAGAACAACTTTCTGTCGCGGAAGCGAAGTCGCGGAGATCGTACTGATTCCGTTTGATTTGTGCGAGACTAGTACGATGCTAAATATTTAACTTGAGAAAATTTATACAGACATCTCATTGGAAAATATGACTTACCTAAGCTTAGTAACAACAACAAGAACTGAACAATCAGGATTAATTTATTCTACTATTTTCATATAAAATTCACATATAAAGTTTGGAAGAAATATCCCAAACGTAAAAAAGTTTAAAAGTCAGACTGTTTTGATGAGACGAGAAGTTTAAAAGTGAGTATTGAATAAGTCTGTAAAAACAGATAATTGCCATCCCGAATATTTTTATTTCCCGACTTTTGTGTGTTAAGAACTATATATTTACTTCAATAATTTCAAATACTCGATAAAAATTAAAATAAATTGCTATGAACTCCGCGATGACGACGTCCCTTGGCCAAAGCATTTTAAAAATATATAAGATTAAACGATAAAGTGTGCCAGCTGTAAGTACTTACAGGACAGCCGGTAATATTCTCCAAGGCCATTATTTCATCGACCGCCGTCAAAACGCACTCAATCATAGTTTTCGCCAGCTTCAAACTTTCCAATGGAGTTTCGTCATTGTCCGATGACTCGCCGTTGCTGCCCCCAGTCTCATCGCTGTCCACACTGAGTTTGGATATCCTCGAGTCGGACTCACACCTCTCGTTCTCATAGTTTGTATACGTCTTTACTAGGTCTGCCAGGAACAGCTTATACCTCGGTATCCTTTGCACTGGCTCTAAGAGGTAGCTGGATAGGTCTAATCGGTCTCCTAATTCACATTGTCTCTCCTGTAATAGAATATTACAAATGAGAGGTTGGCATTTTCGAAAAAAGAAAATTTTCATCTAACAGAAAATCGCAACCAAATGCAGTGTTTCTTCGGTGAGTAAGTTTTCCACTAGTTAAGGTTGTGCTGTCACAAAGGAAGGAGATCTTTTGGTGTTATACGCTAGTTGCTTCTAGCATAGCGTTTCCTTGTCAATGCTGTTGAAATACCCTTAGTATTATAATAAGCGACCATATGCTGCGGCGACCGCTTACCGTCAGACGGGACGTTCACTTGTACACCAGTTCAGTGATGTAAGAAAAATATAGCTTCTTTTATTTTCAATATTATTCACTTAAGTCAATAAATTAAGTAAACGATTGAAGCAATATCTGTAACCATGTTTTCTAATCTGACTTTTGAAATTGGCGCATTGTTAGCAATTTGGCTCACAAAGACCGATATGAAAAGGGTCTTATATTGTTATATTCCGATGAATTGACTCGATTTGAAATAATTGGACCTTTGGTTCAACGATGACAATGAAGTTAAAGTACGTCACGTTAATCTAATATATTATTAAATTTCTGTCAATAATGTATTACGAGCCTTTCACCGGCACAGACCGGCACACTTATATTTCATGTCGAGTCGAGTGATATGCGATAGTTGTGTCTCAAGTGTACGATAATTGGAGCAGAATTTTATCCGAAGAAGTAGACTGAGAAGTTATAGAATGTAAATGGCGCGAGACAGCCAATTAACTTTCACTCTAAATTAATTTTATGTGTAAATAATGTATAAAAACAACATAAAAATTAAGTGTTATTCCGTTATTATAAAATTGACATCAGGCACATCTAATTGTAATCTTAATAGGTTAGGCGGCTTATTTAATTAATCATTTGGTTTCTGAATTTACAAAAAATAATAGGCACAAACAAAATCGCCCACATTTCAAAAATATATTAAAAATACTTAATAAACAAATATTAATCAGTTTAATGAGTTTTTGTGTTTTGATGAGATATTTACGTTTTGAGAAGTTATGTTATTTTATGTTAACAAAACTATGATACCAATCTCCAAATATTTTATGTTCTCGATGTATTTTAATACTAATATACAAGGTATTTTATATTATGAGTAAGCTGATAGTGGCTTATGATGCCTGTGTTGATAATGGCTATGTATAACGGTTGAAGCGGATAAGTTGGTTATGTAACTGTATTTGCCATTCCGTACACCATAAATTTACTGAAATGAGGAAGTAATAGCTAACATCGACGTGATGGGCGCGTTACCCGTGCGACCAACGTGTTTACGGGAATTTTCTTAAGCCTGAAGTAGGTACTGATATTCACCATGAAAATCAGTACCTACTTCATTGTACTAAGTATACGTCATTTATCAATTATAATAATACTGCAATTTATTGGCTGATTTCACAATCCACTTGCTAAGAAAGAGAGGGCGGTATAAGCGTTTCGTCAAATCATATGTCAGCGATTGCTTCCTATCGCAACGTGTTCATAAATTCACTATCACTAATAAAACTGTCGGTGCATCTTTGAAATTAACAACTTATTTTATATAAAAATACAATAAAATATACTTGTTTTTCATGACATTGCTAAATCATTTAAAGAGATCTATCTACATTACATGTGAATTGAACGACTATATAAAGTTTATAAGTCTGATGTATTTAGTAACATGACAATTTACTCACCGTGAAAAACTGTTTGTGCTCAAATACCAGTCTCGTTGCTCTCGTATTATTCCTAGAGTACATAACGTACATGTTGAATCTTTTTTCCTGAAATTAAAAAACACTTTGAATTTTGATAATATGAAAATATACCCAGAGTCCTAGAATCGAAGATCACGTACTCATATCACGGTGTTTGTTTTATAAGTAGCTTATTAACTTATAGTTTTATTAAGGGGAAATTCATGTACTTTCACCGAAGTAAAGTAAAGCTAACGCGCGAGAGGCACTGCTGCGAAAACATGCGGAACTGTGAAGAACTGTGCATTACTAATAATGCAGGTTAAACTCGACTTGTAATTGCAGACCCGTAGTACGAGTTTATCGCTTATATTTTCTGTCAACCCAAGCGCAGATGAAAGATCAAATTTTAATGGTGAGCAGTGGATAGAGCATGGAGTCACGCACGCCGCTGGTCCGTGACACAAATGTTTTTTACTACGATTTATTCCTAATCGGTCATTATGAAGTACAGCTGCTGTTACTATAATCGAATACTGTTCTATTCAAGGCAATCGTTCATTAGCCCTCGAGGTCATTTCCAAGAATATTTCCAATGAAGTACCAACACCATAAAAGCAATATAGAAAATATACATTCCTCAAATTACAAACGTCAATTAAGTAAGTATCCGTCCGCCAGACTAATTCAGGAAAGAATTGTGAGAAATATTAATCAGCTAATAGGTACTATAAAAGTATCTATGAGCTACGATTATTTTAAATCTATGTTTATTACTGATTAAGCTGATAGTCATTAGAGACACTGCAAAAATATAAATGGCTTCGTATACACTGCTGACTCATAAAAATCTTTTCGTAGTTGTTTTATAATTGTAGTTGGGTGGTATTCTATTACAGCATGGTCTGGTATTATCAATAGATACGCGTACAAGCTGTGTAAATTTTCCTACACCTACAATGTCTATTTTTAGGCTTGAATCCTTGACGTTTTTTATCGAAAGTGTGTTATTTAAAGATTATTTATCTGTCTTTAAATACATTTTATCCGATATATGAGGGCCTTTAGACGTTCAAATGCTATTAGAATAAGTAAAATTGGACTTACGAATCTCCGAAAGCATTGTCCTAATTTTCTGAGATCATTCTCACAGTCCCTCAGCGCTGGGAGGAACTCTTCGGAGTGGAATCTGAATATTCGCTCGATGTTGCCGAAGACTTCAGATTTGATGGCCCTGAAGGTTGGTGGGAGGTCTGGTCGACTCATCTCTGGAATGTAATCTTCCACAACGTGCCTCAATCGGTCCACGTACACATTTTCTGTGTGCACTAACTCGTTCACACGTTCCGTCAGTCGTCTGAAATGAAAGATCACTGTGAGAACTTGCTTAAATTAACATACCGATAGAATTATTGGAACTGAACATTAGAGTTCAAATTGAATTCATTTAACATGGATAGATTCATAATCCACCCGTTCGAATTCTACTCATAAAAATAAAATAATATTTTCAACGTTAACATTTTGGTTTCGACCTACCTACGACTTTTTCTTAATTTAAAGACATATAAATTGTCAGCCTTCGCCTCTGTATAAATTGTGATTTTCGAATATAAAAATTCGATATATACTATATTACTTACTAGCTTGGAATTTAGGTGTTTTACTACATGAATATGCTACACATAATACAATCAACATCTGAGAACTATAATATATATACCTACTTATATCCTAAACTATACCGAATGTTGCTAGTTTATCAACATCCCAAAATTTGAGTTATGTGGTCTGCTACGGTCTGGGGGCGGTATATACGTATTGGCAGTGATACCCAAATATAAAGAATTTCTTTCCAATATTTATTTAATGACAATGGAAAGTATTTACCAAACGACATTTTATTATCGCACCATGATGTAAACTGTGTAAACGCGCATATGTATACTTACGAGTCAACACGGTCGGATGTCGATGTGAAAATTAAACATGTGAATAGTGAAGTTGTGAAATCCCACATGAAGCCGCGCAGAAATCCACATACTGTTTGTGAAACGATAAGAATCTGTCTTTATAGTATTTTACTATTAAGTATTATTTGATATTACTTATATAGCCTTCGTGGCAGAAGCGGTTGAACGCTTGGGTTGTGACGTGAGGTCCTGACTTTGATTCCCAGGTTGATTAGAATTGGTCATGTATTTTACCCGAGGGCGGCGATGGCCCATGAAAGAACCATAGTTTCTTTAAAATATAATTTTATAACTGTCACGGCTTGTAAGGAGATCTTGACATAATCATATACGAATTAATATAAAAATTAGTTAGACAAGTTTTTGTAATTTTAAGAGGCTAAAGCCTGATTGACAAAACGTCTTTTCGTATTGTCCTGCTAGCCTCAAAATTTCCATACGATTTGTAAATAGTTAGTTCATAAGGTAAAAGGTAGGCAGTGATTAGGCGTGAGGATCATTAGAATACTTAAATATATCGTTTAATTTATGTTTTATTGTGACGTGTTTCGTGGTAATTCTACGTTCACTAAAATAAATACCGTAACCTTGGCTCATTTTCGCTATTGTGATGATAAGTTTTGTAATCCAAATAAAGAAATACACATAATGTCTAAGAATGTGACGGGACCTGGATAACCGAGTAATTGAGCTGTTGGTTATGTATTGCAAAAGTATTTTTCACAGTAAACAATAGTTCCATAAGTTTCTAATAGTAATCGTCGTGCAATTTTAGGGAACATATTGGGGTAGATTTATGGCTAGCTGCAAACTGCGATAAGCAAATCAGCTGAGCAGTCATACCCACAAATAAATTGCAATAATACAGTACAAATATAGCCAATACACTCTATTTTATTTATGAACCGGGGTTTAACTTCCAACATTTGTTATCTAATACCCGACAAATACATAATTTTTAAGATTTGATTTTTGTTTTTATTTGAAAGTAGACTTGCATTTGACCGCTACCTCGCATGTTGTTCAGCAACGGTGCGGTCTACGCGGGGCTCGCTAGTACAAGCCGATTCACTCGCGATAGTAAGATAGATGGATAACCACATTAAGTAGTACTAATACCGCTGTTTCATGTGACATGCACATGTGACCGACTCACTAATTGCAAGAAACACTTAATAGACATCATGTACTAATTTAATTAACCGTTATTCTTGCTGCCACGTTCTTTGTGCAAATGTGTTGGCCCAATTGTTTATTCTTGTTAATTTGTAGAATGAATATATTTTATCTATCTCAATAATATTCTATTTTTATATTCTACCCGTTTGCGAAAATTCTAGAATCCGTTTTTTTTATAAATATGTGCCGGTCAGTGGAAATAAATAAAATGTGTTCAATTCACAGACCTTGGCATCTAACGCGCTTGCTCGTCCGTGTGAAAATACGTGGCGCGTCGTCACTAAGATAGACTAAAATAGGATATGAATAAATTGTATGGTTCACATTATTTTGCCAAATGACATTGCTTTGTTACGTACTTATCATATGAAACACAAGTATAGTATATGGTGTAATAGTATACGTATATATATCCATGAAGTGCTATTGAACTTGGAAAGAACATTCAACAACAACTACGTACACGCTTCGGTTCGTTAATATCACTTATCTAGTGTCAACATACAATATTAAATTTTTGTACACCAATGGTAAGCTGCTGTCCTCTGACACATAGGTAATTGTAGGTTCTGGAACTAATGAACTTGGATGATCGTCGGTAATATATCAATCTAACACGACATGTTGATTACCAGATATGTAAGATATATATGTGGATCTTAAAAACACAAAATACTAGGAATACCGGTGACTTTGTTTAGCTAGCTTAAATTGAAGACATGATATTTATGAGATATATTTTAATTCCACTTGGTACCCAATAAAAATAGGCGCCATATGAATACATAATACATACATGTAATGTAATTACAAATCTTCGGAACTTGCGCATTTACGCCACATCAACGCTAATTTGGTTCTATTTTTTTCCGCCCCATTTTTGTTTTTGAGAAAGTGTCCAACGGTGTCATGCTTAAATTAATTTGAATATGGTCGGTTTTGCCGATGCTCCTTAGTAGTGTTGACCTGCACATTGTGCCTGTCTATATGCCTTAAACTTGAACCTAAGCACGTACACAATCGACACCTTCAGCATTTATTTTGAATCATCGCATACCTACAGTAGGTACTACAGGGAAGACTGTTAAGAGTTAGACCCTGTGATACGTAACAATAAGGCTTTAAATTAAATACGTGAGCCTGTTTTGTAATGTCGCGTGCCTATAAAATGGAATGATGCGTGAATCATACGTCACATTAGTTAGTTAATAGAATAGTTATTTAAATATATGCATATATAGTGTAGGTATGACGTCACAAGCAATACTGGTTTATTTACAGTTAACAGATAAATACGATTTAGGTACCTTCCTATTATATTCAAAGTCATGGGTCATATGTATGTACAGGTACGGATATTAGTTACATACATCAAATCAATTGTTGTCACAGGATTATATTACAGCCTAAGCGAAGTTTTTTAATAATAAAAACGATTAAAAATATATAATAAATATATAAAAAAAATATATAAATAAATAATTAAAAATAAAGATTAATAATAAAAACTACAGTTTTGATTCCCTATTGTAGTGCATACATTTTATAAACCGATGCAGGTATATCAGAGTCCGCAATGTGACGCTTCTAATATAAATCATAGCACTCTCTGCGAGAACACTGTAAATGAGTTGCTGCTGTTTCTCGGCAATTAGAATGTATTAGAACAAGAATACCGTTATCCCATTCCGTTATTAATCAAATCCTAATAAAACTGTATTCTGTTTAATTAAATGTTTGCTTATTTCAAGAACCATTGACGAGTTAATCGGGTCTAGATGGTAACCATCGCAACCTAGCATTTTAGTGCTCTAGGAGGAGGAGGAGGCCCAGCACTACGCTCACCATTTCAGGTTGGACAGTAACTTATCTACGCATATGACATGTGTGTAGTATTTGCATACTTCGTTATTAAGTACTAGCGGGTGTAACAAAATTTACAACATTCTAGTGGATTTCCTAAAAAAATGGTTCATACAAAACTTCGGCTGACAATTACTTTCACGACTTTTTATTTGAATATTATCATCATAATTCTGACTCATCCTATGTCATTTGGGGCTGGTGTAATATTATGTGTTTCTCTTCCCTTCCTCTCAATGAGCCGTCGAGTTTCAACTTCCTCTCTAATCATCACACTAACATACGGCCCATCTGATGGTAAGCAGTCACCGTAGCCTATAGCTGCTACCAATACCAGGGGTATTAGTAACGGAGTGCCAACCATGTTGTTGATGAGGACCCACTGTGCTAGCAGCAATACTACTAGCCCAGCGTATCCTCGTGGAGCACTGGCAACCTTACTTACCGCAGAAACACAACACTACATCAAGTAGTGTTATTTCACTGCGGTCTTCTATAAGATTGAGGTACAGTCCCCAGTCGGGCGGCTACAATTTAAAATGGGAAAGCCCACGGGAAATCCCAAATCGCCCTACGGCTCTTTTTAAAAGCTCATGGTGTGATTAATTACTGTACTTAAGCTTAGAAAAACTGGTACAGGCCGCGGTTTGAACCTGGGCCCATTAGATTACAGGCCGTTGCTTCAACCACAAAGCCACCACGGCTTGAATACTTTTACTAATTATCTGATGATTTCTTATGTGTCAGTTTACCTGATATTTTATTAATATAACGTGTGTCTAGTATTAATATTTACTATAAGCTAACCAATATATCGAAGTAATAAGACAATAGATTGACAATATCAAAACAATAAATAGGTAACTCTCCGCCTACAACTGGCGAGTCGCTTAGCACACAATATGATTTGAAATATGATGACATAAGACCCGGCGAATCTGTACCAATAACAACTTTTTGTCTTACCAATTAGTTAAATACAACAGATCACATGACGTACACTTAAATAATACTTAACTCAATATAAAACTCCACTCTGCTTCTCAAGCTGTGATGCAAAGAGTAGTTACTTAATGGAAAGCGGAAAGATTAAGACATTAAACAGTATATTTCCTAACAATGAAAAACCTAGATGAAATCTCAGATATATACGAGGTTCTTCAGTATTCCCTTTATCTACGACTCTTGCCGCTATGACTACATATGGGGTGATTCGGCAGTCATCGATAGATAATAGTCAGCCGTATCCTAACTATACTAACTACACACACACACACATACACATACACATACACATACACACACACACACACAAACACACAAACACACACACACACACACACACACACACACACACACACACACACACACACACACACACACACACACACACACACACACACACACACACACACACACACACACACACTTTTTGTTTGATTGTTTTTCTAGTTTTTCTAAATGTATACTTTAATAAATATACTTTAAGCTAATTTGTTTAAAATGTAACATGCAATAGATATAAGGAAGAGCGGAATCTCCTATTACAAGCACACCCTTGCTTAAAAGGAGGCTTCCAACACTAAAATGTTAACTTGTTATGTTACTGAATAAACAATAATTTAGGGAAGTCCCAATTTCTGTGTCATAAGCTAATCTTTACTGATAACGATGGAATGAGTAAACATAAAAAGACCAAATAAGTAATGTCCTGTTACAATGTTATGTAAAAGGCATTAACAATTCTGAACATAATAGTTACGATGACTGCGCAGTTAATATTTACTCTGATATCTTATCCGTTCTTCATTTTACCCTTAAGATATCAGCAATAGAACGCTTTGCGCTAGTCAATATATCAAGTAAAGATGGTGAAATACAATATTTAGCGGACGAGTGTCTCGGTGCATGCAAAAATATAATTCTTCGTCGAATGACCTTGCTACCTACGCTGACATTAATATTAGCATTTGATCACCCATAAACGTAATAACGTGTAACTACAAACAAATATACTTTATGATGGCGACGTAAATTACACAAATCTCGCTCAGCTTATCGAAAACATTAATACTTTATTAAAAATAAATTAGAAAAACTAGGTATCTACTAATGATAGTTTGCCAAAACAGTTAAAGAGCACTGCTCTACATAATACGTTTTTGAAGTTCGCAGTATAGGTAGTAAAATAAAGCTAAGAAGTTTATTAAATATAGAAGGTAAACACTAGCAGTCTGTCGTTGACCATATGAATAAACATCAAGGTGAAACCTCGCGCGGTAACACGCTGCTGCACACTGACATGGCGCGCGTGTGTGCAATAATAATAGCTATCTGATTTTAATATCTACGAAATAACCTGCATTATCCAAGCCTAATAACAATCTTATATGTCCCAGGGATATTCCAATATACACGTTGGAATAGAATGAGATATTGATCGCAGATAAAGAAAGATTGTTTGTAATGTTTAAAACGTAATATAAAGAAAAATGGACAAAGAGATATCTACATCGAACTAATCATATCACCACGCACTAGAAGGTGAAACGATAACGTTATCAGGGATATGACAACGCTGGGCTGAACTAATATCGCAAATATTTTCTACAATATCTTGAAAACCGTCATATGATCTCACCTGCGATATTTCTCCTTTTTCGATTCCACAGGCATCAATACCGGTTCCACAGATCTTGAGACACACCACTCGTTCACTGCACTCACGGTGAGGAATTCAGTGTCTGGCGCGTGGCACACCTCAGAGCCAAACTCATCCGAAGATACGGTTATACTATCATCATATTTTTGGGAAGGGATCATATCAAGGGAAGATATAGACTTAATGCTATCATTATCGAAGTTACTACGGTCCCCAGAATCACCCGATGCATTCGATACATTTTCTTCCCCGTCACTCTCTTCCTCGTTCATCAGGGTATCCGTTGAATGATCCGTTGATATTGTATCAGTTCTACCGTCATCTCTACTAATCACGTATTCCCTACCGTTGCTCAAATTGTCACTATCATTCGAATCTTCACTACTACTATCATCGCTATCGGATTCCTGAACACTATCACTTTTCTCCACTTTAACTTCTTCTTCATTGTCAGACGTTTCTGAACGTTTTAACCTTAATAACTTTTCTAAATCACTTTGTTTAACACCATAAGACCAATGTGTTTCACCTAAGTGTCCTTGACTTCCAGCTAATGATTTCCTCCTTATAACAGGCGGCTGTCGCGTACGGCGCATAACAACAGGTGACGAATTTGGGGTTGTAAAGGAAAATCGCCTTTCCTTGGTCGTGACCTCCTCTGGAACAGGTGATTTGCTTTCTATTGAAGAGTTGTCATTAAATGGCTCCGGAGGAGGTGGCGCAGGCCTGTGAGGTCGGTTCCTATCAGATATAAAACCCGATGAACTACTTCCACAACTGTTATCTGAAACATTTGATAGTATCGAATTCACTGACACATTTGAATGGCGATCTTGCGATCTTGTCACTGGGCACAAATGTTGAAAGTGGGCTTGAATGGGATTCACAACACTAGTTAAACTGCCCAGCGATGGGTCTTTGGACCTCTCCAAGGACTCGGTGGAGTCTCCGAGGATATTGATCTTTGTCCTTTCGAAGCGAAGTATCATTTCTCGAACACTGGTTCTTTCTTTTCTGATGACAACATCTTCGTCTTCGGAGGCGTTCCCAGAAGACGGATTAAGGTCATTGTCAAAACAAATATATGGCTCTTCTTGTGTCATGGCTTGATATTTTGGCACTCAAATATACACAAACGCCCACTAGAGCAAGCAGGCGATTTCATATCAAAGCGCACAATGAGTGCGCACAACCGACACGCGCACGGTACTGGAAGTTGTACTCGACTGACGATGACGGCTGACTGGCGCAGCGCTCGCGCCTCCACACCAATGCTAAAACTGGTCTGTAATATACAGTATACACTGAGTGGACGGAACGTGAAATTCTTGTTACATTGGTTTATTTGACAATATCACTCAGTTCCAAATGTTATTGTTTACATAAACACCATGAACGTTGATTGTCTGTCTAGCTTCTGCAGATTGATTTTGCGTGTATTTTGATTATAGATACAATTTTCCAAGAAGGCTACGGCGAACATTATTCAATTAGAATGTTAGCAACGTACAATGTCACTGATTATGATAAATCATTAAATTATAGCATGAGTCCAAAGGACCGGGAAGCAAAGTAACTGTTTCTGTATTCTATAGGGCTTTTATGGGTCCACATTAGCCATATTAGGGAATACCCATATACCAAAAACTGCCATGCCCCTTGTCACTTATATACGTAAGTAGGGTAATATTTCAAAAAATATAATAGTTTGAACTGTAATTTTTATTTCAGTCACTAGTTTGTTATAAGACGTAACAAGTATGTTTCCAGTCTTGCCCCATTTCAACCCTTTCAGCGCAATTGAGCACGCGATGTTTCTGCTCGGAGATGGTCTACAATATACGATACGCACAAAGTCCAGCGTTTTAGGGATGTTGTATTAAGGGCTTCATATAAAAAAAAAAACTTCGAGATCCTTTCCCTCACAGGAGCTTTAGTCTATTATTCGTTAGTTCATTCCGACGTCTGTTTTACTCAGAAAAAATAAAGTGCCTAAACTGGGTACTAGAGATAGCGAAATAACTAATATTATAAGCAAAGAAGACGTGTGAAGTATGACTTTACGATTAAAGGTCGGCGTCGTGGGTGGAACTGTATCTATTGCATTGGTGGGCGTGAAGCTTGCCATCAGGCGAAACTTGCTCTTTTCGTCGCATAGTTATAAAAAGTCATCGCACTCGCTTGTGTGCCGCTCTCGATTTTCGCAGAAACCAAACAATTTATTAAAAACAAATAGAAAGGCAAATTTGTTTACTGTTTCATTGCAATAGTTTATAGTTAGTGAATGATATACATAAATCAAACCTGTATGTACCTTATGTTTATGAATGGTTTGTTTACTTTGGTTTACGTTGTTTTGACCATCTCATACTATCGTTTATGATAATCAGCTGTGACATCACCTACTATCCTAATTGTGGATGTAGGCCAAGGGCTTTTATTATCTCTAATTAAATTAATATTCATTTAATAAGAGCAGAATATCGCGTGCGCAATTTTGAATTTATAATTATTGTTCTCTTTATTATTTATTATTAAGGACCCAAACATACATAAATAAGACATATTGAATTACCGCTGAATATTTTTTTGTTTTCAACACAGTCAACAATTTACAAGAATTTTAAAAGGACTTAAAAGAACAAAATGATAAAAAATTGCGTGCGAATTTCCTTCTGGTTTTTTTAAGCTAATTTATTGTTCTTTTAATTCTACAGGTAGGTAGATACCTAGAGGTGAGATGGAGATGGTACAAACTGCTTCTTCCCATAGTTATTCATCTCGCGTCATGAACTAGAATCGAATTCCGAAGCTAATATTTAAAAAAATCGCATCGCTGTCCGTCTGGGTTATAGGTATTGCATATGCTCTATAAATGAAAAATAATTAGACAGTAAAAATTTACGTGAAATAAAATATGTATTACCTAAAATAACAACAAATTCCAAAATACTAGGTAAGTATGAAATGAAGAGCAGATAGCGCGACTCGCGACTCAATACCATCATCATAGCTGTTTATAAAAACAACATAATATATAAACACAACTTGTCATTTCATTTTTAGCAAAACAAAATTTTTGATTATAATTAAACTGATCTTAGTACCTATATCGCGCTCGTATAAATCTCGTGCTGGCTGGTAAGTATCGTTTTCTAGACTTATTTCCAGTAAGAAACTGGTAGATAAACTGTCTGGCAAAAGGCTATGCGCATCACGATGTGCTATGCGTATTTGCCTTCTGCAGTACGGAACCAAGTTTTCGCACGGCCCAATCAAGTCATTAGCTAACGATATCTAATTACACACAGATAATAATAGTACTGAGAACATCAGTTACTTCGTGGCGTTGCCAGCCACGTTTGGGATTTTCCCAAAAGAATATAACACACACTAATATGCGTCAACCTTTTGTTATATGATTTTTTGGTAATGGGTAAGTGAGACCACAATTTCTTAGATGTATATAATGTGCAATGATTGGTTCTAAATCCTCTAATCCACTTCTAGCGTTCTGAAAGAGCCTTCTACACCAAACAGGACGGAGGAGCTCTTCGGGCTGCCAGGCCTCTTGGCTTCGTCAGAGCATGCGCTTTCTTCATTAAGAAACCAGTCTCGATAGCTCTCCACCTTGGCTTTCCAGTGATCTGTAAAGTAGGTTATACTCATATGCAAGTAGCAATACGCTTTAAGAAAATATGTGTTATGATGTCATTTTCTTCATCATGTATACTTAAGTTTAGTTAGGCAGTTTGTGTAATGTAATGTCTACTATGTTGCAAAAATTTTCATCAAAACCAGAAGCAGAATTTTTGATTAGTGAGTTGTAAATGACACTGTACTCAGTTTGACTTCTCGTATAAAAAATACATTTTATATCAAGATAGCCCGATAACCTGATAGAAGACAAGAAGCGTAGCGCGAATGGCTTTGTATGTATTTATGTCGAATGTATATTTTTTGGCACGCTCCATACGTTATGATGAATTTTAACATGACATGAGTTGTCTTTAGATTCGTCTCATGTGAAGGAGCTGTGTATTTAAAATTGGCTCGGTTTCATTTCTAGATTATTATATTATCTTTTAAAATTCTTATTTCTTAAAATTATTAACAAATATAACGTTCTTTACCGATCTGTTCTTCTAAGGTACCATCTAAGCCGCCATACTCAATCGGCAAAACTTTCTTAGGTATTGTCTTGTACATATCTTCATACTTCTGATTATGTACCTGGATCTGAAAACGAAAAATAATCATCGATCTGGTCTTTATACCAAGCATTTTTGCTCCAATGTGGTTGGTTATAAAATTTTAACCAAGTGACTGCCACCTGACGATGAAGATGCTCAGATGGGCAGGTGGTGTAACTAGCCTGGATCATGTCAGAAACACACACATAAGAGGCACCTTCAAAGTGAGACCTATCCCAGATAAACTACAGGAGAGCCGTCTGCGGTGGTACGGACACGTTATGAGGCGACCATCCGACCACATGACCAGAAAAGTGCTGGATATAAAAACTAAACCCCGAGGACGAGGAAGACCCCGAATCACATGGATGTCCATAGTAAATAAGGACCTCAAAGACGCCCAAGTAAGCAAGACGATCCAGGATAGAGCTGCCTGGAGAAACATAATACGGAGGGCCGACCCCAAATAAAATGGGAAAGGGCCAGGTCCAAGAAGAGACTGCCACCTGACGTTTACCTTAGACAAGATATATGCCTTTGCAACTCATGTAACGAGGAAAACCTAGTAACAGGCCTATCACGTAGCTTACAATCTATGCTACACTCTATGATGATACAGCAATGTATATAACTACAATATTTACATAGCTATATCTAAACTATATATGTATATATATTTATAAGACTGAGTTATTCCCATATCTATGATCTTATTTCTACGCGGGCAGAGTCACTTGCAAAAGCTTCAATGTTTCTGGACCGATCAGCTGGACTTACTCTCTTTTTTAATTTATCCCCCAAGAATCTTTTGAAAATAGCGTAAGCCGCCTCGAAGCCCGATGGTGTATTCAGCATGTGATTACTCTTCACCCGCACTGGCAAAGCCTTTTCTAAGCATGAGATCACTTTCTTGGCCATCGCTGGTGTCCACTGGCTCATCAAAGACATGCCTACATTTTGCATGTCCAATATCAACTCCTTAAAGCAAACACAGAATGTTAAATTACTCTATCAATAATTTCACCGCTGAATCAAGCTGGTAATGTATGTTACCAGAGTCAAGGTTTACGCAGTTGTGACAATCTATATCTATACTTCTATATCTATACTAATCTATACGTATCTATACTTAATATTATAAAGAGGAAAGATTTGTATTTTTGAATTTTAGTATTTCTGTATTTTTGTGGGTTTGTATTGAATAGGCTCCGAAACTACTGAACCGATTTCAAAAATTATTTCACCGTTAGAAAGCTACATTATCATTGAGTAACATAGGCTATTTATTATACTAGCTGCCCGACTCAGCTTCGCTCGGGTAGACAAAATATTTGATAAATGTCTACACGTGCGAAGCCGGGGCGGGCCGCTAGTAAGCTTATAAATAACGAATGCCATCCATAGAGTTAAAAAAAAAGTTTATCTATGCTCTAGTTACCCTAGTACAAGTGGGGCAATAAACTTATGGTGTGATGTGGTTAATGACAAATTGAAAACATCCTTGAGGGAATAGAAATCAAATAAAAGCAATTGTGAACACATGGTGTAAATCGTACAACGTTAGAAAAATCTGATACGCTTGGTAACGCGCTGGTGATACCCGTTGCAAGCGTCTATAGGAGACGATGGCCGCCTATTAGACGTACCCACCTTCGTCTAATAAAAAATCGTTACTACTTCTTTACCTCACCAGCGACAGTAAAGTTGTCATCCTCGAGCATCAGAATCTCGGAGATCATAAAAGACACTTTGATGAAATCTGCCAAGTGATATTTAGAGGGATCTACCACACCAAGTCTCATTATGCATTTCCTGGTGGAGTCATCTTCTTCGCATTTTCTTAATGGCAAAAATACTCTGTGGAATGACAAATATGAAATTAAATTATAGAATCACAAATGAATGACTGGACCCAATTCTCATATTACACATTAATTGAAAATACACTTAATTTAAACTGTCAAATTAAGAATACAAAATATATTATAATTTGCTTTGTCCGCTTAATGAGTGTGATACGGTCGAACGGCCTGCGCCGAGGTGAGCTCAACCGTGGTTTCTTCCGACACGTGTTTCAGGACTTCCACGTCCCATCATCAGGGTGCCGCCGCGTTGGTCGAGCAGCGTGATGACACATCGAGGTCTGGATGCTGGAGCAGCGCCGCAGCACGATGGTCGGACGCTGGACCAGCGTCACAGGATGCTGGACCAGCGTCGCAGGATGCTGGACCAGCGTCGCAGGACGCTGGAGCAGCGTCACAGGATGCTGGAGCAGCGTCACAGCATGATGGTGGCGTGAGACGCCACGACAGCACGTAGACCCTTCTGTAACTAAAGCTGAGAAATGAGTGGAGTTTAGTTTTAGTTACAGAAGGGTCTACGTGCTGTCGTGGCGTCTCACGCCACCATCATGCTGTGACGCTGCTCCAGCATCCTGTGACGCTGCTCCAGCGTCCTGCGACGCTGGTCCAGCATCCTGTGACGCTGCTCCAGCATCCTGCGACGCTGGTCCAGCATCCTGTGACGCTGCTCCAGCGTCCGACCATCGTGCTGCGGCGCTGCTCCAGCATCCAGACCTCGATGTGTCATCACGCTGCTCGACCAACGCGGCGGCACCCTGATGATGGGACGTGGAAGTCCTGAAACACGTGTCGGAAGAAACCACGGCTGAGCTCACCTGGGCGCAGGCCGTTCGACCGTATCACACTCATTAAGCGGACAAAGCAAATTATAATATATTTTGTATTCTATAAATATGAATTTCCGCAAAGTAAAACCTGAATCAATTCAATATGTCAAATTAAGATTGAGTGCTGTCAACTAAAGTTCAGTCCTGTTAAAACCACCAAAAACTAATATACGTTTCAATTTAATAACAGAGTAGGGTAAAATTTTAAGTTTAGTTTAATTAAACAGGTGTGTACAAGAGAATTGGCACCATTGTCTATCAATACAAAATTATAATTATAAAACATACCCTAATTTAAGAATTTCTTGAATACTAGGTTGCAAGGGATCTCTTTCTGAAAAAAACTCGGGCACAATGGTTTTCAGTGTGTAGTACATGTCAAGCTTTTCCTTACTTCTTTCAAGACTAAATTTGCTACCTCGTAGAAACGCCACCAGCCATTGGTCCGCTGTGAACAGTGGTATCATACATCAATAAAAAGTTGTGTTAGCAAGAACGTGACAGTCACTATTACAGTGAATCCTCTTCACATAGCAGCATGCAACTGCTGCTATTGCATTACAGGCTAACCGCTTACCATTAGGCATACAATAAACTCATTTGCCTCCAGCTCAGAGTAGATAATATACTACGTACAACCTCCAGTGTATTATTTTTTTATCTGATAGTCAGAGGAATGGTAATATTTTTCTGGTGTATTTTTACTGTATAACTTAACTTGACTTAAGTGTGCAAAATGTCATACTCCTCCGTCCGCGCATTTTTTGTAAAAGGGCGTATAAAGTTTTTGCCTCACGTTTATAATATTTATAATTCACGATTATAATATGGTGATAAAAACGTTACGACATCTATCGGAGAACATTCACACCAGGATAACAACAACTTATTATTTAACATTCCTACAAGCTCAGAGACGCAGTATATTATCTACATTGAGCACCTAGCGCCATCTATTATTTCACCTGAATATTAAATTGTACTTCACCACCACATTCATTAAGTGTAAACATCAATCAGACGCTTCAATCTAAATGGAAGGTGAGACCTCAGAGTGGATAATTAATATGTTCTATATAAATTATAGATTAGTAGATAATATATAGAACGTAGTAATTGTACGTAGTATATTATCAACTCCGAGGTAGTATATTATCTGCTGTGAGATATAGATGAGACTGTAAATTTTAAAAGTACATGGATATGTAACAAACCATTTTAAAGATGTACCATTATGATGAGAACCGACAGTGATTATAAAATACCTTTTTATAAATCATTATTATAATAATCTAACAAAATTATGAACACAAATCATGACTTTGGTGCTACTTTAGACAATTCAATATGGACTTATTGCTTACATACATGGTTG
This sequence comes from Falcaria lacertinaria, assembly GCA_951449985.1. Lineage (NCBI taxonomy): Eukaryota > Metazoa > Arthropoda > Insecta > Lepidoptera > Drepanidae > Falcaria > Falcaria lacertinaria. The sequence goes on from OX602110.1 coordinate 4,892,833, forward strand.
TATTGCCTGCAAGTGTGGTTGCTTCTTCAGCCATTCTCTGAGAGCTTGCTGGTCAGTATTTATTGTCTTGGGATTTTCATTTATTTCCTTCTGAGCCTTCTTGCGAAGCGCATCGTTCAGTGGTCTCACGGTCATAGTTACGGCTTAAAGTCTGAAAATTATTTGATTTAAACATTATTATTACAACGTCAAAATCTGTTTAAATAGTCTTAATTATCTTTTTTTAATTATCGAAATGAATCGAACTACCAAAATCACTTTCGCATCTAGTTAAATTATTTCTTTTTTTTGTTATACAGTCGCATATTATCATAACACAAACACTAAATTAACTTACATTTAGAGGGTCACAGTGACAGTTACATATTTCAGTACCTTTTGTTTTTTTTTATTTAATTCCATGACAATTCATTGGCTTGTTGTACATTCGCCACAAAGCAAATTCGTCATGATAAAAAGTATGTATAAATTCGCCACGATGCTAGTTTATGTAGTAAATTTCCAAAATATTACCTTTGATAATTATAAATTAACATTGTTTTTTTCCACACGGATAGCAGAAAAATTATACAATACCTAAGTAAAATAAAACCTTTGTTTATTTTTCTTAAGCACCGATTTTAATAGTTTACCTTACATCTACATAAAAATCACTGTTCTCAAGATTTACCCACAATTTTACAATTATAATAAAAACAGTAGAAAAACAATAATAAAATCACAAATATAATCTAATTTTTGTAAAAATCTAAAATCTCAATTGGTCATAATTTAAGTTTAAAAAACATCCTTGTGCAGACAAAAGTAGGTAGGTATATTGTATATTTAATTTCGAGCGCTACGAACTAATAACTTTGCTTGCTAACGCTACTTTAAGCAAAACTAATGTGAAATATAGATTTGTGACCAATTTACAATAACCCTTACCTACCTGTGACGAATTTTACACATATCTTTAATGCACATGACGAATTTACTTTCAATGTATGGCGTTTACAAAATGTGGCGAATTTACAACAACCCAAATCATTCACTTACCACGTCTCAACGAAATACGTTAGCACTAGGTATTCCTAATTAGATGCCTACTTAGTTTTGTTTAGTACATTGCTACTAGTTAAATAATACATACACGCTAAATATTCACGGTTTCAAATAGAACGTTTTTGTACGATATAAACTGTTTTAAATAATATTTTAATAGCAAACCTCTAGCTATTCTAGTTAGTTGGTGTGTAGTTTTACTAGCAGCTGACGATAAATACACTATGGTTATACATATCTACATCGCTGATTAGATATGCAAACACTATAAAGATAAATGGAGATAACAAAAAGCATCTTGCTGACGATGTATGCCTATATCGAGGTACAAAATTATTTTAAGTTAATTCCAATTATCACACTATACATTGATTAAATTAGGTATGTACCACAGACCTCAGTTCACAAACTGTCATACAAATTATCTTGTGGCGAAAAAAAATCACCAGATCTGCTGTTCTGATTCGGAACTACCAAATATTTAGGTGAACATTTTTACTACATCATTTGACGCAAGGAATAGGAGGCTACGGTAACCGCTTAAGATGAGGTGGGTCACTTGCTTGCTATTTAGAGGTATAAGAAAATATTAAGCAAATGAATACTCTTTTAAATTGTATGCTTAACCGCAGCATGACTATCAGGTGCAAGCCTTGCTCGGCTCGTTAACTAGTAGCTCAGATGAGAGTAGTTAATAAACTCTTAACTCTAGTAATGTATAAAAAAATAAATTTAGACCAATGGCCTTAGGATTATAATAATATTATGAACTATGAGCCTTGATCATTGTAATTTGGATAGTCTTGAATAGCGTGGAAGCATCAAGCTGCCGGTCTCCGATATTTTTGTTTTCATTATCTAGTTAATCACTAGTAAACGTCACACTTTTATAAGCTATCCACTAAAGATAAAAATATCCTTAACTAATAAACAACTAAATACCCTCGAAAACAATAAAATTAAAATGTCAACCATAATTAAATATATATTCTGTATACATAATTTACCTCAGGAAATAAAAATAACTTACTAAAAAATATGCCTCCAGACTTAATTACCTTTGTTACTTCGCAAACTAATAATCTGTATTCAATGTAACAGAAAAACTGAATAATTACACGTCTTGTTGTTTGATTCTGGCATGTAATATTCGTTCCGTACCCGTATCGTCCGTGGCGCGCTAATAACTGACTAACGGAATTGCCTATCTTTCGTAATATTGTAAAACGTTAGGCTGTGTAGGGTACTCTTAGCAATTCTGTGGTTAAGGCGATATGTTAATGATTAACGAGGTTACACGCTGAATAGTTCTGAGTAGTTCCAAATTGTAGATTTTTTTATACCTCTAAGGTGGCACCTGATGGTAAGCACTCACCGTAGCCCATAGCCCCTAGCAATACCAGAGATATCACTAACGAGTTGCCAACCATGTTGTTGATGAGAAGTCACTGTGCTTGCAACATAACTACTAGCCCAGCGTATGCTCGTGGAGCACTGGCAACCTTACTTACCGCAGAAACACAACACTGCATCAAAGTAGTGTTTTTTCACTGCGGTCTTTTGTAAGGTGGAGGAACAGTCCCCAGTTGGCTCCGGTATTAATGGGAAAACCCACGGGAGATCCCAATTCGCGTACCTCTCTTAAAATTACAATGTACTAGCTACTGCGTTTGATGCATTTACTACCTATATTAGAATCATTGAATATTACATATGTTCCTTTGGCTACCTTCAGCTTCATTTATTGAACCACCTAAATTGATACGCTCATATTGCATTATCTTTCAATTTCGGATTACGAAATCGTTACTTATATATTTGAAAGTATTATATGTTTGTTTTCTCATGTGCGGGGTTAAATAAGGATGGCAATACTTTTCCTGTCAAATTCGATTAGTTTAGTGATTATTTCAACAGAATCGACACCAATATCTGCCAACCAAAATATGATTAAGAACCTTTTCTACACTACTTTATCTTAAAATGAAAAGCGGTAACAAGTAAAAAAAACATAAATACGCAAAGGAAGATTAGCCTTTATTATCATTATAAATGCACCCTAAAATATGAAATTCAAACAGTGTAAAAAAACATATATTTAATGTGCATTTAACGTTCGATATTCAAATAAGTATTTTTTATCTCAAGTTAATATTGAAGGTGTCGTAAATAAGTTAAAAAATAGGGATTAATCAATCTCCAATTTCCTAAAGGAGCCATCCAGCCCTAACATGTCTCCTGCAATCGGCTCTCCTAGTCTCTTGCCCTCATCGGTGCCAAATTGTTCTTCTTGTTTCATCCAAAGCTTGTACTCGATAAACTTTGACACCCAGTAATCTGTAACCGGGAAGGAAGAGCTGGTAGGTTTTATTATAGGTATACAAAAAATCAAATTGAAAAAAATATAGTATAAGTTTATTTTGCTGTTAATACAACTGCCAAGTTGGCTTCCTGGGTATCGTCCTAGTCATACCAAAAATGTGACTTTCTGTGTTTAGAATTTCTTTTTTTACAGCCAGCATTTTTATTAAAAACATTATGTCCCATCCTAAGAGGATATGAACATTCATATACAAACCCGTAATATTTTTGATGGTACCACCGTCGCCTCCATACTCTTTTGGAACAATCTCTTTTGGTAAGAACTCCAGTAACTCACTATGTGTTTTGTGGATCTTAAGCTGAAAAATACGAGTATTGTCGAATCGACCACATTATTATAAGATAAGTCTCATTTTTCAAATTGTTGCCATTATTTGTATTAATTTTTTTTTTCTATACCACTAAGGTGGCACACAAGCATACGGCCCACCTGATGGTAAGCAGTCACCGTAGCCTATAGCCACTAGCAATACCAGGGGTATCACTAACGGGGTGCCAACCATGTTGTTGATGAGGACTCACTGTGCTAGCAGCAATACTACTAGCTCAGCGTATCCTCGTGGAGCACCGGCAACCTTACTTACCGCAGAAACACAACACTACATAAAGTAGTGTTATTTCACTGCGGTCTTCTGTAAGGCGGAGGTACAGTCCCCAGTCGGGCGGCTCCAATTTAAATGGGATAACCCACGGGATATCCCAAATCGCCCTACCTCTCTTTTTAAAAGCTCATGGTGTGATTAATCACTGTACTTAAGATTAGAAAAACTCATTGGTACAGACTGGGATTCGAACCTGGGCCCATCAGATGACAGGCCTGTTGGTTCAACCACAAGGCCACCACGGCTTTTAAATATGATTACTAATAAAAAGTTTATTACATATTCACCTAATATTTTATTAATGAATTGTTATTATGAAGTTCAAAGGCTTTATCTAGTGTTCGGTCTAATCTAAGTAAATAAATCTGTCCTAATAAACAGTAAAGCATTAAAATTACTCATACTCACTCTTTGCTTAGTTTTCTCATTTAGAAAACCTGAAATCAGAGTGAATATTCTTTCAATGCCCGAAGGCAAGTTCATGTGATGGCTTCCTTTTAGTCGTAGAGGCATGGAGTCCTGAAAAAGGTAATTATATGGTTCAACGCTACTCGGAATACTTTTACCTGGTATTTTCACACTAATTAATCAGATAAAAGGTTTTTTTTTAGATTTTTCTTTACTCTGAGACTGAAGATATTTAACGATAAAATTATGTTTGGAATAAGTTTTCTACGTCTCTTAAATATAGAAGACATTGCAGATGACCTGACAAACAGCGACCATTTTCTTCAGCATGGCTGGCGTGGCCTGCATCAAGTGGTTCATAGTAGTTCCTTCATAGTCTACCAAAATTTTCGTGCCCAGGACTGTAGCATCATCGTCTTCTACTACTGCTATCTAAAAAAAAGTTAAAACATAATTTCTAATATCGCTATCAATCGCGAGGGTTTTAAGGTAGCAGGCAAAGTTTCTAAATCCAATGACGCTTCTTTGGGTGAAGTACGTACCCTACCTTACAGAAGATCGCAGCCAAATAATTCTGATCTAATGTAATGTGTTTCGCAACTATGTATAACACTTTACATTTATGAGAAATACACGTGACACAAATATGAATCAATTACAAATGTATGTATTTACTTACCTGCACTAAATAATACAACATGCACATAATATCTGCTACATTATGAGTCTCCGGGTCGTACACTCCTGCTCTTATAAGGATAACTCGTGGATGCAACTGCTTCGGCTTAGGTAGTATTAAACACGTTCTGGAAAATAGTTATTTAAATTAAAACCAAGCTATGCCGTAGTGCCCGTAGTTATTTTTATGGTCTACTTAGGTTAATAGTTTTTCAAGAAAACTGTGAAGATATATTTGCAGAGGCAGCGAGCTCATTGGGGCTCTTACCTATGGGGCTCAAGCCTTCATGAAATCTACGATAACCGCATACCTTCATCAGGGCAGCCGTATGCTTATTGCCATCTTGATGGTTCATAAAACGTGAGCTTAAATAAAATATCTGCTACCATCAGGTAATTTTATTTTTAAGGTTTATTTATCATTTTACTTACACAGACAATAGTAGTTTTACTGTACCGAAGGTCACCTATAATAATGTATGTATGTATTTAACATCCAGGTTCAGTAACAATGTTTGTAGGCTTTACCTACTTCATATTATGTTGGGTTTGGAGAGTGAGCCCGGAACCTTCGGCGTGCGGACATTTCTTGATAATCACCGTAATGGCCCCTATCGGGTTTAATTCTGTCAAGCACTCTTACCCTAATCTAAAGAATTCGATGAATTTGGGATCAGTCGGCCTTATTCTCAAAGTCAACTCAGGAGCCGTGGTTCGCAACGTGTAGTACAAGTCGAGTTTTCTTTTCACTTTCTCCAGACTGAACTTACAGCCTCTCAATATTGCAATTAGCCATTGGTCATCTGGAATACAAAACAAAAAAAAACATAACTATTTTAAGACTATAACATAAGTATCTCCTCGTATAAAAGAACTATAAATAAGGAAATAACGTTAATGTTTAATATTTAAAGTAATAATATATAAAGTTAATGTTTATAATTATAATATGCGTTTATGCTTTTTTGCACACTTCGCAACTGCTCGGGTTATATTTTGTCGTTGGTGAGTAATACTGATAATTTTGGGTGAAAATATCCAACAAGATTAAAACGATTGTGGATAACCTTTTCTATATTTTTATCTAGTAATGATATGATTATAAATATCTCAAGGGTCCCATCATTAGAGTGAGTGACACAACAGTGATGATACATATATTTACTTGGGGACTTGAATCTTTACCGCTAGTCAAGTTCATATAACAATTGCATGCTATTTTTTATCTACAATCAATAAACAAACGATTTTATCGTGTTTATCATTCAATTGACAGATAGCTGACCTTTGTGATGAAGAATATTTAATCAAATGTATCGACAGGATATTTACAAAAATAATGTAAGAAAAAAATTGAATAGCCGCAATGACAAACCAACGGACGTTGGAAAAAATAATTTTACTATTCAAAATTATATCAAAAGTATATCGCTTTACACTTTGTATGGAAACCTTGATAATATGAGTGAAATTTTCCTAATGTCAAATATGTTCAAACGACGATTCTATCTACGCAAACCCTTAAAATATTGTTTCTTGATGATGAAATATTTAATGTACTTGACTGCTACAGTTTACGCCTTGACATCAAAACAAGAAAAAAGGGTTTCTTAGCTTCTCGTGATGATCAGTAATGTTTTATGTATCACAATATACCTGTTCTAGCTTTGAGGTGTGGTTGCTTGGCGATCCATGCCTTCAAATGTGACAGATCCTCTTCGGTGCGTTTAGGATTTTCATTCAATTCTTCCGCGGCAATTTTTGCCAGCTCCGGACTTAGGGCGCGAACCATATTTGATAATCTTAACGTTTCTGGAAATATACACTACTTTAAAATAATGACACTTATAGGTATGACTTAAAGAAAACCGGTAAACTATCAGTTGGTTGATCATTATGTATGTCGACGGAAAACTAAAACGTTCCAGAACCTGTCTTGATAAATGTTAACTTCATACATGTAAATTGTATTGGAGAAAATTAGCGTTCACCTATTTTCACAATAAAACATTGGACGAGCCTAGCGTTGTTATCGCCAGGTATCGACTAACTGATAAAATACAATTGTTATCTTCACTCACTTGCTCGTATTGTTGCCCAATAGAACGAGTTTCAAGTTTCGACAAATGTATATTAAAACAAGGCAGCCAGTCTTTTTAATTTTTAATAATCAGTTTTAATTTTATTGAAATCTTCCACAAATCAAGTTGTAGCATTATAGTATGAAAGTTCGGATACGGATTGAAATAATATCTGCTGTCGACTATTATTTTGTTAAGGTTTGTCTCTTTCGACTATGGGAATAGTCTCTTAAAATTTATACAGCAATGTTATTTTTAACAGACCAGTAACAGTGCCCTTAGCGAATCGAATAGCAATCTTAATAGATACGTAGTGGTGGTTGCTTAGAACTTTAATGCGGAAAATCTATTCATTTCATTGCGTTTTTACTAGGAAACGTGAATACGTTGAATACGTTATAGCGCAAAGCATAGGCTGATGATGGGCTTTGTTGAAAAATGTTAAACTCCTCCGCACACAGCGAATCACTCCTGCTACCACCGTATCGCTTATTATTTCATACGGCTTAGTTAGAATATACAATATAGGAATAAAATAAAGGCATGATCTTATTTATGTCAACTAGCGATCTATGTAAATAAATTAGTTTTTGAAGGTGTATTACTAAAGGGGTTAGTTTACTAACTATACCACTAAGGTGGCACACAAGCATACGGCCCACCTGATGGTAAGCAGTCACCGTAGCCTATAGCCGCTTGCAATTACTTAGGCTAATCTCCGAAACAGACAGCCAGACAAAAACAAAAATTTTTGTTATTAATACAGTGTTTACTTTCATATGCATGTAGTAAAGAGATGTTAGTTTGACACTACAAACAGACATTTAAATTTTATTTATTTGTATAGTTGTATTGTATTTATAGGTTATTTAATTCGGGTTTAAAAAAACCATTAAATTTATAACTAATTTAATTGCACGCGAACGAAGCCTATAAAGTTATTACGGTCACGTATTTGATTATTTTTGTTGTGCGCAATCCTATTTTTTTTTTCCAAAATTTATGTAAATTCAGCGTCTGACGCCTTCTTTTCAAATCGGTCCCGCCCGTTCAAATGTTATTGACAAATTCAATTGGTTTTTATTTTTTGTACGTAGCCTTAAACACAAATTTAACCCTTATTGTTTTTCCAAAATGAAAGTAGCCTAATTTACGCCTTATAGCATCAGCTATCTGCCAGTTCCGTTCAAATGAGTCCACCCGTTCGGATTTTGTTCAAGATTGTTTATTTGTTGTGCGGAACCCTAATTAATTTTCCAAAATTAAAGTAGCCTATGTTACGCCCAGTAAAATCAGCTATCTACAAGTGAAGGTCTCCTTCAAATCGGTCCAGCCGTTCGGATTTTGTTCACAATTTTATGGATTTTTATTCGTTGTGCGGAACCCTAATTATTTTTCCAAAATTAAAGTAGCCAATGTTACGCCCAGTAATATCAGCTATCTACCGGTGAAAGTCTCGTTCAAATCGGTCTAGCCGTTCGGATTTATTTTACAATTTTATGGTTTTTTATTAGTCGTGCGGAACCCTAATTATGTTTCCAACATTAAAGTAGCCTATGTTACGCCCAGTAAAATTAGCTAACTACCAGTGAAAGTCTCGTTCAAATCGGTCCAGCCGTTTCGGAGATTACTCCAAACAAACAGACAGACAGACAAAATTTTTTTTTATTGCTTTTTTGTCATTAGAGGCGTGTTTAATTTCACATGCATTTCGTAAAAAGGTGTTATTTTGACATTACAAACAAACACTTCAATTTTATTTATATGTAGTATAGATATGAACTTTGTATATTGTACAAAAATTTTGCGTGTTGCTGTAGAGAATGCTGCCGATATTCTTGTGACACATTAGCCTAAATTAAGTAGCAAAAAATTGCTGTCAAATTAAATCGAGTGCTGTCAAAACGATGAATATTTTAGTTTTACTACCATAAAATGAATTGTTTTGGTATATTACCATATTACAGTAAAGTTTCAGTCTTATCATATGAACAAGAGATGACATCTATAGGCCAAAGGAATTTATGGTAGCTTAGTCGCTAAGCAACAATTTAATTATTTTCAGTGACGCCGCCCGCCCTGTGACTGCTTCCGAGCTTAAAATGTAACTATTGGGAGCAGTTTTTGGAGTTTCAGTATTTGGGAAGAATAAAAAACCAGTTTAGTAGAAAACAATTGTAGAAAAATGTTTTATTATATTATTAACTAAGCGCTGGAGAACTAATCGACCTGAAGTTGTCTGAAGGAGCCTTCTGCGCCGAACATGCTCTCAGCAGTCTTGGGGCTGCCGACTCGTTTCGCCTCGTCTGTGCCGAACGAACGGTCCTCGTTTAACCATGGGCCGTACTCCCTTACTTTTTGCTTCCAGTATTCTAGGAGAAGAAATCAAAATTGTTTACGTTTTAAATTAAATCTTCTCGTATATACAAGTGCGTCTACGCTGTAATTATAAAAATTCGTATAAAAAGTTGTGTGTTTTTATTCCGCATAACTATCAATCTGTTTTGTGATCAGTAGTAAGTTAAATGGTCATCTAACTTATACTAACTTTTTGGGCGGTCGCCCATCATCTTATGTGCCAAGGAAACCACTGACTTTCGTCGCAAGTTAATAAAAAGCCTAAAAACGTGTGATAGCTACTTAAAATTAAAATAATAATAACGATGCTGGCATTTTTTAACTGTCTAAAGTTTCTGAGTAATATATTGCAAGTGATACCTGTAATTTCCTTGATTGTGCCTCCGTTGCCACCATATTCCTGAGGTAAGATGTCCTTAGGGATGTATTTGTACATTTCTTCATAATTCTTGTTGTGAACGTATAACTAAAAAAATACGTCACATTACAAATTGTATCTTAAACGAGTCAAAGTCCATCACTTCGTAACAAAACGTAACATAATAAACTGTGGAAGGGGATAATCAGGCAAATAAAGTTTTTGGACAGCACTTACTCTGCTTCTGTTTTTCTCATTCAGAAGTCCTTTCATGGCATTGAAAATGGTCTCAAATCCAGGTGGTGTGTTCAAGTAGTGAGTGCCTTTCATTCGGAAGGGTGTTGCATCCTGGGAAAGAGATAGATAATATACTGATGATGAATGATGCATTTCGAAGAATTTTCTTTTAAGGGATGGTGATGACATGAATAGAAACTGTTGCTCACATTACATGTATCTATGTATCATGTATGAGGAGAAGGCTTCGCGTGTATTAGCTAAGGAGATCTACAACAAATTGTACAACTTAGTAGAATATCGCAGCTGCGGCGAGTAACTTTTCCTCGAAAAACGCACCAGTATAGAAAAAAAACCTTATCGGAAGTAGACTTCTCACATTACCTGGGCAGCAACCACCATTTTCTTCATGGTGATAGGCGTCATCTGCAAGAAATGTGTCATGGTGACCGCATCTAGGTCCAATATGGTAAGTGTACCAGCCACGATGGCGTTGTCATCTTCCATAAACGTTATCTGAAACCATACATGACAACATTGATAACAAACGTGTTTTTTTTCCATAATAGGTAGGTGCAAGAATTACTTTACAAGATTTTTTTTTATTAGTTATAGGTACCTAAAATTGCTTATAATATCATTGAATTTAATACATTATTTCTTGCAAAATAAATATTATATATAGTAATAAATTATTCTATACTATAATTTCACCACTTTACATTCTGCAGTTCATGAGCTGATTAATTACTATTACTTCTACTACTACACAGAATTAATAATATTGTAACTCTACGTAGCTCCTTAGTTAGACTTTTGGTGAGTGATCAGACGATGGTCAATTTTTGCAGCCCAATATATCTCTAGGAAGACCATGGCGCTACTATATTTGTGTCTGAGTTGACTTGTATATGTGGCTTCTTCTAACCAACTTTTATAATGTACATTAGAAGCGAGTAGGAAATATAATATACCTTTTGTACAACATTTGAGACTGATACGATGTCGTAAATGGTATACTTTTCAGGATCATAGCTTCCTGGGCGCACCAACGCGACTCTTGGTGCATCTGGTGCCGCTAATTTTGGGAGTACTATAAAAGACCTGAAAACCAAAATGTTATATGTAAAGTAAAAAAAATCCAAAAACAAATAAAGTTATTCACACTATTGCTTCATCAAATCTCACCTTATCTATTAGCCGCAAATGTAAAAGTATGGTCTTATTTATACTGATATTTTTTTGACTACTTTATTAAACTGTTTGCGCCACCTTCAGCATCTTATGTAATCACGAACAGAATGAGAATACTAACCCTAAATCAAGGATTTCTTCAAAACGGGAAGTGTCGTATGGAATCCCATACAGCTCTGGAGCTGTGGTACGAATGGAGTAGTACAGATCAATCTTCTCTTTCGTCCTCTCCAAACTGTACTTGCACCCGCGGAGAAATGCTACCAGCCATTGGTCATCTGGACACACGAAAAACATAAATTAACTGTGGATTAATCGAACAAAAGATTTTGTACACTGTCAAGTCAGCAACCTGATGCTGATCGTAACTTTGTGGTGTATGGACGCTTGTACCAGGGATATCACTTGCCAACATTATATTTAGAAGAATGACTGTGATAATAGCAGAACCTATTTTCAGACCAGCGTTCCCTCGAGGAGCTAGCTAGCTTACTAGCGGCAGGTACACAATATCCCTATATCTCACTAGATCCATGATGGATCTGGACAATGGATCTACTGAGATTGATCCTTTATAATGTTTGTCTTGCTTTTCTCACACGACATGTGTTTTGGAGTATAGTTATGCTATTAATAGTAAGGCAGCTTGCACCTCGAGCGGGAGATCCCCGTTCTCTTGGGGCATATAGTAAAATTTTTTTTCTTAAGCTCACCCGCATAGAATCTACAACTGTCAGTCGACCCTTAGACCCTTAGATTTAGAGTCGCGTTTTATGTATTACTGAGTGTAAAATTATTATCAATTGATACTTTTTGGAAGTTAGTGTGGATAATAAAAGTTATCAAACCATACGAATGTTTTGCGTAAAATGTTTTGTAATCTAATATTTTTTTTAAAACGGCTCTTAACTTCAATGTACAGAATACAAGTTATTAAATCAATAATCAGATAATGTATCGTCTATCGTGTCTGACTATATCGATTACATATACTGTATTCTTGTTTTCTCTAGTAAAATATATGCAACTAGCGTCCCGCCCCTGCATCGCCCGTATAGTGAAATATATTATTTCCTTAAATTTCGTACGCAAAAAGAGAAAGCTATTATATTCTACAAAAATCTGTATCTTAATTCGCTACTGAACTTTTGCTGATGCCCAATTACGGGGTAAGCTTTTATCTCGCTTGTCGCTGCAGCTTAAATTTCCTTTATCACGTGATTGTGCAAATAACAATACCAAAACCTTGAGTTAAATCAGTTCTACAGCCTGTTCTCTGGGATCTTTCCAGTTGTCTTTATTTAGATATATATAAGTACATCCTACAATTAATGACTCCACCCTAAATCGACTAGTTTACTTTAATTATAAGGTTATACAATAACAATGGTCTCACCTGTCCTAGCTCGTAAATGTGGTTGTTTAGCCAGCCAGTCTTTAATATGTAGCACGTCAGTTTGCACCCTGCTCGGATCTTCATTCAATTCCTTCTGAGCTTTCTCCGCTAATTGAGGAGTTAGTGGACGTACAGCCATTTTAGCACACTGTGCTCCAGACGTGTCCTCTGTGGAAATGCCTACACTAATCTACAAATCCACCAACGTATCGATAGGTGATATGTGAAAAATTATCTTTGATTAGCTATCTATACACGGTAGTATTATAAAGGTATATAATCCGACCAAATAACCAGTGTAACTTGAATCGACAGTAAAATAAAGGGAGACTATAAAATATCATAGATATTATGATTAGTTACAGACTATTTGGCTTGGGGGTCGAGTGATGACCTGCAGCTCCTAGTATGACAGGTTCAATCCCCACAGAACAAATGTGTAGGTATACCATAGGTTTTCTTTTGAGGCTAGGTGGTATGGTACGTATTGATTGTGAATCTTATATTATCATGTTAGTGAGGTACGAACAAGTCTCGTTCTGTTGTCTGACATTTTGTTGTCTTGGAAAATATAATCCATTTGCTAATAATAGCACATGCGTATTATCAGTCCGTATCCCTATCAGTTTTCGCACTCAAGATAATAATGTTTTGCTGGCTTTTGCTGGTAATACCGTAAAATGACTCTATATATCTATAATCTATTGTTACGCAACTTATTGCTTGCATCAAAATTGATAAACTAACTGCTACAATAAAATATTATTAACGCTGCTTGCACGACATATTTAGACTTCAGCTTCTCATCGGCCTATAAAAAATCGTATCACGCGGTTTGACCGCGATGAACTCTTAAAATAATGAACCAAAGAATTTAATGAAATTTTGCACACTGTGTGCAGTTTGGTCCAACTTTAGAGATAGGATAGCCTTAATCTCCATTAATTACATTTTATAATATAAATCAACGTATTATAACTAAGCCACAGCAACGCGTAGGCGGATCTACTACTAAATATAATAAAATATATTTGTCTTCCTAAGCAAAGATTATTACAAAATAGTATGAATTTCCATGGTTTTTGTTCGATATAGTTTAATACATATTACAGGATCTATCGCTTATCGCTAAGCCCCTGATGAATATAATATCTCATAGAATCACCCACAATTTAATTCTAATTGTCATATACCAAATATATTTATTGTTAGGAATTCACCGTTAAATACAATTGGAGGTCTTCTTCTTCTTCCTAAGTATGGCAATCAATCCCTTCAGGGACTATTTTTGCCAGTGTCGAGTGTTAGAGAATTTTCATGTTGCAAAATTTCTCGTGTTTGCCGCATTAAAATGCCTAGTGTCATGCATTCTAACGCCCAATGGAGTTTCTGGAGACAACCCACGGCAGTAGCAAATCGTAACACGCCTTTAGATTAGAGGTAACCTATTGACCAAAATGATAAATCACTTAACCCAAAAGTCGTATTATGGCATTATTTCCAATGTTCCTATAAATCAGTCACTAAATGAAACTTTACTGCACATATCGACACCAAAAATACACATTAAAGATCACTATAACACAATTTACGACACACTGGAAAAAATCTCAACCGCTCCGCCTGATTCCCGCCAAAAACTCCCATTCCCAATTGGAGGTCATTGTTAGCTTTAATTAGATACCCAATCAAAGTGTATGAGTCTATTCCTTAGAGTTTTCTTTTTTGTAGTCATTTATTTATTTTCCAATATGGAATGGGGTTTTAATAAAAATAATACATACATTTATTTTTACATGTAGTGTTGTGTTTCTGCGGTAAGTAAGGCTGCTAGTGTTTCACGAGGATGTGCTGCACTAAGTAGTAATGCTGCTAGCACCGTGAGTCCTCATCGACAACAGTGTTGGCAACGTGTTAGTGGTACCCTTGTTCTTGCTAGCGGCTATGATGACAACTTACCATTAAGTCGAACGTACGCTTGTGTGACACCTTATTGGTATAAAAACAATATTCGACAATCTCTTTATACATGCCCTCCATTTCTGAATATTCGATACCATTCAATTATAATTATAATCAGTAATTTGATCTAGACAGACAGGCTTCTGCGGCTTCTATAAAAAAAAATTGTTGAACTTTATTTTTCTACTAGATACATGATGATCATGCATCGACATATATATCTACAATTTAATCCATGTATATAGATGATAATGTAATCAAGGTATATAGAGCAATATTCAAAGGTTATAATTATAGAACATACAAACTCGTAGGTGCAATATTATAATGACGAGATTTAATCTTTAACTATATAGTTAAATTAAATGTTCTAACAGTTTTTTTCTGTCATTATAACTTTCGGACTATTTTACATCATAAGATTTAATTGCTCACCCGAGAGTTATATACGTACGTAGTTCAGACGTACGTAGCGTTGTATTTAGGATTCCGCTCCGTTTATGACCACCATCGTTGCATAGTAACGAACAACTCAAATAATATTGTTTGGTAGAATTTCGGGTCAGTTTATTTGTTCTTACTCGACCGTGTGCTGCCAATATTATTGCTACAGTAAACATTAAAACACAGCTAACAATACATTCTGTTTCTGGCAGACTTAAAAGACTTAATTTTAGATACTATTTCTAAGCGTAAGATATAATTGCTTTACAATACAACTTTTATAATCGTGTCCTTAATAATGTGGAAACAGAATAACGCTTAGGGCTACTACAACCTAGTTGGCTTTGGAGTCCTGCGACAATGAAGTTTGCTAGACTTCGTTCAAAAAGACATTACTGTAGGGTTTGTAGGAAGAGTCAACGTTGCATACCCATTATACTATAACCACAGGCATAATTTGTAAAATATTCAAAACTTACTAGAAACCAGTACTCAAACAATAGGATTGATTTTTTTTTTCATTTCTGTAGTTGCCTAGATCACCCTCACTATAAATACAAGCAAACACATGTTAACTCTTTGTATAAACATTATTATTTCTTTCTTATATTATTTCTCTCTTATAGGGCCTCTATAGATTTTCTACGAAATAGGGCACCGCGTGAGTCGACCAGCGAACAGTTATAATCATGCGGCATGCGGACGGAGCGTAAACAACTGCTCATGTGGCGTAAACAAGTGCATTAGGTACCTTCATGCCAGCCACTTTATTACCCAAACGAGCAAAAGTTATTGGTCGGTCTCGAAAATCCAGTACTAAAATCGCAATGACATCTAATCTAGTCAAGATAGCTTCTTAAACTTTACATATACATAGAATAACAAATGCCAATAAAACGATGCTTATTTCAATAACACATTTATTCTCGTGTATTTACAAAACAATACATTGTAACATACATTAAGTAGGTACTACAATACCTACAACCCTGTTAAATAAATTCAAACTATAGATAAATACCTGTTTCTTTACGTTATTTTATGACACTACATAGGCTTAAAAGGACGCAAGCTATCGTATTTAATATTAATTCACTATATCTAGTATTAAGTTTGGTATAAAAATAATTTAAAACATAGTCGAGACTACATCACAGGTAATTTAATATGGCCTGACGATAAAATCAAACAAAATAACAATAATATTTCAACATTAAATATATTATATATTTGTGTAATATAAGTAAAAGATCTTGCAAATATTTTCTTGATTAAGATACGATACGGCCATTAAGCTGTCTCATAATAACACTTTAAAAATATTAATACAAATACTTTTCCAGGAGTGGTCAGAAAAACATATCACAATGAACAGATATCATATTGGGTATTTTAACATTCATGTTAAATTTAATAGTACACGCGGCTGGCATACTGAGATCTTAAAATTGTCAAAACAAATGCCTGATAATAATGCATATAGATTGATATAAGTTTTACGAAGTATATTATCTACTCTGAGATATAAGTTCGCTGGACACATTTATTTTAAAGTTTACATAGTGTATCAAAAGATGGCGTTAGGAGTTCCAAAATTTAGGCACTGACGTAAATACATACATATTTACGAGTTATGTATAACGATAACTAGGTATCACTTATAAAGAAGTGATAAAAAGTACTTACATTTAATTAACACTAGTGTTTAAAAATCACAAACATTAGTCGTGTCGTTCTCGAGGGTCGACACACTCTATGCTAAGTAAGAACTTATATTATTTGCACTAGAAAGCATTGGAATTGCATGCGTGATTATAATTAAATGATAAATACATATTTTTCTAATAGTGTGAATCCTCTCGGTAGATATATTTTATCTCTACCGAATATTTACCTGTAATCTAAACAGAAACGAATAACCCTACAATACTAGCGTTACAATAGTTTTTTTTCTATGTATGACACATAATATAATTGCTAAACATAGAAAGGGTTCCATTTCTGTTCAGGCTCCACGAAGTAAACAAAAAACAAATACTAGAGACTATATATCTGAGACATAACGGATATGTTCATCACATCACACAGATCCTTTGTAAATGCACACTCAATAAAAGATACCATTACACTCGAAATTCGCATTTCACATACATAACTTTCAACGGACTGAATTTGTCCTGAACTTAAATAATTGTCATCAATGAATGAATGAAAACATAATAAAAAAAAGTTAAGAATTTTTCGAGTGAGTTCGGTGTTCTGAATATCGCTCTTCCGCAATTAATGTCGTCATATCATCGGTATAAGCAAGTCAATGACAATTGGAAAATGGAAGTAAACTGTTTTTAAAAAGTCATAATTGAACAATCGTATTACATCAAATTTCACTCTCCAATACCCTTATCGTATAGTTTCTACTAACCCTCTAACAAAGGCATTCAATCCAACAGTCTCAGTAATGTTCTTCTATTCTACTGAAGGACGGTTTTTAAGCCAACAAGTTTCCTGGCTGCAAATTTTGATATTTGATAAATAAAGTTATGATATTTCTTAATGCATGTTTAGAATAGTTCAAATAAAGAACATTGCTACCAATATTTACATAAAATCTTTTTCTTTTCCGCCTCGCTATCAGATTAATTAAATTATTAACTATTAATTTAGTGGACATGACCGTTAGTGGAACGGTAAGGCTATCAAAAGTTGGCGAACATCTTGAGTTCGTCGGGGTCCAGAGCCCGCACTGCTTTCCAGTCAGTCTCCGGGTACTCGTCGAAGTTGGACGTGTCGCCTTCGTAGGACACTGACGGCATTATTGGTGGCTGTCAACAAAATATACTTATTCGAGAAAATGTACCGACGTATGTTTGTTTAGGTTTAATTTGGTTAACTTAGCGTAGAAATAGTACAGGCGTTTTAATGTCATTTTTGCCTTATACATATTTTTGTTCTGTTACTTTTACGTTTGTTTTTAAAAAAAATACGAGAGAACAGAGTTTGCAACTTACAACTATATTGCAACTGAAATAATATTTTCATTAAATACTATGCCTAAGTGAATATTCAATTACGGAGAAAAAAATCTTTTCAAGTCTTATTAAAAATCGAACCTGTAATTTTTTCAGGAAGACATCAGCCCAGTCTAAGTGTTTGAACCACCGGTGCCTTTTGACATCTTCTGAGCCACACTGTAACGAAATAACACATAGTTTAAGTAAACATAACGCATTCTATAGATATAACGATTAGCTTGATAAAATGAAACTTCCAATCGGTTGCTATGAATGTAACATCAATCAATCAATCAATACCACTGTAGCGAAGTTTTAAACAATCGGTCAGACTGATTTGACTACGAATACAACGATACATATGTTGTGGGAAGCCGAAATTAGAGCATTATTGTTATTATCTGCAATGAGGGCATAAATTGTTGGATTTAGCTTTAGAAGTGCAAAATGGAGAGTAATTTATGAGGTTCCACGGCGATGCCAAGCGGGCCACTCGCTAGTATCACCGAATAGACCACGACAAACTCTCCTAATTCCAGAAGCTTTCTTTACGTCTTCTGATGTATATTATTAGGCGAGTAACAGCGTTGTACAAGGTTCACAACACTTTAGCTTCTGATTCATTAAAATTTCCCGACTCAATCTAAATGGGCTCTTTGAACCTTAGAATATTGCAAGCCAGTGGAATCTGAGTCACAGACAAACACAATGTATCGATTAGCTATCAAGCTGTGTCGATAGGATGGAGTTCCATTCGGTTTATAGGAGTAGCGAATCGAAACGCACCGTGCAAGTCACCGTGAATAACGAGTGCCGCAATTTTCTAGTGGTTGATGTATTCGTATTGCCGTCGCCAGTGTCGCGGACAGCGGTCGTTTGATGTCGCCGCCGGACACCTGACTGATGGCTTTCTAAACATCTCGGCGACATCGCCTCAAAAAGCCCAGAGAAAACTACCAACAACTAACTGCAGTGATTTAAAAATAAACAAGCCGTGTGATACTCTCCACTCGTTACAAGTCGCGTTTCCAACCGATTTCTTATTTCCAATATGGCAAAACGACATTTCAGAACATAGATTTTTCCCTAGGTTCCGTATTACGATTGTTTGAAATGATGTGGTCAATTTTAAACTAATTAGGTCTCTTAGAATCAGGGATGTTTTGAAATATTTATTTAATAATGAATTTAAACCTTTCCAGATCCTTTACTGGAAAACCTAACTTTATAGATTTTCCATGGTCACATAATACAGGTTCAACAGAATTCGCTATTATCGAAAGTTGTTCTGAGATCGTTTATATAAATGTCCGTAACCAAAGATTGGCGTCCAATTATAATGGACTGGGCCTGGCCCGATGTGGACCGCGACTGTTACGAATTACGCAGCGTAAACATAGACTGAACAGACGCTGGCCTGGTGCCTAGAATTTAATTTATAACTAACTATTTTCTAAGACTGTAACGCCCGTAAGAATCCAATATATATTTTTTGTGCTTTGACAACGAACCACGTAGATTGTTTGTGCGGTTGCAGCCAAAACTGACGTTACTATAACACTGACGATACAGAAAAATATCAGATAATTTGTTTTAATTGCGCACAGCTGAACACTAACTGCGCATTTCATAATTCAAGTTTATGATACTTTGTTATAGTAACTAAAATTATAGTTCACTTTTTGATACAATCACGAATGCAAATAAATATCTTTTGCATACATATTGTCAGGAATAAGATTAGATTTATATATGGAAGCAGCTGGATGACTGCCAACTTAAATTTTCCAACAAAGTATTTTTTTTATTTAACATCCACTCAAATTAACTCTTCTTTTCTCAAGGGGGTTTTTGCGGACGCATCTTTGGAACTAGCAATAAATTACATAGTACTCTTGCTAAAGAAACAGTCTTCATTTGTATAGCTTAAAACAAAGGTACATTAACAATATTCTATATTGAATCCACAAAATTACCAACATCGTATATATATATTCGCGAGTTGTAGTTTTATAATGTTATCGTACTCGGTTCAAGCGCAAGGTAATTATTTTAATCTTTCCATCTCACACTACCATGTCTCCGTGTTCTTCGTCCCTACAAAACATGTCATCGTAATTTAAACTAACAAAAAAATATTGACGTCAGTCGTAAATTTAACATAAAAGAAATAAAAAATATACGTCAGTCGTTGCAAAACAACTCCGTTATTATGTTTGGTTAAGTAAGTACTATATTTAAGACATTGCATACTTGCAAAACCATTTTTTATTTGCGTTTACTAACTAACAGTACAGTCGATGTTCAATTGGATGAAGATTGGCTTACAGTTTTGGCTAATGCACTTAGAACAATCGGTAAAGAAAGTAAGAAAAAAATGTTACTGTTAATGCTACCGACAGCCTGGTACATGCTACTGCTGGGCAAAGGCCTCCTTTCATAACAATATTAAATGTCTTTAATATTGTTATTGATCATATTATCTAGTGTGATGTATATTTTTATGGGACTATGAATAATAAAGACAGGCAGGGCGATTTGGGATTTCCCGTGGGTTTTCCAATTTAAATTGGAGCCGCCCGACTGGGGACTGTACCTCCACCTTACAGAAGACCGCAGTGAAATAACACTACTTGATGTGGTATTGTTTTTCTGCGGTAAGTAAGGTTGCCAGTACCCCACGAGGATACGCTGGGCTACTAGTAATGCTGCTAGCAGAGTGAGTCCTCATCAACAACATGGTTGGCAACCCGTTAGTAATACCCCTAGTATTGCTAGCGGCTATAGGCTACGGTGACTGCTTGCCATCAGGTGGTCCGTACGCTTGTGTGCCACTTTAGTAGTATTAAAAAATATTACAGTGATGAATAAGTTGAAATTTACCTTCATGTTCCCTAGTCGTTTGGTCCGGTCTTGCACCAGTAGCTTCTTAATGATATCCTTTGCTACGGGGTCCAAGTGTCGCGGCCACTCCACGCGACCGTTCAGAATCTTCTCATAGATTCCAAAGGGGTTGTCGTCGTAGAACGGGGGATACCCGACCAGCATCTCGTATATCAGCACCCCTAGAATATTGGTAAGGGTTTATTAGAGGGGTTTGTTTGTGACCATCAGTACCTAAGCACTATGTACTCTCTATAAAAACAATGCTTGAGAAAGGACAGAGCTTAGGATAACTTGTGGAAATACAATCTTGGGAAAATTCATGAATAATAAAATGTCCGTATTTTTTATAATCGTCTATTGCCATAATTAATACATTTAGCTTCATCAAACCAACGGTATATAGGTACTACTTTAGATTAGACCACCATTCCTGCGATTCCTGGGAATTACCTATTACTTTGGACCATACTTCCTGCGAATTACTTATTACTTCCATGACGAAGATATTAAGTTTCCACATTTTGTCAACATTATGATAAAGGTCAAAGTAACGTCTTAGTTATTAATGTGATAATAAAGATGATATATTTATGACGTTCAATATCATCTATGACTTACAGGATTATTTCGAAAGTAGAGAAATTGATGATTTATTTGCAATAAACATTCCATCGGATGTGTCTAGACGTAAAAATATTAAGAGTTATAAATTATATTTATTGCAGGCTAACAATGTATTACTAATCAATATTATATAAATATATTGGTTGGTCTGACACAAATTGCCTTTAAAAAAATTGTTTGCTTTTGGTTCGGTACATAAGAATGCGAGGCTTGTAATAAATACTAAGAAGGAGAAAAATTCTCTGTTTATTAATTAGGTGTAGATATAATGATATATCATCACAATACATGACAAACGTATTGATTCTGTTTGTTGTAATTCTTTTTCATATAACCTCAGAGTAGATAATATACTACGTATATAACAATGATTAGAATCGAGAAATTAGATCGAGATACACAAAAACAATAAAAAATATTTTAAAGTGGAACAAGTTGGATACAGTTAGTATTTGCATTAACATAAATATTCCGGTAGAGCTCCATAAACGGTGCTCACTTTTAGAAAACGATGTTTAATTCATTTTGTTTTCTCAAAATGGTTAGGATTTATCATCATTATTTTTGCATTTGTATAATTAAATGCATTTTAGCATTTATTAGGTGGTTTTATTTGTGGTCGGTTTAAGTTATTTGTTTTGTAATTAATTGCTTACTTTCGTTCGAAATAAAAACGCACACAAAGAGAATCTTACCAAGTGCCCACCAGTCGACTGCTTTGTTGTGTCCTTTGCTTTGTATAATCTCTGGTGCCAAGTACTCAGGGGTGCCACATAGGGTCCACGTGCGATCTGTAAGTTTCTTAGCGAATCCAAAGTCTGTGATTTTTAAATGTCCGTCTTTGGCAAGTAGGAGATTCTCCGGTTTTAGATCCCGGTACACAATATTCCGGGCGTGAAGATACTCCAGGGCGGATACGATCTCGGCTGCGTAGAAGTTACCTGGAGCAAAGGTAATAACTTAACATACAAAGCCTTCTTTAAATGAAATATGTATGGAATGCCAAAGGAGACCTAGAAAATGGGGACGTAGTTTTATTTTGTTTAATATTTGCATAATTTAAGACATTTTTTTATTATATTGTTAGCAGTGGTTGCCTTGTGGTAGAAGCCTGTCATCTGATGGGCCCAAATTTAAACCCCAGCCTGTACCAATGAGTTTTCTAAGCATAAGAACAGTGAATAATCACACCACGACCTTAAAAAGAGAGGTAGGACGAATAGGGATCTCCCGTGGATATTCCCATTAAAATAGGAGGCGCCCGCCTGGAGACTGTACCTCCACCAGACAGAAGACCGCAGCCAATAAAACTACTTTGATGTAGTGTTGTGCTTCTGCAGTGAGTAAGGCTGCCAGTGCTACACGAGGATACGCTAGCTAGGATAGACTAGCTTTTTCTCCGCGAATTCGCACGCATAGCCTTCCTTAACTAATGGATTATCCCACCCAAAATTATTGTTTCAATTCCGATATTTCCAACCTGTAGTTCCTGAGATAAGCGCGTTCAAACAAATGAACAAACTCTTCAGCTTTATAATATAAATGTTTTGATTTTTAAGTTAAATTTTAACATCAACTTATCAAGGGAGACGGTAATTTTTCGTGCAATGTTGTATTTAAGGAATTAACGTTCGTTTACCCCTGTCATCAGGCGGGTAATTTGTGTTAACAATTTGTTTTTTTATAGATTAAAGTATTGATTTTATAAAACACTGCAAGCAGCCGTCTCATAAATAAGATACATGTTTGTTAATTTTCTTTGTCGAAACTTGTACAGATGCAGCTTGTCTGGGAATCAAAAGCCTGCTGTTTTGTATGTAGTCATATATATATTTAGGACTTAGTTATTAAACTTATAAAGCTTGTTTTATGTATTTTTAACTGTAGGTCCTTAATTACATAGCGTAACGTGAGCGGTAGAAACTACATCCCATTCTAACGAACGAATACGAAATACTTCTTACAAATAAATATTTCTCTCGCTTAGCAAAATAACAATGCAGTTTTTTTTTAAACTGGACGGTCTTAAATGGGAAGTACTGTAGATGAGCCAAGTTTAGCAAGAGTCAGCGTACAATACGAAACTCGATGAGATCGTAATACTCGTAAATAGCCGCACGGAAGTTAACTTTGTACACGGCACGAATACACATATATTTTAGTATAGCTCATCATATTTATCGATGTTTACTTATCTACTAACAAACTTATCATAAAATCAGTGAACTTTTGTGTACTTACTTACATTGTAAAAACTGGTATTAAGATTTATGTTACGAAAACTTGCTCTAGATTTATAAGCTTATGATATGAACACTATACATTATTTATTTCTATGTCTATCTATCCGATGTTTTGTTTTCAACAGTATCTGTGTCTTTGATCGAACATTTATTTAAGTTTTTATAACAATTTTCTATGAGTCCTTTATAAATTTTAGTAGGTAAGTAAGTAAGTGGAAATATTTAAGAGCACTATTGTCCGAGCACTTTCCTTTGAGAATAAACTGTTTACTAATGTTATGACAACAGCGCCATGATATAGATCGACATCTCTAACACGTTTACGATGATCTCGTGCGAAAAACATGAAGTCACAAAATTCAGTGCATTATTTTAAAGGTTGATTTACTTTAGAAATATGTGCAAGAAATTTTAATTTAGATTTCATAATTTTAATGTATTTCTTTTTTCGAAAATTTCATTTTATTGCACTGTATAAAATAATGAATGAACAGGTACATATAAGTATCCACTCACTCGTAAAAGACGTGCCTAAGTTAAAGATTACGCCATAATCTATGAAAAAAAACAGAGTTCGATGCAGGATTAGTAAAGCGTTTATTTTCGTATTCGTAAAGTCAATGCCAGCGGGATGAGCTTGGGCGACACTTTGCGGTCACAGATACTATAATATATACCTACTTACATCATATTTATATTAATAGTGTCGGGCGACATGAGTGTCGGTCGTAGCCCGCTGTATGGCTACGCTACGTCCACGACAGACTTAAATCAACTGATATCTACGTCCGGTACAAGAAAATTAAAACATACACATGTTAATCTCTTTTCAACTA
Organism: Falcaria lacertinaria; assembly: GCA_951449985.1. Taxonomy (NCBI): domain Eukaryota; kingdom Metazoa; phylum Arthropoda; class Insecta; order Lepidoptera; family Drepanidae; genus Falcaria; species Falcaria lacertinaria. Next base: position 4,917,577 of record OX602110.1, read on the forward strand.
CGCACTCACGTACCAGACGTTTCAGACGTGCCGTGTACACCTTTATCTAATTCGGGCATGTCTATTAAAGTTAGCCGACAAGACTTATGGATTTGAAATATAATTGTAAGGTCAACGACTTAGTAGTGGGCGACCCGGCGCCAAACGGAGCTATGTACGGTGGCCATCATCAACGCTGGCGTCGCATGACATCATGCTATCCTATCTAACCACCCGAGGACATGCAACCAAAGGATCCATTTTACAATATCCATTATTCGAAAGCACAGAACAAACAGAGTAACATTATCCTACACACAGATATAATGTGCAAAGAAACGGAACCGGGACGCACGTCACTTAAGTAACCCGAAATTATCACAATAATGTGTTCCTGGAGAAATGTAATTTGGTACGGACAGGCATTCATTTTATTATTGGCTGACAGCCGACTACTGGGTTCTCACTGAAAGCAGCAAACCAATATTTGATGACTTGAAAAAATTTTGAAGTCTCAGAAAAGTGTGTCCACTCTTTAAAACGCATATTTCTTATTTGCTCGTTGATTGACAGAAAAATATATCTAATTATATTTTATTTACTCAGTGCAACTTGTTATGTTTATAGTATAATACTTAAGAAAACCCTTCCAATATACGTCACAAGGATAATCATACTATTACATATTGCACATAGGTTTTAAAAAAATATTAAATACTTCATTTTAGGGTGTCGGTATTAATTTGCGGCTATTAAATATAAATTAAGACACTTTAGCGATATATATCTCGTTCAAAAATGATTACTTCCACAAATGTTGATTTTACCGTTAAAACATAATATGTAAATAATATAAAATTCGAACGAGCTAAGGAGAGCGCAGGCGCGGGCGTCACGTTGTCTGGCGCGAGAGCCGCCGATCGCAAACACCAATTTTATTATCGGTTACAGCGGGTCGACACTGCTGTAACCGTAAAACAACGTCATTCGCATCGTTGCCCAAATGTAACAAACCTTACTGGCTGGAGATGTAGTAAGTAGTGGGTAATTATTGTTTAATATACGACCGGACGCCGGTTAGCGTCCGTCACGGGACGTCATGGAGCCCACATGATAAGCTATTTATGTCTTGTCTTGTCCATTCTCCAGTAACACGAGGAGTTTGCAAGATTTTTAGATTCTGTGTCGTATTTTTATGTAGGTATAAACGACATGTTTTGAGAACAGCTGTTTTTAATTTAAGCATTTAATTCTGTATATATGTAATAATAAAATATGTTTACTTGCCAGCTATTTTCATGAGCTTTTATCCACGTGGACTAACTAGCGTAAGCTGATTCTTCAATAAATAGGAGAAATAACGGTGCCGTACGATAGTCATTTATTTATGACGATAGTCGTTTTTATGGTATTGATTTTATTTTGGGAACATTTTGTCTGATATAAATATATACGGAGACAAAGTCGCGGACGAAACTAGTATTGTTAATAAATGCAAGTGTTTAAATTAATTAATTCCTACCCACATACCACGCTACCCAACGCGCATCTATTTCGAGGTTTAAATAGATTGTGTTGTGCGTTTATATTTTATTACATCAATTAATTCGAAACATCTCGCCAAATGCACTAACACAATCTAGTGCGTATCGTACCTTGAGATAAGCACAAATTGGCACAATACGCACGCGTGTGTGTCACCCACACTAGAAAAGAACAACATATACACGCGTTTGCTTTCTATAATCTGTTTGATAAAGCTATTGTTTTGTTCTTAAGCTAATAAACTACTCCATAGTTTAATTTGTTAGGACTCATTTACTTCAAATTCCAAATACTTTTAAAAGAGCAAAATTGTGCCACCTCTGTACATAGACTACTAGTCATTGGTAGGGTTAAAATGGATAAAATTGGAAAACATCTGTCGTGTTTTCATTAATCTGAGTAATTTATAGGATAGTCAACCACTCTTTTGCTACATGTTGTCAAAATATGCTTCAAAGAGGACTAAGGTGTTTTTGTCACGAAACTATAGTGGACTCTATCTTACAGACGTAATGTTCAAAATTGATTTCTCAGTAGTAAGTGATGTGATAAAAACCGGTAAAGAAGTGGACATCGTAGGTGATTACCAAACATCGTGCGCACGAGTCGGCACGGGCGGCGCGCCCGCCTGTGTTCTCCTGGCACTGCTCCAAGGCTTATTTATTTATTGCGCTCCAGTTTATTTATTTACATTTATCGATAGGTTAAAATACATCTTTTTGAAACAAGGAGAAATCAACTTATATTACTATTTTGATCACTTTAATCATACATGCAACAATAAGCGGTGCGTCACCCTTGGATATAGCTAAAGTTACGTGTCTCAAAAGATTTAAAATTATGTCAAGTGTTAATTCCAAGAACCTGACTGTGCGGGTGGTCTGCTCATTGGCCGTATACCTTACCACTTTTCAGATCGCAGTCAATCTGATGTAGTGTTTTTTCTGCAGTGACTAAGGTATCTAGACCACCACGAGAAAACGCTGTATGCTTTGTAAGGTAAAGCTGTTAGAACAATGAGTCCTCTCAACTCCAATATTATTAGAAGCGCTTCTATAGGCTGCGCTGTGCTATTATCAGGCCAAACGCTTCCGAGACAACTTCGTTGTAATAAATGAAGCTGCAGCTGGTCACAGTTAGTTAGTCTTAGAGGATATGTATATAGTTACCAATGCTATTGCTGAATCTGCCCGCGTTCCTCAGATAAGAGAAGAGCTCGCCGCCGCACACGTAGTCGAAAAGCATGTACAAGCAGGAGTCATCGTGCGTCCACCATCGCCTGCAAACAATCATCCTTATTCATTCATCTAATATATTAGTAGCATACGAGTAAAAAGGTTTTATTTGTTTCTATGTGATACGTAAGGTAATCCTGGAACTATACATAGTATATAGGAATAAAGCTAAAAAATATTTAGCTAGTAAAAAGCTACATACACTAGCACTAAATAATGGCTAGGTGGTATCTTATTTATATGCGGACAAAATCGCGTGCAGTCTACTTTATTATTATAAAGCTCAATTGCGAGGAACGCTCACCCTTCGCTACTTGTTTTTTAACTCAATTACAAATAATATAAAAATATACGGAAATGTTTTTTTTTTCTCAGCTAAGACATAGGTTCTCCAAGTAGGCAGTACCGCCCCCAGTGGCCGCTGAAGATTTATAGGGGGCGATTGAAACGTGTAATATTGGGCACTCAATCAGGGGGTGGTGGAAAGTATAACGAAATGTAAAATGACTTACTGAAAAGAAAAACAAATAAAAAAGAGATGTATTCGGGTATTTTTATTTTCTAAAGGGAACGGTACACCAAAAAATTGTAGTAACGCAGGTCTTAGGCATTCCCTGCACTGGTACTATTTGTATTTCATTAGTTGGACACCAAATCTTTTTTCCTTCCTCAATGATCACTGTAAAGCGTGAAAACTAGTAGGACTATCTCACTCTTTACTAAATCAAGTTCAAGGCAACTATCTAATACGAGCACATAATAATGACAACCTAGATTCGCATCTGTTGAGCTAATAACTGCACTTGTGTAGAAGCTTGCCAACTCAAAGCTATACGCTCTATATTTATTGGACCTATGTTACAAAACTCTTCGCCTATTTAACCTATCACCATCATATACATTATAACAATTTGCGTCTTACCTTATCTATATTATCAATCTATACTATATATTTCATTGATGGGATATAAAAACAACGCAAGAAAAAGTATTATAAATTTTAGCTTTTCCCGGTCGTCGGGCGATTAAGTTTACAAAAATACATTAGGGCAGGTATAAAGGATTTGAGCCACTCAATATATGGGTTATTATAAATGTGGACTACGGGTGAGTCGACTACCTACTACCCCTACAGGATAGAAGCATCCAACTTTCTCAATATCAGTTGCAATATCAGCAGGGGTGAATCGATTATCACGAATTTTTTTTCACATAACTGAAAATCCATAAATAAAGAAAATCGAACCCTGAATGACAAATCGCTATATATTATAATATATTTCACCACGACTTCGCCCGCGTAGCAATTATACAGCTCTGAGGAATAACGTAGCTCTCTACTGGTGAAAAAATTCAAAATCGGTTCAGTGGTGCAAGAGATTACTTCTTGTAAACAAACTCACAAACCTTTACCTCTATGTAATACTAGCTTTACATCGCTACTTCGCCCGTGTGCAATATACCTAATATATAGCCTATGCTACTCATTGATAATATAGCATTCTGTTGGTGAAATAATTTATTATTATCTATTATTATCAATCCATATTCCTTTTAAATGGCGCAATTACTTCACATTAGTCTGCCGTAAATAGCACACACTAAAAGGTTTAAAATTCAGCTGGCGGCGCGACTATAGGCCGTCGTTCCAGCCAGGCTTTATTCAAACAATATTTGCGTTCGATTTCTTTGGCACTGAACACTAAAATGTTCCAAATTCAAAAAGTGCGCGGAAACGATCATTCCGGCGAACTTATGCAGGCGTAAAAACTCATTACTGCCCGCTAAAAGTTTCTTGTAGAAAACACCACCTTTGGGCGCACTTAAAGGCGAAGGAAGTCGTCCTTTTGGAATAGGTGGAATGAAAAAAAAGTTCACTTTGAAGAAGAAACCAACTACCATAAATGCAAAAGTTTATGAAAAATTTACGACTAAAATGCTATTTCCCGAGAGAAATATCGGAACGCAAGTTGTAACCTAACCAGAAGAAAGTAACAAAATTGGCGGAATGCCGACTTGTGTTACTAGCATAATTGACGTGCGTCACATAAAAGCGTACCCATGCGAGTTAATTAAATCTGAGACGTTGTTCAATTGTAAACAGCTTTGTTATTATCAAGAGAAAGATATATATGTAGTTGGAGTAATACCAAAAATACGTCTTCACTCTCATGGTCAGTAAGCAAGCGTGACTATCACAAGTGTACTAACAGATTGACTACGAAGGGATGATTGATCTCGGAGAGAATGTTTTTCTCGTTCATGACGTGGTCGACTTGTTTCAGTCGAATGACGTCCGCCATCGACAGGATCTTCATAGCCAAATACTCATCCGCTGCCTTGTCGCGACACAAGCACACTCGACCGAATGTGCCCGTACCTGGAACAAATAAAAACACAATCGTCAATAATCATTATTTACATTGATCTCTCCCGTCAAGGTTAAGTAATCTAGGTGCTCTAAGGCGCAACAATAAAATGATTATTTCTATATTTAAGATAGTTTCAAGAAAGAGCATCTGAATATAATCCGAACAGTTATCACAATCTTAAGAATTTTATCAACCGGATACAAACAATTCCTTGAATTTTAATACATAACATGATGATGAGTCAAAGACGGAGATTCCCGTCTTTGTTAGATATATACATAACGTAATATATCGTTCCGATTTACCTGTATGTAGGCAAATGATAGGTTGCGTTCGCGGTGTGTAAACACTGAAAAACATATACACGTGAGCCAACCTCGCCAGAACTTGCGGCTTTTCTCCATCTTTCAATACGATGATTCACCACAACGGGGCCAGTTCAATGCATAATATTGCACTGTATTCTATAATTATTCATAATATTCGACAAATTAGCCGAAAACTGTGTACAGAAGTGCAATAATTAAACAACTGCATTCGAATGCGCAACCATTGCATTCGACTGCATTAATTAGAATCGGTTTACTTTATGAGCCTTAATGTAAGCTTCGTGCACCGATTCAATGAGCATATTATTCATTTAAACTCCGGTGTCACCTCGCTCTATTCCCGTAACATTTGAACTCGTAATTGACCCCAAGTTGAATCGACTTAAACGTGTAGGTTCACGAGAAGGCAATCAGTGTGGCAGGTAGCTAATGAACAATTTATATGCATCTAAGTGGTCACATCGGTATTCACACATATTTTATTTTATTTAAATGCATATTCACGAATTAATTAGAAAATATACCACAAACTGTTAATGAACTTGAATAACGGCAATTTAAATAAGTTTATGTCAACGCAGATATGTCATATACATACATTCTAGTTCACCCGAATATACTACAACGTCATAACAATTGAACAATAATATTATACCCGTAGCGTATCCATGTAACTTAAACTTAACCAAGATAAATCAGGTAATTTTTAATCTGTCTTTGATATGAAAACTCTAAGGTGCCCTTAACTTACACCATATCAAATAAAGTTTACGAAATACATGAGATTCATAAACTTTTTCTTCGTATACTTTCCTTATTATGAGTCATCTTCTTATGATTGTGACACAACTTTTATTTTAGATACGCTATAAACTGTTATATTTTATGACAGTGCTCAGTACGCGGCCCTGGAGGAACCTCTCCCTTACCTTGGTTTTATCTATAACTATGAATGTTTCTTATCTGTCACCTTGCATAAGGTTCCTATTCAAACAGAGAAAGTTATTAAAATATGTATGAATTCAGAATCTTTCCACTCGCTGAAATGTTTTCTGGAAGATTAAACATGCTCGAATTTTAAACATGCTCGAATTTTAAACAGCTATAAATATATTTTTCCGCCCAAATTCGATAGTTGATGCAACGTATATAACGTAGATATGTAACACATGCAATAAATTGTACTTCCAGGTAAGATTTGATAGTAGTAGTCTCGTAATACACGTAAGGGCAATATTTTGCTTAGACCTTCATGTTGTCAAGGTTTTTTTTTTTTATTTCTGAGGTCGACAGACTGATTGTACATTCGTTGAAAAATAACAACATAAATCAATCATCTTATTTCTCCGTACACCCGTCTTGTATACATCACCATTTTTTTAACACCACTAAGGAGGCACACAAGCGTTCGGCACATCTGATGGTAAGCAGTCACTGTAGCCTATTATAGCCGCTAGCAATACCAGGAGTATCACCAAGGGTATCACTAACGTTGGCAACTCACTGTGCTAAAAGCATTGTTGAAGCAAAGTAATGTTATTAGACTGCGGTCTTCCGGCAGGTGGAGGTTCAGTCCTCAACCGGGCGGCTACCTACCTCTCTTTTTAAGCTCATGAAATGATTAATCACTATAAATAAAATTTGAAAAACTCATTGGTCCAGGTGGCCGGGATTTGAACCTGGGCCCACGGCGTTGCTTCAACCACACTGCCACCACGGCTTTCTATATTTCATTCATATATATTCCAGTCATAATATTAAGTGGAGTTTTTGGAGGAGAGGATTATTGTAACCGTTTACGCGGAGTGATAAGTAAGGTAAGACCTTATTTACCGAGTTTGAGATTTCGACGTCAAGGAAAGTGTACAAGCCGATAACAATAAACATTTGATTTAACATCTTGTGAAGAGCATATGTAAATACATATGACCCATTTTCTCTTCTCGTAAAGTAGAATCAGAATGTCGTTGCCATTAGATACGAGTATCATGTATATCATGCGGAGATCAATAATCTCCGCAAGTAGGGAGGTAAACTACGAATGAATGCCTTCCAGAACGTATCAATATTGAAAACAATTATACTACCAAGATGTCTAATATTTCTTTGAGTTTGAATATTTATTTACTATCAGAAATCATAGTAAAAGTAAATAAATACATGCGATTAATAGCCATTGGCAAACTGCTTTAATCCAGTAATAGCCAGGGTCTACACGAATAACCGCCGAACAGTTTCTCACTGCGCTAGAAATAGTATGCCCTACAAATCCTACAATACATTATTGATACAAGAGGTATCTACTAAATTTGGGTTAGAGGCCAGGCGTAGCCGACCCAATATATTTGTTATTAACCAAACCTTACTTTGCGAAACACTTGTTAATTTGAGACGGCCCGGCGTGTCGACACGACAGCTTCTCATGGGTTTCCTCACTCTACTTTATTCCTGTGGCGCGTTGCGCAAGCGCACTGATCGTCAGTCAGTGATCTCTACGGAGAGCCTGCAAAGATATCTGTTATATGTCACAAAAACATTAAAGCTTTTCATCCAGTCGATAGTGAAAAAAAATATGTTATTGTACTTACAAACCTATCTTATATATAGCTCTTAAATTATTCGCAACAAATATTTGATCTGCTCAGTGATACCTAATACGGATATAAATATCTTAGTCGATAAAAGGTTTTCACACCCGTTATCTGGATATTTTAATACTATTGTCAGACACTTCAAGTATTTCATCATCCATAACTCACACCTTGTCATACATGTACTTAGTATTGAACCATGCTCTCAATTTACTACGAAATAATGTTTCCACATTCATCGAGCCTACTAATTCACACCGAGCCGATGGCTCATTCACCTTCGTATTAAGGGTAGGATAAGCTTAGGCTATAGTTATACTGATCATTATCAAAAATCATTGATTCAGTTTAGGCCCTTATAAAGTACCTACTTATGAAGGTCAACTTTACCACTGACTCGGAAACAATATATATATCACGTACCTATGTAAAGATGAAAAAGAAATGCTATGTTGATTTGGATATAAAGGCAGAATGAGTGAGTGTAATAATCATCATAAGGCCTTACATCTATGAAAGATTATTTAAATGAAAAAAGAGTGTACAGTGTAAAAGAGTGTAATAAAAGACTGTCAAAAATATATACAGACAGTGCGAATGTCAAGTAAAGCCAAGTTCTAACTTTCTAGATCAAGTTACCTAAGTACTTAATGATGAAAGGTAAAGAGCCTGTACCGAGGGCATGTATTAAGAGATTGTAGACTTTAAAAGAAGCAAAATTCGTGTGCAAGTCAAGATTGAAATAGCGCTCTCTACTCTCTGCCTACCCCGTGACGGACCTGGCGTGATTATAAACTATGTATCGTTATTGTTCATAATTTGAATTCTAAAATTTACGTCTAAAATAATTAGTTACAAGCTTTTACTAGCCCTTAATAAACGAATATATATTTTACTTCAGATAGATGTTTAGTCGATCTATTGCAGGTGAATATAATAAATATGCGTCGGAAGGTATGTTTTATTAACACACGGACATAACAGCAATAAAAGAGTGATCGATTCACTAGAGTGGAGTGGTGCCGTAGCAACACCGCACGCATGCAGTAGTAGCAATCAATCACACAGTATGTCTGCGGGATGATGGACTGATGGAAAACATGCTCGAAATAACTGTGAAATATATCGAAAACTGGCTGAACCAATGTACATTCCATACTGGTAACAATAACGCGTTATGGCAATTGTGCATTGACATCATTAATTGCAGTAAGTTTACGTATCGCTTTTTTTCAACTGTCAAAATAGACATCAATTAAACTATATTAAAATCATTTAGGTGACTTACTTTGAAAATTTGCGATTGTGATAATGGCGATCTCATGTTATTCTTACTTGCTTCAGATAAATTTCTCTTTACAGCGTAAACTACAGCTAGATTTTTTTGTATGTGGCATTGTCGTCGTGAGGAAAATATTAAAATCCACGTGTGACCTTTACATAATAGATATTCTATCACTCGATTACATATTCCAATTCTAGTGAAGGGCATTGGTAACCAGATGCGGAGTCGATCGCCTATCAAACCACTTTCACTGATTAACGCACTCGGTACTATTTGTACGTAGTATATTATCTACTGTGAGGTACTATACTGGGTTTTCAACTAGCTCTACGTCATACTACAGACAAATCGCATCATGAATCGAAGAACTCTCATCTCTCTCTCATTAATTTCGATAGTGAGTTCAAATTAACTTTTAACATGACCTCTCGAATAATTGAATGAAGGCAAGACATTAAAAAAACGTGAAGAGTGAATGCTGTGAGTGATGTAACGTTTATATTGATGCTACCTCCGTTATATCCGACATTAATTGCTCTAAAGAACATTTTAAATGATACAACTTACGATGAATATACAGGCTGTAACGGATCGATAGATAGTTACATATTTTTGGTTCTTTCAAATTGCCACATGATCGATCATGCATGGGCAACGGATATTGGAAAATTCGGACTTTTTTATTCATATAGTAATCAAAGTGATGTAATCGTTTTTACGATGTAATTTGAAGTTAAATGTGTAATTGTTTTCAATGTCCGTTGGCATATAATATTATGAATGTGGAAATGTGTGGAAATTCTAAACAACCTCATCCAATATGTCTATATATTGTTATATGGTTTCTTACATTAAACAGGGTTTATAGGTATTAGCTCAGAGTAGATAATATGGGTTGTTGTACATTTGCCACAAAGTAAATTCACCACATTTTGTAAACACCATACATTAGAAGTAAATTCGTCAGATATATTATATAATATACTATACTATCCGTATTAGATAGTGTTAGAAAAATGGTTAGAAAGTACCTATATACGTGATCGTACCTGAGAAATATATCATGTAGTTACTTCACAAATGAAATAAACGATTATTTTTATTATTATTATTATATGAAATAGACTCTGAGATAACCATCTGCAAAATTAGGTACAAGTAATGAATGTATGATTCACAATTCATATTATACTAACTACATTCCTAATATAAAACGTTTTCACCGTAGTGAAAACTTTTCACTGATTAGTATCTGTAATTCAGGTCGACCGATCGCAAATCCCACTTGACATGACCCGAGCCTAAAGGTTAAAAAATAATATTGAATTCACTCGTCCAAAGGCTTTAACTTCAAATGTTATGATGACTAATAATAAATAGCGAGTGAATCAGCCGACACGCACTCAATCATAGACGCACAAAAACGATCGACCTTGTCCCGTGTCGCGAGCAGTGGGCCGACCCAAAGCACTACCCATATCAATATCAAGGCTATGCGTACGATGTATATTTGACATTATCTCAACACTTCAGTAACCATAATTAAATGATATCACGTATTGCATTTCACAGAAACCAAACTAATTCCATCAAGTAGACGTGAACAATTTAATTTAGTTCCACTTCAAGTGAAGGTCGTTACATTGACTAAGTCCATGAGAGAGAGTGGATGCGAGTATTAACAAAATATACGGATATTGTGTATATTTCATACATTCGTTTATTACACACGTAGAGAGCGGGGAAACTATAAAATATAGGTTATTTGGGAAAGTGGTATCTAATGACGATATAAAAGTCTTGCGAAGTTCAATTTATCGATAATAACATGAAGCCACTCTATACCACGGGTGAAATTTACTCTATTCAACTGTTCGTAGCAACATAAAACCACAGAATATAACTAAAATGAAATGAAAGTAGAAATGCTGAAGGATCGTATCTTGATATCATACGTAAGTTTGCATTCCTGTGGTATGTAGGACCTAACGAATATCTCGTTCCTAAGACGTTGTGACACAGTCGGACCTGAATGCTGACCTGCCAAAGTCATTCCTTTAAACAAAAATATATTTTTTTTATATACTACTAACTTAAATCTCTGAGCTACTAAGGTGGCACGCTAGGGTACGGCCCACCTGATAGTAAACAGTCACAGTTGCCTATAGCCGCTATGGGTAATACCAGGGGTATCACTAACGCGTTGCCAACCCTGTTTTTGATGAGGACTTACTTTGCTAGCAGCATTTTACTACTAGCGCAGCTTATCCACGTGAAGAACTGGCAACCTTACTCACCAAAGTAACAACACTACATCAAAGTAGTGTTATTTCACTGCGGTCTTCTGTACGGTGATGGTACAGTGCTCAGCCGGGTGGCGTCAATTTTGATAGGAAAACCCATGGGAGGTTCCATTTGGCCCTACCTCTCTTTTTAAGCTCATGGTGTGATTAATCACTGTACTTAAGCTTAGAGAAACTCTTTGGTTCAGGCCGGGATTCGAACATGGGCCCATTAGATGACAGACCGTTACTTCAACCACAAGGCCATCACATAAAATGTGTGAGTAACGCCCCCTGCAAGCGTTCATTGGTTTCGGTCTTGCGCATCCTTACGACGTTACGATCATGCTGGGTGATGGGTAATGTTATAGATTTACATCTATTCGGCTTAAAAAATAATACTAATTCCTTTTTTTATTCCTTTTATATCAAAGAAAAACTACACTTACGTAAGAAAATCTATTTCTGAACTTTGATGGATTGTATTGCACTGCGAGCGCGAGTGTGTGTGTAAATGAGGCGTAATCATGAATCAACTACACCCGCGTATTATTAACAGGATTACATCAGTTCACGCATAAACCAACATGAACTAACTATCGTAAAATATCGTTCGATAAGCCTCAATTAAGGATGATGAGAATCTTTATTGCAGTTGTAAACCTGAATATTGTAGTAAAAACACATGAGTTAATCTCATTGAAAATATTTTAGTGTCCAAACATAAGGTGTATTTTGGGGTCAACGTTGCTCCGTTTTTGGTATATGTATAATGTACTACAAATAACATTATAGTACGCTAGCTTTTGACGCGACTTCCATGACGTCAAATAGGAAAGACATAGCCATAAAAATAATATAGCCCAAGGTACATGGAATAGTGTAGTAGCTTTCCATAACGGATTTCTTTTTAAATCGGTGTAATTAAGAGATTCCCACACAAACATACAAATGTTACCTCTTTATAATATAACATTATAGTTTAGTTTATAAATACAGAAACTCCTTAAAACCAGTTCTTCATTTTCATCTTGTGGACAGTTAAACGAGAGAGAAAACATTTTTTATGAAAAAAATAATTATTCAGTTAAATAGTGAGCGGAAGCGCCAAGCCTCAAGCAATTAACACATCATAGTGTTGAATGTCTAGAAAATAAATGATCACTTGCACGTTCTCCCCGTACTTTCCAAATCTTTCGTTGAGTCAGTTATTGACGCATGCGCACGCCCTTAGGTGCGTGGTACCTATTTCCAGTCAAATTGATGCTAACGTAAGATTGAGTTGCTGGTAGGTAAAATGACGCTTGACTTTTCAGCGTATATTAATTTACTTTTATTAAATCAATGGACATGTACTCATAAAATCCATAAACCTATTTCTATTCATCTCTATGACGTGACGTATACCCTGGAATCACGCCGGTGTTCGGACATTTCAAGCAAAAATAGAAAGCTTACGTTAGTAGTACCTTCAACTTGTGGACAGACGGCACACAGGAGCCAATAAACGCAGGAAGCGGAGTTGATGTCAAAAAATAAATGTGAACAATCTAGTGACTATTTTCAAAATATGACACGTAACGAAATATTTAAATACAAACAAAATGAATGAACTAAGTAATAAGATAAATAAGCTATGACTAATATAATTAGCGTCAGCAACGCGCAAGTGATGCCCTGATGTTGCAAGCCTCCATAGGCTACGCTAACCGTTTACCATCAGGCGGGCCGTATTCTTGTTTGCCACTTTAGTGGTATAAAATAATTAAACTAATTATAACATAGGTTTTATGTTTAGTAGATACTTATAAAGAAATCTATTTCCAAGTCCCCACTAATGTTAATGCCAGCCAATGTAACAAACAATGTAATGAGTCTGCCTGACAAATACGGTCCAGTCGTCTTCTACCCGAGATCACATTCACAGTTTCCAATCAAGAATTAATCATCCAGATAGAAAACAAGATTTGTAGGCGTTCGTACAGGCGGTGACGTCAGCACACAGCTGTTTCACACGCCGCGACAAGGACCTGACAGAAGCTTATTATTTTTATTCTAAGAAGCTTTTATTAATCTTCGGTCTCTAAATAAAGTTTTCAGTGACAACCATTAGGCCACGCCCAACAAACCTTCATCCGAAGGCAAACAAAAATATGGATTGCGATACGCTTGCTTGCGATATAAAAACCAAGATCAAGATTTGACGCATCAAGGCGTATCGTTAGGTTGACTTTGACTAGCTCTGTGACTCATTTAAAATAAAATCGAAGGGATTCAGACCAAATTGATCCACGTTTGTTCATCGTGCTTCCGACGATCTATTTCAACAGACCTTAAACAAAGTTGTGTCTAGACATGATAAATAATATATATTATTGAAATTCAAATAGGCACTCTGATCTGATCTACTCAATCTGATATATTCAAATTCATGTCATGCAGAGCAGACAACTGTTTAAAAAAAGAAACATAGATATGTAAGGTTAATAATAATGAGAAGTAAATAGAAAAAATACAACTTATGCAAGTCGTATATTGCATACGACTTGTCTTTACTTGACTTTGTCTGTTTTATGACCCGCAATGTTTTTTCTTGCTATCGTAAGACGAATGAACAACCAAACATTTCATTCATTTTTAACTCAACAAACAATAAGTATTAGATCAGAGAATTGGATAGACATATTGAAATAACAGAGGTTTTTACTGGTTTGATCCACTGCACTTTATTTATCTGAGACTGCATGGCTTATGCTTTATGTTCCTTGTAAGCTTCGTCTGGCATGTATAGGAATTAATAAAATGATACCGATAAACTGAATGTATAAACATATCATGAGTTTTATTTGGCTGGCCAGTTAGTGAGTCGTGTTACTGAACCAACAGACAGACTGTTGCTAAAGATATATAGTAACCAACCACTCCGTGTCAAGGCAGCACGTCAAAGCACTCCTTGTTGGACCAACTCCAAGGTGTCAAATCTACAGACCTATTCTTTAAATTTATGAATCAACTCAACGAACCCCATGTGCAATATATAAGTTCTTAATCAGACGAGTTTGAAATCACAAAACTCCATATGCAGTTATATGAAGCACGCATTGAGTAGAGAGTAAGAACTGAGAAGCATTGAGTTCAACGCGTGTTGAGCGTAAAATATACAAATAACAAAATCTTGTTACAAATGTTATAATCAATAAAAAAAAATGATCTCATATTTGAATTGTAATTAAATTCCCACAATATTGATGTAACAAAAAACCAGCGCAGGGCTCGATTTGTTTAACAAGTTGACTGCACACCAAACTGGCTTAACCAATATTTTGATCCAAAAATTTTTATCGCCTGCATTAACTTGTACACAGTAAAATAACAAAGTCGATACCTATGACACTCTTGTAGCGAAACATTTGATTAATCACCAAAAAAAACTTCCTTGGAAATATTATCATATTTTATTTGTGGTTGTTTAGTCACTCTGTTATATTTCGCTTCGACATCGAAACACTGTTTTCGAGGTTTCTTGTACTTTTTAAAGTATTTTATGTAAACATAAACAGCGTTTATTTCTAACACGACATAAAATTATTTTTTCTTAAAACTCGAGCAGACGCCATACTAAAATATTATTCATAAAGTACCAGGAAGACGAAACAGGAACAAGACCTTAGTAACCTTAGATTTTCTAAATCTGTTATCGTAATTTTATCTTGTTATTTCCTAGTTTTGTTCTAACCGTTACAGATCCTTGAAACAGACAATTAAAGCCACAGTGTTGTATTACCAAACCATTGTGTTGGTTACACCAGAAACCGGAACTTTTAGAAGGCAAGGCACAAATGGCACGCAAACTAGACAAATTAAAGTTACTTTAATTAATCAAAACCTTATTGCATAGTTCCGATGAAGCGTATCTAACCTAACCTAAACTCTACAATACGTAATTTACATTTAAAGTAAGTTTTTTTCATTAGGAACTAAAATAATGTTAGTTCGTGACAAAGGTGAAGGTTGTTGTTAAATTCAGGAGTGTTTTCCTGAATAGCGTGCAAAGTACGGCCATAACAAACATTAACCTAGCTACTGGATCACCCAATCATGATAAAAAAAGTGAAATACTATTTATAACTACATAAAACATTCACGACAAATATCATTTCCATTATTTTACTTAGACTAGTACAACTCTTTTAGGCATGTAAATTGCACACCACTAAGGAGACAAACCAGGATACAATTTTTGAGTACTTATGATGGAAAATGTAACTAAAACAACAAACAGAACCCGGCGTTTGGTCGTGTCAATCCCTATGCAAATTTTCTTACAGGTAACCAATGAATATTTAATGCGAGCGGACATAAAAGGTGATTTATATTCATGGAGAACAAGTTCAATGGTCTTTAATCGAGTTGCGACTGTTACTAACAATCACTAGTAACGAAGAAACACTATTATGGTGACTTTTTGTTACCTTTGTAACAATGCCGGAATTGGATGTATAAATCGCTCATACGCTTGACGTTTCTTATCGTTCGTAGTCATTATGCAGAGGATGACTATAGGCTGATTTGTATTTTTGTACCTACTCAAGTGATTTCCATTCTTTACCAGTATAGGCTGGAGAAGACCTTCTAAACTAAAATTATAAATAGGTAAAGTTTGTTTGTTTGGGTGCAACAATGTTTAAATTTGAATTCATCTCATCTCATCAATAACCTGTGTCACAATTAATAGTAATCCAATGAAATAGGTATCCAAGTATAAAGTGTGTGCGCAATTGGATGTTAAATCTTCTAAATATTATTAAGTATCATTTCCACCCACTTCCCCTCGGGCGGCACGTTTTGGCAACAACCAATACAATAATCCTCAACAATGTTCAATATTCAAATCCAAGTCAAACAGTAATCTCGTACGATAGTACACGTAGGTACCCACCCAGAGATCGCGTCTTACATGGGCCTTGTACGTGAAAGTACATTTATGCATGTATGAACGTAGGTACATTGAATTTAATGTGTGACGCAAAACGATAATTTGGCCCATTCCAACTTCCAACCCAATTAGCCCTACGTACTCGGCACTGGCTTATCCCAACGGGTAGCTATGCGATTTGTATGTCCGCTTTACTCCACGTATATTTTTGTTGAAATGATTTTAAACTTCACAAAATATTTTCGACCCAGGTATACGAGTTATTTAGAGAAATTGTATGTACGTACGAAACTTGATTTATTGTAATATTCCCTTATTTTATTGTTTGGATATAACTGACTGACAGACAGGCCGCGCACAGCCTAAACATAAGGCCTCAGCCGATGGGTCCAGTCTGTTTAGACTAGACCCATCGGCTAGAAGCATGTAATTTTGCACAAGACTCAGTGGTAACCGACGACCGACGCATCCCATCGCTCTGTAGTTTAAACAAAAAATAAGTTTTGAAAATTCATCCTCTAAGGGGTTAAAATGATAATTAGAAGTTCGTATGCCCGAGTGAAAACGTCATAAAGGTGTTTTAGAAATCTTTATTTACTAAAAAATCGTTTTTGAGAGATGTTAGATAGCCGATAATCCTTAATTAGATACACTAGCGGCCCGCCCCGGCTTCGCACGGGTAGATAAAATATTTGATAAATGTCTACCCGCGCGAAGCCGGGGCGGGCAGCTAGTATAATATAGCCTATGTTACTTACTGATAATGTAGCTTTCTAACGGTGAAAGAATTTTTGAAATCGGTCCTGTAGTTTCGGAGCCTATTCAATACAAAACCAGAAAAATACAAAAATACAAATCTTTCCTCTTTATAATATTAGTATAGAGTTTAGATAGTATAGATATAGATATAGACTAGTATAGATTAGTATAGAAGTATAGATATATATTTATGCATATGAATATCTTATACGAATGCATAGCAATAATATTTTATTACAGTACAAAATACCTATTAGTTACATACAGTAGAATTAATCAAGAATGCAATTATCGCCATAAAGTGAAATGTGTTTTTTAATTCCTAAGCCAAAATTATGATTATGTACTAAAGTACAAATAAAATAGTCAATTTTTTATTTGAGATGCATCGGGTATCCGGTAAGTATTCGATATCTCTCGTATTATCTTCTCACTATACATCTGTAAACTGGTGTCCTGAACTATTGCCGCACTTATATACTGTCACTCCTAAGTCCAATTTACTTATACCATAACTCATCCAAGGAAAACAGCTCCGGCTTCCAGCTATCGGGATCGTTTTGATGAGACGTATGATGTTTATAAATAAATATTCATATTTTATTGCGATCCTCGTGAGAGCACAATGACGTAAAAGAAACAAATGGCCGAAAATTCGTTAATCTTTTATGTACTACCTTGTAAGAAAATATATTAAGGGTGATATTACAAAGGTTAATGTTCATCGTACTAGTGCTTTCGACGTAAAACTGTACGCTTTAAGATGCGTCGTGCGATTCACACGTCAAATTTGACGTTTTAATATATTGTCAAAACAGTAAATGAGCATTTCCCAGAAGCGTGGGAGTGCAAACGTGAGGCCGCAATGTAGGTCGCCTCCGACGAAAGAGGGAAGATTTGCTCGTATTATATTTATTATTATAAACTTTTATTTGCGCCGATAAATAGATTATTGGGCCATCCTTTCGGTCAAAGATATTCCACGTTTTTTCGCCTTTGAAGCTATTAGACAAATTTAATCATGAACAAACCGTCATTTTTAACCAGAGGTAAAAGCTTTATTACGTTTATAAATGAACATATCCATTAGAATTAAGACACCATCGACCGTCAGTTAAATTTCCGTTGACAAACACCTTCGTGGCTTCGTCTTAAATTGACATGCGCTTCACAACTTTCGAGTTTGTTGACTCTACCAACATTTCACTTTTATATCTTAACAGGCTTTTTAAACCGTCTTCGATTATTACGTTCGTGTTACATAAACAGAAACAGGCCTGCGAGCAATCGATGCGTTGACAACATGATTGTTTAAATTATTGTTTCTCGTTTACAAAAAAATATGGAACATTAGCTTATTTTTGTTCAAATATTACATACATATCCTCGCACCAGTTCCCTTTCGGGCTATGTGACAGTTATTTGTAAACTTAATAATTGGTAAGATTAATTATTGTATTTGTGAGTTTTAACATACATATAACAAAGCATCGTTACTGTTTATCATTGGGTTGATGGATAAAATATGATGTTACCTGGTCTGTTTAATATTATAAGTCACGCTGCTTTGAAAACACATATAGGTACACTACATAATTATATGTGCATTGTTTAATTTGAAAATCGTGTTCTTGTCACAGTAACATAAAAATAGATAAAGAGTTCTAGGTACATAATAATTAACAATTTAATTTATACAAATAAAATATTCGCTCATTCATATTATAGAAGTGAGAAAGGAAAATATCCCTATTTTACAAGCACAAAGATACGCGTATATCATGAATATGCCGAAAGACGCGATTACAAATTGCTAATCTACCTGTCCAAGCCCGATAAGGCACAATGTCACGGCTGCGCGATGCCTACGCGCATCAGAGAAAGTCAACGACAGGCACATCTTGTAAATCGTCAAGCAGCGAATATTGCGCAACGTTACTTACAACACATCTTTAAAAAGGATTGACTCGATTTCGTAACGCTTTTTAAAGGCGCATAAAACAGTTCCTTATTATTTTAAACTATTTACCCAATTTATTCAACCTAAATCTCAATTTCATATGCCTAGCTCCAAAAACTATTGGTTTCCATATAAACTTCTAACCTAAAACCCTTTATAAGCTGATGCCTGCCCGTAAATTTCAAGTTTGTAGGCTTTAAGCTGTCTGAGCTTTTGTAATAAGTTAATTCGAAATTCCACATACTTTGTCATTTATTATTGATATAATAAATTACAAAGTATGTGGAACTTCGAATTATACTAAAAATACTTTAAAGCCAATGCGCAAATTATAGCTGGCTCATAGTGGCTTCAGCAAATGTTTCTATTTTTATTGTTTATAATAAACCGCTAAATCTTCATTCAATAAATGATACAAAAAGCGAAAGTATTCATCGTTAAGTTTATCGACATGGATCCATAATAAAGATTTAAAAGTAGGATATATTGATAGTGGAAAATCACAGCATTTAAACTATCTTCTAACCATCACTGTTGCTAGAGTGGCGCTTACGCAAATCATATCAAAGCTTTATGGGAATAAATTAGATACCCATCCACCCACGAGCACCATGTTGTATGTAGTGAAAGGCATATAGATACTAAGTTGGTCAGTATCCAGCAAATATATATTTTCGGATGTAAGTATGTAACAGACAGACCAACACACTCCAATACAATTTTATCTTGGTATGATTTGATAAAAATCGCCGTATGAACATCATTCTTCATACAAATACCAAAGGGTCCGACTTTTTCGATTGTCCGATTATTATCACACATGGTTAGGCGAAGGTCTTCTCTAAGCAATATTATCTAAAAATATAATTGCTATAACTGTTAAGTTACTTGAACTAATTGATTACTTCATCGGATATCAGTTGAATGGTATAAATACATTTCATTTAATTTATTAACAATATCAATCACCTCCGATACCCGCATGCCAGTTCGCAGTATGAATATAACAATAATTTCAGATAAGAAAGAGAGTATGGAAAACGGCCAAGGGCAACGCTGATGTCACGAATGCTGTTTGCCGCGCCGTCTCGCAATATCGTATCGGTTTCATTTAGACATCAACTGTTTTGTTCTTCCTAGACAATAAGTTCTACAAAGAAACTTCTCATATTTTGGTCACATAGCGAGGCGCGACAATGGCAGCCTTATATCATCACGCCTTCCCACAAGGGTCCTCAAAGAGGTAGGTAGAGGCCAGAGGTTTTAAAATACACACTTTCCACCGTAGATAATTTAGTGCCAACGTGACAGATAGTGCGTCGCAGTCTCTTAGGCACTGCATACGTCCTTGAATTTATTTTTAGACGTATGCAGGTTTCCTACATGACAGCAAAGAGACTAATTTTATTGTTGGGAAAGTAGAGGGTAGGTGACTACGTGAGCCTCATCCAACTAGATGGACGGACTAGTAACAACATCTGACTGGACTCTCCATCAGCTCCGCCCTGCCGTAGTTGCTTACCAGAGGAAAAAGAGTCAACAACCTCAGTAATGAAGAAACGACAAAGAATATAAGAAACAAAACAAGTTAATTTAAAAACGTTATACCTCCGCACAATCTTTCAGCTTTTAGCTAAGTCTCTTTAACAAAAAGCGTAACGCAAAGTCAACGTATATTATATAGGATATACATATACCCAATATATCCTATATAATATACTTTATAATATATGAGGGGCCACTGGAACACAGAATATATCCGAAATTTTAAGGAATTTTCTGAATGAAACTGACCGCTGTAATATGGTAATTTGAATAATATTTTCATGTTATAGTGCTGATGTGGATCATGATCTCTTGATTAATAATTTTGCTTTTGTTTCGTTGCAAAAACAGACATGTCGCTCATGTCATGTGCTAGGTCTCGTATCTAGCTAGAGCCGCGTCCGGCGGCGCCAGTCGTGCCGCCGCGCCGCCTCCCGCGCATCCATTGTTCCCCACTGACTTTCTTTTCTTAAATTTAGCTCTGTCTGAACAAGTCAAGTTGAATTACTTTCAATGGTGAAGCTTCCGTGCGAACTATGTAAATTACCAATTTAGCAGATTTCACACACGGTAATTAATTAACCCAGCCGTTACTCCGGGTCCGGAGAGTCGTTAACCTACACATTCATATGAATGTTATTCGGTAAACTTCCCTACTTTATTTATATGATAGTAAGTGCTGTTTTACATTCTTTTATAATAAATAACACCGAACACTTTGATGTAGCGAAAACCTTTTACCCTATTGATTTTACTTCTTTGCATAACATTGAGCCCTGCCTTTCCCCTGAACAAAATATGTTATCAGTACATGGTATTTCGTGTACAAAATAGAATGCATTGTTTGTACAAATAATAACAATAACTTGAGTGCGTACTTGAATAGGTACAGCTATATCTAGAAACAAGAAATTTATTGTGTGCTATTTACGCGGTACTGACCGGTTTCCCTAGTTTATAGATTTTATCACAATATGTCCTTAATTCTTTATCGTAACACGGTAAAAACTATATAAGTACCTGATATAGGTACACGCTCCGTAGAGTACACCAGTATTTATTATCTGGGCTTTGCTTGCTTACCTATTAAACAGTAGCCACGCAGCACACTGACCTACATATTGCCGCTAATCACGCGTGACAATAACAATCGTTTGCGTGCTAACACTATGATACGAAACTATCACTATTGAATCCTCAGAATTAATAATTCAATATGTTCTACATCGTAAACAACGCAGAAAGTGATGCAAGTAAACAATGGCGACGCGGATATCGTGTGATAGATTTGTAGGCCTTATTATAAAAATGTGGGAATCGAACCCACGACGTAAGAGGCACAGTGAACTAATTTCTTTGTTTGAAGTACGGAAATATGCGGGAACTGACGTCAAGTCGGAAAGACACCTATTCTGAAAGTGGTACAATATATACGGGTCGTCGGCGCGTGCGCCGTGATGCAGTTGTTAACACTGTAACTGGAGCGCTGAGGATAATGCACGAACGAGATCTGTCTGCCTCGGACACCTCAGACACATTTCGTGCTCTGTTTCACCTTCACAATTATTGTCTACTGTTCACCGCAAATATGATCTGTTCTTGTTGTTCGTTTAGTGTTTAAACAGTTAGGTATCTCATGTAAATATATTTAATAAAGTTTTGCAGTGTAAGCAGATATTTCAAGATTGATTTTGGCAACTATTTCAACTGTAGTGAAATAATTACACTAATGCTTGTATCATAAGTTAGTATTCTTTACGTATATATTCACGTTCTTAAAGAGTCAATAACCATTAAAACAGCGCTATATAAAAAAATCTATTAGAATTTTCAGACTCGCGTATCGGCTTTGGAATTATACACGGTCATATATATCTATAGGATCATAATAACTTTCTCCAAAATCTGAAATTTCCTTTCTACAACTATTTTAGAGATTCATTAGCATAAAGTATTTGTAGAAGCAGATATAGTTTTCTTAAAAAAAGCATTATTTTGTGCTACCGACTTGTCAATGGACATATTATCAGAATTTATCTTTAAACTGTAATTTCTTATATATGTATACGTAATAAACCCGACTAGTCGATGGTCGTATGTTTTACCTAATTAGATAATAAAAAAAATACAGTTTTGCATTTCGATCACCAATTCGATTTCCATATCCTACTAATATTATAAATGCGAAAGTTTGTATGGATGGATGGATGTTTGTTACTCTTTCACGCAAAAACCACTCAACGGATTTGGATGAAATTTGGAACACAGATAGTTTATAACCTGGATTAACACATAGGATACTTTTTATCCCGGGAAAATGTTTTTATCCCGGGATAATTTTACTTTGTCTCTGTGATTCTAAGCTCAACGCGGACGTAGTCGCGGGCAGAAGCTAGTAATTTATATTCAAAACTAGGTTTTGCCCACGACATAGTTCTATGATCTATTTAGGACGAAAAATAAACATAAGGCGAGTTGGATTTTGATCTTATTCCGGTCTGATAGCTAAAAAGGATCCCACATAAGTACATATTTTTAGTTGTTATTCCTCGGGTTCATTTGGTAGGCCAGTACAGTCTAAAGAAAGATTAAGAATACAGGCGGTAAAAGTTTTTCGTATTAATGATAAAACAATATTTTTTCCGGTTTACGATCGTAATACAAATTAGCTTTAAATAAAACTTATTCCTCACAGAATGGGATCGCAAAGGAATAGTTCGTTGTGTCACGTACATATAGACACAAGAGATTAAGGTAAATCCTTATTTCTAAATAAAGGAGCGGCCTTAATTTTTCTTTATTTAAATGTACTTTGTTTGTGATAATTTCTTAGTCTCCCCTGAACGTCAACTCCGTACAGCGGCAGCGGTAGTCCTTGGCCTATATCCCCTAGAGCACCTAGAATTGGGTCGCGAGTGAAGCAAATAATAACAGTAGATAATTTAGCTCTGCTCTAACGCTCATATTGCTATCGTATTATCGATGACATGGAAATGTCCTTGATCTACTTTTTAGCACATAGTTATCATTAGAGCCTCTAGATACATGATAATATCAGAATTTTCCGTTGTACTAAGATTAAATTGCTAATAAATAATTTACTTTTTGATTAATTAATAGACAGGTACCTATGCCACTGTTAATGAATTTAAGATGTCAACACTACCTCAGAGTTGATAATATAATACTAATGAATTTATTAATAGTGTAACAAAGAAAGGAGATTCACATCAATACTATTCCTGAGAGAGTATAATCCAGTCGACCATTAAACTCTTGACCACTCAGATTAGATGTTATTAATAGTAGCAATAAAAGGCTCTAGAATCCTAGAACAATAAATTCCAACTTATTTATATCATTATATTTATACTTATTTGAAAAGTGTTCGGTGGCTCTTGCTAAAATGTTTTGGATAATCCATGTGGCTATTAACGTTCGAAATCGACAGGTAACAGCCTAATAAACTGCAAAAAGATCTAATCTACACACATTTTAGATAATTTTCCGCACAATCCATCAACGTCGGATTGCGTTATTTATGAAGTTTTCGCCAGCTCGAAGCCTCTTAAGAAAAAGATATAAATATTATGCTTTTACTAATATTGTCCGCTATAAATTATCATTTACATATGAAAGCTAATAAATAATATATAATTTGACTACTATGGAATAATTTGAAAACACGCACTACTAAGAATAACCCATGACACCTCCGGCCATTATACTATCTCAGAGTAGATAATTATACTGCGTACAACTGCAACAATGTCCTTTTATATCCTTTATTATATCATTACATTTTCTAAGCAATGATAGTTGGTATACCTACTTAACACAGTCACACATTCCATTGATACCAAATATAATTAATTGAATGTAAACCTATCACACACACAATTTGAAAATTGTAACCATGATTTCCTGATTTTTTTTTTATATACCACTAAGTTGGCACACAAGCATACGGCCCACCTGATGGTAAGCAGTCACCGAAGCTTATAGCGGCTAGTAATACCCGGGACACCACTAACAAGTATCCAATCCTGTTGTTGATGATAACCCACTGTGCTAGCAGCATTCCTACTAGCGCAGCGTATCCTCGTGTTAATAACCTTGTCATCTAATACTCTATTAATAGTTGTTAAGTCATACAACTAGAAGGATATTTTTCAACCTAATCACATTAAATTATGTTTGTGTGGGACGAAGTAGCAAATGATTCATAGGCGTAACGTATGCACACCCATACCGTATCTCGATCATGATGCCGCTTTCGAACACCAAAATAATTTATCAATTCATGTATTACTAATTAGATTGGTCTGGGTTTATGTTCCTTGAATCTAAAACTAAAAAGTTTATATGTAGTTTATTCATTATTTATTTACTGGAGAAAAAAACAATATTAATGTAGTTCATAGGTTCTGATGGGGGCGATTGAAACTTATAATATAGGGGGGCGCTAAATAAGAATGGGTACGTTGGAAAGTATACAAAAATATAAAATGATATATAACAAAATGCGAAATGTAAGATAGCTCATTAACTTAAGCCACTATTTTATTTCCCTACAAATTGCTATAAAAAAATAGATAAATATTAGGTCCTTACATATGAAATTGGCGTTTTGTATGGGAGGAACAAAAAGTCGAATATTTTTTAATATAATATATTTAATTAATCAAAGTATGAACCATTATTTTCTATGCACTTTTGCCATCTCATAGGTAGTTCATTGATCCCTTTACTAAAAAAACCAGTCGGACGGGAATCAATAAAATCTTTGAAGGCGATTTGGACTGCCCCATCGGAGTTGAATTTTTTCCCTTGCAAGAAGTTATCCAAATTTCGAAAAAAATGGTAATCTGTTGGAGCAAGGTCCGGGGAGTACGGAGGATGTCTTAGACTTTCCAATTGAAGCTCTTCTAATTTAGTAGCCGTCTGTAGCGCAGTGTGTGGTCTAGCGTTGTCGTGAAGCAGCAGTGGCGTGGAGCGATTGACCAGCCTAGGTTGTTTAGCCGCTAGCTTTTCCATCATGGTTTGCAATTCCTGACAATAGACATCAGCCGTAATAGTCTGGCCAGATTTGAAAAAACTGTAATGAACAATACCGGCACTAGTCCACCAAACGCTTACAAGTAACTTTTTTGGGGTTAATTTTCGCTTGGGGCAGGATTTGGCTGGCTGGCCAGGATCTAACCATTGCGCTGAGCGCTTCCGATTATCGTAAAGAACCCATTTTTCATCACAGGTAATGATTCGGTTTAAAATACCTTCATTATTGTGCCGGTTTAGTAATGTAACGCAGCAGTCGACGCGCGTTTGCCGGTTTGTTTCAGTCAATTCGAGAGGTACCCACCTTTCAAGCTTTTTAATCTTCCCAATTTGCTTCAAGTGAATTTAAACAGTTTTATCACTAACATTGCAGCCTGCAGCTAACTCGGACGTGGTTTGCGATGGATCCGCTTCCACAATAGCCTTCAACTCTTCATTATCAACTTGAGTCTCAGGCCGTCCACGGGGCTTGTTCTGCAGGTCGAAATTTCCAGAACGAAAACGTTGGAACCAAAAACGAACTGTGTTTTCTTTTGCAACACGACCGCCATACACATCATTCACCCTTCGAGTTGTTTCCGCAGCACTAGTGCCACGGCGGAACTCGTACTCGTAAATAATGCGATATTTAAGGTTTTCCATTTTGTAAAATGAGTGACGCAAACAGAAAAAAACAGAAGAAAAAAACAAATGAATGACGATCATCGAAGCACAAATACATGAGTCTATAGCTGTACAAATTTGAATTTGGAATTCCTTACCAAAGAGGAGAAATTCGTGATTAAAGTGGCCAGTACGAAAAACGCCAATTTCATATGTAAGGACCTAATATTTCGGGGGGGCGCCCGGGCGTTGGGTATAATTGTGTTTATCTAAAGGGGGCACTAAACACTGAGGTAGTTGGATGTTCAAATAAAGATATACATACTCATAAAGTCGTCGTGGCCCTTGTTTTTTAGTTACTAACACCAATACACGCCGAGTAATTTCATGTAAAACCAGTTTGATAAAACTTCAGAAACACAAGCTGAATAATCGTTTTAGGCCGTTATTAACTTTATAGGTTCATAGGCACATTAGTAAGCGCCTGCATTAATACGTTAACTAATATTATAGATGTAGCTATTCTCGGTTTTATTATGTTTGGGGTACCTACCTAATGTCAGTAGCAACAAAACGGATTTCAATAATATTTTTTGTGAATCACCATTTAATTTTATATGAAAAGGCACACAACCCTTGGGTAACAAAGGTTATATTAATTTTTAAAGGGAATTTAATGCCACACCGTTTGTGAAAATTTAAAGTTATACCCTAGTCTATGGGATACTATACTAGTTATACATTTTCAGCCATAATCACCTATTTTAAGAAAATCAAGCTGTTAGATATCAGAATCCATACCTATATAGGTAATTTATGAATGGTTTCTATAAAAAGGTACCTTGTCTTTTTAGCCGTGGTGGCCTTGTGGTTAAAGTAAATAAGCAACAAAAGCCTGTCATCTGATGGGCCATAAGTATTGCTAGCGGCTATAGGCTACGGTTACTGCTTAACATCGTTGCGTTATGCTTGTGTGCCAGTTGTGCCACCTTAGTGGTATAGAAAAGGTACAAAACTGTATATTTTCATGATTTATTTATGAATAAAATCAGACGGTAGGGATGTTCCGAATAAGTCCTCTTGCATATAAGCTTTTTTTTTTATTTATTCGCTCAAGGGTAAAATTTTCTGATTGAGTACTTAATATAAAACCATATTTAATCAGAAAACCCATGTATATATGAACATCAGACCCTAGTAAGCATAGTTAAGCTTAAGCACAGGATTTTCCCGGCAAGACAATGTGAATATTAATAAGCTCTCGGGTCCAATGGGATTCGCCGCATGTATTATAACTTACCGATAGTTTTCAGGATCTGCAGGTCTTCCAGTTCATACTCCTTCTCCTCCTCGGTATACTCAGAGTCCGTGGTGGAGTCCTGCTCTTCGATAGAAGAGGCGATGGACAGTGACCGCACGTCAGAGCTCAGCTCGGAGCTGCACTCCCGCACCAACTTCGCACTTGCCATCATCATTGTCAAAGTTCACTGCACTCTGCCGGACTCAACTTGAAATGGACTTACTTCCCCCTCAATATCTTATTGTTTATTTAGTTCATTTTATTTATTTACCTAGAGTCGTAATATTTAACTCGCTGAATCGTAATAGCTCGTAATAGTGAACACGCTGAATAGCTTTATTAAATTTAAATTTGTTTATCAAATATTTTCTTGTTTAATTTTATTATTATTAAAAATTTATTATTTTAAACTATTTCTTATCGTGAGTAAAACGCGAGCAATTGCGAAAACAAGGAGCGTACTCTTCCCACGGCGGTTCGTATCTCACTGATGATCGACAAAACGCGCGACTCGCGACTCGCGAGAGCGAGACACTCACGACCACCACAATAAACTCACTCGTTTCTCGACTCTTACTTGGCATAAGATTTTTATAATCCATTAAGATGGCAAATAAGCATACGGCCCACCTGATGGTAAGCGGTCACCGTAGCCTATGGACGCTTGCAACACCTCTTATAAGTGCGCGCATTGCCAACCCTGAAATTTCGAAAATCCATTATAGTACCTAGTATGTACTGGAAACAACGTTTTGATCTACGAGAAATGACAAATACTACCTTGCTAGCAATCTCGAGGTGAGGACCCTAAAAGAATTATCAAAAGAGACTAGTTACACTTACACAAAAAGAGAAAGTATATTTAAAAAAAACTTTATTAACAACAAGCTTAACCATTTATACGAACATTGGAGTTAAATAATAATATCACTGTATAATCCGATATAAATGTTTCTGAACACTACTTTTAAGAATAAATAAGGTTACACCGACTATAATTTGATATCTACATAGATATCTACATATATTATATTAAATATAATATTTGCACAATATTATAAAAATTTACACCATATTATACTTATATTAAAACTAAATATATGAAATCCAGTGAACTTCTTTCAATGAAAACTTAATTAATATGGCAAGGAAAAACATTTTACATGCGCAGTGTTATAATATGTGTGTGTAGGTGTGTAGACTAAATTAAACAAAATTGCTTAAATTAAGACAATGTACAAAAGAATAAACAAACAATAATAAATTAAAACATACTTTAACTAAACATCATATAAAATAAGTATCAATAACTAAAGTCAAAAGGTGGCGACCTATAGTGACAGCATCACATAATCCATTCAGGGTTTGTATACATAAATAAGTAAACTCAAAACAACACCTACCTCACATGATAACAATATTAACATATAGAAATTTTTTAAGCTTTGACATGACGACCTTTAATAATAATTTTGTGAGTCAGAATCACTGAATATTTGGTATTTGTGAGAAGACCTTTTTCTTTACAGTTGTAAATGTAAAATTATTATGTATTATAATCAATGTACCTATTCCAGTTTTTGCATTATCAACCTCGGTCGTTGTCATTGTTTTCTTAGTGCATTTAGCAAACAAGTACAATAACAATGAATAGGAAGACCTTATTTACAAGGATTTGATCCGACCCACAGTTCCGCCCACTTATATTTGGATGCGATCATAATGCTCAGCAAAAAACCATTTATCATTTTAAATTGCAATGATTAATAATATAAGAAGTAACATCAGATCCCTTATATTTATATTATTAGATTATTTGTAAAATGTTGTGTTTGAATGTAGAGGGATACAAGAATATTGGCTGACCTAAGAACAGATGGATGGACTGCGGGAAGATGACACTGCAGCACTGCTATAAAAGCGTATATGCCAAGACAACGGCTGATAGAGCAATGGAAGAGAAAAACCTATTGCACCGACACCCGAAATTACATATAATAAGGGCAGGAAGATACTTATTCTCTTCAAACTTTTGTAGAGAATTCCTAATTCAAAAGTGTACAGAATACATAATCATAGACTATTTGCGGACATGCATCCCGCGTCGTAGGTCACCTTTGATTGTCCAAAGCTTATACATGATTTATTTGCAGCTGTTGTAGGAAATAGTGTGGCTGTAAAACAATTAAATTTTCATCGAACAATAAAAAAAACAAAGGACCGTGTTTATCAGACAGAAAAGATTATGTATCATTGTGGAATATTAGTAATTCATTAATATTTAAAACGTCTCACTCAATATCACCAGATTCCAAGCAAGACAGAGCCTGTACTATGGGCGCCAGATTACATTATATACATAGATAAAAGAAACATAATACACGTATAAATAAAACACTTTTAAATGTTATTACATATATAAGTTATTTATTTCCTAACCCGCGACCTTGGCATTAAAGGCAGGATGACTGTCAACTGAGCCACTGGTTAATAATAATAAATTACATAGATTCATCAATATAATCAATGCATTCGTTTAATATTTGTGACCGTATAAAGCTAGCACGAAAATGTTTTTGCTGTTACGCCAGTTTTGTTTTGATACAATATATTACAATTTACACTGACGCTTTTTCTTTGTGTGTAATTATTTATAGAACAATAAAATAAATATAGCTAAGATAAGCTTACAATAACAACAATTAACATATGATACACTTAAACTAAAGCCCTCGTAGTGAACACTAATAAATAGAAGATACACTTTTGTTATTCTCCAATGCCTCTGTATGCATTTGTTTCTCCATAGATTGCAATTCCATGTAAAGCCAAAGGTATTTTAATAGACGCTTCACTCTTGTCTTCAAAGCACTCAATGAATACGATTATCATTCAAGACGGGTAAACCCTTAAAAATATAGATATATTCTCTATAGAATTGTCCGACAACCAGTATTGGTGAACCCGAGCTCCTGTTTTTGCCTTTAACATAGACTTAAAGCATTGCGTAACCTGGTAAGTAAATTTATTGGAGAGTACTTTCGAGTGGTGTTGCTATATTGCAAGTCAAGAAAAAACAAGACTACTCATACTTTACTACTACATAACGTATCATACCCGTTCAATAAACGACAATGATCAGTTGTGATTTGTACGTGTTGTAAAGTATACGAGTTTATAAAGAGTTTTGCTGCCTGCGCGCAGCGGTTTGGCAATGTCGCGTGCCATGCGCACAGAGTATAGGTATAGCCATATCGTCAGTTCGATGTCGGTCCGATCATCGCACGGTGAAGGAACGGGCTAGTGGGTGTTTTTACATATAAATTAATACAAAGTTTATATGTGAAGCATCTATTGACGTGCTTTAGTAGTAAAACCGAGTCGTATGCCGTAACGGTAAATGGCTCTGCCTTCAAGGCCACTCTCGCCCCCGCTCTCGACTCCCTTGCCCTGCGTCCCGTGATGGCTAGTTTTTGTCATGATACATTGCATTTAAGGTGATGGTATGAAACGCTGTAGTGGTAGTAGTGCCTGCTACTGCGGCCCAGTTATGTGAGGTTGAGAATGAAGACAAAGCCCGCATGTGTGGCGAGGGCGAGGCGCGTGTGGAAGGCGGGCGAGGGGTAGAAGGCCATGGCGGGCACGTCGGCCAGCGGGTAGCGCACCGGCTGCCGCGTCCGCGACGGAGACTGCGCCCGCTCCTTGCTACCGCCCTCCTGGACCAACAATACTAATAAATATACCCACCCGGACCCAATAATCTGGGGCACTAGTGCCTGGACCACCGTCCATATTATTTTTAACACTTACTAACACAATAAGCTATATTTTACTAACTACTAATGTATGTTTGGTCTTAAATAAAGAATTATTATAAGTGCCGTGGTGGCCGTGTGGTATGAAGCACTGCCTATTATTCTAGCGACGCAAGTTCAAATCCCATCGGTCGGTCGGTATCAATGTCTTATCTAAAAAACTTAAACGTGGTGATTAGACACACCACGAGCCTGGATACGTCATAGAAGAAATTCAAGGACGTATATAGTGCCTAAAAAAAGTGTCTAAGACTAGTTGTTCCCGACATCCGTTGCCTTAATTCTGTTTTTTATGTGGGCATCATTTTTTTTTCTTTGTTTTAGCCAGTTACGTTCGGTAGCGCGTCCACCACCTCGTTTTGGCATTAGGAACTTACCAGTATCATCGTAATTGGATGAATGGCATACAATACAATAAATATTTTTCTTATAAATACACACGGCAACGCGATATTACTTTGTTAGTTAGGAAACAATATTGACAGGACTAATTGGTAACGTAAACTGTATGTAACGTAACAGTGAATATAAAACATTTGATCTCACCGTCCACTCGAGCCCGTACTTCGCGGTGGCATCCTCGTAAGTGACCGGGGCCAAGACCACGGCCAGGTCGTCGGATTTCAACTTCCTCTTGCGGCCTGTGCTTCGAGATACCATATGCAAGCTTCCAATCACCTACAAAAATACATATCTTAAGCTAATCTACACGAATATTATAAAGGGAGAAGATTTGTATTTTTGTTTGTAGCAAAGCAAAAGTCAAAAATTAATAGAGCTATTTAAAAATCTTTCACCCGTATTAGAATGCTGTATAATGGCTGAGTAACATAGGCTATATATTATTATATTACGCGGGCGAAGTCGCGGTGAAGAGCTAGCCTATGTTCTGATATAACAGCATGTAAGTATGTATGTGTATGTATGTATACCTGTCTCTTGTAGGTGAGGCCCGGGTCGGCGGGGTGTAGTGTGGCCGCCCGCAGCATCGGCGGCTGGAACGCGGCGATGCGGCCGCAACGCGAGCAACCCGCCCAGCCGCGCGTTATACCGCGGCGCTGACCGCCGCCACTTATCTCTATTTCGTTCATAGGCTGGGTCACTGCGAACATAAACATCAACAATTAATATACTAGCCCTGACTTAATAACGAAAGCACTTTGTGTTCCGGACACTTGAGCGCCTGGAGCACACACGAAATAAAATACAAATAATCACGCGTTGTGTGTAAGTTGAAAATTGCGGTTACAACATAAAATTGTGTTTTAGATACTTTTTTTACACCACTAAGGTACACTAGGGTACCACCGGATGATAAATGTGCACCGTAGCATATATCCGCTAGAAATACGTTTTACAACACATTAAAATTTTAGATTTATACAATTATTTACATTCTGGTAGGTGAGTCCGCTTCTTTCTTCGTGAATTTTGTACTAGACCAATGCATGTATAACATGAACGGGTATTGCTTAGTACAAAAATGTAGTGTCGCATGTATTTATCTAATATATAAAATTCTCGTGTCAGTTTTCGTAACAAAACTGTTCCGAAACGGCTTAACCGATATTTATATTTTTTTACGTATATTCGGTAGGTCTGATAATAGGGCGTAAACTATTTTTCATACCCCATATGCTAAGAGCGGTCCACGCCAAAAAAAAAAAGACATAACAACGTTTGCCTGGTCAGGTAGGTAATAACTAATAATATAAGTAGGTTGTCTGTACCGATGCCGTGGTCCCCGGCGACGAGCAGCGAGGGCCAGAGCGGCGCGAGTGTGGAGCGCGCGGCGGGCGCGAACGTGTGCAGCGAGCGGCGCGGGCCCGCCAGCCGCACGCCCGCGCCGCTCGCCGCGCCGCTGCTCACCGCGCCCGCACACTCCAGCCCCAGCGCCGGGTACACGCACACCTCTACACACACGCACATACACACACACACACACATTATTACACGATTATGGATTGAGAGCGCTGTAGACCGAGAAAGAATATATTGCGACTACGTGTTCGACTATTTTTATATGGTAAAATGAACAACGCTGCGCCGGCGCAAAGTGGAACTAAAAATTCTTATGAACATCTTTACATTTTGAGAGTCATGTTCGAATACGTAGTCGAAATATGTTCTTGCTACCGGCATTGATCTAAACGTTAGTATACGTGACTGCTACGCTAGATGTAGCGGGCTTGATTCCCGCCGCGGAGGGCAAACCAGATATGTTTTTTTTTCTACATCGGTGGCACACAAGCATACGGCCTACCTGATGGTAAGCAGTCACCGTAGCCTATAACCGCTAGCAATATCGGGGATATCACTAACGAGTTGCCAACCAGGTTATTGATGAGGACTCATTGCGCTAGCAGCATTACTACTAGTGCAGCGTATCCTCATGGAGTACTGGCAACCTTACTAACCGCAGAAACACAACACTAACTCAAAGTAGTGTTATTTCACTGCAGTCTTCTGAAATATGGAGGTAAAAATGTTTGCATAGGTTCTGGGTGCTATTATAATAAATTAATAATGAATGTACAAAACAACAAAGTGATCCTATAAGGGTTCCTCTTTTCCTTTTGAGATACGGAACCCTTATAAGTATATAAGTATTATATCAACTGCTGATTCCCATAGTGCAACCATCGCCTAGTTTGGAGCCAGATGGCGCCGTGTGCTAATGTCCAAGCATTATTACACGATGTAAAATTAACAGAACTCACCTGTAATGCTTGTAGTTTGAGCCCTTTCATCACTATAAGGATATAAAGTGATGGTATCATTTTCAATGGTTTTCAGTAGAGGTGAATCGGTGTTTAGGTCGAAGTAGGCCATCGTACCGTCTGCGTACCCGACTACCAATATCGAGTGACCCCTTTGCTGTAACAGGAGGTTTCATTGCATTTGTACAAACAGTTTTAAGCTATTGCATAGCTTTTATCGCGGACCGAATCCAGAAATTCCGTAACGAAAAAAACCTAACACCCTCCACTCCGACCGACAACTCCATCTATCGATAAATACCAGAACTTTTAATGACTTTTTGAAATATCGCTTGTTCCTTTAGTTCAGCAACCCGCCTTTAGGTGGCATTGGTTGTATTGGAAAACTACCGTAATCAGCTGTTTGTGAGAAAGTATATAGGTATATAAAAAATACTGCATTAATAAAATAAATAAATAATTATAATTGCATAAGTTGATAAAAAATGCTATGCAATAGCTTTACCGCGGCAGTCTCCGAGTGCCACACCTAATTTTTTTTTAAATACACTCACTACCATATACCGGTCAACACACGCCACTGTTACACACATTATTATCTGCATCTATTGAGGGAACTGTTTGAACCCGATTTATGATTATGTGAAGTATAAGACTACTCACCGGAGACCAGCATATTGACGTAGCTGCATACTTTCTTCGTTTCGTACTCGCTAGCCGAAGATCCGCTACAGGTTTCATTCTAAATAATACAATATTTTCTCTGAAAGAAAAATAATAAATTTACATAATTTTATAGGAGAATCGATCGTATACTGAACTAGGTTCACAAGGTGGTTGGTCTTCTAATGCAAAAGGCGGGCTAGGTACGTGACGTACCACTGCAGTGCCATAGTTAGTAGAGACTATTATTGGGACTTATCAGCGCGAGACTTTACAATTTAAGGGACAGAAAATATTGCATTGACGGGCGTGAAGCCTACTATTAAGCGAATAGCTAACTCGTCTAGTCATCTAGTTGTATAAAGAATTTCATTTTGTACGTACTTGTTTGGTATTGTGCTAGGGTATGGCACAGAGTAAATGTAAACATGTCCGTTGGAGCAAGCGACTGCCAGCAAGCCGAGTCGATACACCTCTTGATAGTCCTCAGAATGTGGAAGCGTGTCCCGAGCGCCCGAGGGACACCAGCTCATATCCCAAACTGTGCCGTAGTCATGCGCTATGCCTAGTGATAGTTCCGGATTACTCCTGAAAATAGACTTTGTATTACAATTATGTAAATATCTTTATTTGTATAATTTA
The DNA here is from genome assembly GCA_951449985.1 of Falcaria lacertinaria. Taxonomy (NCBI): domain Eukaryota; kingdom Metazoa; phylum Arthropoda; class Insecta; order Lepidoptera; family Drepanidae; genus Falcaria; species Falcaria lacertinaria. The sequence continues at coordinate 4,953,196 of OX602110.1, forward strand.
GCTGGGTGACAGCACTAATATACGCTAACACATTGTACTTGCAGCTGAAAGCAAAACTGTGTTTCAGAGGCCGCAACTTCTTCCTCCTAAATCTGGGATAAGCCTGAATAAACAAAAAGGTAAACGGACACACAAAAACGATTACTTATGATTTATAGTTAGTAATATTAAAGTCATTTACGCACCATTGTAAATTGGCGAGATCCCATATCTGTATAAGGTGGTGATGTTCAGCTAGATCGTCGTAGGTTTGCCGCGGCATGTCGGCAGTGGGGCTGGCGGCTACGGCCAGGTAGTGGCCGGCACAGTCTCCCACGTTGGGCGCCCACGCCACGGACTGCACGCACGCACCCGTGAATAAACACGCACCTGCTCCACATAAAACTTATTAACGTACAATATACTACTTATTTCACTTATTCGTTTATTAGCTTAATCTGTAGGCATGTATGCATGTATCAATCTAACTGAATCTTTCAACATCATTTTTACCGACTAAAATAAGGCTGATTAGTTTGGAAAGGTATCGATGACAATACAATAATTTCATAACTTTGTCCTAATATGCTGTCAAAAATCACCATGAAAAATATTAGTCACTCGTACCTTTTCCAACGTGTGCCTCGAATCGTTTGTAAGATTTCCAATTGACGCTATTAAATTTAAGACAACAGGATTCTTCCAAGGGTGGCAAATAATTGCTTATTTCATTTCCAGGGACGGCCTCGCATTTTAAGCTGCGCCATTCGTTAAACAAGACTTCACTCGTAAAATGTGTTTCATAGCTGGAAATTACATTTAAAACTTATATCCAAATTTAATTAATTAATAAAATTATTATATCCAAAAAAAAAAAAAAAAAATCATACATATTGTATGAAATAATATGTAATTTAATTAATAAATGATACCAAAACTTACAAGTCTTTACCACTTTCAATCATATAACTTTGAGGATTGGCCACTTCGAATGGCAGGCGGGGTATGGCTGTGAACAAACATATTATTTTATATAGAAAAGCAACATATTCATATCATATTCATCATCTCCTTGTACCCGGCACTGGATATCTAACCCGATGTGGCGGGTTACCAGGGTTGAACCAGCAGTAAATCTTTGCTTCTGAGAAATCTCTAACGGTTGCTAAAGTTATTAACTCGCAACGGGGAGCGACGGCTGAAATCTCTTAGCCCTACTACTGAGAACAATTCAGCTTGTTTGATCTCTCGATACACGCAATGATACATATTGGGCTTATTCCGTATGACGTAGCAGCAACATAAATAATGGCGGTTTCGGTTACTAATGTAACATTTTCTTCAATAGGTTTTTTAAAAATTACATCAGTAAATATAATGCGGTGGTAATCCAGTTACTTACTTGCGTCATATTTGGACTTTTTACTCTCATATTCCCTGGCTTGGATTTCCTCTTCTTCCGCAGAGATGTTAGAGTCGACGTCGTCGTCATCATCGTCGTCATCGTCGTCGTCATCATCGTCAGAGCTAGGCTCCAGTTTGACAGACTCGTCGGAGTCGTTGCCAGAAGCCCCCCCGATACATTCGTGTTCACCCAGTTCCTTCTCATTGTCAACACCCAGACCGCAAACTGAACACACCACATTACCCTGACAAATTTAAACATAAATATACTACACTTCATCAATTCAAATTGCTGAATGTACTGTGCCGGTAGCACGAACTTTTTCGACAACGTATTCGAAAACGTAACTCGCGAAATGTCAAAATTGCCATACAAATTTTTAGTTCCACTTATCACCGGCGCAGCGCTGATCATTTTTCAATACAAAAAAAGTCGAAGGCGATACGAAAACGTTGTCACAATTATTCATGCTAGCCGTACTGCTACAATAATACTTACACCTTTGGTCTTGGAAGTATAATTATCTATGATGATTTTGGCCCTGTAAAGTAAAGTGATAGAACTAAAATTTTATGTTTAGCTTAAAAGCTTAGGAATATAAATGTAAATGCATAAGAGAAGACAGTCTCACTATCCGTCCTGTCACAAAAGCAATTATCTTGTTACACCCCATAAGTTCAGATCTACATGGGTATTGAAAATGACATGGAATATAAAATAGACGATATACAAAACGACTCACTTCTCAGCAGCTTTCCTTCGGCCTGATGTTTCAACAACTTCCTCTTTCAGTTCCATTAGGGCACTTTCCCTCTCCTGCTTTCTTATAATCGCCGCCTCCTTATCTTTGTGCATCTTTATGTGTTGGTTTTTGTATATACATAAATACTTATTATTACAAATTTCGCAAATATCTCTGAACTTATCTATTTCCTGTAAACATTCATTCAATATTAGTAACAAATAATAGGTACTAAGTGTACCTATTAAACCATTTTTAATGTCACAGGATGGAAATTGATGTCTTTATAATGTCCATTAATCTGCCGTTCAGAATCTACTGGATGCCCGAATAGATAAGAAATAATACGTTGTTTTCTAGTTAAGAATTCGAATAAAAAATCACTTACCTCTTCAGATTTCCCACAAACAATAACGTGTGCGTAAAATCCCATGCAGGAAGCTCTATTCGTGCCACATATTTTACAAACTAGGCTGCGACTCCGGCTGTAAATCTTGAGATACCTTTCCACAACGTGGGGGTTTCTTAAATCCTAAAACAAATAATGGAATATTGGCCGGTATACAACTCGCAACTGCCCTGCTACCCATACTGTTTACATACTGAATCTTGAATAGTTCTGTATGGCACTGTGTTGCGCTTGTCAACACATTTGTCAAACTTATTACATACACTAAACTAGTGATAGGATTCTGTTTCTTGGGTGGATACCTCTTTTGCTCCTTCCGGTTCTGAATGCTTTTTACCTTAGTTTATTTTTTTTTCTCGGTGCTTTGTTTACCTCTTTTGCTCCTTCCGGTTCTGAGTGCTTTTTAAATTAGTACATTTTTTTTTCTCGGTGCTTTGTTAATCTAATCTAGATAGTTATATCGTTGTTGTCAGTCTTTAACTTTTAACGGGCTGACTAAGGCAGGTTGAAACGTCGCGAAGTAAATAAACAATTTAATGTCGCGTATAATACCCGTTTTCATTTCATTAATATGTGTTTAAATCGCGAAAGTTAGAAAAATAATCTTTCACTAGTCATTCAGGTAGCTGAAATGCCTACATAATCAGGATAACATAATAACATATAATACCAACATATGGTTCACTTACAATAGGTTCCTCGCCCTCTATCCAAGCTAGGTTATAATGCATTGAGTTGGCGTGCATCTTAAATTTCTTCCGCTCAACTTTTGCCAAACAAACACCGCATTTCACTTCTGCAATAAATTCAGGACAAAGTCAATAATATTCCCAATAAAAAAACACAGTCACAGATGCCACAACATGCCTAAGCTGATATTTCATTAATCTGTCTTAAATATTTTAAATCATTTTTTTTGCATTTATCAAACCATACTGCTACATAAGAGCAAGAACAACTTTCAACTACGTTTCGAAAAATGCAACTCTAAAAATTTCTAAATATTCACACGAATTTTTTGGTTCACTTTTCGCGCCGCGGAGATGTTCATTTTCCCATACAAAAGAAGTCGAAAGCGACGCAAATACGCTGTCGAAAGCATTTCGATAGTTCGATAGTCTTCCTGATAGAGCTACAAGTCTGTTTCAAAACAGGCTCTTCATAAACATCGTAGAAAGACACAACAAGTAGGAGTAAAGAGAGGAAGAGGCAAAACCAGATTGAAACATTAGTACCCAAGACGCACTAAAAACTCAAAAAATCAAAACCCAGATGGGGTAAAGGGATGGTAATTTAGACCTTCATAAGTGCCTTATTAGGGCTTAAACTGAATAAATGATTTTTGATTTGGATTTTGGTAAGAATTTAGTATGTGCAGAGTTGGGCAATATTTGTATTTCAATTACTAATACCAAATACATATTTGTATTTCAATTAGTTCCTTTGAATGTAATTTGTAATTCGTATTCCAAATACCTGACACCGAGGTATTTTGTAATTAGTATTTCAAATACTTGAGGCTTCAAAAAACATTTTAACATTAAATTATATTTTAACCTTCATGCCTTATAGTCCAGGGTCGATAATTTTTAAAACCAAAAAAAATCATAATAGGATGAAACCCATTAGAAAAGGAGGGAAATATGATAAAAATGAAAGGAAAAATAATTTACGGGCGATCTGAGGTTGGAAAGGGGATGGGGGTGAGTTTTTAAGGGTAAAAAACGGTTTTTCTCGATTCCCGGCAAAACTAAAAGTCCTATCGAAAAAAGTCAAATGGAAAAGTTGTAGATAATAAAAAGATCTAAAACTTTTGTATTTACACTTTTTTCACATAACCTCAAAATTTATGTGAAAAATTCAAAAAACCAAGTTTTTGGTTTTTTGAATTTTTAATTTTTGTGAAAAAAATAATATATGTTACTATGGTAAATCTTCTCAGAAAATGCAAAAATATACTGATAATCTGAAAAGATAAAATCGAATTAATAATGTCTTCACTATTTAATCGTGAATAAACTCCCATGAAAATAAAAATAATAAAAAAAACAATGTCAAAATGTATAAATAATATATTATAAATCTATAAAAAAGTATAAAATATATATGAAAATCGGCCAAAAGTTTGTTTTATTAGAAATATATTTACGATATATATTTTATATATTTTTTATAGATTTTAAATATATTTTTTATAGATTTTGAAATATATTTTTTTTCATGGGATTAACTAAATTTGTTTGTGCAAAATTAAGGAGATAATTATTTTTTTATCTTGTACTAAAATATCATTTAATTTCAATCTTTAGGTTATGTTAAGTTAAGCATACTATTTTTTAAAGAAATATTACGATTTTTATGGTTGAGTTGATTGATACAGATAAAAATAGAGATAGTATTTACCTTCCTATGCAGATTCGAAAAGTTTTATTGTTTTTTTAAGTAAACTTGTCACAATTATCTTCAAGAAACTCAGCGTGCACGTGTATTTTTATAAACGATGTTGTATACTGTACTGTATTTCGAATACTGGTTAGGCTAGCGGTAGTAACAGCTGCTACGAAATATATAGTATATAATAGTAGGTATGTATGTAGTAAGACCCAGACCCGCCTAGCCCCTTCCCCACTTCTCCACGAAATACCTTTTGATGGGCTACAATTTTTCGTAGGTCACTCAGGTATATCTACTCAGGTATATATATAATTTATCTCAAAATAGTTATAAATAAGCATCTACGCATATAATTTAAAGAAAATTAGACAACTTTCTCCAAATATTGTAGATGTCTTATTAAATATTAATTTAATTAACTTATTTGTTTGTTAATTATAGTAGTATATTTTTATTTGCAATTTTTTTGTTATCAACGTCACATGTAATCTAACGTTTTTCGAGTAATTAAAGTCTAAATTTTAATAAATAGCTCAAAATTATTTATAATAATTAAAAAAAAAATTCAAATTCAAGTTTTTTTTTAATTTTTGCGTTTTCTGAGAAGATTTACCATAGTAACATATATTTTTTTTTTCACCATCGGAAAGTAGAGATTTCAACGAACAGAAACCACACCAACTTTTTGAAAAAAGCTGATATTTTGACGGGTGAATTTTCGATTGAAAATTAGGGTGTTTTTTCGATATTAATTCAAAATAAGGTGAAAAAATTAATATTTTTAATTAAATAAATTACAGCGTATTTCGGACATAAAAAAGTAAGTTTTCACAAAATTTCGTTAAAAAAAAAAAAAATTGTAAAAGATAAAAATAAAAAACCAAAAACTTGGTTTTTTGAATTTTTCACATAAATTTTGAGGTTATGTGAAAAAAGTGTAAATACAAAAGTTTTAGATCTTTTTATTATCTACAACTTTTCCATTTGACTTTTTTCGATAGGACTTTTAGTTTTGCCGGGAATCGAGAAAAACCGTTTTTTACCCTTAAAAACTCACCCCCATCCCCTTCCCAACCTCAGATCGCCCGTAAATTATTTTTCCTTTCATTTTTATCATATTTCCCTCCTTTTCTAATGGGTTTCATTCTATTATAATTTTTTTTTTACTTTTCATTATTTTTAAAGGCTTCTACCCTGGTCTATTAGAGACAAGTTACAAACAACATGAAATAATGCCTGAAAGCAGCAGGAGTAGCACCAAAAGAAGATTATGATTATTGTTTTTGAGAATAGAGACAATCACAGATCCAAAATGGAGTTACGAGGTGGTCAGCTTCCAAAATGATAGAAGCAAAGAGCTTTCAATTCTTGAGCGCTATCCAAATATAAACAATGTGTTCATACAATAAACTAAGGAAGGCATAACATTATAAGAGATGCACCAATAAACAGTTCCTTTATAATAAAATCATGACCGACATATCGTTAGGAATACCGAACTAGCTTGAATTATAAATACCTTGGCATGAAGACATATTTCCGACCGTGTCTAGGACATAATCATCCTTTACACAAATGTTTACATGTTGCAGGAACACTTTCGGGTACTTCCTTTTTAAATTGCATTGAGGACATGTTAACATTCCTATTTTCTTCACAATGGACAACAGGTATTTATGTATAAAGTCAGCGTCATCGAGCTTCTGCAATGAATTTGCCATAATTAATAACAGAAAGACAGAATGGTACTAAGGATTGTCTACGTAACCCTAAAATGTACCCAACTTACGAGAGGTGGTTGTCCCACGTACCACGCCAAGTAATTGTGCATTTCCTCTATATGTTTAAGCCAGTCGCATGCGATCACCTCCACGTGGCAAACTGCACACTTCACCAAACTGTTTGGTTCCTTCTCTACAATATCAAGTGAGCTCATCTCAAAAGTATTGTCAATTTTAGTACAACTGCTGTCCACAGTTTGATCCATCTGAAAACATTATCGATTTATTAAACAAATGACTACAGATAAACGATCGAACGATTAGTGCTTATTCAGTCTGGCGTTTTCGTGCTCCAGACTGGCAATATGCATGTGCGCGCTCATTAATGGCGCTCGAAGGGAATATACCATTATGCGAATCGAATTTCATACCACCTTATCACCGGCCTATGCGTAAAGCTAAACAAATGTGTAATTATATTTACTAAAAATATTTAATAATAAAATGTAGTTAATTGTCATTTTTTCACAAGTACTCAATCGTAGCTGCAGGCGCAACTCAAATCCATATTGTCCGCAAATATGCATGCGCAATTTATTTTTTCGACTACAAACTAAACAGTCTTACTCCAGAAACAATATAAAAATAGTGAAACTTTTAAATAAAAAGTAAAAGGATCTGCACTGACACATAATGTTACAGTATCCAGAGTCACAAAATTACCGGATTCATACAGTGAGATAAATAATAAACATAGGCAGTGCCTTTAGGTAAAAAAATAATATTAAAGATAAATCAATTATTTTATAAAATACCAGGTCTAAAGATTATAATATTTATACAAGGATATTTCAGTACATAGGACACTAACCATAGTCTCTTCACATTCTTGTAAATGTGTATTATAACTCTTTAGATTTCTTCTTCTTGTGCCACACTTGGAACAAATTAGCCCACCATTCTCCTTACATATTTTGTTTAAATGCTCTTGAACTTTAGTTTCATCTTCTACAAACTGTAATTTTGGATTTTTAATAAAAGAAATATTAGGTTATGTATATAAAAATGAATATAACGGAATTATGATAAATACAAGGTTCTTCGAAATAGGCTGTAGAATTGTAATAAGAGTCATATCAATAGTATCAATAGTAGTAAATTACTTGTTATGAGTGTTGAGCTAATAAACAGGGTCACCTAATATCTGATAGGCGTCTTACCGTCGCATCATGTTTTATATATTTTTTTAATTATTTCGATTTTTATGTTTTGTACTTACAACCTTCTTTTAGCTGCGATTTCGTCCGCCTGCATATAAGACGAATCTGCATTTTTTATAAATCTTATGAGAACCTTTGTTTATGATAAAGAAATCAATATTCCCCCCGGATTGTTAGCTACAATATCATATAAATTCAGACGAAAATGTCATTCAAATCCGTTCGGCCGTTTTGTCATGATTGAGAACCAAAGAAACACCCAAGCTTTCGTATTAAATATAGTAGTGATATAAAATATATTACTAACCAAAGGAGTATTTCCATCTATCCAAGCCATGTAGTTGTGTTCCTTGCCAATGTGGGCAAACCACTCAGCCTCCTCCACCTCGGCATTGCACACTCCACACTTCACAAAACTTGTGGTTGGCCATTCTTCTTTGACTGTTACGACATAATTTGTTTTACTTTCGTCAAATGCTAGTTTTTTTATTTGGCCCTTAAATAAAACAATTGGTTATATCAAATCATTTTGGTCACTCAAAACAGAACAGTTTTATGCTACTAACCTGACTGGCATTACAAATTTTGATATGCTTTATGTATGGCATTGCATGTTTTCGTACAATACCACACTTGCCGCAAACCAGTTGCCCTCTCTGCTTTCTAATTTTCATTAAATGATGATACACTTTATCTTCATCATCGAAATCCTAAAATACAAGTTTATTGAAACACATATTGCATGCCACACAGCACAAGGAACTTCTATCCTATGGCCCAAAATATATGAAATTAATGTACATATTTGGAGCTGTGATACAGCGTAGAAGAAGAAAAAAAGGTGTGTAAGTCAAGAGTGAAAGGGTACACTATGCTTTCTACCTGCACCCAGTGAGGGCTCAAGTGATCATCTGTATAAGAAACAATTTCATCGAAAAAAAAAACTTATCATTGCTATATAATCAACGTTAACATGATGAAGAAGAAATTCATAATAAGTATATATGTATATTTTAAATTAGTGTGTATATAAATTAGTCTATCATTGTGCAAAAATTATATGCTCGCGCGGGCTTTGATTAGATTATTACTTACGATAGATATTGCAGTCTCTTTCCATGCAAGATAATTGTGTTCCTTTTCAATGTGTTCCATCCAATTATTTCTTAAGACATTATTTTTGCACACACCACATGTCACCAAACGTTCTGCTCTGTTATCAGACTTCATACATTTCTTGACATGTGACAAAAAGTTCTTCGAATTCTTTTTTTCCGTGGAACAGAAACTACATTTCAAGACGCCAACATTTTTTAATAATTGGCGCAAACTGCCCAATAATTCTACATTTTCAAAATCCTAAAATATACAAATAAATGGTATTTATTATTTCTCAAAAGTAGCGAATCTTGTCCTATTTTTGAAGCCGTGGTGTAGAGTGAAAGCAAGTACTCACAAAAGCTTCGCCTTGTTTCCATGCTATCAAGCAATGTTCATCTTTACTATGGTCTACCCATTCCACCTCTGAGAGTAATTTGTCGCAAACGCCGCATTTAATTTTTTTCCTGATAAATTCTTCATCACTACTATTTGAATTAGAATGCTTCAATTCAGTTGTGGAAGCATGTTTATGTTTCTGAAATGAGTAAAAAACATATTTACTATAAAATGCTAATAACCCAACAGAATACTTCAATTCTGCACTGATACAGATGTAACAGTATCCAATGGCTCTCAAAATTATACATTTATACAGACAGAAATACAGTAATATTTATTTTAATTGTAATTTAATATTATAAAGAACGTCTTCTAACGACGGTTTCATCTTCATTCAATATTAAAAATACGATGGTACGCAGTCACCGTAGCGGCTATAAGCGCTAGCAATGCCAGGGATATCTCTAACAAGTTGCCAACCCTGTTCTTGATGAATCAATGTGCTAGCAGCATTACTACTGGTGGAGCACTGGCAACTTTACTTACCGCAGAAACACATTAAAGTAGTGTTCTTTGACTGCGGTCTTCTGTAATGTGGAGGTACAGTCCCCAGTCGGGCGGCTCCAATTTTAATGGGAAAACCCACGGGAGATCCCAATTCGCCCTACATCTCTTGAAAATGTACTCCGTTATTCCGAGTTATTTTAATTACGTATGCTCATGTGCGAATCTGGGCCGGGTCCACTAGTCCATTATAATGATAATAATCTCTATGACACAGAACCCGATAAAATTTGTAAGAAATTCGCAAACTAGGACTACTTCTGGGGCTGTACGACATACTCAACTTTAACGAAACTTAAACGAGATTTTTTCCTAGACATTTAGGCTCAATTTTGACACAGTTTCCAGCGATTCGACAGACCCACGAATTATTCCATTCGTGCCATGTTATATACAAATATAATATTCAATTATATATTAACTTTAAAGGTGCATTATAAATAATGTAAGGCTTATAAGGATATTTCAGTATATAAGTACACCTACCGTATTCGCTTCACATTCTTGTACATGTGTATTATAACACCTTATACTTCTTCTTCTTGAGTCACATTTAGAACAAATCAGACCACCATTCTCCTTACAAATTTTGTTTAAATGTTCTTGAACTATAGTTTCATCTAGTAAATCCTGGAATTAAAATAGTTTATACAGTTTTAAATAAACTTAAATCATTTATAGTATGGATGGAAAATCAAGTTGAATTCTAATAAACTGGCAGAGTGCTTGTCGGACCACGCATATCGTACAATTTTGCAGCTATCTCAGCATCCTCGAGTGGTAAACAATTGAGATCAGAACATTTCACGACATACTAAAAACTAATTAAGTTATATTTGTAGTTGACTCAAATCATCTTTGTGCTAAGAGTAAGGAGGCAACCTAAAACCTTATAATTCTAGTTAATCCTGTATTCTGACGTACTCCCACCGCCTCACCATTTATAATAACCTAACTGAGCGAAACATTACACGATGTGTTCTGTGAATAAAAAAACAAGTGTACTTTATGTGTTAGGTATGTGTGGTAGGTATGTGTGGTAGGTATGTGTGGTACTGGTTTTATTAAAATATCTTATTTCTTAATTCTATGTGTTATAAATATGTACAATCCTGTGGTATTCGTACAAAATTCAGCTTCATAGCACTAAAATTCTGTGAGAAAATTCCGAAAGTATACCTAAAGTATTTCGGAGTTTAGAAATTATCGGAACTCTACAAAAATTTATGTTTCGTCTTGTCTTTTTGCTGTTTCAAGAATTTTCTTTTATTTCAATCATTATTCAGATATTACTAACCAATGGAGTATTTCCATCTACCCAAGCCATGTAGTTGTGTTCCTTGCCAATGTGAGCAACCCAATCCGCCTCCTCTACATCAGCATTGCACACTCCACACTTCACAAAACTTGTGGCTGGCCGTATTTCTATGATTGGCTCGACAGCATTTGTTTTTGTATTATCAGACGCCGACGTATTTATTTCGTCCTGAAATAAAACCCACGGTTAAATCAAATCATTGTGGCCAAAGAACAATGTACTGCTAGGTACTAACCTGATTGGTTTTACATGTTTTTATATGTTTCATGTATGACTTGGCATGTTTTCTAACAATCCCACATTTGCCGCAAACTAATTCACCTCTCTGCTTGCTGATAATCATTAAATGCTGATGCACTTTATCTTCGTCATCTATATCCTAAAAGATAAACACACACAGTCATACACAGCCAACACAAGGATCCGAACAAATCACGAAGATACATACATATGGCCCACAAAAATTGCAGAATACTCTCAGCCAGCAACCCTTGGAGATGCGATTCCATTACAATCCACGACAATAAAGTGGCAAAGTCATAATTTGCTTATTACTTACAATAGACATGTCTGTCTCTTCCCATGCAAGATAGTTGTGTTCCTTCTCTATGTGTTCCATCCAGTTATTTCTTTCGATGTTCATTTTGCACACACCACATGTCACCAAACATTCTGCTGAAGATGCGTGCCGACCAACAGGATCTAATTGTTCATCGTTTTGCCTGCTATCTGTCTTCAGACATTTCTGAACATGCGACAGAAAGTTCTTCAAATTCTTCTTTTCCGCAGAACAGATGCTGCATTTCAGTACGCCAACTTTTTTTAATAGTTGTTGCAAACTGCTCAAAAGTTCTACATTGTCAAAGTCCTAAAATATGAAAAATGGCAGTAATTATTTCTCAAAATTACCAAACGTGTCCTATCCTATTTGATAATTTGTATTGGTATTTATGGCCATGGTGTAGAGTGCAAGTAGGTACTCACAAATTCTTGGCCTTCTTTCCATGCTATCAAGCAATGTTCATTTGTACTATGTTTCATCCATTCCTCCTCACAGAGTAATTTGTCACAAACGCCGCATCTAAAACATTTCTTAGTCGGCGGCTCATCACAACTATAATCATTCTTGCGTTTCTGCAATGAGTAAAATAAAGTTTCAGTGTTTGCATTACTTATTTACTACCATTCTCTAATATACATATAAATATCTATGTTAGACAGATCCATATTTTTATGCATTATTCCTCTTACCCTGCCAACTGTACTAGTAGTTTCCACCGCCAATTTGCTACTAACAGATATATCACCGTAATTATTACATTTTTCAGAAGGCCTTCTCTCCCTCTTATCAGATGTTTTCCTTTGAGCATCCAAATTAATAGCCTTGTTTTTAGATTTAGGTGAAACCTAAAATATTCAACATACTATATATCTGGCGCAGAAAAAATCGCGATTTACATTTTATATACTGTATTTATCTATCTAAATTATATAAAGCAAATTTAAGCAGTTTTTTTCATCTTTTATGATGATTATACGCAAAAGTTTGCCTCATGCAATAATTGTTAATAAAATAATTGTGTTTTATACAACATACTTTTTCAGAAAACCTTACAAAACTTACGTCGTAATTTTTTCCTTGATTTTTTAATTTGACATCTTTATTCATAGACCCTCTCTGATTATCAAATGATTTTGGAGAGACTTTACTTGATGTACTTTTTCTCATATTTTCTTTATTTTTTATTTTTGGTGTTACCGAAGTAGTACTTATATTACATTCTGTAGAGTCAATTTGACTAACTTGAGAACCTTCTTCACAATCAACATTTTGTTTGCTTACTGCCTTTTGCAAATCTGCTTCGAGTGTATTTTCATTACAAACTTGTTTTAAATTATCAACATGCCCTATATCGCCAGTAGTGTCAAAAGCAATTTCTTTAGAAATATAACATTTATCACTTTTGTCTGCTTCTATATCTCTGATACTGTCGTTTACATGGGTATTAGGTAAGTCTGAGTATTGAATCAAATCCCTACTATTATTTTCATTTTCAACATCAGTTATGATTTTAGGAATGGTTTTAGTTACTTTTATATGTTTCTTTTTACTGTCTGAAACAATAGCAATATTATTGGATGTTGAAATCTCTCGATCTTCTATTACAGGCACATTGGAATGTCTTTCCAAATTTTCAATCTGAGAACTATTCGATATAGTTACAGAGATAATATTCGGAGGATAGTTATTTTTAACATCTTCTTCAACATCGAAATAATTCCAACAAATGCTACTCAGATTAACACTGTCCATTTTATCATCTTCGTAAGCAACAAGATTTGTATTATTATTATGTTTTTCATCATCATAAATGCTTAAAATTATATCAGAATTACATTCAATGTTTATATGCTCCCAAAAATGAATATGTTCATATAAACTATCACTATCATAAAATGCTAATCGACCGAAATCTCCACAAGCACAAAATTCGTTGGTTTTGATAGACTCAGACTCATTCTCCTTTTTCAAGTCTATATCATGTCGTGTTTCAAACACGAAATCATTTGATGCATTCATTTCTGGCACGTCTTTGGCTATCTCAGGTATTTCTAATTTTATCCTGCCATGTCTCATATAAGTTTTGAGATTCATAAATTCATGTTCTGCCTTTCCAGTTACAACTCCACCAGAATTTTCAACACCCTGAATACATAATTTAGATTTAATTACATTTTTGCAGATGTTCTCTGACACCAACAATACTTTTTTGCCCGTATTATATTTATTTTCAACATTCCTTTTTCTATTTGGATAATTACTAACAAATTTCATTAAATACGCAGCTATTTCTTCAACTTTATCAGTGGCAACTTCTGAAGTGGATGTTGAGCTTACTGAACTTCCGTCGTCAAAAGTGTTTCTATTAGTATCACTATTTTCACCATTGTTATATTTTTCTCGATTTGAATCACCTACATTATCAACATCAATGGGCACTTTAGAATCAGTATTTTGTATTTCAACAGTCATAATGCTATTATAAGGAGATGTTTTTACATGATCTTCTATATTGATGTTATTTTTAGAACATACATTGGATATAATTGACTCATTATTATAGTACTTAGAATACGTACTATCACTTTCCGGATATATTTTTTTATTAACATGATGACATCCTTGGTCAATAGATTCAGTTCGGTTATAGTTTTCCAACCCTAATAAATATGTTTTATCATCACCAACACTACATCGATTAAAATCGACAGGGGTATTCAAAATTTCAAATGCTTTCATAGGTATATTTTTAAAATTCTCTTCTGTTTGTTTATCTATAGGAACATTTATCTCAGTATTTTTTTTGTTTGCATGATGTATAGTATTACAGTCTTTTGAATGAATATCATTACTAATATCCAATGAATGTAATTGGTGTCGATTATTGTCGCATGATATAAGGGATTCACATTTCATCAGTTCTTCATCATTAGGCTTACTTTCATGATTAATATATAAAACTTCGTTAGAGCTTATTTTACCCTCTGATGGTAGTATCTGGTTCAGGTTCTTAATGTTATCATTGTATACAATAGTATCAATAGCTACTGCAGTCAAAGCACAATTGCTCAAGTTGTTATCAAATTTCTTATTCTTCGAAGGAGACACTATTGGTTGTGATACAATACTAATTTCTTTAGGTTGAGGAATTTGATTTTTCTTGGGACTATCAATCACATTTTCTACATTTCCAACAGTCCCTAAATTATTGACATCAGAAGAATGTTTATGTCTTATAGGCATAATATTATTTATAACTTGCAAACTGTTATAAATGTCTCCAACATTGCTGACTAAAACAACTTCATCACAATCTTTGTAACATGGCTTTTCAGAACACATATATGGATTGGTATATTGGCCAACGGTAGTCTGTTCAAAAATATTGCCATTGACAGAAACTGGTATATTTTTAGGTGTATCACCTGATTTTAAGTTATCAAGGCAGGGCACAACTGTATATTCATGTAATTCACTGTTCTGCTCATTAAACTGACTTATGATCTCAATTTCTTCAAATGCATGTTGTTTTTTTTCTGTATCTTCGACAACATTTGGTACCAGTAATTCCCCAAGATTTGAATTTACAACATTACAAGTGAAGGTAGGGCTTAAGAGTACAGAATTCTTCATTAAGCTTGCAGTTTCTAACATTGATGACTCATTATTTTTATCAATTTCAAATTCTGAACTAGTTATGCTATTTTCAACTTTATCATTATTGGGCAACACGATCTCTAAAAAAATAAGAAGACTTTATGTGTTAGTAAAAACCAAGGTTAGTAACAGCATTTTATCTCAAGCCCATGGATTCGACAATAACTAATGTTGTAGCAAATATTGTTTAAATTAAAATTTATTTTTGTTTAGTCCTAATACAATATATACCTGTTTCAATGTAAAAAATTTAAGGCATTACAATCTTTTTCACATGGCATGAACTAGTTCAGGGAAG
Organism: Falcaria lacertinaria; assembly: GCA_951449985.1. NCBI lineage: Eukaryota > Metazoa > Arthropoda > Insecta > Lepidoptera > Drepanidae > Falcaria > Falcaria lacertinaria. Next base: position 4,968,905 of record OX602110.1, read on the forward strand.
TTACTATAAAATAATTCATTCTCATAGAAATTAATTATAAGGGGAATAGAAGTTCATTTTTATTTTGAGAAATGTTTGTCATAATTGAACCCATAACACTAAGCTTAGTCAGGTTTATTAACCACTAGACCAGGTGGGAGAACGTTTGACAATATTTCTCTCATGGACCACTAAGAAAGGGTTGATCAATCTATAAAGTGACAAAATCTTAAAAAGCCTAACCTGAATAAAAAAAATATTATTAATGTGGCTTTGCAGACCACTTTTGGTACTTCCAGGGACCACCACTTAAGAACCACTACACTAGATGAGTGTCTTTGCTTTATTATAAATTATCAAGATAACATATTCAATCAATGTGTTTCATATAATATATCTTACAAACTTAGGACCCAAAAAATTATGCAACCATGCTATGTGAAAAGATTATACTTACCAACTTATTATTTTATATTATGATATTAACAACTAAACCTTATATAAAAGCAGTTATCATCAAGTTATTAAAAAGGTTTATTTTAATGTATGTACAATGTTTTTCTATTTACCACCATAATTGAATGGCCAGTTCAAAATCTGTATTATTCCAGAAAAGTATCTTACCTCCTCCTCCATTGATAGTATCATATTGCGTTGAATCTGGGTTTGTAATAACATCAAGATTGATACCCAACTGTTCTAAGAGGTTTGGTGGTAACACCAGTACTTCACTTTCATTGCCTTGTTTTGATGTTGACACTTTTTGCTTATTTCGGGGAGAACGCTTGTACTTTTTCAGACTTTTTGTACTCATTTTGAAATTATAATAAAAAAATATCTTTAATAAATTGTTATCACATATCCTGAAAAAACATTAAAATTCTGATATCAAACCAAATAATAACAAATAAAAAAATTGCAGAGTTCGGAATCGAACCATGGACGCAAAAATATCTTATTCACACGTGGTTTCAATTCAACCAAAGGCGCAATATAAAGATATGCTTTAAAACGTCATACCTTTATAGGCTGTAATCGATGCTTGAAAAAAATATATTGTAAAACCACTTAATCCCAAAAATTTTATATTATTTTTTAGACGGAACTCACCCAAACGAATCCTCGTAGTAACTTTTATGGGCAAAAGGAAAATGTCAGTCGTACGCAAAAACAAACACGGCATTTCAACGTTTCGAATCATAAATATACATAAGCATAGCCTTAGCTCACCCTTATAATAACTTTATTCACAGAAGAGATTTACGGACAGCTCCCCTAATTAAACGTACATAATTTTACTTTCGTTCCTTTCTTTTTCATTTACTTCGAAGGTATAGGTTAAAATATGACAAAAAACGTAGTGGTTACTGGTTTTAAGTACTCTGTGATGTCTTCTTCTTCTTCTTCTTCCTAAGTATGGCAATCAATCCCTTCAGGGACTATTTTTGCCAGTGTCGAGTGTTAGAGAATTTTCATGTTGCAAAATTTCTCGTGTTTGCCGCATTAAAATGCCTAGTGTCATGCATTCTAACGCCCAATGGAGTTTCTGGAGACAACCCACGGCAGTAGCAGATCGTAACACGCCTTTAGATTAGAGGTAACCTATTGACCAAAATGATAAATCACTTAACCCAAAAGTCGTATTATGGCATTATTTCCAATGCTCCTATAAATCAGTCACTAAATGAAACTTTACTGCACATATCGACACCAAAAATACACATTAAAGATCACTATAACACAATTTACGACACACTGGAAAAAATCTCAACCGCTCCGCCTGATTCCCGCCAAAAACTCCTCTGTGATGTGAAATAGATATGACTGATTTGTTTATTTTTCATTGTTTATTTCTTCTTGACATGGATACAAGTCCTAGTGTCATGCATTCTTATATTTCTTATGTAGTTTATGGAGACAATCCACAGCAGTAGCAGACCATACAACATGCCTGCCTTGCCTTTAGTCAAACCACAGAGTACAAAACCCACAGATATCTACTATACTGGTCTACGAACATAACCAATAAATTTGGGCAAACCTTAGCGAAGCGATGTCCTTATTCTAAGGGTCAAACATAGGCAAACTATTGACCAAATGATAGATCACTTTTCCCAAAAGCAATATTACAGCTACATTTTTTTTACACCACTGCGGCGGCTCGCAAGCATACGGCCCACCTGATTGTAAGCGTTCACGGGAGCCTAGTCGCTACAATACCATACCAGGGATATCACTAACGAGTTGCCAACCGTGTTATTGATGAGGAGTCACTGTGCTACCAGTATTACTACTAGCCCAGGGTATCATCGTGGAGCACTGGCAACCTTACTTACCACAGAAGCACAACACTACATCAAAGTAGTCTGCGGTCTTCTGTAAGGCGGAGGTACAGTCCCTAGTCGAGCGGCTCCAATTTCCACTCTACCTATCTTTAAAATTCCGTGGATAGCAGTATCAGAAATACTAGAAAAACTGTTTTTAACAGTTGTGTGTGTTAACTCAACCGTGCACATTCGACATTGTCAAAAATAGACTTTTGAGAGGATTCATTGCTGTAGTTAGGGAGAAGGAGAAGAAAAAGAAGAAGAGCAGAGAAGAAAAAAAAGAGAATACTCAGTCTACTGATCAAAATTATAGTAAATCTTATGTAATCTAATCGTAGAGAATCGAATCTTCTCTAAACCTAGTGGATCCCAGAGTACATAACCGTTAACCACTACGTTAATGATATTCGTGTACTCGGTGATCGACGTGAAGCGGCTGTATTCCACAGATACGTAGTGGTTATGGGTTATGTACTATTTGCCACAGATGTCTGTAGTGAAGAATTATACTAATTACTAGTCTAGCGTAGCGGTAAGCGGTTGGATCATAGGTTGTATTCTATTGGATTATTAGTGTGTACTCTGTGTTACTACTAGTCTACGACTCTGGCGTAGGTAGCGGTTGTATTCTAAAACGTAGTGGTTATGTACTCTGTGGTATTCTCTTGGCACAGAGTACATAATCACTATGTTTTACCTCCGTCTACGACTGTATAATTTAGATAGAGTGATTATGTACTCTGTGATAGATAGTGTAGTGTATGTATTCTCTCTCTTGGCACACACAGAGTACATCATAACCAATTTTGCACAGACAGACAGAGTACATCATAACCACTACATACAATAATTCGGTTGCGTCTTGGCCATAACTGCAGCCCGCATTTTTTATCAAAGATCAGGGTTCGGGACCACTCTTTATGTGAATGTGGCCTTGATGAGGGTACCGTTGAACATATTTTCTTTGCTTGCACCAGATTCCCTGTTTCATTGTATGATGTTCTTCCTCCTACTTTTCCTCGCCCTTTCAACATATCCTGTATTTTGTCTTCCTCAGAAAGCTCTATTATAGCTATTTTATTTAAGTACATTGAAAGATATAACATTAAACTTTAAATGTATTATTTATATCATAAGTATATTTATGTTGGTAGTTTTATTATTTTGTAACTTAGTGGGTGTTGGTGTTGGTATATTATATTGTGATGTCCTATCTGTTTTAGATCGTGCTACTGGTCATTTTGGCAGAATGAAAAAGTCATAAACAATCACGTGTATTTTTCAACCCTGACACTGGCAGAATTGTCAACCTATTGACAGAAGCCATAAATATAATAAATTAATTAATTAATAATCATAACCACTATTTTTCTCTTAGTCGAAGAATCAAAAGGGTTTAAATGTTGTTTTTGCGGAATTTGCTGCCAATATAAATATTCTTCATTGTTTACTAAAAACTTGTTAAAAATAAGCCCTTGCCAAACATATCGTGACATATTTCATGGTGTGTGGAAAAAGAAGAGGCAGTATCCTCTACTACTTAGAATTAAAAATACATATAAAATATAATTTTCATAACTTCAAAGCATAATGGGATCCAGATCAATTGCTTTAACGTTTAATGTTCAAGCCGAATGTAATGTGTCGAAAGCACGCGTGGGTCTTATGAAATTACCTCACTATGAGGTTAAAACTCCTGTATTTATGCCTGTAGGGACACAGGTTAGACACAGTTTTTAGACAACAGATTTCTGGTTTTTGGATATTTCCTTTATTAAAGTCTTTGGAAGATAAAGGTGTGAGCTTTCTGGCACCTATGACTCAATGTGCTTATTTATGCCCTCCCATCTAGCATAACGGTTGCATTCTCTTGGTTCCCATCTGTAACTTACTAGGCATTTAGAAATCATTATGAGATTAACAATTATAGTGTTTTATGTAGCATACTGACAAATACAACTATCTATCTATTTCCAAATGCAAAAAGGAAGTATCAAAATAAAATCTGTTCTGAAATTAACTTTTTTGCCACATTACTAACTGAAGCATACAATTTAAATTATTTGATCCAATTTATGCTAATTATTATTTTAGGGAACAATGAAAGGATTGCTACCTGCCCAACTAGAAAGCTTGGACTGCGAAATTATTTTAGGAAATACTTATCATTTGGGAAATAGACCTGGTACAGATGTATTACAGAAAGCTGGTGGGCTCCACAAATTTATGGGTTGGAATAGGGCCCTGCTGACAGACTCTGGTGGTTTTCAAATGGTGTCCCTGCTGAAGTTAGCTGAAATTACTGAAGAGGGAGTTAAATTTAAGTCTCCCTATGATGATTCAGAAATAATGTTAACACCAGAAAAGTCAATCGAAATTCAAAATTGCATAGGTAAAACTAACTGCACACAACACTCATCTGATGATTAGTGTTGTCTGCTTGTATGTTATGTGCAATGTCTGATTATGAATAGTCTAACACAATAACATTTGACTATTCCAGGAGCAGACATCATTATGCAATTAGATGATGTAGTACAAACAACATTCCAAGATTACAATCGCATCAAAGAAGCAACTCACAGGACAAGTCGTTGGTTAGACAGATGCCTCTCTGCACACCAGAGGCCAGAGGAACAGAGTATATTCCCAATAGTACAAGGCTTATTAAATAAAGAATTGAGAGAACATAGTGCAAAAGACCATATGACCAAGGAAGTCAATGGTTTTGCTATAGGAGGTCTGAGGTGATAATATTACTATAAACTATAATATTGCAAAAAAAAATTGTGTGAGAACATTAGCAATGTAAGATTTTTTTTTCAGTGGTGGTGAAGCTAAAGATGATTTCTGGCCCATGGTAAGTCTTGGCACAGGAATCCTGGATAAAAACCGACCAAGATATTTGATGGGAGTGGGATTGGCCATTGACCTAGTAGTCTGTGTTGCATTAGGTGTGGATATGTTTGATTGTGTATTCCCAACTCGCACAGCTGTAAGTAATCTTCCTTAATATAAAAGTAAAATAAGAATCAAAAATGTAAGGAAAGTTAGTAATTTCAAGCTAATAATACCATCCTGGTGCCCTTATGCCATGTTATATGGTGGTGATGCTGCTTGAATTTTTTTTATACCTCCATCTTTTCTTAGGTATATATTCAAATTCATAGACAAACCTCTGTTGTGAGAAGAGGAGTGTGTGAGGGTAAACTCCATCCCTCCATGAATTAAAAAATAAAAACGAACATGTGTCTACATTTAATAGATATTTTCTTTTGCCAGAGGTTTGGGTGTGCTTTGACTAACAAAGGACAATTGAATCTGAAGCAAAAAAAGTACGAAACTGATTTGAACCCCATTGATATTGATTGTAATTGTTCTACTTGCAAAAACTACACTAGGGCCTACTTGCACTGTATTGTCACTGCAGAAACAGTGGCCTGCCATCTTCTATCAGTACACAACATTGCTTACCAGGTAATCAAAGCATTATTTCTGATTTATATTTTATATACAATTAATTCTCAAAATATATAATTATGGTTTATTGCAGATGCGCCTCATGAAAACAATGAGGGAGAATATAGCTAAAGGAACATTCCCCAAATTTGTCAAGAAGTTTGTCAGTGAGGTTTATTCTGATGGGCAGTATCCCTCATGGGTAACAAATTCTTTAAGCTCTGTTGGAATAAACTTGATGGAAATCTACTTTTGATTCTTCTTTAGCCATTGAAAGCCCACAATACATTAATATTTTCTTTTTATTTACATGAATTCATCAGAGTCATTGCCATCATAGTTAGTAGACATGTTTTCTGTTTTCATCAAAGTTGAGTAACTTCTCATTTCTGCATCTTCTTTCTTCCTCTTCTCTTCTTCCTTCTCTTTTTCCTTTTTTTCTCTCAATATTTTCTTCTTGTCTTCTCTTTCTAGCCTATCTCTGTTCTCTCTTTCTTGTCGCAAATCAGGAAATGCTTCTTTTTTAGTTTTATTAAGTCTATTAACAATCTCATTGCTTCTTTTAGCCACTCGCACTTTTCTTACATCTTTGTCTTTGTGAAATGCAACTTGCCCAGCCTGAAAAATAAGCTCCCATGAAAATACTGTCCTTAGAACTGAGTTGTCACTTAATATTGCAATAGTGACAGCAACAAAACATTAATCCCAGTGTATAGTTAGGCCCTAGGATACACTTTAGAATACATATATGGTGACTAGTAGAAACACCTCAAATGGCTCCTTAATTCAAAGAAGAGAATTTCACAGAGAAATCATTTTTGTTATAATTAATTTGGCTCAACTTTAGATTAGGTTCTGCGAGCTACGCGCGTCAAATTTTTTGTGGGGTTAGACAATAATTAGATGTAAATAAATCCAAAATTTCAAAACGCGGAGATGAGCGGTTTGCGAGAAATAAATTTTTGAAATTATTTACTTCTGTACAGAAATTGTCTAACAAAAACGCATATTAACGTTCCGTTTTACGGGTTGCGATTTATTTGTCATAAATAAGCGCATTAATGTGTCAAAGTCATGACATTTGTGGCACAAATCGGAAATGTCACGACAAAAATTTGCGAACGGAACGCAAATCCGACATGGCCGTGATAGGTTAGAAGGCTAAGGCGGGTGCGAAGCGTAGCGGAGCACCCGCCTTAGCCGACGTTGGTTGTTTTTTTTTTTTTTTTGTTTATCATGTATTTAATCACATAATAATATGTACATTTCACATATTATTATATTATACACTAACTACATTTAGTTTTTTTTTTTTTTGTTATTTGAATTACACGACCGAAATAGTAGTAGACAGTGCCCACGGAAAGAAAGAGATGCAAGACGGCGTCCAATGTTGGATAGAGATAGCGTACACCTTATAAATATGACCTCCGGACGCCGTGGGTTTTTATTATCACAGTTTTTTTAATATCTCAAAAAGTACAAGGTTCCGCGCCCCCCCCGTCACAGGGGGGGCTCCCCCCCCCCATCCCCCTTCCCCTCCCCCCCCCCCCCTCAAAAAAAAAAAACGGAAGTACTTATTCTAAAGTCCTTCCATTAATTTAAATAAACTAATAATAAATAGTTTTCTAGTATTCTCCTTACAAAAATATGTTTCATACATTATACAAGAAGAAAATTCAGCAGTGCTATTTTGATTAAGCCAAATCATACAAGGCAGTCTGTTGGCTATGTTCTTTCATTCATCACTAGCTTTTGCTCCCGGCTTCGCACGCATGGTAAAATGAATAAGTCAACATGTACCTATACATAAAATTCATTGTTTTTTCTTTTGCCCACTGCTAACTATTTTAATGGATTTTACTTCTACTACTTAAAAAAATATGCATTTTCATACAAACTTTCATCCCCTATTTTACCCCCTTAGGGTGGAATTAAAAAAAAAACCTGATATACATGTTTATTAATTTATAACTGATGTGTTTAAATTAAAAATGACAGATTTTCATACAAACTTTCAACCCCTATTTTACCCCCTTAGGGTTGGAGTTTCCAAAAATGCTTTCTTAGCGGATGCCTACGTCATAACATCTTCCTGCATGCCAAATTTCAGCCCGATCCGTCCAGTGGTTTGGGCTGTGCATTGATCGATCACTATGTCAGTCAGTCAGTCACCTTTGAGTTTTATATAATAATATAGATTAAAATTTACCTCCATTCCAGCAGTCTTTTTGAGATTGGCCCACATTGTGTACACTATATCAATATCATTCATCTTGTTTCCCATTATAGAATTTGCTTTCACTAACTGACATGCATCATCAAGTACTAAATTTGGTATATCATCTATTGTTTGACCCTGAAAATGAAAAATTTTGAGGTTCAGAATCTTTTATATATTTTATCGTCATGGGTGTACCTATTAAAATTAGGAGCCTACTGAAACGAGAATACTTACCGGGGCTAGGCGTAAATACACATGAGCTGATGATACTTTGTCAACATGGAACCAAACATCTTCAGGCCAACCCCACTTTATTAGGTCTTCATCTGAAAATTAAAGATCGTATTTTATTTCTGTTAAATATATAATTAATAATGAGCAGCAGTAAATAAGTTATCCTCACTTTCATGCTTGTCCGCACCCATGAAGAGAGTGACTGTAGGAGAAACGACATTGCTTGTGAAGTAAAAAACCATATTGTTCTAGCAAGACAATCCAACACGTGCACAAACTTATAGGTTCTAATACTAAATTATTACATTGGTGATTTGTGTGAAACTGAACAATTCATGCTCGCGGATTCGTGTAGGTAGTGTAATATTGGGATGATTCTGATTTCATTTTATGAATTCGAGCGTGTGTCAGTGTCAAGTTTCACCCACAGAGTACATGACCAGTTTCACTGTCAATTACTGTATTTACTGTCAAAGACAATGTTAGGTGTCAGATCAGATTTTTCTTCCCAACTCACGTAGAGTGAGTCCAACTCGGCTCTTTCGGTCTTACTTTAGCACTATTTTATTTATTGAATTGATTCAGGTTTTACTTTGCGGAAATTCATATTTATAGAATACAAAATATATTATAATTTGCTTTGTCCGCTTAATGAGTGTGATACGGTCGAACGGCCTGCGCCCAGGTGAGCTCAGCCGTGGTTTCTTCCGACACGTGTTTCAGGACTTCCACGTCCCATCATCAGGGTGCCGCCGCGTTGGTCGAGCAGCGTGATGTCACATCGAGGTCTGGATGCTGGAGCAGCGCCGCAGCACGATGGTCGGACGCTGGAGCAGCGTCACAGGATGCTGGACCAGCGTCGCAGGATGCTGGAGCAGCGTCACAGGATGCTGGAGCAGCGTCACAGCATGATGGTGGCGTGAGACGCCACGACAGCACGTAGACCCTTCTGTAACTAAAGCTGAGAAATGAGTGACTGTTTAGCGGTGCGTCCCGTCCTTTTATAGTAGTAGAGTGGTGGTGGAACTCGTATGTCGTGTCACATCGTATTTTATCGTGTAAACATACGTAATAGAGGGGAATGTGTAATGTCGGTTTGTTCATTCAACAATGATTCATTATTTATATGTTTGATTATTTCTAAACCCTCCAAAACACATAATTTTTGGCCTTTATTACAGGTGTGTAAAATATTAAATGTGTGACTATCGTTTAGGCTGTGTCCTGTCTCTAAGAGATGTTTGGCGAAATTTGATTTTTCGGGATATTTGTTTTTATAGGCTGATATGTGTTCTTTATAACGAGTATTGAAGTTACGTCCTGTCTGTCCTACGTAAAAGCTATCGCATTCCTGACATGATAATTTATATACACCGGATTTTTGGCCGCGATCTATTTTTTCTTTAGCATTACAAATTTGACCTAGTTTATTTCGCGTCTTATAGGCAACATGTATATCATATTTACGTAGTGTTTTAGATATTTGTTCCGTGATTGGACCTATATATGACAAACTCGCGGTATATCGCTCAGCTCGCTTTGGTGATATCGCATATAAACATTTTCTGATATTATTGTTTTGTTTTTTCTTTAAGAGATTGTTGACTAATTTATTATTATATCCGTTTGCCTTTGCAATTTGGTATATGATGTTTAATTCTTTTTTATAGTTGTCGTTGTTCATAGGAACAGTCAACAATCTGTGTATCATAGAACGATATGCCGCGAGTTTATGTTGCCATGGATGATTAGACGTAGATGGTATAGTAAGGTCTGTATATGTCGGTTTGCGATAGATACTAAATTCATGTTTACTTTCTACCCTGGTGATCGTGAGGTCTAAAAAGTTTAATGATTTATTTTGTTCGATTTCTAGTTTAAATTTTATTTTAGGGTGGATTGTATTAAGTTTTTTGACGAAATTGTCTAGCTGTCTTGTAGTTCCTGTCCAACAAATGATTATGTCGTCAACGTATCTATAGTAATATTGAATGTTGTTGTTTCCAATAATATGTTTATTTTCGTAATTATCCATAAAGATATCTGCCATCAATGGACTAAGTGGTGATCCCATAGCTAACCCTTCTTTTTGATTATAGAATTTATTATTAAACCGAAAATAATTTTTCAACAAACATTTTTCAACAAAATTTCAACAAACAAAAACTACACCCATCTGAAAGTCAGGATATCATTAAATTAATTGAACTATGTATGAAACAAAACTATTTTCGGTTTAATAATAAATTCTATAATCAAAAAGAAGGGTTAGCTATGGGATCACCACTTAGTCCATTGATGGCAGATATCTTTATGGATAATTACGAAAATAAACATATTATTGGAAACAACAACATTCAATATTACTATAGATACGTTGACGACATAATCATTTGTTGGACAGGAACTACAAGACAGCTAGACAATTTCGTCAAAAAACTTAATACAATCCACCCTAAAATAAAATTTAAACTAGAAATCGAACAAAATAAATCATTAAACTTTTTAGACCTCACGATCACCAGGGTAGAAAGTAAACATGAATTTAGTATCTATCGCAAACCGACATATACAGACCTTACTATACCATCTACGTCTAATCATCCATGGCAACATAAACTCGCGGCATATCGTTCTATGATACACAGATTGTTGACTGTTCCTATGAACAACGACAACTATAAAAAAGAATTAAACATCATATACCAAATTGCAAAGGCAAACGGATATAATAATAAATTAGTCAACAATCTCTTAAAGAAAAAACAAAACAATAATATCAGAAAATGTTTATATGCGATATCACCAAAGCGAGCTGAGCGATATACCGCGAGTTTGTCATATATAGGTCCAATCACGGAACAAATATCTAAAACACTACGTAAATATGATATACATGTTGCCTATAAGACGCGAAATAAACTAGGTCAAATTTGTAATGCTAAAGAAAAAATAGATCGCGGCCAAAAATCCGGTGTATATAAATTATCATGTCAGGAATGCGATAGCTTTTACGTAGGACAGACAGGACGTAACTTCAATACTCGTTATAAAGAACACATATCAGCCTATAAAAACAAATATCCCGAAAAATCAAATTTCGCCAAACATCTCTTAGAGACAGGACACAGCCTAAACGATAGTCACACATTTAATATTTTACACACCTGTAATAAAGGCCAAAAATTATGTGTTTTGGAGGGTTTAGAAATAATCAAACATATAAATAATGAATCATTGTTGAATGAACAAACCGACATTACACATTCCCCTCTATTACGTATGTTTACACGATAAAATACGATGTGACACGACATACGAGTTCCACCACCACTCTACTACTATAAAAGGACGGGACGCACCGCTAAACAGTCACTCATTTCTCAGCTTTAGTTACAGAAGGGTCTACGTGCTGTCGTGGCGTCTCACGCCACCATCATGCTGTGACGCTGCTCCAGCATCCTGTGACGCTGCTCCAGCATCCTGCGACGCTGGTCCAGCATCCTGTGACGCTGCTCCAGCGTCCGACCATCGTGCTGCGGCGCTGCTCCAGCATCCAGACCTCGATGTGACATCACGCTGCTCGACCAACGCGGCGGCACCCTGATGATGGGACGTGGAAGTCCTGAAACACGTGTCGGAAGAAACCACGGCTGAGCTCACCTGGGCGCAGGCCGTTCGACCGTATCACACTCATTAAGCGGACAAAGCAAATTATAATATATTTTGTATTCCACTATTTTATTATTTCCAAGCTGAAATTAAAAAATATATTTATTATACTGATTACCTTCATACCGAATAATTTGATACATTAGCATAGACTGGAATAATTAATTATGCAAATCGGTTCACATAAACCCCGGTATATCGTCGTTAGTTATCATATAGTATGCAACTATACGATTAGAATTTCTACCTTTCCTTTTTGAAATATGTTGATATTTAATAGTTTTTTAAGGTAATGATATATCTATATAATAGTATATCTGTGGCTCTCACTGGGAAATGGAGTTGACAAACTCCATGGCAATAGTACTAAATATCCGACTCGTGAAAGTCTATGGTCGTGGTTATGTACTCTATGGTAGTGGTAATCTATTCTGTGATGAATGTCATCTGTGTACATTTCTTTCAAAACAAACAAATCGATTTTTTATTTTTTACAGTACCTAATACCTAAAGAACGGCAGGGGTCTTAGAGAAATTGGTATAAGCAAACTGTTTGGAATACTTTCCTACCAATAAAATGGGAAGTCCGGAACGGGAATTGTGCCCACCGCCGTCGGAAGAGGATGAATTGACTCTACCTAGAGCAAGCATCAATAAAATGATAAAGGAGCTGGTACCATCTGTTCGAGTTGCTTTCGAGTCCAGAGAATTGATCCTCAATTGTTGTACAGAATTCATACACTTACTGAGTTCGGAAGCTAATGAAGTTTGTAATCTGAGTAATAAAAAAACCATTAACGCTGAACATGTCCTCACAGGTAGTTTGAAGTATTTATAATATGTATTTCATCTTCCTTTTTATTAAAAATATAACTACAAGGCAAACATTGCCCGTGCTTTTAAATTTGCAGCACTTGAAAGATTAGGATTCAGTGACTACACCATTGAAGCAGAAGCAGTATTGAAGGATTGCAAGGCCGTAGCTGCCAAGAGGCGGAGGCAGAGCACACGTCTGGAGAACTTGGGAATACCTGAAGAGGAACTTCTACGACAGCAGCAAGAACTATTCGCTAAAGTATTTTTTTCTAATATAGTATTATGTACAAATGTCTATTATGATAGGGTATTAATGTTCTCTTCACTTTTGCTCTCACACTTTTCAGGCTCGTGAAGAGCAAGCAAAACAGGAGCAGCAGCAGTGGCTACTGCTACAGCAACAAGGTCTAGTCGGTGCTGAGGGCACTCCTCAGCCTTACATACCCCCACCTACGATTCCCAAGCCTGAGGATGAAGATGATGACTACTCATAGAACATACAAATCATTTTGTACAATCATAGTATTGACACTTGTTTCTGATAACCAAACTATTATGTCATTTTGACTACCAATGGAAGAATTATTCAAGCAATATTTGGCTTCTATAATTCCTATACACATATAATATTATCATAAATTACAATAAGGCTTTATTTTGCAGTTTAATTGCATTAAATTCAAATATATTCTAATTTCTGTTTTTTTTAAACATGAGAAAGAGATAGCAAGACTTTAAGATGACAAATTAGTCAAGTTTAATAATTTTGTACAACAGAATTGGCACCACTATCCTACTTAACAACTTCATCAGATATTTAAGTAACAAACTTTTTGCAAGCTACGTTTTCGAATACGTTGTCGAAAAATGTTCCTGCTACCGGCACTGATCTCCGTAATGTCGGTACCATTGATAATCAAAGGTTACAGTGCCTATGTCTTTCTATTATTGTACCTACATTAGAGATTCTAATGTGGAAGGCAATGATATTATATGTAAAAAGTTGGTAGTTGGTATCTACACCAAACGCTCTTCAAACGATCTTCTGATCGGACCGTGTAGAGGTTTTATTCTCTTGGATCGGACCAAGAGTGATTGTCGAGAGCTGTAAGAGAGCGTATCTACCTGCCTTAGAATTAGGAGTACCTACATAAATCTATTCCGTATTCTAAAGCACATACCTACCTACACCTCTTTAAATTTTATTGATTCTCGATAGACGTTTGACGGGGATTGGTCTATCAAATTAACGTCAAGTAGATCTAATGTCAATGCAATATGTTTAAAATTTTGATTTTCTATTAGAGTGGTAGATATTCCTAAATACTACATGATGGTCTCTACAGAATGAATGCCAATGATTTGAACAAAACATATAAAAGACCAAAACAGAAAACAGCTTCGACCACAAATCCTGAGCCATCAGTATTGTATCTCACTGCTCGTTACAATTCAACATATTATGTAGTTGTTTGGCTATGTACCTAAAGTAAATTAGTTCCACACATTTCAGACCACAAGGACTAAGAGAACTGAAAATGGGACTATACCACAAAAACCATTATGTCCGTTGCTTGCAAAAGACTCTGAATGGGTGGACATTCTGCAGACCACATCCGAGGACACAGACAAGTCCTCGTCTAGTGTCCCAGATGAGGAAGAAGTACTGCAACTCGTAAATTTTATTCACGTCTTATGTTTGAAAGTATCGCTTAATAAAATACCGTATTTATGTCTGATACTTCCCTAGGTAGAGTGTGAGGATGGACCTCAGATGAAACCATTAGCAATAATGTTCCCCGATTTAGTCGATAAAGATCCACAAACATTGCAAGGAGTGCTGAACAAAGTTATGTCTACCACTGAGGTAACGAGACATTTAGTGGATCTCGGTCAAAAAGCTAATTTCACCTTTATGAAGAAAGCTGATCGCCTGATACCTCGCGAAAAGGTATACTACTTAATGAGTAATGAGATGTTTAGATGTAAAACGTACCTACTTATAGACAAATGTGTCAAAATTGAACCTTAGGTAATTATTGTAATGATAATACAGTACAGCATAGTCATAGTAGCCCTGTATAGCTAGATCAATAGTGTTAACTTAGTATTTTTTTTCATCTATCTCGTTTAAACTCTGACCTTATAAAATTGCAGCCGAATAAAACTACGCCTGTGTGAGTACGTTCGTAGCTCCTCAAGGAAGGCATGTTGGCAGTAGCTTTGATTATATACTTTACTTTTATATTGGTAGGTATATAATCAAAGGGCAGTAGGTAGACAGACAGGCTTCATCTTTTAATAATAATAATAAGATTTCATTTCAGACCATGGTGTCCTTTTTGTTAGTAACAGTGTTCTTATAGACTAGTGTTAGTAATATAGTTCCCTACCAGAAACATACAGAAAAACAAAATTTTATCAATCACTGCTTCGCCATTCCATGAGAAATGGCGCAGCAGTGATTGATGTAACTACAGTCCAGCCGACTGGCAATCAATAAGGTCTAATATGCTACTATCAAAGCGATTCGTATCACGTTTACGTAGTACGTTCATAACATGGCAGTTTGCGACCTTTGGAATATACCTTTTCTCGCTAAATCATTTAATATTCCCGCTAGAGGCGGGGTGGGTCGAAAGCATAATATAGTACTTAGGTATAGTCCGGTGCACATGTACAATACATTGTACATTAGATAAAAAATAGTACACAGGGTTTCAGGTGCAATCCTAACTTAGTGAATAGGATGAACTTCGTGAGCCTGACGTAGATAGCTATCTACGTCAGGCTCACGAAGTTCAGTGCTACTAATCATGCCAACCATAGGAGAACGGAAGAGACCCATTTTATTATCTTGAATGTTTGAAATTTAGAAAACTTCAGAATCGCGAAGTTCACCGTGTTTTTAATGCTTACAGCAATGGTTGGAGAGTCTTACTGAAAATACTAATTCGATTTGTTCGTTAGATTCTGAACTTCATAGTGACTGTAAGTTGTTTTGGTCGACTAATTATCCATTCTTACGTAAACAACCTATCATTAATTGATAATTATATGTTCTATGATGAAAAAAGGTATTTCGAGTGACTATGAAGCTAGTGACGAAGCGACAGAAAGACACGTTAAAAAAAGTCAAGAAAAAGAAAGCTGCTGCAGACGTGACAAGTTATTCTGTCTCCCCTTCAGAAAACTTGATAACAGGAGATGATGAGAAGGTAATTAAATATTTTAACAATACATAATATAATAATACATTCCAGTGTTGTATGATACCGACCGACTAACCAACACCCGCAACTCAAACACATGTTTGCTGTGGCTTCGAACCCGCGACACGTGACAGCCAGGTATACCAACCACTAGACTAGACCTGTAAGTCGTATTGTAGTCTTTGGACTAGACTTGACGATATCGTCGCTATGGATACAAGGCCGTACGCACTACGCAGCAAGTGAAGCCGTATTGTAAAGTGTCCGTCTAAATTGCAGTAGAGATAATGGTACCTACTTGATAAATTTAATTAATAATATTAAACTATCTTCCAGCAACCGACGACGTCGTCACATTCAAATAAAAATTAGAACAGCTAGTTGACAATAATAAGTAAGTTCATAAGTGATCGTACTATATATTTTATGCGAGGACTCTCAGTCCTAGCAACAAATCCTTACTGCCAGCACACCGTAGCGTGGAAAACCTCTAGCAACCTTACCGCAAGAAGCAACACTACAACACAGTGTTATTGACTGCAGTCTTCTGTATGGTGGAGGTGGTACAGCCAGTCAGGTGGCTCCAGTTAAATGGGAATTCCCGTCTCGCCAAATTCTTTAAGTAAATTATTTAGTTATATAATAGACACCGCCAGTATGTTTCTCTGTTTCGTTACAGTACCATCAAAATTTCATACCGAAAAACGACGACGGCCGCACTGAAAAGCAAGAATTTCTTGGTAAAGGTTTTATGCGTGATAATATTACATAAATAATAATAAAATAATGATGATATGTTGATTGATAATTATTTATAATGTAGAAACTCTGACCTAATAATGTATTACTCGGTCAGTGGTGGAAATGATAAATCTCCATTTTGTGACGTCCGCCATATTAGATTAAAAATGGCGGTGTTTAAGATATTGTCACGTTAAACAAACTTACACAAATATATTTCAGCTCCATCGGACAGGGGGATGTAGGTTAAATTAAATAAAGCTTGTAAAAATATAAGTATATCACTCAAGTTTGGATCATTAAAACACCGCAGCCATTAAGATTACTTAATAATCGTATCATATCATATTGACTCATAGGTCCACTGACCTAATAGTATATTCAGTGCATAGCGTTCATCCCATAAATTATTTTTGGTCTGGAAGCAGACCTGTCTGGCATTTATGTGCCTTTTAACCAAATACTGGAATCATTTATTGGTACATAATTCATGCGATTCCCGACAACCCACAAGACAAGTTTGGGACGAAGAATATAAAAACAGCCTGGTATTATATAACAAATTTAATATTATTTATTTATTTTGTATGTATAAATGCGAGTGACGATTATAAACTTTGGTGTATTTATTCCATTTATATAAAATGTATAAAGCATATCTATGATTGTATATGTAGTGTAAGGTGTAGGCAGAAGGTTATAAATCTGGAAGCTCATCTAGTGCCCTTAAATACAATGCTTGATCATTCCATTTTATGTCTAGAAGGCAATCAGCATAAACACGCAATTTGGGTGCTTATCATTTTTCTAGCTTTCTAGTCTAATTTCACTGTCATTATAGTATGGACTTGTCTATAAGGCTATTATTCGTTATTACAAAAATACACTATGTATTAATAGTCTATTATGTTTTGTTTGTATTGATACAAAAACTAAATATAAACTATACAGGATCGAACATTGAGAATGGTAGATATGGAGAAATCTGAAAGTTTAAGAGATAGGAATATCTGCATTCGTATATTTTCTAAAAACCTCATACATGCCTAGGAACTTGACCACAGTCATATTGGAAAATTCAGATTTTATCTCAGATGATAAAGGTTGCAAATTACAATGAAAAAATTTTGCAAAGCTGCTTTCCTAAATGAAAAATATGCAATTCTACCATTAGTATTTTAAATATATAAAAATGTCGTTCACAAGGTAAACCGACTTTTCCTGAAAAGCCCAGAAAGCTACTAAATTACATAAATTATACTTTTACGTTCAGGCACCATTTTCATAGAAAAATAATTGATTAAAACTAAATATAAAAAACATGGTTTCCTTTTTTCCAAATAATAACCGCGTACGATTCCCGAGCGATGAGTTTTTGGAAATTACGGATTCAGTTTTCTTATCTCTCAATTCGACATGGTTCTTAAAAACGTATTGGTTTTTCGTATTAAAGGTCCCCATACTGACCACAACCTATTTTCCAACCTGTATAATCATAGATACTTAAATTAACCTACTTTTATTTAACTTATTGTAATATTTCTATACCTACATAATATTCAGTCAGCAATATCGTCATAAAAGGAAATATTTCTAAAGCAAGCGTATTAAAGTGTCAAAAAGGGATCTGCAGACTGGTAGTGCTGACTGTAGTTAGAGATGGACTTGTTGGCGAGTACACTCCATTCAAATAAAGTTTCAATTATATATTCATAGAATCAACATATTGTAATTATATTTATAGATATCGCATGCCGGGGTTGCCTATAATTGTGACAGCATTTAGTTATAAGCCTCATTGTTAAATTAAAACTATGTTAACTGTAATGCATGTCATGTTGGCGATCCTTAAATAAATAAATAAATAAACTAAATGTTCTAGACAACACGTGATTTAGGGATGCAACTAACAACGCGAACGTCCGCCCAGATTTGACCAGACTTTCAGCCTTCTGACTCTTTCTGGACTGTAGTCCGTGAGTATGTTTTACGTAGATTGAAAATTTGAATGAAGTTCACATTAAATCACTTCAATGCCTGTCTATTGATATAGCTGCCCTGTTATACTGATAGGTACCGAATTGATGATGATCCACGATGATGAATGATATAAGCTATATTTCTTAGTTTTCTACATATAAGGGTTTTAGTTCATATCAACATTTGTATGCAGTGCACTCGCAAAAGACATAATGATTAAAAATATATTTTTCAGGCAACTAGAAACACTTGTATAACATATATGTTTAAATAGGTAGATCATTCAAGGAAAATTGGTCTAGTACAAAAAGTATTGCTGGCGGGCAGTCACCCGTCTATATGTATATCTAGCCCAATTGTAACAAGATAACAAACACTCAACCAAAATATACAATTAAGACTAGCTATAAGTCTAGAATATCTCACACTTATTGCATGCTAAAATTGTAAAAATACTTAATCAAATTACTTTGGAATCTACACATTCAAATCTAATTAACTAGCGATAAAAATACGAATGTAGATACGATACCATCTTACTAGGTAAAATTTATCTTATTACCTAATTGATCATTTTTTAAGTTGTAAGAATTTCGTATTACACTAAAACACAACCGCAGGAACCGTGAATATACCTTTCTTGTATCATAATTTCATCTTATTCCTCAATACACCTAACTAAACGAAAACTTGTATTTAAAAGCGAAATTAAATATTCTGTTATTTATCTACACACTCTATCACTTCATAGCTGGTGTTGGGTACTCGTCAACATCATATATTTAACCTAACCACAAAACACAGCACAGTTTTAAAGTAAATAAACTACACACATTATATTTTAAATTACAATATCAATTATTGCGATAATAAGTATACAACAGCGTTTCTGTTTTCAGGATGTACTTGGTGTCCCTAGTTAACTTTAAAGTGTTCAATAGAAGTTCAAGGTTGAGCCTAGGGAGTTCTGTAAACGTTGGCTGACATGTTTAGAAGGCGTAGAAGCAGTACAGGTGGACCGTGTACATTGTTAAAACCATGCACACAAACATCAGGTACTCAAGTATATGTTGCAGCCTATTCAAAAATATTAGGTGCATACTACGAAAAGCAAACTGATTCGCACATTCAACTTCAATTCTACCAGATCTTAGCATGAACCAATCACGTCCTTGAAACCTTAGCAAGCAGGCTGATAAGATTTTTAGTTTATGTAGCCAGGTTGACATAAAAATTGCAGGTATAGTATAACCGCACGAGCTTCGGTAAATTTGTAGTCAGTAGGGCAGCAGTTCGTGTACGGGGCGAAGGAGCAACGCGCCGAGCAGGGCGAGCCCGCCGGCCGCGAGCAGGCGTCACCCGGGCGGCCGCGGCGCACTCCGCCCGCAGGCGCACCGTCACTGCACCGGCTTCAGAGCTGCCAGCTTGCGGCCGCGAGCACGCGCCTCCTGCCGCGAACTTGTGTATTCAAACCACAGCACATTCGGAATCAGGGTTGTATCTCTTATCATTAACATTTCACACACTTTTCTGAAACACAAAAAGAAAACATTTAATCACTGAAAGAAAGATGAAAATAGTTGAGCACATTATAGTAAGGAAAAAATATTAATTTAAAATAAGTATTTACAAATAAATTTGAAACATACTTAATAATATACTCACAAGGAAACCACTTGCGGGAACAGTGGAGTAAATACTCTATGCACCATTGTGAACCAAATAGTGGCAAATATAAATCCAACGACTGCACCAACTATCACCTGAGGAGTGGTGTGGTAGCGCAAGTATACCCGTGCCATGCTCACCAATATAGAGAGGGTAACACAACCACCAATGATCACCACCCTCCAGAGGGCTGATATTATACTATTATTGTTTATATGGTGCAACCTGAAATTGTTTACAAAATTTATGTGATGTTGATGGCAGATTTTTTAGTTTAAGGGTGTTTTATTGAGAATGTAGTATTGCTAAAATACAACATTAAGATATGAGATTATAAATGGCATAGTAAAAGTGATAATTTTTATCATGATATACATCTTAACTTATTTTTTTTTAATGAAAATTGCACTGTAAATGACACTCACCTTATTAAAACGAAATATAAGACATAAATACTAAAAAACCATACAAATTGAGCATGAGATGATGGCATGCCATATTCATTATACAGGTGCCCCCTGGACAATGGTCTGCTTTCACAAATAATGTGTTTGAGTATTATATTCAGCACCTCATTGACTAAGGTGCCTGTGAAGAATGCAATCTGAAAGGAGAAAGAAATGTTAAAGGACACATTAAAGAGTCTATAATACAATTAAAACAACCTTTTAAGTAAATAGTTAAATTTGTTAATCTTCAAGTGGAGTAAGGTTAAACTATTTTTCACAGATTTGATTCCAGCAAGTATATAATCAAAGATTTCAGCAAAGCAAAGAGTTAATTTTGTATTTGAATGGATGTTCATTTGTTTTCTATAAGTGTACAGAATATAAAAATAAATTTAGTCTATATACTAATCAAATAATATACTTAGTATATAATCCAAGGGTCTAGTATACAATTGGTTCTAAATAAAAACTACCCCATTATATGGTGCTGGCTATGATAGATGTGGTTGCAAAACAAATGTAAGTTATGTTGAAAATGTATACCTATATCACCAGCTAAACTGCGTGTCGGTGACGGCGAACTCAGAACTTTTGCCAGGGCCCTTAGCAATTGCAAAATTTTAGCTCCAGCTCCATGATTAATCAGACACTGGAGTATAGAAAATAGTACATAAAAGGTTATACTTACAGTGTGGAGATCTCGACGAAATAAAATGAGCGTGACAAATCCAGCGCCAATTCCGAACGGAGATAAACTTATAAAGGCAAAGAATTTCCCAATCCAATCTCCTAATGTGAAACAAAAATATAAAAGTCATATACCTATCTCAAAAATTATAATGCATTTATCTTAATCAAATACAAATAGTTTACCAATTACCTTTTGGATACTCCACCAGCGTAAGAGCTAGTGGTTGCCACTCAATTTCACCGTTATTTAGCAATACCTTGCTTACAGGAGACTCTTTATCCTCCATTATAAATTCATTGGTTTAATTACAAAATGTATTTATTCAATAGGTATTGCTCCGTTTTCGTAATTATTTTAAAATACTTTGTACGTACTGTTAGATAAATATATTAGAGCGCTAAACTATACTATACATACATACATGCCACACGCCACAGAGTACGCGCTCTGCACAGAGTACATAACCGGCGGTTGTATTCTCTTGGATAACCACTAGCGCTCTACTCTATTTGCCACAGATATCTACTTACTATACTGCTAATTTGCGATTTGCGTAGCTCTATGTCCCTATGTTTATTTAAGTAAATAATAGGTTGGTTCTTCTTCTTCTTTAAGTAAATGGCGACGAGCTCTTAATACAGCTATTCCGTATTGGTACCTACCTAGACAAAACAGTTCTTGAAAATCTTGACGTTCGTGACATGTTCTTAACATATATTTTTCGAAGTTGACGGTACTATGCCGTGACTCCTGTTCTTCTTCGTCTTCCTAACTATGGCAATCAATCCTCTTCAAAGACTATTATTGCCAGTGTCGAGTGAAAGAGCATTACCGGCGCTAGTGCCACTGACGCCCCGGGCAAGAATATCGTGGCAGCCGCTTTAGGAAATGGTTACTGATTATCGAGTATAAACTTAAATTAAGCATTTAATCGTTTCTCTAGCGTTACCCGGAGCCCTTATTAACTTATTGACCAAAGTTTCCATAGTTAGGAGGAAGAAGAAGATCAAAACAGTCATCATGATCATGTTAAAATTAATTGTCATTCATTCTTTGATAGTAAAACGTAGTGGTTATGTACTCTGTGCTTTGATAGTTATATTAAATCTATGGTATTTCATTCTTTTCCCCTTTTCTTTTGTGGAAAATAACATTTGTCGTCAAAATAAAGGGCAAAAATTTGAAATTTATTTAAATTACCTGGAATACCAAGTAAACTAACGAAAATGGCAGAATCTGACGTGGTGGATTTAGATTTAACTATCGATGAATTGGTACCCAAAAGTCCTGAAAGGTAAATAATGAATAATTGAATAATAATTTGAATCTCGTATTTTGGAGGTCGTTTGTAGACATGCTGTTTTAATTAAGTGTACAAAGTTACAATGTTTATTATAGAAATAATTGTTTATCCAATATAAGATAATTGAACACCACAGGGTAACCAAAATGAGTAGTACCTTGACATTTGACCTACATATAGTCCAAACATCTGATCATTTGTGTAGGTTGATACTTTCATATGTGGGTAGACTATGACTAATTCTGTGATGCACTTGAAACAACTCCTATGTTAGTTTCATTAATACCAGTAAAATAGGTAGCATGCATATGGCATAGGGTCTATACAGTCGTGATAGCCGTGTGCATGAAGCAATCGCGCCATCGTATGGGCCTAGGTTCAAAGCCCGGTGGGCTGTACCAATGAGATTTTCCAAGCTTAAGTACAGGGATTAATCACACTACAAACTTAAAAAAAGAGAGATAGAGCAAAATGAGCTGCCCAACTGGGGACTGTACCTCCACCTTACAGAAGACCATAATCAAATAATACTACAATGATGTAGTGTTGCGTTTCTGCAGTAAGTATGGTTGCAAATACTATACTAACTAGGATATGCTATGCTAATAGTAAGGATATGATGCTAGCGCAGCAAGTCCTCAACATTAACTTGGTTGGCAATGTGTTAGCAATGCAACTTGGTATTACGTCCCTTCCCTCCCTTCACTCTCTGTTTAATATAAAAGCTTACTAGATACCCACTTGACTCTTCATTAGATGATTTAAATACATATGTGTTCACTCCTGTACTTATGATGCTTGAATAGATTGGCCGAGGAAAAAAAGGAAAGTGGTAACCATTTGTACAAATTCAAAAACTACAAAGGAGCCCTGACTATGTATGATGAAGCCATAAAGCTATGCCCAGAGAATGCTGCATACTACGGCAACAGATCAGCATGCTTCATGATGTTAGGCATGTACAAGAAGGCACTGGAAGATGCACAGAAGGCTGTTGAGCTTGACCCTACATTCACAAAAGGATACATCCGCGTAGCAAAGTGCTGCATAGCACTTGGTATGTATATGTACTTAAAAACATTAATCATAACATAAACATTAATAAACAGAGCCTTCCTCCCAAATCATTTCAATCAATCAAACATTTTAATGATTTGGTTATAAACAAAACTAATGTTAGTATGTGTCTGTATTTACAATGAATTACTCTTCCAAACAATCTTCTTAGTAGGAACCTAACATTGTTATCTAATTATAGCTATACCATCAGGAATTTTGCTTGCAGTAGACAAGTATTAAATTCATGTTTATTTTGACACTAGCTAGCTGTGCCTTGTGGTATCAATGTCACTTAAAAGATTTTAACCCTCTTTTCACAAGCTTTTATAAGTTTCACCTGTCTGGTGTGTTTGTTTAATCAATTCTTGTATGTCAAATTTGACACACTGAAGTGTGTGAACAGTGTTCGTTTGGCAAGCTGAAATTTGGCATACACAAGTGGTTCCTGTGATAATGCACGATTATCTTAATGATTTTTTATGCAATATGGCGGCCGCTGCAAGATAGCTACTTATAATTTCCTCATTACTCCCTAAAATATGGATATCAAATGAATGGGCTTGTTCAGTGGAACACTTTTTTTTATTGACAAGTAAGAAATAAGCTTGCTTTAAAATAAATGTAATTTGTAGACTTTAGCACAGGAAGTATGAAGTCAGAGAGAATTTAATAATTTGTTAGAATTATTTACCTCCCCAGTTCATTAGGCCTGTTCTGTCCTGTTAAGGACAATTCACAATATGATTCCCGAAAGATTCATATAACTCATGGTAAACAGTTACAATAGCCAATGAATGATTGCTAACCAGGAGTGTCAGTTGCCAACCCTAAGTAGTGTGGTAGAAATGTGCATGTGTATAGATGTGTGTATGTTTTGTGTGTCGTGCAGGCGAGTTGACTGGTGGCGAGCAGGCGGTGCGGCGCGCGGCGTCGCTGGGAGGCGCAGACGTCGCCGCCAGCGAGCGACGAGCGCTCGAGTCTCTGCGACGCTTGCACGAAGACGCTCAGCGCGCCATGGACGCCGGCGACTACCGCCGCGTGGTCTTCTGTATGGACCGCTGTCTCGACTACAGCCCCTCTAGTGCCAAGTCAGTGCCAACCATTATACTTCTCTTTGCTAATATAGTTTAAGCACCCTTATACATATTACTGATATACATACAATAAAATAGAAATAATCAATATACATACACCTAGTTTATTTATTCTACAAAATTAATAATGGTAAGCATTCGCTTTGGACTATATGCTATGCCAGTGGTATCACTAGTGCATTACCCACCTTATGTTGAGAGAAGAAGTGAAGAAGTTAAGAACATAATATATCTTTACTGTCAGTCAGTCAGCACAGTGCATTTCAAGGAGCTCTTGAAATTTACTCTGCAGAAACATAACACTACAAGAGCTAGCATTATTTTTATAAAAAGGGAAAAGATCTTCTGTAAAGGTGGTGGTTCTATACTATTCAAGCAGCTTTTTTATTCTTTGGAATAAAACATATAGTTCATTTTATTGTCAGTAATAATAATATTTATATAACTATACTGGTTTGTATAATGTTCTAGGGCGAAGCTCACAAAAGCCGAGTGTCTGGCGATGCTTGGACGGTGCCAGGAAGCCCAAGAGATTGCCAATGACTCCTTACGATTTGATAGTTTCGACACTGATGCTCTTTACGTTAGAGGACTGTGCCTTTACTTTGAGGTGAGCTTAATTATAAAATCTCCTACTTATAACTTTTTTTTTTTCAATATTAAGCAATGTATTTATTTTCTGGTTTTCAAATTCAAAACAGAATTCACTGTTCATATTTTTAAATATAGGTATATTCGGTTACTGAAGGATGTAAAAGTAAACATATAAATGCTAAAATTACCGCCAAAGTCACTGACTGTTGTGAAACCTTTAAAGCAAAACAATTACAATTTGGTTCGCGCTAACTCATTAATTTAAAATATTTAAATTGGCATAAACACGCAAGTATGTGTGCGTGTCTACTTACATCAAAAATAAACCTTGCATATACATGGCAATTTGGTAAACATTTAGTTTATAAATATGATGGGTGAGTTATAAATGAGAAAAATATATTTGTTATGATGTTTTTTAGGATAAAGATGAACAGGCCTTCAAACACTTCCAACAAGTTTTGCGACTTGCGCCTGATCACAAGAAAGCCATCGAGACCTACAAAAAGGCTAAACAACTCAAACAGAAGAAAGAAGAGGGTAAGCAAAGAAATTATTATATGTCAAAATCGAATATACAAAACATGCCGTATTATATTTAACTAGCTTTGACCCGCAACTTTGACGGCGTAAAAAAAACTGGATCTTGACAACAGACAATACGAACATACGCAGGCGCATCGGATTTTTATATAATATAATGTTAATACAGGTCGCGGCACGAAACTCTAGCGCTGAGCGAAACGTGGAGGGGATAGCTGCGCATGGGTACCATCGCGCACGCAATACAAATTAGTAATTTAATTGCTTAGTTAAAAACAGCAAAATAATGTTTTAATGTAAAGTCAAATAGTAAGTCTAGCGGTGAACAAAATGTGGAACTTAACTGCGTATGGGTACTGTCACGCACGCAAATATTACTTCATGTTACCTACAATATAATTTTTAACAAGTTTATGGGGAGTAGAAAAATAAATACACTATCGGATTTGTAAATTTTTATATTAAATACCAAATAATAAAAAAAATTATATTAAGTCCGAATTACATAAGAACCTACTGAAGTTTCTTCTCAGGATAGAAGAAACCTGCGAGTTCGGCAGGGTGTGGACATCAGACACCGCATTCTCCTTTCCGATATCTAGTCCGAATCAGACAATGGTCTTACACCTTCAATAGTATCCCAACAGGGCCTTTTGCTTACTGAGGGCCCCGGCTCAGGGCTGCTTCGGTCGTCGGCACTAACAGCGTCATCGTCATCAGACTCACCAAGGCTATCCTCTGAACTGTCACCATCAACGCGAATGATGAATTCTTCTGTAACCAAATCCACGACATGGTCACTCTTGACATATTGCTCTT
The DNA here is from genome assembly GCA_951449985.1 of Falcaria lacertinaria. Lineage (NCBI taxonomy): Eukaryota > Metazoa > Arthropoda > Insecta > Lepidoptera > Drepanidae > Falcaria > Falcaria lacertinaria. The sequence goes on from OX602110.1 coordinate 4,995,769, forward strand.
CTATGTCCTTTACCTTTTGGCATAACTTTCCCCAATCCCAAGCACCCATCAGCAAAACTTTTTCTTGAATTAGTTCTATACATTTAGCAACACTCCACTTCACATTTTTACTGCCTACATATTGCTTTATGTCAGACCATGCCATTTCGATTGGATTTAGATCTGGGTGGTATGGTGGCAGTCTTAGCACTTGATGTCCTTGCTCTGCTAGTATCCTGTCAATTGAAAATGTTTTAAATCTATCTTTGTTAGCCCGTATTAAATTGTATAGTTGAGGTTTTAGTAGAGTTTCCTCATATTGTATGCCCTTTTCAGTAAGCCAACCCTGCATGTCAGCTTTTTTGGAATTAGAAGTGGGTGCAAGGTCCCATTGTTTATTATGGTATGATGCGTTGTCGACTACCACGACAGAATTAGGCGGTAAGTTCGGCAATAACTGTGTCCTCAGCCATTTTTCGTAGTTGTCGTAGTTCATATTGTCGTGGTAGTCGCCTGATTTCGCACCAGCTTTAAAAGTTAACAGTGCGTTCGGTATGAACCCAGCCTCTGATCCTGCGTGGACAATGACCACCCGCTGTCCTTTGGAGATAGGTTTTTTGAGACCTTTTGTAGTACCATCGGTCCAGGCTTTTGGAGCAGAGTGCGATGAATCTACGTAAGATTCATCTGTATATACGATGGGCCTTCCCTCTTGGCGATATTGTTTTATTTTGCGTAAGTATTCGATACGTAGTAAACGTATATTTGAACTTTCAATCAGTACTTTTCGATTGTTTTCAGTATTTTTCCACCGAAACCCTAAACTCTTAATTATTCGTCGAAGACTTCGTTCTGAGCCTTTGAAATTTATATCTTCCTCTAGCTTCTTTCTCAACTTTCCGACGGTGGGAAGTTCATTATTTGTCCTATGAAAGTTATGTATGCACCTCTTTATTAATCCTTGATCAAAGTTATCAATATCTGTGACCGGTTTTGATCTGGAGCGTTTTTTGCCTGGTGTTCTAAATACTGATAATAAGTCGGAATTATTGGCTTCAGTGGAGATTTTCCTTACCGTTGCTATGGACGTCTTTGTAGATTCAGCTGTCCTTTTCTGAATTTTCTGTAAGTCACTAATTATACTATTTAATTTTATATTTCCCGCCTGAATAACTTCTGCAGTTTGTTTTATTTCACTTATATCTACAGTGCTGCGGTCAGAATCGAGTAAAATACTCGCAGCTTCGCCAATTTCACTTTGAATTTGTTTCAGGGAATTAATGAAATCATTCGATTCCCTTTTCAGAAAACAATGCACGTCAAACACCATTTTCCGTGCCTGTCTTTTCAAAACAGTATTCCTTCTCGGCCTCGGCATTTTCACTGTTTAAAAACTGTTCAAACTTAATCAAACAGTGAATAAACTAACAAACACAACAAACAAATCAACAAAACAAACTTAACAAAAAACAACAACAAAAATTAACGATGACAACAAAACAATTCAGAACGCGACTGTACACTGGAAGTGCGCGGAGCGTCGTATCGGCACGGGGGACGGAGTACGACTGGAGAGCCAATCGGCGCAACGCACGCTCGCCCTTCACCCCTGTACCCCGCCAAGACACCTTATTTTTTACTTCTGCGCAATAACGGTCAGCGCTAGAGTTTCGTGCCGCGACCTATACTAGTCACGTAACTATCAATTTGTATATACTAATAATTGCACAACATATGCTGAGCAGGTTTTATATAATAAACTACAAAATATTCTCCCATCCCAAGTTTAATTGCATACGTAACCTAATAAGAGAGTCACCAATTCTGCAAATTACTCAACCTTGGTTCTTTTATTACACTAAATCGAATTGCAATTAAATGGCCAAAGTCTATTTGGAGTTAATTTATATAAACAATGGCTATTGATGTCAAGGTTAGGGTCATTGCCATCTTCATTCTTGCCCTATTTGGAATAAATAACGATTGATTCAATTCCTTAATTGGTTAATTGTTCCATTCTCATTTTCGTTAATTTACGTAAAGTTTTGCACATTTGGTACCTATAAAAATATCACTGAAACTTAAGACACAAATACCCACGAATTGTTCTGATAAACATATTATACTCAAAATATTATATTCTCTGCTCAGGAATGAAGTCTTGTGTTTCTGAGCCGAGTAATGTTTTCAGAGCTTCTTGAGCATATTTTGTGCTGACAGCTACCTGATGTTTGCCTGTTGCCAGTCAATATGTTGACTTAAATTTAAAAATAAATTTATTGAATTCCAGGTAACGAAGCATTTAAAATGGGTAGATGGCAACAAGCTCTGACCCTGTACAACGAGGCGTTGACCATAGACAAGAACAATAAGACTGTGAACGCGAAACTTTACTTCAACAAAGCCACCGTGTGCGCGAAACTGAACCAAATCAAGGAGGCGGCCCAGGCCTGCACTGCCGCCCTCGAGCTGGACGAGAACTACGTCAAGGTATGTTGAAATTGAATAGTCAGGTTTTACTTTACGGAAATACATATTTTATCCAAAATTAAATTAATGTTAATTCTGCTTAAAAGTCAAGGTACTTCATATCGCACTACAAGGGATATATAGGGATATAGTATACCTCTACCACCATGGGTGGGCGGCAGTATGTGGCTATAGAGAAAAGGCTATACGAACCGACAAACACTTTGCTTTTTTTAATGTTTGTAATTTTAAAATTACAGCATTTTACTAAATGCATATGAAAGGTCTATGTTACCTATAACAAAAAAAAACAAACAAGAAGCCGTATTTTTTTGTCCCTATAATAAAAGCCTAAATCACGCCTTGAAGCATCATGTATCTGCCAGTGAATATCCCGTTGAAATCAGTACAGCCTTTTCGTAGATTACCCGGACCAACAGAACTCTCTGTTGGTCCGGGTAATCTATGGCACACATCAAAAAACATACTCATGTTTTTTGATGTGTGCCATATACTTTAATATGCATTGAGTAAAGTAAAAAGTTGTTATTTTAAAATTAAAAACAGTCACCTCAATTTCATTTATTAACATGGTATAAGTCACTTCCCGCTGTCTGTACGCTTAGATCTTTTAAACTATAAAACTGATTTTAACACAGTTTTCACTAATAGACGGATTGATTCCTGTGAAATATTGAGGTTTTACCCTGTGCAAATAATATAATGTATAAATGTTTTTGTGTGTTGGGCAGGCGTTGCTGCGGCGAGCGCGCTGCTACTCGGAGTTGGGCGAGCACGAGGAGGCGGTGCGCGACTACGAGCGGCTCTACAAGGTGGACAAGAGCAAGGAAAACAAGCAGCTGCTGCACGAGGCCAAGCTGGCGCTCAAGCGCTCCAAGCGCAAGGACTACTACAAGATACTAGGCATCGAGAAGACCGCCTCCGACGACGACATCAAGAAAGCTTACAGGTATCCCAAACTTACATTTACTACTTGTTGGAGCTAAGCAATATAGGATACTTTAAAGTACGAAGGCCCACGTTTGAAGCGTCGTCAAAATACGTCACTGAAAATTAATTTGGCATCAGACTTACTGGCGTTTCTGTGTTCAACTAATAGTGTTGTAGTGTAACGGGCGATGTGTGCAGGGCAGGGTGTAGCTACCGACCTATCAGCCGTGAAAGTGATATGGGGCTCCCGGGATAAAAGAACCCCGGTCATTTGTAAATAATAGTCCGTAAAACTAAATCAAAAACGGTACATCCGCTTAGGAACTACGATGCCACGACTGATACACAGATACACACTACAAACTTATAACACCCCTCGTTTTTCGTCGGGAGTTAAAAATGATTCGCATAATGTCACTCTTAGGCCATACTGCTCGGAGAAAAGTATATCCTTCGTTTGAGCCCCCTACAAATTTTGAAAACGGCGCGTCTGTTTTTATACCACTAAGGTGACAAACAAGCCATACGGCCCGCTTGATGGCAAGTGGTTTGTAGCCTATGCACGCTTGCAACACTAGGGGTATCACTTGCGCGTTGCCGACCTTTCAGAAATCTCTGTACACCCTTCTTGAAGAACCCGATACTGTACTCTTTTGGGAAAATCTCGGTGGACAGCTCATTCCTTAGTAGGCGGGGAGCTCATTCCAAGTAGTTAGTTCCTTGTTTGTGCAAAATCGAGCGTGTAACTAAAGCAAGCATCGGCATGATGTGTGCAGGAAGCGCGCGCTGGTGCACCACCCGGACCGGCACGCGGGCGCGGCGGAGGGCGAGCGGCGCGAGCAGGAGCGCCGCTTCAAGGAGGTCGGCGAGGCGTACGGCGTGCTCAGCGACCCCAAGAAGCGCGCGCGCTACGACCACGGACACGACCTCGACGAGGACAGCGCCGGCATGCCCGGTGCGTGAACACTCATTACCATTTATAACAAACGACCCAAGGGCTGATTTCGAAGTCATGGGGTCAAGACCGACCTCATGGGCTGATTCCATTCAAGTGGCGGAAGACAAAAGAGAAAATAAAATTGATATTTGATTCAATTATAACCTAACCTAACCTAATCGAAATTGGAGCCTGTCCTGACTCATTCCGACTATATGACGTGGCTTGAAAGCTGGATCCGCCCTTTAAACAAGCCAGCTTTACAGTAGTCGCTCCACGAGGATACGCTGCGCTGGTAGTAATAATGCTGTCTGTTGCTGTTGTTGCTGAATGCTGTAGTAATAATCCTCAACGACAACAGGGTTAGCAACGCGTTAGTGACACTTCTGGCATAGCAAGCGGCTCTACGCTACGGTGACTGCTTACCATCGGTTAGGCCGTACGCTTGTGTGCCACCTTAATGGTATTAAACATATTTGATGCGTGACACCCAACTCTATCACCACGCCCGCTCGTTGGTCAAATCAAATAGCGCGCTAAGTTGGCATCCTGTACACACTTCCGTCCCTTATCACGAAATCACTCAGCAGATTGCAGAAAAGCGAGGAAAGAAGTTATACACCAGTAATGCCATGACCATTCATGATTTTTGGTGCGGAGTGGATTTTAAGACAACTTTTAAAGTGAATTCCTACAAATATCCATGTAATAGGTTTTTACCTCTGAATCTGGAGCTTTTCAAAACTAGCATTTTCAGATTTCATTATCTGTGGATTCGAATTCGAAAGTCAAATAAGTTTTATTCGGCAGCCATGTAATTGTAATTTAAAATCCAGTAATTAATGGATAATGGTGTTGATTGCAGACATCGACCCCAACGTGGTGTTCCAGTCGTTCTTCAACCGCGGCGGGCAGCACTTTGACTTCAACTCGGGCGGCGGCTACCCCGGCACCGCCTTCAGTTTCCAGTTTGGCTAATAACCTCACCACAAACTGTTTACTTAACAACATTATCTAAATTAACACTTATATATACAGAGTTTGTAAAAAGCGCCAATACCGTTATTATCATTCCAGAGGAAATGTTTGATCGTGTCTAAATGATAACAATACTTTTTGTCAGACTTCAAGTGCCACAAGAATATTATGTTATATCTGCAAACAATTTGACGATTCGTGTGAAAAGCAAATAAACAGAGGAACCAAACTACATGCCCGCGGTAAACTGTCATGTGATTGAATAACAAACAAAAAGTTATTTTATAGTTTTAGTTTATTGACTGATTTGGTTAAGTAATTTTATGATGATTATTAGCACAACTGTGGATTTAGTTTGAATATGCTAGTGGTACAACTTTTTCGCTGGCAAGCACGTGAACCGTCTAATAAACACAAATTATTTCAATTGTGGTGGATTGTTTAAACTTTTTAAGGAATTTGGCTCAAGTGACCAACAATAATATAATTGATACGTTGGTGGAAATCTATAGAATTATTCCGTTTTATTATTGAAGTAGATTCGCTTCAAACCAATGGGGCAAAAAAAATGCGTCACATTAAATATTCTTAGCTAGTGTTTGAACTTTGTGGTCTCTTGGGAGATATGGACTTCCATAATAAAAAAAATATATTGATTAGGTACATAATTCTTATTTTCGCAAATGAGTATTTTCTACGTAGCAGAAGACTTTGTAAAAGAGACATGATATTGTTAAACCCGGTAAAAATGCCCTTCCATCTATAAAAATATGTTAAAAAACAACGCATCAGATTTAATAGTTTCAGCCTTAGTACAGTAACTATTCTGAGCTAAATTCAAGCAGCCCTTCGAGCGCCACTAAAGAGTACGCACTTGCATAAGTCCGGAACACGACAACGATAGACTGAATACATATATAAAATCGATTTCCACCTAATACTGAATATATAGGCCGCATAACTCTTTGCTTGTACGTATACTTAGCAGTCTTCAATAATTTCGCTGCAATATGAATTTATAAGAAACATTTGTGTATTTTTTTTAATGTATCTAAAAGATTATCGGAATTTCAGGCTATGAATAAGTATGATTCCACTTCTTAGTAAATCATTTAATTCTCGTAACTTCTCAACAACATTAAGTAGCCATCAATTCATATTTATACGTTAAATACATTTAGAAAGAAAATGTAGAATTGCGAGCCCCTTAGTTCCTCCACATAGTTTTGCCTTATATTTGGTTATGGTTGAAAGTAGTATGTATGGTTGTAACTGACTCGTGGTCAAGGATATTATATTGCTAATGGTCATATTCAAAGACAAATGACAGGAAATGCGTTAAACGTATTTCAAAATAATTTTAAAATGATCTTAATTGCGCTCAATCAAACTGAATTTTTATAAATACGGAAGCATAGTTCTTCGTCAAGGAAACAATGGCAGGCATTCGGTGCGATGTCACGTTGTTCTTTTCTAGTTAACAATTTTTCTTTTCTTGTTATAAATAAATATCTTATAGTACTGCGCCCGAGTTGATCTAGACTTACTTATAAATCGCCTTCCCCAATTAATTATCTAGTAATAATACCAAAAGTAACCAGTAACTGGATAGTTTAGTCGTTGCCTTTTATTTTAAGAACCGGCAGTCGTACACCATGATAAACCCCGTGTAAATCATAGCCAATTCTCTTAATAGATTGCTTACATTTGATATAATTAATTATAATATGAAAATAAAAAAGTATCATTATGTAACTTACTTTTATTTAAGGTGTACAACCTGAACCTAAAAAACTTGAATATTCTTTTCACTATTTGATCTTCGCGAATATTATATCCACTATATAAAGAAACGGCCAAGTGCAAGTTGGGCGGCCACTCATATGCCAAGAATACAAAGACTACCTCATCTGGGGACACGGTAGTACCCCGCCAACTCGAGCAAAAAAGCGGCACGGCCGTACCATCCTTTTCTCGAAGCGGTTCAGGACATTTTTGTTGTGGATAAAATAAATAGGGTACCAATATTAAAAGGAGGCAGCGCATGAAGCCAGAGCCCGGACTCCCACTTAGAGTGGAGGAACTCTCAAGAAGAGTATTATAAGTCACCCTGCTGACGGACTCGTCCCACTAAATATTTCATAATGTCGGTCCAATTTTCTAGATACACCAACTGCATAAATAGCTTTGTAATTGCATACAAATATATAGGATTACAAAGTTACATTTACAGTGAATGAATCAGTGTACCTGTATATTCAAAACCTACAAAAAGAAATACCCTAAGAGGTTCTGACCCATTTACTAACCCACTTCCCACAAGGCTAGATGTTTTTAAATTATATTTTAGTATCAGAGATTTAATAAAATACCAATCTGGCAGACAATTCGCGGTTGCGTCCCAAGAGAATACAACCGCTGTTGCGTCATGCTCCACATTTTTTTAAAAGGGTTTTTTTATCCGTTTCCCACAATCTTTGATCTCAATCAAACTTTGATTATATACTTGCACAAGGCTACAATTTTATAATATGTTGTTATAGCGTAGCGGTTGTATTCTCTTGGGTTGTTATCACAGAGTATTTTTTATTTACATAGTGTACAAAAAAAACCAACCTCTTTGAGGGTTGCAAGTATGTATTGCAGACGATAGCAAAGTTGTCGTATGGTAAATTATTTTCGCTCCTCACAGGAGCGAAAATTTGAGGGAATATTCTTTCAATAGTTTAATTAGATATGCAAACAGCCAACCTATTCTGGCGGTTGCAAGTGGCTGCCACACGAGTAGGTATATAATAGTCATGGGTACGAGCTCCAAAGTAAAAAACAGTGTACCTATATAACTTTTTTTCATACCGCTACGGCTTTATACGGCCCACCTGATGGTAAGCAGTCTATAGCGGCTAGTAATACCAAGGATATCACAAACGAGTTGCCAACCCTGTTGTTGATGAGGAGTCACTGTGCTACCAGCATTACTACTAGCCCAGCGTATCCTCGTGGAGCACTAGCAACCTTACTCACCGCAGAAACACAACACTACATCAAAGTAGTGTTTGTGTATCTAGGATTCCGAAGCGACCGTGTGAATGCTATTAGCACGTAATTTTTTAATTATGCAACAGAAATTGGTAGATTAGGTCTGTTGGCTCCAATATATTATATATATATCTGTGGATATTTTTAAATTATTTTCCCTTTAATAAATTTGGTATCCGTACCTCTATAAGGTTTTATTTATTACGTATTCTGAGAGTAGATATTATAATTAGTATACTACGCCTATGTTAATATTTTAAAGAGAACATTTTTGTTTAATGAATTAACTCAAAAACTACTGCACCGATTTTAAAAATTCACAAATGCAATGCCTTTATTATCAGTGAAAATAGGCTAAAGGCTTGGGTGGGGGGAGAGGCATGCAAACGAATGCAACACATTTATATAAGTAGGTAACGAAATTATCTAGCAGTACAAAATAATGTAATCAGTTTCAAAATATTTATTACAAAGAAGGTACATAGTTATTAGGTACATTATAATAATATGTAGTATGCACATAGAAAATTATATAAAATATGTGTATACAAAGCATTTCTTCACCGCAGCTGGTATTTAAGGAACTCTCAAAAAATAAGTTATGATAAGTTCCGCCGATAGTCGGAAAGACAGAGATTTTGCTATTTCTTATTAAGCATAGTAATTATGCCTATATGCATTACACCTTCATTGGTTTTTAAGCAAATAAAAATAATAATACATAAAAACACATTGTGTTGTCCGTATGTCCAAACAGCCCCGTTTACGTTACAAATGTGGTATCTCAATGTTAATTTGACTTATTTTCTACCGGTTTTAACTTTTTCTCATAACTCATTGCCTTGTCGCCAGGAGGACGTTTATTCGTTGTTTTGCTTCCTATATGCACGAATCTGAAAGAAAAAAGTGCGTATCAAAGTGCTTTGCGAGCCTAGTGCTCAGCCATGTGGCATGTTCCATCTTAATTGCTGTCATGAAACCCACTGACTTCTTAAGTTCTTATCTAACTAAGGTCGTGCGCGCACTGCGGCGAGTAAACGCATGTGGCCCAGGTCATTGTCGGAATTTTTGGCGGAAAACAGGCGGAGCGCTTGAGATGTTTTCTAGTGTCTTGAACATTGTGCTATAATGATCTTTGATGTGTATTTTTGGTGTCGTTATGTGCAGTAAAGATTCATTTAGTGACTGATTTATGAGAACATTGGAAATAATGCTATAATATGACTTTTGGGTTAAGTGATTTATCATTTTGGTCAATAGGTAACCTCTAACCTAAAGGCATGTTACGAACTGCTAATGCCATGCCGTCGGTGGCTTCAGAAACTCCAATTAGCATAAAAATGCATGACACTAAACATTTTAATGCAACAAACACGAAAAAATTCTCAAGTACTCGACAGTGGCAAAAATAGTCCCTAACAAGGATCGATTGCCATAGTAAGGAAGAAGAAGAAGGTCATCGCAGCAAACTTACTCAGTTGCTGTTAGTGATGGGACTCGAGTAGGATTTTGTTGCTTCAGCCAGTCGAGTCAATTTTATAGACAACTTTACTAAGATTTAATCACTCGAGGATCTTTGAAAAAAAGGCCCTTCATAGGCTTTAATGCCGTCAAGAGATGTACCTGATACGGTTTGGGTACCCTATTATTATGTAATAATAAATATATGCAGACAGCTTGTTTTTTATAGTAGTCCATAACGATACCGTGTGATGTGCGCCGTGTACGCCCCACCGCAGTTGTGTTCGAATAAACGTAGTGGTTATGTACTTCTACTCTGCGACTCGAATGAAAAAAATGTCAAAACGTGCGTAGGGATGCAAACAAAAACCTTTTTTTCCCAAATATTGATGTGTCATAATAATATGAACAAGACCCATAAATAACTAACATAGAATTAAGTATTACTAACACAATAAGTCCTGGTTACTTAAATAAATACCTATTCTTATTATTATAAGCGTTCATAAAAATCGTTGTTTTTAACATCCATGTCTGTCATCCCTAAACTTGCTTTACTCTCCGCAGTGCGGACCCCAGGCCGTAGGTCCAACGCACGGCAATCTGCCGCACCATTTTCCACCGTAAGGCAGTGCGCGCACGTTCTAAGCTAATCCGTAGCACTCGATAGTAACACAAAGGGATTCGTCTTAATGGATGTTTGTTACTATCGAGTGTTAAGTGATCTCCACCTTATAGGCAATCGCAACCATATAACACTAACACACTGTTGTGTGAAATTGAACCTTACGGTTTCCATTCCACGATCCTTAAGGATGCGTTGTTCTGAAGTAAAACACATACCTACTGCTAACACAGTAGGACCTTTCAACAATAAGGTTGGCTAAGCGCTAGTGATACATAAACCTTTCCATAATCCAAGCTTCTATCTGTAGGCTGCGGCGCGGGCGGCGCCGGCGACCGCATACAACAAGACGGGCCGCACGCTTGCTTGTAAAACCGTTGTACTAACTAGTACATAAACAGGTAGGTATAACGTGGCGGGCTTTACGAATAATAATAATTAATAAAAACATGTTTATGGTACATAACCGTCAAGACATACTTTTTCATTTTGAAAGGTTTCTTTTTTTCCGGCTTTGGAGGCTGGTGATTATTTTTAAAGGTGAGAACATATCGTTTCACGATGTCCACGTTAACCGTTGTATTCTCTGGATACATTCGTTTCTTCCAAGCTTCTCTCTCGTCCAGCCACATTCTTTGATATTCATATGAAAGCAGCCATTCCACGCGTGATTTGCCTTCCTGCAATACATATTACATATACCTAGTGAGTATATCTATAGAATGGTAATGGGTCCTTGTGTAACTAGCTGTAGACAAGACCTGAGACATTTATGCCCGATCCCGATCGGGTTGTCGCTCCTGCTGTAAGAGGGTCTCTAAGAAAATAAAGCAGTGATTATGCCTATGGCGCTAAAACAGGCGATCCTAAAATAGGATAATTTTACCTGAATTGATAATTGAGTTACACGTGTACGTTAGTACATGACGAAATTAATTGCTCTAACCGTATCTAGGTAGTTACCGAGAAACCACTTCTAAAACTGCACTTTATTATCGATTTATTTACATTTAATATCTTACGATTTTTAGCTTAGTCTTCCAGCACCCTGCGTGATCCCACCGGATGTTCCACCCCGCAAACGCTACGTGCTGCCGACACGGACTCAATTCCTTCGGCCGTTACATTATTACGGAATCATATTATAATAATGATCTTACCATAAATTTCCACGGTTGGGGAATATATTTTGGAAAATCTGATGAGATGATATTGTGAATCGGTCGACATAGAGTCGATTTCTCCCATTTGATACCCACCATAGGACCCATTGTCTAAATTTTTTGATTTTTTCCTTTGAAATCCTAATCACAAGAATAAATTTTCATTTTGTTTTTTAATAGGTAGTAATAAATACTATTTGCTGACATTTACTAAGCGACCGGGCAAATAGATGTGACTTACTTTTTTTTAATATTCTTCGAAATTTAAAATTAATGTTACTTCTCTTCTTCTTCTTCTTCCTAAGTATGGCAATCAATCCCTTCAGGGACTATTTTTGCCAGTGTCGAGTGTTAGAGAATTTTCATGTTGCAAAATTTCTCGTGTTTGCCGCATTAAAATGCCTAGTGTCATGCATTCTAACGCCCAATGGAGTTTCTGGAGACAACCCACGGCAGTAGCAGATCGTAACACGCCTTTAGATTAGAGGTAACCTATTGACCAAAATGATAAATCACTTAACCCAAAAGTCGTATTATGGCATTATTTCCAATGCTCCTATAAATCAGTCACTAAATGAAACTTTACTGCACATATCGACACCAAAAATACACATTAAAGATCACTATAACACAATTTACGACACACTGGAAAAAATCTCAACCGCTCCGCCTGATTCCCGCCAAAAACTCCCCATGTTACTTCTTGCACCTATGTAGTATGTACGTAGGTTCTACGCAATGGCACCTCAAAGTATAAAGCCCGGAATAATAACGAATCCTGCCTAGTCCTTATTCTGAGCAATACAGGGTTTTTTAATAAGGCTCGTTTGAATAATATGTCCCAAGATAACTAACCCTAAGTAAATTAACCCCTGGCGTGCTGCCATATTATTAGTTTTTTGGCGGGAATCAGGTGGAGCGGTTGAGATTTTTTTTAGTCTCGTAAATTGTGATAAAGTGATGTTTAATGTGTATTTTTGGTATCGTTATGTGCAGTAAAGATTAATTTAGTGACTGATTTATAGAAACATTGGAAATAATGCTATAATGACTTTTGGGTTAAGTGATTTATCATGTTGGTCAATTAAATAGGTTACATCTGAGTTCTGACCTAAAGGCATGTTACGAACTGCTAATGCCGTAGATTGTCCGGTGGTAGGTTCTGACGATTTGAAAGTACTTGTAAAGTCTAGTGAAAAAAGATCATTTTGAGTTTGTCTCCAGAAATTCCAATACATAAGCATTAGAATGCATGACACTAAGTAATTTAATGCAACAAACACGAAAAATTTAGAAACTTGAAAATTCTCAACCACGACACTGGCAAAAATAGTCCTAATCGAGAATTGATTGCCATAGTTAGGAAGGAGTTTAAATGATATATTCGGATCTATTAAACAGTCCTCGACCTGAAAGGGACTTATTATGTATAAGACCATCTTTCTCCCTATCCTATTTAATCCACTATCTAAATGGAACATCGGAATTCGTAGATTGTGAACGTTATTTAGAGGAAGTGTGCAATCCTTAGAATAATGACCGTGTAATACGAATTTTGGGTTAGTGATTTATCATTTTGGTCAATAGGTTACTTCTGACCTAAAGGCGTGATACGATCTACTACTTTAATGCGGCAAACATGAGAAATTTTGAAACTTGAAAATTATCTTACTCTCAAAAACAGTTCCTGAAGGGGATTGATTGCCAAACTTTGGAAGAATGACAGAATGCAATCAAACAGTTCAAAGCAGTTTTATCAAAACCGGCCCATACACGACGTTTGTCCAGAAAAAAACAAATATTAACCACATTGGCATGTTACTTGTTTTTGTAATCCTTTGGGATACGTTGGAACTGCCGACAACAGTTGTGTTGCTGGTTGATAGCAATACTATTGATCGATCGCTACTATTGCTTCACTATAAGCTATCAATATCTTGAAAAGGATTTCGATTCCAGTTATTTAAATTAAACGAAGATAGGCGTTTTTTAGTTTTTTATTGATACATAAGCAGGTTATTAGTATTTTACTTAGAACTCCACACATGTACCTGGAAACAATAAAAGGAGTTTTTATTAGTCATACAGAAATAACAGAATAAATACTTAGCGCTAGATCAATTCACAGGATGTTTATTTTAAGGGATTCTAATTACCTATTAAAATACCCATAGCTCTGATCTAATATGATAAATAAATAACAGGTAAGATTTAAATGAACGAATGTGGCCCAAGCAAGAATAACTTGTGACTACGTATTCATATCGACTTTTGTTGTATGGGAAAATGAACATAAAAATTCGTATGAACATTTTGGGTTACGTATTTTTTCGAATATATAGTCGAAAGCTGTTCTCACTATCAATACTGATCTACACTTCCTTTAAATTTTCAGAACAAAAGCATGGCACTAAAAAAAACTAAAACCTCTAACATCATTATAATCTATAAATGTATGCCTTTATATAGTCCTCCTGGTACAAAACATTGCCATAAGGGTGGAGAAAGCATTTTCATATACCCTCTGATTCTTAGCATTTTTCTCATAGTGAGATAATGACTGCCTCGGAGGGATCTAAGCTGTGATAGATGCAAATAAAACTAGGCTTGACACAATTTTTTATCAGCATCTTCCTTTGGTGCTGACCAAGGCAGCAGTGTGGTGTGGTGGTTGAAACTAGAGAACATCTCACATGCTATTTTACAGACATTCCTACAATGGATAAAGCCACTAGGCCATCCTGGAAAGCCACCAGGGTTCTGTGAAATGATCTTTTTTTGCTGTGATCGCAAAAAATGTGTGACATGTTAAAGAGTGAATACCATAAAATAACTTAAATAACCAAATAGACTATCTTAACAAAGAAAATCTTAACATCCCTTTGCCAAAACAAAAGAAAATGTGGCATATTCTTATATTTCAATCAATAGGATGTACGAGTTAGGTTAATAATTATTTATCACTTGGATGTTTTCAAACTTATCATTTGGGTTTATTGAACCTTGTTACTTGGTGGCAATTGTTCTGTCAAATAAATGTTAAGAGCTGTGTAAAAGCAAATTGTACCACTTGGCTACTGGAGCGGAACACAGATTCGGATTTGGAACACGCACATGTTTACAAAATCAATAAAATAACCTCAAAACTATTTCGTTTGGTGGTCGAAGGCCGCTTTTTGTATATTTACTCAAAGTGGATACCGTCCACTGTAAAGACACTAAACGCAGAATATGGACTACTTAATCATCCGCAAACTAAGGTTTGCTATTACAAGCGTGCGAGCTCTCGGCTCCTCTGAATAATAAAGCCGCCCAAACGATTTTTATCCTCAAAGTTATGAAATTATATATCTGACAAGGGCGACACAGCCACTTCTACAAATTCGAAGAAAGCATTTGAAACATTATGTAGTTTAAATAAATATGCTTTGATTATGACAAGTATATAATCAAAGTAAATATGTGACATGCAAAACATAGGTGTGAATGAACCGTACACGAGTTAAGTTTACCATGTGCCATTTGTTTAACCTAAAGGCCACAAAGTTGTGCGGAAATCTAAGAAAGCTTGTAATTACTACCTACCTTGCCTAACAGATTTAGTCTCGAATTTGTCTCGAGTTGGATCGGAGCAAGTAATACATTGAGAGTAAAAGAAAAACATTGTATGAAACTTACCAAATTATTTGGACCTCGCACGCATCTTCCTCCTTTTACGCTTTAGCCTACGCATACGCTTCTTACGCCACTGTAACAAAGAAAAAAAATACTTTATTACAAACTATGACTGTGTTATGGAACTTGCGGAAGCACCGATTGACGATATTTTACACTAACAAATAAACATAAAATTAAAAAATACCTTAGCTCTCATGTTGAAGAAAAATAGGCTTTAAGAATGTATTGTTCGAAGAGCTTGGCTCTTAAAAGATTGTTGCGAAACTGGACGATGAAATTATCGTCCACTCGTGTCCACCATTTCAGTAAAAGAAAGAAGGAGTCTGGCTGACTGACTGATGTGAATGTTGCTATCAATAATCAAATCAAAGTATGAAAT
This sequence comes from Falcaria lacertinaria, assembly GCA_951449985.1. Lineage (NCBI taxonomy): Eukaryota > Metazoa > Arthropoda > Insecta > Lepidoptera > Drepanidae > Falcaria > Falcaria lacertinaria. Next base: position 5,011,428 of record OX602110.1, read on the forward strand.
AAATATACTGTGTGTGACCAGTTTATTATGTATTGTCTATGAATGAGACCACAGAGAATGAGACTGTCTGTAGCAAAAATTGTGGTGCATACGTAGGATGCATACACAAGCTTAATTCTTGCATGTAATTGTTACATGTCTGCATGTAACATGATTTTTCACTATCTAACTTTGCAGCGAATTACGTAAAGGTAATTTTTTTTTGTAATCCTATGACCAACGTGAAATTAGGGCTACTGCCTGGAACAAATTACAAAGGTTCGTCCTAGGTTGGTACTTGTAATGCGTGCATCTTAAAATTGGACGTATTTAGATGATTCCCCTGGCAGAATGATTATCTACTTATTGTTTACTTATACATGCAAAACTTTAAAGATCTCATAATTGTAAACACATTTATCAAATAGGCTTCACTGTAACTAGTCTCGTTCTGAAGATTTATATGAATTTAAATTTTTGGTGACAGGGGAGATTCTTGGGATTAAAATTCTTGACAGACAGACAGACGGCCAACAAAGTAATCCTATAAGGGTTCCTTTTAAGGTACGAATCCCTAAAAATAAATGTAAGTCTCAGAAACGTTAATTATTGTCTTCTTGTCTTCGTTGTTCAGCTAATCTAATCAATTTTTTTCTCCAGACTTTGTTTTCTTATCTGTTTCGGAGGTATTGTTTAATCCTTAGACGAACAGTTTACGGTTTAAACTTGATAATATTATAAAAATAATAAAGAACTGGCCAAGTGCGAGTCGGACTCGCGCACCGAGGGCTCCGTACACACTTGTAGTTATGGTTAAAAGTAGCCCACCATCAAATGAGGTCATTATTCGTTGGTGACTCGAAACAGCGCGGAACAGGAATATTTTTTTAGTAAATTCGCCTTATAAAAATTTAACTGCATATTTACGGTTTTCAGATTTTTCCCTTTACTTGTGCTGTAAGACACTGCTTCCTGCCAAATGTCATGGTTCTAGGTCACCGGGAAGTACCCTGTAGGTTTTGATTCCATTGTGAAATCGCAAAATATGCGAGATTTTGCGGCATAAACGGTAATATCTTTTCTTCATATTGAGTTACAGGTTTGATTATTTCACAGCCGATAGGGACCGCTGACCCGGGTATTTCTTATTAATTTCAATTTGATAGCTCCGGGTTACGGGTTCTTGAGATAAAAATTCTTGACCGACAGACAGACAGACAGACGTACAACAAAGTGATATAAGGGTTCCTTTTAACTAAAAAGAATTTAAATGATTCCTAGAAATGATCCATTAATTACAATAAGACCACTGAAATTATATATTTATAATGTTAGGTACATTATCTACTACTAAGTATAAATTAAATATAAAAGATTTAGCAAGAAAAATAAGGGAAAAATTATTATCCTGGTAAATCGCTCGTGGTGGTAAAGGGAATCAACAAAAGCAATATTTTGTTGATTTTCAGAAAATCTCTACTTTTGTCTATTTATAATCAAATATATAATTAATAACGCTATGCCAGTATGGCATACCCGGATTAAGAAACTCTAAATTATCAAACAACAATTTTAAATTCGAAAAGGGTAATAAATGACCTAGTGAATCAAAGTCAGGGGAATCACACTTCACCTTCACCTTCGTAAATCTGCTTTTGAACAAGGAGACGTGCCTCCTCTCCTCACAAAGTTTAGAGCGCAAGTAAAGTTTGGCCCACCTCGTGCGCTCTAACTCTAAGACATACGTTTAATGATGTACATTGTATGTGTTGATTATTCACGCGTCAAGGGAATCAATGTTTGTCCTCGGACAAACCAAAACTATTTTTATTATTTTAACTACGTTAACTATTAAACGTTTTGTATTTATTTACTTATTTAACAACTCATGCATTTACGCTTACATCAAAACAATTCCTAAATTGCCTATTCTGGATTGGTGTAAAATTGATAGTTTGTTTCATAAATATTGAATGGACAGCCCATTCATTTGTTTTTCTATAATGGTCAAATTAAACTCAGTAACTATCTTGCCCTTATTAGATCTTTTTTTTATCGTTAGTTTACTAACGAAAACATATATTACATTCGATTTTTTTTATACGTTACGGATAGTTATTTCCTCGAGACAGTGTTTTTTTAAGTCTCACAAGATGCATATGTACTACTATGTAACTCTTTTAAGTGCAATCATAAATAAGTAAGTCAATGAAAACTTTTATTTGAAAAGGCACCAATTATACTCGACACTGGCAAAAATAGTCCTTGAAAAGGATTGATTGCGATAGCGGAAAAAAAAGAAGAGAAAGGCACCAACCATAACTTAGTTGTTAGGTGATTGTAATGGCAACAATAAACTGGTAACTTATTGCAACCTTAAAATACCAACAACCAATCGGCTGCGTGCGATTGCTGCAATGACATACAATACCAGCTGTCATTAATGTCAACACTCAATCTAAATATGGTTGAGTATTCGCGCCAAAATTTCTGATAGATCTGCACGTTTATAATAGTGTTCTTCACCAATACAAGGGAAATCATTATTTTGTCCTAGGTAAGCTTGCACTCAATACATCATTTGGCTTGTTATATGTTCCAATTGAATTAAACTGATTCTATAAATTGTTTGTATTTACCGTGATATACCTACATGCACACATTGTGTCAAATTTGTGTGATGCAGTGTTACCAACCTAATCAACTATCAAAGTAAAAAGTGATGAAGACGATCGAAATTTGTTGTGGATTTACTTAAATTAAATAGATTGGGTTCTCCTAAGCTGGAAATAACTTTGTGAAAATTGCAATCTATCGCTCATCAATGATATTCAACAGTGTAATATGAAAATTATGTTTTGTAAATATGTAAAGGGAACAGCTGCGTCTGTCGTCGACTCATTATAACGCATTGTAGCAAAAATGGTTACGTCTAACAAACTGCCTGATAGAAAGGTCGTGACAATGGCTGAGCATACTAATAGTGTTGTGGTGCCTCAAAGAACATTGTTGCGAGAAGTGAACGAACACATAACGTGCCCGCTATGTCGTGGTTATTACATAGACGCGACCACCATTGTGGAATGTTTACACTCCTTTTGTCGAAGTTGCATTATTAAACATTTACAAGTAAATAGTTACTGTCCAGTGTGTGAACTGATGATTAACTCGGCGAAACCTAACATCAAATTAGACAAAGCTTTGCAAGACATTGTGTATAAGCTTGTACCTGGTTTGTTCCAAAAAGAGATGGAAAGGAGGCAACAATTCTATTCTTCAAGACCTGGGCCAGCTGCCTCAGCAACACCTGAACAAAGAGGAGAAGACACTGAGAGAGTTATTTTCAGTCCAGAGGATGTTATATCATTTTCTTTGGAATATGCAGATGCAACTGATGCTGACAGCATATCCAGTAAATCATCTGACAGTAACGAGCCTCAACCAGTGCCAGCAACAACAAGAAGATTTTTACAATGTCCTGCTGTTGTAAATATAAGTCATTTAAAGAAATTTTTAAGCATGAAATTTGATATTGACAGTACTCAATTTGCAATTGATATTCTGTACAAACGAGTGCCACTGCCTGATTATTATACCTTAATGGATATAGCTTACATATACAATTGGAAGCGAAATGAGCCCATGAGGTTCTTTTATCAAATTATTGATTACATAGCCATTAGGAATAGACTATTCGATGTCAATAGGAAGGGTTCTCATTTTCGAGACCGGAAATCAAGTCCAGCATCTACGGAGGATACAAATGTAAGCAGTCCTACTTTGCAATTAAATGATCAGGGCTCTGAAGCTTCTTCAGGAACAGATAGCCCTATGCCTGATGAGAATAATGCTAAACAAAATGACAATTCTAAAATTAATGAATGTACAAATCTACAAAATCAGGATTCCCAAGACAAGAGTTGCACATCTCCAGAAACACTAGATGAAGATGTGGAAAAATCTCAATTTTTGAATTCATTCGAACTAACTGCCAAGAGCAACTGTGTCGTGACAAAGAGTTCACCCAATAAAAGTAGTGTCCCTGAAGAAGGTATGTCTTCTAATGATGCTGTAACCATTTTAAATAAAGATGAGGAAAAAGCAGTAGATACATTAAAAAGAAAATATCAGCCCCCCACCAATACTCCAGAACTTAAAAAACTGAAAATTGAATTGGAAAAAGCTAAGGTTTCATATGCACCTTCTTTGGCACCTGGAGTTGGACTCCCATTACAAAATCAAGATGATAAAATTGATAACTTGTCTGCTAAGGCTAAAAGTAATGAAGGGACAGCTATTAGCCCTTTAATTCTACCGAGTCTGCCAGCAAATACTCCATCTTCAGTATTACCACCTCCTTCTAAAGACAACAAACAACATGGTAACCCTACCAAACAGCAGCATCCAGACAATTCAGGAACTAAGAGGACAGTTACATATCCTCAAAATGTATCTTCTCCTAAAAGGAAACCTAGTGAAGCTGCTACAACTGTGCTACCACCAGTTGGATCAAAATCTATTTCTCCACTGAAACTTCAAATTACTAAACCAGAATCCCAAGCACTTTCTTGTAAGCCTATGGAAGCTCCAAAACCAACTATCAAGAAGATGCCAGACTTAAAGCCCAGCACTTCCACATCCCAAGTACCTCAAAACAAGGCACAGCCTTCAACTAAACTAAGGATGGATCTTTTGGCAAATAACAGCGACCCTACCATAGATAGAAGTAAAATTTTATCACAAGTTAAAACTTCACTCAGCCCTCAAACTATAGGTCAGACATCAGGAGACCCACTTAAGTCATTATTTGACTCTTGTAAAATTAATATACCATCCTCACTGTCTATTACACTGACTGACCAGAAATTAGACTCACGTAATCCAAACGATGTCAATGTCGATCCAAAGAAATGCATGATGAATAAAAATCTATCTGGAGCTAATACTGGTGGCCCACACAAAATTCCTAGCCCACCAGTACATAACTATATAGAAATATTGAAATTGCCGGATAATGACCCCAAAAAACTAACTAAGCCAGACTCTGGGGTCAATGATGTTAAAACAAATCCACAGAGCAAAATGGAAACTTCTACTCAATCCAAACCTAACAAATCATCTGAGACTTCATCAGCTAAAGGTCCAGTACCTAATTTAAAACCTATCGCTGATACAAAATTAGGTAAACAAAGTGGAAATTTTGCAGCACCTATCACATTTCAACAAACTTTTGAGCAACAAGTTCAATCTATGCAAAGTGATAAGAAAACCAAACTGGCTAAAAATAAAGCACAGGTCCCAAAACTTATGCCAGCATCACCTAAATCTTTCCCAGGTAAACCAAATGGTTCAATCAATAAACCAAATGTAAGTAATATTTCAGCTATGGAAAACAAGACTGGTGCTGCTTTGGATTTGTCTACACCACATAGTATACAGAATCAGTTAGGTCCGCAGCAAACTTTTGATAAAGTATTTGAAACCATGCAATCCATTGCCAATTTAGCTAAGAAACAAAATTTACCAACAAAGGGATTGTCCTTGAGCATGACTCAGAATAATGTGTTTCCTAGTAATAGACCAATGAACACTACTGGTGTGAGTCCTTTAAGAATTCCTTCTACAAGTAATATAAATCAAATAAAACTTGACAAAGTTGGATCAAGTGTGGCACAGTTGAATAATAACAGACAGGAACTTTTAAATACTAAAACTAATCAAACAAAACCAACCAATAGTGCTAGTCCTATAGTACCATCTGCTGCATATCAAATTACACCACATCCATCACCAAGTGCAACACAGCCGTCACCCAGACCACAGACTCGGTCACCCAGTTCATCTCCAAAATTGGTGATTGCTGAGGAAAAACAAGCTGGCACTGTTACATCAGAACAAACAATGAACCAGTCAAATCAAATTACTAGCACTCAGCTTTCACATTTGGCACCAAAGAGTGTGTCTCCCAAGGCCATAGCAGGTCCATCTAGACCAGGATTAAAGCCAGCCAAAACATTACCTCCAGCGGGAAAAATTGCAGGTATTCGTCAGCCTATTACCCCTACACTGAAAACTGGTCCCCCGTTAGCAAATGCGGCTGATTATCTCACACGGCCCCAGTTGATGGCCCACCAACATCATGCATTACTGAGACATCAAATGGAAATGAATGCTTGGATTAAAGCCCAGAGACAGGACTTGTTAAAGAGTATGTCAAGTATGGCTCATCAAACACAGAATGATTTTAACAATAAGGACAAACAGTAAATATAAAAGAGAATAATATTGCAGTGGATACCTGTCATTTCAACCAGTCTTACTCCATCCCACATACAATTTTATTTTATAAGTCCGATATATTTATGATTCCAGTATACAAATAGTTACTCAACTTACTAAAGTTGACCTACCTGCTCTTATCAACTTCATACATTATGATTTTTATTGATAATAATATGTATTTATACAAATCTTTGTAGGTGTGTAAGTGATTATTTTTACTTGTGTGACTAAAGTTACTTTTTTTGGGATTAGTTGAATCATGTAACTAGTTGCAGTTATACATTTATTTCTGGCAGTATCTACATAATATATTTGGAATAAATTATAATTATAGAACTATTATAGGTTTTAGCATTATAATTATATTCGAATATATTTTCCGAATAAATAGTGCTAGTGTTATGGACATGCGCATTATTTATATATTTCACAATAGGAAATGATGGTAACTAATTAATTATGTACAATATATGTATGAACTGCATACCTTATTAATTAATATATTTTAAAAACAATAGGCTATTTAATTGTATTCAATAATTTTTATTGTGAGTTAAGAGTGTACTTTTGCAAATAAATTTAAGAGTACTCTTAAAAGCAGCTGTGTTTAATTGGTCACCAAAATTCCCTGTTTCTACTATGTATAGCGAAGCAGTGCAACATTGAAAGGTATATCTAGTTGTTAAGTATGTGGATGATTTGTTCTTATTAAATTAGAATATTTAGTGGAATATTACAATTTCACAGATGGCTGCGGTTCAAGCTACTATACCCTTTAAGTCACGTAAAAGAACTTGTTTGAGTATCAAGAAGGAGAAATTGAAAGAAAATGAAGATTATCTCAACACAACAGACTTACTGAAAGGCAAGACACTAAAAAGGCGTATAAAAAAAGATGCAGGGAATGTTGCAGATGGTGAGTTTTTAAAACTATACATTGGTTGATTGATTTTTGGTTGGGACTGGAAACAAAAAATTGGCCAAGTGCGAGTTGAACTCGCACATAGTGCGCTCCGTACTGTTTGTGATAGTAAATATTTAGTTTCTTGTAGCGGAGCCCCTTTATTTTTATATCGGCAACAGAAATACACATTCTGTGTTTTCTTGTCACAAAATTTCAACTTTATAACTATTACGGATCATGAGATATAGCCCGCTGGCATACATACAGACGGACCGACGGGCAGCGAAGTCTTAGTAACAGTATTCCGTTGGTTACCCTTCGAATACGGAACCCTAAAAACAAGGGCAAATTAGACAACGCATAAAAAATATTACAACAAACTTTTATTTGTTGTAATTGTAAATAAAAAAAAAATTCGCTCATCAAGCCATAAAAATATAAATCTCCTTATAATTATAATTATCCTTAGGGTCTTATGGAGCTGGTTTATCTCCCTCTAACTCTATCAAAATGTAATTGTGAGCTTCGGGACATTATGATGCCACCTTGACGCCACATTATAATGAACCCGTTTTTTCACGAATTTGCATTTAATATTACAGATGACTGTTCAGCTGTTAAAATAACAAGAAATGTTGAGAATACATGTGATATTATAGAAGATAAAGTATCACCTAGCAAAGATAGGTAAGATATTGGTGAAATTATTTATTGTGTCAATGTTTGAATTTCATAAAGATGAAGGGTTCCGGGGTTCCGTACACTAAATGATTGAACCCTAATAACTTTCTAGTGTGTCACCGTGTGTCATACTCACACGGCACACTGGCTTTATATAGACAGCGAATTTGAGATTCGACGTTTGAGTATATACCTAGTACGGTAGTACCATCGCGTCCTATGAGAAACAGATGCAGTGTTTTTTTTTTGTGTTTCAGTATACAAAGCTTAAAACCTCTTACATGCCGAGAGGCAGAAATAGAATGGATAAAAAATTTTCTGTATGAACACCTCGAAAGTGAAGAGTCTGCATCTTTGTATATTTCGGGACAACCCGGCACCGGCAAAACAGCATGTTTGTCGTATGTACTGCAATTACCAAAGGTACATTTTAATCCTTTTATGAATAGTAATTAAAAGTATTGAAGAGAGATTAAGAAAACATTGTATTCCTACATATGTTTACAGATAAAAGAAGGTTTCAAGCAGGTTTATGTGAACTGCACAATGGTGAAATCAGCTAGTAGCATATACCAAAGGATCTGCAAGGAATTAAACATCGCAACAACTGGCTCTAGTGAAAAGGCTTGCTGCGCAGCCATTGAAAAGTACTTCACAAAGAAGCATAAGATGATGTAAGAATATTTTGTAAGAGCATTTCTAACATTTCTAGTAATCTCAGTTGGTCTAGTAGAGTATAATGATCAATTGATGAAAAATATTTTGCTGAAATTACCCATTTTATTGCCGCTTGTAATTTATTAAAAACATCTGTGGCAGACGTTAAACCGCCTCTTGGTCTCTGCACAGTGTGTGCGGGTGTGTGATGTGTGTGTGTGCGTGGGCAGCCTAGTGGTGCTGGACGAGCTGGACCAGCTGGCGAGCCGGCGGCAGGGCGTGCTGTACCGCGTGTTCGAGTGGGCGCGCGGGCGCGGCGGGCGCGGCGTGGTGCTGGTGGGCGCGGCCAACGCGCTGGACCTCACGCAGCGCGCGCTGCCCCGCCTGCAGGCGCGCCCGCACCTGCGCCCGCGCACCCTGCACTTCGCGCCCTACTCCAAGCAGCAGATCGTGCACATATTCACCACCGAGCTGGCCAACCAAGACCGGACGAACGTCTTCTCATCCGTCGCCTTACAAATGCTTGCAGGTACTTTTTATCTACAGTCGTATTACTTCCTACCATTTATACTAACACTCTTTGTGCGAGCTCTACGAATGTGACTGACAGAAGAAGCCGTGGATGGTCAAGGTCTCAGTACCTTCTCGACGATGAAACGTAAAAAGTAGTATGATGAGGTTGATGAATGTAAACTAAGCAAAAGTGGTATTTATGACAAAAGTAAAGTGGCGTTCTATACTCTCCTCGTTAACGATGAACATGGCGTTACGATATTTATGTTCGATGAGTGTTAGCAGCATGCAACTTATTGATGATTCAGAAGCACACATAACATCTTTAAATGGAACTTACTATTTCAGCCAAAATTGCGGCTGTATCAGGAGACATGAGAAGAGCTTTAGATATAGGACGGAGAGTTATTGAACTCGCAAAGCGGAACAAGTTTACAGAGAATCAATCTGTAGACGTTTTAATGAAAGATTCCGCCGTGACTGTGGAGTTGAAGCAAGTGTTAGAGGTTCTGACCAATGTGTACGGCGGGTCGAGGGAGATCGAGGCTGACTTGGACGACGGGCTGCCGATGCAGCAGAAGCTGATACTCTGCAGCCTGCTACTCGTACTCACCAAGGGCAAGAATAAAGACATAGTCATGGGCAAACTGTATGACGTGTACAAAAAGTAAGTGCTTTCTCATTGCTTTACCACACTGTTAAATAAATTCTTCATCTTGATTTTAGTTAAAGCAACCAAATCCTTAACAAGGACTATTTCCAATACCTATTGGAAAATATACTTCTCAATTCTATTTTATTTTGCTTTCAAATCTAGTGTCATGATTTTTAATTTGGGGGATTGGCCCATAGATCAGAGAGGTAATAAATGAGTGAGTAGAAGAAACATTCCACCCAATAGTAAAGAAAAAAAACGACCAAGCCGTACTTACAGTAGTCGCCTATGCTGTGGAACATCTTACAACTCTACCTCTTTTTTTGCCGCTCCCCGGCTTCCAGTATATTTTTTTTGGCATTTCATAATTTTATTTTCATGAAATCACTCCCAGGAAAGCGAGAAAAAAGATGTTACACTTAAAAATGTTAATCATAATATTATAATGATGTTATTGTATGGCAGGGTGGCCACATCTCGCAACATCGCGCCATTGGATATGTGCGAGATGGCGGGCGCGTGTGGGCTGCTGGAGGCGCGCGGGGCCCTCAGCCTGGGCGCGGGCGGCGCGCGGGGCGCCGGGGGGGCTCGCGCGCGCCGGCTGCGCCTCGCCTGGGACGCCGCCTCGCTCTCGGACATGCTCCGGGACAAGCCTCTGCTACACGCCATACTCAACGACCCCTCCTGCATCCCCGCGCACTAATCAGCGATGCTATATTGAATCCTCGCCTGAGACGCGGCGTTTGCGCAAGCCACTGCTGCTCGCCATACTTGACGAACCTGCTTGCGTTGCTCAAATTAAAAAAAAAACATGTTGGTCTCTAACATACTATATGGATCAGTACACGTAGATAAATGGATCGTAATTATGTACGAAAAGCTTTAGACTTCGTCCTGGTGTTTAGCATTTTATTAATATAATAGGTACATAGATTTTAAGTAGTGCAGACGAGCAAGGTGTAGTATAAATGTTCGTTACTGACTCCCACAAAAAGTTAAGTGTCTGAGTAAGTAAATTTTGATTCACATATTGCGCTTAGTTTCATCCCCTAGATGTGGATCAATAATACTTACGATATTTCGTGACTTACATTGTTTCAAAAACATACATACCAACTATTTATATATGGACTTTTTTGTATTAACAGTAAGTACCTAAAGGTTAATTCGAATTGCAATTTTAAAATATAGTATATTCGTGATATTATAATCGTAGACGTTCGTGACTGATATTTCTGTTAATTATTATTTTTAAGTATCTAATCTACTTTTTGAAGTGTCTCATGATTGTGTTGTTATTGAGTCACTATTGAGGTCGTAGTTGATTCCTGAATACGTTGAAATGGTTTTGCTAAGAATAGCTTATTAAGATTTACGGTGAGTTAATAAAAGAGTGGTTAGGATTCCTTTTTAATATTTGATATGAATTTTTATGTCTTTGCTTCGACTTTTGTTGTGAACTTTTTGTAATACATAATAATATGTTATTGAAGTGTCTTTTAAATGTTGACGTTAACATGGTAGTATGTTATGTTAAATGAATGTAGGAATTACGTTATGTGAGATAAACTGCGATATGTAACTGAAATGTAACTTCAATTTAATAATTCCGCTCGTAACTGCCAGATTGTAAACGTTCTGTTTAGAAACAAACAAATAGTGATTTAGTGAGCTGTATAATACGTATTTTTTTGCACTGGTCAATGCCGCAGTGCAAAATCCTTAAGTTCAAGTTTAATTAAAATTCGATGACAGTTTGTGATAAACTTGTACTTAACAAGAATAACTGAGTCGAGAGAGACGTGAGCTCAGGCTCTTGAATTTATTTATATGCTTGTGTAATTTTTAGGGTGGTTATATTTCGACATCTCGTCGTTTGATCCAATAAATGTGTTTTAAAGGAATGCATGAATTTTATTCTTATCAGAATACCCTTAGACGTTAATTATTCATAGGAAAAATTAAACAACAAACTTATAATAAAATTATTTTATTCTATTATTTATAAGTTAAATCTATTTTGTGCGAAAATAAGACTTTTTACAATTTATAAATTAATTTAGTGATACAATACTATATGTGTAACTCCTACATCTGAAAGGATGACTGACTTTAGATTTCAATATGAAGTACATTTTACTTATAGTAAATTTAAATATTTTTGGTTTCAGGACTTACTGTGTAAGTAAGTACCTACTATGTCAATAGTCACGAAGTAAAGTATCCCGACCCATATAGTCGCTCAAGGTACGCAAACGGTGAATTAAGATAACTTGTTAATAACAATAAATAACTTATCGTAGATAGCCACTTGGTTTTGTACAACGTCAGCCATCTAAAACGTTAGAGGGCGATAATGTGTGGGGAAGGGAGTGTTCATAGGCGGAGGCCGGGGTTGCGTGAGCGCACGAAGTTGAGGAGCTCGTCGCTGTCCTCGCATACGAAGGGCTTCACGTGGTGGCAGGCCACGTCGTGCCACTTGATGCCGTCGTTGTAGAAGTTGTTCAGAATGGCCAAGCATGACTCGTCGTTACCCTGCAATTATACGTTTGTTTACCTGACTGCTCTAGATGGAAGAATACCTATGTTTTTCGAGTGTATATTAGATGTATATTTCTATGGCACGCTATGTTTAGGGTCTAACGGTTTCGTGACTTTTGACACAGAGTCGTCTTAATTGTGCGGTGATATAAGTGTCTGCGCTTTTTGTATAACTATATCCCACAATATAATTATGTAAATATGATCATTAAAGATTTCCTTTATATATACAAGATATTCTCATGTAGGTATATACTCTCGGAGAATATGAAGCTGACCTGAGCAGCCTCGCGGTTGTCGGGCTGGGCCTGTCCGAAGCCTCCGGTGTAGGACCAGTCGCCGGTGTTGCGCTGGGTGGTGGGCCCGATCTTGGCCCCGGAGCCGGACCAGAACCAGCCGTTCAGGTTGGGGGGCTGCAGGTCGGGCCGGTCGCAACCCGCGAAGTTGCACTTGCGGCCCGAAGTCCAGATGTAGCGTATGTTGCCGCGGGCGATCCTTTGTTTCACGAACTCATTTTCCTATAAAAAATACAATGCACCTGTTAATTAGTGCTTGCAGCTTCTTAGATACTCCCTTTAAATGTAATCCTTGAATAACTTCAGTGTAGCTATCTATATCAAAATATGTCACAAAGATTGGAGCGTTCGTTAGACTTATTGGTATTTCTACTGTGTAAAATAATAAGTGTATAAAAAGACAGGACATAATAATCCTTATGCCAATAACTCCTTTTATTACATACTCCATAGAGCTATCAGTTTAACTCTACATGGTCTCTATAAAATTATGTACGTATCCATTATACCTAGCACATACTTTCCAATTCAAAACATCCGACCTACAACCGGGTAAATCAATGGAACGCTTTATTTATTCGCATTCGTACTCCCCAACCGTGCAAAGATGTTAGCTAGGGGGCTATGCCACCTAGACATTGATCTGGTTTTTCTTAATGGTGTGTGGTAATGAAGATATGCGAAACTCGCAAGACAAGACACTTCATCCTAAAAAGGTAATAGAGCGTGTCAGTTGTAAGCCGCATAGAAAACTGCGAACCGACCTACTCAACCATCCTGCATGGTTATGAAGACCAAACCTTGGTATGTTTCAAACGTAATATATGTAAGAATGAGACTTTATAGTGTGCCACACTGCCTGTTAGGTTAGCACGCCGGGAGGATGTGTCAGTGCCCAGTGGCGTGCGTCCGGCCAGAAGTGGGCAACACGGCTGTGGGAGGAATGTGTGCCGCGTGCCACTTGCTGGCTGACGGCTGAACGTGCCGTGCCATCGCGGAGTCGTGACGCATTCGGCCATTGCACCCCTTTCACGCGAACACTCAACGCTCTACAAATCCAATCTACGTACCATATGTATGTAGGAATATACCTACATACTCGTATCGCGTGCTATCTTCATCTAATCGTTTTGAATGAATTGGAAATTTGGCATGATACTCGTATATCGAATGTTGGTATCTAATGATATGATTTGTTTGTTTGAATTACCTACCTTTAATTAAAATGATTAAAAAAAAATACAACTTAAGCAATTTTTTTCATAATCTATACTTATAATAAAACTGTAACAGGTCCAATTCTGTACATTGAAGATATTATGTTTTTTTAAGCGGCCTCTATATTCGATATTGAACCCAAATCTGTATTTTTTTTTCATTTCTGTCTGTCTGTCTGTTTCTAGGCCGCGCATCACGCCGAAACTACTGAACGGATTCGAATGAAACTTGGCACGATATGAGTTGATACTACGAAGTATAACATAGGTTACTTTTTATCCCGAAATTCAACACGGTTCCCCTGGGATAGGAGATAAAAGTCAAAATGTGTACTTGGCTGTAACTTCGAAACAGATAAACCGATTTGAAAGGCAGATTACTGGGCATAACTTGAGCATCTTTTATTTTGGAAAAATAATTAGGGTTCCGCGCATCAATTAAAAAATCCATGAAATTTGAACAAAATCTGAACGGCAGGACCAATATGAACAGGACTTTTACTGGAAGGTAGCTGATTCTAATAGACGTTATTTAGGCTTCATTTATTTTGGTACTTTAAAAAAAAAAAAGGGTTACGCGTCACACATAAAACCATGAAATTTGAACAAAATCTGAACGGTTGAACTTTCAGAGCTCATGCTAAAAAGCATAACATAGGATAACTACTTCTTTTTTGAAAAATTAATTAGGGTTCCGCGCTGCAAAAAAAGTCGATTACCTAAATTGCGAACAAATTCCGAATGGTTGGACAGATTTTAACAGAACTTTCACTGGTAGATAACTGATGCTATCAGGTGGCACTCGGTGACTTTTAGTTTGGAAAAATAATTAGGGTTCCGCGCAAAATTTTTACCATTTTTTCCCACGAAAAATAATAATTCCACGCGTACGAAGTCGCAGACACAGCTAGTAATATGATATGACCCAAGTGTATCTACTGAGGAAACAATAAAATATAGGCGGCATTGTGTGTTACAAACTACTTTATGTATACAAATGCGGTGCACTTGCTGCCATTGCGATTCCTATCTCATTACCGCGGTAGGAAGGAAATGTTTAAAGATCGGAGAAAACTCTTGTTACTTCCACTGATTGTCACCCGGATGAAGTCAACAATAGGCAATTCGTACCAGCATAGACATAAGTACTTTAATACGTGAACGAAGTGTTCTTTGACTTTATAATGTAACATCAATTATCAAAAACCTTCGCAATTGTGTATGATCATTTGACCAATTAACTTGTTGTGTGAAGATCCGGATCTTCTGAGAGATAAATTAAAGTAAGGTCACAATGAAATCAAGCAATCTCTTAATTCGTGACGAGCACATTAGACGCATCGTGCAATACATGGTCGAGGACTCGCCACTTTATTTAAGCCCTGGGATTGCAATCTCTGATGTGGTTGCGCCACACGGCTATAACCGCCAACCGACCACCTCATCCTGACGAAACTAATTGCTACTTTCAACCATACTCACCAATACTTGCGATCATTAATTATTATTACGTGTCTCTGAAATCTAAATGTATACTCACTCAAACAGTTGTTGTTTTGCAACGTAGGTCTATGCTGGTAAATTTAAGTGCGTAATTTTAATAAGGTCATCACAATTTGCCACCAAGAGACTACATGAAGCATGAAAAAAAAGGCTATGTTCCCACCTGCGGAGTTTCTAGCGATACTGCGTCCATGCAGTGGCGGCGGCAGATGTTTCTTGCATCGAGCCAATCAACCTCTAGGTTGCGAGTGGGCGTGTGCTCCCAGCTGAAGAAGTACGAGTGGAGCACCCCTCGGGCGTCGCGGTACGTTGAGTGGCGAACCCCTGTGCACAAATATTTAACTGTATTCTTTCTTACATAGACCAAATTATCTTGTTTCGCAAGCTTTAAACGTTCACATATTTACAGTCTGTCTGTGAACAAAACAAACGTTGTGCAATACGCAATTGTGGGCTAAAGTGGCACTAAAATGTTTTGTACAAAATTATGTGGGTACGTATTGAAAAGTCAATGATGACAAACTGAAGTATTCACCTTGTATTTCGAAATAAGTTTATACGAGGGCATTCACAACTTTGCACAACTTGCTTGTTTGTGTTTGTGCTCATTCTCAAAGATCCTAGAAGGTTCTATAATACACATGTAGGTAGAGCTGAAAGCTTTCGATCTCATATCATATGTAATGTCATATAAAGTACTTATACTTATTAAATTATGTGCTTATTTTGAATAAGGAGGAGTGAGTGTAAGAAAAGGTTAGTTTTAACTTAACATTTAAAGTTTTTGACACTGTCAAGCATTATTAAAATGTTCATATTCAGATACAAATACTTATACAAAACATGCATAATGACAATTGTTATAATATGAACTACTTATATATATTGTACGTAGTATACTATCTACTCTAGGTATACATTAAGACGGCCTTAGGTACGCTAATACACATACTTCTACGTAGGTAAATATAGGTTCCTACACACATCTACACTAATATTATAAAGAGGAAAGATTAGATTGTTTGTTTGTTTGTATTCAATAAGACCGATTTCAAAATTCTTTTGCCGTTAGAAAGCTACATTATCACTGAGTAACATAAGCTATAGGTATATTATATTGATACACTGGCGAAGTCGTGGGGAAAACAGCTATCAATTTACTTGTACTTGCTGGAAAGATTTGCATTATTGCACATTTATGTTTTAATTCTAATATACTTACCTACTATAAAAATATAATGCAGATACAATTGCCTTATAATAACATGGTAAATATGCTAACCTGTGGAATAAAACTCTCGCTCTAATGGGATACACTGGGTAAAATCCGTGAAATGATGTGTGAAACGAGCCTAGCCCATCGTCGTCAGCTCGTTAAATGAAGCGATTCTTTCGTCAATAGAAAGTTTCAAATTCCTAACGTTTGACACCACACCTTGGTTAAGGTTGTACGAAGTATATTATCTACTCTGAAGTTAAGGTAATACTGATGACATTATATTATCATGACTACATTATGGACACACAATGTTAACCGAATTTTTCGAGGTTTAGACGTAATTATTACGTCTAACGAACGGAAGTGAACGAATCTTCCGGAAGAGATGAGTTTACGTAACTCACGGTGACTGAATAAGCGTGAATAGTAAAATCATTAATTTAACACAGTATGCATGCTCAAGCGCATAACCGAGTGGTATGTTATGTTACATAACTGAATAGTTGTACCACTTACTGGATATCTTAATCTTATTGCAAACAAATAACTGCTATCATCACACTGGCTTTATCCCACACATGTCTGGGTAAGCCAAAGCCTACCCACAAGTCCTACTAGGGCACTGCACTAGTTCTAAGTTCCTAACCCGATATGGCGTTTTACTAGATACATAAATTTTTCAGAGAGATATTATTCCTATAATATTTGCATAATAATGACCACGATGTAGGAACAGTATCTAAGCAGAACCTATCACTAAATAGGGAAGGAATTCGTTGGAATTACCTACTTCTCAACTTAGTGGAGAAAGTGAACTCACCACGTAAAATAATATTTTACCGGTAGAATTGCTAATTTATACAATATCATATATTGCAAATTTATTCATGACTAATTTATGTATTTGAAAAAGTATTCATGCGGGTTACGTATGGATACATAAGGGATTTATGGTTTGATTGTTCATTATAGAACTGTGGGCAGTGCCGGTGGGCACTTGTTATAATACCCACAGAGCTGACACAAAGAATCTTTGTTTCCTTTGTACGAGAGATGTATGCGAGAACGTTGGTCGATTGTGAGCGCGAGTACGCTCCCACATGACATCGCATGGAGCCGCCGCGCCTGGTAAACACGATCAATATTGCGAAAGCTTGTATTATTTCCCAGAAGGGCTATCACGGTTCATCAATAAGCCAATATATTTATTAACACAAAACAGATTAAACTATTTACAAAAAACAGAACTTGCCTACTACCTACTTATAGATAAAAGATCTGACCCAAACCACAAAATCACAAACTATTTAAGTCCGATTGTAAAACAACTCTTGATTATCTACGTAGAGATAGACGAGGCGAATGCGATCGTCAATAAAAAACCAAGTGCTAGTAACCACCACAGTTTTATATGAAGAACTAAGAAGTAATCAATGGCAGATGGTCGGCAAGCCATGTTTGGCGATGCCATGTAAAGGTGACAACTGACAAATAAATAACGTTACATACAAGGTTAAGTAAGTAGTAGAGATGTTAATAATGGTTGTTTTTTTTATTTGTAAACGTTAATTGATGAATAAAAAATTCGATATTTTTATTATTTAATATATTATTAATGAAAATATAGGTTAATATTTTAGTTAAGATTTTGTTTAATAGTTATAGGTTTAAAATCACGTTAACAAAAAAAATATCCCTTAGTTGAATTGATATTTTATTTCTTTAACGGTAATTTTGATTATTGAATATGATGGTTAATTTTAAATATTAGTAAAATTAATTGATTGATGGTTATATTCAAGATCTCTAGCTCAGAGAGATAATATACTACGTACAATCTAGTAAGTAGGCTGAAGTACATACACCACTAAACAAGGCAGTTTAATGTTTTATCAGTCAGTATCTGGGATCAAAATAATATGAATGTGATTCTGAACGAAAAAAAATATTCTAAAACTAGCTTCTGCCCGCGACTACGTCCGCGTTGAGCTTAGAATCTCAGAGGAATCTAAAATTTTACCGAGATAAAAGTATTCTATGTGTTAATCCAGCCTATGAACTATCCGTGTTTCAAATTTCATCCTAATCCGTTAAGTAGTTTGTGCGTGAAAGAGTAACAAACATCCATCCATCCATTCTCACAAATTTTCGCATTTATAATATTAGTAGGAAGTAGGATTGTGCAGTATTGAGGAAATAACTATAAAATTATCTAGTAAGTAGGCTGAAGTACATACACCACTAAACAAGGCAGTTTAATGTTTTATCAGTCAGTATCTGGGATCAAAATAATATGAATGTGATTCTGAACGAAAAAAAATATTCTAAAACTAGCTTCTGCCCGCGACTACGTCCGCGTTGAGCTTAGAATCTCAGAGGAATCTAAAATTTTACCGAGATAAAAGTATTCTATGTGTTAATCCAGCCTATGAACTATCCGTGTTTCAAATTTCATCCTAATCCGTTAAGTAGTTTGTGCGTGAAAGAGTAACAAACATCCATCCATCCATTCTCACAAATTTTCGCATTTATAATATTAGTAGGAAGTAGGATTGTGCAGTATTGAGGAAATAACTATAAAATTATATTTCATAACGTATCTAATGACTATGTTTCATTGGATTAAAAAGCAAGAGTATACAAATTCGTAAAAGTTACCTTAGTTCCAAATAATGTGGAATAATGACATTCCACATTATTAGGAACTAAGCAGATTCGAACGCAACGCAACAAGTGATAGTAGTAGTACTAACATAGTAAAAATCTTATTGGTTATCTAACACGATGTTGATTGCAGAGGTACTGCCTGCGGGGTGTGAGATTTCGGTCGGCATCATTGTATATTGCCTCTAATACCTGTGCATTGTTTTTTCGTTTTATTACCTAACAGTCTAGATATTGTGTAATATGTCACGTTATTTGCACTTGCATATCACATACATAATATTAGGTCCTTACATATGAAATTGGCGTTTTTCGTACTGGCCACTTTAATCACGAATTTCTCCTCTTTGGTAAGGAATTCCAAATTCAAATTTGTACACCTATAGACTCATGTATTTGTGCTTCGATGATCGTCATTCATTTGTTTTTTTTCTTCTGTTTTTTTCTGTTTGCGTCACTCATTTTACAAAATGGAAAACCTTAAATATCGCATTATTTACGAGTGCGAGTTCCGCCGTGGCACTAGTGCTGCGGAAACAACTGGAAGGGTGAATGATGTGTATGGCGGTCGTGTTGCAAAAGAAAACACAGTTCGTTTTTGGTTCCAACGTTTTCGTTCTGGAAATTTCGACCTGCAGAACAAGCCCCGTGGACGGCCTGAGACTCAAGTTGATAATGAAGAGTTGAAGGCTATTGTGGAAGCGGATCCATCGCAAACCACGTCCGAGTTAGCTGCAGGCTGCAATGTTAGTGATAAAACTGTTTTAATTCACTTGAAGCAAATTGGGAAGATTAAAAAGCTTGAAAGGTGGGTACCTCACGAATTGACTGAAACAAACCGGCAAACGCGCGTCGACTGCTGCGTTACATTACTAAACCGGCACAATAATGAAGGTATTTTAAACCGAATCATTACCTGTGATGAAAAATGGGTTCTTTACGATAATCGGAAGCGCTCAGCGCAATGGTTAGATCCTGGCCAGCCAGCCAAATCCTGCCCCAAGCGAAAATTAACCCCAAAAAAGTTACTTGTAAGCGTTTGGTGGATTAGTGCCGGTATTGTTCATTACAGTTTTTTCAAATCTGGCCAGACTATTACGGCTGATGTCTATTGTCAGGAATTGCAAACCATGATGGAAAAGCTAGCGGCTAAACAACCTAGGCTGGTCAATCGCTCCACGCCACTGCTGCTTCACGACAACGCTAGACCACACACTGCGCTACAGACGGCTACTAAATTAGAAGAGCTTCAATTGGAAAGTCTAAGACATCCTCCGTACTCCCCGGACCTTGCTCCAACAGATTACCATTTTTTTCGAAATTTGGATAACTTCTTGCAAGGGAAAAAATTCAACTCCGATGGGGCAGTCCAAATCGCCTTCAAAGATTTTATTGATTCCCGTCCGACTGTTTTTTTTAGTAAAGGGATCAATGAACTACCTATGAGATGGCAAAAGTGCATAGAAAATAATGGTTCATACTTTGATTAATTAAATATATTATATTAAAAAATATTCGACTTTTTGTTCCTCCCATACAAAACGCCAATTTCATATGTAAGGACCTAATATTATATATTTACATGATAAGTTTTGATCTTCTTCCATCATTGGATCATAAAGCTGATTTTAGTAAACAGTATTACCAAATAAATGAAATAAGTAGTTAGTATGTAAATACGTACTGTTAGCACAGCTCCGGGGGTCAGGCAGGGCAAGGCGCCTCTGCGCGTCGGCCAGGCAGAGCACGGCCAGCAGGGCTACGGCCGCCAGGCAAGCGTGCCGGCTCATCTGCACGACACACATTCAACACTTAAATATTATTAATATAATTGTCTGGATGTTTATAGTTCAGTAACAACAAACATTTTGAACGGCTGAACGGATAAAGAAAGACCGCATAAAAAAATAGACCACATTCTGAATTCAGAGGTGCAGGGCAGTTTTTACCGTAAAAGCTCCCACGGGATTTAATATTGCCTAAATTTTCGCGGACGGAGTAGGCGTAAATTCTTTTACAAAGTAGGAAAATAATAATTATTGTGTATAGAATTACACACATTTCTTTCCAATTCTGCAGCATATATTGCTCTTCTTAATTGTTAACCCTCGATCGACGTCAGGAGTGAAATATGGGTATTTATAGCAACACCTATTTGGCAGAAATTAATTATACCTAAGCTGTTTGATATATAAGTATAAATTACAATAGACTAAAAGATTACGCGGAATTAGTGTTTGAAACATATTGAGATAGGCAATGTTGTCGTATAATAGAATGTAGGTAGGTGCTGCGTGACGGCGCAGGCTTGCTTGCGGGCATAGGTGTGATAGGTGCTAGTACTGCCAGTTTCTAGCGCCGACTTGTTGACGAGCATTCTTGTCCGACGAAAGTGGCCACCTGTGGGTCCAAGTTACGAGTTCACTTTCTTTTATTTATGCAGAACTGAATGCCCGAGGACAATCGATACGTGAGATGAATTTATTTTGTTGTTTTGTGAAAGCAAGACCCGTCTCGCTGACCTCCTTGCTGCCAGTTTGAATGTTTGCGTGAAAACTTACTCACTTCGAGAAATCGTTGATTTGGGACGCATTTTATGGTGACGGAAAGTTACATCGCGGTGTAGATCGTCTCGCGAGAAATACATCTTATCCACTTAATTTTAATGCATTTTAAATATAATGTTGAGATAGACTTGGTTTAGAAACACGCAGCGCCTGGCGAGGTTACAATTCAATATTATTATTGTCCTTTCGGAATTTATTTATTGACCCATCTTATTTTTTAACTAAATACTGTACCCAAGCGTACCTAGGCCGGGTCATCTAACTAATACATTTTCACTATTATTCTTGTTATTTTCAATTTTGTTATTATTTGTATTGTCAACAATTATTACGAAATCAATTAGTGAAGTGTTTTAAATTACGATACCCGATGTTTTATAATAGGCAACGACTGTGCAATGTGTAATGGATAATAATAATAATAGATTATAATTATATGGAAAACATATGTATACATTCTCAATTTTATTCAACCATCAATGTTTTTTTGCTATTACATTAATTTACACTTGAAACCGTAGTAGTATTCAAGATAGTAATCCAAGAATATAAAAATAAATAAAAATGTTACTGTAGCAAGCGAACTCGTTGATGTCTTTTCTAGGAGCAATCCGTTGACGCGGGAAACTGTACACTTCACACAGAAATATTCAACTGACGTGCTAGTGGGTAGTTTTCATAAATATTTTATGCATTCGTAAGTGTCACGCACGTTTTTCCGATGCAAGGAGTAAGTGCTATTGAGTGGAGTTCACAAAGAGTGAATTGAGGTGCAGCGCGTACCTCTCTGGGCGGGTGGTGTCGGTGGTACGCTTGCGACTTGTGAGCGAGGAGCGAGGAGCGAAGAGCGCGTGTGGCGAGTTGCTGCGGACTGAACGGTGCGGGCGCGACTGTACAACGCGGAGATGCCGGAGGGACTGGCGCAGCCGCAGGTCTCCTCTCTAATTAAGCCTCCGACATTCATTCACTTTCACTTCCAACATGAGAGAAGACCCGCCCGCTCCGCCGCATCACTTAACCACACAGGACCCGTAGACCTTCTGGAGGTCGTAGCCGGATACGAAAACTATTTACATAATAGGCACTCGTTAGCACACAATTATACGAGATTACCTTAATGGAATGAAGTTGTCATTCGCGCGTTCTAAATGACGCACCATTAGAAGACTAATGGTGGACTATTTATTATAACATGTCATGATTCTCATGTTTGATTGAGCTAACGTTTGCCCTTCGTGTACGACACTGGAAGCGCACGCGCAGTGCAAATATACATATGTCGTCCCGTGGCCTGAAGGGTACTAAATTGACCAAGCAATGTTACGCTATTAAGGGGCAGAAAGAGTCGCAGGTTTGAACATCAACTCAAATTACTCGTAAATTTTAATCAATTCTGTGTGATAGTAGTGGTGTCCAATTAGGATTGTGTCGTGGCTGCGTCACGCATAGGTACGTGTCACGAGAGCATAATAATAAAAATTGTTTGGACATTATCACACAACGCCACCTAGCCCGAAACTAAGTAAGGCTTGTACTATAGGAACCAGTAGCTGATATTATACTTATATACTTTTTTTTGTAAATACATAATTATAATACATATCAAACACTCTGACGCAAGGCAAACAGTTTTGTTACAATTGTTTGCCCCGGCGTGAATCGAACTCGCGACCCCTAGCGGAGCAGTCAGGTGTACTAAAACTTGACCAGCGGTCTTGTCTAATATGAGGTACTAGTACATAAAGCTAGCGAGATATTAGGTCACATGAACTGATTCATAACATTGAATTCAGACATTGTACCCAACGCTCGCAGTTGTAGTCCATGAGAGCAAAATACGTTAATATCGCATGTCATATTATACTAATTATACTAATAATAATATTATAAAGAGGAATGATTTGTATTATTATATATTTGTGTGTATGTTAGTATTAAATAGGCTCCGAAAATACTTGACTGATTCAAAAAAATCTTGCACCGTTAGAAAGCTACATTATCACTGAGTAACATAGGCTATATATTATACTAGCTGCCTGCCCCGGATTCGCAATTCGCAATAGTCGCAATTGATGGATTCGCCATATTTATATTATACAACACCTCTAGACCTAGTTTCTTCCTAGTAAAATAGGTTGCAAAGTTCACAAATAACTGAGAGTCAACTATATGCAATAAAATATTTTTATATAATAATACTTCTACATGTAACAATATCACTTTGTTCATTCGTTCTAAAACAGCATAAACAATTAGGTTACTAAATCCGGTCACCTCACAAATGCATACATGTATTTTTCTGGGAAAAAATTCTTCACATGCCTACTCAAATTAACTGCAGCCTTCTCTTGTTAACATACATGTTTTGCGAACCAAACTTTGTTTCTATATAGTTTAGCGTAACATTACAAAATTTACAAACATTATGATAGATTCCATAACTATTAGACCCCATCATATCATAAGCACTTCGATACTCCGCGTGTATAATATAATTTTATAGATTACGTCTATGCGCAAATACTTACACCAAAATGGTGTAAGTTGCGCTATTCAGTCTGTATGTCCGTCCGTCTGTAATATATATGTCTTTTTACTTGCAAGGTAAGCTATTCAACCATTTTAAGTTACAGAGTTCATTACATATTTGACCTTGCACTGGTAAACTTTTGTTAGTGTTGCGCGTTGTACGCTAGGTCGCTTAATTCTAATACAAAAAAATGTTCTAGTAATATACGTAACGTTATGTACCAAACTACCAAAGCTTCTCCTCCACTTCTGCCTCCACGATGCTAACCTAAACTTTAGTCTACGAGGTTAGCATCGCGGAGGCAGGTCGCAGAGGGAGATATTTTTGCATGGATGTTCAAAATGACGTATATTATCCATACCTCTCGGCATAAAAGGATTCAACCGGGGCATCCTGTATGTTCATAATTATGTGTCTAAAACCTTATCTTTTTTTATTGTTTACTAGCGGTGCCCGCGACTTCGTACGCATGGAATAAATTTTGTTGACAATTTCATGAGTAAAAATTTTGTTGCACCGTACCATAATTATTTATCCAAAATAAATTATGCCTAAGTTATGCTTATGGCTTATAGCATCAGCTACCTTACAGTGAAAGTCCTGTTCAAATAAGTCCCGCCGTTCGGATGTTGTTCACAATTCTATGGATTCTTTATTATTGCGCGGAACCAAATATTTTTTTCATCTGCCAGTAAAATTCTATTCAAATCGGTCCAGCCGTTTCGGAGATTACCCCAAACAAACAGAGAGACGATTTTTTTAAGTTGCTTTATTGTCATTACATACGTGTTTATTTTCATATGCATTTCATAAAAACCTGTTATTTTGACATTACAAGCAGCCACTTCAATTTTATTATGTGTATAGATGTATAGAAGATGTTTAGATGACTTCTTCAGAATTAGGATTCTGCGCGATTATACGCATATTGTAGGTAATATGCGTAATCCTAAACGCACTTTCTTGTCTAGTTTTTATTGTGGTAATACGTATTTCAGTGCCTTCAGATTCCACTCGTGTAGTTGGGTTGATATTACCTACAAACGGTCAGTTCCATTAAATATGTAATTAATTTTAATACAATGATTGCATTTGAAGCCTTGTAAAATCATATAAATCATTTCGAAAGAAGTTCAATATGAATTTTGCAATAATTGATTTTAGATTATTGAGATATACTCTGGTCTTACCAAATTGAGTATCTTGAGTCCTTGAGAAGCATCTCAAGCATCCTATTCCTAACTAATACATACTTCAGTTGAGATAATTCTGTCAAATTCTATTTGAAAGAGGGATAGGGCGAAATAGGACCTCCCGTGGGTTTTTCATAAATTTGGAACCTCCTCACTTGGGACTGTTTCTCATCTTACAGAAGACCACAGTCAAATAAAACTTTATTTTGATGGAACGTGCAGTTTCTGTGGTGAATAAGGATATTATACTGGAAGTACAGAGAGTGAGAGAACTACACAACAAGAATAGTGTAGGCAGTGCGTTAGTGATACTTCTGATGTTGCTAGTGTCTATAGGCTGATGTGTTTGCTTCACATCAAAGCCATTGAAAACATCATTTTTTATTGCATAATCTGAATTCTAAGCTGCGTGGTGGTAATAATTACTAGCGGCCCGCCCCGGCTTCGCACGGATAGACATTTATCTAATATATTTTGTCTACCCGTGCGAAGCCGGGGCGGGAAGCTAGTATAATATATAGCCTATGTTACTCAGTCATAATGTAGCTTTCGAACGGTGAAAGAATTTTTGAAATCGGTCCAGTAGTTTCGGAGCCTCGGCAATACAAACCCACAAAAATACAAATCTTTCCTCTTCATAATATTATTATTAATTATATAATTATTAATTATTATTATAGT
This sequence comes from Falcaria lacertinaria, assembly GCA_951449985.1. Taxonomy (NCBI): domain Eukaryota; kingdom Metazoa; phylum Arthropoda; class Insecta; order Lepidoptera; family Drepanidae; genus Falcaria; species Falcaria lacertinaria. Next base: position 5,037,510 of record OX602110.1, read on the forward strand.
GTAGATAGTATAGATGTAGAAGTGTAGATTAGGTACTTGCATGCTTAAGTATCCCAAAGGGATTGAAATTGACAAGCTATTTGAGAAGCACATTGTATAGATATGCGATTCCTCATGCAACTGGTTAACATTCAACTCTGTGCAAATGTATGTCTCATCACAAACAGAAACAATATAATAGGAAGGGCATAGGTATGTATTTTGGATTTTCGATTTCTTTAGTTCATACTCGTAGGTTAATTTGGATTAGAATTGAGCCTTGTTTAAGTAACGTAACATTGATACTTGTCTATGATTTGAATGAATTGAAGGGGCTGCATAGTGACACCTCAGAATAAGGATTAACTCCTTTTGCCTTATTCTAAGAGTTGCACCGACAGAGCTCGGCTTCATGAATTAATTTGGCAATATGTTTTCAAAACAGACTTGTCACTTGAGCGAGTGCAACAGTGATCATATGAGCTTGTGCAAGCTGTGATGGCCACTGCCCACCACACAAGTGCAGCAGAAAGGCCTTCGAGGTCGATCCACTATGCTGCTGGAAGCTGAGTTAGTGTTCATAACGAGTGAAAGTATAATAACGCGTCAGTGTCGCGGTTTTAGTGCAAATTGCTATGATTTGTTACCTAATATAAATAAAATGTATTTTGATATTACTGTACGTTCCTAACCCCTTGGCAGCAGATGGCATACGTATTTTAGGGGCTGATTTGTATCGCCATAGTGGTTTATACTTTGAGTATTTAACCTCCTTTGAATGATCGATTACTTACTTACTGCTTTTACTTAATTAGGTATTAAAAAAAACAAGTATCACAATGCCCAACCCGGCCCGGGTACCGGTCTGGGACAATGGTTTAGTTTTTTCCTTTAAACGTACGGTACCCAAAAAATACTATAATAATAATGACGGTACTAAACAAAACTAAAAATAGTAGATAATGGCTCAGAGTAGATAATATACCTACCTACTACGTGTAATGGTATGATACATCGTGTTATATATTAAAATCAATTACACAAAAGCTCACTTCACATTTAACTATGTATGTAACTGCACACCACCACTTAATATCATCAAATATTATAAAAATGCTATTAAAATAAAATACATAAACATATGCATGACTAGACATAATTAAAATAGTTGCGAAACTTTTTGCAATCCACGCCATAAGTACCAGTACATCTCTGTTGCAACTTACAATGACTAGTTAGCCTCTTACTTTGGCTTCTACTTAGTATATCATCTACTTTGAGGTTTGGACATACCGGGTAAAGCCATGGTAAAGACCCGTCTCTATACATGTTTTAATTTAAAAAAATCGTCGATGCCTGCCTTGGCAGTACGGCTCATCTTACCTCGAAGAACATCGCAATTCGCCTCGGAGATACCTACAATACTAGAAATATTAGTAGCTCGTATAGTCGTATCCAACTTTATATTGAGCGGAATCACTGTGCTGCATACAAACCATAAGAGACGAACAGGTTTCCTTACTGCCAGCAAGTCTATTCTCGAACAGCAGTTCTTCGAGAATGCATAGACCTAGCATTACAAAGAGTAATTTAGCTGGGATCTTCTGTAAAATAATTAATACGGAAATATAAAAGGCTCGTTTTCGATGGAATAAAAAATCATAAAAGAGAAACCATCATTTTCCTTTCATTGATAAACACATTAATGTTATGTAATTCTTAAAGTCAATATTTAACAATTATGATGTTGGTAGGTTATGCCGATGCCGTAATTGCCGTTATTTTGATGGATCGTTGAGAATATTAATTTCACGCATTTTTTTTGTTTTTTAGTAAGTTAGTTTACAGGTATGTTTGATTATCTCAGTGCTAGATTAATGGTAATATGACTTATGTAGGTATTATATCACTCACCTTCGTTAATTTGTTAAATAACATTGTTTAAAAAAAATTTAACATTTTAATCTCAACTGTGACGTACAATATAAACTTAAATTAAAAAGTAAAAACTAGTATTAGTAGTATTTAAGCGTTTAAACTTTAAGAAGTATTAGTATAAGCTCCAGAGTAGATAATATACTACTTATATGGTTTTATGGTTGGGCGGATGAATCGATAGCAATTCGTTTATGATAAATATTTTTATCCAAATAGGTACCAGACATATAATACCAACAATCTTGTACTCAGTCAGTAACGATATACCCGTACAACCCGTAGCATTGCATGCGTTAGTCAAAAGAATGGAAGCAATCAACAATGAGGATCGTAAACCTATTTTCCGACGCCGAGCCTTGAAATTTGATTGTATGTGCTCATCTTGACTGACACGCAGAAGATGTGGATTGTGGTTCGCAATGAAATAGAATACCTATTTACAAGATATATTTCGCAAGTGTCTGTAAAGCTCCGGGGTCGCTCTCTCAAACGATAGAATAACACGGGGCGATAAAATCACATCACAGCCATCAGACACGAGGTTGTTATCGAGCGGTGCGGACTGTGGAGGAGCGAGCCGAGCCCAAGTGTTGCGTCTTGCGTAATGGCGGGGTTACCGGTGCCCTGTGGCCTGTGGCCGCCGCACACCTCTCACTATCGTCTGCCTGACTTTGGCTAGCGTTACAGTAATATAATATAGGAGTACATATTGTAAAACATCGCTAAACAACATTAGGTGGTCCCAATTATTTCAACGTCGTCACATATACGAACTTATCTGCAATTGATATTTGTTTTCAGCCAATAAATGTAAGCGATATGACCATTGACCAATGTTTATGACTCGAAATTATTGTTAATAATGTACAATTATTGATGACGGATGCGAAAGTCATAATTATGGACAAACACAATGTAAAAAACAGGCGTCAATTATTATGCCTATATTTTAACGGCCGCTTTCTTTCATTGTTGTCTACTTCCGCTAGTATCACAAAAAAATCTAAAAGTTTTACACGGTCACTCGTAGGTACAATGGCGGCAACCTCCTCATGGCGCACCCTAGTTGTGTTGCATTGTTGACCGGAGGCTGATAGGCGGCAATAAGAGAATAACTCCCTAGTAATATACTAATAATAACGGAATACTACTACTATGCTGTTTAAAATAGAAGCTGCGAGCTGCCCAACTGTCAACTGGGATAGTTTCTCTACCTACCTTCAACCTTGCAAATATTCGCAGCCATTACACTCAGGTTTCTCCTCTTAGATACGCTGTTGTCGTGAATAACAACATCTATCCGATTTCAGACAAGCGACCGAGTCAACCGAATTAATCGAAAATCTTCAAATGATATAGGTGAAAATTACGCGAACGGAGGAGTATGAAAGTTGGCACAGTTAAAGTTTAAGTATATGAAGAAGGAATATACTAAAATGAACGTCACATCAATTTAAATAAGTACTGTGTTCTACAATTGTTTTAAATTCGGTTAGTAGGGACCTAAGCTTCTTTGTAAAGGTATAACCCGTAACCAAATAAATAAACAGCTTGAGCACGGAGCAAATAAACACTACTACTTACCATCAGGTTTGCCGTACGCTTATGCGCCACCCCGTGCCGTAGTGGTATAAAAATAGGCTTTAGGTACGCGCAGATATCATACTTTCATAACGCTTCCTATAATGTAAGTTTGGGTTCATTCAACATTTAATAAGGCCTACATTTGAAGACGTGAACCCTTTGAAAGATTCTTCGTTACATAATATCACAGCATAATATTGACCTGCATGACAGCAAGTGCTAATAAGTATTAATAGTTGGTGGTAGGTACCTTATGTAATACATTATATTATATTGATGCAAATAGACACCCATTATATTCTACACATGCCAATCACATAAACCGTGCAGGGTTCCGCAGAAGGTTAATGAATACGTAATTTAAATTAATGGTACCTATTATTTTGAAATTATGCGAGTTGCAAGAGTTATATAATTTTGCATGTGATTTGGTCTTTTCAAGTGTTTTAACTCTAAGCTCTTATAATCCATATCAAAAAAAAATTTTGAAGAGCACTACAGCTAAACAGACTAGATAAGTACAACTCCTATTTTATTTCTGATAAGTAGTAGCATGAATGACAACCCTATAACTTGAGTAAGCGATAATTGAAATGATACCCATTGGGGTCCATAATATTTTGAAGGTTATGCAACCAAATACTTTCATATTAACTTTCCATATAGGTAACATTTTAACGACAGCGGGGTTCCAGCTACAGCGATAGGCGGAGTAGCAGCCTTAAATCGGAGAGCCAAAACTAAGTCAGACACAAAAAATGCATTTATTAATCATTTGAAAGATGGTGACAATTCCTCGGAAATACAAGAACGTAAGTTCGTTGCGATAGACTCGGAGCAAACTTTCACAGAATATATTGTCATAAATATTCACTTTTGGCCTCTTCTCAGCGGCGCGGCGGCGGCGGTCGGTGTTCATACTTGGTCGCACGGCTAAGCAAATGTTTGAATACATCATATCCGTGACTAGAAATTTACTACGAGGTGTGTTTCTCTGAAATTATTACATAATGATACACTATACTGCCTAAGTTCTAACGAAAAGTTTTCACGTGTGGCCTTATTTGCAATTAGCTAATGGCTTAGTATTTTTTTAAATGTGCGTATACGTTTATACAAACTTCTGCCTACTACTTCGTCCCCGTGGATTTAGGACAATAAACGTTACACGAAGTCAAAATCATTTAAGCCGTTTAGCATAAACAAACAGTTAATCATACGAGGTATCACTAACGCGTTGCCAACCCTGTTGTTGATGAACCGGCGCATTCTCGTGGAACTGTAAACCTGACTTACCGCAGAAACACATCACTACATCCAAGTAGTGTTAATTGACTGCGGTCTTCTGTCAGTAATTACAACTCCTACGCGCCTGCGTATCTTACAAATCGATCACAACAGCTCCAATGATTCATACGCATGTCGGTGGTTTGGTTTTACAAGCATTCACCCAAATCCAAATGATGCGAATTGAACCCTCAATCACTTAAGACGCGGCAGACTGATCTAACATGTGAATGTTGTAGGTAAGCCTTGCGTGTTGCCATCTAATTGCACATCAATTTTATGTATCAGGTGTTCCTGGCGAATCCAATGCATTAAAATATATAGGTAATATTCTAGTAGGTAGATACAAGCGCAAAATACTTTAGGAGCTCGTAGCAAACATAACCACCACTACCCAATGTAAGTAAAGTAGGTACTTAGCATAAGTCGTCGACATAAATCGTACTCTTCAAGTGGATGTATCAAAGTAGTCGCTTCTTCCGCGACTTCGCCCGTGTAGAAATCTAGATCTCTACAATAGCGCCATAGCGCTATAGCATAGCATAGCGCATAAGAAGAAGAAAGTACTAAACAAAACAAAGATTTTTTTTTCTGTAGCTTAATATATAAAAATATTATAGTCGTTTTCTAATTCCATCTCAACTTGTACGCCGTTTAATTATGTATTATCAACTCTGAAATCTTATGTAATACCAAATGCCTACAACTACAACACAAAGTTGTTAGTCGTTAAAATAGACGTAATAGTTCTTCTTCTTCCTCAGTATGGCAATCAATCCCTTCAGGGACTATTTTTGCCATTGTCGAGTGTTAGAGAATTTTCATGTTGCAAAATTTCTCGTGTTTGCCGTATTAAAATGCCTAGTGTTATCCATTCTAATGCTTATTGGAGTTCCTGGAGATAATCCACGGCCGTAGCAGATCGTAACGTTTAGGTCAGAGGTAACGTATAGACCAAAATGATAAATCACTTAACCCAAAAGTCGTATTATAACATTATTTCCAATGTTCCTATAAATCAGTCACTAAATTATACTTTACTGCAAATAATGACACCAAAAATACATATAAAGATCACTATAACACAATTTACGACACACTGGAAAAATCTCAACCGCTCCGCCTGATTCCCGCCAAAAAACTCCCCCTGCTTTGTTTGTTTCCTTCATAAGTAAAAGAAGAAAAGAAATGTTTATAGCTTGTTTATGAAACTTAAAACGACATGTATCCCAAGCCGGAAAATCCAAAGAAATATTTACAAAAAGAATGATTGAGTGAGTGAGCTGTGAGCGAACCATAAGCAAAAAAAAAAACTAGTTCACTCCCTTCCCTATCAATTCAGTTAGCACCGTTCTTTCTTTCCTTTATATCTTGGGCAAAATGGCTGATAATAAGCTGTACGAGGTTTTGGGAGTTACTAGAAACGCCAGCGATTCCGAAATAAAAAGAGTAAGCATGAATTCCATCTCATAAATACATCTTAAGTTCTAGATTAGGAGAAAATGGCACATGTACAAAAACTAAGGGTTGCATGGTTTCTGTTCATTGTCCATAGTTATAATGTCATTGTGCCGTCCTAACTTTTATTTAATATATTCTTGCAGAGTTACCATAAATTGGCAAAGGAATTCCATCCCGACAAAAATCCTGCAGCAGGTGATAAATTCAAAGAAATAAGTTATGCTTACGAAGTGTTATCGGATCCGAAGAAAAGGCAAACGTATGATAAGTATGGCTTGAAGGGGTTACAAGAAGGCGGCCAAGGTGGAGGATTTCCGCCTGATGAACTGTTCGGTCACTTTTTCGGTGACATATTTGGAATGGGAGGCGGTAGCAGAGGTCGAGGTCCTGCCCGCGGAGAAGATACGATACATCCTCTGAAAGTTTCTTTAGAGGACATGTATGTTGGGAAAACTGCAAAGTTACAGCTGAGTAAAAATGTTATTTGCGGGCCTTGTAAGGGTATTGGCGGGAAACCAGGATCTGTTGCACCTTGTAAGGACTGCCATGGACAGGGTATGAAAGTGTCTTATCAACAAATTGCACCGCATATGACTCGTCAATTTCAGTCACGCTGCCCCACCTGCCATGGGCAAGGTGAAATTATCAATGAAAAAGATAAATGCCCAAAATGTAAAGGCAAGAAAGTCTTAAATGAAACCAAAATATTGGAGGTGCATGTTGAAAAGGGGATGCGAGATAATCAGAAGATTTTCTTCCGAGGTGAAGGTGACCAGCAACCTGACACCCAGCCTGGGGATGTCATCATAGTGTTGCAACAAAAGCCTCATGATGTGTTCCAGAGAACTGGCGATGATCTTGTAATTAAACATGAAATAACTTTGACTGAAGCACTGTGTGGTTTTGATTTTGTTGTTAAACATTTGGATGGTAGAGATTTACTTGTGAGACATTCACCTGGAGAAGTGATTAAACCAGGAGACCTTAAGGGCATCCAGGGTGAGGGCATGCCCCAGTTCAAGAACCCATTTGAAAAAGGTAACCTCTACATTAAATTTGATGTTGTCTTTCCTGATAACCATTTTGCAAGTGAAGAGCAATTGAAGCAAATAGAAAGTGTTTTGCCACCCCGGCCTGCCTTTGCTATGCCTGTTGGGGATGATGTGGAGGAAGTTAATTTGATGGAGTACACAGCTAGTGACCGCAGTCGGGGTCGTGAGGAGGCCTATGCCAGCGATGACGAAGAACACATGCATTCAGGGCCTGGAGTGCAGTGTGCTCATCAGTAGTACAATTATCCAAATTTATGGAATTCAAACCTCACATATAATTTTATCATAGGTAATTTATGTAAAATAGTATCACTATATAACATTTATTTTACAATACACAAATTACTAGAGCTATATATATGTATGCGGTATTCTGATAAATTTGGTAATTTACCTGGCTCAGACTCAAGCAATAACTATCAAATTTGTTGTGGTTTATGTTAAGATAAGTCAAACACTGGGACTTTTGACATAAATTATGCTAGCCTAGTTGATACCGAAAAATGCAGCCAGTGATATAGTGTAGAATAATATTTATATGTCCTGCTATACAATTGCAAAATTATTTTATTGTAGCACTTGCTCATCATACTTATAGATATGTAACTGTAAATTCATTCATAACTTAATAAAGCTTTAAACATGCTTTGACAATGTTAGTCAGTATGGTCTGTAATAAACTCAAGGACACTTGTTTATCAAATTAATTAATTAATATGATTGTTTGATTATGAAATGTAACATGTTTAGACTACATGGTTACTCTTTGCTGATTAATGGATAGTAGTTTTGTTTGTTATGTCCATGTCTTGTGATATTCCAATTTAATGTTTTCAGCAATAAAAATAATAAAAAGTAATTTTCATCTGACTACCGTTTTGAGGAATGTATACTGTAATCATAAAAAATAACCCATTATATGGGTATCATCACATGAGTTTAAGGTTACTGAGGAGTTTTGGTGGTTAGCAGGAAAATTATTGTAATGTTTATAACATCAACTATATCACCCAAAAAAATGATATAAGATATGACATGACATGTGTGATTTAATTATAGTGCAGTTAGGTAATTGTGTTATTCATTCCAAAACATTCATATGGCTGAGGTAAATAATCATTGATATTTCAACATAATATTATTGTGTTTTATTTTAATACCAAACTTAATCTCGGGCCGGGCTATTTCGCATTTTTGATAGTTAGTGATCAGATTTTTAAATTTTTATTTATTTTTTCACTACACTACAATACTAATTCTTGACTTATAGTGTAAGCCATAGATCATGTGTAAGCGTAGCGGTTGTATTCTCTTGGATAGTGTACGAGCGACCCGGCCCCGGCTTCGCACGGGTGCAATGCTGAACTAGCTATATATATTTTTATACAAGGAAATGAAATTGAAGTGTTTGTTTGTTTTAATTTTGGACTATAATTAGGGTTCCGCGCAACAAATAAAAAACTATAAATTGTGGACAAAATATTTATTAAAAAAACCCGCATCAAGTCCGTTGCGTAGTTTCAAAGATCTTAGCACACATAGGGACAGACAAACACGGGAAGCGACTTAGATGTATACTATGTAGTGATTGTTAACAATAAAATAAACTGAGTAACAACTTAACCTATTTGAGTTAAATTTATCGGCGAAGATACCAAAGAAAAATCTCGACAATGTGAGAGTTGGACTCACGCACTGAGGGTTCCGTACTAAAAGACATAAATGACGCAAACAAATAAGATTGCATTAATCTAATCATAACTATTATATCCATACAATCCCTGTGAGCATTTCAAGCGTCACTTATTGCCATTATTAAAGTTTGAGCAATTATTTGTTGTTATAGCATAGCGGCAACAGAAATACATAAATTTCAATTCAAAATTTTCTTTTTGTCACTTAAACAAGTCAGCGCCGGCCTAGGGTAGAGCGAGAGAAGCGGTCACTCTAGCCACGGCCACTAGGTGACAAAGAGGGCCAAAATGACAACAACAATTAATATATATATAATAAGAAAAAAGGGGTTTCAAACTTATAAGAGCACAGACTAAAGGGCGCCGAAAGAAGCTCGTTTTACCCTGATCATGGACTAGGGCCGGCGCTGTCAAGTCGTCACAATATCTAGTCTAGTTGTACCGCGTACGTAGTATTATAAGAGCGTGCGCGCATCGCGTTGCAGTGGCAAACGTTGCTGTAGTTCACCGTGCGTTGGAACTACATCAACGTCTGAGGTCCGCGCACTACGGCCAGTACAGGCCAGTTGAGGGATGTAACATCGCTCATAAAAACAGACTCCGAGTCTTCTTCTTTCTAACTATGGCAATCAATCCTATTCATGAACTATTTTTACCAGTGTCGAGTGCTTATGCTTGGTTCACACTTCTGTGTCGTGGTGTGTTGTGGTGCCGTCTATTGTGTCTCTCAACTCTTTTTATAAAGAGAGTTATATCACCTTCGTTAAATAGCGAAAATAGAGCTAATTTTTAGGATAAAGAATGTTCAAGTTTTTTTTTAATTATTACACACGATGCATAATTTTATACCTCGTAACATTAATACGAGTGATATTTAATAACTATATTATATAGATTTATATAGATAGAATATATAGATATTTAATAAATTTAATAACTATTTATCAACTCGGAACTTTTATCTAGCGACAAAGTCGTTACATTGGCTACACTTCCGTGCCTCTCTGTAATGCATTTCCGTCGCTTTTCACGAAATCACTCCCAGAATAGGGTACCTACACATAAAAAATCTTATCACAAATTGAGACACTTATTTATTGAAACTTTATATACATAATTATGTACAGTAAACAATTATAATACTTCAACACAGTTAATACTTGTTTATATAAAAAACTATCATATAAACTGTGTCACTGTGATAATATTATCCTTAATTACCTTTACTACACTCCATAACTGATTCAAGAGAATCACATAATTTTTTGAAACTTTTTCTACTTCTGCATAAAATATTTAAATTCACATGGGTAAGTCCTAATTTTCGCAATTTTTCTAATCGTTGTTTCACTGTTTTTTGTGAATTGGACAGTACTCTGGGCTTGTTTAAAATTTCTTCTTTTTCATACCCTTGACTTATTAAGTAATCCAAAAAACATTTCACCTGCAAGTATAGAATATATTAAAAATGCAACAATGATTTAAGAATGAAAGAGGAACACATATTGCGCCGACCCAAATTACATGGGATTAGAGCAAGAGAATGATGATGATGAAAAATAATTGAAGAAAACTATTTAATTTAAAGCAAAGCCTAATTTGTGTGGCCACATACATTAAATACGCTGAATATAGAGTTAAAGACATGAATTAGGAACGACAAATCTCTTGCAGTGTACATAATATTATACACAAACCACGCACACACCTAAAACGAATACAATGAGACTACGCCTTGCCCACTACTACATCATACATGTTTAAAAAACCGGCGTCACTTCGTTGTTCGTAAATATCCATCTAGATACCTTTTTTAATTAGTTCTGAGAGGACACAAGACACAACAAAATAAAGTGTATATTTTGTTGTGTAGAGGGCGCTTTTTTAATACTGAGCGACGTGAGGGATTCTTTATTTAAATCCTGAACGTAGCGAAGGAATCAAAGTACGTCGCCCGAGCCAAAAATAATTTAGCGCCCGAGTAATACACTCTACTTTTCATCATCCACTATGAGAAAATAAAAGGCGCCTCATATTTTATTGTAATATTATTATTTCATAAAATATAAAGTAACAACTGAATTAAAATTAAAAAAAATCTAATAACAAAACAACTAAAAATTAATATTTACATTTGAGACATTTTCGAATTTATGAAAATGTATTATTCAGGCAGCGCGACTATGGGCCGTCGTTCCAGCCAGTCTTCATTCAACCAATATTTGCGTTCTATTTCTTTGGCCTAGTATTAGTGTATGATCTATGTTCTTTGGCACTGAGATGTTCCAAATTCAAAAAGTGCTTAACTTATGCGGGCGTAAAAACTCATTACTGCCCGCTAAAAGTTTCTTAAAGAAAACACTACCTTTGGGCGCACTTAAAGGCGAAGGAAGTCGTCCTTTTCGAATAGGTGGGATGAAAAAATATTTTTGGCTCGGGCGACGTACTTTGTTACACGCTACATTCAGGATTGTACTAAAGTATCCCTCACTTCGCTATGGATTCATAAAAGCGCCCTCGCCGTAATAATACTATTTTGCTCCCTTATGATACAATCTACTATTTCCACGCACTTATTCAGGCGTAAAAACTCATTACTGCCCGCTAAAAGTTTCTTATAGAAAACACCACCTTTGGGCGCACTTAAAGACGAAGTCGTCCTTTTCAAATAAAAAAAAATTTCACTCCTCTTGCTCAAAAAGTTTGTCCTTGTGGCGTACCAGAGCGGGGAAAAATATATGATCTTGCTCTAGACTAGGGGGGAAAAGTTTGTTTTTAATGTATTTTACCGGAACAAATACAAGTCCTTTAGTCGCATTCTTAATTGCTTATTAAAATCAATTCTTTTAATATTGATATTGTTCGTATCGACATATTGAGACTAATATTTATCGTATCGATATTTATCGGTTGGACATTTTTACATCGCAATTTATCGGATCGACTTTTTTTATATCGATAATTATCGTTAAGATATTTTTATATCGATATTGCTGATCCGATATTTTGATATTGATTACTTTACATCGATATTTAATAATAAATAAATTGTTTACTAATAACGAGTACGATAATTATTTTTATAAATTTTAAAAAATACCTTTGTAACCCTTATTCTCTTCAAAGCGGGCATTTTCACACATAATTTTTCGATAACATCTATTGAAGTATTTAATCTATTTGCTAAATATACATGTGTAGATTGGTTCTCTCCAAGAATGTTCTTTGCTTCTTGTGATATGCTAATAGACCTGCAATATGCACTTGATGTTTACTTATAGAAAGATTCATAATTAATATCCCTAATATATACTAATATTATAAATGCGACAGTAACTCTTTTTGCTTATGTTTATGCTACCTTTTCACATGTAAATTGCTGAAATTTGGCACCCTTGTCAACTTATTCTTTACTGACTGTCAATAAAAAAGGAGGGGGTTCTCAATTCAACTGTACCTTTTTTCCATTAAATCATGTGACCTGCAATCCACTTTAGATGCTGTTAGTGTGTTCCTAGGCTAGAATAAAATAAGGCAATTTGTTTTTTATTTAAGCCAGTGTATACCTATTGCTATCTATATGTGTATATAGAACACACTAGGAAATGGGACTACAAAGATATGCTGATATTTTTGGTCATATGCCTTCAACAGAATGTCAAAAAAGTAACAACCTTACTCCATTTTAAATGCGTATTTTACAAGCATACAGTTAATAATAAAAAGAAGTTAGCCACATTTATAATACCTGTTAAGCGTATCCTCTGAGCACCGAACCATCCAAGGGTATAATTTATCGCAACCGGATTGTTTGACTTTTTCAAGTCTTTCTTGAATGGTACTATGATGGTACTTTAAGACCCATAAATCTCGTAAAATGCGCTCACTTGGAACTTCCATATCTGCAAAGTAATATTTTTATGCCAAAGGTCAAAATGTTTAAAATATTCCTATTACAGTCCTTACACAATTCGCGCTACCAATAACATACAACTTTTTTTTAGGTACATGCTTCATTTTTGGTTTCAGTTACTTTTCACAATCATTAGTTAGTTGAGCCAAGGGTTACCCCAACCCACTCTTTTTTTTAGTTTTTTATACCACTAAGGTGGCACATAAGCATATTGTCCACCTGTTGGTAAGCAGTCACTGTAGCCTATAGTCGCTAAGCAATACCAGGGGTATTAATAATGGGTTGCCTAACATGTAATTGATGAGGACTCACTGTGCTAGCAGCATTACTACTAGCCCAGCACTACTAGCCCAGCATATCCTCCTGGAGCACTGGCAACCTTACTTACCACAGAAACACAACACTATATCAAGTAGTGTTATTTCACTGCTGTCTTCTGTAAGGTGGAGGTACAGACCCCTGTCGGGTGACTCCAATTTAAATGGGAAAACCCATGGGAAATCCGAAATCGCCCAACCTCTCTGTTTAAAGCTCATGGTGTGATTAAACACTGTACTTAAGCTTAGAAAAACTTATTGGTGAAGGCCGGGTTTAAGCCTGGGCCCATCAGATGACTGGCCCTTGCTTCAACTACAAGGCCACCACGGCTTAAGCTCTCTGTAAAGAATCTGACACTACATCTGTATATGTATAGGCTGTATCATTGATTATTTCTATCTCTGAGAACATTAATGTTTGATGCAGACCTATTAATGGGAAGTGTCTAGTTATTTCTAATATAGCAAAAAATATTGTATAACTTGTTGTTACTTACCTATTAAAACATTTAGTGAACTTTCGAGCCAATCAAAGGATAAAGTATAAATAAAAGCTCTCCTGGCTACCAGTGCACTTATATCTGATGGTGGACACTGCAAGAATACTAATCATTGAAGCACAATGGTTTGGGGACAACATCAATTAATAGAACATAAGAATAATTACCTTTAGACGCGAAGCAATATAATATAACCTATTTCTACAAAAACCATTTTTTACATCATTTTCTGTCACTCTGTATATGTGTATTAATGTCTTTACAGGTAATTTGTAGTAGGGAAGAGCATCTTCAGCGGACTCGAAGTTTAATTTTAGGACTAATTTCGCTTTGGAAGCATCAAATGCTGAAACAAATTTAGGAGACACGTTACCTTTGTAAAACTTACACATTTGATACTTTACTTGATTAATTATCAACATACATGGTTCAGCTTGATCATTTGTAGTAGTTATATTTTTTAACGACGCTAAGGGCGTAACATTGCAAGATTTTAAGTGAAATCTTGGCGGTACAGTAAGTAATCTATACAATTTTAACGATATACTAAGCGGACGCAAGAGTGATACAAGAGAACGTATGCACATCTCGAAACACACAAAACACTTCTGTAATAGATGTTGATAATGATTCGATGTGTTTCAAGTGTATTACAATCATTTCACATTTTTTTTTACACCATTCGTAGATAGATTGCAGGTAATTTTTTTATGATTTAAGGATGTTTTGTTTATTTCCTGTTTGACTTTGTCAATGTCAATTTGCGACTTTGATTGAAGTTTGTTGTTTTTTTAAATAATCTTCCGTCTCTGGATCACTCTCTTTGCATTTTTTTTAACAGTTCATTTATTTCGTAATAACGAAATAATATGCCTTTATTATCGCCATAAATACAAAAATGGACCACCAGCGCAGCGCACAAATGGTGCAGAGTGCAGACGCTGGACACCGTGGACTGACAATAAAATGATGCATCAATTAACTACCTACACTAGGTACCTACCTATTTTATATTGACATGACAGTAGTTAGCGTAGCGTTTGTATTCTCTTTAAGCTTTCATAATATAACAAAATAATAATAAAGCATTCTTAAAGATTCTGTTGTAGTCCTTAGAATAAAGACTTACGCTAGGGTAGTTGCATGTCTTCTTCTTCCTAGCTATGGCAATCAATCCTCGTCAAGGACAATTTTAGCAATTTGCCATTTTCGATTGAGAACAGCGAGTTTTTTGGCGGGAATTAGGCGGAGCGGTTGAGATTTTTCCAGTCTCGTAAATTGTGTTACAGTGATCTTTAATGTGTATTTTTGATGTCGTTATGTGCAGTAAAGTTTCATTTAGTGACTGATTTATATTAACATTGGAAATAATGCCATAATACGACTTTTGGGTTTAGTGATTTATCATGTTGGTCAATAGGTTACCTCTGACCTAAAGGCGTGTTACGATCTGCTATAGGTCGCGGCACGAAACTCTAGCGCTGACCGTTATTGCGCAGAAGTAAAAAATAAGGTGTCTTGGCGGGGTACAGGGGTGAAGGGCGAGCGTGCGTTGCGCCGATTGGCTCTCCAGTCGTACTCCGTCCCCCGTGCCGATACGACGCTCCGCGCACTTCCAGTGTACAGTCGCGTTCTGAATTGTTTTGTTGTCATCGTTAATTTTTGTTGTTGTTTTTTGTTAAGTTTGTTTTGTTGATTTGTTTGTTGTGTTTGTTAGTTTATTCACTGTTTGATTAAGTTTGAACAGTTTTTAAACAGTGAAAATGCCGAGGCCGAGAAGGAATACTGTTTTGAAAAGACAGGCACGGAAAATGGTGTTTGACGTGCATTGTTTTCTGAAAAGGGAATCGAATGATTTCATTAATTCCCTGAAACAAATTCAAAGTGAAATTGGCGAAGCTGCGAGTATTTTACTCGATTCTGACCGCAGCACTGTAGATATAAGTGAAATAAAACAAACTGCAGAAGTTATTCAGGCGGGAAATATAAAATTAAATAGTATAATTAGTGACTTACAGAAAATTCAGAAAAGGACAGCTGAATCTACAAAGACGTCCATAGCAACGGTAAGGAAAATCTCCACTGAAGCCAATAATTCCGACTTATTATCAGTATTTAGAACACCAGGCAAAAAACGCTCCAGATCAAAACCGGTCACAGATATTGATAACTTTGATCAAGGATTAATAAAGAGGTGCATACATAACTTTCATAGGACAAATAATGAACTTCCCACCGTCGGAAAGTTGAGAAAGAAGCTAGAGGAAGATATAAATTTCAAAGGCTCAGAACGAAGTCTTCGACGAATAATTAAGAGTTTAGGGTTTCGGTGGAAAAATACTGAAAACAATCGAAAAGTACTGATTGAAAGTTCAAATATACGTTTACTACGTATCGAATACTTACGCAAAATAAAACAATATCGCCAAGAGGGAAGGCCCATCGTATATACAGATGAATCTTACGTAGATTCATCGCACTCTGCTCCAAAAGCCTGGACCGATGGTACTACAAAAGGTCTCAAAAAACCTATCTCCAAAGGACAGCGGGTGGTCATTGTCCACGCAGGATCAGAGGCTGGGTTCATACCGAACGCACTGTTAACTTTTAAAGCTGGTGCGAAATCAGGCGACTACCACGACAATATGAACTACGACAACTACGAAAAATGGCTGAGGACACAGTTATTGCCGAACTTACCGCCTAATTCTGTCGTGGTAGTCGACAACGCATCATACCATAATAAACAATGGGACCTTGCACCCACTTCTAATTCCAAAAAAGCTGACATGCAGGGTTGGCTTACTGAAAAGGGCATACAATATGAGGAAACTCTACTAAAACCTCAACTATACAATTTAATACGGGCTAACAAAGATAGATTTAAAACATTTTCAATTGACAGGATACTAGCAGAGCAAGGACATCAAGTGCTAAGACTGCCACCATACCACCCAGATCTAAATCCAATCGAAATGGCATGGTCTGACATAAAGCAATATGTAGGCAGTAAAAATGTGAAGTGGAGTGTTGCTAAATGTATAGAACTAATTCAAGAAAAAGTTTTGCTGATGGGTGCTTGGGATTGGGGAAAGTTATGCCAAAAGGTAAAGGACATAGAAGAGCAATATGTCAAGAGTGACCATGTCGTGGATTTGGTTACAGAAGAATTCATCATTCGCGTTGATGGTGACAGTTCAGAGGATAGCCTTGGTGAGTCTGATGACGATGACGCTGTTAGTGCCGACGACCGAAGCAGCCCTGAGCCGGGGCCCTCAGTAAGCAAAAGGCCCTGTTGGGATACTATTGAAGGTGTAAGACCATTGTCTGATTCGGACTAGATATCGGAAAGGAGAATGCGGTGTCTGATGTCCACACCCTGCCGAACTCGCAGGTTTCTTCTATCCTGAGAAGAAACTTCAGTAGGTTCTTATGTAATTCGGACTTAATATAATTTTTTTTATTATTTGGTATTTAATATAAAAATTTACAAATCCGATAGTGTATTTATTTTTCTACTCCCCATAAACTTGTTAAAAATTATATTGTAGGTAACATGAAGTAATATTTGCGTGCGTGACAGTACCCATACGCAGTTAAGTTCCACATTTTGTTCACCGCTAGACTTACTATTTGACTTTACATTAAAACATTATTTTGCTGTTTTTAACTAAGCAATTAAATTACTAATTTGTATTGCGTGCGCGATGGTACCCATGCGCAGCTATCCCCTCCACGTTTCGCTCAGCGCTAGAGTTTCGTGCCGCGACCTGTACTGCCGTGGATTGTCGCCAGAAACCAAGAGAATACAACCGCTAGCCAGAAACTCCATTAAGCATTAGAATGCATGACACTAGGCATTTTAATGCGGCAAACATGAGAAATTATGAAACTTGAAAATTCTCTGACACTCGACACTGGCAAAAATAGTATCTCAAGGGATTGATTGCCATACTTAGGAAGAAGAAGAAGAGTACAGCGAGTGTTAGCAAGAGAAATAAAAATGAGTTTTTGGCGGGAATCAGGCGGAGCCGTTGTGATTTTTTCCAGTGTCTCGTAAATTGTGATTTTTTGTTTAGTGTCCGATCTATAGGAACATTGTAAATATTGCTATATTATGATCATTTTGGTCAATAGTCTAGCGTAGCTGTTATATTTACTGGTCAATAGGTTACCTTTGATTATATACTTTAGGCTCAAAGTAGATAATATACTACGTACAATTTTAGGTTTCCTACCTCTGACCATCTCCGACATAGATACTTTGATCACTGTATAATTACATGTCTCTGCATAGACAATACACTTACATAGGTCAATCTCTGACCTAAAGGTACCTAAAGGCAAATCATAACATGCCATTAGTCAAAGGTAATTTATTGAACAAAATAAAAAAAAAAAAAATGATCGCGAAATAGAAGCAGAAATTACATTTACTAAGATTTTTTATTACTTTACAATAATAGTTTAAGGAGTCAACGTTCCTAAGATCGATTTTTAGATTTCGGGCTGCGTTTCTTAGCATGTTTTTTATGTCGTTCCTCTCTGTTCTTGCGACGTCGTTCCGTTTCTTCCTCACGCAAGGGACTCCGCCTCTTAACTTTGCTTACTTCAAGTTCTGGCGATTCGGACCAGCGCCACGAGCGAGATGGCTGCCTAATTCTGAACAATACAAATACCAATCAGAGCTACTCGTTACGAAGATGCTGCTTGGTTACAACTCACACATTTGACCATACTAGACTAGGTCCTGTATTAACTTTCTTATACTATTTGCATTACTGGTTGAAATTAAGGCTATATATTATTTGAACTTTGTTCTGAATGCATCAAATGGTATATGTAGCAGTATGATCAAAAGATTATAAACTGTACTAACTTCATTGTGTTCTGCTCATAACTAGTGTTGTATTCACTGAACAAATTTTTTGGGTTTTTAAACACATGCAAAAAATTACATGAACGACCCTTAGGACAGCGTCTTCTCAGTTGTAGACCTGAAACATTTATATTCACAATTTGGTACATATTTCATTTAAACTACTTATCTACTACAATATATAATCATTTTAATAATTGGTATATTCTCTGTTAAATTTAACATGCATCAATATTTCCTGATATTATCCAAAAGAAGGGAAGTTTCAGTTAATTAAATGATATAGAACGATCTAAGAACCACATAAATCAGCCTAGAAACGAAGGAGTAAGTATCTATCATACTGTCTTCATATTATTGTGTATAAATATAGTGAATAGTGGAAGAGACAGTAGGTTACATAACACCTTCATGTTCGTATTAGCACCAAGTTCATTCGATTATGGCTGGAAAGATGTAACAAGGATATCATATGGTGCTAGGCTCCCATAGTAAGTCTACTCCAAAAATATGGTCGGCGACGCACTGAGTAGACAATGCTGATCACTTACCATCTGGTGGTACATACATTTTCTTGCCATCATTGAGGTATAAAATTTATTATCATTACATCACCCACCACATATAGCATTCCTCCAAGAGGGTATTTTGCAGAATTGTAATGACAGTTGTTTACCGCCATACCAGCGTGTATGCAAAGCCCTGTATGCTGCTACTGCATATCGTAATTCCGAGAATTCTACATAGGTATTACCTCGTAGATGTTTTTCATAATTGTTGCAGACCTGCAATATAATCATCAACAACATTAAAAGAAGTAATAATAAGATTCAATATCTGATCAACTTACAAAGTGTACAAACCTGACATGTCAGGTCAAATAGAGCTCAGGAGCGACAGAACAATCAAATTCATGGTACAGTGCCCAGACTGTAGCTTATATTCTGAGTTAAAATAAATTGTTGCAATACCAGATAAAATAAATTGTATGAGAAAAATATGATTATTTATTTGTTAGCTACAAAAACTACTGGCTGCATACAAACCTGTGGCAGAATGCATTATATACCTCATTCATACTCATAATGCTACATACAATAAAAAAATTGTATACAGGTATGGTATGGGGCTCTTCAAATTTGTTTTATCAATATACATACAATATTTTAATTCAAAGGATACTTCATCAATAACTCTTGTTGCTTATGCTCATCTTACCTTAAACTGAACAATTCTACCAAAGTTTTCAAATTCTGGTAAGACATCATAAAAGAAGTCTTTAAACTCATTGTAGGTTTCTGAATCTTCATATTCCAGCATTATGTCAGTATCATATTCACTGGAGTCAGCATTATTTAACCCAAAGTGCATGTAGAAGTTTGTTGCCAATAAAACCTGTAAAATTTTACAAATGTAATAAGAACCTACTGCTGTTTACAAGAAGCATGATTACAAAAAAAAATGGTATTTACTTTACTTATACTTGGGAATTGATGGTTTCTTGAACACTGATCACCAAAACGACAACATGCTGTCTTATAGAAAAATGGACAGATCTCTGTATTTGGTTTTGTCTCTCGCACTGTCAACAATTCAGCTGGTGGTTCATCAGAATCTCCAGACAAAAACTTTTCTAAGCATTCCATGAAAACTTGTTGTTTCTTCTTATTTTCTTCTTCTAATGCTTTCAGTCGCTCTTGTTCAATTTTTTTATTTCTTTGTTCTAACTCCCATTCCTTTTGACAATAAAGTAATTGATAAATACATAATGTAAAATTCACTAAACCTTTAAGCAGTTACTCATGTGTTACTTACCAGTTTGAGTTTTGCTTCTTGTTCAAGCTTCATCTTTTTATTTCTTTCAATTTTATCTTGCAGTATTTGCCACTGCACAATTGCAATATTTTCTGCTTGAATCCATTTTTCATTTTCTATCGAATTTAATATCTCAATTTGTTCATATTCAAACAGGTCCAGATTATCTTGAAGGCAATCAGAAGCACCCTCTGGAAATTATATTATTATCTTAAGTAATGTAAATTTTGAGGCTCCTTTGTTGGACCCATTTAATTTTCGTTTACAGCCTACCCCTCTCTCTAGCTTGATGTTTTCTTAGTCTCCGTCTTCTTTCTCTCTTCGCAATTTTTCTCCATTCTTTGTGTCTGAAAATACAGTATGAATTTTGTTGCAAAGGAATATTCAGAAAACTTTGTCAACCAAAAAAGTTCCTTGAGGTACTTCGTTCCTGTATTCCATCATAATGTTGTTCCTTCTTGTATTATTGGCATAAACACTTCAGGAATCAATGTATTCAGGTACGCACCTATATTTTCATATATCCAATTATAAAGATGTCTGCTTACCTGCCCATAATATCAATAGAGGTATAGACATAAGATAGAATCATAATTATCTCAAAATTAATTTCGTCACAGGTCTGAGATGGAGATCACCGGCCCAAGAGAATACAACCGCTACGCTAGATCACCGGCATCCCGCATAATCGATGAATATAAACGTAGTAGTTATGTACTCTGTGAATATAAACACCTCATAAATCGCAATATTTGGTAATATAGACCAGAAATTACTTGTAATTAAGGTGAAGCACAGAAAGACCTTTGCATTGTCTTTTGCTTTTCGTTACGATCCAAGGACCAAGAGAATACAACCGCTACGTAACACGTAGTTGTTATTACTCTGTACATAATCATAAAGAGATAGGTACAAAGAATACAGTCATAGATAGTACACTGACAGAAATACAGGTTTAAAAGTGTTGCCGGCCTACATTATTGTGATAAAGTTTGTAGCGACCTCACGGCTACATAAACCAACGTTAAAAATCGACTAACTAGCAGGACAACATTCAACGAATGACGTCTCAATTCTGCCACGCGCTAGCGAAGTTTTCTACGCAATTCAACATATATACAAGTTTCCGACTAGAACAGTCGGAGCCGCGGTTCCCCAGGCAAAACACCCGCCTGGCTGGAAGATCTTCCCTTTGCGGGGGCTGAGCATGATCGCGTCGCTCGCCCCACACTGGTGACCCCGTTGCGTCAGTATTGGCGTGAACATCAGCAACCTTCTCCACCCCCATCAAAGTCTTCAGCAGCAGTCACACAGCAAGCCAGCATCGAGTATCAACAGGTCCAACTCAGCCGACTCACCGCGCTACTGGTCCTGGCACTCACCTCTCCACCGACTACATACGTCCGCCTCACACAGCCCACTTCTGGAGTCCATTCGGCATTGCTCACCGTCTTATCTCCACGTCGTACGCTTGCATTGAGATACTGGACTCAGTCGGCATCTAACGCTCAGTCTCGACTCACCGCAGACTTCGAAGCACACTGGCACTTGCAAGCATTCAAGCACTGACTGTAATCAAGCTCTGGATCGACCTCCGGTCCCGGGGGGGAGTGATGTAGCGACCTCACGGCTACATAAACCAACGTTAAAAATCGACTAACTAGCAGGACAACATTCAACGAATGACGTCTCAATTCTGCCACGCGCTAGCGAAGTTTTCTACGCAATTCAACATATATACAAGTTTCCGACTAGAACAGTCGGAGCCGCGGTTCCCCAGGCAAAACACCCGCCTGGCTGGAAGATCTTCCCTTTGTGGTGGCTGAGCATGATCACCTCGCTCGCCCCACAAGTTAAAATCACGGAGTACAAGACCACTAAGTTTGTTATAGCTATAGTTAATAGTTATCCTAAAATCGTTTCGGTATTGTAATGTATTTACTCTAAACTAAATCTATGTAGCGTTAATATTGATATATATGTAGTCTGTGGATATGACCCAAGAGAATACAACCCAAATAACAGGTTTAAGCATTGTAAATTTAGTATTGTTTTTCATTTGAAATATTGTTGTTGTACTTAAATTGTAATATGTTAAAAATTGTAAAAGGTATGCGACTGAAGGACTTGTTTCCATGTCATGGACAAATAATAAACAAAAGAATACAACCACTAGCAAACTTGGTAAAACGTAGTGGTTAAGTACTCTGTGAAATACAGCTAAACAAAATCTGAGCTACTGAGAATGAGCTAGGTTCACACTTTTGTTGCGTGGTGTGTCGTGGCGCGCCTTTTTTTTTTTTTTTTTTTTAGGAACATGGTCTCTCGCAGTTAGTTCGAGGGAACTTTTACTGCTTAACCGGACTAAAGTGGCGAGGCCTAAGCAACTGAACTAGGGGCGTTGCTGTGAGATGGGCTACGGAGCCGTGACTGGCTTTGGGGACGAAGAAGACTGGATGAGTGCGACGGTCCTCGCCGACGAGGGCGGTATAGGGGTCGGGTTGCGGTTTGTGCGCGTTTAGTGGCTTCCTGGAGTAGGGTGGTGTCATCGTCGGGATCGAGGAGGACATGCCTCGGTCGACGAAGTTTCGATATTCGAGATGGTGTATATCGGGCGGCCGCTGCTATCAGCGGGTGGAGTCGTGGCGCGCCATAACACAATCGGTTATATACATTTAGTATGACTAGATTCACTTTCGTAGGTTGTGGTGTGTTGTGGTGTGGCGCGGTAAAATCGCTCGACGCCCGGTCGCGACACAGAGGTAGTGGGGGAAGTGGCGCGCCACAATAGTGTGATTGTCGGTTTTTCATTGTTAAAAATGTCCGATGAACTTATCTAATTAATAGATAAATACCAAGGACATGGACCAACAAATACACAAGGACCAAGGACAATTCATGAAAAGATGTATAGGATATAAGGATTACGGTATGCTTGGTAGGAAATAGCAAAAACATTATATAAATCAGTTAAAATGTCCGATGAACTTATCGAATAAGTAGGATAACACCAAGGTCTCTATGATAGAAATGTAAAAAATATTAGGAATACGGTATGCTTGGGAGGAAAAGGCAAAAACATGAAACAAATCAGTTAAGTAGTTTATTTTGTCGTCAACAGAAGAAATTGAATATCTTCATCGAAGCCATTGTCAGTATCAGACGATTCCATTTTAAAGCACGTCTTGGCTCCACAAAACTGATGAATGAGAATAATCTAAAAATGCGCCGTATTGCAAGTTTGCGACACAGCACGACACAGTGTGAACACTCCGCGACCAACAGACGCCGCCACGACACAAAAGTTTTAACCAAGAATTAGCGGGATGAGCCATTCATTGACCATTTGACATTATAACAGAACACACTTCTGCTTCTGCCTAACTATGGCAATCAACCCTCTTCCAGGGCTTTTTTGCTAGTGAAATCAGTCCCTAAATGACACCGAAAATACACTATTACCTTATAACACTGGAAAATACTTAACCGCACTGCCTGACCGGAGTTTTTGTTGGGAATCAGGTTCCCGCTAAAAACTCCCAGCGGGAAGTCACTTTTGCTTTGTGGCAGCACTTTATGGACATGGACGCACACATTGATAACCATCTCCATCACTTTCTAGGAGGGCACGCGGTTCCTTCTCGTCTATTACGGAGAAGGAGTAATTTCTCTCTACGGTCCATTGGCAACCAAATTTAATTTATTTTTATCGTACAGAATTTGTATTTATTGCATTAAAACGTATTAATGTTACTCTAAGATAAAAAAAATCGTGGTTCAATTCACAATATGGTTCACATTACGTTTATTTCAGCCTATATCCAAAAACTACTGATACTTGCCAAGCAATCAAAGTATGGATAAACCGTAGTGAAATCACTCTCAAAAGTTAAAATGCCAATGTAATAAATATTTATTACCCATCCGGCTGTCAAAAATGATAAAAAATGCTACTTGTGGGTAGGTGAAAAATTAATATATATATTTTTTATCGCCGCCGTGGTCATTGCATTGTTGGCGTTATTTTCTGAACATATTTCGAAAGCAATGTATACAAATAGTAATAATATAAAACGTTTAATAGTACAAAATAAAGAGAGTGAAGTTTTGGAATTATTAAACTTAGGGCTAGATCCTAATCTAGAAGGCGGGTGGCCTGTACGGTTAGCTGCTCGTCACGGGCATTATTCCATAGTAAAGAGCCTTGTTCAGTATGGAGCCAATCCACACATATTGGGCGAATCTGGTGAGTACCTATGCAAATACATATAATTTAGCTACTTACGGAAGTCTGTATCGCCCTAGCCTTATCCCAAACAGTGCTAGGGTCGAAACTAGATCCAACCCGATGCGGCCAGTTACATACCTAACCTAAGTCTGTATGTGTAATTACAATATTGTGATGAGACATATTTTATCCTAAGCATTAAATATATACCTACATCAGTAAAAAAAAAATGGTCTGAAAATAATCAAATTTAATTCATTATCTATCGCTCAGTAACTGCAATCGTGAATCCTTCGTAAGATATTTATCTTACGATATAAAGGGCGAAGCCAGGACGGGCCGCTAGTTTATTTATATTTATAAATAAACTAGCGGCCCGCCCTGGCTTCGCACGGGTAGACATTTATATCAAATATTTTGTCGACCCGTGCAAAGCCGGGGCGGGCAGCTACCCTATGTTAATCAGTGATAGTGTAGCTTTCTAACGGTGAAAGAATTTTTGAAATCGGTCCAGTAGTTTCGGAGCCTATAGACATTTATCAAATATTTTGTCTACCCGAGCGAAGCCGGGGCGGGAAGCTAGTATAATATATAGCCTATGTTACTCAGTATTGATGTAGCTTTCCAACGGTGAAAACATTTTTGATATCGGTCCAGTTGTTTCGGAGCCTATTCAATACATACAAAAATACAAATCTTTCCTCTTTATAATATGAGTATAGAAGTATAGCTATAGATATGTGCAGGTGGAGTATAGAGATGGAGGATACAGTTAGTTTACTTTAATTAAGTTATCTAAAGGTAGGTTTATCAATAGACTTTAATGATGTTCTAGGCGCATCAACATTACAGTTAGCAGTGTTCTCTGGTGAGCATTGGGATGCCGACGAATGGGCCTTCCTGATATCATCCTGCGACTCATCGCAATTGGCTGACGGAGCAGCCGTTGCAGTAATATTTCAAAATATACCGGCATTAAAGAAGATCTTAGATACAGGAAGATGCAACACTAATATTCCAACATCATTAACAGGTATACACCTTGCATAAATGCATATTTACTTATTAGTGCTATGATTTTTTGTATAATAAGTATAAAGTCGCTTTAACTCTATTATACATATAGTACTAGCGGCCCGCCCCGGCTTTGCACGGGTACATTTATCAAATATTTTTGTCTACTTGTGCGAAGCTGAGGCGGGCAGCTAGTATACTATATATCCTATATGTTACTAATGATAATATAGCTTTATAACGGTGAAAGAATTTTCGAGATCGGTCACATAAAAATACAAATCTTTCCTCTATAGGTACTAATATTTATTAGTATATAAGCGAGTAGACTCTGAGCTAATATTAAAAAGATTTGATAATAGAAGCGTCCCGCCCCCGCTTCGCACGGGAGCATTATGCATAAACCTTCCTCAGGAGCTATTAGTGAAAACTGCTTTTTTCCCGAATGTGCCGTAGTTCAAAAACCCTAAAAGATCTAGGCATGCGAACTGCGGGAATCGGCTTTGTTTTATACTTTGTTAAGATTTTATTTACAACAGTTTATGTGTTCTCCTGAGTCCGCTTTTATTACAACAAACAGGCTTACGTTACGACCCTCTTGATGATAAGCAGCTACCGTAGCCTATGGCGCCGCTTGCCACGCTACGGGTACCACTCGCGCATTACCACCTACAATGTTTTATCACGTTACTTGTAGTAATAGAGTATTATTTTTCTTATTACTTTTTGTAGATAGTTTCAAAGATTAAACAATAACTTAGTTCAGTGCTTAGTACCTACGAATTTTGGCAGATATAATTCTATATATATTTTTAACGTATGTACATACTTAATTTCTTCTCAGGCAAAACCGTGGACCAACTGGCGAAGGGATATAAATTGTCACATCTGTTGAATGTGCCTATTATTCAACATCCCAGAGATATTAGCCCTGCACACACACCCAGACAAGCTAGACAAAACAGACCGGTAATGTAACTTTTCTTGTAAATCAATTGTTATACCAATATTATCTACTCTGAGGTTATACTATACAGCTGAGCGAAAAGATATATTATTTTATATAGACTATATTATTATTTTTAGCATAAGGCTATGCGTTATCCTATTATTATATTATTTTCAGATGTTAAGAGGTGCAGTGACACCACAGTTGGCTCACAGAAACTTGTCACCTTCGGTTGCGACATTCTTTCATCAAGCGGCCAGACAAACAGTATTGACTTCACCTCGAAGGGTAGTCGACGCTTCTTCCCCGACCACAGAACAGTTGACCTTGACGCTTAGGTAAAGACAAAGACCTGAACGAAGAACTCGAAGTGTATTTTAGGAACACTTGACTGCTTATGTTACGCATACATGACCAAGGTTTTTTTTTAATGGTTAGGTTAGGTCGGTAGGTATGTGTAATTGACCTTTTCAGTCTAGGACTGTAGCAAGATATTAGTAATTACTTAACATTCCATGTAATACTTATAAGTTAGAGGTACATTATGGTTGATGTCTTTCTGAGTTTATTTTTAATGATTTCAATAATTAATGAATTCCTACCGCTTTGACTAAATAGAAATTGCCTAATAAAGCGATCTCCCCAGACTCAATTCGGGGCAAATTATTATTTTACCCTTTATATATGGGTTCCAAAAATTCAATTTATGTATATTTAATAAAGTTATTCTTTTATATTTATTTCTAATTCATAACATTTAAAAAACGAGCGAGCCTTACTGTAGTCGCCAATGATATGTATTTAACATCTGACGGCCAACTCTACCACCGCCCGCGCTTATCGGTCAAGTCAAAAAGGCGCGCTTTCCCGGCTTACACCGGTAACACACTTCCGTCCGATTTGCAGGAAAGCGGATAGAAAGAAAGATGTTACAGAAGATCAATAATGCCTCGGTTGTAATGTAATGGTTCACACGGTATATTTTATATACTCTGAGGTACTTCTTAAAGTAACTAATGGGATGACATGACACTATATAAACTACCCTCAGGTACATGCTGCCAGTAATCTGGAGGGTACAATATAACCCATTGCCTATGGTACCCTAAAACGTTATGTAAAATAATAAGTACTACATTAAATGAAAAATGTATTTCAATTATTTAATAATGTTAATATCAAACTAATTCAAATAGTAAGTAAATAGTTTACACAACTAAAGATTAACAAACTAAGTATAGATGATGTAGATAATGGTATGGACTTGGTATGGATTCTGTTGTACAAATTGACTTAACTAAACTTATTTGACAGGACTAAACAGTCGTGCTATTCCTTTCTCATGTGCGGGATTAAATAAGGATGGAATACTTAAGTCTTGTCAAATAAGTTTAGTTTAGTGATTTTGTTCAGCAGAATGGACACCATTATCCACTACTAAACTATCACAGTGTATTCGTCAGAAAAACTTTATAAACGATTCATTCATTCACACCACATTCATACATATTATTTGCATATCTGAATCGAATTATTATCTCAGTCACAGGTATTAAATTCATAACATATCATTCATATAAGTTTATATATAAAAAAACAGCTTTCGTATATTTGTGTCTGCAAAACTTGAGAAGTAGTCCTTGGATTGATTTGTCATTTTTACACGACGCTTTTATAAAATATACATTTTATACCGATGTTCTCACGGAAACGGGAAATTTACTTTTATTTACTTCCCTAATATTTCATATCAAATTGAGCCAGCCATATCGTAGCGAGGCCGGGTTTAACTAACACGTGTATTATTCATTATTTCTGGTTTTCGAATTGATCTCGTGCTTTACGAAGAACTCCCTGGGTTTTGTGTATCTCACGACAAATAGCACGCTGCACACTTCTCTTCCGCATGTTAGCGGTATTCAACTGTGTCAGGGTATCAGCGAGTGTTGCTTTAGTTCTGGCAAGTTTTTGTTTCAATGTTATGTTCTCTTCATATAATGATCCTGAAAAGGATTAATATTTGATTATTAAAACAAATATGAAATATTCTATATAATGTTTTACGAGATGGAGATATGGAATAGTATGTTTTTGAATAAAATATGTATCTGTAATTCACTACTTTATAATAAATGCACTATTAAAAGTGATACTTACGAGGTGATAATGCTACTGCATCATTTTGTTCCAAGCTGGAGAGTCTGTCACTATCAATGCCCTGATCGGGTGAGGTAGGTCGATCTTCTTCGGAGTAAAGTGCTTCATGAACAATCGCCAATTTATTGTTGGCTTCAATGGCAGTATTACGAGTGGCCTGTATCTCGAGCTGGGAGTTTGCTTCCATTGCTGCAGAGAGTTTGTCTCGTGTTTCGTCCAATTCTCTTTCAATACGTAGCCTATCATGCTGTGCTCGGGCTCTTTCCAACGTAGCCTGCGACGCCTGCACAGTGGCCTCATCCGCAGCACGTCTCAGAGACCGTTCTGTTTCCATGAACGTTGCTTCCAATTCTTGCCTTTCAGATCGCATTTTTTCTGCAATTTGAACAGACTCCACATGCTTCTGTTCTAAGTCTTTCATTCGAGATTCCATAGAAAATATTGTTATTTTCAGAGCTTCTATGGTTTTATTAGTTTCAGCTGTGATAGCTTGCTCGGCTGCGAGACTCTCTTTTAACGAGTTATTTTCCGTTATGAGCTCATCAATCTGTTTTCTACAGTAATCTAACTTATTGTTCAAATCATTGTTTTCTTCTTCTAAGTGTTCATTACGTTTAGAGATTTGACTTAATTCTTCGAATATTGCAGCATCATTTGTCGGTTTATTATCCTCGGAACGTGAACCGTATGAGAGCCGAGCACGTCTAGATTTGTATCTGTTTACATCAGAAAGTGATTCCTTGATTGCAACACCGGTATCACACAGTCCAACGCGTGCAATAGAAACGTTTCGGTCGGGTTCGGACCAGCATTCTGACTCGGAAATTATATCTGCCTGAGGGAAATGTTTCAAAGGCCTACGAGAATACCTGCCGGATTCGTCGTTGCACGATAAGTGATGTCCGAACATCATAGTTAAATCTTCCATCCTAAGCGACTGTGATATATCCAGGTTACTCTCATCCATTGTTAATTCTTCTGGAGCCATTGACTCGTCCAACTCTAAGCCGACTGGCAAAGCTAAGCTCTGCTCTAAAATACTTTCTGCCAATTTCTTTTTGTCTTCGCCTAGCACACACCTGAAATTTTATATTTTTGTGAAAATATATGAAATTTAAGTGATGAAAATATTTATAACAATAACAAAATATTTATGACAATATTTCTTACTTGTGCGACAGTAATTTGTCTAGAAAATAAGCCAGTCCTTGAAGTCGACGTGTCAGCAGTTGTTGGAGATTACTGAAATAAAGTTTTATTTACATTCGTTATACATGGATATATAAAAATAATCCTCACTTATGATGATAGCTTTTACTCGCGTCCTGTCCGCGTGAAAACATATAATAAATACTTCACTGCTTTATGATAAAATAGCCAACAAATGGCCAATAAATGGAAATAAATCCTTCTTTTTCCACTATTTGTATATTTAATAAATGCACACGTAACTTACCAAGCTACATCGCCGCTTTGTTGATTTTCAAAGTTCTTCTGTAAATCGCGTACTTTACTTTCCAAATCCTTGATATGTTCATCTTTGCACTTCAAGATTTCTTCATATTTTTCTAGCTGAGAATCACTGACGTGAGCGTAAACTAATTCCTTGTCCTGCAATGAAAACATCATGATCGCCCTGGCCTTACCCCAAACAATGTTAGAGTTGGCAGCAGATATCTAGTGCCTCTCCTCCTACATTGTTTTCTTCTCATACAACATTATTTATGGTTAGATAACCAGATGTCCACTGAACTGGTTCACTGAATTTACACATAGCAAGCAAAATCTGCCGCCGCGGTACGCTACCCATTTTACAGGGAAAATCAGTTACCTGAGTTAAACCAGTTGCGACATATTCTGTTTATGTGCTTGTAGCATGAACATCCTTCGACTACGTATTCGAAAACGTAACTAACAAAATGTAAAAATACATACGAATTTTAGCTCCTGAATTTGGCGGCGCAGCGCTGTTCATTTCCCCATGCAAAATTAGTCGAAAGCGATACGAAAACATAGCCGAAAGTTTTTCTTGCTAAGGATACAGAGAGACCTCTAACTTGGCCAACATATTCAACTATCAACCAGGACCGACAACTTAACATAGTGTCGTCTTGTGCAATCAAAGCACTACCTTAAAACTATTATATGACTGGTACAATTTATATTACCTAATAAAATAATTTTATTCAAATTGTATTAAAATAAGACCGTGTAGGAGTTTGGCACACTTACAAGTTTAATTTTTTTAATTTCTTTATCCTGTTGTTGTATTTTTTTCATACATCCCTGTATCATTTGTAAGGCTTTGCGATTTTCTCTTCGCAGCTTCATAAGCTCACCCTGAAATAATGAAGAAAAAATGTACCGCACCTGACCTGACATAATAAAATTACTAATATTATTATTTTGATATGATTTCGGCAAGTATTTAAGAGGTTAAGATAGCGAATATAATAAATGTTTGTTTGTCAGTTAATCATGCCAAAACGGCTAAACGGATTTTATTGAAATTTGTTACATAGATAGTATAGATACACCACGACTTTGAGTAGAACATAGGGCAAACAAAGGCTTATTTAATAATATAATAATAATAACTTTATTTATTTCTTCTCACAAGGCATATACATTTTAACAAGACCAGCCTATTAATCTAATTACAGACAGAATGTACACACAGTGTGGGAAGCTGGTATCCAAACTAGGCAATGCCTGTATTTCAGACTACTATTTCATTTAGTCGCGGGTAAAAGCTAGCAAATAATACTACTTACGATATCATCATTATTGACTGTAATGGCCAAATAGTCCCTGGAATAAAAATAGATAGTTTGAGTATTGTAAAAGTACAAACCCTATCGAGTATGCTTTTTGGTGCTCACCTACGTTATTTGGGGAAACTTGTGCAATATTATATGCATTTTGACCGACCTGCTAAGGCTGTGTGATGTCTGTCTTCCAGAGAGTGTTTAGAGTTCTATTAAGTTGATCGACGTTGGGACTTAAGCCTCTTAAATGTTTTCGACGAGAAATTGACTGATTTATCCTCAGCCTATCCGGATGGAATAGAGGGGGTTTCGTGAAGGCGCGAAGATAAGGCGCGAAGATATTATTATTGTAAAGTTTTAGCCTACATTCAAGTATTAATTTCTAAAATCAAATTAATTATTAAATGTTTAATTACCCCGCGGATTCAGAATCTGCACAAGTGTCGTCAACAGTGTCTTGCCTTTTATCTGCATCCTTAACAAAAAGAAATATCATTTTTTTTTTTTTTTATAAGCATGGGTTAGGTCGATATTTATTATTATAAACTTCCCTGCATGATGTAATCTTTACTGATACTGGCATATATGTTGCAGTGAGCCATCTCAAAAATAAGATAAGCTAAGTTGGCAAAGCACTATTGATTGATTGATATCCATGACGTCTATAGGCTACAGTGAGATTTCCATCAGGCTGCAAGCTTGCTTTTTTATGCAAACGTGAATAAAAAAGTCACGAATACAAGAACAAATAAATTATGTACCTGAATTGGCAGGGTTTCCGTTTTCAAAGCTGCGCTGTTGTTCATAGACATCTCTACGCTGTCTGTCGACATAGAGCCCTGACAAGGAAATAATACATGTTAGTAAATACTAGGCACAAGTAAGTGTTGTCAACTGCGGCCCTGTTGACTGACCTGTTGTTCTAAAACATCAATAGCTTCGGCAGCAGCCGCGAGGAGCTCCTGCTTATCTGTCAACTGTCTTCGGAGTTCTTCAACCTCAACTTGTAAGCGCACGTTATGCTCCAAAAGACCCTGATAAATTAACGATTGACTTTAAATTAATGTTACTATTCACCTTTTGTTCTAGTACTCGGCATGTAACGTGGCCAAAGTCGTTAGATGAGCACAAGTAGTTTTAAGGTCTCGTTAGTTGTCAGGTAGCACCGTTCCGATCGCGCGATTGGTGCGTCAGTTGATCTTTGCCTCCCGCACCTGTCCACGTTCCGTCCCACGCTCAATTACACTTGCATGCACTAAAGTTGTACACTGCGTTACTGTAACGAGTTGTGATGACGATGTTTTGTTGGTGAACATAACCACTGCGTTCTGCGATTGCCGCCGTACCATCCAGACTCCTCGAGCGACAAGAGTGACGAAAGTTATTTTGAGGAGGAGCCAACTGCTAGGAACAGCTCAACCATTAACATCAATTACAAGCCAGGGGTAGCACTTTTAGAAAATGATAGCGACGATGACGATATATATCATAGTTGTTAATATTAAATATAATAAATTTCTTGACTTTAAACTGCATTTATAATATTTATAACACCTAATAAACTTCACGAATTCATCTCCCTTCTTTTACTTTATTCTGAACAAACATGTTTAAAATTCAATTTAAGCAATGAGAAGCACTAAACGTGACCATTTTTTGTTGCGTTAAGTGTACTATGCGCGAACTTACCCCCACTATGTAAAATCGTGGCTAAGTACGATTAAGGTAGATACAATTGCCGGCGATTGTATCTACCTTAACACGTCATAAATTATCTAAATAGGTACATGATATTTATTTTGTTTATTCCCCAAAGCAGATTTGCATCGGGTCGTTACTCGTCCACCCACCGCCTTTAGACCTATATTTATACTAGTTAAAATCTCGAAAAATTATTCACTTACTTGGACAGCTGGTGGTGACCCGCTACCTAGTTTTTCCTCTAGGAAATAAATCCTCAACTTCAAATGAAAATTTTCCTTGCGTAATCCGTTGAGCTGTTCTTCATACTGTTTAAGGCTAACGACACTGGCATTAGTTAAATCTGTAAGAAAATAATAAATAAACATTTATGAAGCCATTGAAGGTTTTGGCAGGAATCAGGCGGAGCAAACTTTTTTTTTCAGTGTTTCATATATTATGAAATATTTTTGTGTGTATTTTCGGCTTAATTGTTTACAATAAAAGCTGAATGTATTGTCTTATTTAAAAGATCTTTGCATGGATTGGATGGTTTTATATTTTTAAAATAGGTTTAAGCTAAAGGACTCTTTATATGGATTAGGTACCACACATCATTAATCATTATCATCATAAACAAAAGCAAAACAACACCAAGGAGTTGCACGTTACCAGCTTTGTCTTGTCTGTCTTGAGTTATCGCTATAAAAGCGACATATGGGACCAGCAGGTCCTTCTACCAGCGCAACGCCTCTTCAAAGTAGGCACAGGACACAAAATTTATGTAATTATTTAGCAAATATAAGGTTTATATGATTTATGTCTATGCTATTGCCCAATCCGTTATGTAACATATAAAGATGCATTCCTGGGGTGAGTGGATTGGCAGACCGCCGCGGTTGAGCTCGCCACGAAGCACTATGAGAAAGTTATGTCTGTCGTAGAGCAAACTATGTGCGCGTAAGTCGGGACCCATCGCACCCCGAGCCAGTACACTGATAGTGAATACGTGCTTTTGGATTAGCAAGAAAGTATATTCGTGCTGAGGCCGTCTGTTAAGTGCGGTTTAGGAAAATACGTTGATAGGAAAGTTAGACTTATGGGGCTCAACTCTGTTCGATGAGCAAGAGAAGGTTAGTCACCAAATAGGAGATATTCTCTTATAAATTCTAGTAAGACCTAATGGTTGTTCTATACGTACCATGACCTTCACTTATAGGTAAGGCCATTTCTTGAAGTTTTCGTGGACTCGTACTGAAAAAAATATACATCATTTTTTAATTTCTAAAATAATAATAACATATCTTCACTATCACAAGGTCCCGGAGTTGAAGACAGAGCTGCAGAGGTGTTACAATAAACACTTTTTACCCCAGATAAGATTGGAGCCAACGTGACATAGTGAATCCGTGTCGCACTCTTAGGCACTACATTTGCCTTGAATTTATTCTCAGACATGTGCAGGTTTCCTCTCGATATGGTTTCCTTTTAGCTCTTCTTCTTTTAAATTTTTTTTTTATCTTAATAATGGCAACAAGTAGACGCAATGTTTTCTAAAATTATAAAGTGCGAATTTATTATTACCAACTTATTATTTGCGGTAAGTGTAATAGCCGTGTGGGGAGAGCGTCAAAGTTCAGTTTGTCATGCCTAGTTTGTTTTTACTACGGAACCGTCGATGTGCAAGTCCAACTCAGCACCTGCCCGATTTACACATAAATATTTTTTTATGTGAACTGTGAACACACACCACTAGGACATAAACAATGAAGATGCCTATTTATTGCTATTTTAAGAGAACAGAACAGAAAAGAAATATACCTGAGTAACCTACGTATAATTTTAGCCCATCAAAAGGTATTTCATAAAGAATTACGGAATCGACTTTTTTTCTTTTAAGCTCATGGTGAGATGAAATCACTGTACTTAGACTTAGAAAAAACATTGGTATAGTCCGGGGTATGAACCTGGGCCCATGATGATGACAGGCCGTTGCTGCAACCACAAGGCTACCACGGCATTCCGAGCAAAAAAATATTAAACCCATGAAAATATCTCATCCCACGCGTACGTAGTCGCGGGCACAGCTAGTCTAGTAATAAAGAGATACTGCAGTTCGGGGTATAATCTAATATATATAATAATTATAAATTCTCGTGTCACAGTGATTGAAACAAAACTCCTCCGAAACGGCTTACTGATTTTTGTGAAATTGTTTGTGTATATTCGATAAACTATTTTTTATACCCCTAAGTGATAAGGGTGATCCACCCCAAATTTGTTTATTTTAGTTTTGGACAAAAATAATTTCAAATTATGCCATAGGACGTTTGCCGGGTCAGTTCGTAATTTGATAGAAATTAATCTCCTAACAGATCACAGTTTGAACTAGCATGCTTCTATTCACGGGTAGTGTTGGGAGAAAAGTCAAGCATCGGATTAAAACCAAATGGTGATATAAGTAGACGAGTATGATAGAGCTATGCATATAATGTATGTAATCAGTAAGTAAGTATACGAATGAACTCATCATTATACTCTTTGCTTATCAATTCCATTAATCGTTCAGTGCTCATAGTAGGTACGTACCTACATGTACGTATTTGCATATTTAAATTAAATTAAAACATGTTACACTAATATTAAAGCTATTTTGTTTTTAAATAGTCACTTACCTAAACGGAGACGATATACTCGAATTATGAGCGTGTTTAGAACTATGCATCCTAGGTAATGTTGCCATTTTTGTTTTATAAATGTACAATATAACTTCACAATAACTAGAGCCTCGATGAGTATGTAAAACAAAAATACACTGTACACAAAACAACAATAGGTCACAGCACAGCAATTGCAACACAAAAACGGAACTGAGTATTGTGAACTCTACACGGGACGTTATAAATGCGAAGGATCGGTTTCCCCCGAGAGTAAATTAGCGTTATTCATAATACATAAATCACAATAACAATATTAGAACTAAAAATACTGGACCATAACAGAATAGTCAAAGTATTATCGTAAATAAACAATAGCGTAATTAGTAAATGAGTTCATGTCCATTTAGCCGCGACTCACGAGGTGAAACTGAATTTAGGACGGGACGTCGAGCGAGATGTATTCGGGAGCACTCGCTCGTCATCGTTCGCTACTACTACGGTAGGTACAGATAGCAAGCGATTTAGAGGGACTTAATACACGGGAGAAAAGGGAACAGAGTGAGCAAGTCTCTCAGTTAGAAGGAGATAAAATTATCGGTGACGGATACCGATACTACTCACTGCACAATAATACATAGGTACCAAAATAGAAGTGGCGGCGCGGCGCCATTAGGTTTTTCTGTTCCAAATTTTCGATTTATGCGTTACTTCCTGCATACGGCTTACCAAAAATTCGAAACACTGTCTATAAATATTTAGGAAAGTACCAGAATGCAAAAAAAATATCCAAATATTTTAAATTTGTACTTGTATAAGTAATTGTTTACTACTACTTGATATCATGATATGAAAGTATTTCTGCCACCAATTCACCATCAAGTGCCATCCCTTGGTCCCGTCACGGCAGGTACTGTGTGATTACTTATATACACAGACCTATAATAGTGCCATGAGTAAAGTCTGTGATAAGTATATTTATGCACATACACGTTTAAGATAAAATATCATTGATGATGGATGTAGTTTGGAGGAAGCCGAAAGTGCAAGTTTTTTTAGGATCCGAAAATGTACCAAAGAAACCCCGGAAACCTCACACACAGTTTAGCGATGTCAGTCTTGTTTGTCCGTCTGTATCTATAACAAGTCAAAGCCCATTTTATGGAAGACCGCTATAGTCTGACTACATGCAGAATGTGAAATTAGGTTAGGTTATACCATGTTATACCTACATTTACATCGCGTACCTATAGGAGTTTATGAAATAAAATATATAAGATTTTTTTACGTTCTGCACTCCCCTCCCTACACATACATATAATACAGTCTCTTCACATAGCACTTGTTATTTTGCGAAAAGGGACGGATGTGTGTTACAGGAAGCCGGGGAAGCGCGCGCTATATGATTTGACCAATTAGAGCGCGTGGTCGTAGAGTTGGCAGTCAAGAGGTTACACAGTGTATAAAACTACCTACTGGTAGTCGTATTATGTTGGCGCCCTGGGCTTATAAAGGTTACCCCCCAAAAACAATAGCATAAATCTATTGCTATCTATTCTAATACAAAAAGAATTTAGAATAAAACGAAGTGCGTGACTGACTCGCGCGCCGATAATCAACCAGTTCACCCGCTCAAGTTATAGCTTCAGCTATAGCTAGGGCGCCCCTCGTAGGCAGTCACCCCGGGATATGGCCTCTAAAGCTTAAGGGTAAATACGCCCCCTGCAACTTCATTAAGACTAGCTCTTTATACACAAATTAAGTGGTGGATAAAAACCCAACAACATAATAAAAGCAAAAAGGTTTCCCCAGCAATATTTGTTCAGTTACAAGTAAATTAGTTACATTCATTTAATCCATTCTGATGAAATAGCTAATATATTATACGGACCAGTTTTCAATTAAATATATTTCAGCAATATTTGTTAACACACTCACAGCAGCAAAGTCATGTTTCAAATTGATCTTTTTACTATACAATGGCCTGCATTTAATAGATTGCTTCTGCTGAAGCTCCTAAGCGACTTCCACATTGATTGATTTTGTATCTATATCGAGGACAAAATTGGAGACAGTTTTTCGCCAGTCTGCTTCAGTTTTGTAGCTAGTATTAAAATTATAATCCACATGTTGGTATACCATGATGGTGGCAAGGAAGCATAAAGCCCACCTAATCTGTCTCCATAGCTTAGAGAAAGGGTTTTTCATTGCCAACCTTTAATGTTGAGAGTACTCACTGAGCTAGCAGCATTTTTATACCGCCAGCACTGTGTACCATCAAGGAGCTCTGGAGACTCACACACTGCAGAAACAGAGTTATAGAACAACTTTTTTGAAATAGGTAAATTTAATTTGCTTTTTATTTTACACATTTCATAACAAAATGCATTTATCACATTATTTCAACACAATAAGCAACTAAAATCTCAACTAGCAAATTATGATCACTAAGAATCCCATCAATATATGGGTTTGTGGGCTGTAAACCTTCTAAAGAATTATGCAGGTACCATCCTGGGCAGCAATAACCCATTGTTTCAAACCCTAAATTTAAATGATTATTAAAATATACTTAAATATAGTTCACTATGATAGTTTGATCTATATCACAGAATTCACAGACCTATATTTTATAGGACTAGGAGTAAAACTTACAGGACAATTGTTTCGGCAGAGCATTCAGCCATTCTGGTAGGTAATAGCAGTAGTTCTTGAGCTGTAATATTTTATGATTAATTAGGAGGTCAATAGGTACAATCAAAACCAATACGTTCAATCAAAAAGCCATTTAGTCGTGGATAAAATATGAATTATTCGGCCTAGCCTATGAATTGTATGCCTTGTATTCTCTTAGACAAAAGTAAAAAACCGTTACGCTGGCGTATTTGATGGCCATACTTTACGGTTTTGTTTTGAAAATGAAACTCACCTATCTTCGTATTTCTGAGATACAAAGCAATATATAAGTTGAATACTCTCTTTACTTACAAATTTAGGTCCTGATTTCCACCGTTTTTGAAATTGCAGTAAAAAAATTATTACACTGCCTGTATGTAATAGCACCTACCTATAATAAAAGTGGATAATCTAGCGTAGCGGTTGTATTCTCGTGGATAGTAGCACAGAGTACATAATCACTACGTTGATAGTAGCGTAAGTCCTTATTCTAAGAAACACAGAGCATGAGAGTACATCTACATAACCACTACGTTAGGAATAGTGTGAATAGAACTTGCGTTTTAAATGGTAGCGGTTGTATTCTCTTGGTGTGGTACCACGCACCACAGAGTACATAACCACTCGTCCACGCACAGAGTACATAAGCCTAAGTCCTTATTCTAAGACCACTACGCTTTAATACCACGCGTAGTGGTTGTATTCTCTTGGGTACTCAAAATATTCAAATAGTGTCAATGTGTCTAGAATAGTCTAGATAGCAGCGTAGCATTTCTGCTTCTTCCTTTTTAACTATGGCAATCAATCCTCTTTAAGGACTATTTTTGCCAGTGTCATTTTTCCGTATTTCTTGCACTGAAATGCAGTGTCATGCACTCTAATGTAGAATTAGAGGACTTTCTGGAGGCAATCCACGGCAGAAGCAGATAATGTTACGGTATTATTTCCAATTTTCCTTTAAATCAGTCACAAAATGAAACTTAACTGAACATTACGACACCGAAAATTGACATTAAAGATATATATACAATTTACGAGACACTGGAATAATTCTCAAGCACTCCACTTCACTTTTTCGCTACACGCCAGCTTTGGTGCACGTGTATTTTGCGCATTTCACTCGGTAAATCTATCTACAATGGATAAGCCCAATGTTCTCACTCGCGTCATCAAGGTCCTGGGCCGTACCGGCTCGCAGGGACAATGTACCCAGGTGAAGGTCGAATTCAGAGAAACCAGCCGACAGATCTTCAGGAACGTGAAGGGACCAGTGCTCGATGGTGACATCCTTACTCTTCTCGAGTCTGAGCGTGAAGCTAGTAGACTGAGTTAACGGTCCTGTCAGGCAATCATTAGGTTAAGGCTCAATATGTAACACCTATCCAAATTTATGTGTTAATATAAGAAACCGTCAAAGATGACCATCTCTAAATATTCAGCTCGTAAAAAATAACTTAACTGTAAAAAATAACCACCTGATTCCCGCCGCAAAAACTCCCTAAGTAATGTCACAGCTCAGAATAAGTACTAAAATAAAAGCTTTTTTTTTTTTTTTAAGAATATGGTCTCTCGCAGTTAGTTCGAGGGAACTTTTACTGCTTAACCGGACTAAAGTGGCGAGGCCATTTAAGGCCTCCAGCCAGAAGGGGGACTTAATCTAAGCAACTGAACTAGGGGCGTTGCTGAGAGATGGGCTACGGAGCCGTGACTGGCTTTGGGGACAAAGAAGACGGGATGAGTGCGACGGTCCTCGCCGACGAGGGCGGTATAGGGGTCGGTTTGCGGTTTGTGCGCGTTTAGTGGCTTCCTGGAGTAGGGTGGTGTCATCGTCGGGATCGAGGAGGACATGCCTCGGTCGACGACGTTTCGATATTCGAGATGGTGTATATCGGGCGGCTACTAAAATAAAAGCTGTGTAACAGCTCTCTTATTCACATTTTAGTAATACAATGTACACGAGTGTGAGTTTTTGTTTCCAAGAACTCCTCCGTGTTAATAATAACTTTGAAGCTGTCACATGTTCGAAGCATGTTTGAATCGGTGCTTGACTTAAATGGTTGTAATTTGGTTTAAATTATATATTACTAAATTATTTTTTTTATACCACAATAAATAAACAAATTACTTGACTTGAAACTTGACGTTTTATCGTGAAGTTTGGTTAATTAAACATCGTCGAATTATAGAAGCGCGAAACATTGAACACGGTTTGGTGATGTGTTATTTATTATAAATAATGAAATATGTAAATAATTCTGATAGTCAGAATTTTGTGGTAAACTATATCTACTTTCTTCAATATTTTATACTGGTTAGTCCTTTTTTGTCCATTTATTCCAAACAAATTGATATATTTTTATTGTGGTCATGGTAAAAAATATTGATATTGTTCATTTACCCATACTTGTTTTAGATTCCCTAAAGATGAAGCAGTTAAAGTAATATGGGCACATCGTATTTTAAGGCCCTAAACATTTTACAGCGGATTCACTTGTGTTGAATGATAACATTAAAGCTAAAAAAAAAAACAATATTTTTGTAAGTTTTGGCCAAGAAAGGCGGCAAAGAAAAAAAACCTATGCTATTATGTACCTACAAACAGTTTTCTTTAGCGTAAACGATCTGAGTCCTTATTCTGAGTGTCATAGCACAGCACCAGAAAAGTCAACCAGTTACCCCAGAGTACATTATAAAATTTAATATATGTGTGTTGCCATAACTAAAACAGAAGGAATAATGCTACCTATTTTTTATTTTGAGTTGACTTGACAGTAGTTGACAGCTTGACAGTAATGTGAGTGAAAGACATTTTGAGCGTAGCGGTACTAGCGAAAAAGTTGAAGTTTCATTCTATTGGATTTTGAGGTTAGGAGTTGGATTCGATGGGCTATATTGATAATGTTCAATAGTTCGTAAATTTGAAGTATAGTTTGCATCCAATATTCATTCGTTTACTTGCGTTAAAATAAAATAAAAGACGCTCTTGAATGTTATGTTAGCGAATTATGGCACTTATCAGTAATATTCGTTCGTTAGTACGAAAGGTAGTTCCAGTTGGTGTGCGATCTAGTATTCGTTTTTATTCGGATAAGTCAGATGCGACTGCAAATGACGGCGAAAAAGAAATTGACCCGAGCAAGGATAGAACTAAAATAATTCCAGTGGAAACAAGTATGAAGTACTTGCAAAGCAAAGCCTATCAGCAGACGTACGGCTCTAAAGCCGTTTGGGTGTTATATCGTCGAAATCACAAAGGTGGATTTGCACCAAGAAAAACCAGAAATTCTTGTGTTAGAAATGGGATTATATCTACTGGAAACCCTTGCCCTATTTGTCGTGATGAATATCTGGTCCTAGATCATAGAAATACCAAGTTACTTGAACAGTTTATTTCTGAATATACTGGGCAGGTAATATTGATGATATGTATATATATCAATAAAATTTCAGGTAATATTTTGTTCATTCACAAACAATAATCTATATTTTTATTGCAGATATTAGATGCATTCAAAACTGGTCTTTGCCAAAAGAAGCATAAGGAATTATTAGTAGCTATTGA
Organism: Falcaria lacertinaria; assembly: GCA_951449985.1. Taxonomy (NCBI): domain Eukaryota; kingdom Metazoa; phylum Arthropoda; class Insecta; order Lepidoptera; family Drepanidae; genus Falcaria; species Falcaria lacertinaria. Next base: position 5,079,620 of record OX602110.1, read on the forward strand.
GAGGGCATGGGACCAGGGTTACCTTACATATGATGTACCTTTCAGGAAGTATGATTACTCATTGTACAATAAAAGTGGTGCATAACAGTTTATACATATGTAATTACACAATAGAACTATAGTAAATATAATTATTACTTATGTAAGTGTATAATTTCATTGCACATTGTATTTATTTTTCTGGAAGCAGTTTAAACATTATATGGCACAAAAAGTTGAAACTTAAGTCTCAATTATGATTATAACAAATATTTAAATATGCAACTTTGTAGTGGTTTAGTGTTTAAATAAACATATATCTTCTTTTCATATAACATTGATACCTGATACACAAACACAGTGAAACAAAGTTGTCATTATAAATGCTGACTTATATTATAAATATCTCTGTTTAGTGTGGTACCCTGGTTTTATGGCTGTACTGGAAAAGTACAAAAGATAGTCTTATGTAGGAACTCCTGGGAACATATCAATTATACACCAACAGGTGTTACAGGTGGAATTGTAACTGTATCTGAATATCAATTCTTTCAATTCAGCAGTCTTTGTTGTGTCTATGCATTATTTTTTACATTTACAACTTTTATATTATACCTACAGGAGGAGGAGTCAGAATTCCTTCCATTTATTATGCATGCCACTTGTTTTCTTATTTTCACTGTGAAATAACAAATCTTGAGCATTATGTAGAAATATATATAGGTAGGTTTTGTCCTTGAATAAATATGTTATGTAAAATTATCCAATATTTTTCTTCGGTTTCTCTGTACCAGTAGCTCCCTAATTAAAGCAGATTTTTCTCTTTCAAGAACTGTTATTCTCTCATTTTTTCTATTCACTTCCTGAAAAAATTATATCATTAAAATTACAATAATTTCAATTTAATTTAATACTAGCGGCCCGCCCCGGCTTCGCACGGGTAGACATATATTAAATATTTTGGCTACTACTTCTAAGGCTTTTTCAGGCAATTTTAAAAAAATCTGTTCAAACCAACCTCGTACTATCATTGATAAACATTAAAATATTAAGTGATGATTTGTTTTATCAACTTCATAACATTGAGTTAGTACTGATAGTACATAGTAACTCATTGCTTCAAATCGTTTGCAGGTGTATATCTTGAAGCCTTCGAAAAATGATTGTTTATTGATCCCTTTTATGAATTTACTAGCTTCAGCCCGCGACTTCTCAGCGTAGAGCTTTAAAATCCCAGAGAAACCTAAAATTTTCCCAGGTTAAGAAATTATCCTATATGTTAATCCAGGTTATAAAAACTGCAAGGATAATAAAATTCCGAGACGTTTCTACGTGATTGAGCAACTGACATCCATAAATCCATTCATACAAACTTTAACATTTATTATATTAGTAGGATATATAAACCCCTTCGTACTGCACTAAATATCTCATAAGATAAAAAAAAGGACAACATAAATATGCTTAGAAATGATATATTAATTTTTCACTCCTCGTGCTCAAAAAGTTCGTCATTATAACGATCCAGAGCGGGGAAAAACTAGAATAACCTGTTCCAGGGGAAAAAGTTTTATTTTGTCTGTTACTTATAAAAGCGAAAATATTTATACATAAACTAGCGGGGCGCCCCGGTTTCGCACGGGAGGACATACATTTACCAAATATTTTGTGTACCCGTTATCAGGCATTTTTTTATTTTTTGCTCTCCGTAAGAACGATCCTCGTACTTCAAACAATATTCTAGAATAAGAATTAGCGAAATCGTTTCAGCTGCTCTCGAGATTTGCGCTTAGCAACACATTCAGCGATTCATTTTCATATAATAGATAGAACAATTATGAATATGACTCGACTTAGGTATTACTGTTTTATAAAAAGAATAATACCTATTTTAATTTTAAAATGGATCTACCAAATCGGTGATTTCTTCGGAGGAATATTGAATTGCGTTCCGGCTTTAGAATTTTTCTCTAATTACCTACAAATTGAATTGATGACCATAATTTATTTTTGGATTATTTTATGTTTCGCATTCTTAGTGAAAAGCAGAGTGTTACACACGGCGCTAAAACCCATTGTAACTTTCTATTTACTGCCTCGCTAAAGCTCGGGAGTAAAAATACCTCGTATACAATGGGTGGCTTTAGCACCTTGTATAACAATCTACTATTATATTTTACAATGCCAATAAAGTGGGCAGCCAGTGAGAATACACCTTACCTCTGCAAGTATTGTGTTTTGTGATTTGAGCATAGCACCGTTTTTCGGCGGAACTGGTGTAAGGGAAGAGGCTGGCAACGCCAAGTTCATATGGAGGGACAGAGGGCCGTGCCGCCAGCCCACTGCCAAGGCGCCCAACTGGCGATTTAGTTCGAGCACCCGTGCTTTCAACAGTTCCAGTCGCTCCTGGTGAGCCTCGCTCCATGGTTCCTAAAAATATATCGTAATTTTTATTGTTGTATTATTTGGTAAACCTAGTTTCAAATTACCGCGTATGTACTTGAATGAAAAAGTTATGAAGTGGTGAAATTTTTAATGATGAGCTAAAATGGAGCGTGCAGCGTTCTGGCAATCGTGACGCAATTGAGTCAATACTAAGGTGGCAAATAAGCATATGGCCTACCTGATGGTAAGCGGTCACCGTAGCCTATGGACGCTTGCAACACAAAGTATATAACTAGCGCGTTGTCGACTAAAATTTTTAGACATCCGCCCTAAAGTATTACATGTACTTATTCTGTTACCACCTTCTTTTATTATCACTTCCTTTTACGGATGACAGAAAAACAACGGGTGTAGGCTAGGCTTGGTACAAATCCTATATAGAGGCGCACCGCCCCATTGACCCCGCTGTCTGGCTCAAAGACTAATATTATATATCCAGATCCAGCTAAAAAGGCTTCCGTAAAAACGGATCCCTCACTCTAAAAATCCCTATTATTTATTTATTGACGATCTAATTAAAATAGGTAGACACTTACTCAACACAGCAGAAAAACCGGTAGACTTTTAATGTCTAATGTCGCCAGCCAATTGGGCAACATTACGTATGGTAACTATATTAATATAGGCATAGGCTAACAATAGTCAATAAGTAATTGGTTACCTAAGTACACTATGAAGCAATTTTAAGGGTTTTAAAAATTTACCAAGTCCGTTGACTGTCCGTCTGTTTGTATATTTGAATGTCCGTCCGAATTGAACTAAGTTTTATGTTAGCCATTTTAGGTAATGTATGAATTATTAATTTAACTAACGTAATAATTAATAGTTACCACATAAACGCCCATTCTACCAGCATAACGCATTTTCTCCTGGACTTCTGCCAATTGTTTTAAGTACCATTCTCGTGCTTCCTCCACCGCGGAAAGACCCTGTAATAGGACATCTTTTTCTTGTTCGATTTGCTTCATCCTTTTGAGGAGATTATAATCTACACCGTTATGTAAAGTGTGCCGGCGAGGCTCCCGTCGACGAGATACGCGTCGAAGATATGATTGGGTTTCGTCTGATGACCTACCATCTCCAAGTCCTCTACTTTGCTCGTCGACAGCTCTACTTAGCTCTTCAAAATCGATTTTTCCACTAGTTATTTCCTCTTTATCAAATACCATTTCGTCATCTGATTTGTAACTGGATCTAGAGACATCTTTTCTCTGTGTCGTTTGCTTCTCTGATCTTGGCGGCTTCGGAGGTCCATATACTCTGTGAGTTGTTGAAGCGCGTCTTGGAATTGGGGGCATACCACCGTGATGTTGAGGCTGCTCTTGCACCATAGTGTCTTTACGGCTCAACAGATGGGGCATGCTGATAGTTCTGTGCTGTGATACTGATGTATTTTCGGATGTTACTAAATCATTCCAATTCTTATCTATATGTTGAACTTCGTTGTTGGAATCTAACAAAGGAGCAGACGGTGGTCGGTGAGCCAAAGTGTTTTGGGAGGCTCCAGAGTCTCCTTCATTAAGTCGATCAATATGCATGTGAACTGACTTTTCTTGATTACGTTGAAGACATATTTTAAGTCCAGCACAAAATCTATCGAATGTTAAAAGTCCATCGTGGGAAGCGACCTTCTGTAAGCTTTCTATTACACCGCGAGGTAAGCCTTTGGTGCGATCATCCCGCCAACGGTTCTCTATATCCGTAAGTTTTACATATCCGGTATGTTTGTCGTCCATTATATCGAATAAGGTTCTCATCGCCGAAACGAATTGTTTCGGCAATGATTCCATAGTTTTAAAACTAGATTGAGCCATAATTACTAAAAGCAAATGGAAGATTTCATTAAAATTTTACCTAGTTGAGGACTGAGGTGTTATTGAGCGCAGTTTATATGTTATACCACACTTCTAAACATCACTGGAAAAATAAAGAGTAATAAGCACACATTCACACAAGGATACATACACCGAACTTTAAATTAATATTATTTTCGAAACTTGCGCACCAAATCTAAGCTCTACACATTTCTATTACAATATATCGTTGATCAACGATTACAAGTAAAGCCGTGTGCCTAGTCGGGTAAAGTGTGACATCGCTACTACCTATAATTATAACTGAACACATGAAGTTTGCTCTCGGCTACATGATGACAAAAATGTGAACGTTTGTTAAACGGTACGGTATAGTGTGGTGAGCAAACCAATCGGCTAGTGGGAGGGAATTTGCGAGAGATAATAACCTGCGAGTGCGAGCAGGAGAACCGGTCAAACCACTTTTCAGCCACTTCGGCACTTCGCACGCAGGTAGCGGCAGGCCTCCGGCAGCTTCTACCATGGATTATGAACACAGATGAACGTATTTCGATTATAGGTATTAATAAAATTACTAAGGGTCGGATAATAAACGTACTTAGGCATGAATCTACTTAATATCAAAATCAAGTTTGATTTTATCCGATCCGTATGGGATGAGATGGCGCAATACAAGTTTTTTTATAACTTGTTCGATTCCTAGCTAGGATTTATTTCCAAGTAGTAGTTTGTATTTGTACTGTTTGCTGTTCGTATTTGTTTAAGTTCTTATAAAAATCAACCCGACGTTTAAGCATAATTCGTCAGTGATTATTCGCTATAAAAATCTTTTTTTATTATGAATATTATCACACACTTTCATCCAATTTCACGAAAACTCCCAGTCTGCTACAGATTGCAGTAAAACGAGAGGGATTAATTTTATGTTACACATTGAAATGCCCTAAAAACACAACTGCCGCTCCTGAGCGACCGGTGCATATTATACCTACTCTTTGAAGTTGAACCGGTGCAGCGGTGGTGGGAAAATTCGTATTATCTATGGTGGGAAACGTCCTATACAAGTTTTTTACTATTAGAAGGAACTTTATCCAACTAAAAAAAAACATAGAAGATCTTCTTCTTCTTCTTCCTAAGTATGGCAATCAATCCCTTCAGGGACTATTTTTGCCAGTGTCGAGTGTTAGAGAATTTTCATGTTGCAAAATTTCTCGTGTTTGCCGCATTAAAATGCCTAGTGTCATGCATTCTAACGCCCAAAGGAGTTTCTGGAGACAACCCACGGCAGTAGCAGATCGTAACACGCCTTTGGATTAGAGGTAACCTATTGACCAAAATGATAAATCACTTAACCCAAAAGTCGTATTATGGCATTATTTCCAATGCTCCTATAAATCAGTCACTAAATGAAACTTTACTGCACATATCGACACCGAAAATACACATTAAAGATCACTATAACACAATTTACGACACACTGGAAAAAATCTCAACCGCTCCGCCTGATTCCCGCCAAAAACTCTCACATAGAAGATCAGTCCGTAGAAGAGTTTTGGCGGGAATCAGGCAGAAAGGTTGTAATTTTTTTCCAATGTCTTGTCTCGTAAATCGTGTTAGTGATCTTTAGTAGCAGACACAGAGTACATAATACATCGCAACCCGTAGTGGTTACGTACTCTGTGATCGCAACGTGCACTTAGGTCCGACGAAATGTACTTTGATCAATATGATAGAATTGATAGATTACTTCACACACAGGTCATATTATTAGTTCCTATTAATTAGTAACAAAATGAAACTTTACTGCACATAACGACACCAAAAAACACATTCAAGATCACAATTTACGAGACTCTGGAAAAGTCTTAACCTAAAAAAACTCAGATAATTTCTGCAATTCTCTAACACTCGACACTGGCATGAATATTGCCATCCTTATCCTATCCTTGATTGAAGAGAATTGAGGAGTTTTTGGCGGGAATCAGGCGGAGCGGTTGAGATTTTTTCCAGTGTGTCGTAAATTGTGTTATAGTGATCTTTAATGTGTATTTTTGGTGTCGATATGTGCAGTAAAGTTTCATTTAGTGACTGATTTATAGGAGCATTGGAAATAATGCCATAATACGACTTTTGGGTTAAGTGATTTATCATTTTGGTCAATAGGTTACCTCTAATCTAAAGGCGTGTTACGATCTGCTACTGCCGTGGGTTGTCTCCAGAAACTCCATTGGGCGTTAGAATGCATGACACTAGGCATTTTAATGCGGCAAACACGAGAAATTTTGCAACATGAAAATTCTCTAACACTCGACACTGGCAAAAATAGTCCCTGAAGGGATTGATTGCCATACTTAGGAAGAAGAAGAAGAAGAAGAGAATTGATTGTCATAGAGAGGAAGAAAAAGAAGAAAACATCACGTAAGTGGAATGGAATCCAGAGTTGCCAACTCAGCACTCTCAGAGCTAGATTTAGTACAGTTTTTTAATGCTACGCTGATATGAAGAAAACAACACCAATGCATGCAAAGAAAAATACCTGGAGTTTGCTGTAATAAAAAGTATACTTGACTGAATGGTATAAAATAATCATTAAAATGTTCATGTTGTCTACTATAGTTAGACCACTAACTCGGGAATATCGATGTTCCAAAAAAATCTACATAAAAATATAGCCAAAAAAATTGATCTTCCTAAACCACTTTTTGGGGTATTAGTTAGTAGTTTAATTTAGCACACACCGTAAAATTAAGTTGGCAGCCCTGATGAAATCCATAGAGTAAGAGTAATTGTAATGGAAAATGCATTTTATATTGCTATTTGGATTTGATAGAAATCACAAGACTAAACGAGAACGAATTTATTAATAATTTATTTAATTAAAGAAGTTATGAAATACTGCTTTAAAAATGAGTAATACTGAGACACAAAATGGGGCGTCTGATGCTAGCGTAATAAATGGAAGTGTAAATAAGGACCGAACTCGTAAAGATTGGGTGAAATTTGAGGAAGAGTCTGCACAAACAAACGTACCTTTATCAGGAGCAGCATCGACAGGATTGCAAAGTCCTGCGCAGGCGAGTACTTCTGAAATCCCAGCAGTTTTGAAAACTGAAACTGTCCAAATAAACTTGGAACGAGGAGACAGAGCAGTTGAACCTGTGCCACCAAATGTATTTACAAAAAATGTTGAATTCATCAATGTACGCTCAGGATTCGGTAAGTATTCATTGGTAAACTTGCTAAATGTGTTACAAGGTGACTGCCGACATGTTATAATATGTGAAACCATCTCTTTGTGGTCACGCACCTTTACTTTTTATATTGATATTTTACTTTACCATTTGTATCATTTTTTCACGGCTGATGACCCTTCATTATCTCATATGTATACCTATCAATTATAATTTTATGTGAAACTTATAAGATGTGTTTACATTTTTATATTATTAAGCATCAACATTTTCACATTTCACTTAATATATTTTTACATTTCAGTAAATGGAGACATAATAGTAACAGTACTACCTGTAAACACAAGATGGCCATGGGTGACTGCTGCTCGGTTCCGACCTGAGCTTGTTCCAGAAGAATTAATGGCTCAAGGTTTAACTGTAAGTCCCATGGAATGTCTTAGTTCAGTTAGCATTTTAAATAACAGCTTGTGTCAAAATATGAGCTAACCTACATGTATTTTGTAATTTCAGCTCACTGTTGAGGAATATGTACATGCAATGGAATTACTTGTGAATGATGCTCGTTTTACTCTGTACAACATCTGCTATAAGCGTGTCCTTGTGTGCTGGATAACTCTGGCATTCCTAGTTCTCTTAGCTCTTTTGTTCTCTGGGCTCACAGGCCTCACTCTGTTTTCACTAGGGGTGTTATGGCTAATACTTAATGCGGCCGCCATATTTCTGTGCATGTGGATTAAACTGAGATTGTTTAAAGGCCTGGAGCAATGCATGGCAAGTGTGAATAAGCTTCTAAGCAAACATAAGTTGATACTGGCTCTAGATGACAGAGGAAAGATATCTTGCCACAAAGTTAATCTTTGTTTTATTTACTTTGACTCTGGCCCTTGTCTCACTCACATACAGCAATTCATTGAAAGTGAGGAGGGCAAGTCCATTATGCAGGGCTGGGAACAAAGATTGGATGTTGCAGCTGAAGATATTGTCATACAAGGGAGTCAGACAACTCGATTGTCTAGAAGACAGGTTAGTCCATTATTAATTTAACAACTTTAACTATGTCTGTTGTTATGTTACTTGAAATATGTGTATATCAAATTAAGACTTGTAATGTTCCCTACTGTTTATTGAAAGGATATTGGTGGTACACAGTTACATTACATTCATTCCATTGTTCTGAATATAGTAGGCTTGTAATAATTATTCAAACAACATTTGTATAAATGCCATACCTTTACATTCTAATGCAAATAAATTAACATGGAATGGATTAAACAACAATGCTTAGTTTCAGCTAAAAATTAAATCTTAATTACTTTGTAGTGCAATACTTATATGTATTATAACACTTATTGAAGTTAAAATATAAACTGCTTTAGGGTTTGTTATTTATAAAGTCTAGAGTTCACATTCATGTTTTCATTTTAATTTTTTGCTATTGCATTCAATCCATACACCACTGAGTTATAATAAACATTTCAATAATTGACATCCTGGCTATATTTTAGCTGCCACTATTTGTTGTTACATCCATATTGCAACTTATAAATTTTCCATGTGTAAACAATAATGGTTTGAAATCTTATTTGATTATATTATGTAATCATAAGCTCTGCATGAAGAAGAATAATTTTGTAATTCAACAGTTTGTCATCTCCATGGAAAATATATAATTTTATAACTAGCTTGTAAATAATGTGGGGATGTCATATATTTCTGAGGTAATACATACTGTAGGTTTCCGTTTGGAGGTTTTTTTGGGATTCAAAGTACCATATGTATGTATATGTTGAGTTCAGGCCATAGTTTATATGTGTGCCAATTGTAATTAAACTCCATTTAACAGTCTTGGTGTTAGTGGGTCAAAAATAAACATCAAAAGTTTTGTTTTATATATTAGTGGAAGTTTAGAAAAACACTATGGTAGTTCTTAACATATTATTACCACTGGGCACTGATTTCTTGTAACAATGGCAATGCAGTCATGCTTGTAGTGCTGAATAATTCAAATGTTAACAATATAAAGACAAATTAAAAGCATTCACAATTTATTAACAAGAAACTAATATTAAAATAGTAATCATACAAAATTACAACAAAATTGCCAAGTCCATTTGTTATTTAATGTTGCTTAAAGTATGTCCTATCTGTCTTTGTATATGCATTTATTCAATTAACAACTGTGTATTTAATAATATGATAATGCTTGCATGGCTCTTTTATATTTTACAGATTTTATTATATATATTTGTTCCACACCGTAAGCGACGCTAACGCGAAGGTAACAAGCACGCCTACAGCCCAGAGCTAACCTATAGACGCTTGCAATAATGTGGGTATCACTAGTGCGTTGCTAAACATTTTGTTAGAGAGAACTCACTGTGCTAACTGCGTATGTAGTCCTGTACTATCATCACATCATATCCCCTAGAACTTTGGAAACCATATTTACCCGCAGAAACACAACACTACATTATTTTTTTACTGCGGTTTTCTGTACAAAGGAGTCTTTTAGAATGGACAACTTAAATCATTATATGATTAACTATCCTAAGATAAATATATATATTATTAAAATTTGTTTGCTGATACTTGAAAATATTTCATTGAAGTCTTATTTGCCTGATCAGAAAAAAACACACATATTTTACAAAAGTATTTTCTATAGGACAAGAAGGAATCATTTATTAGAATTAACTGGAACATTAAGAAGTTTATATATATTTCTGTTCAGGTAGGTATTATATTATAATATGTAGTAATCGCCATGGTCATTGCATTGAAATATATTTAGTTCTAATTTTGCGCGCATGTGAACTTCGTAAATCACATACCGGCAACATGACGTGAATTACGCTTTACATAGGTAGTTTAAATTTAACAATGAGACATACATATAACTACATAGGTATCTATGGATTGCTAAGCAAACACTTTAATTAAAATTAATAACACTTAATGCATCTTGTAACTCTTAACGTAGATAGATAATTATATTGAGTTAGTAACATACATATTGGGTGTGGGCCTTACGCTGAAGTACTCGCAATTATTAGAAAATTTAGCGATGATACGATAACGTCATAAAATTATTCCCAAATGGTAAAAAATATATCATACAAATACAGTGACGAAATCACCCACAGTTCGGTTTTTGGCAATATCATTGTTGAAGTTAAAACCAATAACTCTTATTAGGTGAGTATTCCAGTGTGGGTCATATCAGATTGGGTGCAGATAGAATTAATAGCTTTGTTTTCACGTGCCATTAATTGACTCTAGAGGTTCACCGTAAACAAGGCTAATGGTTCCAATATTGATGGTTCGAGTATTGAAACGCCAGTCAAATGTGATGCTACATAAATTTTAAGTAGCCCTCGATTAAACATGCAAAATTGTATTTTGATTTCGCTCCAAATAGTTACGTGGCCCTGAAGCAGCCCTTCAGGGCCATTTAACTTGTTGGAACGACGTAAGATGAAAGTTTGAAAACTTTGAATGTCGTTTCAGTATACGACCGATAAGTAAGTAAATATAACAGTAGATGGATTAGGTGATAGTGGTGTCAGTATTAGTGGGTGAGCGTTGCATACGAATGTGCAGGGTATGGCAGAGCAAGTGTACCTCCGGTACCTGCAACGGTGGGGCAAAGATTTCCTGCGTCGTCGGCTCGACTGGACGCTAGACGAGGACGGCGGCAATCCAGCCGCACCGCGGCACTTGACGCAGGCGCTCTGCCCTTGTCAATACGTTGAGGAAGTGTTGCGCAACAAAGAGCCCAAAGATATGCGCGCCTGTTGTCCGCCCTGCAACGATTGGCTCAGGCGCCGCGGCCTCGACTGACCAAACTGCTACACGTTTGGCAAGTCTTCCCTTTTCACTTGTTACACACATGAACGTGACACGCTTAATAATCTGTTGTAAATCAACTTTATATTTCCCACAGGAGCGGGGGGCGCTACTCTTTCTGCGGTATGCTGCACGTTGGGGTACTTATGCACTTAAGAACAGATTGAATCTAAGTAGCACCGTACCAGGACGCCATGGTGCGAAATATGTCTGTCCTTGTCAGTTCATAGAAGAACACCTACAAACAAAGCCCCCCTCAGGCATCGCAAAATTTTTTGCATTACCTAATCAAAATAATATACAACTTTATTAGGCTTTAAATGAATGTTGTCAAGTATTTATAAATAATTGTGAACTCAACTGCACCATTTGTCATTGCTTATAATAACGAAAACGATGGCACAATAGTTGATTTACATTAAAATATAGTGTCGTATTTACGCCATAATTAAGGCAGCTATATGAACTTAAAAACATCCGTCCGTATAGTTTAAGCTCATCGTTATCAAAATCCGTCCCCCGTATTTGTGAGTAACATATCACAAAACATACAGTTTTAATTAATTCTATCGTAACATTATAACTAAAAAGTTACTTTTAAGTATCTAGTATTAACCTCGTATACCTTGACTTAACTAACATAATATTACAGGAAGTATGATTAAATGTCACGTGGTAGTTATGAGTATCGCGGCTTTGGGTTTATGTTACAGACCCGAACCGAGCTAACGGTTAGCTATTTTACGTATCATTTATATCACATCTTGTATCATGAATAAAATCTCATTTTGAATCTTTCATAATATTTAAGTATAAGTTTTATCTTTACATAACACCTGAATTATTGTATAAAGTATTTTTTATTTATCTTGGTAGTGGCCATAAAACATGAATATCTAGTGTTGTAAGAAAGTAAATTATTATTTAAACTAAAAAAATGTATGTACTTATACCAACCACTATTTTATAATATTCTGAATTAACTAATTATATTTAATTCTCTAGTTTTAAAGATATTTATACAAGAAATTTATACATTTTATTTACTGTTTATGGTTTGGGCGACACAAATGCCTTTGAGCTGGCAAAAAAAATATTGCAATAAAAAACCTTTTTCGCGCATACTGGATACCTCCCGCTCGAGCTTTGGAATATCAGCTCTAGTTTAAACATAAAGCATTGAAAGTTCTACATCTAAATTTTAACGCACAGACCGACAATATACAAATATAGTTGTCAATATGCATTGTTTACGAAAAACTTTTCGTTCTGAGCGAATTTAGATGCACCACCAGTTTGATCGTAACTCCCATTAAATTGATTAAAACCGATTGCATTCCGAGTATTTATGTGATATATTTTCTTTACTTATGAAAATATTCAGTGTGATTTTTAAATATTTAAATGTATTTTATCACAATTTTATTGTACAGACCGAGACCTAGTCATAGTGGTGAATTGAGATCATGTTTAGGTATATGTTTTCATAATTATTGTAATTAAATTGATTCCATATAAAAAAAAAACACCAAAGCTCAATATTTTGTGAGACATTTATTTAGATGTAGTGAGAAAAGAATTTAAGTGGCCTTTAAGTAAATTGTTGAAGTACTAATGATTGAAACATAATGTATCTTAATTCATAATCTGGGATCCAGTACTATATAATGGGATTAAATTATATTTTTAATTCTATCCATTAGAAGTTAGTTATCTATAAGAACACATCTAACAATACAATATGATTATCAAGTAGTTATAAATCTGATAATTTGAAAAAAATATATAACAACAATTATCTATGCACTTTTTTAATAATTGTAAAGTATTATCACGAAAATGGCTAAATGTATAAACATATCTTTGCTTATCATACAACATAACAATAATGAATTTGTCTGTACAGAAAGTAGTTCAGTATCATATCTATTTATGTTCGGAAACGAACAAGAATTAATTTATCCATTTGGTCACAATAATACAATCTGAATAAGCTGTGCCCTTATTAAAATACCTACAAAGTCCATTGCGTTAAGAAATTCATTTCACCTTCAGGGTAAAGGTGTATTCACAGCGCAGTGGAGTTAAATTTCAAACAGTGTAAATATATTAAGTTTAATGGATTAAACTCATTCTCCGCTATGAATACAATTTAATGATCCACTTTTATTATTACATGAAGAGGTATTTTTTTTAAATTATTGTAGGTAACGCACAAACGACAACTTTTTAGTACTAAAGTCTGCCTTTAACTGATCATTGTGAACGTGACGTTATAATTTTATGAGACCTGATTGGTCGGGGGGCGTGGCTAGGCCGGTGGACAACTATAACTCACTATTTGTTTAACGTGAATGGACTATATAGCCGCGTGTGCATTATCGTTAAGATCATAATTGCACCATAGGTGCCGCTGTAAATGCGTTTTGGAAAGGATATATCCTTCGCTGGGATAGTATTTTCTATGCTGGGCCACTTATAAATGTGGACATTAGAGCAGTTTAGGCTTTGTTTGGAAACTGTAAGGCTAACCGCACAAACTATAAAATATAAATATTTTAACATAGTCTTGTCACTGCTTTTGTGTATGTGTGCGGGGTAGCCAGAAAACATTGACAATAAATTGAATAACAATAATTACTTTTTAAAGTCGGTTGGTATATTAAATATAAAGTGTTCCCTACCTTAGGCTACTAAGTACTACGTTTGAGAAGTGTTAAGCTGAAGGATAAGTATTTTTGTTGTGATTTAATAAAAAAACATTCCGTCCAATCTCATGTATTAAAGTACTTAATACAAAGGAAGTCAAAGTATCCCTTTATTATACACTTAGTTTTTAATGTAAGTTTTGTTGAGAATACATAATATACATTATATACATGCATATTACATATTGTTTTATTTGTATTGCTCATGTCTCGGCTCTCAGCCACTAGCACTACTCGGATCCGTCCATATAGAAAAACCTCTCGTTTTGAGAGGAAGGTTGGAGGTCGGCAAAGCGCGATACCCCTAGTGCTGTGAGTAAAGTACGAAACATAAAAAGTTGTAGGCATACATAGGCTACGGTAACCGCTTACCATCAAACCGACTTTACTATTATTGTTTGTAATATTTGGTTAGAAGAATAACTAAAGCTATTTATTTATTTATATTCTGAAGACATTAATAGTCAAGCGCCATCTGGTGGAAAACTAAGCAAAGCCTACTCTACGGATAACATAAATAGGAAAAAGAGTTGCTATTGTTGTTGAGAGCTAGAAGCATATCTTTACTGCCAGCGCAGCACGTAAACTCGTGGAGCTCTGGAAACCATACTACTAACCACTAAACGGTGTCGTCAGATGATTATATATGCATCATACAACTAACCCTTTACCACCATCAATCGTTTTTTGAAGAGCTGGCTCGTTTGTCCTTTAGGTACAGACATGCCACAGAGAAATTAATATTATTTACAGTAAAAAATACTACTGTAAACTGATTAACACAGCCTTTAAGTGCCTTTACCCGTTTCGATCTTTCTAACAGTAATAATACCTTCACGCCTTACCACAAGTGTACCCGAAGAGGGACGCAGAACACCAACTTTTCACTGAAGATAGGAATAATTTGGTGTCAACGTGACAGATAATAAGTCTGATCCGTCTTCTGGCCACCACAATAAGTTGTTGAATATCGTCTCAGATGTAGGGTTACCTCACGATGTTTTCCTTCACTGTAAAGCTGAAGGTGTGACTAATCGCCGTTTTAGAAAAACTTTGGGACATACCGGTGGGATTCGAACTTAAATTAATTGTCGCGCTTATGCTTATATATAGATACTAGTTAGTGCTAAGGGAAAAGGGTAGGAGGAAGTAAAGGGTTCAGTATGCAATCTTTTGGCAATCATACACGCGAGCGATCAAAGAGGTTCGGTATTTCTTAAGAAATCATCAAATTTTACAGATAAGGTACCTATATAATAGATGAAACAAAAAAGATTTCAATTCAATCACAGAATTTATTCAAGAATAACTTAATTTTAGATATATAAACAATTCATGTAAATATAATACGAAAATAAAAATAATGTGACATTAAAATACTTCAATACTTTGATTATATAATCAAAGCTTTAAATATTGTACGATGGCTAATACATAATTTGATTACAAAAAAACTATGGTAAAAAATATCACAGCCTAAACCTGCTTTAGACGCATTAAAGTTGTGACATATCTAATAAATTCGTAAAAGTAGGTATCTACTGCATTCTACACCACACTAACGGCCGAATACTGAAACGCCAGTCAAATCTGATGCCACATTAATGTTGAGTGGCATCCCATTTTGCATGTGAAATTGTATTTTGACCACGATTTCAATCAGTTATGTGAGCCTTCAAACTTTAAGTCGTTTCAGTATTTGGCAGTAAAACTATGCATTAAACAAGGAACACAATAAGGGACTTGTATATTGGTAAAATAGTTAAAATAAGACTGACGGGCAATGCGACCATATTGTAATGTTCCTATTCTCTTACGAGGAATTAATTACTTCTAGTTGTTTTTTATTGTTTACATTTTAGTGGCATTAAAAGATGTAACAGACAATTGTAGTAGTATTTTGGGGAAGATAAAAAGTTTAGTTTTGTGAAAATTCAAACACATTATTTCTATATATGTCAAGATTAAATAAAGGTTATGTTACTTAGGGATAAGGAATCTTTAATTTGTAAAATATTTTTTTAAATTCTGTAGTTAGATTTCGAGATTACCCCTTCATATGAAGAATATGAAAAAAAAATAAAGTTTTTCGTAGGTATGTTGTCATACACTATGATTCGTCGATTTCAAATCGTCCCCTACATGGCTGAAATGATCTGTTACACCCTGTCTTCTGTCTGTCTGTCTTTGTCACACTTTACAAGTGTGACAAATAAGCAATTCTGACAGGAAAAAGTAAGCCAAAATTTGAGCCAAGTACTATGATTCTACTGCCTATTCTATGTATAAAGATTTACCTAAGGATGTATACAATACATACTGAACAAAGCCTAAATGTAAAAGGTATAATTTGCTATAACATAATGATTCAAAAGTTTTAATTAGGTTGATCCTTTCGTGACTTTTTGACTGAGCCTTTAGAAGCGTCACCGCAAGGAAATATTCCACGGAAATTGTTACGCTGCTCTTTGACTTGAGACTCCTTGCTGACGTTGGAGACTGTGTCCCTGTTGCGCTTGAGGGTCTTGTCGGCCGTCTCGTCGCGCAGGTCGATAGAGGAGGCGAGCGACTCCAGCGAGGTGACGGTGGAGCGCTCCTGGATCTTGGTGCGCATGGACAGGTCGAGGAAGGGCCGCGGCGCGGAGGGCTGCTGGGAGGGCTCGGAGGGCCCCGACAGCACGGAGGGCCGCGCCTCCGCGCCCTCCTCCAGCGCCGCCAGCCGCATGATCTCCCGCTGCGACTCGCGCGCCTCTACCAGGAATATACTCTCCTGCACACCACCACCCGCGTCATCAAACCACGCCTAGCAACCTCACTCATATACCTTCTAGCTCATTATAAACAAAAAAAATCATCAAAATCGGTCAAGCCGTTTCGGAGGAGTATGGCAACGAAAACTGTGACACGAGAATTTTATATATTAGATGAAATGGGGGGTTTCTACTTATTTATATTAGGTCCTTACATATGAAATTGGCGTTTTTCGTACTGGCCACTTTAATCACGAATTTCTCCTCTTTGGTAAGGAATTCCAAATTCAAATTTGTACAGCTATAGACTCATGTATTTGTGCTTCGATGATCGTCATTCATTTGTTTTTTTTCTTCTGTTTTTTTCTGTTTGCGTCACTCATTTTACAAAATGGAAAACCTTAAATATCGCATTATTTACGAGTACGAGTTCCGCCGTGGCACTAGTGCTGCGGAAACAACTCGAAGGGTGAATGATGTGTATGGCGGTCGTGTTGCAAAAGAAAACACAGTTCGTTTTTGGTTCCAACGTTTTCGTTCTGGAAATTTCGACCTGCAGAACAAGCCCCGTGGACGGCCTGAGACTCAAGTTGATAATGAAGAGTTGAAGGCTATTGTGGAAGCGGATCCATCGCAAACCACGTCCGAGTTAGCTGCAGGCTGCAATGTTAGTGATAAAACTGTTTTAATTCACTTGAAGCAAATTGGGAAGATTAAAAAGCTTGAAAGGTGGGTACCTCACGAATTGACTGAAACAAACCGGCAAACGCGCGTCGACTGCTGCGTTACATTACTAAACCGGCACAATAATGAAGGTATTTTAAACCGAATCATTACCTGTGATGAAAAATGGGTTCTTTACGATAATCGGAAGCGCTCAGCGCAATGGTTAGATCCTGGCCAGCCAGCCAAATCCTGCCCCAAGCGAAAATTAACCCCAAAAAAGTTACTTGTAAGCGTTTGGTGGACTAGTGCCGGTATTGTTCATTACAGTTTTTTCAAATCTGGCCAGACTATTACGGCTGATGTCTATTGTCAGGAATTGCAAACCATGATGGAAAAGCTAGCGGCTAAACAACCTAGGCTGGTCAATCGCTCCACGCCACTGCTGCTTCACGACAACGCTAGACCACACACTGCGCTACAGACGGCTACTAAATTAGAAGAGCTTCAATTGGAAAGTCTAAGACATCCTCCGTACTCCCCGGACCTTGCTCCAACAGATTACCATTTTTTTCGAAATTTGGATAACTTCTTGCAAGGGAAAAAATTCAACTCCGATGGGGCAGTCCAAATCGCCTTCAAAGATTTTATTGATTCCCGTCCGACTGGTTTTTTTAGTAAAGGGATCAATGAACTACCTATGAGATGGCAAAAGTGCATAGAAAATAATGGTTCATACTTTGATTAATTAAATATATTATATTAAAAAATATTCGACTTTTTGTTCCTCCCATACAAAACGCCAATTTCATATGTAAGGACCTAATATTACGAGCTATAAACGTCTGCAAGATTGAAGAGAACACATTGTGGCACATCTCACCTTGATATCTTTAGTAGTGAACTGGTCCAGCTTATCATATATCACTGCATGAAGTCCCATCTCCTTGAGCTTCTTAATAGTATTTTTATCATTATTATCATCTCCCCAGCAGAAAATAACCAAGCCGGCGTTGGTCGCCAATTTCACCTGAAGTTTAAAAGCATCTCCTTATGAGAAACAGTACTCATGCGTTTGGTGTGAGGGGAGGTAACCTGTAACTTTCGATGCAGCTGCCTGAAGCTCGCTCTACCAGGGATATCAGTCGAGAACTGCCGACCAAGTAGACTAGACAGGTAAATGTTGACAAATCTGACACTGGCACTGACCTAATAATCCATGGACGTTGGGTCTAGTACAAAATTCATGAAAATTTAGTTCAGAGCTCTATGTAATTTACTCTATAAATCGAAAACACTTAAAATCAATTTTATATTATTAGCGCACAGTTCACTTTAGCTTTCAAACATTATCGGCCCAAGATAGTCGTCCAATCGGGGCTGTCCCATTCGCATTTTGGAGTGATTAGCTTCAGACACTTTTGAGCACAGACCCGAAGTCCCTGTATCCTTGAGTCAGTGGGTGTACCTAGCCTAGGCAATAAGAGATAAAGCAATGATCTACTGATATGCGAATTGTTACACGAGTGGCTCCTGCTGTTTAGAAACTGCCTAGTTTGGTACGCTATGTGCTATGTAACTATTGGACTGATCCAAATTGTTCTAGATGGGGATCGAAACCGCTAGGCGTGGCGGCAGGTCAATGACTTGGCTTGCACCACAACTGGGTCAACTATCTATAATCTTGTGTTTGTGCAAAGTGTTGATAGATTTATAATGTAAAGCTGTGAGCGATAGCTCATTCCACTAATGTATTACCTGAGTCGGATCCCGGAGCAAATCTTCTGTGTGTACCACAATGCCCAAAATGTCAGAGCTGACCGCGTTTTGTACAGCAGCTGGTATGGTCAAACATCTGGGATCCTTGTATGGTTGGTATTTACTTGTGGTTCCCTGGTGGATAACATTGTATTTACAAACACAAGTACGACAAATGAATGACAATACGGTTCTAATAATATGGTACCATACTTGTTGTATACTTACTTGGGTCAAGAACATGATGGGATACTTGTTTTGTTTGTTCCTGGCCATGGTGCATATGTCAGGATTGAAGCATGATATCACAATGCGGCGCTCTCCTGCATGTCTCAGAATCACAGATAAAACCTGAAGAACATCATTCAATGGCATGAATAATAAATTCAAACGCCGTGCCAATACATATAACAACTAAACTGAGATGGCGACTTGTATTGTATATAGGTAGGTAATGGAAATACTAACAAAAATATAGGTAGTTTTACATATAAGTATGTATATAGAATTTTTTTTTTGTTTATTGGCATGAGTTATACGGCTATTAATGTACGGATGAGATTAATTATATAAAATTGGGACTAGCTGGTGCTGTTCTGTGTAATAATGTCCGAACACTACATATATCTACGATAATTTAACGATTATTCCAGTATGATCCTGGATAGCTTAATTAATATTATATACATTAGGTATACATTAATTTGTCTATCCTACTAATATTACAACTCAGTGTTACATGTGGAAACTGCCCAAGTGCATGAACTTGCGGGTATAAGGTAGTCCTCTTGACCACTAGGAACGAAACTGTTTATAAGTATGTATATAGAATTTTTTTTTTGTTTATTGGCACGAGTTATACGGCTATTAATGTACGGATGAGATTAATTATATAAAATTGGGACTAGCTGGTGCTGTTCTGTGTAATAATGTCCGAACACTACATATATCTACGATAATTTAACGATTATTCCAGTATGATCCTGGATAGCTTAATTAATATTATATACATTAGGTATACATTAATTTGTCTATCCTACTAATATTACAACTCAGTGTTACATGTGGAAACTGCCCAAGTGCATGAACTTGCGGGTATAAGGTAGTCCTCTTGACCACTAGGAACGAAACTGGTTTAATGAAATATTTGTGCTTGTATTTAATTATGTCTACTTACATTGTCTACATATTTGTTCATATCAAAGGGGTTGTTCAGTTCAAAAGTGCCGTCATCCATCTCCATAGTCCACTTGAGCTCGACGTTGAAACCAACATGTGGATCCAGTATTTTAAGCACCTCTTCCAATGTAGGGAATGGTTGATGCTCCTCCAAGTCTTCATCGTAGAAAAGAGTTTCATGGTTACGTCCTTCTACCAAATGATATACCTATAACCAACCATAAAACATTTATTCTGGTGACAAGACAATATTTAAAAAATAACATATGAAAATAATAATAATACGTAATAAATATGTAAATATGTAATAATAAGTTTATAATCCATTACATTAGGTACCTACTTATAACAATGATATAACTTATAAGTATGATGGTGTGCATAATTTTTATTTTTATATGAGATGAAAAAAAAAATGTGGCAAATAATAAGTAAATAATAATATTGCCATTTAATAGAATTATTTTGAATTATGATATGATACCAAAAAGAGTTACCAGCAATGACAAGACCCTTGCAGTACCTTGGACCTACAAATATACCTTAAGTTTCTGTAGCTGCTCCAATGTTAAGTCCTTCACGGGCAACTCTAACATTTCTGTAAAGGCAACTTCCTTTTTTCTTTTCATTGAAATACAAACATAATAATCATGATAAATGACTGGTATCATATCTTTGCTTAGTTGTACATCAAACTCTAGCAAGTCTGCACCACTTGCAGCTGCCTTTTTGAGGGAAGCTATAGTATTCTCACGAATAGCATTACCTCTGAAAATTATTATACATTAACAAAAGAATATTAATATTAGTCCAGTCACTGGAGATGTAATTGATTTGATATAAATTAAGTGGTAGGTTTACAGATATGTGATAGACTGTGTATTTTCAAAGCTATGTTAAAAGGATTAGAAAATTTTGTTCTTTCTTATTTAGCATTAGTAGTTTTTATTCGCTCACCAATCCCTATCATTTGATACCCATATCATAAGAATTACTGTGAATATATTGATCTCCATTTTGCAACTGTCTCCATATTGGATCAAAAATGGCGGCATTCAGATAACCAGACATGTGTGTCCAATATCAGCTCACTGGGATGTGGGTCAAATTAGCTTATAACATTTGATCACACACCAGACAGGTGAAACTAAAAAACGGCTTGAAAAATAACAGTGCATGCACATTTGTATGTATCACCAACATGTATCACAAAATAACACCTTTCTCAGATACTGAAATACTCATTTTTAAATAAAAAAACATGGTTATAGTATGGAAAATAAAAGGTTAAGTATGTATGTAATTTACTTAATGCAATGGCTCAAAACTCCTCATCTTATGGAAATAGTTTTGTAGATAACACATAGTCTATCATATATCAGTGTTTAATTGAACTGGATCTTTAATATCACCTCCACATATGCACAAAGAACCCAGTTAACTTTCTAAAGATAAAAAAATTTAACATGTCTGAAAAAAATCAACTGAATGTTAAAAAAACAAACAAGTAATACTCACTCTTTGGTCTTGAAACTGGCACCTAGACCACGATGGCCAACTTCGAGACCAGTCCAAGATGAATTCCAGTACTTGGCATATGATACATCAAAGCTACAAAGTTTTTCCTGCATGGGGCAGATAATAAGATAGTCAAAGTTAACAGTACCCAAAGGGCGATGCTTAACATTGCATGTTACTGGTAACTCTAGTGATCCCTCTGATGGTTTGAACATATTGGGCAATACATAGGTGTAGCCCACATGGCAAGGAGGATCTTCAGATGAGGCACGGCTGCTGTA
This sequence comes from Falcaria lacertinaria, assembly GCA_951449985.1. Taxonomy (NCBI): domain Eukaryota; kingdom Metazoa; phylum Arthropoda; class Insecta; order Lepidoptera; family Drepanidae; genus Falcaria; species Falcaria lacertinaria. The sequence goes on from OX602110.1 coordinate 5,101,755, forward strand.
TGAGTAGAAGTCAATTAGATATGCCAGAGCTTTTGGAGCAGGAGCAGATATATTCACCAGCAGCACATTGTTTGGTTTGTATTCTCTTCCAAACTGTTCCTGAGGCTGAAGGTAGCACACTGCAGGATCATTGTCAAGTGTAGCCACCTCCACATACACCCCAGATGGCATCTCTACATCCATGGTGTCAGTGCTGAGAGATGACTCCTCAGGTTGGGTTTCAGTGCCAAAGGATAAATTTACAGGAGTTACTTTTATGTTCATCAGTCTACCAGCCAAGCGAGTCTTTAGATTTAGAGGGTTCTTGGCAAACTTGAACTGAACTAACGTCTGTGAGGTGAGCCACCCTCGAGTCACAGCTTTCTCACCATCATAATCACCAAACAGGTCTGTACATGGGTGTCTCATAGTATCTTTGATAACTCTTGGGTGGATGTTGGTTTCCCATTGGCGGATCATAATATCTTTAGACTCATCATTCTCAACACAAATTGCATATCTATAATACACATCACAAGTATTAGGGATTGTGATAGTGACAGACCATAAATCCTGATCATCATCATGATCCATAGGGAGTATTCTGGTATAATCCCACTCGCCCAGCTCAGGGATGCTCCCTGTTATGTACACTTTCTCCTTGGCCCTGACATCTGGTACAGATACAGTGAAGGTCCAATCCTGTGCAAGCACTTCAACTTTTTGTTCTGGTTCTTTAACTGACATTTTCCTGGGGGGTTTTGCTTTCTTTTTTTTTCTGTCGTCCAAGAAGAACCAACGTTGCATTATCTATCAACACAATTCATTGTGAACTTGTGAAGAGAAATTTGAAACGAAGGAATTAACATTATTTCGATCTCATAAATAAATAGTACTACAACATACGTTTTACTATTACACTCAAGCTTCTAATCATCTACTGTACTCTGCCTTATACTGCACTCCCGAATATTAAAACTGATTACGAAACAAAGATGCTACCTGCTGCGACAGCTGAATATTTAGTAACTCACTTAGTAAATTTGACAGGCTGAAGTTTCTCTCCTATAAAATAAACTGACTTTAGATTACTCTACCTAATTGAATTTTGTATTTCTTTAATTCTGCAGAATCAATAAAAATCAAACTAATTTTTTCAATGATGCAGGAATCTAAATCATCAACAACGAGAATACAAACGAAACGAAACGCTAGGTTGAATTTAGACAAAAAATAAATGAGCTTAAATGAGTGGAATGGAAAGTAAAGTTTGTATGATTGTCAATTTTATTACTGTCACAGTCACTGGCAACTCTTTTTTCTTCTTCTTCCTAACTATGGCAATCATTTCTCTTCAAGGACTATTTTTACCAGTGTCGAGGTAATGCTAGGTTCACACCTTTGTGGCGTGGTGTGTCGTGGCGTCGTCTGTTGTGTCGCGGAGTGTTCATACTTATGTGTCGTGTTGTGCCACAAAATGGCGCATTTTTGGATCATTCTCATTTCCACAGTTGTGGAGTGAAGAAGTGTTTTAAAATGGAATCGTCTCATACTGACAATGGCTTCGACGAAGATATTCAATTTCTTCTGTTGACGACTAAATAAACTACTTAACTGATTTATTTCATGTTTTTGCTATTTCCTCCCAAGCATACCGTGATCCTAATATTTTTTACTTTTTTATCATTGAGACCTCGGTGTTATCGTAATTCGATAAGTTCATCTGACACTTTAACTGAATTATTTAATTATTTTGCTATTTCCTACCAAGCATACCGTATTCCTTATATCCTATAAATTTTCTCATGGAGTCCTTGGTATTTACGTACTAATGCGATAAGTTCATCGGACATTTTAAACAACGAAAAACAGACAACAATAAAATGGACTGCTTCCCTCGCAGTAACGCATCATACTGCTAGATTCACCAGTGGTGAATCTAACAGTATCACATAGTATCAATATAATAGCTATGAAATAAAATATGATAGCTGCGACAATAGTGTGATCTGTGTGGTGACCACACTACGATGAACTATTGTCGCAGCTATATATATATATATATTTTGACCACAGAAGGTCTGTGGTCTATCTTATTTGGCATGTTACGATCTGCTAATGCCGTGGATTGTCTCTAGAAAATGTACTAGGCATTTTAATGCAACAAACACGAAAAATGGAGAAACTAAAACCCTGGCAAAAATAATCCCTGAAAAGGATTGATTTCGATAGTTAGGAAGAAGAAGAACGTAATGGTCAAGTACTACTCTGTGTCTGGCCTGGCATCTCTGGCAAAAATAGTCCCTGAAGGGATTGATTGCCATACTTAGGCAGAAGAAGAAGAATTATAATACTCTGGCCCTCTGGGTATTTGATTATTTTTGGTAGTTCAGAAATGGTATAATGACGTGTAATTATGACATCTCGCATCAAAAACAGTTGATTGAATTCAGTCAGTTTTTTTTCCAGAATTGTATATCTTTCTTGTACATTACTTACTGTCTTTATAATCAAAGGTTACTATAAATAATGAAAATATTATAGTACAAGTTGAAAGGAGTATAATTAATGAACTAAAAGTTCTTTGTTGTTATGCGGTAATTTTATGATGTTGGTATAAAGAAGTCAATGAAATTAAAAGACGTATATTATCTACTCTGAGTTGCAAGTAAAAGGTGTGGCTTTTTGACCTACTATATCATGCTCGAAATTTGTTGGCCGATTTATTTATAAGAGAAATTATATGTTAATAATGTCAAAATGATCGTGGTTGAAGAAATAGGGGCTTTATTTTTGACTAAAATGCTTAGGTACAAGGAGTATTTAAATAATATGCATTGTATGCGGTTTAAATGAAACAATACTTTAAAAATCCTTTACTTCTGTATTTTGCAAGTTCGTATAAAGGCTTATCTATAATTTACATATTTACATCATACTATTTACATAACGCAGTCTTTTTGAGTATCTAACTCTAAACATTAACAAAGTAAAGCTACTTATCTAACTTAGTAATATTTGTATGTTAAAGTAAACTTAAAATGGACAATTAACACCAGGATGTAAAAATGTACAATTTTCGCCCTGCCTACAAGATCCTTTTCTTTGAAAGTATATACAAACAGATTTCCGCCCCCCGCGAGGGCCTCCCCTCCCACGTTGCGGTCCTTCCCAGTTTCCTGGACCTTTGCCACGCCAGTGCCCACCTGCTCCACGCCCTCGCATGGTTCCACGGAAATTGCCTGGACCAGGAAAACTGTCTGGACCGGGCGGTCCTTGAGGTACTGTCATGTTGAAATCCATTGGAAACATATTTTGCTGCATGTTGAAGCCTTCCGGAGGTACAGGAAACATAGGGTTAGGAGCTCCAAACATATCCATCATCATGCTTTCTGGAGGCATCATCATCCCTGGAGGCATATTGCCTGGAGGCAATGCTCCTGGAGCAAGAGCGGCTGGCGGCATTGGGCCAGGCATACCATTAGTCATTATATGAGGAGGTACACCATTTTGCCAATCGCCAGGTATAATGTTAGGCCCTTGAAAGCTAGGCACACCAGGAAATTGTGGGTTTACAAAATTATTAGGAAACTGATTCATGGTTGTTGGGAACATAGCTGCTACATTCATGGTATTAGTTGATGGAGGTGCATTCCCTTTAGGTTCAGGCCATGGCATATTACGAAAATCACTAATATTATCCTGATTTCCAGTGACGTCTTCAAGAGGTATGACTGCAGGTTCTGAGTATGGGTGAGTTTCGGGATCTGGTTCAAGAGGAGAATCCGGTATCATTGCTTTATGGAAATAAAGTGGTTGCAGGGTTCCTTTTTGCCGAATAGCCTGAATTTCTTTTTCTTTACTATTTTTACCATATTCGACATGAATCTGTCCTTCTGCGTCAATAAGAATAAGAGGTCTCCAATTTGTTTTTTCCTCCATAATATCGTCAGTACTGAGATTTCTTCCTTTTTGGAATGCTTCTCTTTCATGTATTCTTTCTAAGTGTTTCATATCAGTAAATGTTTTCGTTACATTCACTCTTTCTGTCTCGTCCAATTCAAAGTATTGTATTTCTTCCAGTTCTGAATCAGCTTTCCATTTAATGCTCTTCTTAGGACCTTTTTTCTTGTGATAACATAAAACTCCTTTTAATCCATTCACAGTAACAGTATGTTCAGAAGTGTCCATTTTTTCATCGCTGTCTTTATCAGCGCTGTTTGAATCTCCATTTTCAATAGCATCTGTACATTTTTCAGCCACCTTTTCTTTTTCATCAGAATCAAGGATGTCTTGATAAAACCTAGGCGGAACAGATTTGTTCTCACTGTTGGGACTGGTAACAGTGGTTGGAGTGTGCGGAGGAGAGCCGTCTCCTGGTGCATTTCCATCCTTTGATCCGCTTGTTCGTCGTTTTCTCTTCTTTGGTTCCTTTTTGTTCGTCGCCGATGCATTGAGTGCATCCATAAACATATCGCTTTCTAATATTAACATCGCTGTAACAAACAAAGAAAATCGTTAATTTAAATATAAATGACATTTACTTACATTTATACTAAAAACACACTTTTCATAACATTTCTTGCATACAAAAAGTTTTGGCTATTAAGCAGGTATGTCGTTAGTCGTTACAGAGTCGCCTTGCTGGCAGTAAGTATTTACTGCTAGCATAATGAGTCCTCTCAATAAAAGTATATACGTTAATGATACCTTTGTTATTGCAAGCGTTTATAGGCTACGGTAACGGTAAAGCTTTCCTTGCCAACTTCGTAGTATTAAAGGAACTACTGGCATACTTAGTTTATATACATTGGCGAAATCAAAAGCGACAAGACCTCTAGAACACAATTTCAGTCTAAAATGTACAGAACGGGTTCATCTCCAATATAATTAATTATTTACCAAACAATTAGGTAGGTAGCGTATTTTCTGATGTAGAAGTACGAAAAAAGTTACTTCATACTTATGTAGTTCACTATTTATTAATAAACAACTTACTCATACATTTGTAATTTAATAATCAATGATGCTCATTCGTATTTATCATTGATTTCTCCAAAGCTATATTATTTGAGCTTGGAGGCTTGATATATTTGCATTAGTCTGCACCAAGCATTTTATTTTGCTTTGAAGATTCGGAGTTTGGAGGTAATTGTCACACATATTTGTATTCAACAAAAAACTAACGACTTATAGACAAAAAAAATGTTTTCATACTTGCGAACGATGACCTTTTGAATCATACCCGAGGCAAATATGTTGCCTAACACCTCATTTGAAACCTAATGGCCTATAAAAACGACGTGGTAGATAATAACGAACAATAGGTCTCAGATCATTAAGTACCTAAATGGAGTAACTTGTAACGAAGGCACAATTAAGACCAGTAATAAAAAATAACAAAAAAAAATAGTTTTCAATTTAGTTATTTCCTATATAATTAGACGCTAAATTCACAAAATCACATACACACTTATAACTGTAACTAATTAATATGTAATATAAATTCCTACTATTAACTACACCCTAAATGATTAAATGAGGTAGGTACCAGTTTGATAAAGAACACCGCCGCGAACAGCTAGCGGGTCAACTTATATTCTATATAGAGGTATTCGCAGATTTATTATTTGGGAACGATGCCAGTAAAGCCATGCATTATACCTGCAACACCTACAATATATTGTTGCTGATCTCATCATTAAATGTAAACATATTCTCTAGATCAGCTACCGGATCACTGTACCGCTGCTGCTGGTTGAAAATCAGGACAAGATAATAGGAACACATCGGCAACAGTGTAAATCCTATCGTACAATAAAACATAAAGCTTACAAATTAATAAGGAAGAAAAAAAAATAGTTCCTCGTAACATCTTTTACTTTATGTTTAGCACATTTATAACGAGATAATATATTGACGAAACGTCAGAACTGAATTTACAGGAAATACGTACAATTATGTATATTCATTCGAACGGCCTAAGTAGTGTTTCGACGATATATAGTACAAGTGAACTTATAAATCGTTATACGTAATGTATATGTTTAAATGTTACGCATGACCGGCTGCTGCTGAACTTGAAACGTGGCACATAAATGGAACATGACTTGTTTACACGTGAAGTAGTCTGGAAGAAGGGTTTCTAGGGGATCTTATATCCACGCGGACGAAGTCGCGGGCAAAAGCTAATACTAAACTTGACCCAGATCACCATTTCGCTACAAAGATATCATTAAAGCTGTTGGTCCTGACGACGCACACACTCCAGACAACCACACTCATTCTATTTAGGTACGTACGAGCATTTTAAGAAATGCGTACATGTGTTGCTTGCACAACTCATTTCTTTCTCCTAGCGCAGCAGATGTTGCGTGTGTCGCTTAGACTCATTAAACGTGCACGTGCGCTGAAAAGTACTTTTACTATTCAATTATTTTATTAACAAATTTTAATAAATTCTATACATATTTTATTGGCACTGTTGGAAAGGTGTTTAACACCGCAAAATTACAAATAACTATTTTTAAGTGATGTGATTTGTGTAAGATGTCAGCGATAAGAATGAATTTTCCGGATGCCATGAACACGATCTACAGCCATTTTAAGCAATGCATTGTTATTGCATTATTCTTTTTCCCGTTAACATATGAAAATGATTTTATGCACGAAATGAATTTTCAAATGAATAAACGTGATGAATGCATAAAAGCATGCAGAGCACTGTTTTACAATTAAAAAAATAATAATTGAAAAACCGTTCGGAATTAAATTTAGTAACTAAAAGAAATGATCTCATTTACCCAAATGTAACTAATCTCCGGCAGATAACAATCTTTGCGATTACGTTTCAGGAGTAAGGAATTCCACACTAACGCTAGCTTCGCATGACCTCTATTGAAAAAATCGCATCATTATCCGTTGCGTAGTTTAAAAGATCTAAGCATACATAGGGATAGACAAGACAGCGGAAAGCGACTTTGTTTTATACTTGTAGTGATAGTTGACCATTCGCTAATTTTTATACCTACATTCGAGTGAGATCTCGATATTTAAGTTTATGAAAATATATTATGGACAAATATTTTTTCGGGCCCCTAAACAGAGTTCGCGTCATGTCTGTCTGTCCATTGGTCACAGCCTTTTATCACGCAGGCTATTAGTGCTTGAAACAGAAATTTTGGTAGGCATATATACACGTTGGTTTTTATAAAGAATATTCAGGACAATGTCGCGACCAATGCGACAATGCGAGAATGAAGATAATCTATATAATCGAGTATTCCATCGACTGGGGCATAATACTCCACAAAGTATAGAATCTATACTTATAATAAAATTGTAACAGGTCCAATTCTGTACATTGAAGATATTTAAAAAAAAAATAGGGGGCACTCTATATTCGATACTGAATCCAAAACTGTAATTATTTTAATTTTTGACTGTCTGTCTGTCTGTTTCTAGGCCGCGCATCACGGCGATACTACTGAACGGATTCAAATGAAACTTGGCACGATATGAGTTGATACTACGAGGTATAACATAGGATACTTTTTATCCCGAAATTCAGCACGGTTCCTCTGGGATAGGGGAAAAAGTCAAAATTTATACCTGGCTGTAACTCCGAAACAGCTATACCAATTTGAACAAGACTTTCACTGGCAGGTAGCTGATGTAATAAGGCATATTCTAGGCTACATTTATTTTGATAAAATAATTAGGGTTCCGCGTAGCAAATAAAAACCCATGAAATTGTAAACAATATCCGAACGGCAAGACCGATATGAAAAGGACTTCCAATGGCAGGTAGCTGATGCTATTAGACGTAAATAAGGCCACATTTGTTTTGGAAAAATAATTAGGGTTCCGCGCAACAAATATATTAACACATGAAATTGTGAATAATAACCGAACAGCGGGACCGATTTGTTCACTGGCAGGTAGCTGATGCTATAAAGCGGTAGCTAAGGCTTAATTTATTTTGGAAAAATAGGGTTCTGCGCAACAAATAAAAAAACCCATGTAATTGCGAACATCCACAAGGGAGGATCGATTTGAACAAAACTTCCACTGGCAGGTAGCTAATGCTAAAAGGCGTAATAAAGACAACTTTTAATTTGGAAAAAATATTATTAGGGTTCCGAGCAACAAATAAATAAACCCATGAAAATGTGAACATTAGCCGAACGGCAGGACCGATTTGTTCACTGACAGGTAGCTGATTCTATTAGGCGGTAACTTTAGCTTAATTTATTTTGAAAAAATTACAGGATTTCGGTGATAATAAAAAACCCATGAAATTGTGAACTATAACCGACAAGCTGGACCGATTTGAAAAGGACTTTCACTAGCAAGTAGCTGATGATACTATAAGGCATAACTTAGGGTTCCGCACAACATATAAAACCCTTGAAATTATGGACAATATCTGAATAGTTGAAATTTTACTGGTAGTGGTAGTGGTGATGCTAGAAGGCGTAAAATATAATACTTTATTTTTGAAATAATTTGGGTTTCGCGCAACAAAAAAACCCCATGTAATAGCGTACAAAATCCGAGCGTTTGGACCGATACGAACGGAACTTTCACAGGCAGATAACTGATGGTATAAGGCGGCCCTTATTAGGTTACTTTTAGTTTGGAAAAATCGTTAGGGTTCCGCGCAAAAAAATGATCATCTAAAAAAATAATCATTCCACGCGTACGAAGTCGCAGACACAGCTAGTTGTTCATAAATGATTTACCTAACGAAGTTAAAAGGAAAACTATCAGAGCTAAACAGGCTTCTCTGTTCGCGATTTATTGTCTACCAACTGAGGACACGTAGTAGGACTTTAAAATGCGTTGTCAACCGCAAAAACAACTTTGTAACTTCACATGTGTCTGAATCTGCTGATCTGATTAGTTGATTTGTCGACTGTTTCGCACCCCTAAAATAAGCGACATCATTAGTTATGCAATTTTTTTATTCTATAGCTTTGCGTGTTCTACGCTTCGAGCAGTCTAATGAATAATGATCGTGCCTAGGAATTTACCTGTAAATATATAAATGTTAATATAGCAGTATATAATATAAGTATCTACGTATTGACATGTTGAAAAAAAAAATGCACGAACATTAGTACTCTATCAAAATGAATATTATAAGTCAATATAATCAGCCTACAGGAAATATAACGGCCCTTTATGAAATAAAGTATTTACTTGCTAAAATTCACATTTCTCACACCACAGGTGAAAACGTGGTAACTGCGAGAAAATACAATATTAAAAAAAGTTTTCCTTAACATCGTAAATTGTGACTGTTTCCCATAATGGGTTAAAATTAGCCAATGAGTATCTGCCAAGTCTAAGTTCTCTCTCTCGGGTCCATTCAGACTATAATTATTTTTTAGCGATGATTGATATTGATGACAATGATTAAAATTGAAAACACGTATTGTAGGTATGTATACACAGACATGTACCTATTAGATTCGCGGATGATCGTCGCAATACAAATGATCTGCGTGCCTTATTACTCAAATTCGCATGGCAGCTGTAAATTTAACTGGATTAGGGTTATCATTACAATATTTGCGTAGCCCGATTATCTTTCTACGAAGAGCCTAGCGTCAAGAGCCCTAGTACGGTACGTTATAGTAGCGAATACTATATTTATTTAATTATTATTAGTTGGAACATTAAATAATAGATACCTACAAACTGCACGGTAACATTATGCTCGATGTTCTTGTATTATGCATCAGCCGATTGCATAAGGACACGACTGTAAGTGCTAGTCCGTAATTACGTTAATGTGTACCCATTTTATAGAAATCTTACCTAAATGCTGCACAGAACTTGCACATACACAATGGGCTACAACGATATAATAATATGTAGGTACTACTGTCTATTACGACCCAAAATAAAATATCTACAGTAACGCTTTAGATGCATTTTAATATTGTACGTAGGTATATTAAAATGCATCTTCTCTTTAGTTTTTCGCTTTCGTTAGCAGTTGATAAATGGTATCTGAAACTTGCTGGCGCTTCTCCGACGCGGTAGTAGACATGTAGAAACTGTGCTGCAATTTACGACAGTTCAACCAAATGCGTTGGCTTTTATTAATTAATAGGGCAATTCCCACTAAAGTTACTATAAAGGAGCCCTTAAACTGAACAGTAAGCTCTGACCAACACTTAGTTATCACAGGTACCTACCTGTGATAACTTATGCTATCTCATATCAAACATTTTATAAATATGTCATGATATTGGTTGAATCTGAACAATGCTACATTGCTTTAGATAATTATGGACTCAGGTACATATTTGTAATAATTAAATTGTCGGAATTTATTCGGGTTTGGACTGTTGGTTCTCAAATTTAGGCAGCACCAAGTGTGGTTGATGGCTATTTATTGTGATGCATTTATATAGGTATTTAAGTTATAGATCTACATACATGGTACCTAGATATTGATATAAAAAAAATGCATAAAATGTATTCCCTTTATTGTGTAGGTAGGTACTCTGATTTTAGCCTCAATTTTTTAACTAGCTTTGCATTCCGGAAGGATATCGAATAATCATTCCGTATAACAAACTAAGTAGTTTTGTAGGCTAGGCATACTGGTACTGGTTAGTTCGTGAAGTAATAACCAGTACCGGTGATGATAGCGAAATTACGGGCCTAAATTCCTACCTACAGAAATTTTGTTTGCTTGCTCATAAATATTCATTTATGCTTCCATACAAAACCATTATTATATCTTGGTATCTAATAAGAAACAATCTTGTACAAACACAAATAAGACAAATACCTGTTTTGGCTAGATATTACTATTCGTGGCTTTATTATGTAACCGTCCCGACTATGAGAAAGCAAAGGAAGTCCTGTTACTCATCATATTTATGTATTTCAGAGCAATCAGATACTTAATCCATGTCCTTAATTAGAATTTTTTACATTATGGTCAATGTCAGCGCTTCATCGGTTTTTAGGCGACTTGTAAGCATTATTATGCTTTTATTAAAACTCAATTAATTGAATACGTATGTGATCATCAATCACGTGTCGGAAGTCAGTCTATAATAATAGATAGTAGGTAATGTACGTAAATACGCCTATATTATAACTGAACTACTTGGCGTTTAAGGTACATCATGTGTACTACTTTGATTGGTACTGAAATATACTACATACCTACACACAATACGCCTTAGGGTTTCAGGAAAGGTATTTTCATGTCAGATTTCTACCTTATGCTTTTAGCGCTAGATGTTGTAGGGTCCACGCGGTTAAAGGGTATAATTTTATATTCTTCCAACGTTTAGATGTGTACCTATTGACACCCGTATTTGGATCGGGTTGATATAAACAATGCATGCATATCTACTTATTTATATAAAGTAATATTATCCTTTTTAGAAGACAGGTAAAGTATTACTAATCAATTTAGTTTATTTCTTTCTTTTCAAAGAAATTAATGGTTACTTCGTATCGCGGATTCTCGAAGAACCACATCCGAAGCGGCAGTTTGTCCACGACAGCTGCGGCGAGCCCCATAGGTCCAATGAAGTCTTTCGCTTTTCTTTGAACAGATTCAGGTCAACATTCAACGGAAAGATACATATTGAGTTCAGTATTTATTTGAAAATAAATCTTTACAGGTGGTAAAAACACTTTGGAACCCGTTAAGTTGTACATTTTAGACTTACCACTGAATTCGCAACCTAAACTACTATTGTATACGCTGTATACACTTGACAGGATAAAAGGATGTAGAAGAAACCAATGTGGACCTGTAAAAACAGAAAATATTAATAATGAGTTAAAATAAAGATCTTTAAAAATATACTTACGCTTCGGTTTAGGAGGTATCAATTTAATTGAACCAGGCTTTTCCACGGGTTCAATAGTTTTGGGCTTCTTTTCAGGCGGCGGTTCATTATGTACTGGTGATGGCCGTTTCGGTATCGGTACCGAAGGTGGTAAAACAGGAGGAACTTTCTTATTTAAAAGTGAAGCACGCGACGGTGGAGGTTTAATTTCTTCCTCAAGACCATGTTTCCTAAACCTAGAGTGAAATGTTTTTACTGTTTTTGGTTTAGGTTCGTCGGGTTTTCTAACTTCTATTGAAATTGAAGGCTTTTCTCTTTTCATGTCACTCAGTTTGGGTATTTTTCCTAATTTATGTATAGAAGGTGGCTCAGGTTTATCATCAGGTTTCTCACTTGATTTACTTTCTTTATTCATATCAATTTTATCTTCTTTTTTATCACGGTGTTTGTCTTTATCAGACTTAGAACTTTTTTCTTTTGATTTGCTAGAAGAACTAGATCTTTTGCTACTATCACTTTTAGATTTAGAATTATGTGACGAATGCCTATCTTTATGTTTAGATCTATCCTTACTACTATGTCTACTAGAACTATTGCTTTGACTGCTGCTTTTATATTTATCATTGGAAGCTGATGATTTGCTCGAATGTTTTGAGGAACCACTATGTCTTGAACTGCTACTCTTTTCATGTGGCCTCTCTTTACTTTTACTCCTATGTTTGTCTTTTAATTTGTCTGTGTCCGAAGATCCTCCATCCTTTGAACCATCATCATCTATTTGTGATATAATTTGTTTCCCATCTTTTAGGCTAATCTTCAAAACAGGTAATGTTTCAGTTTCTTCGTTTTTATCTTCCTTTGTTAAGGTTGAGTCGCATGATATTCTTTGATCTATCATAGTATCACAAACATTTTCCGATTTGAAGCAATCTTCAACAATGGCTTTATTTTCTGATTCAGATTTTTTGTCTTGGATTCTTTCAGACACAAGTTCATTTTTTACAATAATATCCGAACTAAAGTCAGATTGTGCAACAGATACTATTTTTGGAATTTCAGCAGCCAAAATGGGTACTACAAGTTCACCTTTTACTGTTTTCAGCCACTGCTCTACAAGTTTCGATGCTAACGCTCTGATAGCTAAAAATAGAAAATTTTAATGTACTTAAAATTGTTACAAGATTCTTATTTGTATGAATAGTCTATGTGAGTCTTGGTTGCAATATGTATGAGATATACAGTAATAATATATCACCGTTATTAATAAACAAATATAATGGAAGGTTATATATAGTGTTCAGTAGTCAAAACATATCATAAGACTATGGAACTTATTTTGCTTTGATTTTGTTGTCACTGTCAAATGTCATTACTTTCTAAGTGTTAATATTGTATTGTAATTAAATTCGAATAATCCATTTATTTTTCATATAAAAATTGTTGGAGGAACTCTCTCCTTCACGAGTTCATAATGACAAAACAGTGAGGCTTTACAGAATAGCTAACGATCCTTTTATAGCTCTATTAGCTCTCGAACGATGAATAACACTACGGATATTTAACTATTTCGACGTTATAAAGCATTTAGAAATTTTATGAATGTGAAAAATAATTGTGAACTATTTAAAAAGAACATTACGATCTATTACCTTCTATAATATGGAATAGTTTAAGAATATGCATATATAATAATTAGAAATATAACAATATCTAAGGAAATGCACGAGATGTCAAAATTAAAGAGCAGACAATGTTTTCAAAACTTACCATAGTGATGTCCATCTTTCGAAAGCTCTTTTACAAGTTTTGGGCAGTTGTTGGTTTTTAATCTCTCAATGTCTACAGGACATAGCAATAGTAATTCCAGTAACTCTTTTACAAGTGGCCAATTTTTGGCCACAATACTTTCGGTTAGCCACATGTGCACAAGTACCCAACCACCGGAACCCATGAATAATGTCAACAGTTCTGTATCCGTACACTTGAGGATTTGAATGTAAATGCATTTGGAAACCAATTTTTTTGAATATTTGATCATAAGGCTGAAAAAGAAAATGTAAGTTAGACATACTCAAACAGGAATTATAGTAATGTGAAATTATATGTAGTTATTGACAACACGATTTAAAATTATTAAATAAGATAAGACTTACTTAACGAGTCTTTGAACTTCGTCCCTGCTCTTGATGCCACCACTTGGCGACAATAAGACGCTGAGACAAGTCAGCAGTTGAATAGGGTCAATGCGTGGCTGCAACAATAAACAAAAAATCTCAGTTATTTGTTCTTGGAAGATTAACAAACACCTCAATGGAAAATCTAGAAAATTAAATACTATAATCACAATAACATTGTTGAAGATGGAACCATTAGACTGTTTTCGGTAAACGGCGACTACTGCCCGAATGGTTTGGTGGCTAAGCGATTGGCTCACCGCAGTCGCGGTTTGCGTGGATATACGGAGTGCATTGATCGATTTAGGAATACAGTCATATTCAAAACCTCCCCATGTTCAAGTTGTATTGAGCTAAGAGTAGTAAACTAAAACAGATAAGGCGGCGTACGAATTTCCTTTCGTATAATATGTATCAGTGAATTTTAATTCTTCAGCTTCATTATAATGTTGTCAGTTAATAGGAAGAATATTGTCACTTAGTTTACGAAATATAATAATGTTAATTCATTAGTAATAGTTCCCATACAATGAAAAGGCAAAAGTTGATGATGGTGTTTAATAGGCATAAATGGCAATAATGTAGTCTTATTCCGTATTACGGTTGAACGATTCTGGTGTTATTTTAGAAAAAAAAAAACAAGTAAAAGTTGTAGCCTAAACCTCCATTTTTTATGTTTCTGCTACGCCAAAATGACGGAAGAATCTTTGCAACCATCGTGAAACCGACATGATTTCGGATGGACGAATAATAATTAGCAAAGTAATAAATTATAGTCTAACGCGACAGACACACGACAATGCCAATACAAACGAAAAACAGTATCTTATACGTATAAGTATATAAGTAATAGGTACACAAACCACGAGAGAAATCTTGAGCTAGCTGAAGAGATTTTGTGCCCAAGTGTACTGCGTCCTACCTTGCAAAATTGAAAGGTGACACTTGCATGGGTTAACAAAAAATCATGGAATAATAAAATACCAATGATTGTGGCATTCTCAAATGGCGTACAAAGAAATAACCCTTTCGTGATATCGTACAACTTCAATGATTTTCATGCGAGTAAATCCAGCTTTGGTCGCAGACGCTGTTAATTTGATTTCGCAAGTTTTTTCATTCGGAAAAAAAAAAAGTATCGGTAGCTGGTGCGTCATTCGTTTATTTATGCACACTGAAGAGGATCTTAAGGTAGCATATTATTGATTGATTTCAGCGACCGTACATTTAAACGTCATGATTTCCGAAATCTCAAAATGTTCGCTTTAATTTGTAAAGGAAGAAGCATTTTGGCATACTTCATTCTCGTACCAACACTTGGGCAAAAGTATTTATTCGCTTTCTAGTTTACTATATCTTGAGCTTTGTTTGATTTAATTAACATTCATGATATATTGACAATTTGGGCGGGAAAATAGAGTTGTAAGTACTAAACTATCCCCTTACTTTACGCGTCGTCCCGATGACCACTTTAAACCATTTATGTCCTTGACAGGCCAGGCTACTGATCTCGTATGGATTTTGCGCATGCTGTAATGTAGTGTATGTTGAACATATAACTACATTTCAAAGAGCATTCGACATTCATTAAAAAATCAATAAATTAGAACATACATCTAAAGGACAAGGTAGATCTTTTAACAAGCAGGAAATTTTAATACCTACTAAACATATCATATGTTGGTTGAGTGGCCGCCTGCCTTGGGTCTGAGGCCTGGCAGGTCGTCAGAGTTCAAATTCCGACCGATACCAGTGTCTTTTTCTAAACTTAATTTACTTAGTAAGTGTTTAATCTCACTGTGCTCACAGTGAGATTAAACACTTTTAGAGAAACCTTTTAGTGAAGGAGTGCATCGTGCAGAATATTAAAACAGAACACCTGCAGTAATGAAGTCAATGATGTAATAAGGGCACATAAGGATTTTTCATTCAAAAATTCGAGCCACCTGACTGGGGACCTGACAGTACCTCCACCTCATAGTTTACAATATCACATTCTCTGAATAGGAGTTGTTTCTGCAGTGACTAAGCTATATGCTTTCAGTAGGGCTTGTTCGGCCCATACGATGCTATTACAGGAGTTCCTCTCAACGCGCTAGTGATACGTTTGGAATTTCATGCGCCCATAGGCTGCGGTTAGTATTTACCATCAGATGGGTCGTAAGTACTTACCTAGTAAAACACCACGTGACTGTACGTAGCGTAGTAGTAAAATTAAAGACACGTTCTAGACTTGAAATGAATACGAAAATAGTAAAAAATACAGAGACGGGGATATGTTAGTCGTAGTTTTCACGGAAGTTTAGAATACTACATGAGCAAAAACTCGATACGAGGCAATGACGTCATAGAAACCATATGTATCGTAGGGACCTACCTATTGCAATTGAGTAAAATGTCATTCGCCTAGCCTCTGATCATATAAAAAAAAATTAGTCCCGGGTCAAAGTCCAAACTATGCATAGACGGGTGGATGTCTGAAGGAATGGAAATATTTTTGCTAAGCAGTTACGAAATATGTTTATTTCATAACCGCCATGTTTGGCGGACAACCTTGTTTTCTAAATATAGCTAGCGGGCGATGACAAAATGGCGGACGTTCGACATTCTTGACAATTTCGCTGCTTGCAACAAAAAAGACCCTTTATATTCCCATTATTGCTATAATAAATCAGTGCAAAAATTATACTGCGAACTTTTAATCAAAGACTGCGAACTAGTTCCTAGGGAGTTTAGTTAGTTTTTCTTGTAGGTATGTATACCGGGGTTGCGTTGTGGGAAAGTTATGATTTTGACTTATGATTATCCGTAATTTAATAGATAATTTGAACTTACCATTTTTAATAGCTAAAAGTAGATTTCGTACTTCAAAATATAACACGGCACCTTGTCAGCACAATGCGCCACGGCCCACGCCACGCCCTACATTCTTGCGACAAGATGGCGTTTCATTGCGACGTAGGTATTATTATGTCCATGCACGAGGAAAAATCACTATTTCTAATGTAGTTCGTTAAATTTTCCGAAGCACTACGTACATAAAACGTTAATTCTCATTGTGTAAGTCTGAGATCACTGTTCTTGTCCTAATATTATGACTCAGATTACATACATTTAGTCTTAGTCATTTTTATTTTTCTTACAACTAAAATTTATTAGAATGTTGTACTATACAGTGATATTTCAATAGTTTTCAACTAAGTAATCTAAACACTTAATTTCAATGAGTTGGCAAAGTCCTGGGCCAAGGCCTGCGACGATCGATCCGAGCACACGGCTAGTAAACGGAGAGATTGGCTGAAGAATGAAATATTTCGAACGGAAGAAGAATCTGTTAAACACTGAATGAAGTGAATGAAAAATTATTGAATCATTCAGTAAACAGTGCTGCCAGATTCAGCTAAGTAAATTACGGTAGTTATGTAAGAAAAATATATCGATTAAATGTATTCGATAATTTAAGAGTAATATTGTGGGTATCACTAATTAATTGAAAATATTAAAGAAGTGTATGTAGGTTACGTTTAGATTTAGCCATTAATGTGTGATGACTGGTTGTCGATTTTGGAAAAACAATCGACGTAAAATTCCAATTAATGTTGATACCTGAAAGTTGAAAATGTTTACAATGTACCAACCAATCTTGTTCATAATTTGTAAGTGTAACTTTAGTAAATAAACGTATATTATTATTATTATTTTTTAGTTTATTTCTGAACCTTTAACGAAATGTAAATCCGTAATTGGCTTAAGGCAAGTACAATAAGATATATTAATATGTTTTCGAAACTGAGGATTTTGTGTAAATAATAAAATAAAATAAAATTATTCCATTATTTATTTCAAATCTTAGTCTAGGTGTTTTTTTTACAGTATTCTTAAAAAATATTCGGATATTATAAAAAAAAACCACTAAGTCTTTAGTAAATAAATGATTATTATTATTGTTACATCCAAGTCACGAGGCAAACGTACCTTTGACATTTTTCCAAATTTTATTTCTACTCTTTACCGATAAGTATAGGTCGCGGCACGAAACTCTAGCGCTGACCGTTATTGCGCAGAAGTAAAAAATAAGGTGTCTTGGCGGGGTACAGGGGTGAAGGGCGAGCGTGCGTTGCGCCGATTGGCTCTCCAGTCGTACTCCGTCCCCCGTGCCGATACGACGCTCCGCGCACTTCCAGTGTACAGTCGCGTTCTGAATTGTTTTGTTGTCATCGTTAATTTTTGTTGTTGTTTTTTGTTAAGTTTGTTTTGTTGATTTGTTTGTTGTGTTTGTTAGTTTATTCACTGTTTGATTAAGTTTGAACAGTTTTTAAACAGTGAAAATGCCGAGGCCGAGAAGGAATACTGTTTTGAAAAGACAGGCACGGAAAATGGTGTTTGACGTGCATTGTTTTCTGAAAAGGGAATCGAATGATTTCATTAATTCCCTGAAACAAATTCAAAGTGAAATTGGCGAAGCTGCGAGTATTTTACTCGATTCTGACCGCAGCACTGTAGATATAAGTGAAATAAAACAAACTGCAGAAGTTATTCAGGCGGGAAATATAAAATTAAATAGTATAATTAGTGACTTACAGAAAATTCAGAAAAGGACAGCTGAATCTACAAAGACGTCCATAGCAACGGTAAGGAAAATCTCCACTGAAGCCAATAATTCCGACTTATTATCAGTATTTAGAACACCAGGCAAAAAACGCTCCAGATCAAAACCGGTCACAGATATTGATAACTTTGATCAAGGATTAATAAAGAGGTGCATACATAACTTTCATAGGACAAATAATGAACTTCCCACCGTCGGAAAGTTGAGAAAGAAGCTAGAGGAAGATATAAATTTCAAAGGCTCAGAACGAAGTCTTCGACGAATAATTAAGAGTTTAGGGTTTCGGTGGAAAAATACTGAAAACAATCGAAAAGTACTGATTGAAAGTTCAAATATACGTTTACTACGTATCGAATACTTACGCAAAATAAAACAATATCGCCAAGAGGGAAGGCCCATCGTATATACAGATGAATCTTACGTAGATTCATCGCACTCTGCTCCAAAAGCCTGGACCGATGGTACTACAAAAGGTCTCAAAAAACCTATCTCCAAAGGACAGCGGGTGGTCATTGTCCACGCAGGATCAGAGGCTGGGTTCATACCGAACGCACTGTTAACTTTTAAAGCTGGTGCGAAATCAGGCGACTACCACGACAATATGAACTACGACAACTACGAAAAATGGCTGAGGACACAGTTATTGCCGAACTTACCGCCTAATTCTGTCGTGGTAGTCGACAACGCATCATACCATAATAAACAATGGGACCTTGCACCCACTTCTAATTCCAAAAAAGCTGACATGCAGGGTTGGCTTACTGAAAAGGGCATACAATATGAGGAAACTCTACTAAAACCTCAACTATACAATTTAATACGGGCTAACAAAGATAGATTTAAAACATTTTCAATTGACAGGATACTAGCAGAGCAAGGACATCAAGTGCTAAGACTGCCACCATACCACCCAGATCTAAATCCAATCGAAATGGCATGGTCTGACATAAAGCAATATGTAGGCAGTAAAAATGTGAAGTGGAGTGTTGCTAAATGTATAGAACTAATTCAAGAAAAAGTTTTGCTGATGGGTGCTTGGGATTGGGGAAAGTTATGCCAAAAGGTAAAGGACATAGAAGAGCAATATGTCAAGAGTGACCATGTCGTGGATTTGGTTACAGAAGAATTCATCATTCGCGTTGATGGTGACAGTTCAGAGGATAGCCTTGGTGAGTCTGATGACGATGACGCTGTTAGTGCCGACGACCGAAGCAGCCCTGAGCCGGGGCCCTCAGTAAGCAAAAGGCCCTGTTGGGATACTATTGAAGGTGTAAGACCATTGTCTGATTCGGACTAGATATCGGAAAGGAGAATGCGGTGTCTGATGTCCACACCCTGCCGAACTCGCAGGTTTCTTCTATCCTGAGAAGAAACTTCAGTAGGTTCTTATGTAATTCGGACTTAATATAATTTTTTTTATTATTTGGTATTTAATATAAAAATTTACAAATCCGATAGTGTATTTATTTTTCTACTCCCCATAAACTTGTTAAAAATTATATTGTAGGTAACATGAAGTAATATTTGCGTGCGTGACAGTACCCATACGCAGTTAAGTTCCACATTTTGTTCACCGCTAGACTTACTATTTGACTTTACATTAAAACATTATTTTGCTGTTTTTAACTAAGCAATTAAATTACTAATTTGTATTGCGTGCGCGATGGTACCCATGCGCAGCTATCCCCTCCACGTTTCGCTCAGCGCTAGAGTTTCGTGCCGCGACCTATACCACAAAATCATAATTTTTTCTCCTCGTCGCCACTGCTAAATAAAACACGTCTGTGTTACCCAGTCAGTCATTTTGAAGCTGCCGCTTTATTGACACCGTAACGATAGATACGTAACAGTAATAATAATAAATAATAAGGTATGTGTTTATGCCAGTTCCAATGCACCATTGGAGTTTACTCTTTAAGTACGATTGAAAGGCGCAAGTTACGTTGTGCACAAAAAATAATGTAAAGTATTCAATAATGGAGAGGCAAAGAGTACTTTGAATCATTTCATTTGTCATTTACGGAATAATCTTCAAAGTACCTCCTTTCTAACAAAAATGATCAATGAATTCGGACTACGTGCTTATGAGTTACAACCTCAGAGTAGATAATATACTTGTTACAACGGAGTTCATATTTTGAATTTCATCCTCTCTCCCAAGGGAACCGTGCTGAATTTAAGGATAAAAGTATCCTATGCCCTACTTCTTAGTATGAACTGATATCATACCAAGGTTCATTATAATCAATTTTTAGGATTATTGTAAATTTCCTGTAAAGGCAAAATAATACAGTAATTTTACAGTAACGACAGTATATCTGGCAACTCACACGGAAATGAGCTAAGATCGAATGATTTGATATTGACGTACTTAAAAAAAATGGTTTCGTAATTCCCAACCTTATGCCAACTCTTCTTCTTCTTGTTTTTTATTATAGCAATCATTCCTCTTCAAAAACTGTTTATGCCCGTTTATCAATTTTCACTTTAAGTTGCAATGAAATGCCTGCTTCCATGCATTCTAATGACTGGAGTTTCTGGGACACGACAGTAGGGCAGCACTGTAGCAGATCTTAATATGCTGTTAAAAGAGATAGCTAATTAGCAATATGATTAATCACTATACCATATTGCAGCATTATTTCCAAAGGTTCTATTAATTAGAAATGAAACTTCCTGCGATACTTGAAACTTCATAATGACACCGAAAATACACAATAAAGAAAGATCACTAACACAATTTATGAGATACCGCAATCAATCTCAACGCGCGCTGCCTTAAAACCACCAAATTGTTTGTTTTAGAACATCTCTAGGGTGTTTACAAGGTGTTCATACCCTTTTCATTTTACTTATCCCTTTTTAATTACCTATATTAGTACGTAGTATATTATCTACTCTGAGCCTATAATATTGTATCGTTGTATAACGTACAATTTTAAATAATAAAAGATATGAATAATATTGCTTTAAATTGTTCCATGGAACTCCATGGCATGAAGCTATACAATGAGCATTGTAATGAAAAATAAAATTCCTTACACTTGAAACTTGTAGAAATTAATTCTGAAAGAGGATTTAAATTTTCAGTCTCTACAGATAAATAAAACTGAAATCTTTAATTATAGATTTTAATATAAATACCTGCCGATCTTTCAAATGACAAGAGTGACACGTCACGTGACGTGACGTATCCTTGTCGACCGTGCGTAGGTGGTGAAATAGTGTTGTTGCAATAGCGATAGTTTCGCTATCGATAGTTGACCTTGAAAAATAGTCTATAGCGCGAATAGTCCTATTGAAAATATAGAAATCCTACAATAATAACGATACCATCTATAGTTTCGATATTGAAAATAAGGCGATGCTATTGAACTTTGTAGATACTAACGAAATACGATACTATCTACGATATATCGTCGGGGTTCAATAGTATCGATAGTTTTGCTTTAGTAACTAGTTTTCGATAGTATCGATCGTTAGCAATAGCAATATCGTATCGTCGTAACGACAGTATCGTCAAAAGTCGACAGTTTCAATAGGACTATCGATAGAGTAACTGATTTTTGAGACCACGATAGTATCACGATACTGTCGATAGACTACCGCTATCGCAACAACACTATAGTGAAGTGACTGGAACTGTCCAATAGAATGTAATCGCTGCTGTCGCGTAGTGTTAGATAAGTGTAAATGTAGTAAAACCGTAGGGAGTACATAAAACGTTTCTGCTTATCTACTCGTTGCTGTCTCAGTCCAACCAATCGAACTAAAGCAATTTTATTTGAAGACAAAACGTGAATCTTTTTCCTAGATATTATTGAAGTAGGTAAAGGTATACAACTAGATACCTAAAAGAACAAACCGGGTGGGTTATTGGGTCATTACTATTTAATTGCTTTAGGGAAGAATAGTTTAACGAAACGAATCGACAACTATGTGGAGCGATTCCTTGTTAATAGTTTTCATTTCAGTTTGTACAGCATTTTTGGGTGAAGGTAAGGTTTCCTATAGATTATATATATATTAAAGGAAGTGAATCTTTCTACGAAAATCTTTTTGTAGATAGATTCACTTCTGTATATAATCTTAATATATACTCTTTACAAGTATAAATTCCACAGGATTGACATGGATTCTAGTTTATAGGACAGAAACATACCAAAAGCTGAAAGTAGAAGTAGAAAGACAAAGTAAAAAATGTAAGTAATTGTACCTACTACCATGTACATCCACAAAATTACGAATCTATACTTATAATAAAACCATCAGGTCGAATTCTGTAAATTGAAGACATTAAATCAAAAAATTGTTTGTAATGCAGTCTATCTTCAATACTGAACCCATCTGATTTTTTTTCATTGTTGTCTGTCTGTCTATTCCTTGGCCGCGCATCACGCTGTAACCACTGAACGGATTTAAATCAAACTTGGCATGTTATGAGTTCATACTATGAGGTATAACATAGGATACTTTTTATCCTGAAATTTAGGACAGTTCACCTGAAATAGGGGATAAAAGTCAAAATGTATTCTTGGCTGTAACTCCAAAACAGCTGGACTGATTTGAACTTGACTCACTGGCAGATAGCTGATGTTAGTAGGCACAACTTTTATTTTGGAAAAATAATTATGGTTATGTGCAGAAAATAAAAACCCAATAAATTGAGAGTGGCAAGACCAATAAGATCAGGACTTTTACTAGCAGATAGCTGATGCTATAAGGCGTAACCTAAGTTACTCCTTATAGCTTACATTTATTTTGGAAAAATAATTAGTTTTCTGAACTGAACTGACTCTAAACAAAAAACCCATGGAATTGTGAACAAAAACCAAAGGGTTGGACCAATTTAAACTAAACTTTCATTGGTAGATAACAGATGCTATAAGTCGACACTGAGTTACCTTTAATTTCGAAAAATGATTAGGGTTTCGCACAAAAAAAATTAACGCATGAAAAAAAACCAGCCCAACGAATTTGCGGGCACAGCTTGTGAATAAACAAAAGCATTAGAATTTAATTGTTAACTAACCTGTGCCCGCGACTTAGTATGCGTGGGTTTTTTCTTAATCTTAAGTGACTGTTTTTTTTTGTACTGTATTAAGCAGACTTTTAAAACATCAAATTTTTAATGAAACCTGTTAAAACCACAAACAGACACAAACTTACAGATAAAGTTTAAAAAAAACAGTTTTTGTGATTTTTTTTATGTATAGACTCAAAGCCTATATAATAAAGTATGCCCGCCAGGCTTTAGATGAGCTGTATGCTCTAAGGTTCTCATACATTCCACATTCAAGTTATTTGGTCTTCATACTAAGAGTTGTGATGTTGCTGCTGCCATGCTGGGTTCAGAAAAGAAATATAGAGCACCTTCCAAAATTCAAACTACCTTCAATGAACTATCTTCAATGTACAGAATTAGACCTGTTACAGTTTTATTATAATTAAGGATAAAATATTTTTTTTAATCAAAAAGAAATCTAATTTTTACTTCAATATTTCAGTGGAGAAACGTAAAGAAGCCCATGGTGATTCCTTGGATAAACAACATAAAAAGAAAATTGAACGAGAAGAGGAACGTCTTAAAAACAATAACCGTGATCTCTCATTGGTTAAAATGAAGTCAATGTTTGCTATTGGTTTTGCATTTACTGCTTTGATGAGCATGTTTAATAGCATGTAAGTGATATTCAATTAGAATCTCAAAAATAGAGATAGGTGTGACTTAAGTGGAAAAGCTTAAACCTAGTTCATTAATCCTTCCAACATGAGTTTGGATGTGCATATTGCCAGTCTGGGATATGATACCACTACTGATTATTTATTATCATGTTGTAAGGAACTTGTTTAGGTTATTCAAACCAAAACTCTTTTATAATATGTTAAGAGATGAATACACCTCTAAAAATGGTCAATTTAAAAATAAACCTTGTGTGACCCCAGTATATATTATTTGCAGCTTTGATGGGAGGGTTGTTGCCAAACTCCCATTCTACCCTATCTCTTGGATCCAAGGATTAAGTCACAGAAACTTGTCTGGTGACGATTATACGGATTGCTCTTTCATTTTCTTGTATATTTTGTGCACAATGAGCATTAGGTAAGCATAATTGTGATTAACATTAATATCAAGTTCACCATAGGTGGCTAAGAACAAACGGTGTGGGGAGGGGGAAATGAGCCACCTGCCCCGGGCGCCAGTTTCAGGCAGCTAGTTTAATATATAGCCTATGTTACTCAGTGATAATTTAGCTTTCTATTTGTGGAAGAATTTTTGAAATCGGTCCAGTAGTTTCGGAGCCTAGACTTTATCAAATAATTAGTCTACCCGTGCGAAGCCGGGGCGAGCAGCTAGTATAATATATAGCCTATGTTACTCAGTCACATTGCAGCTTTCTAACGGTGAAAGGATTTTTGAAATCGGTCCAGTAAGTTTGGAGCCTTTTCAATACAAACACACAAAAATACAAATCTTTCCTCTTTATCATATTAGTGTAGATAAGTATAAGTATAGATGGACCAAGATGCTATGTACTAAACATCATACTTTTTAAAACCTATCTGACTTAATATACATGCATCAAAAGGAGCATATCAATAGCTGGGTCTTCTGGCTCTGGGGAAATTCCTAAATACTAACTACCAAATTTTTTTCAGGCAAAACATACAAAAGCTTCTTGGATTTGCTCCTTCCCGTTTGCATAGTTTGTTGCTTCCCCAACTTAATTAATTGTTATCACATTTTAAACATTGTGTTATTTTAAAAGGACTTGAAACAATAATTGAATAAATGTGTCACTAATTTATTGCATTCTGTTTTTTATTTCTACATTAGTAAATATTAAATTCAATAAGGGGATTGTCTGTTAGTATTCTATCAAAACTAAATCTGGTTAGATCAATACTTGTGTAATGACTGTCAATTATTAGTTCAGTAATAGCTCTTCCCAATGCTGGTGCATGCTGAATTCCTGAAAATTGAAAGAGAATTATGCTTTTTTCAATAACACACTTATTTTATAGTTCCTAGAAAAAGAATATGTAGGCAGCTATTACCTAGTTTGCCAAAACCAGCTGCAATATATAAATTGTTGTGATAGGGGTGGGGACCCAAAATTCCTGTGTCATCATAAGTATTATAATCACATATCTCTGCTCCGAAGGTGTCTCCCTACAAAACAAATTATTATTTACAATCTAATTTATCAAGCAAAGTAACAACTTTAATATTCTTTGTAATTTTTGTATATTCTCTTACAACTATAAAGATTTTGAAGCAATTTCGATTGTTGAAGATGACATATAAATCATGCCATGGGGATAAAACTCGATACATCCCTACTCTTGTTTTTATTCAATCCTATGTAGGGCATCCAATCAAAGGAACAATTTTGGGGGTTAAACAAAATGTAGGGGGTAGGCAATGCAAGTGGACAAAAAAATATAGATTGTTATACAAGGGGCTAAAATGTACTCCCAGAGTTTTATCGCCTTTACAAGGTATTTTTCACTACGATTGCGAAAAAAATACACGGATTTACTTTATTAAAAATTTAATGTACAATTTGTGCTAGTCTCGATGTTTAAGGTGATGGCTTGGGAAAAATATATATATTGCTATCAAATTATCGATATAAAATATCGACACGAAAACCATCGATATATTTCTTATATGCCCATACCAACGAGCAACTTAATTTCAGTCCTCTGTAGAGATGGCAACAGCGCGAAAAAAGTCGACTATTGATTTTAGAATCGACTTGAAATTTTATGATTCTCAAAGTCGATTAATCATTGCTAAAAGTAGACTTTTCTACTCTCAAGTAGACTTTTAAAAAACACAATTATTATATAACTCATGGAGCCATAAGCGTACACACTGGTTATAAATATGTGAAAATGATATTTAAGTCAGTCAGTTATATTTAAGTCAGTTATACTTATTTAAAATGGTTACCAAGGATACCAGCGATGATATTTATTATGTAGTCCAACCAGTAGTATCCAACCAGCAACCAGAGGTCAGTTTAACAAAGCCGTAAAAAAAAATATGGAACAGTTGATTCATGAAAACGGTACAAACTCTTCTACCATCATAATGGCTGCGTTCCACTAAGCGTTCACAACGACCAAAGTCATATCTAAATACACAGAGACCGGTCGTTGTGAGCGCTTAGTGGAACGTACCCAATATGTTGTGTTGTTTAAAAAAAGTTGAAGTCATCGAGTGAGAATCGATTTTAATCGACTCGAGACAGGTTCAATTCGATTCTAAAAATACGATTATTTTTATGAAAAGATCGATTCTTGACTAAAGTCAGAGTCGACTTTCTATCCCTAGTCCTCTGGGAAGATGGATGTTGATTAGTCTGTGGGGTTAACGTACAAAATAAATAAGCGATTAAGTATGCAACTGACGGACTTGTATCCATGTCATGAACAAATAAATAATAATATTATGGCAAATTTAGTAAGGTAGCAGACAAGTTACTTTTTAGTCTTACAGCATATGCTATTTTAGGCTCGCTCTGGTGCGTACGGTGGGTAGTATTGTATTGAAGCATTACAATGACACACTTTTTGAGCAAGAGGAGTGAAAGAAATATTTTACATACCTCTACATTTTTACAACTTGGGATTCGATTCAACAAGGAAGGTCTTATGATATTTCTGTAGTATTCTCTTTCTGTTAAATGCTTAGCTTCATCTGTTAATAGTGGTACATGTCCAAACAACAGATTATTTTCTAAGCCATTCCTTCTAATCCACAGACCACTTGTGTCCATGATCATAGGAGTGTTTAAGCCTGTCTCTGTGGCTTTTTCTGCAATGGAATACACCTGTAGCTCTCTGAAAATTTACAAGAGGATTTATATTGTGAAAGATGCCTAATGAATAAGATTGGAATAAAAAATTTAATTACCTTGAAGCTATGGGTAGTGGTATTCTCAATAAACCATCACTAGTGCCAACTTTTGCAAATTTTGCGATTTCTGCAGAATTTTCACCAGCAGCTAGTATACAAGCTGCAAATTTGATAGAATACTCCTTGCCATCTGGAGTCTTATAGATAACTTTGGATAATCGCTGATATGAGCCTGGGGTTATACCCTCCATCAATACATCTCGTTGTCGCTCCATTTCAAAACCTGTTACTTCAGCATTTACAAAAGTGGTGCCAAGATCTTTCGATTTTTTTACAAGACCTTTCAACAAAGCCCATGAGTTGAATGTCCCTTCAGATTCATAGGCCATGCTACCTAAAACATATTATGGAATGTAATAATCAAAAGTTCATACCTGCCCTGTTAACAATTAAACATTAAAAAGTATTTCAAAGATCATATCAATAAATAGAGTTGACATAGACCATTTTAAAAACGATTGAGGTGTATGGCAATTCCCTAAAAGAAATTTTGTCTCTTGTAAGTATATAGTAAGTAGTAGACTTGCAGAGGTATAGAATAACAGAGCTATCAGTGCCTAGACTGTATATGTATTCAAGATTTTCATATACAAAAACGACATGGTTCATTTTTAGGCCAATGTATACATTATAAAAATCTTACTCTAGTATTGCTATTCTGCCCATAAACAAATTTAAAGATTCTGTGAAATCAGTGTTTCTAACAGGTTATTATACTATTAATGAGTTCCCCTGTGGCAAAGATGTATGGATTAACGTCACAACGAATAAATAACTGAAGATAATCTATTTGACTTGAGTTGCTTCTTGGATTTATTTAACAAAATTTAGCTATTCTTTTTTTTACTTTTTGGGCTTGAGCATGTCATGCTCACTAAACTGCCTTTGCTTGTGACTGCATCTGGCAGACAGGTTGCTCACTTCCCTCCATAATGGTTGAAGAGGGTGATGGCTGCATTCACATCATACTAGTGAACAGGTGCTGCTTGTGGCGGCTGGCCACGAATCCTTTTTAATTCTTTGCAATTCAAGCATAATAACCTTATTTATGTGATAACTTTTTGTGATATATTGTCACATGAGTTATTTAAATGCAAATTATTATGTTTTATTTGAAAAGAGTTATTGCTGAGTTTCTTACTGGATTCATCTCAGCCAAAAACAACCTTCCAAATCCAGTAGTAGATTCTGACGATTTTAAAGTACTTTCTTGTAAAGTCTAGTCAAATAAAGATGATTTTGAATTTGAGATTGAAAAATTTATATGGCCAGAATGCACCAATACATACAAAACTTTCAATCTTACCTAGTTTCACATCTTGAGTGTTTATCCAGGGATAAAGTCTGTTTATTTCATCTACTGTCAACAATTGATTTCGCACCCCAAATTCTTTGAGCAGTGTGACATTTTCTTCTAGCTTATCTGCATATTTCTCACTTGCCAGTACTAAAGATCCTGTTGGACAGTACTGGAGATCAACTTCATTATGCAAATTTTCTTTTATATTTCTTAGAAATTCAGCACTGTATTGTGACAGAAAAATATTTTCTGGTAAAGAATAATGTTGAGTCAGTACATTTTGGGCTGAGTGCATTTGTGCATTGTTATACTGAAATAAATCAAATGTTTATTAGCAATAACATATATAAATTAACATATTATATTATCAAGTTTTACATAAAAAATAATGTCTAGATTTATTGTGTACAGGGTAATTCCTACAAATACAGAAATAACATAATTAAAAATGATTTTACTAATGGAATACTGTCACATAGGCTACATGTACCTATTAGAAATCGGGCGTAGATATTATCCTATATCTACGAGCGATGTCTAAGATGAAATCCCGAGCGGAAAGCTAGTGGTATCTATTTATGCATCAATACTTTTAAATACTTACAGAAAAGTCTTTTTCTAGAACCACAACAGACAGACCTTCACCCGTTCTAGTTTTTAACCAATATGCGACAGAAGATCCGATAAATCCACCGCCTATTATAACAATATCTGCATGTTCAGGAAACCACTCCTCACTTTTCTTCTTACTAAAAAAACTTGGAATATCGCGGGTAACTATGTCCCATGTTTTTGAACCAGGACTTCTTGTACGAGAATAGTTACGACAGCTTGAATTATTTATTTGACAAAGGGATCTACACAGTACTCTTGGAAATATCATATTAAAAATTGTACAGTTATTACCATACTTCCTAGAAAACGAAATTGACAAATTTATAATATGACGATTTTTCCTCGGATTTATTTTAATAAATTATTACCAAACCTACACCCGGTTGTATTCTCTTGGCCTACACAGAGTACATAATCACTACGTTTGGCCTACACAGCGTAGCGGTTGTATTCTCTTCTTCTTCTTCTTCTTCCTAAGTATGGCAATCAATCTCTTCAGGGACTATTTTTGCCAGTGTCGTGTTAGAGAATTTTCATGTTGCAAAATTTCTCGTGTTTGCCGCATTAAAATGCCTAGTGTCATGCATTCTAACGCCCAATGGAGTTTCTGGAGACAACCCACGGCAGTAGCAGATCGTAACTCGCCTTTAGATTAGAGGTAACCTATTGACCAAAATGATAAATCACTTAACCCAAAAGTCGTATTATGGCATTATTTCCAATGCTCCTATAAATCAGTCACTAAATGAAACTTTACTGCACATATCGACACCAAAAATACACATTAAAGATCACTATAACACAATTTACGACACACTGGAAAAAATCTCAACCGCTCCGCCTGATTCCCGCCAAAAACTCGGGCAACGATCAAGAGAATAGAACCGCTACGGAGTTTTTGGCGGGAATCAGGCGGAGCGGTTGAGATTTTTTCCAGTGTGTCGTAAATTGTGTTATAGTGATCTTTAATGTGTATTTTTGGTGTCGATATGTGCAGTAAAGTTTCATTTAGTGACTGATTTATAGGAGCATTGGAAATAATGCCATAATACGACTTTTGGGTTAAGTGATTTATGATTTTGGTCAATAGGTTACCTCTAATCTAAAGGCGTGTTACGATCTGCTACTGCCGTGGGTTGTCTCCAGAAACTCCATTGGGCGTCAGAATGCATGACACTAGGCATTTTAATGCGGCAAACACGAGAAATTTTGCAACATGAAAATTCTCTAACACTCGACACTGGCAAAAATAGTCCCTGAAGGGATTGATTGCCATACTTAGGAAGAAGAAGAAGAAGAAGAACCGCTACGCTACCACAGAGTACATAATCACTACGTTTTAATAACCACTACGTCTAATCAGCGTAGCGGTTGTATTCTCTTGGCAGATGTCCATAGAGTACATAATCTCTTAACAGAATCGACACCAGCAAAAATTGTCCATGAAGAGGATTGATTGCCAATGCATAGTTAGGAAGAAGAAGAAGGAAGACGAGTTTTTAGCGGGAATCAGGCGGAGCGGTTGAGTTTTTTTTCCAGTGTGTCGTAAATTGTGTTATAGTGATCTTTAATGTGTATTTTTGGTGTCGATATGTGCAGTAAAGTTTCATTTAGTGACTGATTTATAGGAGCATTGGAAATAATGCCATAATACGACTTATGGGTTAAGTGATTTATCATTTTGGTCAATAGGTTACCTCTAATCTAAAGGCGTGTTACGATCTGCTACTGCCGTGGGTTGTCTCCAGAAACTCCATTAGGCGTTAGAATGCATGACACTAGGCATTTTAATGCGGCAAACACGAGAAATTTTGCAACATGAAAATTCTCTAACACTCTACACTGGCAAAAATAGTCCCTGAAGGGATTGATTGCCATACTTAGGAAGAAGAAGAAGAAGAAGAAGGAAGACAGCATGTACTTGTTTGTACTGGTTTGTACTACATATTGTATTGTAAAACGTGAAGTTTTGTAAATTTCATTTGTGTTTGAATGGAGATGAAATAAAATGTAACAAATTTATATAGCGTGTGCTATACAACCCCGTTATATTTTGAAATCTATGAAATGCTATATTCCTTGCCGTTTTAATAATCTCGGGATATCAATATTAATTCCCTGGTTATAATTTTAGCCTTATTGTTTAAAATGGATTCAAAGTATTCTGCAATAGGTAGTAATCAAAACGGACACAAGAGTGTGAATATAAAGAGAAAGACCACGATTGATGATCTTAATGTGAAAAGAATAAAGCTCAGTAATCAGAGTACTAGCAATAATGTAATAAAGGAAACCAATGGTCACGAGGCCAAACTAAACGCCAATAACATTAATACGGACACAGCTGAAGGCATTCAAGAGGCGAGAAAACACCTGCCTGTTTATTTGGTTAGGGGCAGGTATGATCTTTAAGCTCATAGAAGTAAAACATTGAGATATTTCTAAGTTGGTTTGAACTTACAATAGACCTAGATATCTGAGTTGACAGATAGGTATAACAAACTTATCAGTTAATATGGACAGATGTTAATTATTCACAGTCGACCTAAACCTACACTCAACTGAAATATCTGTAGCTGTATCACAAATGCTCAATATCATATATCTTTTAAGTTTTGTATGATAATAATATTCAGTTTATTTTATGAAAATTTATTTGCTTAATATTAGATTACTAGAAGAAATTAAAAAGAATGACACAATGATACTGATTGGTGAGACCGGCAGTGGCAAAACTACACAAATTCCACAGTTAATACATGAACAACGGCTGGAGGGTGTGGGTTCTATAGCAGTGACACAGCCACGCAGGGTTGCTGCCATCACCATTGCACTTAGAGTTGCTGCAGAGATGAACACAGACATAGGTTCCATTGTTGGGTCAGTATTCAGTATGGATAGAGAATCTAGTTGTTAAATGAATTTTATTTGAACCAATAGAAAAGTATACTTTGTGGAAAGCCCTGCACATTATAAAGATTAATAAAATTATGTTGCTCACGTTGTTTGACCCCAATGAAAATGAAGAGCCCAACCTTTACATATTAGGGGTTGAATTTCAAAACCTTTCTTAACCAATGCCTCAGTTAGTGGTACTTTTATGTCATTGATTTAAGCAATCTGTCTCTCTCTAGTTGTTCCCTCATGAGTGAGGATCGTGGTCATGAACAAGTGGTCCACACTTGGAGTGAGATATTTGTTTCCATCGGCTTCTGTCCATCGCTGCCTCAATTTCTCCAGGCTCTTATTACCCCTTCACATTATGTGGCAAAATACGAAAGAATTCATTGGTGGCATATTGTGGACAGATAGGTTTTTATCTTGAGCTGTGAGAGGATCGGCACATTTGTTTGCTTGGCCGCCCAAGGTATCCTCAACATACGCCTCCAGCACCACATCTCCAAGGCATCAATCCTCTGCCTCTCTCGAGCCAATATTGTCCACGACTACATGCCATACAGAAAAATGAGGAATATCACAGCAAATACTAACCAGATCTTGGTGTTAATAGTGATTCCCCTCTTTTCCCATATTTTGTTCAGGTGGGTCATAGCATCCTTGGTCATACCAAAACGTCTTTTACACTTTTAAGCAATAAAGGCTTGTATTTTCATGTCAATTAATCTCATAACAGAAGACCCAACATGTTTCTGTTTTTCATCTTTAGACAAACATTACGAACTACATATAAGATGGATTTATAGATTGATATTGATATCAAAGGTGGGGTTCCAATCAACTCATGGGTTCATTAGTCTTATCATATTTCAATACTAAACAAACAGACACTTACACTACATTATGTGACTCATAAAATGAATGGGTTTTACTATATATTCCAGATACTCAGTGCGATTTGAAGATGTTACCAGTCCTAGGACTAAAGTGAAATACTTGACTGATGGAATGTTGTTAAGAGAAGCAATAATTGATCCACTTCTAAGGAAATATGCAATAGTTATTTTGGATGAAGCTCATGAGCGTACTGTCAGTACTGACATCTTGTTTGGCATTGTCAAATTAGCTCAGAAGGAAAGGAGAGAAAACAAAATGAATTCACTTAAGGTAAAATTATAAAAAAGTAGGTGTGGCACTCGGAGACTGCCGCGGTAAAGCTATTGCATAGCATTTTTTATCAACTTATGCAATTATGATTATTTATTTATTTTATTTATGCAGTATTTTTTTATATACCTATATACTTTCTCACAAACAGCTGATTACGGTAGTTTTCCAATACAACCAATGCCACCTAAAGGCGGGTTGCTGAACTAAAGAGACAAGCGTGATATTTCAAAAAGTCATTAAAAATTCTGGTATTTATCGATAGATGGAACTAAAAAGTATCACCGCTGTGCCGGTCGAGTGGGGGGTGTTAGGTTTTTATCGTTACGGAATTTCTGGATTCGGTCCCCACGCTCAAGGCCCGCGATAAATGCTATGCAATAGCTTAAAAATTTAGAATTTTTTAGGGTAACAAGTTTTTCTTATATTTCGTTTCGCCATGCCTGTATATCTGCCTATCTGTTGGTCTGGTTGTCTGCCTTGATCTGAATCTGGGAGAATTATTGCCTATAACATGTTTGTTAATGTATTAATGAAATGTAGCTAAATGGTAGGCATATTTCATAATATGCCTACCATTTAGCACCATACCATTTATACATTCATATGTATATATGGATAATGCCCTCAAGGTTATGAAATCAAATCTTTTGAAATTCATGTGTCCATGTTGTAAACTTTCAACTTTATGGACTCTGTGGCATTCCTTGACAGTTTAGACAGACAGACACTTGAAAGTATTTGTGTCAATATTGTTCTTTACTACTTTTTATCAGTTGAGTGGAATGATAGGGTTGCCTTTTTAATACTATAAAGCACCCTAACACTTCATTAGTATGAAAACCCTGCATATGTCTCCTCCCAAACTAGGACCCATTGGGCGAAATTCAAACATTATATTATTATGTAGGACTACCATCATATGAATGACTGTCCAAGTGTCCACACCCAAGACATTTCAATGTTATTTGTGCATTTAATAAAACACAAGACTATTATGGCGTGTGTATTTTCATAACTCCTTATTTCCCTGATTGCTATAGTATTATTGTAATTATCTTTAGGTGATAGTAATGTCAGCAACCATGGATGTGGATTCGTTCAGGAAATATTTTGACAACTGTCCTGTGATATATTTAGAGGGCAGGACTTATCCAGTAACAATATATCATTCAAAGATGAAACAAGAGGATTATCAGTATGCAGCTGTATGCACTATTTTTCAACTGCATGCAACAACTCCAGCTGAGTGAGTTAATACCTTTAATTGTTATTTTTGTATGATTTTTGTACTTTTAAAGGTATTGTATATTTTTATAATATTTTCAGTCACGATTTCCTCGTATTCTTAACGGGACAGGAAGAAATTGAGACTGTAATGTACAACATTAAACAAATAGCAAGGGTATGTCCAACACAATGGTTTCAAATTTGAATTTGTATCAATTTGGTTTGCTGGTAACAATTCTTTAATGTTTAATTGTTAGGAAGCGAAGGGCCCCCCTATTAGGGTATGTCCGTTGTACGCGGGCCTGCCGCCGGCCAAGCAGTTGCTCGTGTGGAGAGACGCGCCGCCCGGTACGCGCAAGGTAGTGCTCGCCACCAATATCGCTGAAGCCTCTGTCACTATACCGAGGATCAAATGCGTTATCGATACTGGAGTCGTCAAGGAAAGGTATCTTCACTACATATTATAAAGACTTTGTGACTGACTGACTGAATTGTTTCGAAAGTCGGATTCACCAAATTTGCTCTATGGTTTTCTCTTATGCTGGATTTACGTACACTGATTAGAAGCTACTAATAGGGTGAAATTTGCCACTTAAATTTGTATGAATTAATTGTGCCTTGTATTTGAGTCTGGGCAATGGTACCGAGTAGCTGGCGGTGCGGGCGAGTGTGATGAGTGCGGAGTATGCGAGGAGTCTGCTAGAGCGCAGTGTGTTGTGGCAGGTGGTGGTGCGCGGCGACGGGCGCGGAGCGGCTGGCGGTGCGGGCGAGCACGCGCGCGGCGTGTTGGCAGCGCGCCGGCCGCGCGGGTCGCACGCAACCCGGTGCCGCGTACCGTCTCTTCACTGCGCCCGACTTCGCCGGTAGGCCCGCACACCCCACGCCCGAGATTGTCCGGTAATATTTTATTATATTGTCACCTATGCAATTGTAGATTTGTCCCTTATTTGGCAGTAAAAAAACTGACAACCCCGCGCGGACCGAGCGTGGTTGGGTTCGGAACGAACTCCGCAGAGTCCCTCGCGCGAGTTTTGACTCTATGGTGACCCCTCGAGCTTATAAGCTCTTAGTCGGAGGAGACACTGTCTCTATGCGAGTGTTCTATCGCTTGTACTTGTAAAAACTAAATTAAAGAGAATGTGTATAATTCAGGTGCCCCTTAGCTCCGACCTTATTGTTGCTGATAGCGGCCGGCATCGAGCCTGCCACGTTCCCGCTTATTGACGCTCCGCCGCTAGATTCCATAAAAGCTTCTTTGACGGTCTTAAAAGAATTGGGTAATCTATAATATAATATAATGCAACTAATATACGCTTTAAAGTTATATCCTGAACGTTCTATCTGGTTTTTTAAGGTGCCATTGATGATGAAGTTAACCCTAAATTGACGGTTCTCGGAAAGAAAATGGCCGCTTTTCCCATCGATCCAAAGTATGCAAAAGTGCTACTAAGTGCGCCGGAGTTTAATTGTTTGGACGAGGTATGATACTATACGCATGGAATTCAATGAGTTATCATTTGAATAATTTCGTGCTGTACGCTAAAAATTGTTCCTTATAGGCCTTAAGTTTAGTCGCCGTATTATCAAGTGAAAATATATTCCACACACCGATGCATAAAAGAGAAGAAGCGTACAAAGTCAAACAGAAGTTTCATTCACCGACGGGGGACCATTTAACGCTCCTGAATGTGTTCAAGGCCTTTTGCAAAGCACCCCTCAAGAAGGTCAGTAAATATGTTTTTCACTGAATAAGATTTGATGATTGTGGAGGACGCGAATGAAGTTCATGGACAATAATCGAATAGCCTAGACTGCTTTTTACGCACCTCGAAAGAGTTCCATTGATCGTATAATCTTATATTAATCGGGACTCCGATGTTTTTTTTTCAAAAATATTATATTTTATTTATTAAAAACACACACCAGTACTTAATAATAATAATAATGTTTGGACAATATCACACAACGCCATCTAGCCCCAAACTAAGCAAAGCTTGTACTATGGGAACCAGCAGCTGATATAATACTTATATACTTTTTGTTTGTAAATACATACTTATAATACATACCAAACACCCAGACGCAAGGCAAACATATTTGTCACATAAATGTTTGCCCCGGCGGGAATCGAACCCGCGACCCCTAGCGCAGCAGTCAGGTATACTAACCACTAGACCAGCGGTCTCGTCAAACAAAACGTCAGTCAACGTTAACAACTAATGGTCAAACATACATATTCGAGTTTTACCCTACAAATTTTGTCTTGTATTTTGTGATGCATGTTTGTAGAACACGACACGACAGAGGGGCGCATAGTGTTAGATTAGAGTATATTTGTATGTTTGTGTTAATGTTGGCAGCAATGGTGCAAGGAGAATTATCTGAACCACAAGAACCTATCGTACGCTTGCGACGTGCGCCAGCAGCTGCTGGGCGTGTGTCAGCGGCTGGGCCTGCCCGTGGCCAGCTGCGGCGCGGACACTGAACAGGTATTACTCACGGGAATCGGGTTTTGTACTTTTCAATTGTATTTTTAAACGTTTTAAACGAACATTAAACGTTTAACCTACATAATTAAATTATGAATTCTTCTGATTTATAAAATGGTACACCAATTACAGCACAGTGATAGCGGAATAATAATGTGTAACGTTATAGGTGTTGAAGTGCCTGTTGAGCGGGCTGTACGATAACTGCGCGTGGCTGCGGGGCGGCGGGCGCTACGCCACGGCGAGCGGCGCGGCGGCGCGGCTGCACCCGGGCAGCGCGCTGCACGGCCGCGCGCCGCCCGCCGTGCTGTTCGCCGAGCTGCTGCACACGCGCCGCGCCTTCCTGCTCACCGCCTCCGCCGTGCAGCCGCACTGGCTGCCTGCCGCCGCCCGCCCGCGCCGCGCACACCGGTGACCACACCACACCACACCACAACACACCACACCACACCACACCACACCACACCACACCACACCACACCACAGCACACCACACCACACCACACCACACCTGCAACAATTTCAGTACCCTAGTTATCTCAACTTTTAGTGCGCTCAGGACTTGCGAAATCAACATGCATTTTAATTCCGTTCTGCAGCACGGCTGAATCATTCGGAGTCTGTAGTATTCTGTTTTAGTACATAATTGGTAGCATTTACATTGTACATTTACCATCAATAATTTAATATGCTGTTCCTAAGTGCGTTCTGTCTGATCAGTTCCATACTGAAGAATAATTAATAAATCAAATTACTGAGTTAATTATCGAATATGTGAAGAGCAAAGTATAGTTATAGAAAGGGTTAGCTTTTGATTAAGCTTGGTTAAGCTGATTTGTGTTGCAGTGGAAATTGAATGGAGTTTCCACAACCCATTGTTGTATGAAACGAACGGTTGGTAATTTTTTTATATAAATATTGAATTTATTTGATGAAATATGACCTACTGCGATGGAAAATCGCTGGTAATTTGCTATTTGTTATACTTTTATGAACATAAATAAGTATGTTAAGTTTATTATTAATGTTATGTTTAATCAGTCAAGTAATTAATACACCAGCCGTCTAGTCATTATAGCAGTGAAGTGGTTGTGATACTCTTTAAAGCGAACACATTCGCTGCTATTCAATAACTGCTGCTGAAAAGCACACTACAGAAACCGTACATAGACATACATAAGCAGGGTTACTTTTATTTTTTTTAATTATAATAATCAGGAAATATTTGAGTATTTTTCTAAATATTCCAGTAGCTTTTGTTGTATGAATAAAGCAATGAATAAAAATAACCACCTACTATTTGAAGTCGGTTAAATAATTATGTTGTATTTTAAGCTTAAACAGGTTGAATGCGGAACATGTATTCAATTTACAATTTGTACCTACGCGCTATGTTAATATGATGGCCAAGATTATTTATATGGTGCGTTATTGATTTAAATACCATTGTTAATGGATTCTAGCAAATATAAAAATATACATTGCCTGCCAATCCCCATCAGCTTAACAATAATCACCATCAATGAGTAAATGTCATATACAAAGTATATAGGTACACTTGGCTATTACTCTTGATTATTATTTGCTTGACAAGTAAATAGAATATAGATTATAACTGTCGTCATTATTCTACGGCGTCGCACTACAGCATAGAGATTTCGGTGCTACATAATAATAATAATTATTATAATTAAGTAACTAATTCTGTACTGTTAGTAGGTATATTATAACATTGTAAGTTTATTGACCAATAAATTGTTTTTTACTGAAAACATAATTTTTAACTGATGATTGTACATTCATGTCCTTTCGGAATAGACGGATAGTGTAGAAGGCCATTTAGCTCTTCTCGTGCACACCTCTTGCTTCTACAATCATCAATGTCCGTCAACGATGCATTGTCATGTTTTCTATTCGCATCCATGTGTATTTTATATCTTTCAGGGTCAAATAATGTTCCAACTAAGTAATAATTTAACGAACTAGCTAGAAAATTTAATTTTATTTACTTAACTTCAGCAATCTTACAGCGAAGAATAAAACAAAATCATCGTCCTCCTGCCGTTTTCCATTCCTCTCTTGTAGAAGTATTTATTCCTTTGAGATTATTTTCTTAGTTCTTCCTCTTCCTATAGACTAACCATCCACATAAATTTATACACAAAACTTTTTATATGACATGTTAACATTTGTAGTTACAAAGCAGGAAGAATTAAAATATTGTATCAATTTATAAAGCCATTACTCAACATAGTAGTACCTCAGAGTAGATAATATACTACGTACAAGTAGTACCGATTAGTGACCCAGTTTCTTCACTTTTGCATGTCATCGCAAGCGGAGTTACCATTTGGGCTCCTAATTAAATAGCGCCAGCCTAATTTAATTCCCGTGCTCACTTCTTTAAAATTAATTCTGTAATAAGCATCCAAGGCAAGTCATAAAAAATCGTTCCAAGGGAGGCAAGGACACTTCCGCCATTAAAATGATTCCAGCTGGAAGCGCGGAACAATGTTAATTCGATAATTATGCAAATTCAGAGGAATTTAATTCATTTTAATTTATGACTTTACATGCAACACAGAACTGCTGACATTTTGAGGCGGTATTGCCTCAGATAGGAGAAAGATAAGAACTATTTTGATAAACTACAGTTGGCATAACTCAGCGCTCAGTAAAATTAGGTAGCAGCCTAGTTTATAGTTTCTATTGTTCCCCGAACTGGTCTGTTTTTTTAGTATCAACCCTTACGGAGGAAGGTACTTTTGTGTAGGACTGTATGGAGTTA
Source organism: Falcaria lacertinaria (assembly GCA_951449985.1). Taxonomy (NCBI): domain Eukaryota; kingdom Metazoa; phylum Arthropoda; class Insecta; order Lepidoptera; family Drepanidae; genus Falcaria; species Falcaria lacertinaria. The sequence continues at coordinate 5,141,764 of OX602110.1, forward strand.
GGTACCTACCTATATATGGTTAGGTAGGTATACAATTTTTGTATCAAATATGTACATATATGAAATATCTAATTTTCTGTATAAAGTTAATGTTGACTTAACTTCTGCTCTTTAAATTACTATCAAGGTACTTCTACATAAGTTATATCAATATTACAGACATCCACTAGTGAAGCTACTACACTCCATACCTATAAACATTTTACCTATTCACACAAAAACATTGTTGACTTGTCGTATCGTATCGATATCCTTTCGTTTTGGGGGTTTGGGATAGGACATTTATGTGTGGTTTTTTGGGTATGGCCCGAGTGGACAAGCCTAGGCAAACGACGCTATTAAATTCTAACGCTATTAATTTACCGGCGATAACCACTCCAGGATATTTCGTTACACAGATATACAATTATATATACATACATCTCTCTACCGAATAGATTTACACAGATTTAAGGCAACGACACACGCCATAATAATATACATTTTAACTATGCGTTACGGCCAATGATGAGAAGGCGGTTACGGCTACAAGTACATTCAACAATAAATATAATACATACCATGCGAAAATTAACGGTGCGTCCATTTAAATAAAAAAATTAACTCAAAATCTATCTATCCTACAGTTCAATCTCCCAGTCTATGGAGGTCGATAGCAGGTGGAAATAGAAATTGATCGTTTTAAGGTTCAAAGGAATCTTATGGTCGCGCTTACTGTCTGTCACATTTACTTATCTCGGGAACTACCTAATTTACCTATCTAAGTTAATGACTTAACTACTGTTATAGGTCCTTGCTGACCCTCATTTAACGGAGTGCAAAGAATCAGTATTTTTAAACAGGGCCTGTTAGCGACGCGATAGACATATATGTAAAAAAAAAGGTCTAGGCAAAATTTTGAAATTTTACTGCAACGCTTCACCCCGGACAGCTACAGGGCCTAAATTAGGGCTACAAATATAAAAGTAAAGTTACACGGTTGTTGGTGCTCTACACCAGCGTTTACTAGAGGAGCCGGCACCGGACCATAAAATAATATACCGGGTCGCACTGGTCGAAGCAATAATACCATCAATCGACGAATCATAAGCGCCGCCGCGCCGCCGCTGATTGATAAAGCGACGTTGTATTTGCGGTTGATTTGGTTTCTTTGGTAAAAATAAGCATACTTTGCACTAAATCGGTTACCGAAATATAGTTGGAAAAGTGATACATAGTTTTAAAATAATATGTATAATTGTAATATAAAAGCATGTAGTGGTAAAGTAAATATACATTCTTGGATTTCCAAGAGATATTCATTTGAATAACAATAAATGTGTATTATTTACGTAACAACCGCACAATTGAGTGGGTCACGAACACGAAGCGGCAGATTGAAAATTACCGGGCCATGGCAGAACAATGTTTGGGAAGCCCGACGCACTGCTCTACACCATCACGTAGCTTGAGTTTTTCATATGATTCGCATTATATGAAAAGTGTGATGAATAAAATGAACAATTAAATATTAACTTAATATCATAATATATTATAACTTAATACTTAAAGATAAAAGTTCAGTTCAGAAGGAAACAACTAGTTACGTACGTTACTAACTATATGTTTTAACAGTGGTCTAAGCAAGCTATTGTACCTACCTTTAGGGCTATATCTTGATGATAAATATTTTTTTATCTACTCGTGTGCAAGTACATGCCCACATGAAAACAGCCGGATGTCCACTGCGGCTAATGGAACTTTGAAATGGATGACGTCGCCAATAATGTTCAGACCCTCGCCTCTGCTTTTTGTGTTTTTACCGCTAATTGCTTAACTTTCTTATTCATATATTACTGGCTTTTGATACGCCATTAATTATGAATGAAATGATAATGGCTTTAATATAGGGAGAACAATCGTCGAAAATACGCGTCGTAAGTAGACACATCGGATAATCACGTAGAGAGACCCCAGTGACGGATTAAGTTAGCGCGGGGCCTGTAGCAGCTATCAATGGGCCCTCTTAGTTTTGCATTCCCAATTTGCGTGCAGTGCGGTGCAAAACATAATTTGTGGGGTCACCGAGCGGCGCTCACTTTAAGAAATGAAGTACAATTTTGAAATACCTCTAGTTGAACATTTTGATACCAACTCTTTCGTGGTAAGTATTGGCGTGGTAAGTAATGGTAAGTACATGGCTTTTAGAAAATATTTTCACGTATCGATATAAATAGATACCTTTTACGGTCAGAAAGCGATGGTACGCGGAGCCCCTTATATGCGCAGGGCCCGTAGCATTTTTTCTACTCTTGTCTTGCTACGTGGCTAATTCGTCACAGAGAGACCCGGTATAAAATATAACGATTGGTTGTAATGAAATCGTAGAGTTATATGTTGCTGCTGTATATGGCATATGGTAGGGTCTATTTTCCTATAGACATTGAGCCTAGATTTCTACCAGTACGAGTATAAATTGTATAAAAGCTTTTTGAAAGCAAATGGAGTAAGTATGGGGACATTTCCACAGCGGTGACCTCTCGGAAGGGTCCGGTCGGGGTCCCACGGGACCGAGGTCGAAGCTATGGGTATGCATATGGAAACCAAGCTATATGTATCATGGCAACGTGACGATCTTGTCTGTTATTACAAAGTACCTAACCAAAACCAAACAAAGGTGTCTCAATTTAAATAGGTTTATTTGCCAATCGGCATTGCTTTCATTGATTGTTGTTGATGTTGGTAATATATAATTTGGCCTGTGCGGTGGTTCAGTTGACGGCGGTTAAATTCGCTTTTAATTAAAATACAACCGCAATTAATCACCTTCTTCCGGACGCGCAGTGGTTTACACTGCGAGGATACCTAAATGTTGCTCGTTGTGCAGACTAGATTTTTTGGGGCTTAAATTGTAACTATTAATTAGATATCATTGTATCAAATTGCGTATTAATTATTTATTATTAATTTAAATTAATATATATATTAATTTCACAATCATCTAGTTACAAGAGCACTAATAAGTTATAGTAAATTAGTGATACTTACCTATTAGGTACCTACTCTGATATAATAAGTACTGCCACAAACCTGTGTGCCACTATATAATTATTGTAAATTACGTATTTATACAATATATATTTATATTATTTATACATATTTATCACAATTGCAATTCAATCTATTACATATGTATATAAAAAAAACAATTATCATTCATGCAAATGTATCAAATCATTCAGCGATTTAAGTAAGTTTTATATCAAAGGCACTTTTAAAATATTTTGTAATGTGGTGCGTCTTGACTCGGCAGACCCGTACGAAATAGTAGGTATAGAAATTCGTTTACAAGCTAAAAGCTTTCCATTTGCAGGGTAAAATGTAGACGCTGAGTAGATGCTTTCGTTGATATATCGTAGACGGGAGAGCGATATAACTTGAATGTCAAATCTCAATTTTTTTACATCAAATGTATATATAATGTAAAAAGCCAACACCAGATTGATAGTCAGAGTTCAAATGGCGTGACGTGTATCTACTGAACGTAGTATATTATCTACTCTGAGCTATTGAATATATCCCAGAATGATGGTTGTCTAAAACCAATGACATACCTATAATTTATATTACTTATATAGTATACAGTATATACTGATACTGACAGGATGACTGAAAAAGTTGGTAGTGTCTTTAACCAGACCATGAAGTCAGAAAAAATGCCTCAGTAAAATCTGTCAGAAATAAAACATGTTACACACCAATGGTGGTGGATGGTTCCACGTACGAAATAGCTAAACTTTTATATAGTATATCTAAAGTAAAGTAACTTTATATTACAAATTTATTTAACGGGTCCTTTGAGTAAGCGAATGCAAATGTGGATATAAGCGGAAGTGTATTAGTGCAAAGTCTTTTAGGCATTGAAGCGTGACATTAATTGAGCTAAGTCAAAAGGTTATTTACAATGAACGGGATGAGGAAAACACAGGGCAAACATCAGGGAAAGTATGACTTAATTGCGTAATACCAGGACAGCGCTTCGTTCAGTAGTGATACCTTATTTAACCAGCGCACAATTACTGTTAAACCATTTAATGTTTATGTACAAAGAATTTGCCTCACCTAATGGGCCACATTGAAGCATATGTACCTAATTGCCGACGGAAACCAATGGGTGTTCCCAGCAGCACTGCAGTTGAATTACGAAGCAGGAGACTTAACTACGTAGACACTATGGTCTGCGTCGCAGTAAATCAGGTAAGTTTCCTCCGGGATAGCCACACAGGCTGCTAGATGGGACGCTTCCTTCCGGCGTTGCGACCGTCGAAGGCTTCACGTACGCCATACAAACGAATTCCAAAGTGCTTTAACAATTTTCATCTACAAAGTAACAAAAATACTCATAATTTGAGAACGAAATCTATACCAATACTAATACTAATAATATTATAAAGTGGAAAGATTTGTACTTTTGTGTGTATGTTTGTATTGAATAGGCTCCGAAACTACTGGACCGATTTCAAAAAGTCTTTCAGCGTTAGAAACCTACATTATCACGGAGTTATATAGGCTATATATTATACTAGCTGCCTGCCGCAGCTTAGCACGGATGGACAAAATATTTGATAAATATCTACCCGTGCGAAGCCGGAGTGGGCCGCTAGTATTGAAATAAAGATACCTATGGTTAAGTTAAAAACTAAACAAATTATACTTACGTTTTGTTTACATTGCACACCTTGTTTTTTTGGAAGGCTTTTTTTTTGTAATCTTTAAAGAATGTTCAAGTTTTATAAAGCAAAGTCGCTACCAACAGTGGTTACTACAAAAAGGCGTGGCCAGTCGAGCTTAGTGGATATCCGTAAATGATTCCTTTGTTTGCTTCAGTATTCAGGGAACGTCAGACGTACTGAACCATTGCCTAGAAATTACAGTATATAATTTTATTTGCTTTATGCAACAAGTAACGATACGTATAAAGATTTTAAGATACAAACTGTAGTGCAAATAGGCGATTCGTTTTCACTTTATTACAAGGTTATTTCTGAGAGTGAATGAGTAATTCACTATGGCCTCAACACCTTTGAGTAAAGAGCAAAAACTTGTGAGCTTTGTATTTATTATTCAGGAGTAAAGAGGCGCAAGTCCCCCGATGGAGGCTTCTCGTAAACTTAGCATCAATTATCTAACGTTACCTACGGATACGATCCTCAACCACTTACTTACATTCAGTGCATGGTTTCAATAAAAATGATTTCACGTGCCATAATCCTACTGAATTACTGTTGGGGAAAATGGCACGTCGTTGAAAAGGTATTTTAAGTGTTCATAACATAACTGTCTCATAATGGCGGAACGCATTTACTGGTAGGTGAAGACATGAAGGTATTTGTCGGGAGGCGGTCGGGGCGCGGAGGATACGCGAGAGAGGAGACAATCTCGGCGATGGCTCATTCACCGCTGCAACGAGCCGAGTAGAGAATTGAATTGGAGGGAAATGTGCCGTACAAATACTGCCGCCGAATATAAACTGAACCACTCCCGAGTAACGTCTCCGAACCTCTCCTGATCAAATTACGACACGCATAAAGAAATACTGCGGTGTCAATTTTACAAATGTCGACAGAATTTCAATAGGAATGCTTGCGATATAAGAATTAGTTCATGGAGATTCTGTGGAGTTCCTATTGTGGAGTGACTACAGTAGTGAGGTGTGCTCGAGACAGGTATGTAATGAGAGAAGGGTGACGCAGTGACCTGTCACTCAGAGCTGACTCAGCGTATAACCGCACTGTTCATATATTCAATTATTTTACTACTCCGTTATATATTATATACAATAATACAAATTATACAGTAATAACCTTTAATAAATTAATAACTCCTAAGTTTATAGGTTTTATTGATTAAAGGGATGGATAAATAGTACGTAAAATAATTGTCACATATATCGAGCATGTATGGGGATTACAATAATAACGTAACTAAATTTATGAATTTGCTTCCTTTTTTGTTTTTATGCATGGAGTAATTTGTCGAACTACTGAACTGGTTTCAATAATTATATCACTCAAGGAAAGCCACACTATACCTGAGTAGATATTCTGATATTTAAAAATAATTTACGGGAAAAAGGGGCTTTTCGATCATGTGAAATATTCAACATTGAACTACAATTTCGAATATTAGTTTGTGGTATTTTAATAAGTTCAGTAAACATAACAAGAAGGTCAGCTGCGAAGGAGTGCAGTAACAGGGAAGTTATTTATGTTTGTGGGGGCAAGCTGAGAGCTCAGTTTGTGGTCTGATATGGTTCGCACTGGGTAAGGGCTGCGTGCAACCGGAGGCATCTGCGGGGTTCATTTCCGTGCGTGCGTCCGCGGCCGCGCCCCTATTTCCGCACGATGATGCCCCGTTTACGAGTACGGCTTCTTCCTAACGACTACTTTCCTGGTATACTCATTGAGGACTTAAGACACCTATTCCAAAAACATTCCAAAAGGATTTTGAAGTATTTACCGAATTGCGCGAGTTTTAGTTTACAAACACACAATTAAGTAAATTGGAGGCAGTCAAAAATTATTTTAACAATTTATGTAAGCATATTTGGAAACATGTCAGGATTAATTTGAGCTCATAGTATGAATAGAATAGAACATTTTCTGCCTATATTAAAATATGTATATAGATACGAACTACATAGACTCTATACTTATAATAAAACTGTAACAGGTCCAATTCTGTACATAGCGATATTTTGAAATGTTTTTTGTAACTATATTCAATACAACACAAAACAGTTTTTTTTTTATTTTTGTCTCTGTCTGTCTCCATCTGGGCCGCGCATCACGCCGAAACTATCGAATGGAATCAGACGAAAAGTGGTTCACTCTATGAGGTAACATATAGGATACTTTTATCTCGAAATTCAGCACGGTTCCCTTGGGATAGGGGATAAAAGTCAAAATGTGTACTTGGCTGTAACTTCGAAAAGGCTGGACCGATTTGAGCAAAACTTTCACTGGCAGATATTTGATTTTACTCAGCGTAACTTGGGCTACTTCTATTTTGGACAAATAATTAGGCTTCCGGGCAGCAAATAAAAACCCATGAAATTGTGAACAAAATCCGAACGGCAATACAGATTGGAGCAGAACTTTCACTGGCAGGTAGCTGATGCTATAATTCGTAACTAAGGCTTAATTTATTTTGGAAAGATAATTAAGGTTCCGCGCAACTAAAAAGAGCCCATGTAATTCTGAACAGAATCCGAACGGTTGGACCGAGTTGAACGGAACTATCACTGACAGATAAATGATGCTAAAGGCGGCACTTAAGTTACTTTTAGCTTGTAAAAATAATTATGGTTCCGCGTCAAAAGATTAAACCAACGTATTTAATAACTGTTTAAGAATGCCAAGACTTTTATGAATAAAATACCAAAAATGTTTTTACTAACTAGACAGTCAATTTACAGATGGATGTTACAGTTATTTTAGGCACTCCGTTTATCTATGAGACTGAGCAATCTGCTAATCGGAGAAGTGCGTAACTAGCGGTTAGTGATTACATGGTCTTCTTAGAAACGTATTTATATCCAAGTGAAAATGAGGGCATATTTTAAGCAGTGTGAATAAAATATAGGCGAATGTCACAAAAGCGACGAGCCCTCAATGTTTAAAGCCGCCACAGAATAAATGTGCGACAAATATTACTCGCACGCAGTCGCGAGGTTTTATCGCCTCTCTTCCCCGCGATTGTCGTACAAGAACATGACCTAAATCACCTCGTGATATTTAAATTCATATCTCCAGCATATATATTGGCGCCAGAAAATAAGTAACAATGCTCTCTATGTTCTCTTTGGGTACTCGTTATAAATAAATTAAAAAATAATTTTGTGTGACGTATATAGTAGGTCAGGTCGCCATGTGATCCTAATTCAACATTATTATTCTTTTGGTAATTAAATTATATATATTTTTACTAAACTTTAAATTGTAAGCCCAATATTACAAGAAGGAACATCATAAATATTACACAAAAGCATTTAGCAAAAAGTGTAAAAATAACACTTTTTGCTAAATGCCATTTTGCAAATGCAAATTGTGTGTAGGTATTTGTTTGAATTCATATGTTATTTTGTATATCTGTAGTTGAGTTAAGTGACGCAGAGAAATATCGAATGCAATTAATTAATGATTAAATAAGACAACAAAAAGAACGAGCGCCCAGTATTGTGTTGATTAAGAGACGGGAATGTGCGAGCAAGCTAAGTGGCTACTTGGGCGTAGCATTGTCAACCCGCCTTCGGGCCTCAATAGATAATTGTCAGGAGGCATCGTGGGCTTTGCTTTCTCAGAGAACGTCTTTTCTTTTGTTACAAGTTCTCTTTATGCCACTTACTACACCGACGCTCGTTTAGGGAATACTGTTATCACTCGATCGAATGTAAAGCATTTGCCTTAACGAATCCACTTGCTTGTCGTATTCTCAAGACAGCCCTGTATTTTAAAGAAAATAATGTAGTGTCATCGTAAGCATCGTAATAGATCTCTGAATTGTGTTCTTGGTGTGTTAATTTTTTACGCAATGTTAGTTTGTAAATTTGTATATATTCTATTAATTTTACTATATAAAAAATCTATTATTGTCTTAAACATTATAATATTATTAAAAGTTTGTACATAAATTGTCTATATGACACGTTTTATCGGTTAATGACCTGCTGGGTTGGTAAAATCTAATTGTCACATTTACATGAATATCATATGCTGAAGCCTTGTGCTTGAAGCAACGACCTGTCATCTGATGGGTCCAGTTTTGGCTTGTACCAATGAGTCTTTCTAAGCTACAGTGATTAATCACACCATGAGCTAAAATAGAGAGGTGGGGCGATTTGGTATCTTCTGTGGGCTTTCCTATTAATATTGGAGCCGCCCGACTAGGGACTGTAAATCCGCCTTACAGAAGATCGCAGTGAAATAACACTACTTTTATGAAGTGTTGTGTTTCTAAGGTAAGTAAGTTTGTGAGTGCTCCACGGGGATACGCTGGGGTAGTAATGCTGCTAGCACAGTGAGTCCTCATCAACAACAAGGATGGCAACTCGTTAGTGATATCCCTAGTATTGCTATCGGCTATAAGCTACGGTGACTGCTTACCATCAGGTGGACCATATGCTTGTGTGCCAGCTTAGTGGTATGAAAAAATCATTTTTCATACAAACTATGTATGAAATTAAAGAAAATTTATATGAAACAGAATGAGCGGCGCTGATCCAGTGAAATATGAAACATGCAGGAATTGGCGGCGAGCCAGCTGCTTGCATCACACTATAACAAAGGGTTTCATATCAGGAAATTGTTCCTAGAGCAATGGCAGAAACGTAAGCCTACGTCTACTTTACAAGCTCAAAATATCTACACTCTAAATATTGAATATTTTGGCGATCAGTGCTTCTGTGGGTGATAATAAAATATATAATTTAAATATTATTTGGCTATTAAATTAGTAGATTAAAAAAAAATGTCACGTGTATCTTAAACCACCGGAAATTAAATACAAAAAGATTAATATTTATTTATGGTTAAAAAATGGTAGAGTGGAAAGGAGATAGATCACAGCGTCTCTTGTATTGAGTTAAGAGCTGGTTGTAATCCCGATGAAGCCGCCAGGGCCGCCAGTTGGCCCGCGGCCATCTTTCCGACTACATTTTTTTATTGCAATTCCGAATACAACAACAAGAAAATATCTGCTGAGGTCGTTGTGTTATGTAAAATGGATCTGTATGGAGATGAAATATTTATTCCTGATGGAGACGTTTAACCATGATTAAATACAGATAAAATCAACAGCGGTCGTCATGTGTTCAGCTACAGATATTTTTCAATATCTGAGGTTGTCACCAATGTGTAATATTCAAGGTTTGCCATAAGCTGGCGTGAGCCTATTGCCTACAGACTTATACTAAGTTTTATTTTATTTTGATAAACATATAACGTAAATGATCAACAGCATTCTAGTGGCACATTTATAATTGGGTTATCAATGTTTATATGCCGTTACTGCCAAAACTTGCGTCCAGCTAGTGGGCCGAGCGAGTCCAGCAATAAACAAACACATAAATAAGCCGGACAAGCGGACACGCGCCACCATTAGCCCCAAGAACTCGAATGCAATGAAACGCCGCTTGATTTCGTCTATCGCACAAGTTTTAACATTACAACTTCAACCTACATACAAAATAAAATAAATAAATTGGAGTGATCTTCTTTATTATTCAGCCAATGGTAAGTTACTAACGCGTGAATTCTTTTAATCGGAACGATTATCACATCTCTATGTTCAGGTTTTCATATTTACCATTTCATTTGTTAGTATTTCGATTAAGATAATCGTACTAAATATATACTATTGCCTAGTTACACTAGTTAGTGCTTTTCATTTTGTTAAAATATGCCTGACGGTATTATACAGCATGGCACCTGATTGCATTATTTTGTCATTAGCGAGTTAATTAAGATTATAATAACCTTTAAATGTATAAAAACTTTGTGAAAATGTTCCGTGTTAAATCGACAAGCTAAGTATGTCAATATTTACAAAATATGTATACAATTATTAAGAAATTAGTGTTCGCATTTGGCCACAGATTGTAACGTAGCTTCGAGTGCGAGTCGAGCTACGTCGTAGCGCAGTAGTGCCACATCTACGAGATGTCACTGTAGCAACCGTAGTAGGAATGTAACAGACAACTTGTTTGCACAATTTATTGCTACCCGACTGGGATACGTTTGACTGGTTGCTTCCCGGATGAAACGTCTGTCCCACCTCTCTGATATTTCATACATATCTACACAAAGCTGTTGTTGACTTGAAAACCGGTTCCTATTATTCTCTATAGAAATTCCTTACAATGGTAATACAAGTATGATTTATTTTGTATTCGTACTTCTTATTGTATCGAACAAGGACGAGTTCTTGTTATTAAATAGTTATTAATTATTTAGTTTTTACGATATAACATTGACTTGGAAGGGAAAACATATTCTATGCATAAATGTAATACATTACACATATTTAAAAAACGAGCTGGATATTACACAAAAATATGATGAAAGAACCGAAAGGTTACATTTGAAATCATTACCGGGTAATAACATCCATAAACATGTCAGCAGCGTGTTATCGCATTGCAAAATATTATGTATGAGTGGCAAAAAATACGGCGACACACTTAATGATGAACAACAATTTGAATTTCGTAACTTGTGGCGTTATACCCTTTCCGACTCTCATTGTAACGTTATTTGTCGGAAATTGAAGAAAAATAAGGGAACCTTTCATCGTTTTGATTTAGGGAAACGTGAGGGTGGAGCTCAACCTCCCCACAAATTTATTCTAGTTGTTTTCATTCCTTTCTCACGTACAACACTCTTTTTTTTAAGCATTCCGCCACCTAATGCAAATTGAGATTGAAGCACATCACTTCATTGTTTGGTTAAACTTTGAATAGGGCTGCGCATAATATAATTTGGTACCTGGTGAGTTTACAAAAATCTTACTATAAGTTAACTTACGTTTTCCGTAAAAAAACTTCACAATTTATAAAACAACGCTCAGAGGTGGAGTGATATATCTGTTTCTGCAGGTTGTATCTTATGTTTGCTGTAGTCGCGGTTAGTCATTTTCATTGCCGATAGATGTGATACGCAAAGGAGACCTGCGCACATTTGTCTCTCTTAAAATATTCTAAGCAAAATGCTGCAACATCAACATATTTACTGTATTCACTTTTGTTGTTTATGTCTATAAGAATATTCTTGACATTGGGTGCGGACACACCGCGTGCATGCCACAGGCGAGCAAGTCATTTTCACAGTTTTCTTAACAAATCTACATTTAAAGAAACTTGTCTTGGATGCAGTCACACAAAGTTTCTCCGTTTTTAAAGTAGAAACCTATTTTTATTTGGAACAAAGAAGACCTTACCGACTCACACAGAGAAGCCTAGTTTTTGTTAGTCTGACACCAGATCAAATTAAAACAAAAACAACCTATTAAAAATTTGAACATATTGGACATATTGAACATATGGCAGAATATAAATATATTAATTTGTATATTTATCCATTGATCACGCTCCTCAGTATAATTACGGACGTTCAGTTTTCAGCGATTTCTTCATAACTGCTGGACAGGGAATCGGTGTCATACTGGATAATGATAACTTTCCGACTGACTTTAGAGTTGAGACAGCTGTGGCAAAGTCACTGGCTTGAAAACTGTAAAGAATTTAAGATTTAGCATAAAGATAATATTCTTAGGGCAAAGAGTTTTCTTGTCTTGTCATAAATATCACGTAACGTTAAGAAGTTTATATGAATGTCTAAAACGGGAGTGGGATTAATTCATATTATTCAGCTAATTGAATATAAATATATATGATTTTGATGGAGGAAAACCTATTTGAGAGACCGTAAAGATATTTGAGAAGTAAACCGATATACTTGTTTGAGATTCAGCTATACCGAAAGTGGATACGCGCTAATGCTTCAAAAGAGGTTAAATAATGGGTCATGCCCAAAAGGAAATTAAGCATCAAATCTAAATTCACACACATTATTGTATATATAGGAATATACACCTCGAATGTGTCATAATATCTTCTATTCAGATCGAACCAGATCTATTCGATATATCGTCAATCGTAAATTATCCTGGAGACCTAATACCGATTTCCAATAACATTTATACTCGGGTATGTTGTAATAAAATGAAATGGAAATCAGAAACATACTGACCCCTTTGAGTGGGATTGGAACCAATTTTCTTGGGAGGAAACATGGGGAAGGTCACGAAGCCGATTATATTATTGTCATACAGGTCTATAATCGAATAGGGCGCGTAGTATACCATTGTGAGCGAAATATGCAGGGGTCGGTAATAAAAAATATTAATTTCAACGTCGGAATCTCCTTAATAATAAGATTGTTATGTGGGCTTCAGCTGTATTCAACTTGTCTTTCTATAATTAATTTAGGTATACAGCCGATAGAATGCTGCCGACTACTAATAGTGTTAGATAATTGAAAAAATATATGATAAGATAAGAATATATGATATGAAAATGAATAAACAAACTTAAAAAAATCTATATATCAAAGTTTCAAACATTAACTCATGTTTACATCATGTTTATTATATAAATGTTACACATTGATTAATTTATTAATTATTGATTAATTGCTAGCGGACTAGTAAAGTAAGAGTAGAAAGCGGTATGTTTGCAGTTTCCTATCTGGACTGATATCCCTACTGTACCATAGACGTAATAAATGGTGACGTAAAGATTTAGAACGCCCGCAATACCCTTTTATGTAGTGGAAAGATACTGGAACTAATGCTATCTGAAACCGTGTATTCTGCACAAACCGGGCACAGTATCGGCGCGCATATTTATCTGGAACCAGCTATGCTCCTTGAAAATACTAGAGAAATTGTATCTCCTCTAATAAGTAAGGGACAATGCCTCGATTTGGAAAATTCGTATAGAATTCTCGTAGGGGTAGGTAATCATGAACATACAACGTCATACATAAATACAGTACAAAAAATAATATAAGGATATGTAAAAGGTCTCGAGTATGTATCAATTTCATAACATAGGATTTATGAACTAGAAAGTAATTTGTTTTTGTGGCCGGCTACAAAATCATATCTCCCATCTAATCTAATCAACAAAAATTCTATTACTAGTACGAGAGATTGGCTGCCGTAAGTCTAAGAATTCCATTCTCTATTTTCGAGGACAGTCATCAGATTATCCACAAAATTTTAACCTCGAGAGCTTTCGAATCTTTCGAAAATTTGAGCGACCGGCTGAAATATTAGTCATGCACATCGAAACGCCGCGTAGTAATCAGTATACGAAAAAAGGGTCAAATTTTAAGGAAGTGGGTAAGGCAAGTACAGTTATGATAATTTTACAGAAATATGTAATGTGCCTCCCTAATGACGAAGAATAGCGTAGCTGGTAATCGATCATGGATTGTTCGAAATAGTTTTTCGGTTTCATTATTTCAGTTTTTTGCTACCGAAATAACAAAGATGTTAAATATTAATACTAGTTCAATAGTATGTATAGTTAATTGATATTTAATACGTTCAAGGTGATGGTTAATAATATTAAATGTCGTTCACCAGACTATTTGAAGCGCAACACAATGTCATCTTTGGCCGACCTTTCTGCCTGCGTGCTCACTTTAACGGCGCACATAAAAGTTTATTGGTACTTACTCACAGTTTATTATGTGTTAAATATATATCCCAATTCTTCTTTCTATTTCAATTATTATAATAAATCAAGACAAAAGAAATTAAAAAAATGATTAACATAAAATAAAAACTTGTAAGTTATTTGTAGCCATCGGAGTTTTAATAAAATGGGCTTGTTGTTTATATGCTCCGATTGTGAAATTAACTTAATTTTTCACGCAAGTTATCACATTGAAAGCATCAGAAAAGTCTTTGACAATCTTAGGGAAGTCAAGCCGAGCGCTGTCACTATAATGCCCCTATTTTAACACAATTCACAATAAATCGCCAACACTCCGATGGTATCAGGGTATCAGGGACAATAGTGTTTTATTACAGTACAAATAAAGTGGAAAGGGTATTTATTATTTCGAGATTTATTATATCTTAGAATCGGAATAATGTTTCAGTGAACAGGACAAAAAAGCTATAAAGTGAGGGCAGCATTAACATTTTAAATGTTGTTGGGTGCGTTGGAAACAGTTCACATTTCCCCAGAGGTCGCAGGCGTCGCCACTCCGGAGCGTGATTACCCGCGGGAACGGTTACCAGGGCCAATTTATCTGCAAAACCCAGCTGAGCTAGCTGCTTACCAAATGCATGAAGACTGAAGCCGTCACAATGTTTGCTGTGTACCTAACTACCTACATATTTGTGGCAGTTCACCACTTATAAATACTCCTATGCATCTGTTTTCATATATTTATTTACTCAAGTTCGGCGATCGTTAATTGGAACTTGTAAGTAAGCATTTAAAGATAATCAACTTCCAAATATATTTTCATTGTCTGTATTATACTTTTTAATGCGTAAAAGGCATACCTTGAATATAACTGAAAATACACGTACATTCTCCCAGCCGGAATGAATTCGCTGAATTATTCATACATTTTGAATTATTTATTACCAAAAATACCTTCTGAGGATCGTTTATGATAATAGCAAGTGACGGTTCAGTTAAGCAATACTGATGTTACGTTTAAGCTAATTAGTAAAACCTTTTAATTGTATTAAGTAATATTTATTGGTAATAACACAAAGATACTCAATTTAATAAGTGCGTGTAACGTGATTGAGTTGCCAAGCCAAGCAAGTAGGAAAGTCAGTAGCGTTTATTTTCGAGAACAAGTGCGGTTCAAACGAATCTAATGCATGAGTAGTAATTTGACCCACCCGGCACAGCCTGATGTAAATACAAAAATAAATGTTTTCGTTTAAAGTGGAAACTCTGGGGTTTATATATTGTTTAAACATATAGTGTTTAAAATAAATAATATTAATCTATTGTGACTTTTCAATTACAAGATAATGTGACTACTAAAATACAAAAATGATATTAAAATTAAATAGAAAATGTATATGGCCTATCAAACTATACGTAAGAAGTTTCAGAAACAAATAGTTCTAACAAATATTTTATTTGATAATTTATTTCTTACAAAATTTATACATTATTTTATAGAAATACTAGCGGCTCGCCCCGGCTTCGCACGGGTAGACTTTTATATCAAATATTTTGTCTACCCGTGCAAAGCCGGGGCGGGCAGGTAGCCTATGTTAATCAGTAATAGTGTAGCTTTCTAACGGTGAAAGAATTTTTGAAATCGGTCCAGTAGTTTCGGAGCCTATAGACATTCAAATATTTTGTCTACCCGAGCGAAGCCGGGGCGGGAAGCTAGTATAATATATAGCCTATGTTACTCAGTGATGATGTAGCTTTCTAACGGTGAAAGAATTTTTGAAATCGGTCTAAAAATAAAAATAAAAATTTAGGGGTGGACTACCCCTAACATTTAGGGGGATGAAAAATAGTTGTTGGCCGATTCGCATAGATACCGGATAAGTACAAAAAATTTCATCAAAATCGGTCAAGCCGTTTCGGAGGAGTATAGCAACGAAAACTGTGACACGAGAATTTTATATATTAGAATGAAGTTGTTAATAAGAACAAAAAACATGCTAGTACTTGAAACTTCTTAATTGAAACTACCTTTGGACTATTAGGTTTTCTGAGGTATTGGGGTAAGGCGAGAGAAATATATTCACGTTGTCTAATAGTGGTTCAGCCTCTTTCAGTCACTCGCTGATAGACGATACGAGATGAAATATAGATGTTCATGAATAACAAATGAACCGATGAAAACTGGCGAGAAAAAGTGTATTACAAGCAAACACAAATCGAGAGTGAATCTCTTATCGTGAAGACAACTGAAATAAAATTTTGAATATATTTATCTGACGATTATATGCTGCAGGGAGATAAATAGAACTTTCATGCGATTTATATCATTCAATTAAATTTTAGAATTCGCTCTAAGTCTGAATTTGCAGTATTACATTATTATTATTTACGTATTTGATATAGTTGTATTTATTTGAGATTCATAACGAAATAATTTAGAACAGAAGGCGGGTTTCACATTATTTCTACTTTGCATATATGTTTATGTTTTTTTAAAAGGAATTGAATTATGATAATAGTTATTAAAATTTGCCGAATTACAAAAAGTGTGTATGTTCAGCCCAGGCTCGTCAGTAGATATGATTATCGTTATTCATGGTCCATTTACGACGAAAATAGAATGAGAAAATACAAAAAAATAACATATATATATATAGTAGTACTGAAACGGAGAAATCGTTCAGCAAGACAATCGCTTCAGCAGTTTTTGTCGAAATAAAATGACAAAAAAACTGACGTCATGGATCATTTTATGGATAACGATAGATCAGGATTTGTTTGTGCTGGAGATACAATAAACATTTTGATTTGAATGTTACAAAGTGAATTTTATCTCTTATCTTTGCAATTGCAACTATTTTATATTTAAGTATAAACATTAATCCACCAACGAACGCTGCCATTACTTTTCAGCTATTCTGGTAGACCACTAGACGGAATAAAAATTATGGAACGGAATCCAATTTGTGGAGCTACATTTACTTTGCATGACAGTACTGCTACATACTGCTGGATAAATAGGTCAAGCAGTTAAGCTCAACTACGATTTTCTTTCAGTGACCAACGGACGGCGCTGGCAGGGGGAGTAACGTAAAGGCGGGGGATGACAAAAATGTATCCGCCGCTGTCCGACCTGTGTCACTCAAGATTTTCCCATAGACCCTTTATTCTGAGCCAACTTGCAGAAAACGCGCAAATCATCAACGGGCACAAATTACCAGCGCGATGTTAATAATATAATAAAGTTTCATCATTAGGATCATATCTATTTATATGCCACCTAACTAATAAAAAAAAAAACCTTGTTATAATATAATAAAGTAGAGCTATGTACAATGAAAGGTATAAAATAATCAATAAGTACATTATTACTCGCGGTAGGGTTTACGTAGAATACGTAGTTAATTATTTCTATAAAAGTTAAATTAGATTCAGGTATAAATCCATACTTCCATAAAAAAAAAACAGAAAAATATAAAACTTGAAGCCCGGAATCCCAGTAATATGCACTGTCTGACAACAATACAGACGCGTGGGCGTCCACATGTTTATTCTTACCACGTGCACCATATATGAGACATAGTTGGTCGAACCGCAAATGAAGAACTTGACTGGAGACACGTCCAACGTGTATAGCTTCTTCTATATTGGTCGAAGTTCGTCATTAGTTCTATCTATCTATTTGATAAAATGTTACTACCTACGTACCTACTCTTGTAAGTAGTACCTGCTGAAGCTGAAAACGCAGGTTGGTTTGAGCAATAACCGTTAACGGAGGTCGTGTTCTCTAATTGAAAGCAACGACACGAGATTTAGCTCGCAAACAGCGTCGACACTCGTTATCGCTTTCATTAACAATGATAACTTTTGATTAAAAATATCATACTGCGTGGCTTTGTATTCATTGTTTGAGTCCATATTACTATAGTACCTAAATACCAAAGCACCTTCTGCCCTTTTCAGAGATAATCTGCTTAACATACATGCATATGCTCGCGTCTGGCATCTTGATTAAAGGACATGAG
Source organism: Falcaria lacertinaria (assembly GCA_951449985.1). NCBI lineage: Eukaryota > Metazoa > Arthropoda > Insecta > Lepidoptera > Drepanidae > Falcaria > Falcaria lacertinaria. The sequence goes on from OX602110.1 coordinate 5,160,049, forward strand.
CTGCATATCATCCCTCGAGATCATGTCAATTATATGCAAAAAAAAAGTCGCATGACATGTAAAAACCCATACTAATTCCAGTGGGCCATAATATTGTCATATTTCTCGTTTATTTTATATACTTAGAACTTAAATTATTGAAAAAGAAGCTTATCTCGTCGTTAGAGATCCACAACTGGATAAAGTACAAAATGCTATGGAAAAGTGCTAATTCATAATATTGACATCAACACTTTAAACAAGTTTGCATGTTTATATTAATATCAAAATCGAATAATGTGTGTTGGTCAGTTAATTTGTACGAAGTTATTTGTTAATATACTGTGTACGTGTAACGTGAGTGTGGCGCTGTAATTGTTATAAGTTGCTATAATGCATGCAAATAGCCACACGGTGAACGCTCGGACGGTTTATTTATCGACATTATTGATAATTACGGCCTTGCGTAGATACTGTTTGCGGACTCTGTCGTAATTTCAAGCAGACGAAGTCGAAGCTATTAATGTATAAAGCGAGTGTACAAGAGTTATCAGTGAGCTGTTGAATATAGTGGCTAGGGGCTTCGGCGGAAGGTTGCCGGAAGTCCATATTTTCCGAGTCCATCGCTAACTAACGAGGGGTTAATCAGATCCGGTGCGTCCGGGACCTCGCCTCATACGGCCGGGCCGGTACTAATCGCTGCTTTTGTGTGGGCAATTTTTATATATACATACGTACGTTTAACTTACCCCTTTGAATGATGATGAGTTCTAGTGACCATTCTGGTCGTGGGTATATATTATAAGTCTGGCATAGAATATAGCCTATAGTATATAATATTATTATAAATAACTATAAATCTAATAATATAATAAGTTGCATGTTTTCTTTTTTTTCAGAGTAAATGCAAACAGCATAATAATGTAAGCAATATGTTCATCGATACCATTTATTACCATGCTTATTGATATTTTAAGACGGAAAGAATAAGTACGGAATGTGGAAGTATTAATTCGTACATAATGTGTGGTGAGGTGGCAGGATGCCAAGCGGCCGGTATTTTCCCTTACGCTTTTTATTACAAATGTTGACTTTGCCTAATGATAGTATCGATCCTTTCTAAGGAAACAGTCACTGTTTACAACGAATATGTATGGATCGGACCTAATGTAATTGATCTTTTTTTAAATTGATAATAGTAAAAATACTTCCTAACATACCGGTTTAAGACATGACGAGGCCTTAGGCAATGCAGGTCTCGGTGCCCTTCTCACCTTCGTTAAAGTACTTTTACGCCCTATAATGTGTTTCTCATACCTGCCGAATTTCAAGTTTTAAACCTATGCTTTAAACATCCTGTGATTTTGTGATGTATTATTTTTAGGGTTCCGTACCGCAAAAGGAAAAATGGAACTGTTATAGGATCACTTTGTTGTCCGTCTCTCTGTCAAGATTTTTTTTCAGAAGAGCGCGTGTCGTTATAAAATAGAAATTAATATCAAATACCCGGGTCTATGGTATCTTTCCGCTGTAAAAACATCGAACCTGTAAGTCAACGTGAAGAAGAGACATTTTCTGATTTCACAAGGGAATCAAAACCTATAGGGTACTTTTCGTTGTCATAGGATGCTAATCCGCACTTTGCTGAGGATAGTTTGATACCCAATCTGATAATCGATACCTTTGGTTAATAATGAACTTCGTTGACAATACGCTGGTGAGCAGGCTCACGAGATTTCCGGCAATTACTTAACGGAGGTAGAAATTAAATGAACCTCATTTAGTTAGGTGAAGTGGGGCTGTGTTATCTATTATTAATCCCTATGACCCTGGAGCTGAACATATTTAATGATTGTTTTCTCGATCGTATATTACTTACGGTTAGTAACAAGCATATACCACTATTATTATCTAAGGTAGAATTTAAGGGACTCGCGCAACTTCTTCTCTTTACTTATTTTCGTTAAATAAGATCAGTATAAATTACCCTCGGCTGAACTCCTCGCCTATCTTATTCTTTTAGGGTATGAAAGCGGCAGATCTCTTTAAGCCAGTTAAAGATTTTACCATTTAAATATTATTATGTATAATTAGCGACCTGCCCCGGCTTCGGATGGATGGAAGAGTATTATACATATAAAATACGCCTCCTTTTTTTGTCTTAGTGTCGTAACAGTCTGCTGCCGTCGCCAGAGTTAGATTACAATCTAAGGGTATTTATATTGAAAATATTTTAAAAAGTGACAAATATAGATAAGTAAACAAACAAACTAGGTCGCGTGACGCGTGTCTGTGTGGGACCGCTAGCGAGATTTATTATACGCGCGACAATTTTCCGACATCTGCATCTCATCGTCATATTTCAGCAAATTTACACAAATCCTAAATAAATTATTATTAACCCAAACCTTTCTCATCATGACATCATCATCAGGAACTGTGTTTGATAATATGTAGTGATCGTAGGTTTGTTTAGTGTGGTGTCCTTTAATATTGTTGTAGTGTTCACAGTGGTTTAACTTAAAAAAAAACAACACGACTTTTGCAGTTATCGAGGCGATGAGATATTATTATGTTTTACGCTATTTTGATTAGAATTAGAGTATAATGACAGCATAAATAATGTTGCTGGTCACAGTGTCTTTGAGATATACAAACTTATTTTTGTTGCTGATGAAACGGTCTGAGTTGTTTACTGCTCAGGCTAGTTGTGAAAGTTTTAGAATCCTACAATGTGCGTGGTTAGACACGCACTTGGCCAGTTTTTCAACTTACAAAAGGTCACATTCAAATATTATATGGCAAGATAAAAGTTTACATTTATTTATGTCAATCATCCCATTCCTTTAAGATCCATCTAAAATTTCAAAATAAATATGATGTAGTATTTAGTATTAAACAGAATAAGTAAATACTTGGAAACTTATTGAATTGGAAATTTCGTTCAGTTGGTAAGTCATTAGAATTTCAAATGATAAAATTATTAATACAATATTTCGTGATATTTGTTTATATTGATAAATAGGCTTGTAGTATCATTGCAACAATCCGACTTGTTTAGAATTGTCATTCTTATTTTTTTCTATATAATATGTACACACTTAGATTATTATATATTCTATTCCTGAGGGATCTCATCCCTGTTAGGTGGGGCTCGTAGTAGAGTTGACAATGCACCCATTGATCTATGTAGTTAAGAATCCTTAGCTATGGCCAGTATTGGGTGATTACCTAACCTTACCGAGTCTCCTCCATGCCCACAAAAGCACGTTAAGCCGTTCTGTCTCGGTTGCCTGTAATATCTTTGCAAACCGTTAAAGGTAACCGATTTTCCTTGTTGAATGCCTGATTTTTTTATCCTAACAATTGTAACGCCTTAGTTACTATCTCAACAGTTACAAACATCGTTTGCCTGGAGGAGTAAATGTGAAACACAAGATTTTATACGTGATCGTAGTCGCGTTGGGAGAGTGAGTATCATATTAAAGAATACCTAGTTAAAGGACAGTAATTGTACCATTGGAATGAAATAAACAAATCTTAACGGTCACTCTGCATAAATTATTTTTTTATCAGAACATACAGATACACACAAAAATACTGAATGTGGAATCGAACTTACAACCTCTGTAGCAGAGAACCCCTCACATGATTACCATAGGTGTCATCAAAAATGTATTGCTTCTTATTATATATTTTTTTATTAAATATGTTTAACATAGAAAACTGCGATATAGTATATATATACAATAGCGCAGTTTTCTTATTTCCTCTATGGTAATATAAAAAGGGCGACGTTTTCGCTGCTCTCGATATTTCGCGAAATGCCTCGGGTTATATTGCCAAGTGTAAAACGGAAAGGGCTATGATGTACGAGGATCTATACTAATATACCCGTAATACTTTACTATTATTCGAGAAACACCATTTCTATATATTATGTTGATACGTATAAGCAGCCACAAATATATTTTTTATTAAAAATATTATTCTTTCTTAGAATAAAACAAATAGGAACACATGTCCCACCTGATGGTACGTGGCCACCATAACCAAGGGCCTCTGTAAAAATATTGAGTTTAACTAGCACGTTGCATAGAAATCTTTCCTACTTTACCTGTGAAAATTATTTCAAACGATGTTATGCCAATGAAGGTCGTTTGATCGAACACGAGAGAATGTCAATAATTCAGACAGCACGGGCATGCCGAAAGGCGAGTGCGTGTCGCGCATTTCATTCCCCATCTGGGCATAATCGAGCGGGCATCGCATCATTTGCGCGGCCCTGACTTCGCAAATGAAGTAATGATCGCGGCTTTCTCTAAACCGTGGTTTGATCGTATCCTGAATATTTTAACTAAATATTCCGTTCCGAAACAAGTGGCTGCCATCGATGCTGTCAGTCTATTTTTGCCAAGCGCCTGCATTTTAGGAGCCTTTTTCAATATTCTCAACCGCGTAATAGAAATATGAGCCCATCTTCTGAATAATATAAGACACATCACATACATAGCTAAGTGCGAGAACGTGTTCCCATACATTTTCATATTACGTTCGATAAAATATCCGAGTCACTAAGTACGAGTATAACAGGTATAGAAGACTCTCGTCGGCAGCAGTTTCTTCGCCGAACTTATGTTATTATATCCTGATAAAGGTAAAATAATGTAGTGCTCATTGTTTATGAATGATTTCAAGAAGAAATGCAAGCAGATAATAAAATAATTCTTTATCACTGTTTACATTATATACGTAAGCAACTTAGTCATGATAGAGAGTCAAGAGTCGATCAGTTTGTGTTTTTATAATAATAATAATAATAATAATGTTTGGACATTATCGCACAACGCCATGTGGCCCCAAAAGTTTATAACAATAACATTATTACTATTTTGTTTTTAAGTTGAAATATGGTTGATAAAACATATACCCATATATTATTACAGAACAGCAACCTACATATATTAAATAGATATTAACAGACAAGTTATATTCCCTTTTTAGAGATAAATGTTATATTTATATCTACGTAAGCGGCTCAGCCCTTATTAATTTGTAATACGAAATATTACATTACAATTAAGCGAGTGAACTAATCATCGATACAAAAAAAACCTATCTATATTTTGATTCGCAATTAAGATACATTTTGGTGGTTTACACTATCATAATCCACAATTACTTAATAATTCCAAAGTAGAAATTTTATGAACAACGTTTAACGCTTGACAAGTAATAGCACGAATTAATAAAAAAAATCGTGGATTTTTCAAGATTTTACTAATAGAAATAGTGAAAGCTTCGACAGAGACTTTACTATTTAAAGCTTACTATCTAAATGTTTTTTTTTTTAATTATTTCACATTAATTTAGCTATAAATTAGAATTTAGTCAGCAATATTATGTTTTCTAATTACTTTAATGTTTAATGTATTTAAAAAGCAATAAACGTGTTTATTATTATTATTAAATATATATATAACTCAAAGGTGACTGACAGACTGACTGACATAGTGATCTATCAACGCACAGCCCAAACCACTACACGGATCGGGCTGAAATTTAGCATGCCGGTAGATGTTATGATGTAGGCATCCGCTAAGAAAGCATTTTTGGAAATCCATCCCTAAGGGGGTAAAATAGGGGTTGAAAGTTTGTATGAAAAGCCGTCGTTTTTTAAATTAAAAGCATGAAAATTGGTATTTGGCCTTTGAGATAGAAATAAATAACCAAGTATTTCAGGATTTTTGGAAATTCCACCCCTAAGGGGTAAACTAGGGGATGAAAGTTGTGTATGAAAATGCGTAATTTTTGAAGATTAAAGCATAAAAATTGGTATTTGGCCTTTCAGTTAGAAATAAATAAATACGTATTTTAGGATTATTGGAAATTCCACCTGTAAGGGGGTAGAATAGGGAATGAAAGTTGTGTATGAAAATCCGACATTTTTGAAGATAAACGCATGAAAATTGGTATTTGACCTTTCAGTTAACAATAAATAAATAGGTATTTGAGGATTATTGGAAATTCCACCCCTAAGGCATAAAATAGGGGATGAAAGTTTGTATGAAAATCCGTAATATTTCAAGTTATCATTTTGCAAAAGCTATCATTTTGAATTTTAGATATAGGTACATGTTGACTTATGTACCACGCGTGCGAAGCCGCGGGAAAAAGCTAGTTATTTATATGTCAGAAACCCATGATTCTTTATTAACGCTTGTTCTTCGTTCTAGTTACATTACCAGCAATGTATTACATAAAAAAATGTAATTTCGTAACTTTTTATCGTAGCAAATATATCTAAAATCAGAGCTACTGACTGTTGCTCTTTAGTTCAAGCCCAGCTAGCAATTCCGATTTGGATGGGCGATCTCGTTCTGTCCTACGTTTCTTTCTACAAAGAGCTCTAGAAACTTTACAGAACACAATAACTACATAAAGGTAGTTCGGCTGCAATCTTTTCTAAGACAGTTCCCATTCCGAACAACAAATCCTTTTGCATCCTACTTCATTTTAAGTTACTGCTCGCTTAGCAACACCCCGGGATCACACATTTTTGCTGAGATACGAAGAATCCTACTAACAATCTACTGTTTTTAAGCCAGTCGCTAGAACAACATTATCTGAATGTTAAAATTAATGTCAAGATTAATATTTTATTTGTGTACCGTAAAATGTATTAGAAGGCTGATAATGATGATAACAATAATATTATTCATGCCGTACACACGAGTCATTATGCCCGAGATAAGACCGTTGTAGGTCCCTGAAAACGTCGAGATGTGTAATCAGAGCGACACATTTATACATTATCTTCATACGAGTGTACGTAATAATATAATAACACCAAAACTATTGCGGCTATCATGGGAGTCTAGACAGTTATTTACCCAGATAAATTGGTATACGTAAACAAAGTCAGTGAATACGAAATTAGTTTGCGGTCCCAGGAAAGAATATATATTACCAGGTGGGGAATAGTAATGTTTATTTCAAAAGGTAATAATGGTCCATAGTCCGTAGCATGGCTTCAGCTCGGAAAACTAGTGCATTGTAAATTATGCCCGCGTGCATTGAATAATACAACGAACTGTATTGGGGTACAGCAAAGCGCAACAGGTACAAAATATAATATCAATCGATGAAAACTAGACGTACGCTCATAAGTGCTCATAAGAGAGTATAAACTCCTAATTATTCAATTTGTAAGATCAGTCAGAGTATCTGTCAATTGATTGGTATTTTGTTCCCACCAGACAAAGCTTCTCGTGATACAATTATACGGAGCAGTGGTAAATTTATGTTGTAATAGAAGTTGCCTCCTCGTTTGGCTTTAATTGGACGTTCCCTGCAAAGGCTTAATGATTACTGGTTGTGGAGTGTTAAAAATAACCATTCATCTTGATGAAATGTTCAAATAAGTCACGACAAATTTCATGATATTTCACGTCTGTTGCTTTCTCTGTTAAATTAATACTAAACTTTATTAATGCGAAAGTTGAGACATGTGATATACGTTATTAAATCTCGCCAAATATACAGATTTTATTGAAAGTTAGATAAAAATATAGGACCGGATTACTTGTTACTCCTGATAAACCTTGGGTTTCCCTCGGGTTATTTTGTTTTAAACTTACGTGGACTAAGTCGCGGCAAAAGCGAGTATTATAATAAATAAGATCATTTAGAGTAACAGAAAATGTTAATTAAAATTAAAAAGATTATGAAGCTGCAAAAGTGCTTTAGGGACGGCGATCTTATTTCTATGTCGTTAGCATTTAATAACGAATGTGATAGTTGGCTGTGTCGTGCCGTATATATCACAGGTTATGTGTACATACACATAACTTGTGATATATACATACAGAAGAATATTATTAATTTACATAACTCATTAGAGGGGAAGATTTCTAAACAATAAGAAAATCTGTTTATCCAGAACTTGAAAGCTAACAAAAAATTGTACCTCTTATTGATATTACTATCGCTAAAAGTATGTAGAAACACGTGTATTTATATTTTAATTAGGTTTCGTAAGTGCATGATAATTGTTGTCTCCGGCCGTTGTCTGTAATTAGCGTACATTAATTTAATTTGCGAGTTGACGTTGAAAGCGGTTGAGGTAGCGGAGCGTGCACGTTTGAAATTCTAGAAATTATGAGGAGTTGCGGCGTTTAATCGAAAAGTGCTCTCCTTTGATCTTTGTGAAGTCGCCGTCTGCGATGCCTCTGTCTGGCGTGTTCGTGCTCGGAAGAATGGTGTGATGAAATAAGCTTAGTAAAAGGGATGCCTTATACAAAGAACTCTTTTAGTAATTTGCTAGTGTTGCAAGATTATCCTTTCCAGAAATATTGCAAGAAACTACATCACACATTATATCCCATCACAATTCCATGTGCATATTATCAAGGGGCATGGACGAAAATATGTAATTCTATCTTGGGACAGATTCCAATATTAAAATGTGAGGCCGAACATAATTTATGTGGTAATCAATTTGAAATATATAACGCAAGGAAGACGGATGACAGAGAGAGGGTGTTCAGATACCAAATGAGATTTTAAAAATTAAATTATTCACGTATTGTGTCAGACACATGCAACAAATAAATTACTCGAAGCAATAAATAAAGTTTTATCTGGACGGTACCCTTGGGAGTGTGGATTTATGAGGTTTTGTAAAACTCAACGCGGAACGATTCGCGCAACAATTACTCGCACCAACTATTGTGATCGCGTTCACTGCAATGTTCAGGCAATCGAAGTATTTTTCATTAGAAATGAGATGAAACGACAATACCACGATTATTCGTGGAGCGAATATGAAAATGTCTTTGCATTATGAATTACCTGAACAAGTAAAATTGTATAATAATCTATGGAGCCCTTATATTTATTGGCTTTGCCAGCACTACAAAATGTGTAGTAAAAAAGGAACTCTGTTATGCTTATTGATAACTGTTCAACCCATACTATCTTGATACGTTACGCATACGTGTCGAGTTATCGTAAAGATTTATAGATCTGAAAAAAGGCTATAAAACTTACTTTATTATTCTATCAAATATGACGCCGGCTTATATTATCTGCTATAATATTTCAATATTCACGATCATTCAAATATTTTGCCTTATTATTAAGAGTATTTTGATATAGTGTACATTTACGCTTACATTATGTTTGTAGAATCGTAGAACTCACAGGCAATGCTCGTAGCCGGTATCGTCGTTGTAGCTCTCGTAGAAGCACTCTGTCGTAGCAAGCATTTTGCGAGCTACGAGCCGCGGTTATTGCGACGGCGACTACACCGCTGAGTCCTACTCGCTCACGCCTCGCTGCTTCCACTTACCGCAATATAATCTCCGTTTATTACAACCTAATATACCTTCTGTCGACTTATTCCACTTATCCCCATTGACTTTCCCCATCATACATTTGACAGTCACAGGTTGCTATTGAGCTACTTACACTCAGAAATGATTACTTTGAATATTCCAAATTCTGAATTTATATGATGGTGTTTTATTTAAAATAACGCTTTATACTTGTCATAAATGTATTAAAAACACAACTTAATTGATAAGAACCACCACGAGCTTTACTTAGGAAACCTGCATACGTCTCAGAAGAAATTCAAGGACGTATGTAGTGCCTAAGAGACGGCGATGGACTCACCATCTGTCATGTTGGCATCATTTATTATCTTCGTTAAAAAATGGGTGTTGTAAAGCCTCTGCCACCTACCTCTTTGGAGCATATCCTTTATCGGCATCTGCTGGACACTAATTAATAAATAGATAACTAAATTTAATATTTCTTTGGCATATTGTAATAGAGACAGTCAGAATATAAATGAATTTCCTTTGAAAATTTTCGCCGCATTAGCAAGTGCTCGATGCGAGTCGATGTAAATAAGTTGTTAAATCTATTAGACAAACTAAAGGTTCAAACAAAGTAATCAAAGATTAATGATTGATGAAGTCAAATAATAATTATATTTTTCTACAGTTAATAAGCCGGCTATGTTCGGCTAATGAATACGTATACTATATATTATATCTACACAGCGGATCATATCAATCAAGATTGTACCTTAGTAAAGATATTATCTCTGACTGAGGTAGTAATACGATTCTCACTAGTTTCATAAATTGTTTGGTTGGAATATGCAATAACCTTTTAATAAAATGTTTTTCTAAGATGTACGCCATCGAGTTTTGTTTTCTGCTCGTATATGGCGCGTTGAGGCAAACGAACTTGTCCATTAAAAAGATTTACCGATATCCTTGTAGATTTGGTGTGGCTATTATATTTGTACCAGTGAGAGCGGCGGCGGGGATCAGTGGGAATCTTGCCTCATTAATATTCATGGTTAAATTATTCCGTTCATTGTCCTTATCCAAATGAATGGCATAAAATCCAAATAACGTACCGTGTTAAATTGTGTATTCTGTTATAACATATTAGATATGGAGATAAAGATAAACGTTGAGTTTAATGTACTTAAATCTTCAGACATATTCTTTTACAGAAAAAATGCTGTTTGTATTTTTGGCCCGAATACACGTACGTCCAGTCCCCGAGAGAATAATTATTCTTGTAAACAAGAGTGAAAGTTTAACGTCAAACAGTGCTTAAACAGTTGGTACCAGTTTTTACCCTCGCTCGCGTACCAAGAGGTCCTTTACACCTCTTTGTTATATTACCTTGTTATATTAAGACATACTTAAAATATGTTATTATTAATCATTTTATATGTACTGGATAAATAGAACCATTATTTGAAACCAAATTTATTATCATTGTACGAACTAAATTAGTATCGGATCAAATAATGCTATAAATAAGAGATAATTTATCAATTCGCCTACCAACCATACAACTTGTATTCTGGTCGGAAAAATCAATCAATATACGCGGCCCCTTTGGCCCTGTATATGAATATCGATGGTATCTGGCAGCTCTTTGTTTAGTTGTGCGCAAAACAATTGTTGTTTCGAGTTTTGTTTTGTTTTGCAAACATTCGCGTGAGATAAAGCGGTCGCGCTGGTCCGGCGCGCGACACATTCCGCACGCGTTTTCTCTTGACTCATGTTCGATTCGTTTTCATTTTTTCATATATTGCTTACAAACAGAATACTGGAAAGTAAACAATGCTTGCTGTGAAGATACTTGCTATTTTCAAATAACATTTTTTCATTGTCTGCAGACGATACAAATAACAAGCTTGCGCATAATAATAATGCGCGATATGAACAATGGTGTATGCAATAAAAGGAAGAAATATGCACTATTATCCGATTCTTGTTACGTCTCTCCTCCTCATTCACGTAATATTTTTTTTAAATAGAGTAAAGTAAAGTAAGGACAATAACAATAAAACGGTTACTACTCAAGAATCAAGCGGGAATCAAGACTTGTAGGCCCAGTAGGTCTTAAACTAATAAATTTTACTGTTTTTTTAACTATGTATTTATTTACGTTGGTATTGCAGCCGTCCACGGCAGCCCAATCAATCAGGTGATCGCCGGCATGTAGTTTATTCTCTATCTGCCGCGCCACGTTCAGGTCACGTGAAAGGTCAGCGCATCGCACACACGTGCAATGTAATCTACGAACGACCATGTTAGTTTCAGTACTCTCAGTAATGAAGAGAAATCTCTTCATAAGTGTTTCTTTAATTGGATCCGAGTTAGGTATCTATGATATAGTATGGAGTGACATACTACTGCAAGGGCTCTTTTATCCTAAAGTGTGTAGTTTTATTAGGATTATAAGTCCACGCTGCACTGGTTCGAATATTGAACTTAAGTAAAACTCTTAAACCTTAGACCTTGTATTACTAGGTCAGTGCTTAAACCTATATTTATTAGCGATACTCTTTAAAATATCACTCACATTAAATTTTGTATTTTGCATTTTTCAAATAATTTAATTTCAAAATTGAATGCGCCATCGATCGCTCAGTTACATAAAGACTGCATATATAATATACTGTATACGGTAGCTTCATATTTATAAGCTTTTATTAAAGAATCTTATTGTAAGTATCATTGTATGTAAATAAATATGTCAATAAAATATCCAATGATACCTTCATAAGGCCGAGAAGAACCAACCAAGAGTTAATCAATAATTTGTTCTAATTTTAAGGCTGCAATTAATTTTGAAATGAGTACCTACCCGGTAGATTAATTAAAATTCTTTGTTACCTTGACTTTTGTCTAATTCCGACGGAATTTTATCTCCGTAATTTTACGATAGGTATGTTGGTTAGGTATTTGCTTACTCCCTCACTCTTATTTATGGATGTAAGCCATCGCGGAGTGCTCTGAGTTGGGAAAATTGCGACCACGTTTGTATGTTCTTCACTTTTGCTTGTTTGACATGAAGAAAAGTACATACACATTTTTAGTGCATGAACTTTTTTATAGTAACGTTGTAGGAAACGTACCTCAATGTAACTGCGTGCGACAGCGCAGAGTAACATGGTTCACGTGACAATCGAATCTTCATAAAAGTTATAACATAGCAGATGTGTATATTGTATTTTCATACGAGTTTCTTGTGTCTAAATACGGGTGAAAAGTGTTATATATTTCAAATATATAACGTAAAAAATGACATATGCCATCAACGCACAAATATTCTCGAAGTTGTGTATATTTCAAGGATTTCGCTGGTTTTGTAGATCGTCCGCAGTGCTCGATACCCTGTCGTCAAGCAGTAAAGTGTGTATATATATACATTATACATTATAAACTAACTTTGTTTACAAGGTAGCTAGTGAAAATATTCGTCATCATGTATTATGTCTTATGGGCACTGGCCCTTGGGGTTCACTTAGATGACACTCGTAAGTGACGTCATATTAACCATAACATGAACGAATTGTTCGTATTGTCATTCTGCCGTAGAAAGCATTTGTTTCTATATAATTTATTTAGAATTGCAAACTGCATTTCACGCTGACTTTATCGTAACAATAGCAGTGAGATTTTAGTATCACCACGTTAGGTGCGGTGGGGGCGAGACGGGCCTACTGTTTGCCGCACAAACAGCCCCTAGAGCAGCCGCCAAATATCGTCAAGCACCACTCACCTGCGATACTGGCCCTGTCTCAGCTATGCTTACATCTCTACTGCAAATATACAAAACCCTGATGAAACGTACTCATTTCCACTGATAAATATGCATATGTATTTTCAATTCCAGGATTCAACGAGAAGGATTCTTTGTGAAAATATGAAAAAAAAGAAATCAGTAGTACGTATACCTGTGCGTGCATCAGGTTATCCTCTTGCCAATATCGAATGCTATTTATTGATCGCTCGCTACCTAATACGGCTTTTGTCAGCCATAAAGCCGTGAATCTATTGAATCTACATCGTATCACGAGATCTTTGTTAAAAGTTTATTCAGCCGTAACCAAAAACGATGGAAACCAAACTTGGGTTGAAAATAATTTTGGAGCTAAGAATTGCCATTGCGTGCCGTAATAGCTAACGAACAATGAGTTTTACAATTGCTTTCAAGACAATAGTTTAATTTAAGACAATAAATTATACAGTTTTAATGAAGCAGGTATTTATTGTTTGTAACTTGGGTTCCAGTAAAGTTATTTGAGAATTTATTATTATAAATTTTGGCGTTTAAAAATAGTGGAAATTAAAATTGCAGGCATGGCTTACTTTACAGGATAACCCTTATCAGGATTCTAGTAAGGTCACAGTACAAACTTGTTCAATCAAATATCTCAATCTCTCAGTTTGGTATTAGTTTAGGACAGGAACGATCAACGTCACCCGCATATTACTGTGGTACGTGTGAGGTACGTTGTAACTACAATACAACTTTCTTAAATTGTAATTTGATGCTAAAAATAAGCGAGTTTACAAACATTATATGACGAATATGATGACAAACGTTATTATAATATACATACATATGTATAGTGAGCCAATTTCAATGTCTTTGAATACGAATAAGAAAACAGTGAAAGGAAAAGCAATAAAAGTTGTTTTATTGCGCGTCGACCCAAACACCTGCCACATAATGAGTTTGTAGTTATATCACTCCCTTATACTATTGATACCATCGGGGCTTCGCACATTTACATTTTTGAATTACAATATACGGTGCATTCTCACACACGAAGAATGATCTTCTTTTTTCTTCTATCGTAGTTTACGTCGGTCAGTTGTATAGAACATGTATGAGGGTTCGCACTACTTGGAGTATTTAGTTGCCAATCTCGCAAAAAAATTAAAACGTAAAGAATATGAGTAGACACATAAACACACAAACTCGATCTCATTGGTGTGGGACCGTTTGCTAACCAAGTTTTATCCCAATGAATTATACACCTGAACCTTTGATTATAAACTTGTCATCTGAACCATAAGAAAAAGTAATATTACTTATTCTTATGCCTGAACCTTCGTCATAATCATCAGATAAATTGGTTTTATAATATTTAGTAATGTTATAGTCGTCGCTTTGTTCGCTCGCGCTGAAAACAGAGCGAGTACGTATTTATTTGACACACTTAAGTTTATTACTTGTATAGAAATAAAACAACAAGGCTCAGAACTATATAGATAGGCTATATTTATATTTATTTTATATTTATATCAATAAATCTGGGCTCTGGTAGTAAGACCAATCAATAATGCTAATTGACCTGAATAAACATAACTAAACCCTTGATAAAAAATGTGGTCATATTGTAAGCCATTCATCAAAAGACGGGCACCATCGATCTCATCTAAATTTAAAATCATCAAGAAGCCAGAACGTTCTAAATAAGAATCAAATTCGATTAAATTACAATCTCCACGAGCTTACAATTTCTTTACAAATAGATTCTTTAAAAGTTTTCGCTTCAACTTACTTCATATTTACAAAAAGTACTGAGTTGAGCTCCAAAGTTCCATTTAAACATACTGACACTTGTAATAAATTGGTAATTCGACGGGACCAAGATCCCAAAAAATCAAATTCGTGGATACCTTCACAGCGTAACTTCTGCCAGATGTTACCTCAGAAAAAATACTTAAAATACGAGTGTACCTCTACAGATGGGTGACCCGGCAGGGTGCGCCCCGATTTCGGAATAATGTAAGGATCTTTGTTTAGGAGATGTTTGCTATCGAATATTTGTTTCAAATGTAAAAAAATATATTTATCGTGGCCACATCGTAGATTTGATCACTTCTCCTTTTTTATACCACTTAACGGGAAAAACCACGGGAGATCCCAATTCGTCTCTCTTATAACTTCATCAAATGCTCGAGAATATCATGAAATGGTGCAACCATTTCCATGGAACGTTTCACTGTCTATTGGCAACATCATGATGTGACTCAGGCAGATTAATCATAAGAAATCGTTTCTCGATACGGGAAACTTAACGCGCGGCTACTTCATGAAATGGTCAAGATAATTTGATCATATCATAAAATAGTTCCATTAATTACCGTGAGAGGCGCTGAAAGCGCTTTGTTTATGTGTGATGATGGCGGCTGGCGCTGACGCTGACGACAATGTTGTTTCTCGCAGTGAAAAAGTGAATAATGTGCAATTACTACTCGACCGAATGTACGAAACTGGTGATTGTTTTTGTCGAGTGAAATATCTTCCTATAAGCTATATTGAAAAAATATGTTAGATTGCGCCAATTTAGATTAGGTATGTTGAATTTTAAATTTAACAAACTGTTCATAAGGTTCCTTTTTTTATTTAAATAATGTCTGTCAGACTTAAAAGATAATTAGCAAATTCTTAGTATGTTCTGGATTTTTATTAAATATTTAATGGAAACCCTATTTATACGATCCAGCCAAACGTGGACGAAAAAATCGTGCAACGTTGACGATTTAATGTTCAGGTTCCATTAAGTTGGCCACTTCATGAAATGAGACCATTTCCTCAAATTCTCAAGCATTTAAATAAGTGATCAAATCTACGATATGGCCACGACATATACATAAACTTTGAATTCAGGTTTGAATAACTTTTCAATTAAATAAATAAAAAAACATTATCTTGAAAGTTCTTTACAATTTGCCATACCTACAGCTAATAGGCGGCGTATGAGTGAATGAAAACGCGCTCGCAAATCCGGCTTGTGCACGTTCGCGCTTCAAACGATCAAAGCATGAGTCGTCTGCAATTTGTTAAATTAAATAACAAAGTGCCGCCTTTTCGTATTTGGAGGCACACAGGTGTTTTGTTAAGTCAGACGTAGCATAAACACCCGTTATATTCACATTGGTGAAATATAATTGCTTTATTTGTATAGTAAAGTTATTTATTTTACTTAAATGCCTATAGATAAATAAAAAATCTTGTCAACCAATGATTATATAACATTTTGTTCAATGTTAAATGGATTGGCACAGTGTTATTTGCTACGATACTACGCTAGTCTACGAAATCGTAGCAGCGGCGTAGCAGTCTTTCATTTGCCTACTGTAAATTAAGATATATTATAATTCCTTAAGAAATATAACAAGACGTACATACATCTTTATACATGTAAAAATTAAGAGTCGACTAGACTAGTAAACTTCATTTTATGTATAGGAATTATTGACTTATTGATACGACATGACATCCGACGTTTAAGTTGACATTAACTGATATACTATATTCTTTATTTCAATAAACAAATTTATCAAACAACTACTAACATTAGCTGAAATGTGTATCATTTCAGCTAATATTAGTAGTAGATCTGAATCTTTATAAGATTCAATCAGTTTTACTAGACTAACAATAAAATTATTGATAAAATATTCCGTATACTTGTTGGATAAGCCGAATTATTGAATGAAAAAAGTTGCCTTAATAATATTGGGCTCCGAGGAAATAGTGTTCATATTACCGTGGCTCCAGGGTCCCCTTTCATCACGTTTTATGTAGTCTCGGGCGCTTTTTGCTGGTTTGGTGAAGGTTTGTGCGGGTAATGTGCGGTCACGGGAGATCTGTTTCGTGATTTGTATGGGACAGCTGTATTATTGTATTTATACCATCGAACTTTAAGATTACGTATATTGCTACTTTCCAAATTTTCTAATAATACGCCACAAATGTTTGTATGGGTTAAACTAAATATTAAATATTTTAGTATTTAATTAGATTTATTATTGTTTATTTCCATCCGTGATAATCTCCGGAAGTAGTGACTATTATCACGAAATGCTTGGAGACCTTTTCAGTAAAGCGTATTTTTTTAATACATGCTAATAGAATAAAATAGCATGAGATACATTATCAGCCAGATCGCGTGCTATAAATATGTATTTGTTAATGTGGAGCTTTCTTTGACTTTACTCCCATAAATAAATATTACGGCAGATTAAGTTCGTTGAAAATGATTTCAGTAAGTTGGAACTGCTATACACTGTCTAGTCGTTAACTGCATTGGCCATCACATCGATATGAAGTTAGTGTTGGATAGTTTGTATTCCGTGGTTAGCATAATGGTGGCGTTGTAGGCGATCGTAGCAACGTTTCTTGTATGTTGTGTTTGTAAAGGAGCTTATTAAGATTTTGAATAGTGTGTACATAATCGAAATATCTCAACCATATGCAGTCGGTATCTGAAATTTCCATGATCGCGGCTCTACATAACATAATAATATGTACGGGGCGGCCTTTGGCGGCATTGAGGTTTTTGTGTGTATATTATTTATGCAAATATGTATGTAATATTCATGTTTGTTGGGTCGCAAACTCTTTGTAGATTTTTTAAAAATTATTTTTAACTACCATTGATTGTCAAGTATCAAATATCACATAAACTGCTTTGCATGATTAGGGTTTATTTGAAGTTGACATAAAATTACTGATCGACGATGATGTAATGCAACATCGTGTAACATACTATACAATATTAATTTTAAATAAAAATCAATCGCCACATGTATGAAAGATTACTACTAGAAACAGTTGGGCAGATATGGCTGTTGTTTTGTTTATATTCGTAATTTTCAGGACAAGGTTTATATGAAAGAAAATGTATGATTCACGAGAAAAGTCGAAAATTTGTCGTTAGTAAATTTCACCAGCGCGAAGCCCGTGTAGCTGTTTGTACTTAATTTGAAATATATATTTATTTGTTACTTTTACATATACTTATTTAATCAGTTCATCGGAACTATTAATTAAACTTCTGAAACTTTGCTATGAGAAAGGGGTAAGCGCGGAGTGGAATAGAAAAAACAAGACGTGCGAAAAGAAGCAGCATGTTTATAGTGTTTGTGCGAGTGTGCGAGGTGTAGTAGGTGCGTGTGTGGGTGGCTCGGGCCCGGTGGGCGGCGTAGTGGTTGGGGCGGGGTGTATCGATCCCCGCGGGGCGCGTGCGCCGCGCCCGCCGCGCCACCCGCCGCCGCCGCCGCGCAGTCCGCGGCCGGCCACCAGCCGACCTGCTGCCCACTATCATTCCATCGCTAGTGCGACACCCGCGCGTCATCCGCGGTACTCCCCGCTACACCGCTACGTTTGACATTTAGCGCGCGATAACACTCAAACAACCTTAAACTGTTTCCCTCGTAGGAATCGCTCTAGTGTTTCACTTTAAAACTATTACGAACTTCTTGATCCCAAAACGTTTTCAGCTAGTTTTACGTGATTGGATTGGATTGACAAAGAATTGAAAAAGTGATACTTTAATAACAGTAGTAACTTTGAAACTATATGCTGTAAACAAAAAAACCTTTGATAGTAAATGCAGCAAAACATTTTAGTATAAATTGTGTGGTGCAGCGGAAGAAAAAAGTTAAGTGCATCATTATCGTCAGAAGTGATCGTGTTGTGACTGAAAAAATATATCGGAGCGCTGCTCACGAGTTCACGGGTCGTTAATTCGGTAAAGAAGAGAACCCAAAAAGAGCTTCTTCGCTTGCCGCTCATCGGAGTGATAAAATTAATGACAAACGGTAAGGAGCGTAGTGATAAGGGTAGGGTGTGTTATCTCTGCGGGCGGCGGCACGGTTGGCGTATCATGTGCTTGTCGAACGCGCTTCTACCGATAATTACTACCGCGGCCTATGGAGGACCAACTCACATCAACTGATGATACGGCTTCATCAGCTCTTAAGGATAATGATAAATCCACCATATGAAGCTCGTCATTTTTAGAGACTGTTAATTTTTATTCCAACTATACGCACCCATAATTGGCATTACATGATATGATAGAGACTATAAATAAGTTACAATGATGCTTACTTCTGTATTTAAATTAACCTCTTTACTAGAACACTTGGCACTAGGATCCAGTAGAATGCCTTATAGTTTGTTTTGTGCTAACTTATTTGTAAGTTTTCTCAGAGGTTTAATCAGATAAGAAAACTATCACATAAAAGTCAAAACGTGTCTTTCTTCAACTAGATTTTTTTCCTCCTACCTTTCGATTACATTTGTTAACCTGAAATGAAATCAAAAACTCTCACCTTATTTATGACAGGAAAGGGACTCCAGTCCGATATCACACTCGTTATCCTAAAAATATACGTTCACAGGGGTCTCGTTGAATGTCGCAAGCTCAAATTTGCGTGAAAATTTACGAGCATGTCGTATGTCTTGCGAAATACCCAGGATTGTGGAGCACTCGCGACAGGCCACTGGCTGTCCTAGGATTACACGTGCGACGACCCGTCCTTCTGAGCCCTCATTAAAAAAGCTTTTATATTATTAATTCTTCAAATATAAAATACTTTATCGGGAAGACAGTTAATTTGAAAAAAAATAGTATAAAAACAAGATAAAATGTTTTTGCTGCAATAAGAATTGGTCTAAGGGTAGTCTATCGACAAAAATCTATCCAAATTCACTTGATATATAAGCTAAGAATCTGTTTTAAAGCTCGGTTTCGGTTGGCGAACCTCGAACAAAAGGGCGTAGCAGCCATAGACATAAAATACCTCATTACTTTTTATAACTTTGAGAAATAAAAGAGAGGACGCCCTGGGGAGCGTGAAGTTTCCATCAGTGGGTATCAGTTTAAAGATATTCTTATCTGCAAGCGAGACCGCAAGTGTGTCCGCAAAATACATTGAGCGGTGACGTGGGAGGTTAAATTTCGTATTAGATTTACGAGCATATGTGGCTAACGAAATGTTTAGCGAACAAATAGATAGCAGAAGAGGGTTTTTGGCATTTTATCACGTATTTCTGGACTACAGGATAGCCGATGTTCATGAACATGCTCTTTTAAAAGCAGTTATTAAGTTGAAAGATTTTTTCTTCGTTGAATAATTATTTTGTGCACTTATCAACTACATACCATCGTAGTCTATTCATATATTTATGTACCTTTAAGTCCTGCTACGTATTTGCCGTATAGCAAGTCAGTTATTTTCAACTAATTATGCTAAATATACTTGAAAAAAAAAACAGGTTGTTATTTTAACTCAAAACAAAAAGTTTGCTGATACAGCAAAACGCAAGATATAAAATAAACTTGGTAATTAATAATTTAGAAAACATCCAGGAAAAATAGAAGTATTAAATATATCTCTCACGATGAATGAAGCTAGTGATTACGACCCTACCAAGCGGTGGTAATTAATATAAGGAGCTGTTACAATAATTATAATTAACAGACTGGCGAAATAATTAAATCTTCATCACAATTGTTTATGTTGTTAATTTAATTACAATAAAATATTACCACTTGAATGGTCACTATTTAAAAATCGTCCAGTAAAGTAGAGGATCGTCTCTCGAGAGGTTTACCTTCTGTTATTTTATTCAAGCGGTGAAGTGAACCGTAAGGAGGTGGTAAAGAGTGAATTGGCAAAAGGAGCGAATTAATGGAATATGCGAATAGGTCCACGAGTTCAGATAGATCGTAGTTGGAGTTGAATAATGAATGGTTCAGGATGTGATAGTTCTAAAGAGTGCGCCGCCGCAGCACCACGAGATACATGCTACATGACTACCTTGCTTTACTTACCGTCCAATATTTACTAATATTATGTAGAACCTGTTCATTTGAACTATTTCTATAGTAATAAACATAGTATTTTCAGTGGGTTAAGAGTGACTAGAGCGCGCGACACGCAATTAATAATTAATTAATTATTATCTCTTTAAATATATTACGAGAAAAAGTTTGCCGAAATTGCGTAGGTACCGATTACGTTAAAGTGACAAAGGGAAGTTTGAACGCTTAATTGCATGTCTATCATGATATAAATCAAAAGCCACTGTGACCCATTGCGTTAATAGTAGGCAACACCCGCGTCAATATTCATTTTTGCTACGAACTTTAAGCATTCGCGTTTCAATGGTACTCGTAAGGAGCATCCTGTATCACTATTGTGTGTATATCTTAATTGTGTATGTCTTAATATCGCTTTTGTAACCTTTTGCATATATATGTATTTCTACAATCAGATCGCAGAGTTGCGAGTCGAATACTTGTTCCAAATTCCCAGAAGTACGAGAACAAACAAAACAAACATGAGCTCTATAAATAATACCCTTTAAATAAATGTATGAGTGGAAATAAAGTTTAACGTAGGCCCATGAATAATTAAAGTCTTTGACTTTTATTTGGTACGGTAGCATGTGGGAATATACATAAATCATTGTCAATATAAAATAGTGCCGTGTTGGTTAGTAAAAAAAAACAATCTCCTAAGGGCCATATCAAAGGCTTAGGTATACATATCCAATATTATCAGAATTGTCGATCTGCAATTGTGGCATATAATTGTGATATATAATATGTCTTCTGAAATTCATCATTGTCTGAATGCAGACCGCAGAGCTAACTGGCAGTGATAACCAATTAATTTTATTTTTAATATGAAAAATGTTATGATTTACATAATTATGTTTTGATATAAATATATTTTTATTGAGTTAGTCATTGGCAGGAAGCTGTATAGAAGTTCGAAGCCAACTTTCATCATTCTTGTAGCCCAATTTGCTAATACTCTCGCGCTGCCCGAATCATGGCACCATACTTGTACTGAATAAAAAATAAGTAATTTTTAGAACGTTTATACAAAAGTTTAGAGTTTTCTCCCTGCTGTAAATATATGGCAGGCGTACATTCCAGTCACGCGTGCCACCGCTGTTTATTCACATTCGTATCTGCGTGCACGCAAATAACGCCGACAACTTTCTCGATTCACCCGACAAATGGCGATTCCCTTTTTGTATTAACGTAAAATCACGTTCTACGCAGACACAATTTATTAACACAGATATTGTTATCTACTATGCTGCGCAGTAGTGAATTACAATAAAACAAAAGCAGTTGAAAAATAAGTAGGGCGGAGGTAAACAATAATAAAATAATTCAACAACAAAAGGAACAGTGCGAGGAGATCCCGAGTTATCCCGTTTGTGGGCGCGCGTGTCTGTATTAATGTAGCTCCTACCGCTTCCGATGTTTCACTCGTTCATAATGCCCCCTCGGCGGGGATCCGAATACCTTAAAATGTGTCCATAAAGATAAGAATTTTTGCGACTTCGTTTCGCTAGTCCTGCTCGGGGTTCTCTAAAAATTTATGATCACATTTCATGACTTCATTTCAGTTTGGTTGGATTTTCAGGAAAAAGTAATATCGGATGTCGCTCTGCTAAGGAAACCTTTATCAAGTTATTCAAAGAAGAAGTCAAGTGCAAAGTTTTAACAAAGGTACACATACAAAATATATATTAATACATTTATAACAGATATTAAACTTGATATTCTTTGCAGGCTTACGTAATTATCTAAAATAAAAAAAAAATTACTAGCTGTCGCCTAGTAATCGAAATTCGATCGCAATTCAAAATATAAACAAACTTCGACTTGTGTCAAAAGTATGGTAGCGTGTTTTTTTTAATTAAACTGAATTGTGCAAATGCATAACATATGAAAAAAAATAGCTTTTGCACTCCTTCTCCATTTCAACTTTAACTCTGCCAAATTTCATACGACTCTGTCCACGCAATTTTCGTAAAAAACACAACAATTTGGTCATTCGAATGTCATGTCAAAAATAAAAATATTGTCGAAGGTAATAAATTATAAACACCATGTTTATATTTTATAAATACTTACCACTTTACAACAAGATGTTTACTTACTACTACGCGTGGCGACTGCTACGCTGTGTAGAGCTTCTTAGCCTCAAAATGTAAGCTACAACGAACTTCTTGAGTAGCATCGTTTTACGCTTGTCACTTGAATCATAAAACCTTCATCCTCTTAGCTGAGCTCTTGCAATGAGAGGCCGACCACCTTAGAACGGTGCAAATGACTAGTGAAACGATTTTGTTTATGTTATAGTTATATATATATATATATTTATTTATATACGTTATATATATATATATATATATTTATATATATATATATATATATATATATATATATATATATATATATATAGTTGTTGGAGTCAATGTAATGTTTTGTAGATTGAATTATCCCCGATGCAGTGGCATAGGCCTCTACCTCTTCACGATGGTGAGCGGGCCAGTCCACCACGCGAGCCCAGTGTGGGTTAAAAACAGCTTTAATATAATATGTCATTGAATTGGGTTTCTGAAGTAATCTAACGCATTCCTCACAATATTTTCCTTTACCAAAATTCTTGCTTAAGATGATAATAACGACGCCGACGATTCGTGACGACTGAACGTGCTCTTTTCGTATAGTTCGTTATAAATGTATAAGTTGCTGTGCTGCTATATTTAAGGCGATGAGAGTAATGCCTGGCATGCACGCACATGAACTAAGTGTGTCGCCTGCGTCGTCGCGGTGCCAACGCATTAATTATGTAGACAGTGCGGCGCCTACTAATTGATTCTTGAACTTTCCTCGCCGAACCTCCTAGGTTATACAATTAAATATATTACACAATCGCTGAGAACAGCGATTGTGACTTAATAGAAATTAAGTTATTCAAGACTTGGTAGTTTGAAGACACCTTCGTTTCATGTTATGTATTAGCTTTTACCCGTGACTTATCTACGTGAAATTAATTGGCTTCGTCATTATATGGTCAATAGTTGTACCTTTAATGCAAACCACAAAGACTATTGTGTAACATAACATGGCAGCTCAGGCGTATTCATTTATATAAACCAATGTTCATAGCCAGCACATTGAGTAAAAGGACCAAGCAAGTATCCATGTCTGTGCCCAAGTCTCCATTTAAATCCCAGTTTCTCGCATATGTGAATCGTGTAGTACATATGTAATTATGTATCTCTTCAAGGTTATATCTTAAATGTCGATATATCTTAGTGAGCTGTTTTACAGTTCCCTTAACTTGGCGTAAGTACGGCAATTTGATGATTAAGTTTTATTTGTTATAAGAGTCATTAGTCAAGGAAATCTTGTCAGAACCACTTTCAAGCGAAGTTTGTTTGTTAGTTGGGAGCCCTATGTGCGGGCGCGGCCTAATTACATAGGGATGAATTAATTCCCTAAAAGTTTCTACTTATTGTATGTATTGTCAACTGCTTTTGGTTTAATATATTATATTTAGTATTAATTATATACCTAGTACTGTGTAACACTGGATTAA
The DNA here is from genome assembly GCA_951449985.1 of Falcaria lacertinaria. Classification (NCBI taxonomy): domain Eukaryota; kingdom Metazoa; phylum Arthropoda; class Insecta; order Lepidoptera; family Drepanidae; genus Falcaria; species Falcaria lacertinaria. The sequence goes on from OX602110.1 coordinate 5,184,576, forward strand.
GGGCCGTACGGCCGACCCGTATAAAGGGAGAATATGCCTCTAGCTAAACATATAACAGCTATAGTCCTACAGCTGATCAACAAAGTGTGATTAAGTCTCTTATTTATTTTATTTTAATGTTATACCGGTCCTTATTGCTTCTATTATATTATCTACTCTGAGCTTCTACAGGAGTCTACGACTTCATGACGGATTTGAATGGTTTATATAAGTATGTTATGTACTCCAGCCAGCTAGATCAGTGTTGGTGGACTACACAAATAATTGTATTACTCGTACATAATAAATTCAGTGTTAAATTATCATGTTTAAATAAATATAAAAATATTAATTTCAAAAGTATTTTTAAATTGCTTCCACAGTTAAAAACACATCAAATACTACAATGAAAGCAGGTTAAAGTCAGACTACAGAATAGGCTTTCAAGTACTTTCACGTGTGGGTTTTTATTTGTGCTTTATATTCTCAAAAGGATGAGGGCCTTTGAGAGAGACAAGGTGCAAAATAAATATTACAGGTGAGCTTCGGCCAGCGGGTACGCCGAATAGAAGCTTATGTTTATTGCTCATAAAGTTACATTTGATTCCAGCGTTGTCCGTATATATTTTATAGGCCGTTCTGTTGATCGAGCGGTAAGCAATGTGTGTATTTTACCGGTTTTGTCATGGGAATCACTGAAATGTATAAGTAATTCTCAATGATTCCCATGACAAACCAGATCATCAGTATTACCACGCTGGACAGCATTACCGCCCAGCGTGGTAAAACTGATGCATAAGTCCCCGAAGGAATTTCGTTTATTTATCTACATGTAAATATGAATAAATACACATTTTAAAATTAGTCACGAATCAGCCACTGACACAATTGGGACATTTTTATTTTTGGTATTTTTAAAGTGCAGTTTTAAATGATGATTTGTACTATGACTATACTGTTGCCGAAATAATAAAATGATTAGAATAAATGTATCGAAAATATTGTTCTCTATGACAAGATATATCTTTGTAGGTATATTACAATATTTCCACAAAACCGCTTTCACGTCGGGTAAATTTGCAGACTGTTCGCAAAACTATGTGTAGTCAACCATTATGTTTGCAAGTATGTGTAAAGTTATGTTCATATATTTGTTACATGTGGTTTGGAACAATAACGACTTAAATCAAACCAATATTTCAAAGTGTTACAGTAGTCAACTTTTGATCTATTATCCAGGAATATATAATAAGCTGTTATATGTATATATTATTGTTATATGTGCCCGCGATACGTACGCATGGAATGCATTTAAATTGTTTTTGCCCGGCCCCCTAATTACTTTCCAAATTATAGTAACCTAAGTGCCGCCTTACAGCATCAGCTACCTGTCAGTGAAAGTCCCGCTCACATCGGGGCAGTCATTCGGAATTTATGGTTCGATTTTTTTTGTTTCTTTTTTTTGTGCGGAACCCTAATAGAATAAAAGTACTAAATACGCCCAATAAAATAATTTATCTGTCAGTGAAAGTCCTGTTCAAATCGGTCCAGCCGTTTCAGAGATAACCTGACCAAACAAACAAACAGACAGACAGCATTTTTTTTGGTTTTTAGTATCATCGTTACTTACAAATTAGTTTGAACATGTTTTACATTTCGCGAGTTACGTTTTGCAAATTATTCTTGTTTTGGCTACTGATGTCACACCATCGTCGAAATATGTAACTTATTCAAAACAATCGAATTTCCCAATGTGTATATTGTCAAACATGATCAGACGGTGTTTCTATACAACCATTTCAAATATGACTATAGTGTTCTGCTACAACTTGTAGGTATATATATATATATGAGACGGTAATCTCAAAGTAACAATGACAAAATTGTAACAGACAAGAACAATCTTGAAACTATCTGGTTATTAAGGCAATGTCTTGTAGTTGAGCAATTTAACTTGAATGTAATTAATGAAGTGACCGTCTCTCGGCGCACCAGTCTCGGTCATTAGAGAATCGTTTAATCATTACCGTGGAAGCGTTACGCAGAAAATTATGACAACGTGGGTAAAATTAAATTATTTTAATTTAATTATCCGCAGATATGCTGATTATGATGTAATTTCAGCAAAGAAAAGTAAAAAGATGAACAGAAATATGATTCAGTAATTAAATGGTATTTATTTATTTCATCCATCGATATCTTAAACATACAGAAAAATTCTCACCGTACAATTTCGCCAATACGTATTCACATAGTATTATTCACATAGTACAATAGACCGCTTAGAAAACTCATTAGCTTAGTTATAATATTATTTTTGACGTGTTTAAATATAATCATAGCTTTTATTGGGGTCTACTAAATCTGCTGAGGCACAAATGTGTAGGTATGTATTTTAAAATCCAGCCAATCCTACAGCATTGGCTAAAGATAGATAAGTAGCTATAGATTGTATGTATTAGGGATAATAGTTCATACTTACATGTCACCAAGCCCCTTTTCTGGGTAGGAAGATAGTATGTTTTATTATAAATAAATGTAAAATTGTGTTGTTGGGTGGTGGCAAACTATAAAAAAAAACTTATTGTTACAAAATAGCATTGCTTAGAATCTAAAACATACCTGAAGATATGTTGTACAGCATACGCGCAATGTGATGTCGTATTAACCTGATTTATTGTAACGAGGGAGGCCTGTCCCGGCTGTATCATGTTAAAATGGTAATAAAAGTAGGGTAGTACAGGTCGCGGCACGAAACTCTAGCGCTGAGCGAAACGTGGAGGGGATAGCTGCGCATGGGTACCATCGCGCACGCAATACAAATTAGTAATTTAATTGCTTAGTTAAAAACAGCAAAATAATGTTTTAATGTAAAGTCAAATAGTAAGTCTAGCGGTGAACAAAATGTGGAACTTAACTGCGTATGGGTACTGTCACGCACGCAAATATTACTTCATGTTACCTACAATATAATTTTTAACAAGTTTATGGGGAGTAGAAAAATAAATACACTATCGGATTTGTAAATTTTTATATTAAATACCAAATAATAAAAAAAATTATATTAAGTCCGAATTACATAAGAACCTACTGAAGTTTCTTCTCAGGATAGAAGAAACCTGCGAGTTCGGCAGGGTGTGGACATCAGACACCGCATTCTCCTTTCCGATATCTAGTCCGAATCAGACAATGGTCTTACACCTTCAATAGTATCCCAACAGGGCCTTTTGCTTACTGAGGGCCCCGGCTCAGGGCTGCTTCGGTCGTCGGCACTAACAGCGTCATCGTCATCAGACTCACCAAGGCTATCCTCTGAACTGTCACCATCAACGCGAATGATGAATTCTTCTGTAACCAAATCCACGACATGGTCACTCTTGACATATTGCTCTTCTATGTCCTTTACCTTTTGGCATAACTTTCCCCAATCCCAAGCACCCATCAGCAAAACTTTTTCTTGAATTAGTTCTATACATTTAGCAACACTCCACTTCACATTTTTACTGCCTACATATTGCTTTATGTCAGACCATGCCATTTCGATTGGATTTAGATCTGGGTGGTATGGTGGCAGTCTTAGCACTTGATGTCCTTGCTCTGCTAGTATCCTGTCAATTGAAAATGTTTTAAATCTATCTTTGTTAGCCCGTATTAAATTGTATAGTTGAGGTTTTAGTAGAGTTTCCTCATATTGTATGCCCTTTTCAGTAAGCCAACCCTGCATGTCAGCTTTTTTGGAATTAGAAGTGGGTGCAAGGTCCCATTGTTTATTATGGTATGATGCGTTGTCGACTACCACGACAGAATTAGGCGGTAAGTTCGGCAATAACTGTGTCCTCAGCCATTTTTCGTAGTTGTCGTAGTTCATATTGTCGTGGTAGTCGCCTGATTTCGCACCAGCTTTAAAAGTTAACAGTGCGTTCGGTATGAACCCAGCCTCTGATCCTGCGTGGACAATGACCACCCGCTGTCCTTTGGAGATAGGTTTTTTGAGACCTTTTGTAGTACCATCGGTCCAGGCTTTTGGAGCAGAGTGCGATGAATCTACGTAAGATTCATCTGTATATACGATGGGCCTTCCCTCTTGGCGATATTGTTTTATTTTGCGTAAGTATTCGATACGTAGTAAACGTATATTTGAACTTTCAATCAGTACTTTTCGATTGTTTTCAGTATTTTTCCACCGAAACCCTAAACTCTTAATTATTCGTCGAAGACTTCGTTCTGAGCCTTTGAAATTTATATCTTCCTCTAGCTTCTTTCTCAACTTTCCGACGGTGGGAAGTTCATTATTTGTCCTATGAAAGTTATGTATGCACCTCTTTATTAATCCTTGATCAAAGTTATCAATATCTGTGACCGGTTTTGATCTGGAGCGTTTTTTGCCTGGTGTTCTAAATACTGATAATAAGTCGGAATTATTGGCTTCAGTGGAGATTTTCCTTACCGTTGCTATGGACGTCTTTGTAGATTCAGCTGTCCTTTTCTGAATTTTCTGTAAGTCACTAATTATACTATTTAATTTTATATTTCCCGCCTGAATAACTTCTGCAGTTTGTTTTATTTCACTTATATCTACAGTGCTGCGGTCAGAATCGAGTAAAATACTCGCAGCTTCGCCAATTTCACTTTGAATTTGTTTCAGGGAATTAATGAAATCATTCGATTCCCTTTTCAGAAAACAATGCACGTCAAACACCATTTTCCGTGCCTGTCTTTTCAAAACAGTATTCCTTCTCGGCCTCGGCATTTTCACTGTTTAAAAACTGTTCAAACTTAATCAAACAGTGAATAAACTAACAAACACAACAAACAAATCAACAAAACAAACTTAACAAAAAACAACAACAAAAATTAACGATGACAACAAAACAATTCAGAACGCGACTGTACACTGGAAGTGCGCGGAGCGTCGTATCGGCACGGGGGACGGAGTACGACTGGAGAGCCAATCGGCGCAACGCACGCTCGCCCTTCACCCCTGTACCCCGCCAAGACACCTTATTTTTTACTTCTGCGCAATAACGGTCAGCGCTAGAGTTTCGTGCCGCGACCTATAAGGCAGTAATTGTATGGAAAACAATGTTTTTAAACGTTCCTCATCTACAAATTACGTAGGCATTGTTGCAAGTAATTAGGTAATATAATGCTCAATAGCAGGTAGGAACAGAGAGTTGGTTGCGGCAAGTGATCGTTACACGGGATGGTTGTGCTAAGTGAGTGCTTGTGTGCTACAGCAGTAATTATGATAACGCAGAGCGCATGTCGAGCGTACAAACATCTCGCGCTGTGTGCACCGCGCACAAATTATTTGATCGTTATTATCCACAAATCTAATATTGCTAATCTAACATAATAACAACTACTGCATACAATGAAGAAGTTTCGGTTTAAATAAAAATAATTCGAATTCAAATTAGATTTAAAGAGAGTCCACAGATTTGCGTATCCATCCATAAATGATTAGTATTTATGTATCAGTTTTGCGAGTAGTACTTAACTGCAGTCATACTGGGTATTTTATGTTATTTTCATAATAATAGCAACTTCATTTAAAAAATAACTAAGCTATAACCCGAGACGTCTATAAAGTTCCACTTGGCACGCAGGAACAATAAAGGCGAAGTAGGTACTTACTCAAGTTGATAACGCTAGGGCAGGTAGGCGCTTGCCGCGTGCCTTGATCAGAAGTGTTCCATGGTGCCAGTGTCAATGTTTCACGTATACTTTACGGTAATAGCCTAACCTTGTCATTGGCCCATAAATAAACTTGACCTACTTACTATTGTCTGCTAATAAACGTTTGCCATTTCGTCGTAATTCTTATGGCATTGTTTACGGGGAAGACTTCGCTTTTCTTGAGTAAACATTACGATCTTGTAGGTATATATAGAGGTGGGACACTGTGAGACATTAGTTGAGAATAACTTCTTATGAACCAACCTGAATTCTTATGAATATCAGTGTTTATCAATATAAATACTGATATTCATAAGAATTCAGGTTGGTAGGCGAAACACAATGGTCTCGCCTACTTCTAGTGATATTGCGTACCCGCTAAGGTAACCGCCATTAAATACTGGGTAAGCTTTTGTCATATTATATTATATTTATGTGGTTGGGTGAATACATAAAACATTATGGAACTATGGAATGTAGTTTTTTTTATTACGGTAATAACCTTTAAGTAAATTCCGCCCAAGCGCTCATAAACTTTTATATTAGAGCGGTTTACGATGCCATGTCACCACTTTCTACTGTAGCCATTATCAAATTTACACGTACATTTATGAATGTAACTCTTTAATTCATACGATCTCTTTAGTAAAGTTATTCATCTTATGAATATGATAGTTATTAAAGCTACCAAACAATTTACTCTTAAAGACTTCTAGAATACGTAGTAACTAATTCAACTGGTTCTTCTCAGATATTCATAGTCACAACTGCTATATTTTAATTAAACCAGTTAATACATAATAAAACCTAACGTTGGGGCACAACATACATTTAAATCTTTTCAGTCTTACGCTTGCCTGGCACGTTCGGTTAAAAGTCAGAGAAACTGGTAGATGTCCTTAATTGGCTCTGCTGCCGTGTGCTGGTAGCAATTTTCAAATGACCCTCAGCTTGGCCGGTATGGACGACGACGTGCGGTCGATCGAGCATAATTCGGATCGCCGCTGCCTTTTAATGCTACCCTCTAATCGAGTAATCGATCATGGAAACGGTCGTATCAAACACATCCTTTTGTTTTCGCGACACAAAAGGCCTTTGAAATGAGATGCTAAGCTTTTAACGCCTCAGTAACTTACTGACTTCAATTCAAAAGGCTAATACTAAACGGCTATGATTCGATCAAACAATATTTTTACTATTTCCTCTTGTTTTAGTTTAGACTTAGAAATATTTTTTTCTGAATTTATATAAGTATAACTAGCTGCTTCACGCGAATTTGCCCACTAGCTATTTAAAAAGTAAAATAAAATTTCATAAAATAGAATATAGGTAAATATAACTTAAAATTAATACTTTGATAGTAGAAGTTAGTTAAATAATTCCAGTGATTATAAAAATAATCCATCCTCTTCCAAATAAATACGTTTAAGGTTGTATAATACATATTATTTATGTATAATACATAGAAGTTTAGCTCACATATTTCACCTTTCAAGTGCTATTTGATTTTAACAGTAATTTATAAATCCTTTCTTAATTTTTCTTTTGATATGCGTATTTGAGTAGATAGATACAACAGCAAACAACCAATAACTATTGACAAACATTAAAGGGCGCAAAGCGACCATGACGCACAGATTTGATCCAGCTTATCTTTACGCTGCTGTCGGTGACTTTCGTTCTTTGACATATTCCGGAATTTATTGCCAAGCAAAACCCCGAGCATCGCGCGCTCCAAGGCTCACTGAGCAACTACATTTGAGGATCAGACCAACTGCCCGAGTATACGACTGCGCGTGTTAGCATCATTACAGATTCGAAGCTTTGATTAAAAACTTTACCCCATAGGCTTTGTGCTATTGTTGAGGAGATTAAAAGTTTCCGTAACGCTCCGCCTTTTGCTTATACATATACTCACTTGATTTTTTTTCTACAAAGTTATTTGTAGCCGTAAATAATTGACTGTATTTTAATGATACAGCGCTAAATTGGGACATAGCTCATCATTAAGTAGCTATTTATTGGAGCACGTATCGCCGGGACGTAGTCGTAACCACCGGTTTAATTTAGAGTGGAATGGCGGTCTCGATAAAAAATATTAACAGTCTTTTCATCGGGAAAAGCATTAAAATGGAAATGCCAGTTTCGGAAAATATTCATTGGACGATTTTCGTAATTATATTCTGACGAAACTTTAATACTTTTTGGTTATTTGGTCTTTATGTAAAATGTCCTCAAAAATGAGAGCAGAAATAACAGTAAACGTTATATTATTTACGCTTTGTTAGAACATTTTGTTTTAACTCATGTGTCTGACTATCAGGTAGCAATCCTTTTAATGTAAGTGATTTGTATTTTGTACATGATGAAGGCAGAACATAATATGCACATTGCATGCTTTCAAAATCAGTTCAGTAATTCCATACATACAACAAAACTAATTTCACTTTTTGAGAATACTAATAAAAGTATTAGTGTATTGTCAATTACAAGTTAAGAAAGGCGTTAAATAATAGAGTAGAGACTGTAATGGAGCATTAACAATTTGCGCCGGCATAAGTAGGTGACAGTAGCGGTCGCGGCGCCGGTACATTTGTCACTGTGATTAAACGACGTGGACGTCGCCGGCAACATGGCCCACATGGGACGTTTTTACCCCACTCATGTAATTACATGCAACGCATTAACCGCTCCAAATTACGCCCGTCTGTTTGCAAAGGACGTTTGCTCTAAGTCTTTTTCTCTGGTCAAGTGGTGGATTACAAACTTAGAGAACTTACAGAGCAACTGCTATCCAACTAAAAATAGTAAAAGAGAAAAGTTTACGCTTTATTTGTGGTCTTTTCGAGTGTTCGATTCAGTTGACCTGCGGTGTTAATGTAACTTCAACATGGAATATTCTGCTCTCCAGATTTCTGTCCTCTGTGTTTAATATATTCATTAAAAGTATTATTAGTCTGGGTTTTCTATTTTAGTCTTACTCGAGTATTCATAATCCCTGAAGAGATCTTAATGGATCTAGTTTATTAGTAAGATATTAATAAATTTAGGGTCGGCAACAGGCGAGTGATGCCCCTGGTGTTGCATGCGTCCATAGGCTACGGTAACCGCTTTCCATTAGGCGGGCTCTATGTTTGTTTGCCACCTTAGTGATAATTAAAGAAAATGGACTGCGTTTCCAGAAAACTCTTTACTATATTTATTTCACATAAAAATCATTGATTTCATAAAAGGTATCTTGATAAGTTTAATTAGTTAAACAATGGTAACTTTGAATGTAGATAGTAAACTCAAATCTCAGGAAAGAAAAAACCCTATAAATTGGGTACTTAGTGAATACGCAACGCAAAATTCTTTAGTTAAGAATTTTAATTACGAAGTTAAGAGACCTAAATAGAAGGGCAGAAAAGTTAAGTACGATTCATCCTAGCGGAATTAAGCAATTTAGACGCTGTCAAAGGATCGGAATATTTATAATCAAAGATTCTATTTAATTATATAATGAGAGCCATAGCATACTAATTTATGTCACCTTGTACTTTTACCAAGAAAAAAATATAACTCTCGTGAACTTCCATTTTCGGATGACCAAACTTTTTATAATTACAAAGGTAATTTGACAGAAAAAAGATGAGCTAATGGCAACGTTGCTTGAATGTATTTCATAATTTGCTTGATCAGCTCGGTGGTCATATAACTTATCGGTGTGTTAGGGTTATGAGAAAAATTACATTAATTTGCAAGACGAATGGCAGAAAGTTATTTGGTAAATATTGTTGCTGTTGAAGAAATTTTCATATTGTGTTTCATTAGTAAAATTTAATCTCATTACAAAAAAAGAAAGAAGCAATATCTGTTAGAAACCCTTGTTACGAGTGCGCGCAAATGTTTCTTATTCGTTTTTGTTTTCAAAGTGGGAAGTAATGTTGAATTTGGGAGTTATGGGATGAGTAGATGAGCGCCAATTTAAGGATTGTCCCATTTCTTTGATGAATTGCAACAATGAGTGCCATCCAATTTGGTTTGTGAATAAGTTAGTGAGTGTTGCGAAATAATTTTCAATCAGTGCTGGTCGATTTCAACATAGATCGTGAATAAACATTAGTGTTAATACTACTATATTATTGCTAAAGTCCAAGAGCCGTGGGTACAGTAAGAGTATTTATATAATCAAAGGTGTATTTATAGGTTAAGTATACAGGTTGCAATAATCAAACAAATTAACGTGCGTTGACGACTACACCTTTTTTTGATATTTGATAGCGTTTCGAAAGTTTTACCGTGTTACCAAAGCAACCACAGTTCTGTTCCAAAGCTTGTTAATATTTATGTTCTTCTCAAGTTTTCGGTAAAATCCTTTAATAGGTTCTCAATTATGTTTGATGTCTGCGACCCTTTTTACCTTTGACCCGGGCTTATTTAAAGGGCCGAGCCTTTTACTATCCAGCGACTTCAAAGCGACTATCTCTAACCTAGCCTGGCTTTGTGCCTAGCTTAAAGACCGACATTGCCTGCATTGACATTGAATACCGCTTTTGTGTAGATTTTATAGCAACTAAAGAGTCTGATATCTAAGAGTTTCTGTGATTTCATTTTGAAGGCTGCATATAAACTTGTTTAGTTGGACAATATTGTACTTAGATACGACGTACTGTAGTCGAATTTGTTTTGCGCAAGTTTCGTAGGGTGCTACGTAGACGCTTATAAAATCTAAATGGTGGTACCAAATTGTTTTGAGCAAACGAAAGCTTTGGTTAAATTACCCAATCAACATATAAAGTGGCTACTGGGTAAATGGTGCTTAAATCCAGTCACCGGAGACAAATGAATGGCACTGATTAGATACTAAAAGTTCAGTAATGGGAATGTTTGCCAATTCCGCGTTGATACGTGCAGTGATGGTCGGCATTGTAACAGGAACATTGAATTATGTCATTGCACATCACGTACTGTGCTGACTGACTACTACTAATTGCCATTAAATTCTCTGTACGTTTTATAGGTATCCTTTTATAACATTAAAGTTGCAAACAGGCATACGACCCGCTTGATGGTAAGCGGTTACCGTAGCCTATGGACGCTTGCAACACCAGAGGGGTATCACTTGCACGTTGACGACCCTGAAAAGATACAGGCTTCTCTCTTCACACGCTTCTTGAAGAACCCCGTGTTGTACTCCTTCTGGACAAAGAACCTACTAAAAGTACTTTCTTAAACCGTGAAAGTAGGACAGGAGATGGTCGCCTGAAGCTACTCGGTGCCATAGCTTATAGCTTGTTACACTAGGCGCACCACTCAGACGTTGCCATATTAGTGTTGAGAACAATCACTGTGTTAGCAGAGCCACTTCAAGGAGCCTCAGCATTATTCATGTAGAGTATCGATCTCTATTATCAATGCTAGTACAGCTACGAGAACTCTGTATTGAAGTGCAAAGCGATGTGGTTTAAGAAGGTAATTAATTATACTATTCGTACGTTAGAATCAAGCTATCTAGCTAGTAGTGTCCCATTAAGATATATGTGATTATGTGCCCGTGATCAAAAATTGGAGACGTATTGACTTTACTAGACAATGTTCTACTAATATAATTTTCAGCTTTTTAATGACATAAAACAAACGAATCGCAATGCTGCTGTGCTTAGTAAGAAGCAGACCCATATTTAATGCCAAATTACGTCGTATATTTTCTGCTTATGGTTCCAACAACGCTGGCTATAAAATACTGTAGGTCCATTTTTATGTTTCTTGGGGTTTTTATAAGCTTACATAATAACTAATACGCTATGTATATTACAAAGCCCTCAAACACACTGCCACTTCAAAGCATTACTGTTATTTTTTGTGCACTTTCAGCGTTACTGTATAGTTAACTTTGATGTAGTGAATGTGATAATACAAAGAAGAATTCAGAGAGCGATGTAAAATACAGTGAAATCTTGTAGTTAATTAAAATAGATGTAATTGCGTCAATGAAACTATTGGCAGTAGTTTGAGCGTAATTAACGACAGCAAAGCATAAGTTGAACTGCTGTCAAAGCAATTAGCTATTAAATTATACGCGTAATATTCGGTGTCGCATCGCTCGTGGTCGTCTCGAATGCGTCCGATATCCGCACCGAGCCGGGTAACGACCATCCGTAACGATAATTACCCGCTCGGATTTTATTTTAGATTGATACCATCAACATCGTGCCCAAGAGAAAACAATGGCTGTTATCGATTTATCTCGATCGAGAGAAAAATGTTTTTATCCAAGAGTCTGTAATCCGGTTTCATGAAGCTTAGATATCAGACAAAAATACGAATACAGTCATAAATACATTTTGAGTGCACATGATCATTTATATTATATCATAAACTGATGTCTGCTTTTAAATTTTGTTGTTAAAATTATTACTGCTTATGGAAGCAGACAGGATTTAGAATTCTGGAGCAACCTACGCACTTTGTTATATGAGCTGTCTTATAATATCTTTAATCTTTAACAATAAAATTAACTTATCGGCTACACGTCAGGGCTGCACATAACCAATCTCACCTGATATGACTAGAACCAGACTATCCAACCATTGACTACGATAAACTTCGCAGATTGATCGTTATGCGTAGTCGCTGTGCTTTGAGCCCATGTGTGGTTGTGAAGACACACCTCTGCCTACGTCTTGGGAGACCATTGTGGGAAGGAAATAGACAGACAGGTAGGCAGACAAAAATGAAAAAAAAAATAGGCAGTTTTTGGTTCAGTATCGAATATAGAGTACCCTCCAAAAACTCAATTTCTAAATATCTCAGTTTTATTATAAGTATAGATTATTCCTCTATGCGATAGAGTCCATGACGCCTTGAGTTGTTTTTGCATGTATGGAATATATTGGTTAATAGTGATAGCCAATATGTGCATCGAGTTAAAGAATATTGGAAATAGCAAAAGGGAACACCTACTGAGATTGCTATGAAGTATATTTATATACCGCCTCAGAGTACTACGTACAAATACCGCCATGGGCAAAAATACTAGGCACCTATAAAGAGTATTAATCACACTTATTTGGTATGCTAAATGTTACCTAACAACAACCTAGTAACTAACATAAAAAGTACGTACTCTTAAAAAAAAACTTCAGCAATAAACAAAAGGAATGTTACATTCCCACTGGTTATTATAATGATAATGCTGCTTAATATGTGCTGTTGTTCTATTATAATATTATAATCATTACGCGATATTTTCACAACAAAATTGTAGGTATGGTTCACGCTTTTGTAGTCTTTACATTAAGGACCTGAGATATTGCGGTCGCATGTAAATGGTTAATTCTGCGGGAGCTGCCTAGCTCTAGCTGAAAAAGCTGTTTATTTTACATTAATATGTACTAATACCTTATCTACATATATTTAACCTTAATTGTAATTGAAGTGTAATAAAAGCTTTACTTATTATTTCTGTAAATCTTTGCACATTTTTTGTTTATCATAAATGGGAGCACTAAGCATTATCTATATCTATACTAATATTATAAAGAGGAAAGATTTGTATTTTTGTATGGTACATGACCATACGGGACCAGATGATAAACGGTTCCCATACCCTATTGGCAGCGAGAAAAGTATCGATCCACGACCCCGTTATGAGGGAAATCGCTTTAATTTTATTTTCGCGAATTATTATCTATCTAGATAAGATCACAAATTATGGGTGACACGTAATTACGGATTATAAAAGTGTGCAAATAATATCTGTTTTGTCTGTTGTGTTTGACATTCTAAAGTTTAGAGAATCTAATTTATACGCTTCTCTACTTAGTGTTCGCCCTTAATTGGGGGCACTGTCCTTTGTTTGCATTAGAGCGTACCATCGTATACATGGAGTAGGTAATGAGCATTTAGTGAGTTGCAGCAACAGACCAGTATCGTATGGGTTGGTTCTCGTATTGTGATATTTATGGCCTATTTGGTTTGAGCTTGAAACGTTAACGTACATAAGGATACCCGTACTTATAAAAATACCATGTGCGAATGAATATCGCTCTGTTATCGTCACGTAAACTCTTTGGCGTATTACACTGCTACTTCTGAACTTCGTAAATTCATAATATAAGATATAATATGTTTTCCATATAGATTCGAATTAATTTATAGTTGTATGAGTAAAACACATATTTTTATATCGTTATTATTTGTTGAACTCTATAACTAAAGCTCAATAATAAAATAATAAGAATAATAATGCTTGGACATTATCACACAGCGCCATCTGGCCCCAAACTAAACAAAGCTTGTACTATGGGAACCAGTAGCTGATATAATACTTATATACGTTTTTTTTTTTGTAAATACATACTTATAATACATACCAAACACCCAGACGCAAGGAAAACATATTTGTCACATAAATGTTTGCCCCGGCGGGAATCGAACCCGCGACCCCTAGCGTAGCAGTCAGGTATACTAACCACTAGACCAGCGGTCTCGTCGCAATACATATATGCATACGGTCATATGGTCATAAGTCACACAAATTGTTTTTTGAACATTACGAAACGACCACTTTGCCATCTGCGGTGCACGAATCTAATCTGATTTACCCTAATTTTGACTTTACCCAGATTGTAATAGGGTTTGATATGGCTAGTAGGCAGTGCTTTAATTTAATCAATCATAATCTGCAAGTTATATTTTTATAATGTATGGTGTGGTTGTGTAGGCTGTATGGTTGTGTATCTATATAATTTTAATAATAATTGAAAAAATAAGTTTATTAATGTATAGGTAAAGTAAGCAAATAATTTGGTAACTGTCGACCTGAATTTTGTTCAATCATAACAATAGAAACACAAAGTCACATAAGTTCTTCATAAACTTTGGTTTATATACGTATAAATATTGACTAAGAACCGACTTTTACCGAATTCTTCGATTTATTAGGTTACGGTATTCGCTTATTACAAATATGAGCAAAAAAATATGTGTAGCCCGAACTTCAACACCTATAGTGGGTACCTAAATCAAACTATATTGCGGAGTTTGAGGGTTTAATTCTCTCAGTTTATACCAAGACAAAGTAACGGGATTACAGAAGACAGGCAGACGTTCACTTCCAGTCATATTAGAGTCAAAGAAATGCCAAGAATTGGTAAAAGTACTCGCTAAGAGGAATGAGAGATACAGCTGCAAATTACTTTTTATATAGCATCAAGTTACATATAGTCATATTTGGAAAACTGTGTTATAAAATTGTGTATACCCATTTGACAGATTGTGCCAAAGCCAGCCCTTAACTGTCAAACGTCAACATTATTTTTTGTAAGGTTAATACAAAGGGTTAAGAGAAGTTTTGTATATTACTACAAATCACATTAAAAGTGAAAAACTGTTTGTTGTGTAGGAATAATACTCAACGTAACTTATTAAAGTCTGAGAACGTTCTGTAGACGACATAAGTTGCAAAGTCTTGTAAGTTTCAAGTACACGTCAATCGTACTTGCTTAAATTGCTTCAGACTTTAAAAACACAAACTGACGTAATAAGCGGAAGATAAACTGGAAGGCAAACGATCGGGGATAGTTATGTTGACATTATTTTCATCAGAGCCACATCCTCTAGCACACGTAGCCTCATCTCACATATGATGCACATAGCCGGGCTGCACGCAGGTAAGCCTACGTGAAAGCTTTTTCGAGAAAATTAAATTTTCCCGGACAAAGGCTCTTTCAAGCAGTCTCTAAGCAAAATGAATCTATGCTAAGCGTTTATTAGTGGTGTGGTGTAAGAGGCTCGCAGTAATTTTGCGTTCCTACACAAAGGTGTGACACAACCTTTTGTGCTTCCTAAGGATCACACTTCCTGTTTGATAGATTTAAAGCTAACTTAATCATTTCTCTAACCACATAGAGAACAAACGACTAATAAATTGCCGTTATATTCAAATTATATATAATTACCATTTTGTTTGTCCAATTTACGAAAACATCTTTACAACTTTACTACTGTAAAAAATACCGTGATAAACATTTATCAGTTTTTTTAACAGTTTTTCAAACATTTATTTAAAGTACATACTTTGGGATGATTAGACCGAAGCGACACTGATAGATGGCATGGTGCGGACTCTGAAAATCTGTTATTCACAAGAATAAGATAAATATAGAATGTTTTTGCTACTGAGATGCTCAACACTTTTGGGACTCTTTAAAAAGATAAGGGGTTCTTTTGTTTTCTTGAGGACTCTATAATTAAAAATATATCTTTTAAACATCCTATATTGAAGTTTAAAGGACAAAGAAAAAAATATCTTCTTGAGAATGTATTTCTAGCAATACACCGTAACATAATTTAATAAGTTCAAAAAAGAGGTTAATTATCTGTTGCAAGGTAAATCTTGCAGACACCTATTGATGAAACTAATTGCTCAGTTCACTCCAACACTTTGAAACATCAGTACGTGGTGGCGCCTGAGGATCTAAGAGGTTATTTTTTATCCTATTGTTCTCGACAGGCTCGAGAGTAATAGTTTTTCCATTAGGGAAATGGAAATGGTGAAACTTATTGACTAGAAATGTGCTCGAAGGAAATTATGCTTTAACTTGTGAACATTCTTGTTTGCTTAAATATTTTCCCTTTTGAAAAAGTGAGAAGGCATGAAATTATGTAGACGTCGTAAATAACTGTAACGGAAATTGGCGAAAGAAATGTACAGGGCAGACGCGAAAACGAGCCTGGAAAAGGACGTCCCAAGCGAAAACTAAATTGATGACATGTTGGTACAAGGAGGGCCTTCAGATTACACTGAATTTTGCAACAACTGAAATACTTCGGTATACACGCTTACAAAATAACTTCTGAATGAATTGCTACATATTAAACTTAATATTACCGAATATTGGTTTTTTTATTTACAACTCACTAATGAGTCGAGCCATTACTAAATGTGACATAATGATAAAACAGTTGCTCTGCATCGAATATTTATTAAAATCTCTCTTATTTAAGCTGATGCTCTGATTAATCACTGTACTTAAGCTCAGAAAAACTCATTGGTACAAGCCGGGGTTTCAACCTGGGCCCATCAGATGACAGACCGTTGCTTCAACCACAAGGCCACCACGGCTATTAAACCTCCAGAATAGATAATATAACGTTAATTAAAAAGCTACATTATCGTTGTCTGCCCATTCAACTCAGATACGTTACCATTACGGAAAGTTGGTATTCTTGATACGCATTTGTTGAAAGCGTTACTTTGGTCCTATTACAACATCATGTTACCCTAGGGACGTGGAAATAAATAAGATAAGGGAAAAATGGAGAAGTGTTTTACGTCACCTATCTGGTGGCACCTTTTTTTTATCACTTTTGTGTTATTATTTCCGGGTACAATTCACATTGTTTTACAATTTGTGTTAACAATTACTAAGGTTTTATAAGTAGAGTTATCTTGTTCGTCAAATGCTAATATGGACATTTATGATGGCACCCCGTAAGAATTAAGCTCCCATGAATCAACGCTCACATTATTAATACAAATAAAGATTTTAGATTCAACGTCTTATCTCATAAGTCTTCCATGAACAAATTTATTGACACAAAACAGATTAAACTATTATATAAGTACATTATATTATATTTTATCAGAAAGCCCTCAAAAATACACAATTAAATAATGCCGAGGTAAAATTGGATTGCGAACAAAAAGAGAACACTCGATCAGCTAAAAATGTTGCGGCTTGAAGTTTCGTTCTTATCTCTTGGTACCAAGTGACATTTGTTTGTGACCTTTTGCTCAAACGTTTTTTCTTAAGGTTACGAAGTAGCAATGTTTTGCCCAGTTCTAATAAGCTGGATTAGACTTTACATTGCTAAAAAGCCACTTACCATAGCTTAGTGGTTTCAATAATATATTACTAGCTTTGTGAACCTTGCGATTTCGAGTACGTGTATGTATAGGGACATTAAAGGTTCCCAAGGAATAGAAAGTCTTTTCAAGGTACCAAATCTAGTCAGTAAATCAGTTTCGCGGCTTAGCCCTGAAAGGGAGACAAGCAGATTATATTATACTGGCGGTCCGCCCCGGCTTCGCACGGGTAGACACTTATCAAATATTATTGTATATCGAAACCGGGGCGGGCAGCTAGCCTCTGATACTCAGTGATAATGTAGCTTTCTAAAGGTGAAAGAATTTTTGAAATCTATCCAGTATTTTCGGAGCCTAATTTTAAATAAATAATTCTAACAAAATAGGCAACCTGTTTTATTTGTCATTGTAAAGGTATCATTTTACCTATAATGTGATATTATTATTATCGGTGCTTTAACTGTACTTTTATTTCTAGCAAAAATGCTTTGATACTTATTTTGTAACAGGATTTGTAATTCAAAATATTCCTGCTTGAAGAATCGCCAATGAAGCAGGAATCGTTTATTTCAGCCGGTATTTATTTACATTGGAGAAGAAACCTTAAATTCAATTTAGGTTCAATAAACCCTGTAATTTTGTTATTTCCTTGATTTCTTTTGCGACAAAAGTAAGATGTTTCCTCGTCTTCAAAGGATATACTGGTGCTAAAAGTGAGAACAGTATTTATTTTAGGAGTCGTATAAAGTCGGTACCTATTATAGGTGTAGGAGAGCTTAGGTTGTGTGTCGGGAGCTGATGGTATACGGAAGGCTGATCGTCTAATTGACTCTACCGTCTACGAGTTTGTTTATTTGGTGTCAGTTCAGATTTCCGTTGTTTATAAAGTATATTGATATCTGCGATAACGTTAATGGAAGACTTTTGCAAGTGTGTCTGTTGTTCTTCGTTATATATTAATTCTTCTTTTGTTTCTGCAAGACTAGTTCAAATACCACATAATTACAACATTATATTTTATCTTCGCGGTCTCTAGTGATAGAAAGGCTGGAATATACTCGCCTCAAGGGATGAAAATTAACATAAAGCGTAGCTATGCTGCCAGCCTCCATGGCACCCTATTGAGAGGACTAAGGAAATGAATTACTAGTATTTTACACCTTTTGCTTTAGTTTTTTTAATCTATATTTCGATTGATAAATTAGTGAGCACCTTGTGTAGGTACTTGAATAAATATTAGGAAAACAATTACCTATTTCAACTTTTATGTTTCCTTAATTTCATAGATGGGATACGAGAATGATAAAGCTTTATTTTGACACAAGTATAACTATTACACACCTTGTATTAACGAAATCGTATCGTAATTGATAATACCTTAACGTCTAGTCCTGGGTTTTATATGTATTTTTAAAGCTTACTTGAGGTATTTAAAGTTAGACTGTGAATAAACCTGTAGGGTCAGTGCGGCTCAAAGTGGCTTTGCTAAATTGATTTTACGTGTATTGCGGACTTTAGCGGCCGCTCGCTAGTGCCTGCCCGGCCGGGACCGGGACTGTAACGACTACTTCGGATTTGCTAAACGTTGTTTTCTTATTGGGACTTAAGAAATCTTTTCAACAAAATGTTAATGATTTAAGGTAATCGATTTTATTAGAAACAACAGTATATTTAAGTATATTCCGACATACGTAATTTTTTTTAATAATCACATATTCGAAATTTATGTCTACGTTTGATATGCTGTATAGATGCATAATATTTTAACTCAATCTAATGGTACAAACTCACAGGAAACCAATAAATATCCCATGATGCAAAATTGTGGAACTTACAAATTATATATTTATCGTCACGCCTTCCGACAAGGGTTCCCGAAGAGGGAGGCAGAGGTGTTACAGATGGTGAGACCGTCGCACGCAGCTACATACGTCTTCCTTGAAATTCTTCTCAGACGTTTGCAGATTTCTTCGCGATATATTTTTTCACAGCTCGTGATGGGTCTAATCACTGCACTTTTTTAAAGTAATTGATTGTTACGTCGCTAGAATAGCAGACAATGGTCACACGGCCACCACGGCTCAATTACATAAATACTTTGTAAATTGACGATACTCATTTATAAATTGTTTATCAGAAAGAATAACTTTCCCAACGCAACTTTCTACTTTTTTTCGTCGTCGTTTCGAATTACGTTTGACTTTATATTTTGTTTAAAATAGCGATTCTATCTAAACATGGCAAGGTCGGGGAGTTAATCTAGTTCGTTGTGTGGGCCCGGCCGCGGCCCGAGAGTGCTCCACGCGAGGGCCCAGCACAAATAGCTACACATTTCTCCTCAGCCTCTCAAGCCGACAGCCGATATCGACCGACCCTCCACCTTTATGAGTCAAGCCAATATTAAGTCCGCATCATATTATAACAAGCAATATAACGATTTCGTTGTATAGTGTGGAATAAGGAGCGGTCGAGCGGGCTATCTATATAAATAATATGTATATAATAAATGAAGATATTTGTCTAATATCAGTAATTGTTACTAGTATAAACATTGACGTAAGTACGCATAAGTATACGCTTAAAATATAACGTTCATGTATGACTATTATAATCTATTATGTTGTAAATGCCTAGGAACAATATAATGGCAGGAAACGTCGTGTAGACGAAGGGAGTTATATTAACGAATCTGGCATTTAGAGATTTGATTAATAGCACTTCATTCGGAGTAGCTAGCTATTTCGTGGAGCCGTAATGATTTTGGTTTTGGAACGTTACCCTTCCACAGAACAACATACGAGTGCGTAGTATTAAATTGTAATTTTGCTATAAGTTGGAAGTAACTTAAACCTGTAAGCAAGTAAGTAGATCGCGTTTGTACAATCTCTCGTTCTGTCCCTTTGTGCAAAAATTACGCTTGAACTACTTACTGGACAGATTTTATTTCTTTATGTGTATAGCTTGTATATCTTCGTATAGAAAATAAAAACATATGGATTAGGCTAGGGGGAAAATATGTCCGGTATGAAGTGTTGTATCTCTTTTCACACGTAATCAGTCGCGGGTAGAAGTTAGTGAAATTAGTGCATAAAATGTAGTAGGTGGTAGAAGGGAAAAATTGTGTAAATAGTGTAATGCATTGTAGGACGAGGTATAGGTATAGCGGTTTCAGCATACTCTCATGGGATGGAGTTTTAATATATGTTTACATTAATGACTTGAATTCTTGATAGCCACAGGTATGTCATGATACTTAAAAGGGTGTTCCAACAGCTTGTTTGTAACATTTGGATGCTTACACAATAATTATATTACTTTTAATAACATAGCACATATATGTGCTGTAATTAATACATTTTAAATAACACATTATATATAACAATTCAGTCCAATAAACTACCCACTCATAAATAGAGGAGGTCCTAAAGCTACCTACTGGACATGGAAATCAATTTCACGTTTCGGTGAAAGAAATGAAAAGTTTCTTTTGGTGCGAAATAGTAACTAAAGTTGAATTGTAAGAGAAGGAATGATTGATGACCTGCCAATGACTGATCGTTTACTATTTAATGGGTTTGTCGAGGCTTTCTTGTTTATGTATTATACAGACAACTCTCCACCAAAGAATAACCGAAAAACCCACATTGTATTATTTGTTCTCAAATATATTTGAACTACTAATGCCGACATGAATGACACAATCGCAAGATATATTTAGTACTAGCTGTCCCGACAGACTTTTTCCTATCTTAGCTATAAAAACATTTTGTCAAATACACCAAAGAAATAATTATAAAGGACCTTTAGTTTAAACCGAAATTAAAAATGTTTTTTTTTCTTTTTATAAGAACCCTCTCCTGACAGTAAAAAACACAAAAAAATAGAATAAGCGAAATGGACTAGCCGTTCACGCGTGATGCGATGACCATGGGAGAAATGCATAAATTTATATATATATATATATATATATATAATATTATGGTGCCAATTCTGTTGTTCAAAATTACTAAACTTAACTAATTTGACAGGCCTAAAAATATTGCCATCTTTATTTGCCCATGAGAAAGGGATAGCATGACTTTTAAACCTGTCAAATTAGTTAAGTTTAGTAAGTTTGAACAACAGAATCGACACCAATATATATTAGTGTTAATTAATGTTAATTTCATTATAATTACAGTTTTAATTAGTTTTCGTTGCGCTCAATACAAACATTTAAAAATTTTATAAATTTAAATGGATGTAACCGTATTTTATTATACAAGGAGCAACTTTAGCTGTTGAGGGAGGGTAAAGCGGGATTTACCGCGCTGCCGTCCATTAGGGCACCCGCGGCAGTTAAACCGGGGAACCGTTTTGAATTTTCATCAGAATTTGCTATGCAAATGTCCCATGCAATTGGCCCAGATTTTTTGGGACTGTCCTTTTTGTATTCTAGGCCAACATGCTGAAAAGGCAAATCGTTAAAGGTCGATTTGTCTTGCCTCTAGTGCTCTGTGCTATAACAATGCAAAGCTAAAACATTATTATTATTTTGTTTTATAACTTTTAAAGCTTTGGGTGATTTATTTTGACATTACGTTCCCCTTTCAGCCACAGGATTGACGAGTAAGGATTTGGTACAGAAGTCATTTTTAAAAACAATTTAGGAGGCATAATTTAATTGTTTTAGAGTTGATCAGGAGCAGCGTGTCTGGCAAGTGGGGTGGGCGCAAGACGAGCGTGCGCCTATTAAAGCTCTGCGGCAGACGGCTTCCTTGTGATTGATGACGCCAATTCGCCACTCGGCCAGCCCGACTCAGCACTGCACACTGCCAGCTCGCCTTGCCGGCTCGCTCAACCTACTCATTATCCTATACAATTATATAAAATTATCCAAAGCCATACTGATTGACCATCAGAACCGATCTCTAATTGTTACTCTTTATTTATGCACCTAATAGAAATCGGTCTGAATGTATTTACAGGGTACACAAAACGGAAACAAAAAAGCTTGTTATGTTATTTAGTTGATGCTTTCATGATGATAAGAACAACATAAACATCGTTCGGGTCAATAGCAGAAACATCCCCTCAGATTTCCTACCATTGACGCTGTATTAATATTCACTTTATCCCATAAATATGACTTCATAGACTAGTTAGCTGTGTTTAGTTGATGCATATGTGCTTATGTGCACACATTGTGCTACTTCGGCTCCATACTCACGATGGAAATAATGAAAATGACTCATATCTACATATTATTTTACTCAATATTATTTCTAGTGCTACCATTAAGTGCCATTATTGTATTAATATTCTAAAGGTGCTAACCCTTCAGCGACAACATTATTGTTGTAAGCTTTCACCTAATTGTTCACGTTGCTTCCTAACGAAACAAGATTTAATTTCTCATAAATAATCCTTGCAACCATTATATTCGCTCTACAAATGTCTTTCTTAATTTATAAACCACCCCAGTCTTCACCTCTAATGTTTTACTCATTCATTTAATTGATTACAGGGTGTAGCTCGCTCCTAATGAAACCGACGTTGCAGTAATGAGTTCTTTTGGTATTTATCAATTAAGTACTTTACTTAAATTATCTTGTGCATAAATTAAGTAACTGCTTATAGCACGACGAGCAGCAAGAGTTAGGCAATCCAAATTTGCAAGATTGAGAAAGGCACTTTCCCTTAAAAAAAATTTGTTCCAATTATTATGTGACTGTCTGTATCTTATCATAACCTTGATATCGAGGTATTGAATGCACTTAAGAGGTATATGTGCATTTATTACTTCCACTAGTTACGCCCCGCGGTTCACCAGAAATATTGCTGGACTATTTAGACCATTTTGTTTCTTATTGAGTGACAAACCAACAGACTCGGTGTAATAGGACTTATTTTCATTTTGGGGGTAGGCAAAGAGCGTACCTACGTTCAAAATATTAAAAATTATATCGAAATATCAAGATAGCGCGTAATGGATGTAATATTGTGCATAAAACTTAATATGTGATCAATCACAAGCGGCGACGCGCTCGAGGCTAGGCAGCCAGCGTGATATCCTGAGCGTAGACAAGCTCAATCACCCTTAAAAAGATTAACATGTTAGCCCACAAATTGATGTTGACACTTCGGAAAATACTCCGTCCAGATTTCAACCTCCGCTAATGTTACTGAATGATTATATCACGTCTAACAATATGGAAAGCCCGCTGAGTTTTAATATTAGCAAGTGCTTATTATTCACATGATTATTGTCATTGCATAGGTTAAAAAAAACGTAGCTAAGGTGAAGTGACAAACACAGGCACATTACATAGGTAGTATACTCAGAGTACAAGTATTACATACCAAACCAAAAATGATTTAGTTTTGAGATAATATCAAATAAACTATTATTATATTAATTTACTTTTTACTACGTCTTTCCCACTTATATTAAACGAATATAATTCACGTGAGCCGGCAAATTAAATTGTATATACAAGTCAGTAGCGAAAGCCTTGCTCATAAATAATGATAGCAATTACAAGGGTTAGCTCGGAGTCATTTCTTATTCAATTACTTTTTATAACACATTACCTTCGTTCATCGTTAAATTCAAACAACGAAATATATTCTATGTTTTTGTTATCTTATCGCATTCTAGAGTTGTCAGGTTAGATTCACCTTTCATCTTAGTTTGGTTGGTTAGATATAAAATTTTGGTTTTAGCGGTTAATATCGCGACAGGATCAAGAAGCGCAACCGGTCTCGTCACAAAGCCTCTGTCTGTCACGCGGGTGATTGATGAACGATCTTTCCTCTGCTGTGCGTTCTCTTTGTGGCATCTTGCGCAATGTCCAAAATGTAAAAAAGGTGATATACAAGTACAAACGTCACCACCAACACAGAGCTGCTTGCTCGAACTTTAAAGCAACGGATATGGTAAATTTCGTTTTGAAGTGCGAGGTTTTATCGTGTTTGTGTTACATTCGATTACGAACGTTAGGTCTGTCGAAACCAAACATTTTCCGGTCCTATTCCATTGTCCGTTCCCCGGCTTATCCCGCTCATATTTGATTAAAATGTAAATTTCATGAAAATCCAACTTCAGTATCATTGCCGCCGATAATAACAACAACTAAATTAACTTAAAGTTTAGTATTCTTAGTACGTGCTTTTAATGGAGCATAATGTTCATTGTTGCAGATTAAACCAATGATAGAAATTATCAGCCGAGGGAGACTACCTTCAAAGTCATGATTCGGGTAAGTGTTTTATAAAGGTTTGTTAGATGGTGATGTTTAGAGACATGTATGTGATGTAGAGTTATGGATACAGTGGCGTGCGCGCGTTATGCGGGTAGAAGGATGAGCAGGGGGCGAGTGTGGCGGTGTGCGCGGCGGTGCGCGTGATGCGCGGGGGCGCGCGCGTAGCCGGCGGCGCGTCGCCCGCGCCTACGCCCAGCCGCCGCGCGTGATGCGCGCGGATCGCGCCGCGCTGCTAGCGTGGCTCGTCAGCTGTGCGGCCGCGCTCTCTTCACACAAGTACAGCACGCGTGTCGTGCGCACCAAGTACGGACCTCTGCGCGGGATCGTCGTCCATTCGCATCCGCAGGTCGAAGCGTACCTTGGAGTACCATATGCTACACCGCCACTGGGTAGTCTCAGGTACTATTTAAAAACTTTTTTTTTATAACGGTACATTATCTAGAAAGGGTTTTTAGATTCAACTTACAAATGGGTAAGCGGGTTATAAATTTGTATGTGCGGGTAAAACCGCTAGATACTGCTAATAGGAGATATTTATCAGCTATAAATAACACAATCCTAAATTACTATTATAAATGCGGATATCAGCTTTCTCGCCCTAACTATTTAATAGATCACCATTAAATTCTGCACAGACATTGTCAGGGACACAAAAAAAGAAAATACTTTTAAGCTGAAAAAAAATCTTTAACGTACTTGGCGTACTCGGGCGTAAAAGCTAATAAACAATAAGCTGATAACAGACCAATATGTGAAACGTAATAAGAAAGTGCTGTAAGTGTGAGCAGTGATATTATTATTTTCATTACAATTGTCGTTATTTATAAATGAAACAGATACATGCCTCCGGTGACGCCATCGCAGTGGCGAACAACGCGGCTGGCGGACTCTTCGGGGCCAGCGTGTCCGCAGGCGCCTCCCGCCGCCGTGCCGCGCGACGACGCATTGTTACTGCACCCCCGCGCTAGAATACGACAACTGGAGCGCTTGCTGCCCGTGCTAGCCAACCAGAGCGAAGACTGCCTCTACGTGAACCTTTACGTGCCTGTCAACGGTAAGCAACGACAGATATTTGCTGTATCGTGCTTCTTATGTTGATTTTAAAGAATGTGTTTGATCCTCAGCTGATTTTTATCTGGCAGCATTTTCAGGCAGGTTACATTATTCTTTAGCATGGTTTTTAAGGTAAAATTGCGCACTTCCTCGACTACGTTCTACCTCAGAGTAGATAATATACTACGTACGTTCTACAAACAAATTTGACAAGTTATTTATACAAGATGAAAGTAAGTGGAAGGCGTAATTTTAGATTTGAAGTTTTCTTGTGTGCTGTGGTTCAAAGAAAATATTTAGATTTGATTTCCAAAATAATACCATTGACAAAGGAGTTACAGTTTTTTTAATTACGTGAACGGTTGTATTGGTTCCCACATAACTCGTCTGCTCCTCTAAAGCAAGCGGTATATTTTGGTTTCCCCTCGTTAAGAAAAAACATACAGTCGAATTGAGAACCTCCTCCTTTTTTGAAGTCGGTTGATAAAGGTTGGTTGGTCCATTTTCTTGTTTTGGGAAATCAACCAAATCGCGCCTGGTTACGCGTCGATCGTTAATCCTTCCCATCTCATAATATATTCACGTCATATCGCCGCTAATTCAGTGTCCGTTAAATAAGCCGCTTGTTATATATGCACCACTGTGCTCAAATTATCTGCCATGGGTTGAAGAAGTCGGCGTACAGATGACGATGTTACTTCTGTTTGATGTTTACATACACGTACATATGTGTAGCTATTTTAAATTTATCTTACAAGCAAAGTATCATGCAAGGTGTTACAGATTATATTATGAATACAATAAGTTAATAACAATAAGTTAAGTAAAATTAAACCTATTTTAATTTATTTTAGGAAATATGAGTGTTCTTGATATTATGTTAATATTGTATATAAGTACCTAGTATACTTCTGCTAAATAGTATAAATAATATGTTAAGTTAACAGAACTTGTTAAACTTTCAGGATGTTTTCCGAGAATTTTCGCTACATATTTGCACAGGTAGAAGAAGGCCTCGCATGGAACTCAGTTGAATATTGATTCCATACAAAGTTTCCTGAACACAATCTAAGGGAAATATGTCTCCAAGAATGTCATTCACGTGAAGTGCAAAAGAACTATGTTTGAAGGTTATCTATTCTGAAATCTCGTATTTTAAGGTGATATGGTAGTATGAACATGATTATTGAAATAAGCTTTCTCTCACCACACATTATGTGAACCAATATAATTAAATAATAATTTTGCTATATTATCAATATTGTAAAAAACAGCTAGCTTTGTATACTTGATTGCATATGGTACCTACTTATTGCATATGGTGCATACAAAGCATGATGCCAATAATACATATGAAATGATGTTCAGATCGTCGTATTTTGCGTGATAATTAAACACAAGGTGAACGCTTGATGATTGTTCAGTAGAACTTTGTACTGTTTACGTATAGCGCGCTTCAAGTGTAAGTTAATGCTTCTAATGACAATGTACTCGCTTTAGAATGTATGAAAGCCAACGTTTAAAGTGGATTTACATACAGCGGAATGACAGGTGAGGATTCAGTGAAGAGCAAGCGGGGCGGCTGCGACGGAGGGTGTCGAGGCCTCAATTCCGTAGTGCATTGCAGTGCATCCTGCCCCTGCAAGCAGTGCGGAAGTGAGGCTGAGCCATCCTTTATCAACTATTCTACAACAACAACAACGCAGCGGCCTGAAAACGTTTTACAAAATATTTATTGATACAATTGGTTTTATTGCGTTATACACAAATGTACACAGTAATTACTCACCAAGGATGCCTCAATAAAATATTAGTTAAATTTAATTGATTATCAGTTATTAAGACGATGACGAAGATGAAGAATTGAGATTTAAGGTGAGATCAATGTGACAAAATATTCTGAACTTCATAGATTTTATTGTTTTCACTCACAAAGGTGTATATTATAATGATATTGGTAGTGGATAATTTCATAATTGTATATCTTTACTAATTAGCATTATAATATCTTTATTTATAAGGCATTTGAATGAAGTGGCCAACTTTGTGAAATGTGTCAGAGCAGTAAAAGACTGCGATTTCATGATGATTTCACTACGATACATTTTGATATTATAATATGATGTCGATGACGTCAGGGGGCGAAGGCGAGGGTGGAGGCGTGCGGTTGCCGTGCCTGGTGTTCGTCCACGGCGATTCCTACGAGTGGAGCTCCGGGAACGCATACGACGGGACCACGATGGCGGCACACGGCAAAATCCTCGTGGTCACTATCAACTTTAGGTTAGGAGTATTGGGTGAGTGACACAAGGTGTAATGACATATGACTAGGAATTTCCAAATTTTGCTTATTGTTGGACTAAATAAAATTACAGTATCTACGTAAGTACAGCAAGAAACGATATAGTCACGACTATGATATATAAATATTTAGTGTTAGTTCTTTTTAAGCTTAAGAGCAGGAAAACAAATCAGTGTAAAACCGTAAAATGGCGCGGCACATTTTACGATGGTGATAGATTTAGTTATGTGCCTTGAAAATTTATGGGTTCTATGATTATATCGCAAGCTGCAGAAGATAAATATAAAATATAAATAATAAATTTATCTATCTTGTCTCTCTCTCTACGTATTTTTAGCGGGCGAAATAGAAATAGAGAGATTTCACCCGCTAAAAATACGTAGAGATCCGAATATTGATATAATTTTAAGACAAACTTTATGATACCCGTAAACCGTACTGACCTCGCTATAAAACTATCACACAAACCAGTCAAGTATAACTAGGACTTGTAGCCAGTGTTTCTATATACCCTTCTCATATATTTAGCCTTAGTATTCAAGGCAAAAAAGCTAGGAAATGTATTCATCTCCTAGAATTCTAAGTCTGTACAACTATTTACAAGTAGGAAATCAATAAAACCTAAGACTTTTTATATTATTAAAGACATGTTAAATGAATACAGATTTTTCCGATTGTTACGGAAAACAATATTATCAAAGGAAATTAAAAACAAATTATCCTGTATGTATAATATCATTACAAAATTTGAGATGTTTGTTTATGTGTTATGCAAACCTCGCTAAAAAAGCTCGAGGAATTTTAATAAATTTATTATGTATGAGGTGACGACACATTTTGTTAGAAGAATTTAACCCAACGGTAAAATTGGTATGAAGAAAAGCGCGCTAGTATCAAATATTTCTTCAATTATAAGAAGGAAATTTGAGGTGCTTTATTTATTTTCATGTGTTGTTTTTTATTACTTTTTTAACCGACGGAGTACGATACCCAATCATTCCACATCGCGGGTTCCTAACGGGCGTAAGTGTATCTGAGTGTACCTCTGTCTTTCCAAATTGTTCCACGCTAACTATATATTTTTTTATATCTATAAAGCGACTTGAATTCAACGGCATTTTTTCAAATAACAAAGTCTTAACATATTCTGAATGAATCCATATCTTTCATCCGTTTTATGATCATAGCTCGCTGCGCAGACAGTAAAACGCGAGGAGCAAGTATTTAACTTAAACAAATGCGTACATAAAACCGAGTTTAACTTTTCAATATAATTTTATACTTTATAGATGGAACTTTTCAATCTAAATTCGATAGGCGTGTTATTTAATTTTTAAATTGCATTTGTGTCTCGATGTTCCAAATTTGGTTTTCTATAATATTTAGCAAAAATCGCTCAACGTTAACAAAATACTAGCAACTTATTTTAGATGAATGGTATGCAGATAACAATAAAGATTGCAAAAAACGTGTCATTTTCATTGATGGTTTAGTTATGATATCGAATGCAAAAGAGCT
The DNA here is from genome assembly GCA_951449985.1 of Falcaria lacertinaria. NCBI lineage: Eukaryota > Metazoa > Arthropoda > Insecta > Lepidoptera > Drepanidae > Falcaria > Falcaria lacertinaria. The sequence continues at coordinate 5,214,205 of OX602110.1, forward strand.
TAAATAATATTTGGAATAGTAGTAGTAAATAACCCGTTCACCACGAAGGGATCGTAACCGTTTCGTGCACCTATATATTATGATTCTAAGGGTATACAAAGCCCAAACGACTGACCTTTGATATAAGATGTCACTGATTTCAGTGACAGCCTTAGTACACGAATAGATATGGTTTGGTATCTGTCCTCTCTGTGTATATATATATATATATATATATACACAGATATATATATATATATATATATAAAAGAAACTGATTGACAAATCAACGCACAGCCTAAACGGCTAGGGTTAGAGACTTGAAATTTTGGCAGTAGGTACCTTTTATAACGTAGGCATCCACTAAGGAAGGGTTTTTGGAAATACTACCCCAAAGGGGGTAAAATAAGGGATGAAAGTTTGTATGAATACCCATAATTTTTTAATTAAATTCATAAAAATAGGTAGCAGTGGGCAAAAGCTTTTATTGAAGAACTTTCTTCTAAATGAAATTTACCTTCATTAACTGGAAGGTTGTAATAACATATTAAGAAATGTTCAAAAATAATATCAGGTTATATAAATATTTATTTTTGATGAAGTAAATTGTTGGTATGGGGACAGTCACGAGTAGCTAGTGTATTATATATCTTCATTGGAAGGTGCCACATGATTTGTAATTATCGTTTACCAGGCACGATGTAGATCACAAGCGCAGCCAGGCGTAACAAAACAATGACTTCAAAACAATATCTGCTATTTATTCATATTTCAAATAGTTTAGTAGTAGTAGTTATCTTAAAAAGTATTGAACGACGAAGATGAATTGACAGTAGTATGCTTGGATTTTTTATTGGCAGGTTTTTTAAAGACTGGTGCTAAGGGATCGGCGCAGGGTAACTTCGGGCTCATGGACTTGGTGGCGGGTCTCCACTGGCTGCGGGAGAACCTGCCAGCCTTCGGAGGAGACCCTGAGCGGGTCACTATCATGGGTCACGGGACAGGAGCTGCACTGGCCAACTTTCTCGCCGTCTCACCTGTTGCTAGAGGTAGATCCGACTGAAAATACACAATCATATCCGTAAGGCCAGCAAATTGGAAAGTTTTGTTAAAATATAATAATTTTACTTTTATCTCTTACTTAAATATATATCAGTTTTTTTTGGCTTATCATGTTCGAGAACGTGATAAGCCCCAAAAAATCCGCTTGTCACAGTATCGTAAATGAACAAGCATTTTTATACTTGCAACAGGTAAGGTTGTTACAAAATTATAAGGTAATTCATGGACCCATTGAACGTGTTCCAGTTATTAAACCGAATACGTTATAGCTCTCACTAAAGTTATGGTCCCATTTTATGCATGTAAGTCCTTTTTTACATCGTCATGGAATATTTATGTTCTTACAGAGGTTTAAGTCTTTGATAACATTTGAAATGTTTCTTAGTAAAACTACATAATACTAGCTAATTGCTCATGTTGTGAGTCGATTGTCAATAAAGTAAACTTGTTACTGAAATGTATATACAATTTCAAAATACATACAGGAAGAAATAAATTAACAGAGGAGGAAAGTAGAATATTATTTTAATAAAATAAGGTTGCGGCCACCACCGGCCCACATCCCACCAATGTCCGTTCATGTATATGAGTCACGGCCGGCACTGTGCGTAATTTTACCGGACCACGGCAGATTTTATTTTTCCGTGTCATCTCGTTTAGATCCTCCGTCACTTAATGCGATTAAAAGGGTCATATCAGACATGCACAAGAGAGAAGATTTCTCGAACGTAATTTGAAAAATGAGGTCAACATCACACTTGAGAATCTTTTAAAAAGCTCCATTACTGAACACGAGGGGGAGGATGGAATAAAGATGTTTTTCTTTTGTAGAGATTTCATTATTTCGGTGATCTTTGTTTGAAATGATAAAATTAAATTAGGTAATTTGTTTCAGAACTACTGAAGCGCGTCATTTTGTTAAGTGGGTCGGGTCTGAGTTCATGGGCGCTGCAGAGAGACCCACTCACAATAAAAAGAAAGGTAGTGTCGTTTCCATTTATTGTATCAGTAGTAAGGACGAGTCCTGAACTTATTGCTGAAAAAATGTGGAATATATTTTGAGTTTCAAAGCTTTGTATGGCAGGTGGCGGAGCAGACAGGGTGCCACGGCGATTTGCTGGAAGATGACTTAGCGCCTTGCCTGCGCAACAAGCCACTAGCTGAGCTACTAGCCGTGCGGCTCGACCCGCCCCGCTTCCTGCCAGGGTTTGCGCCCTTCGTCGATGGCACGGTCATCGTCAATCCATCATCTGTGAGTCTACAAAGGAAATACGATATTACATATATCGTAACCTAAATTCCTCTGTTACATTCATCTGCGATTCGGCTTGGACTAGACCACAAATTTATAGGTTTCAAATCAATGAAGGCACCAACCTTTCAAAAGCAAGTTCTCTTCATTAAAATAGTTTCAAGACTGACTATGAAATATCTTTATAAAGTATATTGTATAGTTACCCGAAAACCTATCACAATAGAAAGCATAATAGTTACAAAAGCTTGTTCAACTAATATTAATATTGAAATACCGAGTTATTCGATACACCAATTACTTGTAACCAATTACTTTAAATAATTCAATGTTTAGGATTTCCCGTGACTGCTATGTTGTGGCGCTGTTTCAATAAAGCACCCTGTTGGTATATATCTACTACGCATCCGCAATTTATAGAACCTTCGTCAACCCTCGTCTTCTCATAAACGTTCACGACTTCATCATATTATATATCATTTTCTAGATGATATAATTCATTATGGTGAGATATTTGAGCAATTTTCCCCAAAAATACTCAATTAATAAAATTTCTGTAAATATTATAATTGCGATGGTTTTCGGATACCAGACAATTACGTTATTTGTATTTAGTTTTCAGTGAACATTATTTTCACCCTAAACGATAATCTTTTTTACTTCTCATCTGTCTCTTCTTAATTACTTAGTCCAAGGCACTTTAATCAGGTTCCGTTCCAAAGGCGTTATATATGGGGGTAGGCTACCAACATTTATTGGTGTGTATTAAATGGCTGCTGAAACGGTTGTAAGAAAATTTTAATAATAAAGCGGCCACAGTTAAGCTCCCTTATAAATTTGAAAGATGTAACGAACATACCGTCGGTATGCGTTTTTAAATTCTTTAGGCACCGCCGCCTACAGACAGCTCCCGACTTGGCGCTGGAGCGGCGGCCGTCGCCAACGCAGCTGGACATGAACTAGCCGACTTCCCACACAGGGAACTGCTCTTCGGACTCACCACTACTGGTAATTAGTAATTAGAGATTAATTAATGTAGAAGAAGTAAAATAGGTATGCAAGTCAAAAACGAAATGTTACTCTATACTCTCTGCCTACAGAAAAAGATTCGAGTTTTTCGTGTTTTGTTTTAGGTTTATTACTTGAATAAGATATTTGGTATGACCGGGTGCGCCGCAAATTTTTTATCAGTCGCTTTTAGAGAAGTAAAGTTGGAGGACAAATTCACCAACGCCCCCAAGCAACTTTCGATGAATTGCAGAATTATCGATTATAACCACTGTGGTTTATTGTTTTAAGGAATTTGGATTGATTATTATTATTACTAAGTTTATCACAGAGGACGTACTTAGATAAGTTGGTGCTGTTATAGATATTTATAGTACACGATAAAATAATAATATAAAATTGAATTAGATAATAGCTGAAAGTACTCTATTAATAGGCATCTTTAATGATTATTAATTTATGTAACTGAGTGGAATTCCATTTCGTGCAGAATCTTACTTGGAATTCAACGCCCAAGACTTGGAGTTCGGCTTCAACGAAAGTCGTCGGGACCGCATTCTTCGCACATTCGTTCGGAACGCCTATTATTACCATCTGAATGAGATCTATTCTACCTTGAAGAATGAGTATACGGATTGGGATAAGCCCGTTCAGAATCCATTAAGTGTTCGCGATGCTACACTTGAGGTATGTTTTTATAGAATACACTTATTTCATATTGAAGCAACTGGTGTATACCTATATTCAGACTATTTTAATTTTGCCTAAATCGTTAAATAGTATAACAATTTTGATGTAAATGATGTTTACTGCCACAATTTTATTTTATCTTCTGTCTGAAAACTCCTCCGAAATGGCTTGACCGATTCTTATGAATTTTTTTGCGCATCTTTGGTAGGCCTGAGAATCAGTCGTAAACAATTTTTAACTTTTGACAAAAGGAAGTCTGTCCGTGCAACTAGATATTATTTAAGATTCTTACTTACGAAATCAATATTAACTGACATATATATATCTGTATATATATCTATATAGGTATAATATATATATATATATATAGGAAGTTAGAAGTTAATAAATCGGCCGCCCAGTCAAATATACCACATTCATAGTAGGGTCGTGACATTATCTACATCTATTGAATGTTTACGATCCCCAAGATAGTAAGCGGCTGAACAAAGTTGATAGCTGTCAGCTGAGTAGACAGTTTTCGAGGCTTGGTTGGAATCGCAGACGATCTCAATGTAAGCCTCGAGTATTTTTTGCTAGTACCCGACTATAATTTGACAAGGAGGCTTAATGAACCTCGCAGACTGAATAAATACCATGAATATTGAAAAGCTTTGTTATAAGACTAGCTATTAGAAATTAGGCCATTTACGACGCATTTATCTAATTTTGTAACTTCCCTATTATGAACTTTCCTTGTACAAAATATTTCATTTCGCTCTTTATAAATGAATCCAATTATTCTTTCAATGTAAATGTGTTCTGTGCAGACTTTAACTAAAGCCGTATTTCATATCTATGAGAAATGTTGAGAATTTTCCTTTATACTGCTAATTAGTTTAATGTGACTGTGTTAGTGCAGAAATGGAACTGGGAAATGTAAGAATTATTATAAAGGACAACTCGTTTGTACTGTTACAAAAGACTTTGCTTGATAATTTTAGAATCAACGTGAGGGATGGCGACGGGATGGAGTTATAACCAACTAGTGTTGTTTGTTTTAGGTGCTGAGTGATGGTCGCACTGCAGCACCACTCATCAGACTCGGTTACCTACACGCGTTGCGCAAGGGAACCACGTATTTTACACACTTCCATCATTTGTCACAGGACAAAGACTATCCGCAGGTAAAAATACCGTAATATCGTATCCTTTTGATGTGCATAAAATTGTGAATGCTTTAAAAAACAGTAAACAATATCATTTATTATTAATTCCGCTTAGATTTTAAATAGGTTAATAATTTGTTCATAGCGACCAGGTTCCGTCCACGGCGAGGAGTTGCCATACTACCTTGGGATTCCTATATCACTATCTCATCACCAGCAGAACTATACACAACAGGAGCAGCGCGTATCAAGATTATGTATACACTACATCGCTAACTTTGTCAGATATGGGTAAGATAAAGATAAAAAGAACCTTTTAACCACAGGGTATTTAAAGCTACTACTTAAATGTTATGTATGAAACCTTTACAATGGCTATTAATGAGGTAACAAAATAAATAAGCACGTTGTAATATAGAAGGAAAGATAACGATGTTGCAGTTTACACAAGAACATAGACCATAGACTTGTTAAGGTTTAGTTGTGAACTTGTATTTATTTAGGCTTAAGCTACCTTCACCTTTAAGTTATAACAACTTTAATGAGATATCTTTCAGAGGATTATTTAATATTTGTAGTTGAGTATGAACGAAACCTTTCTAATAGACTAGCTGCGCCGCGTGGTTCCATTGGCGGTTGAATTTGCGTGATGATGTTGACCCGTTATTATAAACAACAAACACCAATACTTAAACGTAATCCCTTCTGAGATTATATACCGATACCGTCAGAAAAACATTATAGAAACTGCAATTTGGACCTAAGGATCGTTTGTTATAGATACATAATGTAATAATATATTCCACTAATTTTAATGCACAGTTTTGGCATTCTACAATTTTATAAATGTATAAATGGATTATTAATATGTATTTATAGGAACCCAAATGATCCGACAGCGACGCCGCCTCCCAGTCCTCTGATGGGCGAACCAGCACGCCTCGGCCCCGATCAGATTCCCTACTGGGATACTTACGATACCATCAACCAGCTATATATGGAAATTAGTATGTATTATCATCAAATACTCTTTGGTGTTACGTCTTAGGATTGCTTTGAAATGTGTTTTATTAAACCAAAAGAAATAATAAATATTAATATACTAGAAATAAGGATTACAAGAAATTTCCGGTAAAAAAATGAGATTTCATTACGTGTTCATTGAGCTGTTCTTTGAACTTTCTGTTAATTGTCCACGTTAGCTGATATTATGTACAAATTTAGAGGTGTTCATTGAAACTTTTGGGTCGCTTAACTTTCTTGTGTCCCGAAGGCCTTTGATATGTTTGGTTCGTGTGTTTCAATTGGAACTTGTTTGCGGGCAGGTAGTAAGCCTGAAATGCGGAGCCACTACCGCGGCCACAAGATGTCTCTGTGGCTCTCGCTGATCCCACAGCTGCACAGGCCTGGGCCTGACCTGCCCGACTCGACCATGAGACACCATCACTTCCTTGAAGATAACGCTAATTACTATGAAGGTAAAGCAAATAATGCATATTAAAATTTTCAGAGTTCTGAGAATAGTTCTTTGATTTGATTTGATTACGTAAATGATTTATCCTCAGGTGCGGTGAGACCACAGACGATGTCGCGTGCACATGTACCTCACCTGGTAAACATGGATCTTGGCAGTCGTGCAGGTGATCCATCGCGAAGTACCCTGTCTCCCCGCCCGGCGCCACCTCGACCGTCCCCAGTGCCCCCGGCGCCCTCTACTGATTGCCCGCCTAATGCGACTGCGACCCCTGTACAATCAGACGACGCTCTTCTGCGGCGCCTAGCCTCATCGCATTATCAGTCTTACACGGCTGCTCTCACCGTCACCATCGCCGTTGGTTGCTTTCTGTTGCTGCTCAATGTACTCATCTTTGCCGGGATCTACCACCAGCGGGGCTCCCGGCCTCGGCGCTCGAAAGATGACCTCGCCGAGGCCGGGAGCTCCTCCTCCTCCGACAATTATGACAGTAAACTAGATTACGAAGTGCGCGCGTTTGACGGCAAAGGTTTTGGTTTCGAGTGCAAGTCGGCGCACGTGCCGCGTGGATCGGGCTCCAAGTTTGACTTACGGACGTTGTCAGACTGCGGCGAGCCAACTTTCGGCGAGTACAGTTGTTACGACGAGAAGCATCGCGCTGCAAGGAGCTCCATGCCAGACGTTAGTGTAGGAAGCGCTATTGAGGCAGGCAGCGTAGTGTGTATAGATACCCAGAAGCCAGATATTCAGAAAGTCGATGGTCGGCTCCCGGACCCAGTTAGTAGAACTAGTACATTTGAACCCCGAGTTGTTGATAGTTCTACTCAAGTAAAATTTGGACCAGAGTCTTCGGAGGTGCCGTCCGATTCTAATGGCGATTCCGAATCAGGGGGAGCGAGTGGATCAGGAATCCTGCGAGTGCCGCCCGCGGCGGCTACCCCAGCTCCCCCGGGGATCATGAAGAAGAGAGTGCAGATACAAGAAATATCCGTATGAGAGTTCCTGGACGCTGCCGAGGTAGTTGTGAATAAACGGACTAAATTGTGATTGAAACTAAGCATGTAATCGTGTACAGAAAATATGGCCATAAAAGTAATGTATTCTGATAAGGTAATGTATATAAATAATGTATAAATTTATAAAAAATTAAGTCGTTAGTCCTCAAACTGCGGATGTAATATATACTGTATGCGACTCCTCTTTAGTTTTCCTGTCTATTTCCCACAGGATTGGGGATGTGTATTAATAGCGATGTAAACGTTGATACGGTGAGTCACGGTGGAAAATTGGTTTCACATTGCACTACATTATTGGAAAAAGGCGCCTCTGTATCTGTAACTTTACCGTTGTCATAACGATGATTGTGGCTTCCATAAATAAAAGTGGGCAACATATTAAAAAGTGAAGGAGTCTTCATTGGTGAACATAAAATATGCTTCTACGATATTTAAAGGTCAATGGTAGCCGATATCTAATTATTAGCCTGTGAAAAATGACGCAAGTAATCATTTTACGAAGTCCGTTTCATGCGGCCTTTTTATTATTTCGGGAAAAAGTGCGAAGGAATTGTAGGTTTTTGTGAATATACTCGTATGTTATAAATGTGATTACAACAATAACTTAGTGAACAAAGTCCTCACTAGTTGTATATACATACAATAATATTATTATATCAATCAAAGTGTTTCACATACATAGGGTAGTTACCTAAGACATAAAAATATTTACCAAAATCGTCTGTACGTTGTAATTTTTTGTAAAGCTACTGCTACACTATGTGAGTGTATTAATTTGAGTAGTTTTTGATAAGTAAATATTAAAAAGTATATTATTTATTACATGGACGAGTATACAGTATTCAGAAAATAAAAAGGTCGTGAATAATGTTACCCAAGTATATTGTTTATATTTTAAATCTATAACATCACATGAGGTAATCAGGGTAATAGACCATAACCCGAGCACAGTTCTCCCGCTGATCCGAATATTTTAATGACCATGTAATAGATTAACAAACGTATTGTTATTCGAAAATTAATTTGTATTAATAACTAGCTGTGCCCACGACTTCGAGCGCGTGGATTGATTTTTTTTCATGGGTTTAATGTTGTTTGCGCGGAACCCTAATTATTTTTCTAAACTAAAAGTCACCGAGTGCTGCCTTATAGCATCAGTTATCTAGCAGTGGAAGTTCTGTTTAAATCTGTCCAACCATTTGGATTTTGTTCGCAATTTAGGTAATGGGCTTTTTTGTTGAACGGATCCCAATTTTTTTTTCAAAAAGAAGAAGGTGTCCTATATTACGCATTTTAGCATCAGCTCTAAAAGTTCAACCATTCAGATTTTGTTCACAATTTCATGGTTTTTATGTGTTACGCGGAACCCTATTTTTTTTATAAATTAAGCCTAAATTACGAATGATAGCATCGGGTAGCTGATTTGTCGCGCGGAACCCTATTAGTTTTCCAAATTAAATTAATCCTAAGTTACCGCTTTATAGCACCAGCTACCTGGCAGTGAACAAATCGGTCCCTTCGTTCGGTTATCCTTTACAATTTCATGGGTTTATTTGTTTGTTGTGCGGAACCCTAATTATTTTTCGAAAATGAATGTTCCCTAGCAACGTCTTATAGCATGAGCTACCTGCCAGTAAAAGTCCTGTTCATATTGGTCCTACCGTTCAGGTTTTGTTCATAATTTCATGGGTATTTTATTTGATGCGCGGAACCCTAATTATTTTTTCAAAATAAGTTGCTCAGTTATGCCCAGTAAAATCAGCTATCTGCCAGTGAAAGTCCCTTTCAAATCGGTTTAGCTGTTTCGGAGTTACAGCCAAGTACATATTTGGACTTTTATCCCCTATCTCAGGGGAACCGTGTTGAATTTCGGGATAAAAAGTATCCTATGTTGTACCTCGTAGTATCAACTCATATCGTGCCAAGTTTCATTTGAATCCGTTCAGTAGTTTCGGCGTGATGCGCGGCCTAGAAACAGACAGACAGACAGACAAAAATGAAAAATACAGATTTGGGTTCAGTATCGAATATAGTCCCCTCCAAAAAAAAATATCAAAATATCTTCAATGTGCAGAATTGGACTTAGTATTTTATTATAAGTATAAATAAAATTAATTTTATATCAATTAATCAGAGTCTATTGAAAAATATGAAATAAACTTTAATTTAATAAATAAATAAATGCACTTCTCTGACAGACATATTGAATTCCTGTTGTCATTTCAGTTGGCACCCGCTGATGCTAAGGGAGAGGGTGGGTACATAATTGTATACTACACTTTTAAATGCAAACAAACTCCAAGGCTTGGTGGTTCAACATTTGCAAATTCAAGCAGAAATATTGTTTACAAATATAAAGATAGTCATTAAAGAAAATTTAAAGAGAAAGTATTGTACACGAGAACTATTAATTCATATGTATATACTTCAGTTCCATCAGGGACTCAACTTACGTAAATAAAAATATATTTGTTTTGAAATTTGTAATGTCGACGTCCAAGTATATATTATCCTATTTATATACCTAGTGTACTCGTCCGTACTTTTATCTCCACAGGAATTGATCATGATTAACTAATGGTGAGTGATTAATACTTAAATACTTACGCCGTTTCTTCCACTTTGTGACAAAATGTGACTTGTATACGTAGCTGCATTTACATTATATTTTAACAATGGGTCAAGGACTGTACCAGTTAAGTTGAAATGCTCAATAATGTTTGTGAGCACGGAATTGAGCAACGAGTTCATACACACCGATCCAACTAAAACATTGTAATACAGCTAGAGATGTTTCCCACCGCATTAGGTAGGAAATTAATATGTATACGAGGACGCGTCCCGACTTTAAGAGGATGATTCTGAATCATACAGTAATTGTTACCTTAATAATTGCAAAGCTGGGTACTATCGGGAAGTTTTAGTTTAGGGATTATTGTTTCCGTGTCTTCATGGAGGTAGGTACACAACTTGAATTGAAGCCCCTTAATGTTTGCTTAGGGAGACAATTAATTCCAATTAGAAGATGTGTAACGTACATAGGCCCCATTGTTCCACAAATTTTACTAAATATATAGCTATGATGAATATTTTTATGTCCGCGATTGACCATTGTGTTTTACAACAGTCAATATGATACGTCAACAGTTATTATCAAATTCTAATTACTATACAAATAAAGCACTAAAAACATTTCTGTAGTCCAGACTCTTTGATAACATACCTTGTCAGGTATATAATCAAAGTCCAGATTACAACTTTATTTATAAGTCTCCAGATGATACAGTTGAAAAACTAATTTACTTTTAATTTGCTATCATATTGCGGTTTAGAATGTCACCCGAGGCTAAGCAATAACTTTGTGAAATGTAATGAATAAACTATGTTTTCAGTCCTTGTCTAAAACCGAGAACTTCGCCCTTTTAATGTTCTTTTTAAAAATATCCTTTTGTTCAGTTAATATAATTAAACAAGCAAAGTGGTGTATTAATTTAAAAATGAGAATTACTACCAATTTGATTTTATTAAAATAACCTGTTGTAAATTTATATGATTTAAAATCCAACTATTCACTTCCTCAGAGGAATTGCAGTATTGTTAAAATTCAAATATGTATTAATTTGTTGATAATATTGTGTAACAAATTTCTGTTGTTTTAGAATATTGATGAATGTGTGTGCTTGAACATCGACATTTTGTTACAATTTGGTGTTAAATGGAGTGCATAAAATATGGTGTCGAATAAAGAATTGAAATTGCTTTGCTTCTTTCATTTAAAGTGTATGCAATTAGTAGCTGGTACAAACACGCGTTCAAAATGTTAGAATAACAAGAGATTACATTATACATAACCATCATTATCGACCATAGATATCATAGTCCCAACGTGCTCGTCAATTAAAAAGGTAGCTTTAGTTAGAAGAACTAAAAGTCAACTGTATCTGGGTAAAAAAATATTTACCAACCACTTATCTGTATGTATGTTAATGGGTGGAAAATTATAATTATGTAAAAAGCGTAGAGGATTTTGTGTTGCGAATTCTCAGTTCTGCAAAAGCTTTAAGTATTTCGGTGGAGCTTAAGTCACGCGCGGCTTGCTTTTGTAAATTCGTGAGGATTCGTAATAAATTGAACTTAGGAATTAGCGAAGGCCAAGTAAAAAGAACGATAAATAAAGTAAATAAATAGTATTTTCCGACAGCCGACGACATATGATAATTTGTATAGAGCTCAAATTACTACTTCGTCGAATTACAAATTCGAATTACACGGTGAATTCTACTATATAAAAATAAGTCGGGTTTTCCTTCCTGACGCTATAACTCCAGAACGCACGAACCGATTTCCACGGTTTTGCATTCATTGGAAAGCTCTCGGGCTCTGTGAGGTTTATAGCAAAGAAAATTCAGGAAAAAATCAGGACAAACCAACATTTTAAGTAGACCCGTTTGATATAAATGTCTACCCGTGCGAAGCCGAGGCGGGCCGCTAGTGATTAATAAAATTTAAGTAGGGAACGTGACGGTGGTTCGGAACATTTTTGTTACGTGTAGGCATACTTCTTACTTTAGTTTATTTTAAGTTTTTAATTTAAGTTTATGTTATAATGTATTGTTCCAGCAGGGAATTAAATACCACACTAGGCACTGCGAAAATGTTTATGCACCTCCACTACCTTTCTACGACGACGAAAAACCACCCAATTGTGAAAAGGGCTCAGGTTCAGGGTTTTGTATTCATTAGGCTGTATCACATCATACTGTTATTCATTACTGTGTTAAAATCTAATATATAAAATTCTCGTGTCACAGTTTTCGTTGCCATACTCCTCCGAAACGGCTTGACCGATTTTGATGTTTTTTTTTGTGCTTATCCGGTATCTATGAGAATCGGCCAACATTTATTTTTCATCCCCTAAATGTTAGGGGTAGTCCACCGCTAAATTTTATTTTTTATTTTTAGACCGATTTCAAAAATTCTTTGACCGTTAGAAAGCTACATCATCACTGAGTAACATAAGCTATATATTATACTAGCTTCCCGCCCCGGCTTTGCACGGGTAGACAAAATATTTGATATAAAAGTCTACCCGTGCGAAGCCGGGGCGGGCCGCTAGTAATTGATATAAAAAAAAAAAATTATTTGTTAACTATATGATCTCACTTAATTTGATTTGCAAGCGGTAAGTTGACCAAAATAGTGCAGATGAAGGCTTTGTTTATCTATACTAATACTAATATACTAATACTAATACTAATACTAATACTAATATACTAATACTAATTACTAATTACTAATAATAATATTATAAAGAGGAAAGATTTGTATTTTTGTATGTATTGAATAGGCTCCGAAACTACTGGACCAATTTCAAAAATTCTTTCACGTTAGTAAGCTACACTATCACTGATTAACATAGGCTAGCTGCCCGCCCTGACTTTGCACGGGTAGACAAAATATTTGATATAAATGTCTACCCGTGCGAAGCCGGGGCGGGCCGCTAGACTTTTGATAAAATTATTTAAGAAGTTTGAATAAATAATTATACGTATACTTATACGTATTATAGAGCTGTATATGGATACTTACAAGTATAAAGGCATGGATCGAAATATTGTAATAATAATTCTGTAAATACAAATTGTGTTGTGACTATTTCTAATCATCGCCTCCTTCAGAAATTATATTTTATTTTAATAACAATAATTTAGAGTTTGTTTATACATAGCTTTATTATTATATTATAATCTAGATACATATTATTATCTTCTAAATGGATAACTTTGAGCCAAAAATAACAAACTCCAATATGAATAAATTAGCTGTCTTATGAAAACTTTGTGCAGCGTTTGAGGTGCTTGAGCAATGTCGGATTAGGCCCGCCTGTAAGCTTGTTATTTTCACAATATTGGAAAAGTTTACTGAAGAATACAGGATTAGTAAAGTTCCAGGCAGAGTCAGACGATGTGGAACATCAACTGTGAACTGAGTACCCCTATGGAACATTATCTGACAATATTTACATTTCATCGTTGAGAATCCCGTAATATGACCAAATAAGGGCGAACTATTAATTTATTTCGTGAATTATAGTAAAAAACCTATGGTTATTAATTTGTCATATATACCAAACACCGATAGATTTCCTCTTCTAGAATTGTGAGTGTATTTATGTAAAGCAATGTAAAGTATTATTAAAATTCATTGAAGTACCCATCAATTTTCTGCTTGAGGAAACTTGAATGTATTTCTAAAACTTCCGTGAGTTTCAGCAAGGAAAACTTCCACTAATAGTTATTTCCACTTCAAATTCTTCTTTATGGAAAAGCACCGCAATCTCCGCTTTTGTATTAAGAGCTTGTTTTTGCTTGCACAGATTTCCACAGGTAACAAACAATGCCGGCACTTTAGTTGAATAACCTATCGTTTGCTGAAATTCTGTTTAACAATTGTAATCGTTTTGACCATAGGTATATTTAAATAATGTATGAATTGAGTTACAGACTGGAGAACACCGAAACGCTAGTAGGCATCATAATCAAACATCATGCAAAATAAACTCTGCATTTCATTGTAAAAAAAACAAGCCAAGCTTCATTAGGCAAACAGGCGCAATGTCCACGTACAATAAACATTTAAATATATCAAAGTTACGGCAAAATAATTACGTTTCCATTTGGATATGTGAAGCGAGTCCAGCCTGTAACGAACGGGGCGAGCGAATGAAGCGGACCGCGAAACCTTCAAATTGAATTTTAAGCATCCAATTTGTTTGCGCGGTGCCGCCTGTAGCGGGTTATATCAACGCCAGATCGCCTCCCGCCCGTTCTAGCTCTCGCAAATTCCCACACTCGTAAAGAGATTTTTGCCAACGGCGTACAATCAGCTCAGACGGGATTTCAATGAATTATTTATTTAATACGTAGCGTACATGCACACACAGGTAGTCATGAAAAACTTTATCAGTTTTTTAAGAAGCTCTAATATGTTAAATCTTGCGTAGAGTACACGAAATCAAAGTATCGACGAATCCGAGTACATACAGTTCACAAACAAATACGAACAACAAAGTAGCTTTGTCACTTTATGTATATGTATATCATTTTACGAAGTTAACAACCCCCCCCGTGGCCAGGAGTCTGATGAGTTATTACTATACACAGGTAACCACTGCGAAGTGGGTAACAAAGATCAGTTGGCAGTTTTTTTCCACTCAAACTTTCTTCTGCGGCTTTTTGAGGCGAAATCAAGGGATTTCATCGCCACAATCAAGCCGCAGAAGAATGTTAAGTTTATTGCACAGGCGTCAGAAAAGGATTTTTTTTATATTGTGTAGGTTGGCAAGGTAGATGTATTTCGAGATGTTTTCAGAACTGGTATTAAAACTTAAGACAGGATCTCAACGTCTCAAAAGCAAAGTTACAAACTGAGGATTCAAGGCATCACTTCATAGTTTGTATTCAAAATTAAATATGACTTGCGATGTATATTTCGCCGTAAGAAATTTCGTACTTTAAACTCTGATTGGTAATGGTTATAGGGTCCATTTTGAAAGTAAAAATATATTGGATAGGTCAAGTGAGGTTATTATAGTGACAACATCTTTAAAATTATTTTTTACGTGAGTAGTAGTAATTAGTGGAATAATTCGTACAAGATTCGTCGTATGAGACTTTGACAAACAAAAATGCACAAAGGGCTGCGAGGGCAAATTAACCTTTGGAGACGAAAGCTATGGTAAAGTGTACGCTCGTGTTACATAATTTACGTCTCTTTTAAAGCACTCACTTTTATTTTAACAGCTACATGCCACGCTTTTGATGTGCTTGCAAATTTGTGTGAGTAAATCAATTTAGAAGGCGCAAGTGACGCTTACCGCGGAACATTGTTAAATTTTCACCCTGTTGCGTGCCACTTCAAGTTTGTTTCATGTTATAACGTAAGAATTAAATCGTTCGCTTCAAGGAACGAGCTGTTGTGATTCTAGATATCACTAATAAATAAGACATGGAATATGTAGTTAAAGTCTAGACGGAATATTGAACGTTCACATTCTTACGTATATTTATCTAATTATTTATTCAACATTATTGGCGAAAAA
Organism: Falcaria lacertinaria; assembly: GCA_951449985.1. NCBI lineage: Eukaryota > Metazoa > Arthropoda > Insecta > Lepidoptera > Drepanidae > Falcaria > Falcaria lacertinaria. The sequence goes on from OX602110.1 coordinate 5,229,935, forward strand.
TATGCATTTAAACACCCTTAAATGCGGATAGTTTTAACAGACGATAATTTTGTCACGTAGTGTGAATATTTCTTGGGATTAGTATGCGCGCGGTGGGTACAGGTGTGCTGAACGCCGATCTTGGGACATGCTCGAACGTGCCGCACTTTTCGCTGTATTTCCTTGCCATATTCACTTTTAGCAATGAGAAAACATTTTCATCACTATTTCATATATTTATGAAAGAAGACAAAATAAATATAAACTCACTTGCCCGAAATACATAAAGATTAGTCTTGATTAATTCTCTCTACGATCACTATTTATTAACCTTGCTTTCTGCCTGCAACTTTGTCCGCGTGGAACGAATATTAGGATTTGAACTCAAAATTATTTCTATCAATTTAAATTATCCTGTAAATACGTTTATTGAAATAATATTTGTACATTACAAATATTTCAGGAAGTATGTCATTAACGGTCATCCATTCGTTTGTTTTTACAAAGAAAAAATATATACACGTTGAGATATGAATATATACACGTTATTTTGGGCTTAATAACAGCAGAAATAACCGTGTTTATCACAGTGTCTTAACCTTTATCACAGTGTGTTATTGTACCTGTTAGCTACGGTGAAGATATAATATTATTTTAGTTGAGTTATGAAGGGAGATTTTGTTTTCATTTTTATGGAAATGTGCTGAAGTTCATAGTAGAATCGTGAACGAAGTTGAGCCCGCGTTATTAATGATGGACACCACAGCATTCAATTTAATACAGGATATTCCTGTCTTATAAGAAATGGAAAATTTTCTTGTCTTTTCTTTCTTTCAGTGAGATATTCATTGCCATTGGACTTTTAATACGTTAAGATATCGCGGACACTAAGTAGTTCTTATGGGTAATTGATGTATTTAATTTCGCTAAAAGCGGGCTTATTGTAATGACTACAATTGCTATCTAAGTTAAGTTCCCGGTTATTCGATAACAAGTACAGGGCTATAAAATAGGACCTTTCTCGACGAGTAGTAAACGGCAACTTACGAATTGTTTTGCTTATAAATGGAAATGTTATTATGGGATAAGTGAAGGCTCTCATACAATCTAAATTCTGTGTGGGAATGTTCAAAACATACTCACATCCCACTTTCAAAAACGAACCTTGAGCATTTCGATGCTCTTCCGAGGTTTTGTTGACATTACCTACAACATGTTATCTAAAGCTATTTCTTGAACTTTGATGAAGACTCGAAGTCTTTGTTAAAGTAACGTCTACACACCGTTGGGATAAAAAAATGTTTCCTCCATTACAAAAATATATCATCATCATCATCAACCTATCGTAGTCCACTGCTGGACGTAGGTCTCTCCCATGGTGCGCCACTGAGTTCGATCATCAGTTCTCCTCATCCATTTCCTGCCAGCTATAGTGCGCAGGTCGTCGCTCCATCTAGTCGGAGGACGTCCTACACTACACTTGCCTATACGCGATTTACAAAAATATATAAGTAACTACATTACCATTGCCAAGTTACATTTTCACCCACAGTTTAGATTTCTACACATTTTTAAATAGATTTCCTTGTTTTCAATGCATTATTGTACTACACTAGTACTAGGAGTACTTATTGTTATCTCATGAAATTTCGTCCTGGGCGCCTTTCGCGAGCTTTTGCAATCTCTGTTATAAGAAATAAAATATTACATGAAAACAAAATCTGCCTATTTTATTTTTGTTTATGTATACATATATAGTGTGGCGGTACGGAACCTTCGGTTTGAGAATCCAACCCGTACTTGTTAAAACTGTGTAGTTTGTCGCCAAATGAGGGTAGCGTATTACATGGTTGCCACCCAAGGAAATACCCTATCTGAATAGCGGTGTGATAAATAAATTATCCAAGTCTTATCGAAGTATGGAGGTAAATAGGCCGGTAGCTCATTAAGTCAGAACACGTAGTTCGAATCTGAAGGTAAAGTCAAGCAGAAGTAATCTTATCAGGTTTTAAAAGAACGCGTGCTGGTGGAAAACGTTAGCTGATACATGATTTTAGAAAGTGAAAATGAAATGTTAAGTAAGATCAATTTCGGTTATCGGAGCGAACAGTGAGACTATAAAAAATCGAATACATTATGAAATTACTCGACTTTGTAATTTTCCGTTTTATCTTTTTTATACCACTAAGGTATAGCACAAGCGTACGGCTCATCTAACGATAAGCATTCATCGTAGCCTATTATAGGCTTGCAATACCAGGGGTACCACTAACGCATTGCCAATTCTGTTGTTGATGTGGACTCACTGTGCTAGCTCCATATCCTTACTACAAGTGCAGCGTATCGTCGTAGAGCACTGGCAGCCTTAGGTACTTACTGCAGAAACTCAAAACATGAAAGTAGTGTAATTTGACGGCAGTTTTCTGTAAGGTCCTCAGCCGGGCGGCTCAAATATTAATGAGAAAAACCACGTTAGATCCTATTTCACCCTACCTCTCTTTTTAAGCTCATGATGTGATTAATCACTATACTTAAGCTTAGAGAAACTAATTGGTTCAGGCCGCCGGGGTTTGAACTTGGAATAAACATAATTATACCAATTATATATATATACACCCTATTTTTTATAACGATAGAAAAAAGAGGAAGTCAGAAGAAGGGGTGAAAAACATTTTATTTCAGTCGTTTTATAAATTATATGTGGTTTAAGAATTCCAGCTTTTTAAGCCCAAGCTAAGCACGTTTCTTTATGGTACCCTGTATAACATTTTACATTTACAGCTGTCGATTTAACTTGTCAATTGTGTAATAAACTTACGCACGGCTGCTCTCTCCTATCAAAATTGTCTCCTTCTCATTTTATTGGATTATAAAATGCTACAGCTTGATCGTCTCGTGTTTCATAGCATTATAACCACCATACGAATGAACATGGCAATATGACAAATGTCCTGTGTTTTTAAATATAATTGATAATAATGTACGTATAATAAATTGTAACACATATATAGAGGCGTGTGTATGTAAAATGATCTCAGGCCTGATATGCGTGAAATATTTTCCTGCTATAGAAATAGATGAAGTCTTTTGTTAAGCTCCCGCATACAAAACCGACCTACTGAAATTGTGTTTACCTTATATTTGGCAAACATTTATCTTACCAAAAATAATAAGGGTTAATTAATGTAAACATTTGTTGAAACTTAGTAATGTAGGAGGTACAATTGGAAACTTTTGAGCAGTCTTCAGAGCAATTTTATGTATATATTTTAGAGTTATATTGGGTTTAGAACTGACCTAGGCGTTATAATAACTTATCGCATTTTTATATTTGCCATTTAGGCTGGATTACTATCCCTGCTATGAATCCAGGCTTACGCCCTCTATAGACGATACACGGCATGTGTTGAGTGCGTTTCTAGGGATAATTGGTAATAATATTTACATTGTACCTTGCTGAGTAACAACGCGACGTAAGTAATGAAATGTTTCTGTAGCATACAAATCAGCTCTAAGAAAAGTGATACCTATGTCATCACAAATCACAGGTAGAATTAATTTTAATCCATGGAACTCTGGTAATAAAAAAAACAATAGGTAGGAGTTTATGGTGTAGCAAGAGTGGGTCTAAACAGGGTTAAGAAGTTCGTATGGAAGCCCGGCAATATCCAAGTTGGAAAATAGAATTGAAAGGTGCCGGATATACGATAAAAAGAAATTAAACGATCTACCTAGAGTACTCAGAACTGACGAAGCACGTATGAAGAGGTTGATGAATGTAAATAATCAAAGGGGTTGTGCAGGTCAAGAGACAAAAGGCGTTCCTCGTCCAGAAAGGGACTCGGCGTGATGATATCAAACTCTTTGTCGTGGTTTTCGCCAGTAGATAGTTTATTCTACCCGTTAGACGCCAGTGCGGTTCAGCAAGAATAAATTATATATCATAAAAATACGCGGTGATACATAGACAACATCGCCATAAATATTGTTAATGTATTGACGATGACAAATTGATTAATATTTAGCAGGACTAGCGAAAGCTTAACCTATATCACCTATATGGTTATAGCTGATATTTCTTGTGCGCTGCCCTACATCTATTTATAATCTTGGAATGGATTGTTCCGCCTCTAATTAAGATGGGTTAGTGTGTAGCTATATGTACGGATTACCAAATCGAGGGACCCTTTTGATACAATCTAATCAATTACGAGATCTCACTGTGAAGGTAATGTTGCGTGAGCGATCTTTGTTCCCGTATAGAATATGTTAATACTCCAACAAGTGGATATTTGCAATGGAGATAGCTAAACTGAGAATATACGTAATATTAGTTCAGGAGCGACAGATCGATTCAAAACGCTTTTTATCTTTTAGTACCATCTAGATTGGTTTTATAACAAAGAGGCAAGTATGCAAAATCGTAGGGATAATTTAGATTCGGAATGGTTTAAGACCTGCTTATATAAGCGAGGCTCTGTAAATCTGTGTGCTTTAACGGTTGATTGAATAGTAAAGTGAATGTGCGAAGGTTGCCACGCGGCCACAGGCAGCCCAGGCGGGGCAATAAGGCGCGCGGCGGTGGGCCTCGTCTTAATTGTCAATAACCGTGATTCCCGGGTGCCCCAGCTTGCTCCCGCCGAATAATTAACGAACTTCCGCGATTTTCGAGTTTGTAAATTGCCTCATGGTTTCGTCGACCAGCGTCCTGGTTTGCTGATATAAATTATGTGCGCTCAAAATTAATCATAGTGATTTAAGAACCCTTTCTTTAAAGACTTTCATTTATGAATCGTATTCTTTCTAAGTTCACTAACTGTGAACGGGTAGGTACTTGATTACAAAGTATTTTCCTCACAAGATTAATTACTACAAGCCTTCCTACTTCTCGCTGTGTGTAATCAACTTGCAAGTTAAAATTGACGCACTTCCCAGTGTCCGATTGAGCTGAAATTAGACATACACGTTTGGTTCTTATGATAATGCACGATTACCTAAATGCTGCCATTATTATTCCAGTATATGGCGGATGTCTCCCTTGTGTGATTTTTTTAATGTAAATTCTTCCAATTTGTAAACAAAATCAAACAAGAAAATATTTATATAGCCGGCTGTTAAATCTATAAACTTACATAAAAAAAGTTCAGAAACTAAACCTGACTACGGAATAATCACGCTCTAAAAAGTATTAAACAAGAAAATATTCTCATCTGATATATTTTGATGTATTTAATAATATTCATAGTGATTATCAGAGGGTAGCCGTGGGCGTATGCCACTTTTCCCTATAGGCTATGATCGTTTCGGTACTACTCTTAGAGTTGTTTTATTAGGGTAGGTGGCATACCTACGACCACGGCTATCCTCTGCTCTGTACATCACTATGGATATTATTAAATACATTAAAATATATCAGATGAGAATATTTTCTTGTTTAATACTTTTTAGAGCGTGATTATTCCGTAGTCAGGTTTTTGTTTTTGAACTTTTTTTTATGTATGTTTATAGATTTAGCAACCGGCCTGAAATTCAGAATTTAACTGACTGTATATATCATTAATACTATTAACAACCTGTACCTATATCGGCTATGAAATAGCTAACTATAGTTAGTGCACTATGTGTAGACGATATTTGTGTTTGTGTTTGCCAAAGCACTTTGCTTGCCACGAGGATCAATATTGCGATTGAATTTGCAGTCATCTGGCTAATTAAGACATCTTGTTTACTTAATTTTAAGTAAATCAATTTTCCTTTTCATAGCAGGCTGAAATAGTTCTCAGGTGCAAAATAATAATAATAATAATAATAATAATAATAAACATTTATTTCAGATCAAACACTTAAGAAGTACAAGATCCATATGTTGTTAGTGACAATCCTTAACCTACTGTTAGTAATAATTAATAAAAAATAAAAATATTTTTACAAAAATGGAACGATTGCCAGAACTACATATGCAGTCGTATCCAGTAGGCCAGCATGGGACAATCCCATCTGTCACAAAATACACTTAAGATGCTGTGGGAGCTACAGCGTGTTCTATTAAGAATTGAAGCGCACCGTTTACGCATGATGGCATGGAAACCATCAACTCTGTTTTCAGTAAACATCCCGGAAGCGCTACAATAACGAGGTAGACCCAACAACATCCTAAATGCATTATTGTACTGGACACGCAGGGCGTTGTATGTCCTCTGCGTATAACCGATCCACAGACTACAAGAATAAAATGATTGGCAGTAAGCGCTGAAAAGAGTTATTTTAACTTGCCTTGTACAACGTGCAAATCTGCGGATCAGCATATTACATCGGACAGCCATCGCCCTACGTTCTCTTTCAATATCCATATCGTCATTTAAATCATCAGTAACCCAGTGCCCCAGGTACTTAAATTTTGTGACTTTAGATAACTCCGTATTATAAATTGTAACTTTTGGCACGTTGGTGTAACATTTGGTGCCCGCCTTAAATACCAGCAATTCACATTTCTTGACATTGTACCTGAGTCCATGAGTGACCGCATATTCCTCACATATTTCAGTAAGTTGCCTGAGTGCTTTTATTGATGGACTCAGCAACACCATATCATCAGTGTAACTTATATTATTAATGCAAACTCCTTCGATATGACATCCTACCTTGGTGTTGCTGAGTTCAGCAATCAGCCGGTTTATGTACAAATTAAAGAGGCGCGGCGACGTGATTCCCCCCCTGCCTTACCCCGCATTTCAACCCGTATACATCAGATAAAGTCCCCGCCCACTTGACATAATTTGTTTGATTACCTATACCAGTATTTAAATATAGAAATGACTGAGCAGTCAACTGTGCTATCCTTGCTCAGCTTTTCCCATTAAATGTCATAAGACACTAGGTCAAAGGCCCTAGATAAATCTAGAAAACATGCGTTGACTGGTGTTTTCCTCTTAGCGTAGTACTTGACAGTCCGCTTAAGGCACATGATAGCAGTCTCCGTCGACAGGCCGGGTCTAAAACCGAACTGTGCATCGTGAAGGCTAATACGACTCACCATATGCGCATCAAGCAGCCTGTCCAGCACTTTAGCTATTACAGTCGCCAAGGAAATAGGCCTGTAGTTTGTAGGGTCTGTAATATCTCCAGTTTTATTCTTTACAATTGGCACAACTAAGGTCTTCATGAGATTATCAGGCAAGTACGAGTGACTAAGACACAAATTATAAAACAGTGCCAATACCCTCGGTAGCTCAACCCCCGCGTATCGCAAATGTTCGACACTGAGGTGGTCGTGTCCAGGAGACTTGTTTGTTTCCATTTTTTTAATAACTTCAGCTACCTCTGCGGTCGAGAACTTAACACACGAAGAGCTGCCCTCAGTGGCAAACACCGACGAAGACGCACGTGTAGCCGGATTATACACAGGGTCAATTTGGAACTGATTCACAAACAAATTTGCTATGTCTCGAGGATCACAATTTCCTGCTATACTCACTGGTAGACTCGGCCTGGGGTTCAGTTTGCCAGTATTCTTCCAAAACTGACCAAAGTCTTTGGATTTATGTTGTTATCTATTAGGTCTAATTTTATCTGTATTTGGTTATTTCGACACCACTTTAATTTTGCCTTAAAATTTTTACGCGTAATTTTCATATTCTCATAAATGACTCCCGACGTTGGATTTCCATATAAATGCCACATCTGAAAAGCAAGCCGAGCCTGGAAGTGAGCATTCCTAACATGCATATTCCACCCAATTAAGGGTTTATAATTGTTTTTCCTGATAACTACAGCACTTTGTTCGGAAGATTTAGAAAGTATATCTATAATTTTAGAGTACATATTATCTAATACACTTCTATGCGTTATATCTCCGCATATTTTATCCGCACACTTAATACATTCAGAGGGCAAATCTATTTCACGAAGTCCCAAATTACACAATTTTTTAAAGACCTTTATCTGTTCTAAATCCCTTATACCCCATTTTACTTTATTATCTAATACGTTAGGTAATACAATACTAGACACCATTACATCTAAGTTGCATTCTAATTGAACGGGAAAGTGATCTGACCAATAAGTGCCATACAACACTTCTATACTAGATATAGTTTGACGCGCGGCCCTCGTGACGACACAGTGATCGAGCCACCGCTTGCACCCGTGCGCTTCACTCACATACGTGTACGAATCACGCAGTAGGAGCTCGATATCCGCGCACGACCAACACTGTTCTTCACAAAACTTCAACAATTCATAATTAAATAATTCATTTGTATGAGCATTAAAGTCGCCTAACATAAACACTGATTGAATATCGAAATTTTCTATTATAGCGCTCATTTCACCTAAGCAATCCGTAAACTCAGTTAAATTAATTATACAGTTAATAGGCATGTACACCGAAAAAACAAGTATCTTTTTGCTACACAGTTCTATTTGTATTGCTGAAAGACGAGAACTATTACACTTTATAACCGTTACCAACGGCAATAAGCTTTTTCTCCAAAGGAGTGCCGTGCCACTCCTCCGTAGGGCCTACCTCGCAGTATTCCGACCGAAGTATCCACCGCAGAGCTCCCGGCGAAAGCAAAATCTCCGTGTATAGTTCCTAAAAACTCCACATCGTGGGGCAGTAACCATGTTTCTTGCAAAGCTATAATGTCGGCAGATACACACAGCCGCCTAATGCAGTCAACCGACGTTTTCACACATTTGCAATTAAAGTTTACGATTTTCACTACTTTACCCATTATTATTGATCTTAGTATTTACTTTCAGAGCCTCGACCCTGCCTGTAATGTTCCTTTTAAAATTTATGAAACGACGATACGATACACCGTCTGGCCAGAATTCCTCGCTCATAAAAATATTTTCCTTATGTTTTGGAACAAACACTTTATAACTGTCATACTCTTTTTCTATTTTCATATTCATCTTTTCTACCTTTACTTGTATGTTACTTTTTGCCTTAATATATGTTACTATATCTTCTTTAGAAAGACCTTTGAATACATTAGAAATATATAAGGGCATCATAATCTCAGCCGCCTTAAACTTTTCCTCTGGATTCAACACTGCTTTACCCTTATTCCCTACGAACCTATTATATCTATTATTTCGCTGTACCAATGTCCAACCATCTTTATCTTGTAGGGGGCCCTTAGTTTTATTCTTTAAGGCATTCGCAAAAGTTAACTGCTTCCCAACATGATCGCTATCCGACTTGGCAGTGTGTCCCATCTTAGTTGATCGGACAGGCGCAAGCTTCACCTCAGAGGATGCGCGGTGAGTCATGGCGTCATCGCTCGTCGCAATGTTTGCAGCCGAGCCGCTAACCCGGCTGCCGTTCTCTTTACTACTACCGTCACCATTTTTTTCTTGTATACCCTCTACCTGAGTAGAATGCAGCAACGGGCTACTAGGTGCAGTTATTATAGTATCATAACTATCTGATTTCTCAAGCTCGTCATTGCTTAAAATACAACCACCCCGCTTTGTATGAACTTGAAGATCATTGGCCGTTGAGATTTTAAGATTTTCAACCTCTGTTTTTACAGATTCTAATTGCTGTATTGTTACATAGTGCTCCTTTACTTCTTTGATTTCATTTTGCACTCGAAGCAAGTCTTTTTACAATCGTGTACAGTCCAAGTGATCGAAAAGAACTGGTGGAAGTTTTTGAAGATCCCTGGCAACAAAAATAGGAATCAGAACTGGTTCCGTTTCCTTCAGCAGGCATATTATATCATCTATATCCCGCTTCGATCTCCCATCTCCTTTTCTCTGGATCTTCCGTTTTACTGTAGGAACCGAATCAAATAACAGACTTTTAGCTCTGCTTATGTCGTCCACAGTAAAAGCACTTATACAGATGCGACTTATACTTTCTTCATTCATAACATCAATTTTGTTACACACAAAAGAAAGAACTTCATTAATAACAATGTTACAGTTAGAACATTTAACCACTTGCGATTCCGACATCATCGTTCCGATTGTAATTTACATATAATTTTCATGCATTATTCAATATTGTCAGTAGCCAATAGGTCACCGGAGGGGGTGTAGGACGTAGGTGATATGATATATTATCTTTTCAGAGGTAGTGGATATGAATTGTAGGCTGTGTTTCTGGTTGAGTCGTTCTTTCATAGGCCCCGCTACACCCCTTGGCGACGCCCTTTCGGTAAACTATAATAGCATAAACATTATATAGAAAGAGTATAGATTTATTTATACGGCTGCTGTATTTCATTACTTTCTAATTATTTCAGTGGAGTCACAGGATGTGCCGCGAGAGCGGGCATAAACAGAGAATTTACAAGCGCACGCCTTTCATTAAAATGTAAACAAGTTCCATATAATTCGTGGAACGTAAATACATCACCGGGATCACGGGAGGCGGCGTGCCTGCCGGGATGTTTATGGTCAACATTCACCACAAAATGGTTGTCCTCGGGAGCTCTGCCTAAAACTAAATACGACAAACCAAAATTTTAATAGGCACATGAAAAACCTTTGTTCCTATACCTAATTAAGTTTACTTGAAACGTTATCTCTGATACCTGTTTTCAATTTATAAAACCAAACACCAGATTTTTTATATTAATACAGTTTTAATTAAAGTAAATTAGTAAAGTACAAAAAAAGTACATCTATGCAATCATTATTTTCTACGAACTCCTTCGGCGTAGTTAGAGAGCGCTAATTCACGCTTGTCTCGCTTGCACGCCTCTGTTAGTAATTTCACATTTAACGATATCTTTATAAACTACACTAATAGCCGGTGCTTACTATATATTAGTATTATAACATCTACAATAGAAATATACTTTAATATACACCATATATTAAAGTAATAGTTAAGGAATTAACATACCTACCAACTGATCAGAATTGTAAGCATATATTTTATATTGTGTGGTTTTATTTCTCCAATAATTATCTACCATCAAGAAAGCTCGTGATTCTTGTTCACTTGTAACTGTGAGCGATCCTCGCGATCATTCAGACTTTTCGACTTCTGCCCATTCTGGGCACCTTAAAATATTAATACATAATCTATTTGTTACATTCTAAAAGCAATGTACAAGTAAGAGTCTTCTAAAGGTAATGGATGGTACCGCGAATTTATCTGTAGCATACAAGTTATACTACTTCTGAGAAGCAATACAATTACTTGTTACAGAAAGCGTTTGGACTCGATGTCGTTAATTCCAGAACCCTCTTCATAGGAGGTTTAATTACATAAGAACATTATACGTAGGCGTAGTTAAACGTCTGACATCAGTACTGAGAAACTTCTGAACGATTCGTTTGATCAAAAGAAAAAAATATTAGCATCGTTGACTTTGTAAATGATTTAAATGAATGACGTATTTACGTTATACGTCTTACTTAGTATAACGTAAATTTGAATAATTTTAGAAGATGCTTTTCAAAATTACTATAATTGAATGTTTGTATCGAGAGGTTGCAGAACCAAAAGTTACGAAGGAATACAAGGACTTAAAATAGTAATATAAAAATATAGAGTATATCTGCTAAATAAAACTCTAATGTGACTGAGTGACTGGCAGACATTGAACACCATTAATTTGTAGGTCTAAAATTGTGAAGAAAAAAACGTATTTTGAGGGTTCCACTTATCATGCAGTTCAAGGATGTAAAAAAGGGATTAGAATTTTGAATGCGCAGTATTTATAATACAATAATTTGTATAAAATAATTGATAAATATTTCCATAAAAGATAGGTGTGTAAGTGAAGACTTTAAGTCCACCCCGAGAGTGGGCTCGATGTGATCCTAGATGTATGTGGGTGTGTTATCTATGTCTATTAGGACTCTTGTAAAATGAGGTCTCCTATATATTTGGATTTTTGTTTGTGATGAAAATACTTTAAAATTCGTTCACCCCTAGAATACTATATTATCACTGAATAACATAGGCTATATAATATGTATTAAATGCTATATATGTATTAAATGAAGTCGCGGGAAATAAGGGTAACCTATCATACCTATGTGATATATTAACACCAGGTATCTTCAAAATTATTATTTATTGTCATCGATAAACAACACCTCTTCAGTATTGGTGAAAAGAAATAATTATTTTCTCCATAGTCATACAAGTTACTCGATGAATGCAATGCAGGCACCCATACTATTTTATATAAGTGAATATGTTCGGTGCAAACTGTTATCTATAAAAAGACTACGTTAAAAAGGGGTATACAGAAGCGAATCATATTTTCTCGCTCTCATTCAATCATCCTAAAATATCTCAAGTGGAGTACGACAGTGAATTCGTATCCTAATTTCTTAACAACGCAGACAAAAAATACTCGTAATTCAAAACAAATATTTTGTCTTTGATGTTTCATGTTACAGAGATTTTATGTCAAGATTATTTCATCTTGTGAATACATTTTATAGACTTTTTATGATATTTTGTTTGTAATATCAGTAATATGAAAACTTTTTCTGATTTAAAATTCGTTAAACATAAGTAGGACAACGAAAAACTTTAATTATGTTCCGATTAGATATTTATGAGCTGTTATGTAATTGTATAATAATTTTGAAAATTGGATATGTCATTTGCTATGTTAAGATATTGGTCACTGATTTTACGAGTTTGACGTGATAACAAGATTAGGCCACGCAAATGGATTTTACTTCTATAGAGCGACAGGGTTTCTGATGTGGTTTTTAGGAGGGCACAGTGTAATCTCTTGATTTATGTTTAATGTACGTAAGTACTACAGTGATTGCTTGTCATCAGGCGGGACGTATTTTTTACCATTTAGCCTTTATTTTAAGTGTAGGATGTAGGTATAAAGTATGTAATTGTTGGTAATATAGAACTCAATCATTTTATCAGAGAGAAAACATAAAAAAATAATAACGAACAAACACTGATAGAGCATACATTGGCTTGTATTAACCTCTTAACGAGGTATTCAGGGTTAAGTTGTACAGGCGAACTAATTCTTGTATCAAGTCACGTACCCATGTAATGTTGGCCTATCTACGCTATGATGACGCACATTATTTACATATACGATAGATTTATAGGAAATGTGATATTGAAGGAAATTGGTACAAAGATTTCTAAAAATGGCGTTCAACATTCAAATAGTAAAACTTAGTTAGAGCATAATATTTAAATACATTAAATTTTTATCTCAACATTTTTTTTTTAATTTCCTTATCTCCACAATATCCTTAGTAAGGAAGTTAAAGATATTAACTGTACATACGAAACACATCATTTATACTATAAAATAAATCGCTGAATGTGTTGCTAAGCGCAAATCTCGAGAGCGGCTGAACTGATTTCGCTAATTCTTTTTTTACAATATTTCTTAAAGTACGAGGATGGTTATTACGGAGAGAAAAAATAAGAAATTGCCTGAAGATGTCTACAAACGGCTAGACAAAATATTTGATAGTGGCGGTGCATGAAGGATACTACTAGGTAAAGGGATAATAGTTTGTCTTAGTAGGTGGAAAAGACGAACATGAATTATTTATTAATTAAATAATTATAATATATCTTCCCGCCAAAAAGGTAGAGGTGTTTCAACACTAATTCTTCAATTTTTATTTATTTCTTCTCAGACGCATGCAGGATTCCTTACGATGTTTTTCTTCATCGTAACGTGCTCATGATGACTAATCACTGTACTTACTTTTTAAAAAAAACTAATTGAAACGGGCTGGTGAAATTCGAACTTGCGTCGCTGTAATAGCAGGCAAAGCTGAATACCACAAAGCCACCATCGCCTTAATTAAATAACTTGACTTCGATATAATTTACAATCCAGTAGAAACGATTCCTGCAAGATATTAGGTATTGTTAACAATCACATCCCAACTTAAGCAGTGTCTTATGTACAGTTTAAGGCAAGCTTATAAACGTGGGGTGAGGAGTTCATTGTGACTGACCCGCATGTCAGCCCAGAGATATCTACTCCGAGACTGATAACGCTACGGCGTTCTGGTACATGACCGCCTAATGCTATTCATTTATATATAATATTATCCTCTATCTTTGTCACTTCCTGTGATAGCTTTCGTGTGATTATGGCGTGTTAAGTAATTATGTCCTTTTTTAGTTTATACAAATCAACCTCAAAACAGCACAACAAATAATACATTTATAGCAGTTACAGTATCAGTCACACTATTTTAGAATACGATAATATATAAACAAAGCATATATATGGTAATTCCTTCATAGTATTATTACGTAAATTGGTGAGTCATTACTAATTTTGAGGATCTTTTTAGACAGTTTTACTGCGAGCAACTTGGGGAAAGTTAGACGTCTCACCGATAAGTCTTTGGGAGTCGTTACGGCTAGAAATTAACTTGCCTGGCAAATTGTTTTACACACTTGTCGACCCTCGTCAATCATAGAATAAATTATATACTATGTATAGACACATTATTGATCAAGTGAACAGAGAATCCTAAGCTATTCAATCGATAAATTATGCAGAAATTATTTTCTGGCGATTACGTGTCTAAATTGAATTCGTTTGGTAATACGTACACAGAATACTGACTAGATCATTGTTGTGGATTTGCACGGATAATAAGGATATACGGAATTGTTCTCGCATGCGATATCCGTGGTATTTTTATAGCAAAGATTTTTCTATTCATTTTGATTGTGCCCAATATTTATCTGTTATTGCGATATTGAGGAAGTATTAGCTTAGTTACTTATAATATCACAATAGCTCTCTTTGATATATCAAATCGATTCTACATCAGTTAGAGTCGGTATAATATTATAATAGTACCTACATATATTATAGTTATATAGGTATTTTTGCGTTTCTCTCACTCATCTAACTTATTATTTTGATTTCTAAATGTTTAGACTGCGTTACACAATGTGACTGACATCACATCATTCCAATGCATCTGCTTTTTGATACCATCTTATCGTGGCTTGTGGTAATTAAGTCGACATGTTTCGTTGTACTTAACATAATAATTAAGTCAGCTTTTACACTGCAGTGCACTGGGACATTAATATACAGTAAAACGTTGTTCAAGACCGCTGCTAATTATGTAAAATACGGAAGTAAATTTTCCTTGCATACATTTAAATGTAGCATTTGTGTATACTTATAATAAATACTACGATGTGATTTAAGCAACAAAGGGTTGATTATGGTTAAATTCATATGTGGTTTTGCCCCCGACGGTAATCCGGATGAAGCTGTAATTCCTACAGTGACTCGTATTTCAAAAGCTGTGCTATGTTCTCGTATAGTTAATATAGTTATGTGTTCATATTATGAAGTATGACGAGTATCAACATATAAAGCTTTAATCTTCTCTGAGAGCAAATAAGCAGTTACAAACTCTATGTAGGCGTAACTGCATTGCATGACATGACATCATCTGCATTTTAGTACTGAAAGAAACTTTCTATTAAATTAACCTTCATAGTTTTTACCTACGGTCCTTGTCATGATAGTGATACTATAGTCGTAAATTATACTGCAAGGCTTATTGCACATTTTTTATGTTATTTCAGTACATAACTTTAATACAGATACATTACCTACACAAAAATCTATGCCATAGGCACGTTTACTTATTATCATTAAAAATGCGCAATTTAATATAAATAAATATTTTAATTTATACTCATATTCATTTTAATCATTCATCACCGGCAATAGTCGGGAAAAAGCGGACTAAATTGTAATATCAAACTATATAATAGGTAAAAAAGCGTCCTACCGCACGATAGGTCGTATCATGTGCTAAAGCGAGATAGCGATACTGGCGCTCGGGAAAATTATTTTATGTATGCAAATGTTCCTAATAGCCATTCCATAAACATATAACATAAAATTTCTTTGATAATAACTTACTCAAGGGCGGGAGGAGTATCTCGTAGTACAGTTGTTGCCGGATATATCTATCGGCGTAGGTGGCTAAACAACTTTACTAACAAACCGCACGCTTATAAACAGCACAATTCAACTCTGTAGTACGGGAACTGTTATCAAAGAAAGTCTACAGGCGAATGATGCACGATCAAGTTGAGACTCAAAATTCGTCAAGACTAAAGTACACGCCACTTAGGAAATATGAGGAGGCCATAACTCTAGTAAATGAAGGACGGTCGGATCAGAACGACCGCTCGCGTTGAAAATGTAATAGAAGTGACAAGGGTTTCTCAAAATGATGGAAGGAATTTCGAGGGTTATACTACAGATGTCCGTTTTATAAGAAGATACGAATCAGTTCGTTTCGAGTTTTATTCCAAGTGTATCCATCATACATTCGGCTATGTATAAGTTCAACAACACTGTGGTGACAGTTTTATCTCAGAGTAGATAATACTGTTATATGTATACTTTTGTTTAGGACATCTTGCTCGTAGGGGTCTATGAAACTTGATTCATGAATTTTGATTCATCATTTGGTTACCTGGCAAACAAATATAAGCCTGAAAACTATGATGATCCAGAAAAATTATATTTCTATCTATTTATATTTATAAATCTGCAATACCACCCTGGAATTGCTAGGGACCATTAGGGGGCAGTAACCATACCCTATGGTTACTGCCCCCTAAATGGTATGAAAAAACGAAAAATGTAAGAACATTATTTTCGAGAAACAAACTTTTTTTCCTTACGGAATAGAAATATATAATCATTACAGGAACGAAAGGTAATTATATCGTTGTGTTCAACCCGTTAATCCTATAGCGTAGTTTGTGTCTACGCCTCAGGGTAGGAATAAATGAGCCCATTGTCCCAGTCTCGAGCCCAACCCATTTAAAGATAGACAATACCCATTGTCGTACCGTCAAATAATACTAAATTTGTTGGGATGTCTTTCTCGGTTCCAAAGTTTGCAGACAAACCGAGCAGTGAACAATTCAGCCAACACTCGCCAGCTCACGATATCTGCTCATTGGTGGGATTAGGTTCTCAATGTTTCATTGGGTTTTTATGGATTTGGATTTGGGGCCACTTAATTAAAATATAATACGATACCATACCGGCTTTTATATCTGAATGGCAGTAGTGGTACGTTTATAATCTTTATCATATCAAAGACTGAGGTAAAAATTGCAAATTGACCAAGTTTGTTGTGACTCTTTATGGTTATACATAAAGAACATTTTATAGCAAAGATGAAACTGCGCTCGTAAACTTCAAAAAATGCGCAAATACAAATTTCCTAAGTGATTGTTTTGAGGTCAATAATATTTTTTATACCACTAATTTATCCTCAAACTCTGCATCGCGCATGATTTGCAACTATTTTATGACGGTGTATAAATATACACCGTCATAAAATTGTAGTTGACATCTGACTTCATCTGAGCATATATGCAGTGGCAATGTCAATCGTGTAATTTTAGGACTATGAAAGTAAAATTTACAAAATCCTTTTATTTTTAGAACAAAGAAGGGTGATTTAAAACAAACCTCACAAAAGGATTCGATAAAATTAAAAGAAAATGTGAAAGTCGCTGCAATGAATTGAAAAGCGAACGAATTTAGTTAATTAGTATCATTGCGAGAAAGCCCGAAATAAACAAGCGTTAAACATAAGCCCCCGTTTGGCCAGCTGAAGTAGAGAGCTGAATAAAATTGTGCTGTATAATAAGATACCAGCCAGCGACTGTTAAACTGTCAATACACTCGTTACCAACTGTTTTCGTGTTAATTATGATTCACAGTATTATGGCAGCCAGCATTTTGGTTCGTTGGTTACTCTTACGTAAAACTATTGATTTCATTATTTATTTCATGCAACCCAGTATTATATTTAAAATGAAAAGCTTTTATATCGACTGGTAGTTAAAATTTCTTGTATTATTATTTACGGGGAATTAAAAAAAAACATCTCAAAACTATAGAAGTAGCAGCAGTAGGTTGTAACAGAAACAGTATTACTATTTTTAAAATCCATCTGAACGAACTCGTGGGTAACAGCTATATAAATATAAATAATTTGTAATTGCGTCACAACATATTGACATTTTAATCGGTACAAATTAGCAATTCATAAAACAAAACATACCCAAAATGCACTTGCTGCTAGGTAAAACTTTGACAAACTATTGACATAATGGTTTCAGTAGCAGTGCATGTATGTAACGTACGATGATGTACTGCGCGGGACGCCGCGCGTGCTACGGCATAAGCCGCGGCTTGCGGCAACACTTGGAGACACTCGACCGAGCTACGTGACCGCGCAGACAGCTGCATTAATCTCATTTCATGAAGGAGCACCTCTATAGTACATCAACAAGATCACGTGACAGAAAAAAACATTATAGATTTAAAAGTAACATCATTAAAATTCCAGCAAACATAATACATTATGTGGCTCTTCCGTAGACTACAAAACATTATTAATTATTCGTCTCTTTGGCTAACGCGGTTAAACGCTTGACTTGAGTTGTGAGGTCCTGCGATCGACTCACAGGTCGGGGCAAAAGTATTATTTCTATGTTTAGATTGATATTTATATCATACGGGACGAGAATCTTCCCAAAGAACGAAGATAATTTCACTAATTGACACGTTGAGACCTACGGTATCAGCGGCGAGAAGTACCTACCTCTTCAGGAAACCTTTTCGGTAGGCGTCAATATTAACGGATTTCCAGACTTTATACAGGCGAGATTGTAATGCTAGTATATAATGATCCTTATCTTGTTATGACAATGCATGCAGAATTTACATCTGCCTGTAACGTTGTTCGTGTGTCAGCATTTGTGGAGCGGAATCACATTAGTGAAACGATATTACTTGCTTGTTATTAAAACATAAGCGTATAAGAAAGTTCTTTCAAATATTTGATTATAAATCTTACTTAAAAACAGAAACTACTTACACATAGACTATACATACATACATATAATGCACATAGACCTACCTAGCGACCCGCCCCGGCTCGCACAGCCATCGTAAGCCATTATAAGTTAAATAGCTACAAAACACCAATGAATTATATATAAAAACCTTTCTCTTGAATCACTCTATCAATTAAAAACCGTTGCGTAGTTTCAAAGATCTAAGCATACATAGGGACAGATAGACAGCGGGAAGCGACTTTGTTTTATACTAGGTAGTGATAAATATTAGGTCCTTACATATGAAATTGGCGTTTTTCGTACTGGCCACTTTAATCACGAATTTCTCCTCTTTGGTAAGGAATTCCAAATTCAAATTTGTACAGCTATAGACTCATGTATTTGTGCTTCGATGATCGTCATTCATTTGTTTTTTTTCTTCTGTTTTTTTCTGTTTGCGTCACTCATTTTACAAAATGGAAAACCTTAAATATCGCATTATTTACGAGTACGAGTTCCGCCGTGGCACTAGTGCTGCGGAAACAACTCGAAGGGTGAATGATGTGTATGGCGGTCGTGTTGCAAAAGAAAACACAGTTCGTTTTTGGTTCCAACGTTTTCGTTCTGGAAATTTCGACCTGCAGAACAAGCCCCGTGGACGGCCTGAGACTCAAGTTGATAATGAAGAGTTGAAGGCTATTGTGGAAGCGGATCCATCGCAAACCACGTCCGAGTTAGCTGCAGGCTGCAATGTTAGTGATAAAACTGTTTTAATTCACTTGAAGCAAATTGGGAAGATTAAAAAGCTTGAAAGGTGGGTACCTCACGAATTGACTGAAACAAACCGGCAAACGCGCGTCGACTGCTGCGTTACATTACTAAACCGGCACAATAATGAAGGTATTTTAAACCGAATCATAACCTGTGATGAAAAATGGGTTCTTTACGATAATCGGAAGCGCTCAGCGCAATGGTTAGATCCTGGCCAGCCAGCCAAATCCTGCCCCAAGCGAAAATTAACCCCAAAAAAGTTACTTGTAAGCGTTTGGTGGACTAGTGCCGGTATTGTTCATTACAGTTTTTTCAAATCTGGCCAGACTATTACGGCTGATGTCTATTGTCAGGAATTGCAAACCATGATGGAAAAGCTAGCGGCTAAACAACCTAGGCTGGTCAATCGCTCCACGCCACTGCTGCTTCACGACAACGCTAGACCACACACTGCGCTACAGACGGCTACTAAATTAGAAGAGCTTCAATTGGAAAGTCTAAGACATCCTCCGTACTCCCCGGACCTTGCTCCAACAGATTACCATTTTTTTCGAAATTTGGATAACTTTTTGCAAGGGAAAAAATTCAACTCCGATGGGGCAGTCCAAATCGCCTTCAAAGATTTTATTGATTCCCGTCCGACTGGTTTTTTTAGTAAAGGGATCAATGAAATACCTATGAGATGGCAAAAGTGCATAGAAAATAATGGTTCATACTTTGATTAA
Organism: Falcaria lacertinaria; assembly: GCA_951449985.1. Taxonomy (NCBI): domain Eukaryota; kingdom Metazoa; phylum Arthropoda; class Insecta; order Lepidoptera; family Drepanidae; genus Falcaria; species Falcaria lacertinaria. The sequence goes on from OX602110.1 coordinate 5,250,251, forward strand.
TTAAATATATTATATTAAAAAATATTCGACTTTTTGTTCCTCCCATACAAAACGCCAATTTCATATGTAAGGACCTAATATAATTATGAATAACTTGTACGAAGCTGCCTATGGGTGGTATAATTTTCTGCGTACACTTAGCGGCCCCGGTCACGTCCGAAAACACGCTAATGCACAAATTTTGCTTTCTCCTCCCCTTTATTGATGGCAAAAAGTCGAGTGCAAAAGTGTGAAATAAATGGTGTTGAGCTGTCGATTCTTGCTGTTTTTGTATTCAAACTTCCTCACTAAATCAAAAACTACTTTACTTTCGCAACTGCTCGTATAACACACTCCTATGTTCTTTATGGTATGTAAACATAATATAAAGCAACCATCACAGTTCAGCCACATAACACATACATTGCTAATCTTTTACCCCACACTTCATAAAATATTTTTGATCCCATATGCAATGAAATATTTCGCCACGTACCAATGTAAGTAGTTATTGACTTTAGGTCTCTTGCGTTTATGAATAAAGTCATATAATACGTGATTTTCACGATACCAGCCCTCATCGAATGTTAAAATATAACATGCATGTTCTCGGTAGAGTGAAAATTAATCCCGAGTACCTACTACAGTAATAACTAATCACGGCTTTTATCTATAAATGTAATTTGTATAATTTTTGTGTTTAAATGCTACCAATCATACCACATAAGGACATATCAATAATACTAAAAAGCATTGTGAGTGAGCGGGTAATACACCGCTGAATGCGAATAATTTTATTATATCCACCAACGATTCAACTCACTAGTTGGGTAATTGGGAAATACAATGCGACCAAAGCTTAAATTATATTGCGATAATTGCTCTTTGCAGTATTAAATACCGATTTATTTTTATGTGCTGCTATTAATATCCAATCATGAGCCCTTAAACTGATTTTGGTACTGAAGTGAATAATAATAGTAATTAGTCAAAATAAAGTTGCATAGATGCTGGCTAATCCGTTGAGCTATGTCGGTAACTTTAGTTCTTCTGAGAATCTCCTCATTTCTGATTTTATCTCGCAAAGGAACAGCCAGCATACCCCTCTCCATAGCTCGTTGAGTGACTCTGAGCTTTCTTATGAGGCCCATAGTTAGGGACCACGTTTCTATACCGTATGTCATCACTGGTAACACATACTGATTAAGGACTTCTGTCTTAAGGCATTGGGGTATGTTCGACGGAAGACGTTGTGAAGCCTCCCTAAGCGTAATATTGTGAATAAATACATACCTGTAGGAATACAATACCAATCTGATCCAGCGTGTAGGTCCGATTTCGACAAACAATGCCGTTACCTCTTGTGTAAGTGATAAGCATGTACCTCCGTTTTGGTGCAATAAGTTAATGGACATAAGAAAATAAATCCTTTTTAATTAAATGGATTCAGAGTTTAACCCAAAGAACTGTCTTAGCGTAGATGATGATAAGCTGCATTGGCTTAGAGCAATCACCTGAAATGTTTCAAAAAGAGATTGTTTCCTTTTTATGGTAAAAAGTGTGAATATTATATAGCGGCGTGGGAATTTTATATATAACTTAGGGCAAGAAAGCACGGGAAATTTCACACCTTAATTTCATGTAGCTCTGATATAAGACGAGTCTGTAAGGCCTTAGTGGGCACGCACAGAGCCATTCTTTATGAGCTCCCTGAGAGGTCCTGGGTGGCGACTTAACGCGTTATTATACAGCATGTTTATTTAATACCCCGATGGCACACACAGTGTACATACGGTCTCAATAATAACTTACAATACCTATAAGGACTTTGAAATAGCAGTACCTAATACGGTTACAGATGTGAGTAAAATTCGTCATGAATTGAAGCTGAATTATTATCAATTACCTCTTAAAGATACTGTTGTTTGTTCAAATTGGATTTATAAAAGCTGGGTATAATTAAACTTTGAGGTTACTTTTTTAAAGAAATTGACTTCCACCTGTATCGTAATGGAAATAAAACGACTTAATAAAATATAGTAGTTGTCAGTCCAAGTGAAGCATTATTGTAGCTCTCAGCACAACAGGTGAGGCTATTCTTTACTCAAGTACCTACCCCGTGTAAGTAACTCTCGTACTACTACCATTCATTTTTATTACGTCTGTGCAGCAACGAACATATGTGGAATCTTTAAAGTTATGATCTCCATTTGGAAACTGTGAAACGAAAGAAGATAGACTTTAGAACTACGTGGATGTGTCGAATAAAGTTCTGCGGACATACTCAGAACGGACTGCGTCTGATTGCTCAGTACGATCGTACGATGGTGATAATGACAGTGAATTGAGCGATGATAATATTACATGATTTTTAGGCTGGAAATAGATAGTGGAAATACTTCACAAAACATATGTCTTGGTAGTTAATTGTTTTGGGTCAACATCATGCGACTGATACTATACGGCACACCGTATGTAAAAACAATCATGGTAAAAGAAAATAAAATAAAACAATTTATATTTACTTTCCGCCTAAACATGATTGGTGGACGTAACACTAGACAAACTGGCATGTGTAAGATCGTTGGCGTGTCTTAGCGAATCGCTCGGCTGTCTAATATAGGTGCCAACTTTAGCGACACGTGTCCTCTATTGATTCTCTGTTGTTTGAGAAAATCTTGGCTCAGCCTCTAGCTTTCATTATATTCCCTCTTTATGTAGTCGTTGAGTACCACAACTTTATTTGTTCTGACTATTGTCTTAAAGAATAAAGTTGCTTATATGTATAAAACGTAAGACTCAATTCTCATGCTTCAAAAATGAATGTTAGTTTCCTGAATACCCACTTTTCATCCTAATAATTTTTTGCATCTGTTCTATAACCATTAACGAGAATAGTGTTTAACACAAACAAAAAATTATAGCAGCATTATTCGAATACCATGAAAATGTACGATATCATGAAACCGATCGTATACCAAGTTGCCTAATGATATATCTTACGGTGATAGGATTTATTGGATCATTTACATAAGATTACACTATATTGCTCGTAATCTTACATCGCATACGTAAACTACTTTGCAGCTACTCTATATTACTTTGTATGTCTATTAAGCATGTATGTATTTCCTTTGTAGAATCACACATTTAATGAATATTGAGAAAACACTTCCGTTTCAGTGATAGCATTAATTTTGTCGGCATAATTTTAACGTCATACATATTTTTTGTAGTAATCAATAATTTTAAACATTATATAAGTTAGTTGTAATATTAAAAGCTGTATTTGTATGAGAATAGCTAGTGTGGATTTATCTTTCCGCACATCGCATTACTGCTGTGGTGCCTGTTATCGGTAGGTACATACAAAATATATTTGCATTTTATTCGTAGAAAATTAAGATTCGCCGTGCAGAACGACTCCCCTTACCCCTTGCCCCCAGCTCACCTCTCCAACACGCTGTGCAATTTCCATCCGCTCCAGATAAGCAAAGCAATATTTTACATTACACACGACTCCGTATTCGGTGATACTAATGTACAAACTTACAAACATTAACACTGCCCATTTAAAGCTATAATATTAGGTCCCAGATGGTTAATCATGAACCATTATCAGTGACACGGTGTACTACAGTAGTAGTTTTGATCCTGACTTTCCAGCGGTACGCAATCATTCAGATTTATACTGATCGCGTTGCAACCAATTTCATTCATTCCCTTCCTAGTGTCTGTAATTAATTATTTAAATACTTCAAATTACAAGTTACAGAGCAGATTGACAAAGAAATATTTTGTGTGACGTATTATCTAAGAATTACTTAAATAAATGTATATCAGGATACAGAAAACAATATCACTGATGACCGTTATCTAGACACATTGCTAGAATCAAAACCAATATGTAGAAATTAATATCTCAAATGGAGGCGTATTTGTATTCATCGGGCACAAAGCGAAAGCAAATGCCACCTTTCTTGAGATAATCACCTATCAGTATTCCCAATACGAATATTAATTACCTATCAACGCGGCACCCTTAATCACACAAGGAACTATTTACCTTTAAGAGATCGCTATTTGATAGATTACACGCAGGATTGTTGCCGGGTGAGACGACACAAACAAAAGACAATCAATACGAAGCTCGCAGAAGTTCATGCAACTCCTACAAAGTAAACATGTCATTTCGTGTCAAAAACGAAAATAATATGTATATTAAAGAGCTCGAGTATCGTTTATTTGATTGCCTAAAGCTCAGAGTAGATAATGTACCATATATAGCAATGACGTATGCCGTATGAAAATGTGTGTAATCGCTATAATGCTCTACGCTATAATGTAATTTTTAGATCAACATCGGAGAAAAATCTGACATTAGTAAATTAATCCGCCATTTTTTATGTTGCTGCTACGTCAAAATAACGTCTTGATGATTGAAATGCGATTGGCATTTCATACAGAATACGGGCCAGATGGTCTGTTACATACTAGTATTAAAATATAACATTGACATTGAAATTTAATCTATATCTATACTAATATTATAAAGAGGAAAGATTTGTATTTTTGTGCGTATGTTTGTATTGAATAGGCTCCGAAAGTACTGGACCATTTTAAAAAAATCTGTCACCGTTAGCAAGCTACGTTCTCATTTATCACTGAGTAACATAGGCTATAGCCTTATATAGCCTATAATATATATATATTATACTAGCTGTCCGCCCGAGCTTCGCACGGGTAGACAAAATATTTACCTGAAAAATATACATTTTTCAGGGTAGACACCCGTGCGAAGCCGGGGCGGGCCGCTAGTAGTACATAAAAACAAAGAAGTAAGTTTAAGTATATTGCACAATCCAACCCTTTACAAAATCCTTTATTATTATAATGTATTCCTAAATAACTTGGTATATGGGCAGAAAAAAATTAGACACCAATATAATTATGCATTGAACATTGTGGCACTTATATGGCAGTATTACCAAAACATTAAAAATGCATCTGTATTGAAGCCACTTAAGCAGTTAATATCATGCAAAATACATTCAATCAACTTTGAATGAATTTAGGTGAGAACGCCAGAAGTGTAAGGCTAATAATTAAAGATATTAAATATTGTATAATCATCTAAGTGGCTATAGACAATAAGTAATTTAACTATGATATAACAATCCCAAATCATTATTAGCAACCTTGCATATGGTAACTTGAACAAACAAACTTAAGTCGGATTCAGAGGCGCGGGAAGTTTCGAGCTCTAAGATTGTTCTCAACACATTTGCATTGTATAAGCAAGGATACGTTCAAGCAATGTTATTACTTACATACAGCTTGATGTAAAGTCAGTAGGGCAAACTGCTTTTTTCAAGGATAGTAATTCATAATTGATGTAGTGTTGTGTGTCTGCGGTAAGTAAGGTTGCCAGTGCTCGACGATACGCTGGGCTAGTAGTAATGGTGCTAGCACAGTGACTCCTTACCAACAACCGGGTTGGCAACTCGTTAGTGATATCCCTGGCATTGCTAGCGGCTATAGGCTACGGTGACTGCTTACCATCAGGTGGGCCGTATGCATGTGTGCCACCTTAGTGGTATAAAAAAAAGTTACAAAATTCTGAATAATATTTAGTGGCATTGATTTGAATGATTTATTGCAAAATTTAATACCTAAAAAAATTACCGATATGACTCCGTACTTAAGTACGTTTGTATGTAGTATCTTTATTTTTTTAACAGACATCATTTATTATAATTATTATTAATTTATTAAATGAGTTGATACGGATGTAACTATTTATATTGTTGTTAATATTATTTAATGAATGTTTTCTTGGTGCACCTAATTAAATTATTACAAGATGAACAAACCTATGTATTAATATTCCTAAAATTCATTTTTGTTACGTGCATCGGATAAAACGTTAAAGGCCGTATGAAACCATATGTGATACATAATTATTTACGGTTCAAGATCGATTTAAAGTGTATACAAAATTACAAACACAAAAAACCGTTCAAGTGCGACTCGGACTCACGCACCGAGGGTTCCGTACACACTTGTAGGTAAGATTAAAAATAGGCAAACTTCAAATGAGGTCATTATTCGTCGGTGACTCTTAACAGCGCGATTCAGGAATATTTTTTTGTAAATTCGCATTTAAAAAAAAACAACTATATATTTACGGTTTTCAGATTCTATCCTTTACTTGTGCTGTGAGACACTGCTTCCTGACAAATTTCATGGTTCTAGGTTAACGGGAAGTACCCTGTAGGTTTTGATTCACATGTGAAATCGCAAAATATGCGTAATTTTGCGGAATAAACGGTTATATCTTTTCTTCATATTGACTTTCAGGTTTGATGATTTTACAGCCGAAAGGGACCACAGACCCGGGTATTTCATATTCATTTCAATTTGATAGCTCCTCGGTTTCTTGAGATAAAAAATCTTGACAGACATACAGACAGACAGACAGACAGACGGACAACAAAGTGATCCTTTTTTCCTTTTAAGGTACGGAGCCCTAAAAATTAACTTGATATAAAGTTAACACCTTCATAAACGGGAATTAAATGCACTTTACATGTTAACGTGCAGTAAAAAGCAAGTAAACTTGCAAAGCCGAGTGTTTGCACGGTCAGTGTTGATTTAGTTGAAATGAATGTTTGGTTTCAGCACACAGTTTCAGCCTCGGTGAGGGCACGTTAGATTATGACTATGCATATACATTGTGGCTACTTACACACTTATATAAACGTTTTTGTTATACTTTTGGCTTAAGAGCATTCAGCTCATTATGTAGCAAGTGCTACCAGTGAAGTGTCGAAAAAAACTGCACTCAAACCGTGTTTTAGTTTATAACTAATGATTTTTATTTGCTGTAGCATAAGGTTTAAAAAATGTTTACTATTTAGCGAGGCCATCTAGATGTTTTGCTAGGAATATTCCAACATGCAAAAATTTCATGATTCTATTAATAAACGAAATCTTTAATATTATGGAAACAGTTATGTAGCCACCTGTGCAATTCATTTTAAACTGCCTAGAATTATATTTTTTAAAAGACAAGTAGTAATTCGATATCGTGCACTTCAATTGCACGATATCAAATTACTTTTTACGATGTACGGCATCAAAAACAAAGTAGGCTTGAAAACTCAGATTAATGCTGTGCAATCAATTACACGGCGTCCGTAAGATTTATGAAAACGATGTAACGAGCCGCACTAGTGGAATCTTTTCAATCTTTCGAGTTACATTCTATTTACCAAGCTTTAATGTACGAATCAACATTACTACATATCGTTATAAGCTAATAAACAAATAGATTTTGAAAATTTCGATGGCTGGTTGTGTAAATGTTGATCTGTGTTGTTTGGCCTTTTGACCTTTTTGCTTAAAATATAATAAATACAAACAAAATTGTGATGCTGACTCTGAAAAGTTGTGTTTATGTTAAATATTGTAAACGGATTACAACAATATCACGAATATATTGAAACAAATATATTTTGCAGGATTCCTTACTTTATACGATAAAATTTAATTCAATTTGACACAGGATGTCGGCATAGTGTGGGCATGTTATGCGGAGGAATGAGGGTAGCTTTGTAAGGTTGTCATATGGGTACAAGGAACAAGGCAGACCCAAAAAAGGTATGACCTATTGGAAAATAACATGTCTAATATAAAAATAAAAAGTCCAACTAAAGCGCCAAGTGTTATTTATAGTAGGCATGCAACTTGTATTAGGGAAAAAAATGTATATGTATGTGATAAACATATATTTGTCTTTGCCTTATGTTTATTCATTTTGTAAAATAGAAATTACACGACAAAATAACTTACAATCACCTTATGTCTGGGTGTTTGGTATATACCCAGTCATCTGCTGTCATTCATCATTGTAAAAGCTTTGCAATGGGCACTGGCTTTGCATTGTAAGATTGGGTAGTCCCAATTCATCTAGTGATGAAGCTGTGATAGTGTGCGAACATTATCATGATGCAAATTGACTCACGATTGTATTTGACTAATCCTTAGCTTTGGTTACATAACCGTGTCACTGGCGTCATCCGAGGCCTGAAGGAAAGCGGAAAACACGCAAGCACACACGCACATACCATCGTGCCAAGTCACGGGGTAGGTACACATAAATACATAATATACTCTGTCTATAATTGTATTGGGGTATACAAATCGTTAGTGGGATGTGCAACTTTGATTGTTGCCCACCATACCCACCATACCATAAATTTCCACAAGGTAGCACATGATTCTATTCATATATTCAATTAATGATGTGAATTAGCTACGTAATTGATGAAGCGGTTGCGGTTTATACTATACTAATAAAATTGAAATAGTTGTTATTCACTTTATATGTATTGCACGGAATCGACGTGAAATTTAAACGAATATTTCTGCACGCGAAATGTTTACATTTTCATCCAGGAGGAAGTAAGACTACTTTTAAAATTCATTTTAGAATCGATCATAGTATTTATGAGACGCAGTCACATCCTGAATAACGTAGTATTTTCTCAACGAGAGTTCAGTTCACGCTCATAAATACTTTTTCAAGAGTGTTGGCAAGAACTGAGTTTGGAATCCAACCAAATTTAAACGCTTCAAAATCATAAAGATTATGACAAAGCGCACTGCAATATCTACTTGCTAGTGCACTACTGTTTATTACCACAATACACAATACATTAGAATGCTGCAGTATAATCTAATAAAATAAAAACTTCTGCTTAAATACCACAGAGAGTCCAACATTGCAAAAATATTCCGCAAAGTATCATCCTTAGTTTATGTGTTATAGCTACAGTTACTACATTGAGTTCACAAAATATTCAGAGTAAGTAAATCGAATGGTCATTCAACGCAGACAATACCGTGTCTTGAGACCCGAAACTCGCTTTAGAAGTATACACTCCAGATGCAAAATACGGCATCCAGAGATTGGAGGCAGCCTCGTGCGGTTTAAGGCGTTTCCTCATAACGTTTTATGTCGACTATTTACTGAGGTTTAGCTACGGATCTGCACAACAATTTGTTTGAATTCTCGCATTCTGGGCATAGCAAATATGAACACAATAGTATATTAGTAGTATATAATAAATTAGAAGCAATAATAAATAGTATATATAAACTAAGAGTTTTGATACATCATTCACGTATCAACTTGTTAAATAATGAGTTATTTTTTATTATAATAATGGAAAGTAATCAATAGAAGACGATTATTTATCAAAACGATTTGAATCTTAGATGGCAATTTTTGCTTGATATCCAGTAAGTTATTGTTCTATCTTCGCTTTGCGATCTAGAATGTACCGCATGGAAGGTATATTTGTATCGGATGAAGTGAATCCAATTTGCGGTGACAGCGGAGTGGCTACATTGGTTTTATTTGTACAACATGTCGCCCCGTATCCGCGCGCTCAAATACACACAATTTGTTCCCACTTTATTACGTTATCGACTACGTCAAAATTATATGTTTTCAAACTGGTTTATTTTATTTTCAAATGTTTTGCGGTATGTTTAAATGTTTGATGATATTAATGAATAGGTACTGTCTGCATTCACACATTATGTCCGAGTGTTTTATGTCATCATAGAATTTTCCTGGGATTAAAAAAAAATCCAGCGATATTAAAGTACCCTATGTGTTAATTCAGGTTATAAATTATCAGTGTTAAAAATTTCATCCGAATCCGTAGAGTAGTTTTTGCGTGAAAAAGTAACAAACATCTATACTCACAAACTTTCGCATTTATAATATTAGTAGGATAGGATAATTAAAGTTAAAGATGTATCTTTCTTGCATTTGTTGCACTGCATTGTAGTTTTACCATCATTTGTCCCGAGGGACTTGATGGGCAAGGACGGTGAATAAAGAAACGGTATTTACCATTTCCGACTCTCAGAATCTAATGTAATATCATTTACATTATTTTAGCGTCAATCGTCAATCAATATTATCAAATTACAAGACATCTATAACTTGGCCTCATGTATTGTATAGCTAACGCATTGTGATTATATTCTTATATATAATCAAGTATTTATTTTTTTGTTCACCAAATAGATATCAGGGAATAAAAATGCTTAACCATTTAAGGAAAAAACCTACTAAAATACACGCCGCCGCCGCTTTGAAGGCCGTAAGCTCAACATAGAGTCAAACGTATTAAACTGAGCTGTTTACGTTTCATGTCAACCAACAATGACAAATTCGCTTTTTTATTTTATCCGTATTTTAGATCACATTAAGCTTTTTTTACGATTTCAGCAAAGTTTTAAACACATTTAAATGTTTAAAGAATTTATGAAAGAATTGAAAAACACAAGTAGGTATAATTTTAGCGCCATTTGCAGGTGCTTAAGACATGTCTCTCGTCCAGAGCCTCGGAGTCGTTACGGCAGGAAATGGTCACTTTTATAGAGGTATAAAATAAAGAACTTTTCCTCAGACCCTAAACGCGGCTCCACGGTATTAATAAGTTGTCATACCGACAGTGTCGAATACTCGTTAATAATAAAGTTAGGCTATCATTAATAAATTGTCGAGTCAAATCTAAGCCGCATCCTACGGTTCCCTGAGACACTTAAGCATCGGCTACTCATTCACATCTGAGCGTTAAAAGTGACCTATAAAAATAATTAAGTGTACCGAACATATAGATATCTTATTTAGACGATTAAGGTGGCAAACAAGCATACGGCCGCCCGCCTGATTGTAAGCGGTTACCGTAGTCTTTGGACGCTTGCAACACCAGGGGTATCACTTGCCGACGTTGCCACGTTGCCGACTATTCAGAAATTTCTTCACACCCTTTACTTTTATGGATTTAATAAAAAGGGGTGACTAATGTGCCTATTGACCTGTCTGTCTATATGAACGCTTCTTTGTCAAGAATTACTGTAAGTAATCACAGGGTAAGCTACTAAATTAGATGCTTAGAGCTATTTTCAATGGAGCGTTAATGTTTTTTTTATATACTTAAAACAGCACTCACGGACTGAGTCTAATTATCTACTCATCATATCTACCTATTCGTTATAATTTATTTACATTATATTAATACGTGAGGCAAAAACGTTGTACCCTTACGGAGCAGCAGGCTAATATTTTTATATGATATATGCATTAAAAAATTAGACATACATTTAATTTGTAAAGACATAACACACCATGCGCTTGGCACAAGTCATTTTCGTAAATTATTCAAAAGTTTTCGATCCACATATTTGTATAATGATGATGATTGGTTTGTACATGTAATTATTCATGTACTGGGGTCGCAAGGTACGTGTGGTAGATATACAGTTATGCGGACAAATGGATATCTATCCAAGCGTTTCTGTTTCATGTTTGACTTCCCCTAGCGTGACGCTAGATGTGTTTATTTAGGATCCCTCTCTTGTATGGTCTTCGATTTTACATTTTCGTTCAACACGAGGTAGAATTATTAGATTTAACCTTCTTGAGTATAACAATGAGCGTTTAATGTAATATGGGACATTTTTTTTTAGTTTTATTCTTCGGTTTTTCTCATGAAATTTATTTTTGCTTTTGTCATAGAATATTACCTCATTAGCAACCAGTGGTTCATTGGGTAATTACCCCTCACATACTAGATATTAAGAGTTAAGACTATTAATTCCATGGTCAACCTATAAGCGCATGTCATGCTTATCATTTGATTAGTTTCCAAGTGTTCCGATTGTCTCATCTAAATCAATCGTGTACCTACATAAGTCGAACTTGTACCACGAATCCTTTGCGATGCGCATGAAGATTATAGGTAGGTACAGTGCGCAATGTGAACTACATTGCTCAGTGTATAATCTTTATCGCACGACAGGGGCGCTGATAAAAAATCATACGTTAACGATACGAATACTTTTCGCAAATCATAGGTGCTTAGAGTACTTAGAGTACAGTTTGTGTATATCCATACAAAGATTAAAATTCACTTCCAAAATGTATATACATTTTAATACATGTAACAGGGATAAGAAGGAAGGGAGAATAAATTAATACACGGTGACGTAATAATTGTTTGGTTCATACTTATTAACTTTTTTATGTTCCTATCTCATATACCTACATATTTTGTCAAAGAAAAGAAAAGAGGAAAATAAGTAGGTTAGTCTTTTTACAATACGAAAATTGCGTTATTCAGCCAAAATCAATTTGCCTGTATGTTATTAGCTGCCAATCTTTTCACACGACAATCGTATTATTAGCTCGAATTTTGTCGCATGTTCTTGACGTATTACTTCTTTCTTCTAATTTAGGAAATGTAGTATGGAGATATTCCTGAAGAAAATGCGATCTGAGAGCGTGTTCTTGAAACATGGCTTAAGCCTAAATATCTAACGTTATAATGCCCATTGAAGGCAACACCATTTATTACTTATGTATTGTGTTCCTGTCTTGTACTGGAGTATAAATATACAGCGACTCGCAATTTAATATCCTGATGCCGTGTGTATCGGCTCGTTAATTATGAATAAAGCTCGCTCTAATATCGATTCAAGTTCTGGATGAGACGGTTTAATGTTAATGGGCTTACACAACGTCAAGCTTAAATGAATATATATAGAAAATTATATACCGCAAATATAATTTTTGGTTAATACTATAGCCGCAATTTAATTTTTTTCGTTTACTTTTCTCGCCTAAAAAACTTAATCTTTGTTTATTTTTTCTTTGTCACCCTTCATTATCATATAATGGGATATAGAGTAATCCTAAGCAAATATTAATTTTTCCCCTCCCGGAAGGGACCAAAAGGATATAATATAGGTATAAGCTATTTTATTTTATACTTGGTTTGCGTTTAGGTATTTTAAAAGGTTAACTTGATCCCGTTATTACCATAAAGTGATACGACTTATACTGTTACATTTACATCTGAAGTCTAAGCTATGTTAGTAATTTCAAGCAACTATAATTTAAAAATATTGAAGCATAATGCCACACCTAAGAAGTGAGAAGGTATAAGTAGCCCGTTTGATTAACTAATATTTCACTAACTCATATTTTTTATAAATTTTCTAATGTAACGACAGCAATCTGATCAAAATTATTATTAGTATTAGTGAGCTTTCAACGAGTGAAATTAATTGAGAAAATGTTCTGTAAATTTGTGTATGTCAAACGTGATAAATTTCTAAAAGTTTGATACAACTCTTTGGAGCAAATATTTATCGAGGGGTTACAGTAGCTGACAGCAAAATGTGTGTCTTATAACTACCTAATATTAGGTCCTTACATATGAAATTGGCGTTTTGTATGGGAGGAACAAAAAGTCGAATATTTTTTAATATAATATATTTAATTAGTCAAAGTATGAACCATTATTTTCTATGCACTTTTGCCATCTCATAGGTAGTTCATTGATCCCTTTACTAAAAAAACCAGTCGGACGGGAATCAATAAAATCTTTGAAGGCGATTTGGACTGCCCCATCGGAGTTGAATTTTTTCCCTTGCAAGAAGTTATCCAAATTTCGAAAAAAATGGTAATCTGTTGGAGCAAGGTCCGGGGAGTACGGAGGATGTCTTAGACTTTCCAATTGAAGCTCTTCTAATTTAGTAGCCGTCTGTAGCGCAGTGTGTGGTCTAGCGTTGTCGTGAAGCAGCAGTGGCGTGGAGCGATTGACCAGCCTAGGTTGTTTAGCCGCTAGCTTTTCCATCATGGTTTGCAATTCCTGACAATAGACATCAGCCGTAATAGTCTGGCCAGATTTGAAAAAACTGTAATGAACAATACCGGCACTAGTCCACCAAACGCTTACAAGTAACTTTTTTGGGGTTAATTTTCGCTTGGGGCAGGATTTGGCTGGCTGGCCAGGATCTAACCATTGCGCTGAGCGCTTCCGATTATCGTAAAGAACCCATTTTTCATCACAGGTAATGATTCGGTTTAAAATACCTTCATTATTGTGCCGGTTTAGTAATGTAACGCAGCAGTCGACGCGCGTTTGCCGGTTTGTTTCAGTCAATTCGTGAGGTACCCACCTTTCAAGCTTTTTAATCTTCCCAATTTGCTTCAAGTGAATTAAAACAGTTTTATCACTAACATTGCAGCCTGCAGCTAACTCGGACGTTGTTTTGGGATGATTCCGCTTCCACAATAGCCTTCAACTCTTCATTATCAACTTGAGTCTCAGGCCGTCCACGGGGCTTGTTCTGCAGGTCGAAATTTCCAGAACGAAAACGTTGGAACCAAAAACGAACTGTGTTTTCTTTTGCAACACGACCGCCATACACATCATTCACCCTTCGAGTTGTTTCCGCAGCACTAGTGCCACGGCGGAACTCGTACTCGTAAATAATGCGATATTTAAGGTTTTCCATTTTGTAAAATGAGTGACGCAAACAGAAAAAAACAGAAGAAAAAAAACAAATGAATGACGATCATCGAAGCACAAATACATGAGTCTATAGCTGTACAAATTTGAATTTGGAATTCCTTACCAAAGAGGAGAAATTCGTGATTAAAGTGGCCAGTACGAAAAACGCCAATTTCATATGTAAGGACATAATATTAATCATAGATAATTCTGCACAAGTCCTTTTCTGTATATAGCTAGACCAGCGGACCCGTTCAGCTATGCAAGTGTGGATCCATACTTTCATCCCTTAATAAACCCCATTAGGGGTGGAATTTTCAGAAATCCTGAAACACATGTTTATTAATTTTAGCCTGAGGCCCAAGTTTGTATGGATATGGTTCTAAAAATTATGATTTTACATACATCATTTCTTTGAATTTGAAGAAAAATAACTTTGCCGGTCATAAAAGGAACGAAATGTATATAACTAAAAGTTTCAAATTTCTAGCCCCAGTGGTTAAGCTTTGCGATGATAAATCAATCAGTTGTATAAGTTTATAATGATTATATACATATAAGGGAAATTATTTGTACCTTGCCGTTAAATGGTGTCATTGGCATTGATTCCTACTGGTTTTCTAGATAAGAAAGAGGGACCTAGACAGGTGGTGTTCACTAAAAAAATTGCCACGAGATTACTGGTTCGATGCCGCTATCTCTGTTCTGCAGAACACGATTACGGAATTTATGACGGCTCGTTTCAAATAACCGATCCAACGCGGTGTTGCTATTTTTGTTTGTACGAAATACTTCGGTGTTTTTGTATACAGCGAACGTTGTTATGTTTATGCGTGTGTAGGAGATAGAAGGTGTGAGCATATATACATACTCAGGACACATTTTGGACCAACGTGTATAGGTATATGATCCATAATTTTATATAATCCAATACCGAAGACTTGTAATCTGTCAAGGTATTGTTTATGACGTTCTCGTAAGCTGTATCTATTGCTTAACTGATAATTACTTAACTTTTCACATTATGAGCATCTGTTTTAATCCGACTCAATACGTGTGCTGCGGCAGGGTTATACAGATATGACGCCAAATAAGTCTCGTTGTTTACCTTGACTGGTACTGACTACGACCAATCTCGACTAATATATTTTATTGAGCACTAAAACTCTGAAAACGCCAGCAGATAAAGTTCGGCACAAGCGAAATTTGTGAAGCAAGGCGCTCTTCTCACACATAGGAAAATATTCGTAGCCACTAAAACTTCTTATATTAAAAGGTTTTTTAATCTATTCAGAGAGAATTTAGGGGCCGTTAGTGTCAAAGCTTTGCCTTTACTCCTTTCAAGTCTTTTCTTGTGAGGCGAAGAATGTTATCGGAATCCTTCTAGGATCATCACATTTCCTCAGCGATAACAATCAAGGTGGACTGGTGTTGTTACACGAAGGTTTTTGTTACATAAGTGATAATACCCACACATCTCATGCTATTCCCTAAATTTATCAGGTTCAGAAGAAGCATACCATTCGCAAACATCCACACTCAGACCAGACATCTGCACAATAGTTAGTCGATCTTATATTTATTCTGTTATATGCAGATTTAGAAGAGAATATCTTGTGATAAGACCGCCAATTATTGTTCCTAAGGATTTGTATTGTATAATGTATTTTATGTTTCAGTGTTATTGATTTTATTGTACAATAAATAGTTATCTATCCGTGCGCGAAACAAAATGATCGTCGCTCAGCTTCCAAACCAGCGGCGTATTTCACGTACTAATTACATAAATGTGAAATACTACTCCCCATCGTCCCCTTCTTATTTAAAAGAGCACTTCGAGTACCTCTATGCATCACATTGTTTACAGTTAAAGTGGTCGGAAGATTTAAAGCTGAGGACACCGATTCATTCCACAACACTCATGGACAAATCTATGTCAGTGCAGACCGTCCGCCTGAGGAATGCTTTGCCATTGTCCATCAGACAGGCTAAAACTCCGCTAGTCTTCAAAAAGCTCCGTAAGGAATATTATCATGATGCAAGAGCACATATCCTGTATTTGATTGGGTATACCTACTAGTGGGTATGCTTCTTAGATATCAATAAGTTTAGTTTATTACATATTATCTCCATTAGTTTATCATTTCAAGTTTTTAACCTTAGGTACAGTGTATCTTCGGCCCGTTAAATTTATCATTATTTTATTCCATTCCACGTTTGCCTGGAGAAGATCGCCGCGTCAATGCTATTTATTTACAATAGAACACAGTCATGTAAATACAGCAATGCTTTGTGGCGAAGTATCATGCAGGTCCTACCTAGTATGTATAACAAATAATTTTGATTATGTAATAGGTATTTAAGAAAAAACATCATTGGTTCTATTGAATAGAATGCAATAACTGCGAAGAAAGGGTTGTTTTTTAAACGTATTCTTTTCGCTAAGCTAGCAATCGATGGCGAGAGAAAATCGAAGAAGTGCGAATTTAATTAATCACTTAATTGCACATAGGATTAATTGAAAATCTCCACTGTAATTTTGTGGTGGGCATTAGTCTCTTCGTCGGACTCTGCTGCCTCAAAAGAACTAGTAGTGATAGGTTCATTAAGATTTCAAGTCTCGATTGAATTAAAACTTTTTTGCAACTTTCACTTATGAAAAAAGTGCCTTCCCTTCTTGTCGCAAGTTTCCACTTATTGGTAAGATAAAGTTTCCATGAAACTTATCTCAATTCTAATGAAAATTCCTCTTTGCAGGTATGAAACAGGTGCTATAGCATATAAATTATTTGTTATATAAAAGAAATATGGTATTCAGCAAAATCATTCTACCTAAAGTGCTAAAATAAATGTACTCTTGTGTTATTCAGCGGGTTCAAGTAAGAATATCTATTTAGAAAGTAGACAGCTTGTAGAGCTGTGCAACTGGGATGTCGTCGTATAAATCAGGTAGCACATCCGGGTGCATGTCGAAGAGCGCGAGCCGAAACTGCGCTACCGCAACTCTTATACCTATACACCCTCGAGTCAAAGGTTTATAACACTGGGACTACTTGCCTATTCCATAACAGCGATGTGAAGCTTGAAAAGCTTCTACCGTACTATTTACCATCTTGTCGTCGATTCTGACATCTGCCATAAAAAGGACCAAACGGATAACATATCTTGTCAAATGATAATTGTGCCTGCTTCTAGAGATTTCACGATTTTAGCCAAAAAAGATAGATTGATAAATCTGAGGAGGATGTTGTAAATGGGACTAATTTTTTGTTAGCCCTGGATTGGCCTAAAATAGGTCGAAGCTTTTTTGTAAACATGTTGGAATCTTACACGGCCGTTTAGCTCCTGAAAGCATACATGCGTCATAGAATCATTGCTTTATAAAAAGATAATTCAATACTCCCCTATCTTCAGCCAGTCCCTTTCTAGTAAGCAGAGAATAAAAGCGTTATACAACAAGATAAATAAAATGTTGTTTGCACTATCTTGGGTACCTGTTTGTTGATGAGTTTACACACAGCGAACTCAACATATTCAACGTTAACAGGAACGCAAAAAGTTAACAATAACAAAGAAAGCCGGTCACCATGAAATATGCATTCGTGTGCAGCACAAATTGCGCTAACTTGAGAATGAAATGCAATACTTGAGGGTGGAGGCCAAGCGAGAGTCAAGTGTGGAGCAGTTCTGCAAATAGCTCGGACTGGCGGGACTAACTTCACTACAACATTATTTGTGTGTTGGTTGTTAGCTAACTTGTTTGCCATTTCGGTCACGTGACCAGCACTGTGTGTGATGTCTAAACGATTTATTTTGTACTCTTATTCATTATGGACTTAAATTAAAACTGCAATCCCTTCGAGTGCAGCTAATAAGTTTGTACGTGTATTTGGTCAGATGATGGACACCTCAACGCACCGCGAAAGGAAAACACAGTATTTAAAAGTCGTTATTAGTGGAAAAATTACATTGATTGAAAATAAAGTAAAGATTGAAAGTAAAGGTGGTATGGTTAGCAAAGCTAACAGTCACCTGAGTTTTTTTTTTGTTAATAAAATTAGTTTTATACTTACTTTTTTTAACATAGCCCTAAGTTTCGTCATGATTCTCTGAAACTCGACTGTCTGGATCAATAAAAAGTGTGTAAACTACAAAAATGACTTCATAATTTCAAATGGGTCCGAAAGCTTCTAATCGGGATTGTTTCCTGCTCGGGGATAATAAAATGGTTTCGGAACCCTACTATGCGTAGTACAATACGAACATGGCCAATTTTGATTAATCTGATGACTGGAAGAACTTATGAGATTAGGTGCGTTATGTGGAATGCCATATTCCCAGCTGTCAGAATTAATAAAATGATGCTCGTACACGTTGCGTTGTCGTTTTTAAAGACGACTACCACCGTTACCAAGATTAACAAAGATAATGAAAACCTTCAAAATAATACAATGAATGGGTGCTAGAGCGACATTGTGTGGCGTGAGCTATAAATAATATGCTTAAAAGGACTTATATGAGAGCACACTGTCACGAGGTGGTATGTTATCAGAGTCCAAGACTTACTTTGGGTATGAGCTAACGCAGTAAGTAACGGATTCTCTCCAAACTCCGGCTTCACGAATTATGCCATAACACGCAGTTATTAAAAAAATCTTGAAAAGTTATATGCGGATATATCACTTTCATTTTCTTTATTCGCAAGGCTTGGCAATAAGCCTATAATTAAAAGTATTATGCCATGACATTTGAGAATATTTACGTTTTTGAGCTGAATCTCTTTCAAAATTAATATGTTTACTATTGTGGAAAAATAGGTGTTACCGCCATTTAAAAATAGGGTAGACAAGTGGGAAACATTTGTCCTAGGTTAGAAGTAGGTATTTTATATGAATGTCCAAAAGACATTATCTTTAAGACATACGCGGTCTCGCTATACCACTTTATATAAAAAAAACACGGAACGTTAATAGTTGAAATCGTTACCTGAAATTTCCAAAGGTAATTAATATGAACTGCACACAATTCAGGTAGAAAATGTATTGATATGCAGTGATGAAGCTACGAGATACCCGAGCGTCATGTTCGTATTGTGACGTCATCCGCCACCCTCTTGGAGCGCGTCGCCACCGCCGTGCCCGTCTCATTGTGAGCCCGTCCCACTTTTTAATCTGGAGACGTCGAATAAAAGCACAATACTTCTTTAGATACATCTCTCCTCGTATTTGTCTCTCTTTTAATCAGTGAATGTCAAATCTTTAGCTCGTAAATAAGCGTGTTTCGTAGAATCCATTAACATTTCCAACCGATTGCCATTGCCAATCGTTATCTGTACATATAAACGTAACAAATGATTCTAGAAAGAAGAAAAACTACCCGTCTAATGTGAGCTCCGCAATATTAATCTAAGGATGTTCGCACCGCGTCGACAACACATCTTCTGTTGGAGGATTGTCTACGACGGACGGATAAATCATGGCAATATTACCAAGTCGGCGTGTGGCGGCTCGTAATATATCAAGTGGCATAAAAGAGCAGGCTCGCGGATGTCAGGGTGGTGCTGGAGCCTCCTCTCAGCACTGCGGGAGCGGCGGCCGGTCGTCGCGAGCTCATCATTAATTGAGATGAATGTTGCTACAGCCCGGTCGCGTTGCATCGGTCCCTCCTAACACAATAACATAATTGGCTTCTTCAAGTTCCACTGTTACATATGTAACATGGAATTGTGTTGACATGCAGCTATTAACTAGAATAATACTCCAGAGGAACTCCACGCGCGACAAAGTTTTTGCAAAACTGTCTGTATATGAATGAGTGCTTTGTATCGGCAACAAAGCCTCACGGGGACTTGCATCGCCGGAGCTTTTAGGCAGGTGGTTATCGTGCCACAAATACGAATTTTCGCTTTGCATTTTGAAAAATTAAAAGCGACATTTTCAACGCAATTGCGAGCGTTCTTTCCACAGTCGACGCGGGTAATGGCCACTCCAATCCGAAATTGCTCGGTCTTTTTTGTTGCCGACGCTTTTGTAAACACTAATTTTATACCTACCATTTGCAGTCTATGACTGTATTCTAAATTATAAACCCATTTAAATCATTGGTTCATCGATTATATTTCAATTTAAACACACTCGTATTTAAATTCTTGTGTGTTCAAATTGAATCTGTAAACTCAAATTACACCATTGATTACATTTTAGTTGACTTATAGCAACGGCGATCAATCTTAAGTTGCTCTTTGTACTGGCTATCCACGCGAGATTTCGTTCACGTAGATTTTAAATAGAGTAATGATTGTTCAGTATTCCCTTATAGAGCAATGAATATGGCTCTATACGAAGCCATGGATATGGCTCTATTAGAATAGGAGCAAAAATACTTACTCTTATTGCGCAGTCTTGTTAAATGGTCGGTAACCCCTTAAATACCCCTGGTGTTGCAAGCGTCCATAGGCTACGGTAACCGCTTACCATCAGGCGGGCCGTATGATTGTTAGCCACCTTAGTGGTATAAAAAAAACCATTCCAGCAGTTTCCAAGACGACCTCAGACAAACAGAATAGATAGACAAACAAACATTTTGTATAGCACATGGGTGCTGGGCTTAATTCGGATTCAGCGGGGTCACTCCCGCCCCGTAGCGCCGCAATTTCACGTTCCTCGCTCTACTCGGCACCCTAATAGCCACTAATAATAAAAGCAAACGAGCGAACGACTTGTAACAAATTGCATTATCTGCCGAAATGGCCGTTGAAAAGCATTCGCGTCGCCGCGCCGCGCTCTGTTACCTTAACTCTTCTGTTTTGATCGCCTCAAAATTAAGTTTAGAAACTGGGGTCAAATCGCCGGTTATTATAAGAAATTTAATTAAATTGGTTTGTTTGGTATTGAATGTTATTATTCATTACGTTAACTCAAGAACAATTTTCAGATAATTACATCTTTGCTCACAAGGGTTGAATATATATTATTTGGAGGTAACATTTCAGAGGTATTTGAATGTATAAATTTGAAGAATTAATGTACTTTAATTTCTTATTCCGACATACTATTGCAGAAGATGTAAGATCACGTTATTTCAATATTAAAGTATCATTACGATATTAAAATATAATAATCACGAAACTTAATATGGTATTGATTATGCAGATCCTAACGTCTTCCACCGATTCGGACGTTCGTGGAGCAATCCTGACACTGCGTGACAGGTTTAATTACGTAGCATTGCTTATAAACGTATGTAGTATATTTTATTGACTTGTATTTATGATATATATCGTGAGATCCATTATGCATGAACAGCTGAAAATTATAATCCAACCAATGCACCTAAATATTCTATATTATTATTGAATGCATATTTTATTCTTATCTTATTTTAATGTTCAATTGAATTGTAGTCCTCAAAAACGAGTAAGCATTTTCTAGGCATACAATGGTTATTAAAATGTCGAGCTACTCTTTATATGCTCCGAAATTAATTTTCAACCATTATTCTCCAAATGTAGACTTGGCGCAGCTAACGTCTCAATATTTTTTGCAGTCAAGAAGTCAAACTGACGACGTCTGCAATCGTTTAAATAATATCCCCAGTTTTAGTTTCCAAGTTTCCAATCAACGTTAGTTACCTACAAGAGACAGAGACAGAAATTGCATTTCGAATTTGAGACGAATTCTTTTCATCAAAGACTTATTTTTGCCAGTTTTTTTATTCAAATCGTCAGGTATTATTTGACAGGTATCGTTTATTAAACAGGTATTATTTTGATTTGCGTTTATTTCACTGAAGTAATTCAATTACTTATATTTTTCCTTTTACGAATTAATTGCAGTAAGTTTCGTGCAGGTAATATGAAAAACCGTAGAAATGTTTTAAATAGATTGAGAATATTTTCAATACATTTCAAGATGTGCTCCTTAATGTTCACTTAACGTCACCGTTAGCTCAAAGAAGATAACATACTACGTACAGACGTCAGTCAGGTGGTTAGTGAAGATGACCGAACAGTGCACAGCACAGACCAACGTGACAACGTGTCTTGGGTTCAGTCCCCGTATCAACACAAGTATTTGTGATGAATATTCTATTAGTTGTCTGTTATTTATAGTACCTACAAGCTTTGCTTAGTATGGTTTCAGATGATGCTAAGTGTCATATTATTATTTTCATGTTGAAGGATGTCACAAAACTTAGAATTAATAAAAAATTACGTCTTATGTAAAGCTATATTTTATAAACTAATTTATAAAGCTGTCTACAATTTAAAGTCAAGTAATATATCTGGGTATTAATTTGTTTGGAAGTTAGCCAACCGTGGTTATCGAAACCGATGTACGCGTAGATATATCTTGTCGAGTCGAATGTCATTAAGATACTTAATTAAATTATATTTTGTGTAGATTGCTAAATACATTTTAATTAATATTTCTGGGTGTAATAAAAAAATTGGGTTTGTGAATATGGTTAACAGGTGAGCTACTGTAACAACGGCTGATTTTTTTATACTAATAGAAAACTAGGAAACAATAATGAAATCATCTCAATAAGTTATCCACAATATCATTGTTGATTATACACAAAGATCAAACTGTGCCAGCTATGATTAAAAAAATGCATTCAGCTATGATTCCTTATAATAAACAACTTAGCACAACCGCCATCGGATTACAATGTAGTTTAGTCAATTTGTAGTTATAAAATATTATGACGCAAGAATTTGTAAGATGCTTTTTTTTAAATTTTTTGTGTGCATATAAAATGCCTCTGATACTTAATAGATAATAGAAACAAAGTTTGCCCAGCGAATTTTTATGTATTACATATGTGTATATAGTGACTACAGGTATAACATGAAGATTGCTGCTTATGAATGTGTATTATAACCCACGGTACATCACTCACGGTTCCATATTGGGTTCCCAATATTGTGGGAGACATATACTATTTTGCGAACTAAACATCCAGCATTTCAATGTGTACATCATATTTTATTAGTACGTATTTACCAGTGGTAATAGAACTTAAAATATAAGGAACTGGGAACTCTTTCAGGCTCCACACTCTTCAGCCTAAAACAGGTAATTTTTCACTAAACTAATCTCTATGCTTTATAATCTTGAAAAATAAGTATTACTTAAAATATTTAGATTTACACCTTAAGTACGATACTGCATGAGGTTATGTTACGACATGTGTCTAATATCGCTTTGGTCTTCTTTATTATTTTTGTAGAATGGTTGAGTTTGTTATTTCTAAATATTTTTCCTAGTGTTATCAAGCCTTGGTATACCCGACCGACCACGCTTCATTGTAACAAAGAAAAATAAACTAGCGTTCATTTTGTATTGATAATAATCGATTCACAAACTAAAGACACAGTGTTACTTAAAAATATTTGCATATTTATATTTATGTGGATCCTTTAAGTTTCAATATTTTGTTGATAAACATAAAACCCTTAAGAACAAAATTAAATTCCATACTTGTCGCCCGCATTCAGCTGCAACCATCTGAACCCACTTCCCGCGCGCATAGAACTCATAAATCTCCTGTAATAAAAACATTCCCATTCCATTTCGCATATTGTAAGGGGAAAATATTAAGGTACGAGCAATAAGATTATCTATTATACTATAGCTACGTAACGGCCTGCATTATTAAAAAAAAAAGGTTGTTAGGTTTTCTAAAATGTTAAAATTTTGATTAGCTTCCTTGACCATCAGCATGAATGCAATGTTGTATTGCATTGGCTGCATGGATGGAGATGTGAAGTCTTGCATACGATTCCCATATTGTGTTAAGATTTGACGACTTCTTAACGTACATAATTTATTCTCCATCATCTATCTATATTAATTATGACTATATAATGAAGTGTTTGTGGGTATATCCAGCCAGAATACAAATATATTATAATTTGCTTTGTCCGCTTAAATGAGTGTGATACGGTCGAACGGCCTGCGCCCAGGTGTGAGCTCAGGCGTTGTTTCTTCCGACACGTGTTTCAGGACTTCCACGTCCCATCATCAGGGTGCCGCTGCGTCGGTGTTGCTGTTGGCTCGAGGTGACATCACACTGCTTGAATCAATTCAATATATCCAGCCAGGTTTGTTTAGTTTTAATTTATTCTCAAAACTTAACATAATATTTTTTGTTCGCATATAAAGTACGATACAGCAGAAATGTTTTTCATGGATGATTGTCCGTTTACACATTAATGTTCAATTTAACATATAGTCCATTTGCCCCAAGCCCTCGTTAGTAGTAAATTAGACTAATTAGCCCCCGCGAGAGTAATAACTGTTTGCCAACTTCGATTACAGTGTTGGAATGGAATTATTGAATGTAGCGAATTTACAAACAAATGCAATCAAATCATTTAATTTTACAAATAAAGCAATTTTCATCATGGACAAAAACAGAACGAGAACCGTCACACGAAATAGCCAAACAATAATTTTATATTTGAGATTTATTTTATTGGCTTTGCTGGAGATAATACTCTGGCACTAAATTCTTATAAAACTAATATTCATATACCAAGTATGGTTGAATTGTTACCTTTGGTGTGGTTTCTCTTTAAATATTACGATGGGTTTAAATTGACTTCCCAGTGAAGTGATCACGCGGTATATAAGTATGAGGTCAAAGTACCTACAGCTTATAGATTGTGATCCAAAACCCTTGGCTTTTGGCAGAGCAAGCTACTTGGCAGAATCTAAATAAAACAGAAATCATGTTTGATTCATTTGGAACAACTGAAGTGACGTCTTTGATCTTGCCTATATTCTCATAAACTTGATTGACGTATTGTCTACGGAATGGTTTTCTACGTAAACGAATTAATAACGTAAAATACTTTGATTATGTTGTATTATATTATTATATCCGTCATTAATAATCTATGGGTATAATGAACCTTTTCAAACGGGATTATTAAATGAGTTCCGTGACAAGAAGTAATTCAAAGGTAAGGGATTAATCTAAAGACGAAAATAAACGCCTACGAAAAGCATAAATACGGAATATTTATCATTGTAATCTCTCAGAGTAGATAATATGTAATACTCGTATTATACATTTATTCATCAACTTCATCCCGGCGAAAATATATTTCATATGTGCTTTTAGGATTCCGAAGAGTTCATACATTCGGTCTAAACTAGATTAGTAAAAAAAAATGTTGAGGCAGAATATTATGATAATGTCATGTACCTACAATAAGAACAGAAGAAGGATTTTCATTTGTATCGATCGATTCGACACATTTCAGAATTACAGTGCTTTTTTGTTAACTTTTTCAAGTAGTAGTTTCCAAGAATATATTGCATAACATTCTTATAGGAGTGTTAAGGGTTGTAGAAATATATATTTTATTTCTATAGAAATAAACGATGTATTTTTAGTTATTTATATGGCAAATACTTTAAGTTCTGTCATATTGTATGTTAGATTATGGTATTTGTCTATGGGCCCTGTATTTGTATTTTTTACTTTACTGTGTTGCCTGAAATAAAGATTATTATTTGGTCCTTACATATGAAATTGGCGTTTTTCGTACTGGCCACTTTAATCACGAATTTCTCCTCTTTGGTAAGGAATTCCAAATTCAAATTTGTACAGCTATAGACTCATGTATTTGTGCTTCGATGATCGTCATTCATTTGTTTTTTTTCTTCTGTTTTTTTCTGTTTGCGTCACTCATTTTACAAAATGGAAAACCTTAAATATCGCATTATTTACGAGTACGAGTTCCGCCGTGGCACTAGTGCTGCGGAAACAACTCGAAGGGTGAATGATGTGTATGGCGGTCGTGTTGCAAAAGAAAACACAGTTCGTTTTTGGTTCCAACGTTTTCGTTCTGGAAATTTCGACCTGCAGAACAAGCCCCGTGGACGGCCTGAGACTCAAGTTGATAATGAAGAGTTGAAGGCTATTGTGGAAGCGGATCCATCGCAAACCACGTCCGAGTTAGCTGCAGGCTGCAATGTTAGTGATAAAACTGTTTTAATTCACTTGAAGCAAATTGGGAAGATTAAAAAGCTTGAAAGGTGGGTACCTCACGAATTGACTGAAACAAACCGGCAAACGCGCGTCGACTGCTGCGTTACATTACTAAACCGGCACAATAATGAAGGTATTTTAAACCGAATCATTACCTGTGATGAAAAATGGGTTCTTTACGATAATCGGAAGCGCTCAGCGCAATGGTTAGATCCTGGCCAGCCAGCCAAATCCTGCCCCAAGCGAAAATTAACCCCAAAAAAGTTACTTGTAAGCGTTTGGTGGACTAGTGCCGGTATTGTTCATTACAGTTTTTTCAAATCTGGCCAGACTATTACGGCTGATGTCTATTGTCAGGAATTGCAAACCATGATGGAAAAGCTAGCGGCTAAACAACCTAGGCTGGTCAATCGCTCCACGCCACTGCTGCTTCACGACAACGCTAGACCACACACTGCGCTACAGATGGCTACTAAATTAGAAGAGCTTCAATTGGAAAGTCTAAGACATCCTCCGTACTCCCCGGACCTTGCTCCAACAGATTACCATTTTTTTCGAAATTTGGATAACTTCTTGCAAGGGAAAAAATTCAACTCCGATGGGGCAGTCCAAATCGCCTTCAAAGATTTTATTGATTCCCGTCCGACTGGTTTTTTTAGTAAAGGGATCAATGAACTACCTATGAGATGGCAAAAGTGCATAGAAAATAATGGTTCATACTTTGATTAATTAAATATATTATATTAAAAAATATTCGACTTTTTGTTCCTCCCATACAAAACGCCAATTTCATATGTAAGGACCTAATATTATTATTATTATATTGGTTCAGTTTAATGATTTCCTACAACATAATTGGCACCATTAGGTACCTAATATTTCGCAAGTAGATGATATTATTGTTACATATAAAGTACGGAGACAGATGGACATGGTGATATCTTTCGAGGCATGTCTAATTATCTTGAGTTCTGTTCCAAGAAGCTTAGCTACATAATTAAACTTTACAATCCTACAATATGCATATTGCATTCAGTCTTGCGTTTTCGCACTTTACAATGAGATGTTTATTTAAGTGGAATATCTTTTTAACAAGGTAGGAATCTAACATTTGTCCAAAATTATGTCATATGGCAAATGCATAAGTCTAATAATACTGAGTTTATCTCTTTAACGTTTCTAGAAAGAACTACGCAATATCTATCTCACACATTGTATAATATTTATTTGATATACTTTTAAGGGATAAAATGTAACTTGTGTCTTATAGGAACTTAGAACTCTAGGTAAAAAGTAGTTCACTTATTTAACCACTTCATACATCAAAATTAAAAGAGCATTCATGGCCCATTTAAGAGATCGCTTATACTCGTATCATAAAGTTCGTGAGAAGCATACCATAGGGATAGACGGTCCAAAAAAATGCTATTTCTGCCTAGGTAATATTAGGGTCAATAAACAAAAAAGTTAAATCATGTTTAATGTACAGACAACGTCAACTTATCGTGCTTCTCTGAGCATTTAATTAAAATGCAGTGATCTTATTTTGGTTGCGGGGTTAAAGTATAATTGCTAAAGTTCGCGGAGCAAAAAGCCTTTCAGTGGCTTGAAGGAACAGGTTCCAAACTACATCTTCAACTTCGTAGAGTTCAAAAAACTACTAACATCTAATAACAATTATTCTAAATGCTTCCATTCATATAATAAAAAGCTATTGACAAACTTTTATTATAATTTTATGCCTATAAACTAAATCTAGAACTACATTGTGAATTTAAATTGAAAACCGATGAGCGGATCACCGAGATTTTAAACCGTATTTACCCGATGGATTTACTACGATAATAAAAATAGGTACTTCTGTAAAAAGTATGATTCACTTTTACAAGTGGACTACTACTATTACCAATGGTTAATTGTAATATCGAAAGTACAAACATCTTTTACTAATATTGTTAATCATAAAAAAAAAAAGTTTTTTTCATTTGGCGTCGGAACGCGAGGGCCATCATAGCCTTAAAGACTTATATTTATAGCTTTGTCGATGGAGCAATCGCCAATCATTATCCAACATGAATTTAGAATTTTAGTGTTAGTCTCGGTACATATTAAATAATACAGCGAGTGTTGCCAGACTACGACAACCGCTAAAATCAGGCAGGCCGTATGCTTGCTTGCTGAAAAACTTTCCTTGTCAAATTTGAGAGATTTTTTAAAGGTATATTCTAAAACCTTACACTGTGCCACTTTACGATTACCTTTACCGACCAATAGAAACGGTTCTAACAAGATTTATTTAGGGCACATATTCGTTCCAAGCGAAGTGGTTTTATTCTTTTATCTCCTCTATTGACAGGGGATCTAGATGTCTTTACAAATTCTGTAGCGCATCGTCAAGGGACCGACCTACGATATTACATATTTTGGGCTCTCAGGCTTCACGACTCCAAACTTGAATGGATGTTTCAACTCGCAAACATCCGGTAGACTCGTCTGTCGTACGCAAATACGGTCTACAGGAAAATCTTATGAGTAAATCCAAAGACATGTAAAAGTAGATATTTAAAATTTTCCATGTTACTTACTCATTACATGGTACTTAATGCCTTTTTACATGAAACCTCCAAAGCGAGCTCCGCCTTCGACCACATCTTCACTTACCATCAGGTGAGATCGTGGTCTATCGCTGACCGTTAATTAATAAAAAATAAATAAAAAAACCTTGACTTGACTTGTAAGCACGATATACAACACTGAACAATGGATTTGAAGTATGTATGTACTGTACTCCTTTTTTATTAAGAAATCACTTACCTCAAATTCAAAATCATCTTTATTTGACTAGATTTTACAAATAAGTGCTTTCAAAACGTCAGAATCTACCACCGAATTGTAAGGGTCGTAATGTAAGTAAAATGTATTTTTAATTACTCTTAAAATACTTTTAATTACATATGTGACTAAAGTATATAAATATGTAAAAAAACACATTTCTATGTAACCAGAGATATAGTGCTCACTGCTGTGCCCTGAGTAAACATACGTTTTACGTTTATAAGGTGCATAAGTATACATATATGGAAATAAATGTATGTTCTATTGTATAAATTCGAACTTACTGCCTTTTCGTACTGACGTTACTTATCGGATACGACAAGATCCGATGAATAGATATTTACATAAGCGATGCACTCTCTGGGAATCTTGAACCAGTACGTAAGTATTAAGACTTGTCTAGCGCCGACTTTGAGTAAATCTTGAGAAATCTCCTTATATACATTCTCCAAAAAAGGTATCTGAAAGACTTGAACCATGCAATATTCACCCGTAAACAGCATATACAGTAAATAAATAAAGAAATGATAAAAAAAATACAAAATAAAGTTACACGAAAGCTGTATACGTACAATATTCGACATTTTGAAGTTTCAAGTGTAGCAAAGTATACTTATTCTAATGAAATTATTAAGAGATGCTGGACTGATAAAATGAAACTGACTGCCATTATTAGAAAGCGCGATGGAGCGCCAATATTATATTTTTTGTTCTTATAAAACGGTGAACTTAAGAAAAACCCATTTGGAATCTGAGAGTAGCCTATTTCGCTAGATGAACCACACACCTCAAGGAACCACAAATCGGGTGTTGTACGAGCAGATAAGTCTAATCTATCTTTGGTACACGCCTTTGTTGTTCTAGGGACATTTTTTGTTCGCTAGTTACCGTAATCCTGAACTAAACAAAAGCTTTCACGATGGAATTACGTCGTGTGGCAAAGTTCATTGTGAACAACTGACCATAATTTGTCACAAACTTCGTCTTACTTATCATTTTATGTAGCTTTTATAGAATTATATAGATTTGTTTATGTTTGCACATATTCATGTTTAACTATCGAGTATTTGTATTAAGATGTTGTATTTGCTGTCATAACGATATTAGAGTTCATTGCTAGTGTCCGAAAGGCATGATATTACGTTAACCCATAAAATTTCATTAATATTCATCGTAAAGCGCCGCAAATTCATGTTTTTGACATTGATTTATGTACGGTCCTAGCAAGCATGAACAATTGTGCCGATTTGCGCCACCAAAAGATTATGTGTTAAAAGTAATGTTGCGTCTATTTTGGTATTCTCTTTCAACTTATTGTTAATATCCTAACCTGCTAATAAATTCGATAAAGTTAGATATATTGGACAGCAAATAAATTAAACGGCTGAAATATAGGAACTAAAAGTGTTATACGGCTGTAATATGAATACCTCTAAGAGGTTTAAAAGTGGCCTCTAAAGTCGTCAAATAACAATGCAGGTGAAACCGCGGTGCGTAGCTAGTATATTGTCTAATGTTTTCGAAAAAATTACCTTATTTATGAGAATCTAAAACAAGCTACCGTATTGTCATAATAGCCATGAAGCAAATTAAATCGAAAAAAGAAGAGCAAATTAAACATGCCTTGTTGTACTTTAGAACAGCCTTTGAGTCAATCCAATTACAGCAATTGAGTTAAAGTTTAGACTGTCGCCATAAGTTAAGCTAATGTAAATCGTGGCGTCTCCGCGGAGCGCATAGGAGCAGCAAATTTCCTACTACTATGTGACTTTCACTTCCTTTGAATGATTTGCCAAGTTCCCTCATCTACACCGGTACTGGCAGAACCGAGTTACACTCGCAAATTCGCTCAACAAATTAATAACCAGAAAATATGGCAGTTAATGCGTGCCTCTACTCCGCAGTAAAGGATCATTAAGATGCAGATAAAGAAATAAACGACAGCACCGTTGGTACTAATAAATTATCGTTTGTTTTATCATGTTACATATTAAAGTAAACAAATAATCAAATTATACGAGTTACATGTTATTAAAAGTGTCCTGAGTGCTTTAATCTTTGAAATTGATCAGAATCTTTTTAGAGTAAAATCACTTGTGAGTGAATTATTAAAAAACAATCGTGCATATTTTTATGTTTATTTAATTAAAATTAAACAAAATCTGTTATGCAAAGAATGATAATAATTTTAACATCTTAGAAATTAGGTATAATAAGGAATAGGAATATTAAGGATGAGCAGCTGTCACTGCATGTTAACTTACATCATTGGCTGTGTCCCAACAAGTAACTGTGTTTAGTCTCAACGAATTATGATAGGCTGGACTCCGATCATTACTCCTTTACACACGGAAATGTACTTGTGGCATCTAGTCCTTTGAGCCTTAGCGCTCTAGTTTATGAGCGACACACAATTATTGTGAGTGGCACCGCTACAACTTCAGGAACTTTTCCTAGCGTCGATTTCAAATTTAGTTATAATATTAAAAAATGCCGTTGTTATGATTAATATATTTAAATATGTTCCTTAATTTATATACTAAGTGCAATAAATATTCAAGATGATTATGGTGTTTTGATGGAATCTCAAAGCGACCGTATAATTCCCATATACGTTATACAAGTAGTATTTCTATTTCTGAATGTTATTTTACACATTATAAGCTTTTTGCTCTTTACAATATTTTTAAATACTTACTCGTTTTGTTGGCCACATTGTATGCTTCACAATAGTACACATTATCAGTAAAATTGCAACAAATTAACTTGCACATTCACCACATTCCACCACCAATTCTGACGCCATCACGTCGCCGCGGGGTTTTCACTGAAAACCAGCGCTGTTAGTAGGTACACTTTAGTGTT
This sequence comes from Falcaria lacertinaria, assembly GCA_951449985.1. Classification (NCBI taxonomy): domain Eukaryota; kingdom Metazoa; phylum Arthropoda; class Insecta; order Lepidoptera; family Drepanidae; genus Falcaria; species Falcaria lacertinaria. The sequence continues at coordinate 5,282,320 of OX602110.1, forward strand.
ACTGCAGCATTTTCTGGGTTGAAGACCGTTTTTCGAAAAAAATAGTTAGAATTGTTGAAACACTTCTTTATCCGGAATGAAATGCACAGAGTACGATTGCTTACTGTTTTGTCAGTCTCATTATAGGGACTGCTTTGCTCAATGGGTCTTTGCTGAAGTAAATCACTATGGTTTAGAAGTTAGGAAGTGAAAACAATGAACATGTGATTATTTTCGGAAGACAATAATCTTTCATCTAAATATTGATTTTTATAAACTTAATTCTTAACTGTAAATGGTAATTTCTTTTGTTGTGTCGCGTTTGAATGGAAAAATAAAACATTCTTTCTTCCTTTTTTGCTTTCTTTCTTTTTCATTGCATGCACTTTACTTACATAATTTTATGTAGGTAGCATAGATAGCAGATATATAGCGTAGCGAAAATATCCGAGGTCTGAGGTAGGTAGGTAAAGATAATACTAACATTTTTAGTAATTAGTAATTTAAAGTTTTAAGCGTGTAAGTAAGTAAGTGTGTGTGGGCGTGTGTGTTGTAATTAAATAATAAAGTATTTTATAGGACATACACGTGTATCAAACATTTTTATAGAAAATTTCACTCATAGGTGGCTGGTTTTTTAAATGGAATCGGTAGCCGCTATTGGCTACGGTGACTGCTTACCATCAGGTAGATCGTATGCTTGTGTGCTACCATAGTTGTGTAAAGAAAAATAAAAAATGAAACAATTAGAGGCTATTAAAAAAAAACGTAAATATCATTTTCTTGCACATACATACTTCGTCAAAAAAGCATGCGTATATAAATAACTAATGCGGAACTCGTTTAGTTATTGAGAGGTAAAAAAAACATTAGCGTAAAGGGCACTTTTTATTGCTTAATTTCACACTTGGATAAATCGATCACTTTTAATGTGTCTTAGCGACAAGCCTTTCATTTGTTAATGAAGGTTATCTAAAAATGATAGGTACTTCTCGATTCTAATAATAAGTATATTATCTACTCTGAGATATCGTAAGCGATTAAAGAAGATGGATAGGTAACAATACAAAAAAAAGCTAAAAACAAAACGGCTGATATATAAAGTAAGCGCACAATCTTTCTGCTACTTTTTATAATAGTGCAGAATAAAATTGTAGGCGAACCTACCTACTGATATTACTACAAATTCTGCTCGTGACTTCTTCCGCATGGGATGCGATAAACCAATGGACAATACTTAATACCCAGTATCATTTTGTATTCAGGGCTCAAAGGCATAAATTGTATTTTTAATGAGCATCCCTACTCCGTTAGACCCGTAGGTTAGACCATATTTTATTAACACTTAACATCGCTCGCTCAGAAAATCAGCATTGCTATCCAGCATGGCAATGCTGCCAGCATTCTTGGCACGCTCCCGCATAATTCCGGTTTGGGTCTGATGTTTTTTCTATAAGTATGTAGGTAAAGATCTGTTTTTGTAAATATTTTAATCTGTTTTGTGTCAATAAAGGAACAAACGGCTATCCTTAGAAGTAAAATTTGCTCCCTCATGTGTATATTTCCTGTGCTTAATGTCTAGCTACCCGTTTGCGAAGCACTTAGCATTCAACTGAGCCAGCCGGCTACTTTATAGACAAATATTTCACTCTAACATACGAGTCGCGCAAACAAAACTGGAGCATTTTTTCACATTTATTTCTTCCATTTTCTTTGACGTTGGCACTTAAATTAATGTACTTTAGAGCTCATATTGTGTTATTACAAAATATCTGTTGTAACATTAATTGTTTTAATTTAAGCTGCCTATTATTTAATGTCAAGATGTTGATGTTGATGTTGATGAAGATGGCTGTTGTCAATATCAAAGTAAATGCTTTTATGACAGAAATATAGTTCGTATTTCTTAATCAAAGAAATAGAAATGTAGGTAAAAACACAAATTCGTTGTCGTTTGATGCAGTAAATTGCAGAAGTCATAGGTAATTGTAAACCTAGCAGCATTGTATAAATTGTAGTAGTATTAATAATAATTTAGCATTAGTTTGTACCGCCCATAATGAGCATCTGTCTACAAGCGTTGGTGTTTATGCTGCCGAAGTGGTGCTCAGTCAGTAAGTAGTCGACAACCCTCCGACCACAATTTACACAGAACATAAATCGCCGATGCTTAAAGCACTCCTCTCGAACCTCTTAATGCTGTCTAAAATTGCTTTAATATTATTCTGTGGAAACCCTACTAACTAAGTGAAAGAAAATGTTTAAAATACATTTAATTTAATTATAGACGTAGCTATGATAAGTCCCACGAAAATGTCTTCAGTGGAAATAATAGTAGTTACTTTTTACCCTGTAGGCTGTCAATAGTAGCTTGAAGTAATGATCTTTAATTACAAATCTTACGAAATCATCTCGGCTCATGAGAACCATGAAATATGTTTTTGATGCGTAGATGTTCGAACTTTTTATACACAGAATTTCAGATTGAACAAAAAAATACGGCAAAAACTCGTTCCAATCCCAATTTATCCCCTAATTGGTTGGTATACTTTTTATTGCTCTAGGCACGTTTATGTGGAGCGTTCAGAAGCATGAAGTTCTCACCGGAGAAAGATGATTTAATTAGTGTTGTTAGTACAGTAGAGCGTGCTTGTAAATAATCACACTCTAGCTTCTTGCCCGCCGTACACAAAGAGCGCCTTAATATTTCATTTGCGCTAAAGCACCACAAGTACCACAAGTCTAATACAATTACTAGGCACTTCAAGTCAGCCTTGAAGAATAAATGAAGTAGGTGTTTAGTTATTTATTTGTTTTAATTAACTACAGCTCAGTTGACAGTCTACCTGCAGTCGAGCTTAATGAGTTAATGATTAAAAGTTGCCGTTTTATCAAGTCTTCAATATTCGATTAAAGGATTAGATTAATCAATTATTTTATATCACGAAGGTGACAAATAAGCGGATGTTCCGCTTCATGGTAGGCGGTCACCGTAGCCTATAGACACTTGCAATACATAAATTACTTCAATGTTAACATGCTGCGAGTATAAATTAAGTTAGTGTGTCCGTTTATATTTGGCTCTGAAGCAAATGAGAAAACAGTATAATTTGTATTTGTCGATGGAACCCGGCTAGATGCGCTTGCTTCGACGTTTCGCCAGACTATTGCAGTGTCTCAAACTGTTGGAATAAACATGAGGTATTGGAATGAAAACCAAATGTGAAAACAAATCGTGACGTATGTTTCGTGGCCTTTTAATGTTTGGATAAATGCGTAATTTCTCCAATCGTTAATGATTATCATATTCGTCATAATCATGATTAATAATAAACTATTTTTCCACTCACCTCATGTCCTTACGTACTCACTTTTAAAAATATTGATATTATTTTTGATTATTTAAAGGTATCAGGGGGTTATGTTGGTAAAGGAAATTACGTTATTCAGTAACTAAAATCGTAACAATTTTCACATAGCCTACGGTGGGATAGCATGGCACCAATGTGCATGAAAAATTGGCACTTCGTCGAGATAGGTAAATAGAGCCCAATAACATTACCTTGGGCGCGCACCGGTTTTTACCTTCATATTGAAAATTTACTATTTATCTACGACTGTTATCTTTAGAATTTCTTGAATGACAAAGCAGGCGGAATAACCATCCAATTTACATAATCTAATTTGTCGTGGCTGCGTCAAATAGCTGACAGATCTCGTGGTCCGCACTCCGGACATAATGGATGGCACGTCCATTCCGATAACACCTTAGTTGACAAGAATATATTTGTTCACTAATGCTCACAAATAATGCTCAAACTATCCTAATACATGTATATATTATTATCTATGCATGTTGTTTAAAAGGTAACAAATTTAACGTTATTATTACCGTAGTAGTTGAGTCTTAAACGATCTCTGATTCCTCAAGTTTCTGCCAATAAAAGCGTAAGAGATCAATGATATAAAATCTGTGTGCCTGGCGAATAATTATCTTATTTTTAAGGTCCTTCATTAAAGGTAGATCTCTATCTACGTGACATACACTGCACAAGGCATCAGTATTCAGTGGTCAAGCAGTAATAAATTAAATGTGACGTGACTCCGCAAGCACGGTTTGTCAGGCATCCTTGGGGAAAAATTAAATTCCAAGTGAACCTCGGGTCTCCGCGTGCAATCACGTGGTCTCGTACTATCACGTAACCATGATATAGGGCTTCATGCCGACGAGGCCACACGTACTGTTTATTTGCAATAGATAACTCAATGAAACATAGAAAGACCTCGGATCTCAGTGGAGCAATTCAAACTTACAGGTACTCCTAACATTGTTTAGGTGTCTACTCAAGCACGCCCCTACAGATTTAATTAAAGATGGAGTTTTGTGTGCGGTTAAGTAAGAACATTTAATATGTTGTGATATTTATACAATTAGATACAAGAGTAGTGAGTGATAGTGAGTTTCTCTGAGACTTTTATAACATTGTTAATGCCTTCGGCTGTCACAATGGGTTTTAGCGCCGTGTGTAACAGTCTGCTTTTCACTACGAATGCGAAAAAATAAAATAATCCAATAATAAATTATGATCATCAATTCAATTTGTAATTAGAGAAAATTTCTAAAGATTTTGAGCCAAAGCTTTTTTATTTCTTCTGTAGCCGAAACGCAATGCACCTATTCCTCCGAAGAAATCACCGCTTCCGTAATTCCATTTTCAAAAATTAAATATTATACTTTTTTATAAAACAGCAATAAGACGAGTCATATTCATAATTGTTCTATCTAATATTAGGTCCTTACATATGAAATTGGCGTTTTGTATGGGAGGAACAAAAAGTCGAATATTTTTTAATATAATATATTTAATTAATCAAAGTATGAACCATTATTTTCTATGCACTTTTGCCATCTCATAGGTAGTTCATTGATCCCTTTACTAAAAAAACCAGTCGGACGGGAATCAATAAAATCTTTGAAGGCGATTTGGACTGCCCCATCGGAGTTGAATTTTTTCCCTTGCAAGAAGTTATCCAAATTTCGAAAAAAATGGTAATCTGTTGGAGCAAGGTCCGGGGAGTACGGAGGATGTCTTAGACTTTCCAATTGAAGCTCTTCTAATTTAGTAGCCGTCTGTAGCGCAGTGTGTGGTCTAGCGTTGTCGTGAAGCAGCAGTGGCGTGGAGCGATTGACCAGCCTAGGTTGTTTAGCCGCTAGCTTTTCCATCATGGTTTGCAATTCCTGACAATAGACATCAGCCGTAATAGTCTGGCCAGATTTGAAAAAACTGTAATGAACAATACCGGCACTAGTCCACCAAACGCTTACAAGTAACTTTTTTGGGGTTAATTTTCGCTTGGGGCAGGATTTGGCTGGCTGGCCAGGATCTAACCATTGCGCTGAGCGCTTCCGATTATCGTAAAGAACCCATTTTTCATCACAGGTAATGATTCGGTTTAAAATACCTTCATTATTGTGCCGGTTTAGTAATGTAACGCAGCAGTCGACGCGCGTTTGCCGGTTTGTTTCAGTCAATTCGTGAGGTACCCACCTTTCAAGCTTTTTAATCTTCCCAATTTGCTTCAAGTGAATTAAAACAGTTTTATCACTAACATTGCAGCCTGCAGCTAACTCGGACGTGGTTTGCGATGGATCCGCTTCCACAATAGCCTTCAACTCTTCATTATCAACTTGAGTCTCAGGCCGTCCACGGGGCTTGTTCTGCAGGTCGAAATTTCCAGAACGAAAACGTTGGAACCAAAAACGAACTGTGTTTTCTTTTGCAACACGACCGCCATACACATCATTCACCCTTCGAGTTGTTTCCGCAGCACTAGTGCCACGGCGGAACTCGTACTCGTAAATAATGCGATATTTAAGGTTTTCCATTTTGTAAAATGAGTGACGCAAACAGAAAAAAACAGAAGAAAAAAAACAAATGAATGACGATCATCGAAGCACAAATACATGAGTCTATAGCTGTACAAATTTGAATTTGGAATTCCTTACCAAAGAGGAGAAATTCGTGATTAAAGTGGCCAGTACGAAAAACGCCAATTTCATATGTAAGGACCTAATATATAAAATTCTCGTGTCACAGTTTTCGTTACCATACTCCTCCGAAACGGCTTGACCGATTTTGATGAAATTTTTTGTGCTTATCCGGTATCTATGAGAATCGGCCAACATCTATTTTTCATCCCCCTAAATGTTAGGGGTAGTCCACCCCTAAATTATTTTTTTTTTAGACAAAATTTTTAATTTCTATTTTTTTATGATACAACATACAAAAATACATACAATCCTCAATTTCCACCCTTCTACGATCAACCCTTATTTTTTAATAGCCATTTTAGTAATTTAATCATTTTTCCTCTCCGGTCGAAAACTGATCAATCGTCATTTTTGTGCTTATCCGGTATCTATGAGAATCGACCAAAATCTATTTTTCATCCCCCTAAATGTTAGGGGTAGTCCACCCCAATTTTTTTTTTATATTTTATACCGATTTCAAAAATTCTTTCACCGTTAGATAGCTACATCATCACTGAGTAACATAGGCTATATATTATACTAGCTTCCCGCCCCGGCTTCGCTCGGGTATACAAATAGGCTCCGAAACTACTGGACAGATTTCAAAAATTCTTTCACCGTTAGAAAGCTACACTATTACTGATTAACATAGGCTACCTGCCCGCCCCGGCTTTGCACGGGTAGACAAAATATTTGATATAAAAGTCTACCCGTGCGAAGCCGGGGCGGGCCGCTAGTTTATAAATAAAAGAATAACAAATAAATATTTTTCTCCTAGAATAGCATATACAATTTTTTCCCCGCTCTGGGACGTTACAATGACAAACTTTTTGAGCATGAGGAGTGAAATAAATATTTCTATGAATCGGACGACATTTTAGATCAACAGAGGAAAAAAATAGTGACCTTTTATTTTATGATCCGCCAAACAGATGTCAGATTTAATGCATTTTTTTACAAAATAAGGCCGCTGATTAATTAAATACTGCATGGCATTCTACCGTTGAATAGTCAAATGTACGTAGCATTTTGAAGTCGAGCCAGCGTTGTGCGCAGTAGCTTAAATCGTTTTAAATACAGCTTCGTTGTGCAGATACATCTTAATGTGCCTTTTGATATGCAATCGTGGGGCATAGCATCCGCTGTAAGTTGTAAAGTGCTAAACAAAATTAAAGGATCTAGCGAGCCCTTGCGAGCGCCTGCAAGCTTAATCCAGGCAACATGTGATGCACTACACGCTCGCAGTCCTACGCATATTCTGTATGAATATTTCAATCGCATTTAATCAACATGACGTCATTTTTAGTTCAACATTTTGACATTAGTAACCATAACCTCAATTTTTTGATGAATCAGTATGAAAACATAATTATAATGTAAATTTCACTATCATCAGAACCCTTGGAAAAATCATACATTTTGGTTCTAGCGTAAAATATGAAGGAATATCTATTCAGTTTATTGGCTACGCAATTCAAGAGGACGTCATTATGCTGGGAACAGATTTGATTTATTATGCAGGATATAAAATGATCCTTGGTCTCTATCTCCGAAGCTTTTTCATCGCGAAAAGCGACACGTAACTGCCGACTTCATTACTTGAATCTTCTTTCCATAACTGATTTCAATATATTTACTTGTATTTAAATGCAGGTGTACTCATAGAAGAAACAAAAAAATAGCTAGAGTTGGCATTGCGGTTCGGTTGGTCCCAAAATATTTGAAAATAATTCATAACCGTCCATAGAAAGTTAAATTATGATGATTTAGTCTAGCCTAGCCTAGCATTATTTAGAAAACTTCAAGGTCATATATATAGTGTAAGCAATAAACTAAACCACCATATCTCATGGATATATTAGACATTGACATAAAACATATAGAAATAATAGTATTGATTTCAAAGCGATCGTGTAACTTTATAGATTTTATGGATACCAAAAAAATAATCCAAATAAAACACCAACCCGAGTGTTCTTAGCGGCCCACATAGTTCGAGTTCCAGAGTCTAATCATCTTAAATAATCCGTCGTGAGGAAGTTTTCTCTCAAAAATTATATTACCTAACAAATAAATATCGAGATTTATCCTTAGAGAACATTCTGAAATTAAAGAATAAAAAGATATTTTGTTAAAAAAGTCTATCCAATATTATAAAGAGAAAACATATGCATGTTTGTATTTTTGTTTGTAATGAATATACTCAAAACGTACTGGACCGATTTTGAATAGGTATTCTTGCACTAACAGAATGCTATTTTATCACTGAGTAACATAAGCTGTGTACATATTATATTCCTACGCGGGCGAGGTCACGTGTGAAGAGCTAGTCCCGAAATAAAATGTTAACTAATGTCATGATATCTCATATGTTGTGGATTGTCTACCGGCGGTTGATGTTACGGTCTCAGCGTCTGACACCGACGCCCAGTGCCACCATAAATTGTGTCCGTTACGGAGCAGAGAACGGGACCGTATGTCACGCAGGTAATTATATGTATCCTGCACTTTTGGATTATTCAAACCTGTCCAAATGTCGTAGCTATATATTCCAGTTATCCACGAACGACGCTATTAAACCGTTTCGCTTACTCTCTACCTCGAATTTCCGTCGCACGTAAAGCGATTAACTATTGTTTGTGAAACTCCAAACTTAATTTATACAATAAACGATGTCTTACAGAATTTAAGCGGTCAACAATTGTTTATTTTAAACCTTGTAAACGTTCACGAAAACTCTACAACGTAGATTTGCAAGGAAAGTTTGCGGTAATAGTGCAACTATTTACGGCGCGTTACAAAATTTTGCTCAATTTGAACTTTGAAGTGTCATCACCGTAGAAGTTCGAATATTACATTGCTTTTTTCATTTAGTTACAGACCGGTTGGAAAGTTTAAATGATTGCAAAATGAAGCAAGTAAGTAATAATGCTAGGTGTAGGTACATGTTGGCACAGCCTTATCTGAGACGCGTGATGACCAAATCTAATAATATAATACAATATAATAATATTTCAGCTCTATGATATGAATTAAATGGATCCTCCAATGTTTTACAGGCTAACAATATAACTTATTCTACAATTGGAGTTATTTTAATTTTAAGCTGTTCAGTTTACGTGCTAAAAATACTTCATATTATAATATCATAACAATCGATGGTATAAAACGCATAAAAAGGGTAATAAACGTAGCTTACAATTTCAAGAACGAATGTAAAGAACTCCTTTCAACAGTTGCTGCAGTTAGAGAGTTAGGAAGACTAGTCGTTAAATTCGCGCAAGTGCTTTGTTCTAGAGAGAAAACTAAGTCCAACTTAGGGTTGTTTCTAGGTAGGAACTTGACTTGGAGGCCTCCGCTCAAATTCCCAACTAAACTTGCGAGTTTCTGGCGAATACCGCACTGCAGTAATATTATTTACGACTGTATGTAAGTATAATTGGTAAATTGTTAAATTATCCGAACAAAGTACTAGCCAATAAAATATATTTTACGTCATATACATAAGTCCGAGTTCGAAGGTCGGTAGCCTTCACCAATGAGTTCTTCTAAGCATAAGTACATGGATATATCGTATCGCAAGGTAAGAAATTAAGTACCTAATGGCCAAGTAAATTTTCCATTAATAAAAATCACCTCGAAGACGTCAACTAAGCTTACAGCCATCGTGATAGTAACCGATCACCGTACCCAATACACGTTTGCAATAGGAGCACGCCATTTTGTTGGAGAGGAGTCGCCATGTCAGCAGCATAATTATGTTATCCCTACTGCCAGCACAGAATAATCGAGTATAAGAATAGTTTTTAGAAATATGTAATAATATATCAGTTTGCTAGTAGTGTATTTATTATAAGGAAATATATTTATAATTTCAGCATAACGTCATGATGACGTATCTTCAGAAATATAAAGTAAAAGGAAAGTTTTAGCTTGTAGTAGCAGATTATAGCTTTTGGTAGGTACTGCAAAAAATCATTGTTTTAAATATATTAAGAATATTTCCATTTGGATTGCGATAGGTCTATTTCTAAGCGTTTACACATAAAATATACTTCATCTGATATATCGGCGTCCGTTCCCTGTTTCTCCGACTATGATTAATCAAGTCACGGCTGGTAGGTTCTCTATTATGTATTGCCGTCGTCGCACTGTGGTTGTATCTGCTACAGCTTCCTATTGCATTTTCCTTATGAATAGGTAAAAATCAAAAGAATAAAACACCTCTGCCCACCTCTTTGGGGACCGTTGTGGGAAGGCGTAAAAGTACGTGTATTATTATTATATTTATAAAACCAAAATATAAATATGTCACGTATAATTTTGAAATAATATAAAAGCCAAAGGAGTTTTAAGTATGTACACATTCAGAGAGATAGAAAACGTACACTTTTACTGTGTGCTGTCGCCAATACTGTGCTAGCAGCATAAGGTTTCCCTTAACCTTAATAATCGCAAAAACACAACACTAAATAAGAACTTCAGCACAGAATCAGACTTATTATATCACTTATTACCTAAACGACGCAGACTGACCTACTTACCTTAAGCATAGTATAATATATCATCTACCCCGAGCCATTAGTAAGCAATTTCTTAAAAATAATAAAAAAATATTAAACTCAAAATTCAAATTTAAAATTTAACCCTCATCAAAGAGTTTATTTTACCCATATCGCTTAATGCTACAACCTAAAAAGGGGAAATCTCCGATAAAGTATACGTAATTACAATAAAATATTTACTTAACCGTGATAGGTACACAACCCGGTGCGTTTCCCTGGCTGGCGCCGTCAGGTGGGCCTAAGCGAAATGCAAATAGCCCTGATTATTCCCTCTCAACGTTTTCATATTCGTTCAAGTCAGCGGAATAAAAGAGGAGCTCATTTTATGCTTAATTTAAGTTCCTTGTGGACAATGATACAAGTAGCTGTGGACTGGATAAAAATAACAGAAAACACTTTCAAAGACTAAAGGTAAACAGCTTTTGTGCTTATGAATAATGTTTAACAATTACAATAACTCATTCAAATAACCATTGTCATGATATTGTACCTACTTCGTTTCTATTCAATGAAGTCATGAATCACGGAACTACAGGCGTTTGTAGAAATATGTTTATTTCGCTAATGATGAATGAGAAAGATGTGGTATTACAGTAATGGTGCAGTAATGTAATATTTCTAGTATTTTCATAGTACGTTTGACTTGTGCACTGTGCAGTGTGCAAGTTTCCCTACGACGATTTCCTTCACCGAAAACATCGTGGTGTAATCAAAGTTTGAGCCATCTCAATTAGAACGGCTACTCAACTACATTGTCCACAAGAAACATACATTTCTAGTGCACAGTAGTGATATAGGAATAGTCAGCGCTGACAATTTTGTATAAAATCTATCACAGAGTATAATAGTTTACGATTGGAGTTTTATGTACGATAAATTTTACGTTGTGTGTTTAAGATTATGTTGATAAAAAGAGTAATGGTGAACAACAATAATTTTATGGAACGAACGGCATTCAAAATGGCTGTAAATTGAAGTTGTATAGGATTTTCTTTGCGTTTTTAAATGTACGTAGGTACATCTTAGCATTTTGATATTATTAAAGTAACTATAGAAATAATGTAATGAACAATATTAGTGACAAGCTAAAAGCTATTTAATATTATATAAGACATCTCCTTCTCGAAGATCCGGATTGAAAAAAAGCAGCCGCTCCTGTTTCTATTACAGCCCTTGCAAATGACTTAGCTCACCCACACGTTCGATCCACAATAACTTTACATAGGATTACGTCTTGCGAGATCGTCTGGGAACGTCAAGATCTATTACGCGAGTTTGTATTTTTAATATATATTTTATGTGTTTGATAGGGTTCCGTACCCTTATAGGATCACTTTGTTGTCCGTCTGTCTGTCAAGATTTTTTATCTCAAGAATGCGTAGAGTTATCAAATTGAAATGAATATGAAATACCCGGGTCTATGGTTTCTTTCAGCTGTAAAATAATAAAACCTGTAAGTCAAAAAAATTTCCCCTATCTTGCGATTTCACAAGGGAATCAAAACCTATAGGGTACTTCCCGTTGACCTAGAATCATGAAATTTGGCAAGAAAAAGTGTCTTACAGCACAATAAAGGAAAAAATTAATAAGAAATCAAGAGAAAAACATATAATATGAATATATGTGTATGTAGATCTACCATAAGCTCCGTTGCAAAGTTATTTTCATTGCGTGCATACAGATATTTTGGGTCGTTTAGGCAACTGGCGTCAAATTATGTTCGAAATCCGGCGTGGCGATAGCTTGGATTGGAAACTGACCGAGCATTATTCAATTTGAAATAAGTGTATTACAGCTTACGTTAATTTAAGTATCCTATATGGTATACATATATCCCCTTTATAAACGTCACATAATACCGATGTTACTCTTCCAATTCAAAGCATTGTATGAAAGCTCCGTCCGTATACTGTAGCGGAAAAAATTACGCAGCATTCTTCGGTCCAGTTCCAGTTACGTAAATCCTGCGTGTGTCACATAGGTGAAATGTCAAATAGATATAAAGCAGTGATTCAGCAAAACTGACATCAGCTACGTAGATACTGCACTAGTTGTATTTCAAACCTTTTATTTCGTACAAAAGACCTGCGGATTTCAAGTGGGTTGTCCTCGACTTGTCTTTCAAAAGTTTACTCCTTTCATATCTCCGCTTCAATTTCGCAGTGCAATTTATATGCACTTTGTAGCAGTGGCCGCTCAAAAGCGCCTCGCCGCAGCGTTTATTCATGGAGAGTGGTACTGTTAAATGCCGTTTTTTCTGCTGAAGAAGAGTCTTGATGACGGCGTTCATAGTTAATGAGCAGCCGGTATCCGGCGGGTGTTACTCCGCAAATTGCCCGCTCTTTAGAGGCTCGCCGTTTGCCAACTCGGTTGAAGCCGTTCTAGCGTGAAAGACGTTCCGACCGTACGTTATTGTTTACCACCGGAATGACTTCCTTTTGCTGCTGCTCCTAACGAACATTGGATTTGCAAGTTGTTGCACTACGCAAAGCTATCCGCTTTTTTCCGCGACACGAACAAAATATGGCCATCAATGCACAACGCTCGACTTTAATAGCCCGTTTTGTGCTGCCAAATAGCTTTAGGCTGTAAAAACGTAGACGTGACGTAGGTGTTACGCTTTCAACCTATTTATGCGTGTATGTATGATTCAGTATTTGTTTTAATTTGAAATTTTATGTATTTAATTTGTCTTCGTATGGACTACGTAATTCAGGTTGTAAATAGGATTATTTATTAAATTGTTAAAAAGTCGACGACACCATAAAACTGGTATTTGTTGCTGATTATATTTAAAAATACAATTCATGGTTAACTGATTATTATTTAAATTTTGCCTAAAAAATAGGAACTCAGTGGCACTGAAATACTAAAAATACTCATTCCTATTGAAATTGTGCCAAGTTCGTTGAACAAACATGAACCAGTTTCAAATTTACTATTTCACATATTGTATACCGCCACTATACAATCAAGGTGTGTTTTATATATAATTGCTGGGTTTATTATTGCAAAAATATGGCTAACGGGGTTAATAACTCCAAAGAACAAGCACTTACATTACAATAATAAGGCCTCTTATTTGCAAGAGTCCTGATAGTAGGTGCCTACCTACCTACCACAACGATAATATTGTTTGCAAATATTATTGTGTTTTGTGATACTAAACATGAGTATAAATAGGGCAAAATACAAATGTATTAAGTGCAGTTCCACTTTTGCCTAATATTTAAATAGCACTGAACCAGCCAGGTAGGCGTATCACTTGCCTACCTACAGATAATGCATCTCCTCTCAATACGGGTTATACCCAGCTATCAATAGTTCTTTGTTCATATACAATAAACTTTCATATAGATCCCCTGATCTTCGCTACAATATTAACTAAATTATTAATAGTATGTCTACAAAAAACTAGATTGTTTTTCGGAAAATAAAGCTACAATAATATATTTTTTGTAAATAAATGTGACTTTTCCAGACCATTTCAAGGACACGCCATGGCCGCAATTATTTCCAGTGATATTTATTAAATTATTATGTGTATTAAGCCAATTCAATATTGATATAAGTATAAATATAGAAGTTGCGATCGTACTGATGAAATAGCTTATGAAGAGGTATCGAACAACCAATTAATAATGATGAGCTGCAACTACGGCTTGGCGGAGAACGACCGCCGCGGCCGCACGTCCGGCACGAACGTTCAGTGTTGAATAATTTTTCCCTCGCTTATTTTCAAACTGCTTCAATTGTGTGCTCACACATACTTCTTCCATCGACATATTTTGTCGTACAGTGATTAATGTTTTTTTTTCTATTATGGCAATTGATCGCAGTGCGCATGCGACGAATTGTATTATTAGAAGGTCGGTAAACGAGATCACACGGCTTTGCGGACCGCTTAATGACCGATAGACAGAAGTGTCAGTTGTGCTTTCGAAAGTAATTATGTGTTTACCTCATTGACTGTTCTCTCGCTGTATGTTGACTTATTTATGCCGACTGACTTGAATGAATTGATAGTGACATTGTGTTCATGGTCACGCTAAGATGACCGGTAAATGCTGTGACACTGGTGAGTTTCTATGACAGTTTAATTTTTATTAAATTAATTTCTTGTTAAAATATTAGACTAGACCATCTGCAACCGTGCCCACTGTATTTATATCACAGATAGGTATCTGTATTTATTCTTGTAATCCCTCATTACTTTAAAATCACTCACTCACCTTTAAAATCATTAAGAGTGTTACCCTGGATATTTTTAATATGTATACTGTTAGTGTTTCCTAATAAATAAAATAGCTATTAAATTTCATATTTTGATTTCTTGGAGGCCAATAATTCAACACTGTCAGAATGGGCATTATGCTATTCAAAAATATTTCTTTTTATCATCCATTAGTCAAAGCTACACTAAATTTCCTTATCAATTATGATTGGGTTCTCAAGTTATTAAAGTTTCTTTGGTATTATATTATATATATTATATCTTATATATCTTAGCTCAATACATATATTATTATCAAAACATATTAAAAAAAAATCAAACGAAATTAGATCAATCGTCGATAAGTTCTATTTCTTTTAATTTTGTAAAATAAATCAATTCAAATCAATATTTTTTGATACTATATGATCATACGGGTATATTCAATTACCTACTGTCAGCTGTTGTAGTCCAACAGAATATGACAAAAGCAATCAGTTACCCATGCACAGCTGCAGCTTGCTCAAGATAAAGAAAAAGGAATCACTTTGCTATGCTATTTCACTGTGTAACGACATTTCGAACTGTTTCTATTCTCTGGGTCGTGCCAAACTACCACTTTTAATTTTCTATTCTCAGATAAAAATGAAAACATCAAAGGAAACCACATAACGAATTTTGAAATCGGTCCCTCCAAAACGTGAGTAAGTATGTGTTTGTTTAATAATAATATATTTTAAGTCGATTACACAGACCTAATCTTATAACTTTCTGGATATATGTTTTTTTTATGTTGCTTAAATTTTGTAGTATGTAGTATGTGGAATGAAAAATCAATTATTCTCATAATAGACATTTAATACAACATCATCCTTACTTTATCCGGCTTCGTAAACAAACATATTATGTGACTATGATGATAATTTTAAAATATAAACCTTCTAATAATAACGGATCTAACCTATGTATATATCTATATGTACCTGTAAAATGGCTTTATAAATTACAGTCGTTAAAATATATATCGGCTTAGATCGGGGCCAACAATGTTAGGGATAATAACTAAGGCAGAGCGACGATGGAAGATGATGAGGTTTTAATCAAATTATTTTGTTCTAGAATCCATAATTCAGACCACGATAGGAAAATATTCATAAGCAAGATCCTAGTAGCACTGCCGTCAAGAAATGAGTTGAAACAATACGTTGGAGTCTCAATATGTGGTAAGTACGAAGAAAGAAAGCTGAAAAAAAAAGAAGCATAAAGCCCATTAATTTATATTTTGCCCTCTTGCAATTAATTGTATATTTTGAGATAGTCGAAACGAACGTATAGCATTACAAAAACAAATTTAATTTATACATTCGCTATATTTGAATTATCAAAATAGTTAAATACATTCCTGTTCAAGTTTGGGCCCCAATTAAATTCCGTCGTGGTAATAATATTGTGCATAAAATTTAAATTAAATACAAACATATCGTTTTTTTAATCTGCGTCTCGATGCTATATTATTATACAGTTAGATTATTAAGTTAATATTAAAATTAGGGTGACATCATCTACGATGTTTGCTTAGTCCGAATATTTATTTATCTCCAGAAGAACACCGCTAGGTCGCATATTGATCGAAATGTAATGATTTTTTATTAATTTAATTTAACTTTCTGTACTCCTTCGGCTTATCCTTGTGAACCACTGGCAACCTTACTCACCGCATAAAGACAAAACCATATCAAAGTAATTGTGTTAATAATTGGGGAAACCCACGGGAGAACCCAATTCGCCCTACGTTTCTTTAAAATACTCCTCTGACCGCGTAATTTTCTAAAAAGGGGTAAAAAGTATTTTCTCAACGTATTAATATTATTATGATGATGTGATGATACTCACAGAATAACAGTAACTTTTTTTAATCTTTTCTGTATTATCGGTTTATGCACGTAAAAGAAGCAAAACAGTTGTGCAACTCAAGGGTAAAATGACGCTCTATACTCTCTGCCTACCCTGTGAGGGACTTGGCGTGATATATATGTACGCTATCAAGTTATTTTATCGTAAGAAATCTTGCGAGACCGGTTTTATCCGTTGACCTAGCAGCTAGCTATCACATAAAGTCAGCCTCATTACCTCAGAGTAGATAATATACTGCGTACAGTATTACATATATTATACGGTTAATTCTAACTAACATAGAGACAAATATAGCTGCGAGATAGCTACACATGCATTGCATAATAATATGGTATTTAATAAATAATGTTTTTTATTCATCTTTATAGAAGAGCGACTGGAGTGAAATGTGAATTCCTTTATAATATTTCGTAGCGACGACAGCACGGCAGCGTCGGCCAACTATTAGGACAATGGTAGCCAGCTTCCGATATGTTTCCGATGTAAGAAAACGTCGACTTAGTCATTATGTACATGTGACTGGTTCTCCATTTTTATCGATAGCTCTCGAAATATCCGCTGACTATGTGATAGTGTTGATCTTTGTGATATAGTCTGTAGGTACATTATAAAATGGGTTCAAATAAAAAAGTATATCAAATACAAGAAGGTACAAATTATTGCAAGAACCTCAGTCGCCATGTTGCCTTTGCACAACACGCGTTGCCTGCTGTACGCAAGTTCGAATCTCACCCGTCTATACCAATAAGTTTTTCCAGAAACGTATTTATTTATAGTAATAATAATTGCACATGTATTACATTAAAGTACCTACAAAATATTATTAAACATTACTTAAATGCAGTGAAAATTGACACCACGAGCTTTACGGTGTAGCAAAACATTGTGAGGAAACACGAATACATCTGAGAAAAAAATCAAGGACGTATGTAGGGCCTAAGTGACGGCGACGGACTCACCATCTGTCACGTTGGCACCAAATTATTTTCGGTGAAATGTGGGTTCTGTAACACCTCTGCCTACCTCTTCGGGAACCCTTGTGGGTGGGAACGCGTGAAGATATAAAATATTGCAGCTTCACCGAATAGAAATATAGGTACAATGATTATTATAAGTATCTCACGATGAAGGATTGTAGGCAAATTTCACATAACATGTCATTACCACTATTGTTTGATTTAATTGTATGTATCCTGCTTTACTTTTAATAGCAATAATATATTCCTTTTAATAGTAATAATACATTTGTATACATAGTATTTTATATTAGTGTTATCTCAGAGTAGATAATAATATAATATACTACGTACAAGTGTTATTAGCAAACCACACCCGATCGGTGCATGTGCTCACAAACAGGATTTATTGCAAATCTTTACCGAAAATATGGGTTATGATAGGATTCCATTCCATCAGCTGGCAGTTGTTATAATTATCAGTAGCCTTAGCGAGAACAACTTTCGACTACGTATTTGAATCACTTTCACTATTTTTGTGACAAAATGAACCGCGCAGCGGCAGTGAAAATTGTAACATAAAATTTGTATGAACATTTTAACATTTAAAGAGTAAACATTAGTTTTCGCATAATACTGTCATCAGTATGTATATGCTATTTATATATATGTATTGTGGTTTGGTAATAAAGGACAATTTTAAATTATGTAGTATTAGCAACCTTATCCTAAGGTTTTGGCACCATCTGATTGTTGTATATTTACTGGTGTTAAATTGAACATTTATATAAAATAAACAAACGAAATAACGAACATCTTTGAGTGAGCATACATAAGGTTGCCCTAGACATTTATGAGATATTGATGAAAAAAACACATATTTACGTAATTGTGTATTTTTTTATTTATCTATACTAATATTATATAGAGGAAAGATTTGTATTTTTGTATGTATTGAATAGTCTCCGAAACTACTGGACCGATTTCAAAAATTCTTTCACCGTTAGAAAGCTACACTATCACTGATTAACATAGGCTATATATTATACTAGCTGCCCGCCCCGGCTTTGCACGGGAAGACAAAATATTTGATATAAATGTCTAACCGTGCGAAGCCGGGGCGGGTCGCTAGTATATTATATTTTTGTATTCTTTACAACAAGCCTTTCAAATAGAATTACCCTACATTAAATTTAAACAAAATAAAAGTATCGTGTCGGATGTGCCCCGAATTCTAACCACATGCGGTATTTTATGGTCTGTTTTATCGAAATTCATGCGAGATTTTACTCCGGTAGGATGTAGCATCAGGATTCAAATATGTATGTTGTTGTTATAAACAAGGCATTATAAACAAAGTTTCACGTCGCGAAGTCACTGTTGATTTACGAAGAAGGAATGTTTTTCACGTGTTCATTTCACCTTATCTAGGACGGCGGGAAAATGTACATTTAATTAATACGTGTACTTCGGTTCCTAGTGTACAAACAAGCTTAAAAGAGCAGGAAAACAGAAATGTCATAATCTTTATTGAATTCCAAATCTGAATAAATAATGTATTGGTCTTACCTGTTGCGGGCGGGCTACTATATTTTTTACTGCTGGCTGGCGAACAGATCTTAATGATGTTTGAATTACTTATACATACGAATATTAATTCACAATTATCTCTAGTCTTTCATGGTATGGAATCCAAATAAGAAATTGATAGCATATGCTATAAAAGCAGTTCGAATAAGTAACAGGAACATACGCAAATAGCATTAAGTAAAACTATAATTTAACTATTTACAGATTCATTTCAGAGTGCTAATGCGATTGATTCCACATTGAACCCACATGTTCGTCTCACATAACAAACTAGTTTTTAGTTACCTGTTTACGGAAGTTAGCCAATAATAACTTTTCCAAAATACATACACTGTGTTGTAGTCACTAAGACCATCCATCTGAAACTGAACCTTTGAAACTGAGCGATTAATAATCGTTAACGTTAACATTACATTAACGTTAATCGTTAACATTACATGACATTGCAGACCAATTACAGGATCATTGTTGTTTGCAAACAATATTCACAGCAAGCATAGTGTCTACAATGTGCAAAGCATTCAGATACATAAAGTGGATGTCATCACCAAACAATGATCATATAAAATATTGAATTAATTGGAATTGACGGTAGTATGATAATTACAAAAATAATCAGTCGTTTGACATGTTATCAACAGACCCCAAATTAAGCGGAGTCTAAAAAATATACTCATAAATATATAGGTTATAACACAGATAAAACAATTAATGTGCATGTTCGCATTTGTACGCACTTACAAATAAATAATATACAAGTAGGTACAGTACAATTAGTACAAAAAGTAATAAACGTCGAATACAGAAAACTCATCGAACGCAAATCTGCGTAACGTAGAAGTGTTTAAGAAGAATCATGATTCCGCACGGCTAAGCTAAAACACTCAACTCAGAATAGTTCAATGTTTATTTATTTTATGTTCGCACTTAAAAATAATAATATTTTTTCAAATGTCACATTCCAAATATAATAAAAGTTTTGTGCTAACAAGATTTTTACATACATCGCCCACCAAAGGGTAAATTCTAATTTAAGCTTCAACCAATATGGCCCCATTATAAACTGTGAGAAAACATAGTTTATTGTTGCAGTGTTTTAGTAATGATATATTGAAACTTTTAAAAATACAAAGACAAAATAAAAAAGAACTTACCTAATATAAAAAAATATAATAAATAAAACACTTGTCCGAAATCGCTGTCTACTAACACAGCAATGCTGGTCGTCTGACCGTTTTTTTTTTCAGCATTAACATTATGGATGACGTCATGGTTTTTGTTCAAAAACGCGGTGCTCCCTGGAGGTTTCCTATTCAGTATGTCAGGAGTCGTGATGGCTGGTTATGTATTCGGTCACACCATGGAGAGATACACTGCTATAAACCCCATGGTTGGGATGACACTTATTGGAGCATTGTATAGAAATTTCGGTGCTTCAAACTTCTTAGAGAATCCCTTGGCAGACGTCATAGATTTTCATTTAAGGTAACAATTTACTCTCTGTTCTCTGCTCCTTAAATACTTGTAGCACAGGTGTTTTGATTGAATAAAAAGATTTAACTTTATTACAAAGGGTGAAATTTTAACATTAAATCCAAGTCAATCATTCATTAAGTAGATTCATTGACATATGTATGTACCATTTTATAGCTTTTATATTACTGCTCATCAATAATTATTTAGTCACGCCGCCGGGCGTTCATTATTTCAAAATAGTTTAAACATAATAATAAAATTATATTTTTCATCAGATGCCAACAAATTATGAAAAAATAACAGATTCACAATCCTTTCCGGGATCAGTCAATGAATACATCAGGCCAGCCCTACCGGCCTTTTTCAGTTCCATGAATTAGTGTATTACATTTATTTACATACATTTTGACATTTGTAATTATCGTTGTCAATACTGACTGCTATGTAATTTATGAATGTAAAGACCACGTCTCAATCATACTACCCACTCATATTACTTGCGACATATTATATTGTAAATAGATTATAATACAAAATTTTATAAGAATCCACTATAACAATTATTTAAACAAAAATTTGGATTCCCAATCACCTCGTGATTAAAGTGAACGCGATGAATCTCGATTTGAACCAATTCAAGGAACAAAGCTCTCTTTTTTCTTTCAGGCGAATTTACCCCGTAATTATCTTGACGAAGGGTCCGCTCGGCTGGAACTGGGAATACATAAAAAATAATTCGGTAAAAGTTTTCTCATTGGCAACCCTGCCCTGGATCGTGGAGTGTTTGTCTACGGCCTTCTTCACCCATACACTGCTCGACTTCCCTTGGTATTGGGGTAAGGGTAAATCGTTAAACATTTAAATTTACCATATAATATCAACACAGTGTTCAACATGCCCTTAGCAAATTTTAATAATTTCGTTATAACAGGCCTACATCTGGGTGCTATACTGTCTTCAGTGTCACCAGCAGTAGTGGTTCCAACCGCCATGGCCCTACACGCGCGCGGCCTTGGAACTAAAAATCAAATTGCGTTGTTAGTTGCTAACGCAGGCGGACTGGATACCGCCTTCACAGAAGGCATGTTTGGAGTCATTAACAGTGCCATATTCTACCCAGCATCGCTCGTTTATAGGATCGTTAAGGTGTGTTCAATATCGATATGACTTGTATTAACTAAAGATTATGAATATATAATGTACTAGTGGACCCACCCTGGCTTCCCGCACCTGTAGGCAAAAATAAACAAATAAAATCATTATCTGCAAACAAACCAGACTGTGAGTTGAAAATTTAATCCCAAACTTATTAATCCCCTTCTGCCCCTGTAAGAGTTCAATTTCAAAAATCCTTTGTCTTTACCCTTAAGATGGTTTATACTAGAAATTTAGGTTGTAGGTGCTACAGGGATTGAATAAAAGAAATGTTATTCACACATGTAATACCTACAACCACTGCCTAGAACCACATAGGTGTAATAACTAAAATTAGCACTTGTTTTATTATTTATTGTACCTAAACAATTGAGATAAAATTATTGTCAATTCAACGTTATCAATAATTTGCTACTATTATTTAGTGATTTGTTGCATCGTTGAGCAAAAAATGACTGATCAGACAATATTTTGGAACTTAGTTTGCTATTTAAAATCCTGTCTGAATGTACTGATCCCGACTTAAAACGTTCATTTGAAATAGAAGTGCTCTCCCAGGCTTTTAAGGGTCGATTCAGATTGAGGGTTCTTAACTTTTTTTTCATAATTTTTGCAGGGAGTGCTGGCTATATTCGTGGGCATTGCCCTCGGCGTATTATGGGGAATTTTATTGGACTATATTCCCGACCACTGTGACGTTTATGCCCCAACGCTCCGGAGCTTACTCATTTTTTCCGGAGGCCTATTGCTGACTTACGCCGGCGGATATTTCGGATGGGGCGGCACTTGTAAGTACATAGAAATAACCATAATTATTATTATGTAGTCACACTTCTGTCAATATTAATTTGAACTATGATTATGAGTCATTGTTTATTATTGCTTTATATTTTATACAGACATAAAAATTTAAGAGGTTCCAATTTGCGACATCTCCGGTGTTTTTGGATTTAATGTTTATTGATTTTCAATCGGTTAGAGGATTTATCGAGGTAACTCTATTGTAATTTTATGAAAATTTGATAATGGATAAATGAAACGTCTTAAAGAATAAAAGCATATCATTTGTCTCTAACTCAATAGTAACATAACTTTTTGAATATGATATATCATTTAAGAGACCTGTCTGGATTATTTTCTAGGCACCAAATGGAAAAAGGAGTAATACAAAATTATATTATTTTAAACATATTTTACACAGTGTTAAAAAGTGTTTAAAGTCGGTATTTATAAAAATTGGTATGCTTTATTTGTTTTATATAGGTACTCTAGTTAGACATTTAATATATATCAGAAGACTTTTCTAAGAACATTAACTTTTATCAACATGTTTTGATATTGACAGTCACGTTTAAGGTTTAATTATGGTCAACGCTACTGTCGTAGAAAGCTATAATTTTAATAGAAATAATCACTCTCTGCATGTTATGTTAACCTTATTACGTCACAGTTATATGCATTAACTCAGACATTGAACGGTTAGAGGGAATTTATGTTTTCCTTAAAGTTACTAAATGGTAATCATGATTGACTTGATAAGTATGAGCTGGTTGGATGTACTGAGCTCTTCAATATAAGGTATGTGTAAAGGTTGATCACGGACGTAAATGTTTTCTTAATAAGGAGTCGGCGTAAGTATGTATATATCTGTCGGTAAATAATTGCAATTTAAGAATACATAGCTGCTTCTAAATGTATTAGACATGACCCATTGTGCATACATATCTTAGCCTAAAATTGAGTTTACCAGCCAGTTTAATAAATCTTATATTTCTATGAGCAATCTTGGCATTGACGCCTCGTCAAGCACAATTGTTCAGTTCTGACCGTAGATTCATAACACTAATTGCTACGTTTCCTTGTTAGCCTTCGTTTCAATTAAATTCAATCAAGTGTCTCGCTTGAAGTACAAGATTATTAACTTTGATGTTTCAAAAGGCATTGGACCCAATCAATGATTGGAAACTAGATGATTAGGAGCATTTAAATGAGTGCATTTGTTATATGCAAGATAGTTCTTAATTATATAATAATAATAATAATAAAAACTTTATTTAAACACACATTCACAAAATATTAATTTACAAGTACTTTAGGACTTAAACTAGAAAGAGAAATATTATGCATAATTATAAAAAATAAGTAACTGAAATGGTGAATGATGTGAAGGGAGGATGATAGATATACCAGAGGTTCTCAAATTAGGCGAGGCCTGTATCTTGAGAAACCAGTTAAATATAAAATAAAGAATTAATTAAGTGTGTGTGAGTGTGCTTGAAAATTGAAATGGGAAATATTTGGGTTAGAGTATTTAGATTTGGTTATTGCGGTGTAAGTGATGAGTATATGTGCTGACCCACATCAGCACATATACTCATGATGAAGGAGATCTTCAGTTTTATCAATATTTTGATTAAGGAGGAACAATTTGATTTGGATTTAAGCTTGTTTAACTGTGCAGTTTTTTATATTGCAGTATATGAGAACAGAATTGTAGATATTAAAGTAAGCAACCTGGGAAATCGTTTAGCAAAATTAGATTTGACGGTGGTATCGCTCTAAGTAGTGTACTGTAGTCGTGTATTCGTGGCAATCACTAAGCAATATTATTTTAATACTTACAAAGCCTTCGGTGCGGCCCACACTTGCCCGTAAGCAGTCTAGTTAATCCGTTGCAACTATTATGTTGAGATGCATTCCTGTTCTAGTAGAGGAACGAACGCGAATGGATATGACTAGTATTGCGCATCGTCGTGGAGCATTGGAAGCCTATTCACCGCATAAAAACGAGTAGTGTTATTTCGATTGTTTTACGAACGTGAGCATTGACCCCAGACTACGTCAATTACAAAAAAATATCTAATATCAATTTCTTTCAGAGTGAAATGGCACTATACTCCTAGGCTACAAAAGGCACTCAGCATGATGATATGTATATTTATAATGTATTTAACAATACGTCATTATTTGAAACTTACTTTGCAATATCAGCAATACTATAAAATAATTTATTTATTTATTTACAGCTGGAGTGGCGATAATGGTGTGCGCAGGCGCAGCCGCAACTCGGTGGGCCCGTCGAGACTGGCCCATCAACAACAACCCGGTGGCAGAGGTGTACAAGTTGGCGTGGAGAATATTCGAACCCATGCTTTTTACTCTAAGCGGGTATTTCCTAGAGGTAATTAGATTACCCCACACTTTGATTAGAGTCCCGCAGAACAGTCCAGAGTAGAACTTATAATAATGAAAAATTCTCGGGGCGCTTACAAGACACAATCATGTTTAGCAAGACTCTAATCTGATACTGCATCCCGTGCTTTGAATAACACTGTTATGATGGTAATTATATAAAAATGCCAATTTACTTACAACGTTTACTAAACCTCTCATTTGATTATGATAAATGTAAATTGTGTAAAGAATGATCTCATTCGAAAATACAATTTATTTTAATAACAAATCGAGAGCTTTCACTTAAAAATGTTGTTCAGTGAATAGTATTAAGCTATTTGAATTGAAATCATTAATTTGAGTATGCACTTCGTTCCGTTCTTGGACGAATCGTAGAGAATTAACGGAATTGTACAATTTTGTGGTACCTACTAACATATTTCAAATGCATATAATATACTTGTCAAGAGTAGTGGTGGTGAAGTTAAGTGACGTTGTTTACGCTCAGGATTTGGATAGGTGACCGCCCTTGGTATAATTTTATTTATTTTCGTTTATTTCAGGCTACGAGGCCCATATAACATATACCTTAATAACTAACATACATACAAATAATAATATATTTAAAGGGCTTTTTTCGGCGTATCCCTATAGCGACGGTATACTATTCCCGCAGGCCAGAAGTCGGAAGCGAAGAACATGTCCCGATGATAAATATACACTTCTCTATTCAGGTATCAGAGATCAGTATGAAGGAGCTACTACTTATACTCGTGTGTATCCTGGCGGCGCTCCTCCTGCGGCTGGTGACCGCATTCCTCGTAGCTCTAGCAAACGAGCTCTCAGTAAAGGAGAGTCTGTTCATCGTGCTCACTTGGATGCCCAAAGCTATTGTTGAGGTTTGTGTCGTTTTTAATACATTTAATTTATTATGTAACGCGCGATTCTACTCTAAATAAATGGTTACCGTGGCGGAACGCTTGTAAAATTCACCATTATGCAATTTTTGTCCAGATCCATCGTCAGAAACTCGACCCCAAAGCCATATAAAATGTTAAATTTCTTTGTTCAACCCTTAATCAATAACAAATAACAGGAAATGACCAACTATACATGTGTATTTAAATGCATTTTATTTCACTGTACTAACTATCTCGTGTTTCAATGTTTATACGGACCATTTTAGTCTGAACTAAATGTATTATTATAATTTTCTAAGCATTTTTAACCTTGAAAGTAACGGGTTTAGTAAATTCAGTCAGTATTATAATTTGAGACCTTTTCTAAATAGCAAAGCAGTGCTTAGTCTTGCTTCTAACTAATCAACTGCGTTAATTTAGTTTCTATACTTCGGGTATCAAAGCAAAGGATGGGTAGGATTTCCTCTAAAATATTTCAAGGCACACATGCGCTGATTGTGTATTCCGGGATGGCTGTACAAGATAACGTCCTCCCCGCGTTACAAAACTAGCGCGATGGCGATTGCAGCCACCCGACATTTATACCACAGTCGCAGTCGAGCCTTACATTAATTTGTTCTTATCGCAACGATACCGTGGTTTTGTTGGGAATTCAACATTATTTAAAGGCGAATTTAACTTTATGTAAGAAATATAGTGCTAAACAACATCTATGTATATACAAAACGAACTCAGATAATATGTCGACCTTTGCAATTTATTATTTCATAGACACATAGGCTGAAAATAATTACTTTGCTTCATAAATGCAAAAAAAAACAGTTTAGCACTGTTACTGCAGGGCGCGTATCATCGTCAGGCTGAGGATCAATAAGCACATCGCTTGCCAAATAATTTGTTATATGTAATCTATAATAAATAAATACGTACATAAAAAACGTACAAGAAACACAAATGAAACTACTTACAGGTATAAAAACCCAAAGAGAGGACCGACATTAACGTAACTGCCAATTACATCTTTTCTCCAGGTTTCAGTTGCCAGCTGTTTTTGGCAGCCTAATAAATGGAACACAATTACTTTGCCAATCATTAAGCAGTTAACGTGATTGCATATTGTTGTTGTTACCTGTTTTCACTCTTTAAAATTTAACACTAACAAACAATAGATAATCCTTTGAAGACGATATTCTTAAGAAAGGTAGACAAATAAAATACTTGAAGATTTGATCAAATCAAATCAATTTATTGATATTAATAAATTTATATTTTCTACATCAAAAAAGGCTTGTATTTGATCACTATCTATACTGATGGCAAGTGTGAATGTCATCGAGTACGCTTGCCTAAAATTTAACCTTAAAGATCACTTGACCAAGTTGAATCGGAGGCAGTCTCCGATGTCCTTCAAGGACTAAGTCAGGAGGCCTGGCCTGGTGACCTCCCTGAATTACCGGATTGTCAGGGAAAGGTTGATATTTATGCACAGAGACTGGTGTTGGCCATAATATAAATAAAAGCTTGCCAATCAGGCTACCATGCCGGATCCTATCGAATGCCTTCGAGATGACAAGAGAAACTGCAACCGCTTCTTCACGTTGCTCGATGGATTGTTCCACATACATATAACGTACGTTAACAGATCCCCAGTACCTAGGTTTCGAGTTTTATCGGCATACTGATGGTCACTGAGTGGTTAATTCGTTTCTAGAAATTCCAGACTACCGCTGCTTTTGTAATTGGCAAATTACCAGAATTGCACTGTTCAAATACATTATAGAGTACTGCAGTATTGTCTCACACGTAATCTGACGTCCTCCGTGAGTGGTTTAATAATCACAAGATTCCATTATCACTAACTAGAAGGTTAAAATCTTGAATGTTTAATCTTCCGAAATTTATAATTATAACGGCACGTGCTCGCTTATCTTATGTAAATTATGACAAGCTACGAATGATATGAATACAATAATGTACAAATTAATTAAGGAAACAGTGAAAGGAAAATGCTAGTTCAATATTTATGCGAGCACACCTTGCAATTGAAAGTAATTCATCATAGTGTGAAGCAAAGTAAACGTGCTGCTAATGTACTCCTTAAGTGATATTTTCATTAACTTGTGAGAACTTGAGCGGCAGTGTAAGTCTACTGCTCCTCGACTACGGTTAATTCACTTTTAGAGTTTGCTGCTCCATTTCATGCAATTTGAAGACGGACTTGCTTATTCGAAGTTTCCTCTAATAGGCGTTACTTATACAGCTTGGTACATTTTTCTCCAGGAACTAATAACTTAACTATAGCGGTACCTTTATATTAGCAGTAGGTACCCTGCTAAGCGAAATTAATATTAACCATTTAAACAGCCGTGGTGATATGTAGGCGTTGCCTGCTCAGCCACGCAAGTTCGAATGCCATCGGATTGTACCAATGAGTTTTTCTAAGTGCAGTGGTAAGTCACACCATGAGCTGTACGGTGAAGGAAGACATCGTGAGGAAGCCTGCATACGTCTGAGAAGAAATTCAAAGACGTATGTACTATGTAGTGCCTAATAGACGCCGACGGAATCACCATCTGTCAGGCTCACTTACCTAATCATTTAATATTCATTGCATTGGGGTTGTATTCAAAACCTGTTCTGATTAAACTATTTACAAAATAAGAACTTAACCAATCTACTTATAGACAAACTCAAACCATAATCATGCGGGAGCGTGCCAAGAGTAGTTAGTTTCATGAGATTTTTTTGTTATTTCCCTTCTATTTCCATATTTGTTTGTTTCAATTTGGGATTATCTTTCATTTGAATTTTCACATTAATCTAAGCATGCTTGAATACAATTTGGTAGAGACGTATTTTGGTTTCCACCCCGTAGTAGCAATTAATTCAAAGTATGTGTAGTACTAGCAATATTACTGAAATACATATATTTTATGCATATAAAGGCGGATACCCACAGAGACATAAACCGTAAAATTTAGTGAGTAACTACACAATTTATGTAGGTCCTGAAGGGTCAAACCACCGAACAACAAAATGGTTCTAGGTAAAAGTCACTTACCTGCTAACTGACTGACTTATGACCTCATCTCGCGAACTCTGAATCTTGGGCATGACTAACATTTTATGTGACGTAGTAACCCTCTAACATGAACTTCAAATTAATACGATATTGGTACAGTACTTACGTTATAATTAGTTAAGCTTGTTTTAGTAGGGCTTACACAATTTCAAAGTGCCTTTTCTTTGAAGAAATTCCCTATGTAACGTTTGCGCTGTCGGTTAAACAGTAAAGTGTTGCTATCGGCAAAGCAGGCAGTTGGTCGGTATTTTTACGGTAAAGCTGTACACCAGTCGTGCATCATAAAACATGTTGCAATAATTTAGCACAATTTCGTAAATTCGTATATCTAGACGCTTGCAATACTACTACGGTTATCAGTATACTTTGTAAAATACATAAATATTATGATAATCTACCTACAGCTACGGTAAATTGCTGATCAAGGTAACTTATTACATAATTGAAACAATATCGGAAGATGGTATGATGTAAATTAAATTACCTAATATGTCTACATCTTCCATCAAGATAATTCACCAGCTGGTGACAGGCTTTCTTCTTTCCGAAATGGTTCACAGATAGTTAAACAAAGTATACTTTAGGTGCAGACTTTATGTATAACTCACTCAACCTTCCTAGATTAAGAACACTACTATGTTTAAATGTTTACTGCCACAATTACATATTTTTGAACCATTACAATTCTGTCTACTAGAGTCTATGCTTCAAAAACTTAGCATAGGGGCATCTCCATCATCACCATAATTGAAATCATCATTATTTTGCCATCCTACTTTTGCGTATACCTAGGCATCTAGTATATTTCACCGAAATATAATATACCATTCTAATGGTGAATATTTTTCAAATGAATCAAATTTTTCTTTAAGTTCATTCTTTACAGACAAAAAACAAATCTTTTCTCTTTGTAATATTAGTATAGAAGTATTTCGGATATTGATCCGAAATACTTGGTATTGACCAAGCAACCATCATGGCTTTCTTTTAATTTTTAACGTATGTGTATCCTGAATATTTAGAAAATGTAATATTCGATAAGCAACATATTCGGATCATTATACAAGACATCGTCTGTTTCCTTGGCGCTATGTCTACTACAGTGTATCGAGCTTGCATCGTTAAATCAATTAGGTACCTAGCCGATCATGGCACGGCCCGTGGCCAAGCGTCGTAACTTCATAAGTCAACCCTCTTGGTATCTCTCATAGCTACTCTTAGGATAAGCAAATTATTGTAATAATTCATACTAGCGTTCACCTAGTGATCTAAATTCGACCACAACACGAAATATAAACAAACATGAGTCAAACATGTTTGCTTCAAGTATGATGTGTAGGCTGAGGATATAGTAAAAAACCGGCCAAGTGCGAGTCGGACTCGCGCACTGAGGGATCCGTTCACACTTGAAGTTAAGATTAAAAGTAGGCGAACTTCAAATGTGGCCATTATTCGTGACACTCAACAGCGCGATTCAGGTTTTTTTTTCTGTAAATTATTTTTTTAGATATTAAACTACATATTTACGGCTTTCCTTTTCTTGTGCTGTAAGACTCTGCTTCTTGCCAAATTTCATGATTCTAGGTCAATGGGAAGTACCCTAGGTTTTGATTCGTAAACCTAATTGTAACCAATTCAATTTTGTCACATTTTAATTTGTTGCTTAGCGTAGCAAATATTGGAATGAGGAAGTTTACTCATCAAAATAAAGAGGTACCCACGTAAAGGAGAAACCATAATCATTTGAGATTGATATTTTTGTGTGAATTGCAATTAAATAAGTAAGTCAGCGGAAAACTATTGAAAAGCAAATCATGAAATATGTATTTTTGGCGTATAACTTAAAAATGACGGATTTTCATACAAACTTTCATCACGTATTTGAGGGTTTTTGTAAATTTCACACCTAAGGGGGTAAAATAGGGGATGAAAGTTTATATGGAAATCTGACATTTTTGAAGTTAATTCCATGAAAACAGGTAGCAGTGGGCAAAAGCTATCATATATATAGATATAAGTACATGTTGACTTATTCACATTACTACTCGTGCGAAGCCGCTGGCAAAAGCTAGTAATATATAAATATTGTATTTCGCAAACAGGCACCCAGACTCTTAACAAAATATAAACAGGTATTTGTTCAGACTGGGTGTTTGTGAGACCATACACACACATATTTGTACCTTGCCGAAAACGAGGCTTCGGAATTCTTGGTTTTGGGCGCAACGATCAAATATAGAGCGACCTAGGGTTGTTTTTGTTTTCTTTACGCTAGCACTGTTATTCGTAATTCGGCATGGGTTTGACGTTCACGGCAGTGAACGGTGAATAATTGTATTACTCGTGGAGCGCTATAGCGGTCGTAGTATAATCGGAACCTGTTCTAAATATATACGAAATAGTATAACGAACCAGTTGTTTTCTAGGAAATGGTACACCTGTTAAAGAACGTCAAGTACAATAAAAATTTTTACTCATACAAAAAAAAAAAAATGAAATTTTATAACTTTATTGATCGATCGGCATATAATAGCTGGTGCCCTATATAACATGATATAATACAACATTTCCGTTTCCTTCGTTTTTATGCAAACAGTAGTAATCGTAAAAACATGCGAACTGGACGGCTTGTGAAAGGAATGGGAATATTCGCTTCAAAGCATATTTATAAACAATGAAGTTTGTCTTTTTTACCGCACAAAAAGTGGCATAAAGCATGTTCTTTCATTACATTCTCTTCTAAAGTTTGTATCCTCGATATGTAATTCTTGTATTTGGTTTGCGTGCACAGGCGTGCAATACAAACCATAATGAACAAATCTGTCCTGCATCAATCAGAGAATCAGTCAGAAAACTTATTGTTGTAGTATCTGCATTAATGTTTATATAAATATTGATTGTCTTTTAAGAATTCGTAATTATTAATAACACTGGCAACGATGATTGAATGGAAACCTAATATTTATTGTGACATCTATATTTATAACAAAAAGGCATTATAATTTCAGGCGGTGCTGGTGCGAGTCGCATCGGATTCTCTGTGGACAGACGCCAGTAATCAAGACAAGAGAATAGCTTCGCAGCACGCAAATATAATTGTTATTGCGATATTAATAACGTCGACTTTGGGATCCGCGCTAACGACGATTTTAGGACCTATTCTCCTCTCACAGGAATCGAGAGTCGCCCCCGAAGGTATCTTTTCTATTTATCAAAGATCACAATTTAATTCTTGAATAATTACCAAATTATGCAGGTAAAGTAAGACTCGTGCTAATTTGGTAGGAATGTCTTTTCGCATAATATTGAATAAAATGATAATATTCAATAGAATGAGCCTGATTGGGAAGTAATTGAATAAGCCATAATGAACGAAATTTTATCTGAACAGTAATAAAGACTTTTTGTAAAGGCGACCTCTACGACCTTTGGCGTTTCAAAAGAAATTATAAATTAATTACGTCTGGATCCACCGCCTTTAGATATGCATATAGCCTTACAATAATAATAACCATTAGCTATTCTCAATGGCCCGGAACCCTACCCTCTTGGTGTCTGAGTTGAGATAACAACTAATCGTAGACATTAATATGACCACGTAACAGTTCCAAGCACCTTCTATTTAATTTATTCTCTACTAGCTTTTACCCGTGACTTAGCCCACATGGGGATAGGATATAACAAATCCTTAAAAAAATTGGGTTATATTATTTTGGTTCCAAGGATTCCCCCAAAACATACAATCCCATATGCAAATATAACTTTATAGTAATACACAGTTAAGTTGATTAGTATTGTTAAACGATTTAATCGTAAGATCGAATATTTTAACAACTTTCAGTGCTATTATCATAGGAAAAATTACGAGTAAAAATAATATAACTGTCAATACTTAATGGGCCATAAACGTTCAACGCTTATTGGGCTACAAATAGATTGATTGATAAAATGTATACACATTCATAAAACTTCATTTCGTTGAAATGCATGGCAATAAATAAGTATTATCCCACCCAGATATGAAGTGGACATTATTGATAAACACAAGACTGTATTAGTCACTGCTTATTTATAATTTTACGGCGGCTAATAATTTATAATCATAATAAATTTCATTTATCATAAAAAGATAAATTAACTGTAGTATTGCTTATATTATATTTCGTAGCCGCGAAATTACAAGCTTTAATTCTGAACAAAGCATAGCTACTATTTTACAGTTTTCACATAACATAAACTGGCTGTTCCGTTTTGAGCGTTTTCCCTCTATACAAAAAGGCCAGACTGCACTGCAAACCACATTATTACTTTTATTCCATCTGTAAATGCTTATTTGTCTCCTTATTATGCCCTATGACTGCATTACCAGGTCGCGAAAATAATTGCATATTACACCGTAAATTATCATCTGATACCGAATATCCCGAGTAATTATTGGTATTATTATAAAAGATACAGAATATATGATATACAGTTCATACCTTGTCTAGAAATAAAACAATGCATTAAGACGTTTATTGGTGGTAGATATTATCTACTCTGAGGTGGTAGGTACGGATTACTTTTATGGACAAAGGAAACTCAATATCTTCAGTTTAGGCTTTACAAGTTCCCAAGACCCTGTACATCTTGTTTTAGTTCTTACAATAAGAGGTTTTTAATAAACTAGCGACCCCCCCGGCTTCGCATGGCTAGCGTTAGCCATATAATTTAAATACCTACAAAACACAAATTAATTATACACATAAACCTTCCTCTTTAATCACTCTGTCTATTAAAAAATCCGCACCAAAATTTTCATGATATAAACGTCTCTCCTCAAAAAAATACATTTCCCCTAATTGCGCTCCAATTATCCGAAAACCCCATGAAAATTAATCTAGTACCTGCTTGCGGAGATAAGAATGTTCAAAGAAAGCGACAAACATTAAAACAGCCCTCGCAATCAGCTTTTATTAAATATTTTTAATGTAACTACAGACACGAAGTCTATACGATAAAGTGTATATGGCAATAACAACCGAGAAAAAAATCCCACTAGTTCAGTCAACTGAACTGTACATGTACAACTGAACTAATGGGAATATGCCCTGTAGATGAGCCGTACGTTCAAGGGTTCCTGCAAAAATTTTTCAAGTAATTTTGGACATATGACTGAGGGTTGTGATGCCTGTAATATCTGACTACAAAACCGATGACTTTGAAATATATACGGGACAATCCTTAAAGTAGCTCCTTTATAACGGAAAAAATAATGAATGAAATCAGACTACGCATTTATAAGTTACAGTCAAGTACGTATTTTGACTTTCATCCCCTCTCCCAAGAGAGCCGTGCTGAATTTCGGGGAAAAAATTTCCTATGTCCTACCTCGTAGTAGGAACTCAAATAAGGATAAAATTCATTTGAATCCAATCATTCTAATATCAGAAGTTTCGGCGTGATGCTGATAATTTTGGGTTCAGCATCGCAAATAGTGCCCTCCAAAAAATATTCTAAATATCTTCAATGTACAGAATTGGACCTGTTACAATTTTATTATACGTAATATAGATATAGTTATATTAAAACTGGTTTTATATGGACATTGCCGTAAAAAATACTTTTAAGTGAAGATGTTTCTTGCTTTAATACAATAAGCATGCATTGCTTCCAGCATTGCAAGATGTACGGCGTTGATAAAAACAATCATAATAACGTGACGTGATGTGACGACCTGGAGGCTTTCCAGGTTGATTGGGCAAACATTGCCGAGAATAGAGATCAGGGGACGAAATTGAGGGAGACCTTTGCCCAGCAGTGGGACAGTTGATAAATAAAAATAAATCCTAACTTTATTTCTGTGATAATCAAAATATTCAACTAGACCAGCCCTTGTGACTTTGATCGACTTTTAATACATGGAGACTTGCATTGCATCTCATAGAAGCCCAATAGCAGTTGGCGCAGCTATAATTATCATAATCCACACTAATGCCTTATTAATGTTTATTTCAGATTTTTATCGACAGACACTGTCGCCGCCACCGTCATCGGACCAAAGAAGAAATAAATCTTCGAATTCTATTCAATATATTGATAGTCAATAAATATTATGAAATGCACTTGCTTTAATTACCTTGCATATTGTAGGCACGCATTATATACAAATCGTAACATAAAAAAATATCGTGACTGTGTGTGACAACGGACATGGGAAACGTTATGTTTTTCTTCTAATTTGCCATTCAAGTTATTGTAATATTATTAAGTCGTATTCATATCAAGGACTACAAAATTGTAATGGAAAATGTCCAATCCCTCGTTGTTATACATCAAACAAAACCTTAATATCATTGAAATGGTTTAAAACTTAACAGTTTTGTCAAAAAAAATATACATGAACGAACTATAAAAAGTTTGTGCCTACTTACCTATTCCTGATTTTCCTGATTTAACGGAAGCATCGATTTTGATTTAGTTTTTTTTAGTTTCAAGGAGAGAGTCATATTTACATTTTCATTTAAGTTATATTCTTTCAGAATAAGCAATAATTACATTGTGTTGCATAATAAAATGGTATTTTTTCGAAGGCGAATAATACGGTAGTAAATCTATTTTGTCATGTTTGGTCGCAGATTGTTTAATAATGTGAAGTAATTAAATAATATTATTTATTTGTTTACACCCCTTTATTACAAAAAACATAAATTCAACATGACTTTCTGCATGCGTGCGAGGTGTACTGAATGACCGTCAAGGCGATATCCGCTAGACTTGACTTTGTTCGGAAAATGGTTGAGCGCGCCAGATCGCTCCGCCGACAATGTAGACAACGTAGTTCATGATCAATTGGTGCATGTGATCTCAAATCAAACAAAGATAAGACCGTAAAAAACAAATATGCTTAAACAATAAGGTACACTGCATAAAATTACCTTGAAAATTTCAGTTTTTCATTGTACATAAAATCTACACATACAAAAAAAAATTTAAGTATCTGTCTTAATTTCTAAATTACAGCTTTTTAACTAGATGCATTTGACTGTCGGTAATCTCCAAAAGGGCTGGTCCGATTTGAACAGGACTTTCACTGGCAGTTAGCTGATGTTACAACGCGTAGCTACTTTTATTTTGGAAAAATAGAACCCATGAAATTATGGACTACACCCGAACGGCTGGACCGATTTGAACAAGAATTTCACTGGCAAATAGCTGATGCTATAAGGCGTAACATAGCCTAAGATTTTTTTAAAATAATAAAAATAGGGTTCCCCTCGAAAACATTGAACCCATACATTTTTTACCATGATTCATGCCACGCGTGCGGGCACATCTAGATTTAAAATAATTTTAGAATTAATTACATGACAACGGGTCTCATACGCGATATTTAATTGTTTCCTTACCTCTCATCGTTTCCACCATCGGCCGAGGTCACGGGCTGACTGATTGTAGTTCTGTCCGTCGCCTTCTTCTTGATACGCGGGTAGAACGAATATTGGTATCTGCACCACCCCCACAAAAAAAATCTTCCAGTTAAAGTCCTTCTCAAATCGGTGTAAACATTTCGAAGCTCACCAGGAACATACAGACAAACAAATATTATTAAAAATGATTTTTGTTACTAGTATCATACATAGTGTTGTCTTTCATATACATTTAGTAAAAGTCTATAACTTTGACATTACAAACAGGCACTTTTGTTTATTTGTATAGATTTGGAAATTGGTAATGGGCCAATATTATTATGAACCTTTAACGTCTGCAAAGATCCAAATCACCTATTTTGAAAGACTTAAATCTCAAACACCCTGAAGACCCTTCGGCGGAGAGTTTTAGATAACCAAAGTCAATTTAGCAAACACGTACCTTCGAATTGTTTAACTTTGAAGCTCTAGTTCTAGAGACCGTATTTTGTAGGAGCTTTCAGGAACAAGCCGCAGGCTTAACGTCGCCCGATAATTACGAAGTTATTTGTTTGATAATAGTTCACAGGTATGAGTAAAGTCTAGTAAGGTTAATCACATTGTTTGTTTAAGGTTATTCCTGATTGTGTCGAGTCGGCACAAGTCAGTAGATAAATGATTATTATTTATTGATGTCGCCCATGACGTGACCGCAGTCGGCTCGGCAGCAACGCGCGCGCATGCGACGTTGATCATTTCGCTTATAAGTATCTCATGAACCATGTTCCTGTCCTCACCCACTTGTGCCTTAAATTAAACATTGTCGAATATTCTGTCGAAATTTGTGTTTACTAAAGAGGCTTACCTTTAGTTAAAAGTGATAATTATGTTTAAAATGTTGGAAAGTGAGTAATATTTTATTTTTATACAATAAAACCAACTGCTTTTGAAAAAAAATATAGGTATGTAGGATATTTAAATGAAATAAACGATTTATTTTTGGCTGTTGTGTTTAGCTACACTCATAGTAGGAAGTACTTGTGTAATTGTTATTCAAAATTCCGAAAACGTAAATTAATTCACTGAATCGATATTTACTTGCCTTTTTTATTGAAGGCTAATTTTGTTCACCGTTTCACATAACTGCATCGCTCACTAGTAATCATTACTAGTGAGCTTTAAATCCATATGAACCCTCCAGGATAATATAACATAATTATTAAAAAGTACCAAATGAGTTGTCTAGTGATCTAATGGCATATCTTAAACATGCGACTTAGAATTATTATAATTCCGATCAAAAATAAATATAACTTACATACCTATTATGAACAATTAAAACAACGGAATTAATGAAGTCCACGAAGCTGCTTTGTTATTTTAAGCATTGCGTGCGCCTTAATAAGTATACCTACACACCACCTAAACATCAAGCAGACCTCGCCATGACCTAAAGTGAACTCAATGACCGTGTAATAAACAGTGCCATTTTTTGTCAATTAATAGTGAATTCTTTAAATTTGAATAACTATTCAAGACTACGTGTTACTATCCAATTAAGTGTGCAGCGTCTATTTTTTGTAATAACAGAATTGTGATAGTTAATGAAAACGAAAAGTAACCGTTACAAGTCCTACATGAAGTTGCTACATTGTTAGATCTACCTTATTTACAAACATATCTATTACACATACTTCTATTTCGATTCTTCGTCTAATTCAGATGTACTTCATCAATTGTGTAAACCATAAAAATCTAATAAAGCATGAAACAAAGTCGCTTCCCGCTGTCTGCACGCTTAGACGCTTTAAACTCTGCAACGGATTTTTTCACTAACAGACGGAGTGAATCCTGAGGAAGGTTATGTATTAATTCATTGGGGTTTTATGTAAACCGTGCGAAGCTGGGGCGGCGAATCGCTAGTTTGATAATAATTTCCAACAATTACATAAAACCTAATTTATTTATTATATGACAATATTCTACTTTTAAAATATTTGAAAATATCGACTTCATGTATATTAAATTTGAATCTATGCATCAGTCATAAGATTGATTGTGATGCTTATCTGCGTAAGTAAACTTATATTATAAAAGAAAATCATGTACAAGCTGTAATGTTTATCGTAGCGATTAATTATCATCATCATACATACATACAAACTAGCTATTACGCGAGCTAGCGAAGCTAGCGACTTCGTACGCGTAGATTGATGTTTTTATGGGTTTCATTTTTAATTGGGCGGCATCCTAATT
This sequence comes from Falcaria lacertinaria, assembly GCA_951449985.1. NCBI lineage: Eukaryota > Metazoa > Arthropoda > Insecta > Lepidoptera > Drepanidae > Falcaria > Falcaria lacertinaria. Next base: position 5,321,019 of record OX602110.1, read on the forward strand.
ATTTTTCCAAATTAAAGTAATCTATTAAGTGCCGCCTTATAGCATCGTTCGGATTTGGATTTTTTCGCATTTTCATGGGTTTTTTATTAGTCGCTCAGAACCCATTTTTTCCAAAATAAAAGTAGCCTATTTTACGCCTTTTAACATCAGCGATCTACCAATGAAAGTCCCTTCCAAATCAGTCAACCTCTTTCAGAGTTACAGCTACTTAGCTGTAACTCTATATATACTTACATATTATGGCTTTTATCCCCTATCCCAAGGGAACCGTGCCGAATTTGGGATAGAAAGTATTCTATGCTATACCTCGTAGTATCAACTCATAGCGGGCCAAGTTTCATTTGAATCCATTCTGTAGTTTCGGCGTGTTGCTCTAAAAGCTGAGACAAAAAGTGGGCAAGGAACAGACAGACAGACAGAAAAAATACAGATTTAGGTTCTGGACCGAAAAATAGGTTCAATGTACAGATTTGGACCTGTTACAGTTTTATTATAAGTATAGATGTTACTGGTTACTGTCTGTTCATCATGAAAAACTAATTATAGGAAGCATTTATCAACGCAATCGAACCCAAAACAATGATTGTTAGATTTTTGACTGTTTAACTGTTTGTCTATGCGTTTGTGCGCGTTAATCTAAAACAGCTAAACCGATTTGGATACAGTTTCCACTAATTTATTGTGGTAAGCTTCAGTTAACATTAAGTGATTTTTTTCAATCAAATCATAAGAAAAAAGTTATGAACGTTGAAAAACCATATTATGGCGCTTTATTAGCTTTCTAAATTCCAAGCGTAAGAAGTCGCGGGGACAGCTAGTTAACATAATAATAGGCATCAATCTAATAGGCAAATCGCCTGTTTTGTTTGATATTTTCTTTATTAGATTCAGGGCAATCCCCCTTGGAAAAATATTGAAAATACTGTTATCCGTATTTCATATTTTCGATAGTTTACATGCCTTTTACTTTCCAGCTGACCTCATTATGTCAATCGATCAGCAATCGATACAATATTTTTTCAGTTGAGTTGCTTCATTCTTTTTACGCACTACCGTTTTTGTGAATGCTTCACAAAAAAATACGACAATTTCAATTCCTCCTATTTTGTATATTTAGGTAGGCATATATGCGCAGTTAAGCGTACCTACATCGATACTATCGATATATTAGGTCCTTACATATGAAATTGGCGTTTTTCGTACTGGCCACTTTAATCACGAATTTCTCCTCTTTGGTAAGGAATTCCAAATTCAAATTTGTACAGCTATAGACTCATGTATTTGTGCTTCGATGATCGTCATTCATTTGTTTTTTTTCTTCTGTTTTTTTCTGTTTGCGTCACTCATTTTACAAAATGGAAAACCTTAAATATCGCATTATTTACGAGTACGAGTTCCGCCGTGGCACTAGTGCTGCGGAAACAACTCGAAGGGTGAATGATGTGTATGGCGGTCGTGTTGCAAAAGAAAACACAGTTCGTTTTTGGTTCCAACGTTTTCGTTCTGGAAATTTCGACCTGCAGAACAAGCCCCGTGGACGGCCTGAGACTCAAGTTGATAATGAAGAGTTGAAGGCTATTGTGGAAGCGGATCCATCGCAAACCACGTCCGAGTTAGCTGCAGGCTGCAATGTTAGTGATAAAACTGTTTTAATTCACTTGAAGCAAATTGGGAAGATTAAAAAGCTTGAAAGGTGGGTACCTCACGAATTGACTGAAACAAACCGGCAAACGCGCGTCGACTGCTGCGTTACATTACTAAACCGGCACAATAATAAAGGTATTTTAAACCGAATCATTACCTGTGATGAAAAATGGGTTCTTTACGATAATCGGAAGCGCTCAGCGCAATGGTTAGATCCTGGCCAGCCAGCCAAATCCTGCCCCAAGCGAAAATTAACCCCAAAAAAGTTACTTGTAAGCGTTTGGTGGACTAGTGCCGGTATTGTTCATTACAGTTTTTTCAAATCTGGCCAGACTATTACGGCTGATGTCTATTGTCAGGAATTGCAAACCATGATGGAAAAGCTAGCGGCTAAACAACCTAGGCTGGTCAATCGCTCCACGCCACTGCTGCTTCACGACAACGCTAGACCACACACTGCGCTACAGACGGCTACTAAATTAGAAGAGCTTCAATTGGAAAGTCTAAGACATCCTCCGTACTCCCCGGACCTTGCTCCAACAGATTACCATTTTTTTCGAAATTTGGATAACTTCTTGCAAGGGAAAAAATTCAACTCCGATGGGGCAGTCCAAATCGCCTTCAAAGATTTTATTGATTCCCGTCCGACTGGTTTTTTTAGTAAAGGGATCAATGAACTACCTATGAGATGGCAAAAGTGCATAGAAAATAATGGTTCATACTTTGATTAATTAAATATATTATATTAAAAAATATTCGACTTTTTGTTCCTCCCATACAAAACGCCAATTTCATATGTAAGGACCTAATATTTATCTTATAACGATTTTTTTCCCAAGCCATCTCGTTAAATATCCAGAATAGTACACATTGTAAATTTAGTTTTAAATATATATTTTTATTGGATTATTTTATTTTCTCGCAAACGTAGTGAAAAGGAGAGTGTAACACACGGCGCTAATAACTCGGTTTCAATTTACTACCTCGAATACAAAGGGCAATTTTAACCTCTTGTATAACAATCAACTTTTTTTTTAATACATTTTTATAAAATTTATTAACAATGCACAATTTGTGGTTTGTTTTGTCTCGTTCCCAATTAAAAACGATCAGATAATATATTTTGTGTTACCTGTTATGAGACTGAATTAAACGATTATTATTATAATAAAAAAATATAGGTACCTATTGAATGATTGTACATCGTTAATTAGAATGTCTCACAGTTGAACATTCTTGATTGTTTATTGGGGAGAAGTGGTTTCCGTGAATAAATCTTAACACAGCATTGTGGGTTTGTTGGTTTGTATCTCAGAAATCAATCAATTCTCCCACGATTGATTACAATATTCTCACGCTTTTCCTCAACAATTCGGCATTATGTATGTACGACATATTCTTTAACGTTTAGTTTGCCCACTTCTAACATAAATGACTTTCAGCCTCAAGTGATACCAAAGATGTCACGAAAATAATATCTACTTATAATTAAATTTGATATTTTCGGAATAAAGCCCGTTTGGAAATAATATATATATTAGGTCCTTACATATGAAATTGGCGTTTTTCGTACTGGCCACTTTAATCACGAATTTCTCCTCTTTGGTAAGGAATTCCAAATTCAAATTTGTACAGCTATAGACTCATGTATTTGTGCTTCGATGATCGTCATTCATTTGTTTTTTTTCTTCTGTTTTTTTCTGTTTGCGTCACTCATTTTACAAAATGGAAAACCTTAAATATCGCATTATTTACGAGTACGAGTTCCGCCGTGGCACTAGTGCTGCGGAAACAACTCGAAGGGTGAATGATGTGTATGGCGGTCGTGTTGCAAAAGAAAACACAGTTCGTTTTTGGTTCCAACGTTTTCGTTCTGGAAATTTCGACCTGCAGAACAAGCCCCGTGGACGGCCTGAGACTCAAGTTGATAATGAAGAGTTGAAGGCTATTGTGGAAGCGGATCCATCGCAAACCACGTCCGAGTTAGCTGCAGGCTGCAATGTTAGTGATAAAACTGTTTTAATTCACTTGAAGCAAATTGGGAAGATTAAAAAGCTTGAAAGGTGGGTACCTCACGAATTGACTGAAACAAACCGGCAAACGCGCGTCGACTGCTGCGTTACATTACTAAACCGGCACAATAATGAAGGTATTTTAAACCGAATGAAAAATGGGTTCTTTACGATAATCGGAAGCGCTCAGCGCAATGGTTAGATCCTGGCCAGCCAGCCAAATCCTGCCCCAAGCGAAAATTAACCCCAAAAAAGTTACTTGTAAGCGTTTGGTGGACTAGTGCCGGTATTGTTCATTACAGTTTTTTCAAATCTGGCCAGACTATTACGGCTGATGTCTATTGTCAGGAATTGCAAACCATGATGGAAAAGCTAGCGGCTAAACAACCTAGGCTGGTCAATCGCTCCACGCCACTGCTGCTTCACGACAACGCTAGACCACACACTGCGCTACAGACGGCTACTAAATTAGAAGAGCTTCAATTGGAAAGTCTAAGACATCCTCCGTACTCCCCGGACCTTGCTCCAACAGATTACCATTTTTTTCGAAATTTGGATAACTTCTTGCAAGGGAAAAAATTCAACTCCGATGGGGCAGTCCAAATCGCCTTCAAAGATTTTATTGATTCCCGTCCGACTGGTTTTTTTAGTAAAGGGATCAATGAACTACCTATGAGATGGCAAAAGTGCATAGAAAATAATGGTTCATACTTTGATTAATTAAATATATTATATTAAAAAATATTCGACTTTTTGTTCCTCCCATACAAAACGCCAATTTCATATGTAAGGACCTAATATTTCTTATACCTTTTCTAGTAATACTAAATGTGTCTATTTCTAATCTATTTGATTTGTGCAATCGTTTTTCTTAGATATTCATCAGCACTGCGTTCCTCGTTACAGTATAGTACTTTTATATATTTGCTAACCCACAGCATCATAATTTTATTAAGTGCAATAAAGTCGACTGTTAATTAATATCGAAATCTGAATAAGTTCCTATACGACAATTTATAAGGCTTTAAATAATTAAATTTCTGAAATGTGTTTTAGGAATTAAATTAAATATGATCATAAAATATAAAATAGATAAAACCACATGGTCATAAAATATATACAAGCAATCAATGCTACACAAACGAATGCATAGATCGTGGCTTCAATCTGTGCAATAACAAAATCAAACAAGAAGGCTACTAGTATCTACTATCTGCAGTATGATATATTAAGATGAATGAATAAACATCTATGTTCCCAACCCCGCGCCCTCCACATCGAGAGAACTGAATCGCTGATTGCTCCAGCACAAAGGCACATTCAGATGTAATTACTTATCATGTCATCATTTCATTGTAGATAAGGAGACGGCAACTGCTATCGATAAAGGTGTCTACTTAATTCACGGCGACGAAGATAATGTGAAAACGTAAGCACTTAATATGCACAATAAATAGTCTCGCATTTCTCCAATTATCTCAGTAGGTAAGCTCTGCACCACTTAAATATAACATTGCATTCATGAATGAAAACGACAGTTTATTATTCAGAATACCTAATTCCAGAATGAACACAATACGCGACTCATTGTGAGATAGTTTTTTTTTATTTAATATGTTACTAAAAATATTTTGAAATTACATTAAATTTCTTGTTCTAGGAGTACTTTAGAGTTTACTACCACTTTTAATACAGAGAAGAATGTGAGAGAAGAATCGGAATGGTGTCCGAAATGGTTTAGCTCGGCGGCGCCCTCGATCGTCCACTACGTCACTTTGGCGTTATTAGGTGAGTACGTTTGAGTGTATATCCGGGTAATTAAAGCGAGTTATGTGTTATAGGGATTTACATACAAAATGTGATCCGAATCTGATAGGTATATTAATTGTGGATTGATTGATAAAAACATTATTTATTGAAATATTATATCCTACTGTGCCACTGTTATTATAATTATTATTATTCAGTAATATGGAATCATAGCATAGTGTTCTGAAAATTACAATGGGGAAAAAATATAAGAAAGTGCAAAGACTGCTTTTATATTTTTTTTGTGATAATACACTGAACTAAATTAAATATCCTGTTTGACATAATATTTGTGCGAAAGATTTGAAAAACATGAGTCATCTGATATCCGTTTGTCAGATGGTAATGCCCAAAATGTAAGTCGTTCATAGTTTGTCGTCCATAGTTACATGGTTCATGTCTATGCCGATGTTTCGTATTATCTGTTTGAATAACTGTGCCTAAAGTATCGGTAAGGAAATTAAATAGCATCTAAGGGAGGCAGGACTCTGGTATACTGAATGCCAATGTTCCTGCAGTGAGTAAGGATTTTAAACTCCTTAGAAACAGATTCTCCGTTCACAATCAGAGCTGCCCGGCTGTGGTAGTACGTAGAACCCCTTTTACAGAAGATCGTAGCCAAATAACGTTGCTACTGTGTAGTCTCGTGATGAGTAAATTTGAGGAGGCATAGAGGCGGCACTAGGGTGATTTGTTCAGCTGTTTGCGCCTTATGTTGCGTACACAGGAATTCGTCGCATTATAAAATATATGAAAAAAGCTTAAACTAAATGCCTCCTGTTTTAAAACTCTTGCCTTTTCAGCACTGATTAATACATTATAAGGGTATCTTGATGCAACCTGGTGGACAAGTCGAAGTATTATAGGACGTATCGTGTAGGACCTGTTATTATGTTATTAAAAGTATAAATTTCAAGACTTCCAATGAGTTGTTTAAACGCATTTTTTCCATCGTACAAAATTGCGAGCTAAAGCTGTTCATATGCGTGTTTCTAAGTTTGTTAATAAATTGGTTTAAATAGAACATGAAATATTATATTTCCAATAATTAATTGAAGAGCACTCTCTGACGCGTGCTAAATAGTCGAAATTGGATAATTAACAGCATTTTAGGATTTCATGCAATAGATACTGTAATCATTAACATATATAATTAAACATTCACGTTTTTTTTATACCAGTAAGGTGGCACACAAGCATACGGCCCACCTGATGGTAAGCAGTCACCATCATCACTAACGTCACATCACTAACGGGGTGCCAACCATGTTGTTAATAAGGACTCACTGTGCTAGCAGCAATACTACTAGCCTAGCGTATCCTCGTGGAGCACTGGCAACCTTACTTACCGCAGAAACACAACACTACATTACATCAAGTAATGTTATTTCACTGCGGTCTTCTGTAAGGCGGAGGTACAGACCCCAGTCGGGTGGCTCCAATTTAAATGAGAAAACCCACGCGAAATCCTAAATCGCCCTACCTCTCTTTTTTAAAGCTCATGGTGTGATTAATCACTGTACTTAAGCTTAGAAAAACTCATTGGTACAGGCCGGGATTCGAACCTGGGCCCATCAGATGACAGGCCGTTGCTTCAACCACAAGGCCACCACGGCTTCACGTGCCCGTTTGCTTACAATTAATGTTATCATTACTTTGAATAGCAATATTATGTAAACGATCTTATTAAATAGCTTTATATCTTCATGTACACGTACTGCGTAAATCACACATTATGGAATGCAACTAACATGGTTCATATAACTCAGCTATGTTCCATAAGGCGTTACCTTTGAAGAACATTTTATTTTCAGGTCAACAAAAAATTCACAGCCTTAACAAAGCCTTAACACTAGTAAAAGATGCACAATCTGAGCAGTTAATATACGTTATAAAAACCGCGGTAGCACCCAGTAATAACATAATACACAAGCAAATTAGCATGTGTTCGTTACCTACTTTATTTATAATACATGTATTTAATGGAATAAAATCATTTTACGCTAATATGTAGGTCATCTTGAGGAATTATAACAATTCACATTTATTTATTACTATAGTCTATAGTTATGAAAGATTTGTACGTATTTAAAAAACGAAGAGGGCATTTACCCTCCAATGTCATCCACGCAAATGCCCAATTCGAATAGGGCATTTGCGTAGGGCCTTGCATGGAAAACCGTCTACTGTTTGTAAATAGTGTGTTTACAGTTTATATTGCATTGTTGGATTTCTAGAGTTTGTATTCATAAAGTTAAATACAATTAAGGTCACTTGCGACTGAAGCGTTATTATGGGATGTATGTGTTCTGTATAAAATTTCAGGTATACTAGTATGGGGTTGGTTATGGTGTGTGTGGGGTGAAAACTGGGGTTGGAACGGGCCCTGGTTCCGTATGGCGGCCGCGGTGGCCGTAGCGTGGAGCAGTGGTCTCATCCTACAGCAGTGCCTCACCCTTCCCCCGCTCCTGGCAGCGCTGCTCACTGGGATTCTCGCGAGAAACTTACATTTCCTTGACATGCGATGCTATACCGAAATTGATGCGTTTCTAAGGTATCTTTTAAATATATGGTTAAATTAATCGATAATATGTATATTTAAGAGGAAGTGAGAATAGTCAACATACGTTAGCTAGTGGTATATTTTTCATATTGGTCGATCTGCGTAGTATGCAACCTTAACTGTGGTCAATAGTTGGATGGGTGATGAACTCATGAAATACGTAAATTATGTTTCCATGATATTATTATTAGTGTTACTGGCAACCTTACAAGTAGGTGTTTGATATTATTATATTTGTTTCCACGATTAATTTATTTAACAAAGTTTAAAAATAGTCTAGTAACCAGAGAATAGAGAGATAAAGAAGTGCTAATAGCGACTCGTTATCGTGAACTAATTTATTTAGTATAGTCTAGGCAAATATTTTTACTAAGTATTATAACAATGCGTAATTGTTCACGTGTTTTTCATGACTAAGTATGTTCTCTTAGTTTGATAAAAATTATTGAGTTTCTCAAATAAATATAAATATAGGTATAGTTTGAGGAGTATAATTTAAGCAGCTTTTTAATTCTACTGACATGAAGCTTGCCTTCATTCATTTCGGCATCCCTAGCGCGAGTTGGACTCATAGTTATGCGGTTTTTATTATATTTGGGTTCCGTATGCGTATGGGTAGGGTATGATATGACCCATTATTAAGCCTAGGCGCTCTGTATAGTCTTTGAATTACCACGCAGATCGTAATAGATAGATGGTTAAAAATTTCACTGAATTTGTGGTATTATGACGGATATCCTAAGTAATAGTAAAAACTAAGAGTACTTATAAAAAAGAAGGATGCCTGTAAGATTTTTTTACCATGTTTAGTTAAAACTTTATGGAGAAATAAATGATTTTATTTTTCGTAAAATTTTGAACTATAGCGCACTAAGGTTGGCACTTGTATATTTTACCGTCTTTTCGACAGTGTAAAACGTTTTGAATAAAAATCTGTATATAGCCGTACATTTTCCATCGATATTCTTACGGGCTTCTTATATCATTAATGCTCAACAGATATAACCCCTGAAATATTGAACAGATGGATAAGTCGGACGGAACCTAATAAATTCGCTCTAAATGTAAAAAATAATAAATAATGTTCGGACACTACCATGCAGCGTCATCTAGTCCCAAACTAAATACAGTAGTAGGTGATAGACCGCTTATTATATTATTTTCTATATTTTTTTCTAAGTAGGTACATACTCTTACTTACCACACTCTCACTCAAATGTTTATCAAATAAATAATAATAATAATGCTTGGACATTATCACACGACGCCGTCTGGCCCGAAACTAATCAAAGCTTCTACTATGGAAACCAGCAGCTGATAATTTTATCCAAAAAAACAAAGTGTATAAGTATTTACTTATACACTTTGTTTTTTTGTAAATACATACTTATAATACATAGAAACACCCAGACGCAAGGCAAACATAAATGTTTACTCCGGCGGGAATCGAACCCGCAACCTCTAGCGAAGCAGTCGGGCATACTAACCACTAGACCAACGGTCACGTCGAAATGTTCGCCCTGATGTGGGGATCGAACCTGCAAAACCTCTTGGTGTGGATTTGAACTTAGGCCAATTAAATGATAGGCGGTCGCGTCAACCATACGGCCACCATGGCTAAAAGTACTAAGTACTTTAAGAAGCAGCAAGAATTGTTATGTGGTTAACAGGAAAGTGTATCCAGTTTTGATCCTGGGTAAGGGGTCGCTGGCGTGGGACGTGAACTTCATGAAGAGCAATTGGCTGAGGGTGGCTGGTCTGGGTGCGGTACCTTGGACCGTGGAAGTGGTCACGCTGGCCCTCTGTACGCGGTACTTGCTCGACTACCCATGGATATGGGGTACGTCCTTGTTTTATACCCACAGTCAATTAAGGTACCTACTCATGAATTTTGTTAACCCCAAATCTATACTCTATCGATACTAATAATATCATTAAGAGAAAAGATGTATATTTTTGTTTAATGAATAAGCTCAGAATCTACAATAGCAACTTATTTTTTTTAGAATAAGAAGCTGTAATATAAAATCGTTGACGTCTTCTCGCGTTACTTCATTGCGATACACATCGTCTTTAGAGCAACGTTTATTTAGCTCAATTATCAATTAAGACATATTCGCGGTCCGTATATGTATCTATATTCATTAGTCCTCATCATTTACACCATTATCTAGTTTGTATATTTTTACCCGAAGGCCAACAGAAAGTTATAAGCATTTTATCCTCTAGTATTCTGTGACAATACTATAAAGATCTACTTTTACTTGGTGCGACATTTATCTAACCTATTTAACCTTCCACCAACATCGGAACGCAGCTGGACAACACCACATTTGATTGCTAAATATTCCTCTTGTATATTTCATTGGCAATAAGCGATATTATTTTTGTGAAGTAACATTTATATTTTTATATATCAATATGTTTCAAATTGAATACACATTACACATTGTATATAAAGTAAAATTTACGGTAATATTTCGTTGTGGCAGGGTGCGATACACCGCAAACCTCGTGTAAAAATAAAATAGTCACGAACGCTGAGCACAATGGAGCGCGTGTGTACGGTACAAAGCCAATTCAATCATTTCTGTAGACTCGTACTGCGAAAGATTTGAATGCATTTTCATCGCATGGCGTGGTTTCCGAGAAAGGTATTCACTCAATTAGGTGCGGCGCACACAAGTCGAGTTTTTTACGTGCGTTAAGCTATCATTACAGGAATTAAATAAAAAAATGCTATTGTTGTTTTCTATATGTTCACGCGGGTAGTTAAAACTTAAATCTCGAAACTATTAAATATCTAATGAAACTTCGATTTAATATAAAAAAATAAATCGCCTGGAATAAAAAAAATATACGTACCAGTAAAAGATCCACATAAGTCTTCAGGATATTTTGTAGCGCATCATCTTACTAATTAAAATCTTAACAAGAGCCAATTTATTTCATGGTATCTAATTGAAGATAGTACTTATGTAATTGAGCAAGTCCTTCTTGAACATTGCATGTTAAACAACAAAATTGTTCTGACATTAACCTGGCACCTTTATAAATATTAATTTATTTAGAGTTTTAGGTTCCAAATTTTGTAGACCCTGCCCTAACCAACTCTATTCAGAACTAAAGCTTACAATTGCACTATTACGAAGGTCCTCGAAATAATAATTTTAATTTTATTAACAAAGTAATTACACCTTAATAAAATTAAACTTATTCATAGAAATAATTTGTTTTAATTTTTTTTAAGATATACGTAGGTAATTACTGTTTACCGTTACCGTTTCGGCTGTCAGGGTTTCTTCTGGGCAGCATCTACGCGTCTGTATCGTGCCCAGTGCTAATGCCCACTGTGCTGAGGATCGGGACCAGTCCGGCGCGCTCATTCAACTGGCCGCAGTTGGTCTGCACTGCTGGAGGCATCGACACTGCTCTCAGCGTCGGTGTGTTTGGTATCATATACAGCTACATCTTCAGCCACGGGGACCTCACTTACCGATACGTTAAAGTAAGCAAATTTCCAGATATGTTAAATGTATCTTAACCTCATTGAAATACAAACCACCAATACAAAATACAAATTTTATTATAAGCATGTCACAGTTGCAGTTACAAAGTAGCTGGAGGTTTGACCGGATCGTGTGATATAATTTTGTGTCTAACACAATTTTTATATGACCTTACACAATTCTGGATAATTTTCTTAACTTGATGAAATTGGATTAATCAATAATGTGTTCCTTTCAGGCGGGCTTAGCGTTGTTTGTAGGGGTGGCGATAGGCGTCTCGTGGGGAAGCTTGGCCAAAGTGATCCCGCATTCTAAGGAGTATTATGTCACTGAGCTGCGCGTATTGTTTGTTGTCCTTGGCGGTCTCTTCGTCAACTTCTTTACGCTACATCTGGGATGGGGTGGAGTGGGTGAGTGAAAATCTGCAAGTAAAATTTCACATTTATAATATTTAATTATATGACTTTTGACACTGACTCAAACCGTTATTTAGCATTCAGTAACCTTGGATTTCAGGTGGAGTGGCTGTGCTGGCATGCAATGCCACTGCTGCTACGTACTGGGCTAAAGATAACTGGAAGCTGAACAACAATCCAGCTTCCACAACCTACAGGGTCCTGTGGTCCACCTTCGAACCAGCTGTCTTTGCTTACACTGGAACATTCGTCGATGTGGGTTTATAAATATCTGTCACGCCATGTCATACATAATATGAAATTATAACATGTATATAGGGTCCAATGTCAATTCGATAATGGAATTCTCATAATTTATGCTGTCCTATCCCTTATGGGTTACCTTTTAACGTTATTTAATTATACATACATACATACATAACATTAGGCCTACTCGGGGTATGCAGAGAGTATAAACAAATTATCATGTTTATAATTTATGATTTTAGTTACGGAGATTGAATTGGGATTTGATGCTGACGGGTGTTGGTATACTGATGATCTGCCTTACTGTAAGGCTCGCAATGGCAGCGCTGATGTGCTGGCGTATGACTCTTGGGGAGCGAATGTTCATTTGCTGCACTTGGATACCCAAGTCTATTGTTGAGGTAAATCACCATTCAACTATTTTGTCTCCCATAACTAATTATACTAAGCAAGTTGTTGATTTATTAATATTATTTACACTTTAGGTAAATCAGCTGCACATGCGTCTGGTAATCAGTACTGGCAGCAAGAACATCTATCGTCTACGTATTCAATAAGTAACTCTTAAAGTGTCAAAATTTTCATACGACCTTTAGTTCCACTTTTCAGCGCAGCACTGTTCGTTTTCCCATACAAAAATATCCGAAAACGATACGAAAACGAAAAACGTAGTCCAAAGTTATTCTTGCAAAGGCTATAGGCTCGTAGTGCCATGATTCACTAGCACAGTAATAGAAAAAGTTATGTCATCTTCTGATTAATAAAATTCAACCAGATTTCCGCAGCGAGAGCATATTAAATACATGGGATCGAACAATTTATAGAAATCAGAACAAGTAAATGCTTTTTCATAGTTTCTGAGTAAATCTTGTCAGGTATAGTCAGGAAATACATTTATGTAGTATTGTACTGGTTATATTATTTTGTTTTTTAAAGAAGATACAAAAGGTATCAAGATGTGATACAGAGAGATGCACATTTTTTTTTTTATAATTAATGTGTCATGCTTTTATTTTTATAGGCGGTTTTATGTCCCTTGGCTTTAATCACGCTGATCTCTCGCGGAAGTGACGACAAGGAACAGATACAGCACGCCGAGACGCTGCTCGTGCTCATAGTCCAAGCCATCATCATTACCACGCCTATAGGCTTCCTTTTAACCAACCATTTAGGACCACTACTACTTAAGAGTAAACAAGACTGCGAAAATGGATACGGTAAGCTCTACTATTTTAAGAAGTTAAATGATCTACTTATGTTTTTATTGCACGTTATAAAACTGTATGTCTGTTTGATGTTAAAAGTACTCAGAAAGAAAAGCATTGCACATTTTAAATTACCTGGTCTATCTGAATTAGTATGTTTCTGAAAGAAGCGTGCATTGTATCCTTAATTTATGTGATTAACGTTATGAGCTCTAGATTAAGTATACTTTTTTATTTTCAGATAATTCCAAGGCATAGAATCTAAGAACTTATTTAATGGATCTCAAATAAATTTACCATATAGGTACTAAACTGTAACCATTTACTTGTAGAATAATTGATTAAATCAAGCCAGAGTGAGACGGTGAAATGGTACCCTGAAAGGGACTAAGTGTGACAGTATATGGTTGATACATGGGTACAAATTTTATTTTCATCTTTATACTTTACTAGCGGCCCGCCCCGGCTTCGCACGGGTAGACATTAGTATCGGAGCATAGACATTTATCAAATATTTTGTCCACCCGTGCGAAGCCGGGGCGGGCAGCTAGTACAATATATAGCCTATGTTACTCAGTGATCATTTAGCTTTCTAACGGTGAAAGAATTTTTAAAAACCGGTGCAGAAGTTTCGGAGCCTATTCAATACAAACCCACAAAAATACAAAAATACAAATCTTTCCTCTTTATAATATCAGTGTAGATTCATTTATATGAGCTATTTCGCTCTTGTTAAGCACATCGAAATGTACCGTTCGGGAAACAATACAAAGCTTTAATATACAGCCATAGTAGTAAAAAAATATTTTAAAATATTGTGTTGCTGAGAGTCGCAACATTTGTTGTATGTTACTTGAAGTTCGTTTGTAAAAATACCATTATATGTACCTAATTTATAAATCACTTCAAATTTGTATATAAATAAAGAAAACAGAATTTTCCCATGTCCTATGGTTCAACGTCATAAATGATTGATACAGATAGACGGCCACTATACAATCCTCAAATATGAATATGCTTCATACTGTAGTAGAGTATATTATCTACTCTGAGGTAGTAAGTATATCCGGGTACTTAATTACTATTAACTATATTGTACGTATCAAGGAATATTGTAATGATCTGAATGCTAATTAGACAATAAAACAAGAAAGTACCTTATATTATATCGATCTGGAGCTCTTGTCTTATGGGAGATAAGTACCTAGGTAATTCGATATAATAAAGTAATAGCAGGTATCACAGGTATATCATAGTGGGTATCTGCTTATATTAATTACAACTCATAAAACTAAATTGCTAATATTATTTTTATATGTAAACTCAGCGTCGGTTAATTTATGCAATTTAGAAGTCGCCTATGTACCTACATAAGATCACATATGATGAGACCTTAATATGCTTTTCCTCAATAACTCAGAATTGTTATCTTTACATTTATAATATTTAAGGGTATTATTATGTAAGAATCATTTGTTTACTATGATTTATTCGTAAGAACTTTGAACAATGTCGAGGTGGGACTACTATAGTGGCATGTAACATTTAAATAATTCACAAACAAGTTACATCTAAGAAGTAGTCAGTGATAAACCTTTTGGTTTGTATAATGTTACGATTTAATTACGCATCTATTTTCGACATTATTAAAACACTAATATGGATCAAATAATATTTTGTTAAATGCAGAACTAAATAAACATTAGAATTGCATTCCTTTTCTCCATATAAGTTCTCAATCGCTTATTAAGTGACTGCATTAACTGCAATTATATCTTAGATGATGTAAAAGGGTTATTTTAATGCCAAATCCTGCAGACCAAATCAATAATTATAAGACTAAAGTAGATGTTTTCGTAATTGAATATATAGGTTTCCTGAGCAAATTTACCGCATAATACCTATGTTTATTTTTAGATATTAATTTAATATAAGTGAAGATTGATGACATAATATCCAAACCTGTTTTATTTACCACATCCCATTAATTTAACGACTATACAGAACACCTTTATTTGAGCATTTTATCCACTATTATATCGGAAATATAAGACCGACATTATGTTGATCAAGAATAACGCCATCTATCTACAAACAGTAGAACTAACATTAATTTAACACCCAGCAATTTGATAATCCGGCTGGAGCTATGTAAAATATTGAACAAAATGTAGTCTGTGAATACTACATGATTTCCAAACTTATCGCAAGACAGCGCTTTTAGGATTCTTAATTTACTGAATGTTGCTTGAAACGCTTGAAATATAAGTAGGTATGAATATTACATTGATTATATAAAGGAATATTATTAGAGTAGATAATATACTACGTACATTATCAGCAATAACATGAAGATCTAGTGTGAGCAACGTAGAGCCTGCGCGCTTTCAACATTTTATGTTTAATTACCTACATTTAACGTGAATTTGAATCATGTTGCTAGCTGGCCCTAAGTAGGTATATACGTACCTACAATTCTAGGTTTAGTAGTTATGTATGTTAACCTAACAACCAACTCAAACAATGGGCATTAACCTTTTTTGTTATGGGTTGTAATTGCTACACCGTTTCGCAAAAACAGTTCTCTGTTCTGCTTTGTTGAGTAAGTAGTATTAGAAAAGGATCTAAGATGACAACATCAATTGATGTAGGTCTAAACAAATATCAAATTTCGATTTATTTAAAAAAAGACAGATTTTTATCCATGGCGCAGACTTCGTCCAATAAACGTGGTTAGAATTCACCTCACCTTCGTCAATGTAATAACTTTTAAAAACAAAATGGGTAATCAGCGACATGCACATTAAATTGATATAGGCAGGTTTATACTAAATTTCATAAATACTTACTCAACAGTCGGTCAAATTAACGTTGAGGTAACTTAGCCAATACTTGGGGAGAGTAACATTTTCGAAATGACTTTTTTCTATAAGGTAAGAGGAAAAATTTATTTGCAGTACAGCGAGCAAAGGTCGTGATATCAGATGTCCAAGTTTAAGATGTCTCATTAGATATGTATTCGCATCAGGATCCTCATAGGAACACGACACGTGGTACCTCCCTATTGAGATGTTACTTCTATCAACAATCTACCAAGGCAAGGGGACTATCGACTAATAATAAAGGGATACATTGCCTCGACACAGGTAAAGAATACGAAACTATTACGCCATTGAAAGCTGTTCTTTCTTATGAAGGCAGTAGGTTTCTGAGGTAGGGCGAATTGGGATCTCCCGTGGATTTTTCCATTAATATTGGAGCCGCCCGACTGTGGACTGTACCTCCACCTTACAGAAGACCGCAGTGAAATAACACCACTTTGGTTGTGTTGTGTTTCAGCGGTAAGTAAGGTTGCCAGTGCTCCACGAGTCTCTGTCCGTCCGTCTGTCTATCAGCGGGCTGTATCTCATGATCCGTAATAGATAGACACTTGATATTTTCTCAGAATGTGTATTTCTGCTGCCGCTATAACAAAAAATAGTAAAAATAATAATATAGGGGGCTCCCATACTAGAAACGTTTTTCTTTCTCTTCTTTTTCTTTTCTCTAATTAATGTAGACAGTTGAAATTTTCACAGAATGTCTATTGGTTAATTTTTTTATATTTGCAAATTTTTACTATTACAAACAGTACGGAACCCTCGGTTTGCGAGCCCAACTCCAATACACTTATTAAAATTTATTAAATCATCATACATCAATATTTTTAACATCATTCCGGCAAATTGCTTCGCTATCAATTGTCTTGAGGTCTGGTGTGCGGTTTGAAAGTGCTTTCTTCTCTAAATTTGGCTCGTTGAATAGGGTCAAAAAACCACGATGCTTAAATCGGGTTATAAAGTAGTCCTAATTAAATTCGTAATATTCCCCTTATTCAATGTAAAAATGACAGACAGGCACTTCAATTGTGTTTATTTGTACAGTATCGTGACAATGTACCTTTTCCCTGATATTAACTATAATATTGATTATATAGGTAGTGTTAATTAAATTATGTTAGCGTATTGGTTCATCTTATGGACATAATTAAGATGCCTTCAATTAGCGTGGCGACACGCGCGCAGGCGCAGGCGGGAGCGCACCGCGCGCATCCCGCGTTAGTACGCGACGCCGCACGCGCGCCACGCCCGCGCCGCGCCGACAACTGCCAAACACAACGTGCTGTAAAACAAACCTCATTGCAGCGCGCGGCGCAACCTGCACGCGACTCCAAGTCAAGGTCCTTACGTGATCATGTCGAGGTGCTAACATAAAGGACCTTCGTTGTCACGTATACGGGTAACGGATTTCTATATAATTTTTTATCTCCGGTCTTTCACCTTCAATGTAAATATCTTATCTGACGACAGTAGGTAAACCTACTTCCGATCGAATTCATAAGATATTTTGTATTGAATGTTGAGTGAAATATTCGAGTGGAACGGACTGAATATAATGTGTTCATAAAAAAATGAAGACCCGCGACAGATGGTCCAAACCAAACATTCGTGAACAAAAGCAACAGAAAAAAACAAGACCGGAGAATCGAGGAGATAAGCGAAATTCGGCGCCCAGAGGCACGGGGGCGGCGAGTCCTCCCCGGGACCGTACCAAGAGGTCCGGCATCGAGGCGGTGAAGCTGCACCTTCAGGTCACCGGCGGTACCGGCAGGACCTCTCGCTCAGCCACAACGGTACGTACTCCTCTCATTATTATAGTTACTTACATACATACACTTACAATATTCTTACAACGCTACATTCATAAATTAATAATGTTGCATTGTAAGAAATTCCTTATTATTCTGAATACGCTCTGATACGAGTAAATGCTAATTTATACTGCTGGCTTACCGAAGCTTAGCCACGGTTATCATTTAAAAATACTCGTCACTTTTATTCTGACAACCAAGGAAATTGTTGCACTGGTCGCACCCGTAATTGGTTGTCAAATGAAAAACTGAACGCATCACGTGATCAGCTATTGTTATTTATTTTCTTGATGGATACCAGGATGACTAATGATTGCTAATGACCGATAGGGTAAAAATCCGTAGTCTGACTTCATGTACTAGTAAAGTTGAAACGTAGAAATGTATCATCCCACCCCACTGAACTATCCCAGAAGTGCGTATATTTTATAAATGGACTACAATTAGTATGTATTAATTTATTGCTTCTGACTTTAATGAGGTCACTAATCATGTTGCTTGTAGCAATATATATTGATATCATAATATTTTAGGATAAATTTCGCAAATTTCCAGAGTTGTCCCTGAGTCACATGCTTGGTTAGGAATTAAGATTTCTAACTTCATTATCTTCATCCACTTTTATCTTAAAATAAAAATTCTTAAAATAATCTTGCAAACATTTCTAGGACAAGCATCATTACAATTAAAATTCAGACAAACGCGATGATGATGAAGTCGGAGTATAATAATTCATAACAAAATACTTACATTGCTTTGACTTTGAACGCAAAAACCATGTGATCTGTTTATCACCGTTTCTGAGATCGTGACAAGCAGAGATCACCGATGACGTGCGACGGAAGGAAAGGTTTAATATTCTCATGTACACTTACTTTGAAAATAACACAAATTAATTAATTTCTTATTTCAACAAAATCTGATTTAGTTATAAGCAAAATGCATAGTAATTACTCCAGCAGAGTGCAAGAACAATTAGATATTGGCACATAATATAAGCAACACGACGATAAACTGTGATTGTTATAACAAGTTTTTTTTTACAATATTCATATAAATGCACAAATTAGTCTCATCAACAAGTTAACTAAACTAATTTGTAGTGATGATAGGCATTAAGACTTCCTTGCACTAAAATTAACACACTTAGACTAAACCATGGCTCCATTCATTAAAAAGTGCATATACGATGCAAATGTATTCAGCAGAATTTTCTGGCTTTATGTGTTCGTAAATTACAAGCTATTATATTAATTCGTACTTTGAGATGGGAAAGAAAGCTTAAACTCCGGATCTTAGGTGGTACAAGTTGCAAGACTAGATGTATCTGAGGGCAAAGTAAAGATAAAAAAAACTTAAAAAATACGAATAGTCAGATGGTGAAACTCATCCATTGTACGTGTCACTTATACTCGTTTGAAATCAAAAGCACTTACTAGGTATACTTATTCCAACGTAATACAAGTACCAGACAAAGAGGATCGAGTATTATTTTTTACACATAATTCTTATGTTTCTTAGAATGCGGCCAGTTCCATTAGTTTAAAATATTTTCACACATGAATCCTGGTCGTACATGTAAAACTTACACGCAACGCAAAAAAATAATTAAATTAAATACTTTTTATTTTAGACTACACACAGAATCCATAATAAGTCTACCAAGAAAACAGAAACACCAGTCACATATTGTAAATAAAGTTAAAAAATATAGACTCACTAAAAATTATTTTTCAAAATTTCTATAATCTTTACATAGTATGAAATGAAGTCGCTTCCGCTGTCTGTTCGCTTATGTTTTTTTAACTACTCAACGGATTTTAATGCAAATTTTCAGCAATAGATAGACTGATTCAAGAGAAAGGTTTTTATATATAAATAATTCCGGGCGGGTCGCCAATATAATCTTCTGTATATATAAAAGAAGAGGCTGACTGACTGACTGACATCTCAACGCACAGCCTAAATGGCTGGGGGTACAGACTTGAAATTTTTATAAGTACGTACCTGTCATGACGTAGACATCCACTAAGAAAGCATTTTCGGAAATTCCACCCCTAAGGGGTAAAATAGGGGTTGAAATTTTGTATGAAAATCCGTCGTTTTTGAAGTTAATTTCATGAAAACTGGTATTTGGCCTTTCAGTTAAAAATAAATGAATACGTATTTCACGATTTTTGGAAATTGTACCCCTAACGGGGTCAACAAGGCGATGAAAGTTTTGTATGAAAATCAGTCAGTCCGTCAGTTTTGAAGATTGTCGCATGACAATTAGTATTTGACCTTTCAGTTGAAATTAAATAAATACGTATTTCAGGATTTTTGGAAGTTCCACCCCTAAGTGGGTGAAATAGGGGATGAAATTATTGTATGAAAATCCGTCAGTTTTGAAGATTAACGCATGACAACTGGTAGGTATTTGACCTTTAAGTTGAAAATAAATAAACGCGTGTTTCAGGATTTTCGGGAATTCCACCCCTAAGGGGGTAAAATAGGTGTTGAAAGTTTGTTTGAAAATCCGTCGTTTTTTAAGTTTAGAGCATGAAAATTGGTATTTGGCCTTTCAATTAAAAAAAAAAACGTATTTCAGGATTTTTGGGAATTCCACCTCTAAGGGGTAGTTTTTTAAGTTAAGAGCATAAAAAATGGTATTTGGCCTTTAAGTTAAAAATAAATAAATACTTATGTGACGATTTTTGGAAATTCCATCCCTACGGGGGTAAAATAGGGGATGAAAGTTCGTATGAAAATCCGACATTTGGTATTTGGCCTTTCAGTTAACAATAAATAAATATGTATTAGAGGATATGGTATTTATTGACACAAAACAGATTAAACTATTTACAAAAACATATCTTAACCTACCTACTTATAGAGGATTATTAGAAATTCCAACCATTAGGCATAAAATAGGGGACGAAAGTTTGTATGAAAATCCTAAATTTTTTTTATTTTATAGTTAGTTATAAATTTTAAAGTTAAATCCATAAAATAGGTAGCAGTGGGCATAAGCTATCATTTACAATTTCAGATATTGACTTCTTTACCACGCGTGCGAAGCCGAGGGCAAAAGCTAGTATACAATAAAAAGCATGCACATATTTCTTGTAAGAATATCAAGTCCCTTAGTAAAACATTCCTTTCGAAAATATGCACGATCTTTCCTTCGGTCGCTACTAACGAGCTGGCAGTCTGGAACACAATAACGCTGGACTAAAGCATTTGCAATATATAAAAGGTAAGTAATACAATAATGTTTACCCATGCGTATTAGTGATAAGCAGTGGAAAATATAATTCAAACAGCAAACCATGGCGAGTTTCTTACATATATTTAGTAGCTACGTTTTGGATCTAGAAAGAATATCGATGTAAACTTTTACCAAGTTACCAAAATGTATTATAATAATAACATGAAGATATTGGTTGCTTTCATGGATCGGTATGTGACTCCGGCTTAGGGAACATGTGAAGAGTGTCTTCGCTTATGTAGTAACTAGTAAAATTGCTCAGTAATGTGCGTCTACCATTAATACCACCATTGATATTGTCATAACTAATGGAATTGACAATGACATTATAACCTATTTACTTAAAATATATAAGGTCCTATCAAAATAACTAACGTCCTTGCAGGGTGATAGGGTAGGTCATTAGTATAAATTTCCACTATGAACGAAAATTTTCCGGCGTATGGTTTAAGAGAAAAAAATAAAAATAAAATACTAGTACTTTAAATTCATCACAAGGAGTAGTTTAAACCATATATGTATTTTTTTTTTCTCAGGATTAAATTAGAGAATAGAGGTCTTTGCTAAAACCATTACCTAGGCAGTGGCACGTATGAAATTAGAACTGGGAAAAATAAATTTAAAAAATAGATCACACCAGGAAACGAAAATGATTTAATTCTACTGCAATTTTAATATATTGAATACTCTACCTACTTGTATGATTTCTATCCACACATTAGGTTCGATTAAACTAAAACTTACTATTACAAATTTGCCTAACTGGTCAAACTAGAAACCAGTTGATTTCGCACTAGTATTTATTGCATTCCTTTTTCCTATGCAGGTACCTCCATAAAGCAGAATTAGTTATGCGTAAATTATGTTATGTACTAGAAATCGTTTACCTTATTGGCTTACAAAATTTAGTGCACATATGAAATTCATACTCGTACGTGCACTACTGTTTTTAACCTTCGAGTGAAAATCTATATAAATATTTTTCTAAATATTCGATTACTCAGACAAACAGACATTGATGAAGATGCATTATTATGTACAGAACTCAGGGACGTCCCAAGTGACCAATATACCTAATACTCTATGTTCTTGTTAGTATATTGTTGCTGTGATACATTTTATAATGTATTTTATACAATATTACACAAGTAGGAAGGTTTAAAACGTTAAGATAAAATTATGTCTGTAGAGATAGGTTAGCTTAATCTTTTCTATCAACATCTGTCAAATGAGGATTTTGTTTGAGGAATTCTTTGACCATGTGCGATATCCTTCTATCTAATCTTGTAAAGTTACTTGAAGGACCATCTTTAGTGCAATTTTTATCAGTATTTCTGCCCTATAGGTTTTGTACTGGCTAATATTGATAAAACTCCATTTTTATATACCACTAAGGTAGAACGCAAGCATACATTTTATGAAGCCGTGGTGGGCTTGTGGTTGAAGCAACGGCCTGTCATCTGAAGGGCCCAGGTTCAAATCCCGGCCTGTACCAATGAGTTTTTCTAAGCTTAAGAACAGTAATTAATCACACTATGAGCTGAAAAAAGATAAGTAGGGCGAATTGGGATCACCCGTGGGGTTTCTCATTAAAATGGGAGCCGCCCGGCTGGGGACTGTACCTCCTGTACCTTTCAAAAGACCGCAGTCATATAACACTAATTTGATGTAGTGTTGTGTTCCTGCGGTAAGTAAGGTTGAGTTGACATTGCTACACGAGGATACACTGCGCTAGTAGTAACGCTGCTAGTGATTTCTTATCAACAACAGGTTTGGCAACTTGTTAGTGATATCCCTGGTATTTCTAGCGGCTATAGGCTACGGAGACTGCTTACCATAAGGTGGGCCGTATTTATTTTTCATACAACTAAGGTGGCACACGAGCATACCACAAGGCCACCACACCTCTTGATATGTTCCCTATAGTTGCAGCGTTCTGTCTTTCTTCATGATAATCATAATTGGATCAGTAGTCACACACGTCAAAATGATAATAGATGGAGGACAAACAAAGTTACTAATAAGATGAAGCATGCGCGGTTTCAGCTGCGTTTGTCTTTTTAAAAGTAACTTTGAACCCATGAATGATTTCGACATATTTGAATAAGAGCTTTTGCCAGCGGCTTCCCCGTGGCCTAAGGTAAAGATAGCCTTTGTCCTTTCCCAGATTACAATCCATCTCATTGCCAAATTCCATTACGATCCGCTCAGCCGTTTAGTTGTGAAAAGGTAGCAAACAAACAGAGCTACTTTCGCATTTATAATTTATTATTATGGATAACTAATATTTATTTATTATTTAAAGTCGTATCGGGTAATTTACGATTTTAGGTATATTGGACAACATCAGATAAGTTTAATTCATAATAGTGGTAATAGAAATGGTGATATGTACTATCGTATGATAATGTGTAATATATATCGTATGGATGGACAACGGACGCCATATTTGCTCTTCGCCAAATGTGCAAGAAGTATAGAAAGACGTGCTCATAAGAACTTGCACATGTTGTTTGTTGACCTAGAGAATGCTTATGATAGAGTACCCCGAACGGTTTTGGGGTGGGCTCTGAAAGATAAAGGTGTGCCTGTGAAGTATGTGGAGTTAATTCGTGCTATATACGAGTGATCAAGTACGCATGTCCGCTAGGCCGCGGGAATCACCAACAAGTTCAGTGTCAAGGTAGGCCTGCACCAAGGGTCGGCTCTAAGTCCATACCTCTTCCTGTTGATCATGGATGCCTTAAAATCGGTGATACAGAAGGAGGCGCCCCGGTGCATGCTATTTGCCGATGACATTGTACTGGTCGGTGAAGATGGGCTCGGGGTCCAGAGCAGCATGGGATGGCAACACAAGTTGGAGAGTGTTGGTTTGAAAATCAGAACCAAGCCAGAATACATGTTCTATGATTTCGGTGGTATCTCCAACCCAAAGGCCATAATACTCGATGGAACACCTATACCAATCTGCCCCGACTTCCGGTACCTCGGCTCGCGCATGGAAGGTGATGGCGATGTGGACAGGGCCGTGCACCGTACAGCACAGAATTAACACAGGAGGGATGAACTGGCGGGAGATCTGTATGGATCAGTGTTGGGTCACAAAGGCGACGGATGAAAGAAGACTGCATCCAACTTAGATGCGAATGTTGAGATGGATGTGTGGCGTAACGAGAATGGATAAGATAAGAAATGAGTTTATTTGAGGAAGTTTTTAAGTAGCTCCAGTGATAGAAAAGTTGAGGAGCAAGAGTTTGTATGAAAGGTTTATGTATGAATGTCGATGGGTACAAGGGCCTAAGAAAAGATGGATGGACTGTGTGAAAGATGACTTGGCCATGAAGGAAGTTAATGACGACATGATAGAGAAGTATGGAAGTGAAATACATATTGCGCCGACCCCGAATAATATAGGATAAGGGCAGGAGAATGATGATGGTTTGTTGTTTTATGTTTTTATATCCGAGTCGAAAAAACGTCACGTCGAGATAATATTGCTCTAGATAGTGTATACCTAGTACCTACTGACTTCTACTCAACTGTCTACCTATTACGGATCATGAGATAGAGCGCGCTGATAGACACACGAATGACGGGCGGACGGACAGCGAAGTCTTATTAATAGGGTTCCGTTGCAAAAAATAGCGCCTATAGATTTATTTTGTCCATTGAAGGTAATCTAAGTTTCAATATTTTATCTCATACATAACCAACATTTTGTAAAATGTGATAAGGACCACCACATAAGAGCATACTCGTTGTTACAATTGAATCTCAATACTTAAAACCATGACGCTTGTAATCATAACATATTATGTAATTTGTCCAATTTGTACTATTAGATACAGATATTTATTGTGTACACATGACTTTGTATAAAGGCAGCAGACGGTATAGTAAAACACCAGTTACACAGAAGCTGGCCCCATGTTTTTAACGACCGCGTTTTCCGGGTCTTCAGATCTACGATCGTCTCGTGAATAGCCAGTGCTAACTGAAACATGATAATAAGTGAAACAAAGAAAATCCTTTTTAAGTCTTAAGCTTGGCGTCATCGCTTAACTACAATTTAAATATCTCGCTTCCAAACAAGAACGTGTGATTGTTGTCTACAGGACGTAGACCACGTGTTTCCAAAAAAAGCGAGGTCGAAGCTGAAAACGTAAATTATTGTCGAGTGCCCTTAGCCGGGCCGGTCACGTACGTTTCAGACGCGATCCCGCCGCCGCCTCAGTCCGTTACGCCGCCGCCGCGGCCCACACCGCACGAGGCTCTCATCTTGCGGCTATCCCTTATCTATATCTGAAAGGTGTTCACTTATCGAGTCTCGAGAAGTGTGACTACACTCACCTATCGACGTCGTCGCGATATCACGAGTATTGACAGCCTCGGCTCAAATGTTTATTGTTCTAATTTATTGTTCTTCTATATCTCATAAGTCATACGTAACTAGCGATATTTGCCCCGTATATAGCAAAGCGGTTCGTTAATATACCCAGTTTGGAGTAACAAAGAGTGGTGGATGGAGTTGTAAATCTTTCTATTAACGGTAAGCTAATCATGTATTTTATTATTGCTTATCCATGTCTTGACGCTTTTTCAGTTCATAAGTTTTCATTCATTCTTAAACTTTTCTCCATTCATGGCAACTAGTTATAATACACCTAGTACCTTAGTTAGTAGTACCATATTATATTGTAGTAGTAAAGTGGCAGTAATTAAGGCTAAATGTTGACGATATAGGTATACATTGAATAACAATAAATCGGATCAATCTATCCAATCAGAGAAACTGGCTGTCGTACCCTCTCAGGGGGAAAAAAGAAGTCTGCCAGTTTCTCTGTCTTAATCATATAGAAGAAATAAAGAAATAAAAAATAATTTGTATGCTTGCAAATGACATGTGATTTGATTTTGGACGCATTCACCATATATATTTAAAACTACCCGTTTGCCTAGGAAAAAAAATCATTTGGCCTATTAATTCCATCTTCATTCCGGACCAACCTTGGGTACAATTCCATTATGCCAAGACTCTGCAGGTATGCAACCTGCAGAGTCTTGGCATAATACACTATCGAAAAGCAATGACCTTGACTTGAGTTTGTCTTTAAGTTCAGCTTTAAGAAGTTGCTCCACAAAAATCTATCCAAATTTCTCATTAGTTCCTTTTAAAGACTTTTCAATTTATTTTTATCTTATTTTAATTTAATTTATATCAATTTATGTTTACGATAGTCACGAGTGTATTGTTTCTCTCCTTTTATATCATGTTACTTGGTGTGGAGGGTGACACTAATTTTGTTTAATTTGAATGTTGTGTTCTTCTATAATTGTTGGAACATCCAAAACTAAATTGTGTACCTGATTTTATAAATGTGTAATGTATCTGATGTTGAAGAACCAAATAAATAAATAATAAATAAAATAAATAATAATAAAAAATAGATCACAAAACTTTCCTACTTAAACATACAACGTACGTCGTAAGCATCAAATATCATCGCTATGCGAACGTATTAAGAAATTCTCGTAATATTAATATGACAGTATGGGTACAGAGACAGACAAGCTAGACTCATTCCACTTTTCCGTCATGTAATTTATGAGGTAGTTAGAAAGTTTTAACAGCAACCTATTAGAAATTACAGCTTTCCTTGGGTTATGAAGTCATTCGTACATTTATTTTGTTCAAGTTATAAGTATATAGTCACAGGGTTTTTGAAAGTCCTTTTATACACGCCTTACATTTAGTTCTTAAATCTTAATGAAATTTTATGCAACAAAATATCGGTAACATTGTTGAAACTTCACGCCTCACAACAAAATGTTTTCATTATCCCACGAAATTCAATCCATATGATATAATACGTATGTCGTAAACTGCAGCATCATAATTATATGCATCGACGAGACGACTTGGAACCAATATCTACGCAATACCTATGGATCGCAGTGATCGCACTGTGCTTTCGCCGACGGTTGCGCAATATACTCGCTGAAAAGGTTTTCCCAAATTAAAGGTCATTGCAGGATCGGCAACGCAAGAATCTAATGATACCCCTACTTCGTTGCAATATTTAGTATAATATTGCCCCGATGACGTTGTATCACTGCAAGCAACGGTAACCACTGATCAGCAATATACTTGGTTGTAATAGTGTATACGAAAGTAATATACATAGGTGGGTGGTATAAAAAGGTCCCAAATGAGGATAAGAACCAATATAATACGTATTTACGATTTGATAGGTATAATTTTTAAATTCTGTACATACCATAAACATAATCTTATTAAAATGGTTGATATCTTTATATACAGCTTACAGTGTATTGCTTTTATTTTACTACAGTCATTATTTTTCGCTTGAAAATTGGCTTATCAATATTTTACAGTGATCTAATTATCATAAATTGTTTTGACAGTTTTACTGGCAATATTCAAAACACGTTTATGTATGTGGAGTTATATAAATTATGTTGATTATTTACTTAATAGGATCAACCTAAATCAATACAATGTTTGGCTTTACAGTATATACAAACCTTAGATTCATTTGTAAATTCCCAGTTAAGGCTAGGGACCAAATTTTTTTTACCACTAAGCCGTGGTGGCCTTGTCGTTCAACCACCTAGACCGCGATGCATGCACGCAGGCAGGACTGCAAGCTTTATAAAAACATTTAATATAGGATCAGTTAATATGATAAGAACATATTATAGTAGATTATTTAATATGAGGTCTCGTGAAATATACCAAGGCGTCTTCACCTTGGTATATTTCACGTGATTTTCCTACATTTTGCAACAGGTACTTATGATCATAATTATAGTATGCTATTAACATAGAGTATGATTTCATATTTTCCCTACTACAAGCCTACCTTGGGATGGCGACCATCAACATATAAAAGTACACGAACAAAGCATATTAAATAGTTACTGAGGAAAACGATGATGTTGATAAGGATCGCTGTTACTACGGATCGTAGGTACTTTGCCTATGTTATAGCCTAAAATGTACTCAATACAATGTTCTTAACTTGCAATGAAGAAAGTGAACACGTGACCGGCTCATTGCTCAGGCCACGTAGTAATTAATTATATTGAACTTGAAATTGGTGACAAAAGGTCTAGACCAATTTAATGGAGTGGACGTCGATGCGCTACGTGCTACCGCGCAACATACTGTCCCTTTGAAAATTTAGATCATAAATCCTCTTCGCCAAGTAATTTCGATAGCTGCAGTACCCTTCAAATCAGAATACATTCAAATATTTCTGTCTCATAGTACATATAACAACGACAAACTCATAGCTATTTATATTATATCATCCGATTCACGTGATAGATATTCATGTAAAACTATTCATTCAACGTGTTCGATGTCTAAACTACAACGAACACAAAGATCTAGAATTTTGATATCATAAAATTGATATCGTAAAAAAAACCAGTAGCGAAATTATATGCAGATTTGTGTAGAAGCGCACTGCTGCCTACTAGCTCAGAGTAGATAATATACTGCTACTAGCATTTATAATATTTTCTTTAGTTATGTATCCACAGTTAAACACATTATGATCTCGGCGAATGGAACCAAGACAAGCCATCTCGATTTTATAATTTTAAATCAAACAAAATTATTAATGCTATCTCCGGAGTATTTTTCCACTAAATTGAACATTTCCTCTAGCATAACATTTATGACATCGAGTATTTGGTGATAACTATATTATTACGAGTCCTTGATGAAAGTACTGTAAATAAACAAGTGACTATTTCACAAGCAATTAGTACATGCATGTCAAAATTCAACACGTAAATTGTTAATGTATTAGATATCAATTGTGGTACAAATGGTACAATTGGCATGAGTCGTGCAAGGCGACTGCGATGGACCGCGGGTCGCGCTAGTGATGGCTCGGCGTAGTTGTGACATCTCGTATGGATGGGACGGCGCGACGGCGGGACGCGTTGCACCCACCACACAAATTAATTGTTTATTATTCCTTATGCTTGCTTAGTATAGTACACGCATCAGTTGACCCAGCGACAGTGAGAACATATAATCCCACATCAACAAAGCAAAATGGTCAGTGTTATTTTGTTTTATTTACTCGTATGATGTAGTGCAACGTTGTATATCTCACTAAAGCTTTGCAAACATGCTTATATACACTTGTGCTAGACTCAACTTGTATTATAGTTGTGTTTTGGAATACTGTAAAAGTTTTACTCTAACGTAAGATACTCTGAGGTCTAACAGGCATGAATAAATTTTTGCCAACTCATTTACGAAGGAAATGGTATATTCATTGGTTTAAATTACAACAAATTTATTGTATATTGCTGAGAAAGCCGTGTGTATGTGTCTATCACAACTGAGATTTTAATAATCTCAAACGAAAAGTAAGAAGATAAAGATTAATAATTTAAGTAGCTCTGCTACAACATGCTAGAGTATATAGCTATACATGCCTATACCCTCATTAGGAGTTGAGGATCAAATACTGGGCAAACACAGTATTTGATTTTGAGAAATATATTGCTAGATCACGTCGAAAAAATAAACTACGGTATTGGGTGTTTATTGAAATTATTTGGACTTACCTCGATTTGTTTGAGTTTATTGTTTTGTTGTAGTCGTAGCAATAATGGGTGCGAGAATCGTGACCGGCGCATCAGGCGAGCTTTTCTCGCTGTGTTAAATACAATGATGACATTGTAAATACTGGATGATAAACCATAACCTGATACAGATTAGCACCATCTCGAAACCGTCGAATAACATGATACGCAGGCACAGACATGCGCCAATCGTGGCAAAAAATATTTCGTGCTGCGTGCATTTATTTGGTCACGGAAATGTTAACGTTAATATCAACAAAGCATACGAGGATTTTGATTAGCAACATCGCATATCAAATGCAACGAAAACAGGTGTATGAAAAATCTCCAACCAGTAAACATTGTTTTCTATATATTATTGATGCACTTTAAAATAAAACTATTTTCATAGTCCTCACTATATTCTGATTGTATCTAGAATAAAACGGCTCTCTTTTATTCCGCTTTTTAAAAGAATTATTATCTAGCTAGATCTTCACCATTTAAATAGTATGTCAAGAACTAACTATCATTGATTGTAATGAGAAAATAAGTGATAATTTTAAATGCCTTTGTCTGAAGACGATTTACTTCTCATTTGCCCATAATTATACCAACATGTACGTTCTTTCTTTAATTGTTTCGATTACATGTACCCAACACCTTACGTTATTTATTTTGCACTAAACTCACAAAATTACTTTTATTACCCAATTTACAAAAAAAATGCACCTACCCACACAAACTACAAATGATACAAAAAGGAGACACTGAATTATATCAAATAAGTCTTATAAATTCCTTCTAATTACTGGCAGAAATTGTTCTTTACGAATGATATTTGCATTCGTTTACTAGGGTTGTTCCAAGACCTCCAAAACCCATTGTTCGCGAAAAAATTACTTTCATACATTAGTTCCCCTGACATCCACTTTAGTTTCAATTAAAATATTATATTTCTCTCCCACGACATCAGTGTACGAGTTTCTAAGTATGGTCAGGAAGAAAAGTTTCTCATGATAGAAATAGCCTGTCCTGTCTGTCTTCCCGTGACAAGAAATAGGCACAAATGTAAAAATCGGCCAAGAGCAAGTTGGACTCGCAACTTGCACACCGAGGGTACTGAACTAAAGACCAACTAGGTTAAATGACAAACTTCACTTTGCCGTTTGATCCCTAGACAGGGCTAATGCACCAACGCAAATAATAAGTTTGTAATAATAAACTCGCTCCTTAATAAACGCTATGACCATCCTATATAAGTGTATTATCTATGGCTATGACTATTACAAGCGTCTACTTGTTGCCATTATTAAGATAGAGCAAAAAACTAAAAATAAACATATTGCTAGTTGGGGAGCCAATTGTTTTTTTCTTTTTTCCTTTTTTTTATACCACTATCTATGGTGGCACACAAGTATATGGCCTAGCCTACCTTATGGTAAGCAGTCACCGTAGCCTATAGCCGTTAGTAATACCACTTAGGGGGGATACCCCTGGTATTACTTAAGCGGCTACGCGTTATTGATAACTAACGCGTTGCCAACCATGTTATTGATGAAGACTCACTGTACTAGCAGCATTACTACTAGCGTAACGTATCCTCGTGGAGCACTGGCAACCTTACTTACCGCAGTAACACAACACTAATAACACTATTAGTACTCAGAGTAGGTAGTGTTATTTGACTCCGGTCTTCTGTAAGGTGGACCTTCAGTCCCCCGCCGGGAGGCTCCAATTTGATTAATGGGAAAACCACCGTGTGATCCCAATTCGCCCCACCTCTCTTTAAAATTATTTGTTAAGCACAATACCTTTATTTCAGATTTATCGTAATTTTATTAAGGAGATATAACTTAGTTAGGTAGATATGGAATGTGGTGAGGTGATGTTTTGTTATGTTATCAAATATAATTCAAACTTGATACTTTTCAACTAAATATATTTTTTGTCTCAATGGCGAAATTAACTCTTGATTTCTGTAAAGCTATGTTGGTTTGGTTAAAGGCAATTTATTTTATTTTAGGTGTACCTTATATTTTGATTAGCCTAAAGCTGGTTAATTTTTTTATCTTTAATATATAAATAGGTATAATATATATAAAAATGAATCGCTATTCGTCAGGCTCGCTAAAACTGTGAGAAAATTTTATTGACCTTTTTATTGATTTGCACCAACGCAAATAATAAGTTTGTAATAATAAACTCGCTCCTTAATAAACGCTATGACCATCCTATATAAGTGTATTATCTATGGCTATGACTATTACAAGCGTTTACTTGTTGTCATTATTAAGATAGAGCAAAAAACTAAAAATAAACATATTGCTAGTTGGGGAGCCAATAGATTTTTTCTTTTTTCCTTTTTTTTATACCACTATCTATGGTGGCACACAAGTATATGGCCTAGCCTACCTTATGGTAAGCAGTCACCGTAGCCTATAGCCGTTAGTAATACCAGTTAGGGGGGATACCCCTGGTATTACTTAAGCGGCTACGCGTTATTGATAACTAACGCGTTGCCAACCGTGTTATTGATGAAGACTCACTGTACTAGCAGCATTACTACTAGCGTAACGTATCCTCGTGGAGCACTGGCAACCTTACTTACCGCAGTAACACAACACTAATAACACTATTAGTACTCAGAGTAGGTAGTGTTATTTGACTCCGGTCTTCTGTAAGGTGGACCTTCAGTCCCCCGCCGGGAGGCTCCAATTTGATTAATGGGAAAACCACCGTGTGATCCCAATTCGCCCCACCTCTCTTTAAAATTATTTGTTAAGCACAATACCTTTATTTCAGATTTATCGTAATTTTATTAAGGAGATATAACTTAGTTAGGTAGATATGGAATGTGGTGAGGTGATGTTTTGTTATGTTATCAAATATAATTCAAACTTGATACTTTTCAACTAAATATATTTTTTGTCTCAATGGCGAAATGAACTCTTGATTTCTGTAAAGCTATGTTGGTTTGGTTAAAGGCAATTTATTTTATTTTAGGTGTACCTTATATTTTGATTAGCCTAAAGCTGGTTAATTTTTTTATCTTTAATATATAAATAGGTATAATATATATAAAAATGAATCGCTATTAGTCAGGCTCGCTAAAACTGTGAGAAAATTTTATTGACCTATAGTTGTTCCTACTTTGATGTTCGTCCCGTCGTTACGGTAAACTAATTAGTATAATTATACAATATAGATAGATGATAGATGTTGTGTAGGTGATACGAACCGGGTCAGCGGGCTGTATCTAATGATCTGTAATAGGTAGACAGCTTAAAATTTTCACAAAATGTGTTACCGCTATAATAACAAATAATAAAAAATAAAATAAATAAACAAATTAAAGAACTCCCTTACTAGAAACGTTTATTTTTTTTTGTTTTGGTTCTACACTTATTATTTGCGGTTGGTGCAATAGCCTTGACTAGGAATCGAACCGCAGGTTAAGATTGTGATACTGGTTTGTTTTTAGTACCTACGAAACCCTCGGTGTTCGAGTCCAAATCGCACTTGGCCTTTTTTTTAATTTAAAGATCATTTCTCTTACATTGTTGTATAATATGGGTTCTAAATAAAACAAAAATACCTTTAAAATGTGTTTTTTAGTTTAGGTATATATATAAGACACTTATGAAGGTCGTTGAATCTACCACCGTACTTTTGGTATGGAACTATAAGAAGCACACGTCAACGTTCTTCTGTATGGCTAACATGTATGCGAAGAGAATATATCACGGAAGAAATAACAGACAAAACATTGTCTACGACGAGTAACTGTGAGAGATTTAACGAGATCGTCGAAGACATCTTTTTTCTTGCTTAGTCACACGGATGTTGCCCCTTAATTATATAAAGTGATTTTGGTAGTTTTTTTATCAAACTAGAACCTACACGGTTTGACAATGCAACTTAAAATATCTCAATAAATTGCTACCTAACAATGTTTTTTTTAAATTATAAATTGTTTATTCAGTTACATTACAAAAAATTTTTGGCTTACGCTATTCATAGATAATGATATTAAGGTGGAGACATCATTATTCTAATAACCAATCACTTAGTCTCAAATGTTTTGATAAAAAACACTTGTAAATGCTTCTCGTCGTCAGAAACTAAGGTCGATAAACATCTCGTTTTAAAATGTCAATTCAATTCCTCATTTAATGGCAACAAATGCGATTAAATTAGGCATACATGTTAATGTTCGTAGACTAACGCACCACTGACAAGTAAATGTGACATTTATCTCCACTTTTGATGTATCGAAACGAGTTCTATGCGCTGTCATTGGTCACATACGGTGCGCTGCCATGTTAGCGGTTGTAGACAATTAGAATTATGTCGTTTTCGCGCGAGTAATGAGTGGATAAAATTATCTCTTCGCATACATGTTAGCCGGGCTGAACGATTCATTCATAGATAAATTATATTCTTTTGGCTAGTGTATTTTGACCTTATTAATATTTACGCACTAGGTTTTGTATGGACCTGCGGAAGTTGTTTTTTTGCTTCATAAGCAAAAAAGATACAAGACTCGAGTCGCGCAAAAAGTTAGCTTACAATTTGATTATTTAAATTTCCTGCTTGACATAAAACATACACATTAACGTTCAGAAAGTATTTGTTGAGCACGTCGCTAAACTATTCTATAGCCGTTTTAAATGTCACACAAGGCGAATAATTTTCGAGTATGAAATGAATTATCTTGTCTCTACTCCACATAAAAAAACAAAGAAGAAAAAGGCTGGCTTTATTATTTCACTAGTATTGAAACAGACTATATATATATATAACATGCAGTTGTAAAAGGTTCATTAGAAATCTCTGTTTTTAACAAAATTATTTACTTACTGCTAAGCGATGTTAAAATAACCTCAGTAGTCGAAATTCTAATAAGCGTGCTACACCTACACAGCCGTTATTAAAAATTCCAGTTATAATTAATTCTTATATTTTTTTTCGCAACACTTGCACCGTAAATTTGAAAATACTTCCTTGATATCTTCTTTCTTGTGTATATATAAAAGAAAAAACTACCTGACTGATTTATCAGTAAACGGCTGGGGTTAGAGACTTGAAATA
The DNA here is from genome assembly GCA_951449985.1 of Falcaria lacertinaria. Classification (NCBI taxonomy): domain Eukaryota; kingdom Metazoa; phylum Arthropoda; class Insecta; order Lepidoptera; family Drepanidae; genus Falcaria; species Falcaria lacertinaria. Next base: position 5,356,067 of record OX602110.1, read on the forward strand.
TTGACAGTAGGTACCTTTTATGACGTAGGCATCCACTAATGAAGAGTTTTTGCAAATACCACCTAAGGGGGTAGAATAGGGGATGAAAGTTTGTATGAAAATCTTTCATTTTTGAAGTTTAACGAATGGAAATTGGTATTTGGCCTTTCTTAAGTTGTCATTCAAGTCACTAAAATATTCCATGTTATTGAAGTGATGCCAAACCTTTAAAATGTACGCTTACTTTACTTTAAAAGTCTCAGTTGATCATACTTGTTGACATTCTGTCTATTCGAGTGACACGTTTGATAAGTTATACGTAAAATAAAATTCAATTCTTTTTTGTAAATGCCGCTTTAAACGTTTCCATAGAAATCGTATATTTATGAGATCATAATATGTTTGATGTTGTTATTTATATATGACTTGACTGATGGAAATGTTACCTTAACTAAAGCGCGGGATAGAACAATGGCCCAAACGAATAGCAAGTAGGTATTTCTGTATCACCTTCAGTAAAGTACTGTAATAATAACCACATAGCGCTATTGTCAGACATAACAAACACATATTGTTTACAATCTCCGAAAATTACTAACATACATAATATATAGAATTACCAATTGCAAAAATAAAACAAAAAGACGTGACTGCGTGATTTATATACCCAGTAAATTAAGAAATTAAAATTTATCCCAATTTTATTACGGCTACAGATCGTGCCAAATAAATATTCATACATTCACTCGAAAAACATTACCCTCCTTCTGTCGCAGTTGGGTAGTATCGGCTCTTCATCTACAACGTAATTATTTCTCTGGTGTTTTTTATACCATTAAGGTGGCAAAGATGCATACATCTAGCTTTCAACGGAGTGCCTGACCTCTCGCTCGCTCTTCAGCCTTCTTGCAGAACCCCATGTTATACTCGTAAGTGAGTAATATATTACGGAGCTAAGTTACTTTTAGAACTTTTACTTACTTTTTGATAACTTTTAATCTTTTGCACATGTTTCATGTCTTTTATTAGGTTAAAAAATGTACTGGTTAAATTTACGACCAATAAACACTTTACATTTATGACAATTTATCGATAAAATTATGTGCTAACAGAAATAAAATCCTTTGGGATATTTTAGTACTCCAGACACCCTCGAAACTTTTCTTCGTGCGATGAAATACTAGAAGAATGTTTAGGGTCTTAGTATCGACACACATCAAAGGCCATTGTCCTTTACCTTATAATATCATAACAAATCTCATAACAAAGTAGAGCGTCACAGCTATGATTGGGTGAGCAATCCATTTAATTGCTGTGAGGCGATAAGCGGGCACACACACACCTAAATATGATTGGGAACTCGTGGTCGGCTCCTCGTGAGCAGTCATGTGATAGTGATGAGACCACTTAAGCAAATAAATACTGAGCAGCTAGCCGACAACAACTACTGTCAATATTCACTCTCATTTACCTACATTGTTAAGTGCGGGGATTCGTCTGTCTGTCTGTACTGTAAAACAAAACGCGGTAATGATCACACGTGATAAAGCTACACAAATAATATAATTTGCCATAGACAGGGGTACTACAGGTGTTAGCATATTATGTATAACGTATTTATAGGAATTAGACTGCTGGTGCTAAAACAGCCGTAGTAACCCTTCCCTTGAGTGAATATCTGCGATCCGAAGTGGTCCAGTTCAAACATCGCCATTTACTAATGAGTTTTTCTACAGTACAGTGATTAATCACACCACGAGAGTAGGACAGAGATTAGGAGTAATGAGATTTTTAATAAAAAAAATAGCCTGACCATCACCAGGTACCTCCCTACTTTAAAGCACGACGGAACCATTTCTTTTTATGGTGAGTACGGTTCCCGAGTTCTTCGAGGATGCAAGGTTGTGGCAGTAAGCAAAACATAATGCTGCTAGCACAAGGAGTCCTCCTTATTGTTAGGATGCCAACGCGCTGGTGATAGCCCTGGTATTAAAAGCATCTACACTTCAGTGACCTCATACCATTAGGGGAGCCATGATCTTGATATTCACAGCCACCTTCGTAGTATATATTTTTTTCCTAAATTCGATCCAAGTCGTGTTTTTAAATAATATTTGAGTTCGCTGGCCTTTGATTGTCAGCGTATATGGAGACATATATGTACATTTCTATGCCATTCATAGAAAAGACAGTTCATAAGAACTAGAAATCTCACTGAGAAACGTCGACATTCACCGCACATGACGTTGTAGTCTGATTAGTAGAAAACCCAAAATACATAGAATTACTAACACGAGAGTATTTTATATAAAAACCGTATAGGTGGTTAATACTAATCCCATTAGATAGCGAATTTGATGTCTGCTAATGTTTTGAATAACCGTTTTATAAAAATATTAGTTCCTGCAATTCACGGAGGTATATTAATTGGATTAATCAAGGCGGTGTTAAGTGTAGATTATTATATTATTATAAAGTAAACGAGACAATTGACGCGATTACCACATAGCGCGTCGGCTAGTGACAGTTAGAGCGTGGTTGTTAAGTTGCCACAGGCTTTGGCTGAAATCCTGCAATATTCGGACTAATCAGTCGTGACTTCAGTGCACTGCCAGGCGCCGGGCACAGTGGAGCGCGCGCGCACCCTCTATTAAGATTTTTATTACGTACGCGCTTTCAAAAGTTCACTCAACATATACATTCGTAGAAAATGACATGAAGCCGAAACTGGCGATTTCTGGTGGGTTCTATTAATTTTCAAACACTAAGAATTGTTTTTCGACAAGTGCCTCAAAGTGCCTCTGTTTGGTTGTGTTTCTTTTATTTTGGTCTTTAATAAATTATGTCATTATTTGTGCTTTCTAAATATATGTTCTTATTTATCAGAAACTGTACCTGACTTACAACGAAGTCGTTAACCCATAATCTCTTTATTTTAGAGTATCAGTCAGTTTAAGAGCATGCAGTCGATTAAAACTATGTGATACACCTTTACATGCGCAGAACTGATGAAAAATATAAAGAGTGCTTAAAATCGGACATGCGTGAAGAGATTAAAGAATGTGGGAGCAGCGTAAGGGGTGTTAGATAAGAGTATTACTCAGGTCAAACTATGCCTCCCCCGAATGGGACGCAGCGTAAAGCTAAGTAAGCAAGCAAGTAAAACTTTGGAAAGCTAGTGGCCTGACATCGTTACCCCGCAAATAAAGATTATTTTTAAAATAAATATAGCATAAATAAAATTATAGGTTATAACGGAATTTACAATATAAATTCACGCTATTCCCCGCCTTGTGCGTCAAGTGTTCCCGACACATGAAAATATATCCTCCCCCTCTTTAGATTTCGGCCATAGATATTTTTTCCGTAAATTGACTATGAAGCTTAAAAGTGAAATATACAATATGAGTAAAAGATTACTTCTAGACAATAGAGATGAGACATTAATTGTATCTGTAATCCCTTGATCCAAAAATGCTTCTATTTATATCACTAATTCAATAATTATTTTACTGTAATGGTACCCTTGAGCTAATGGTGCAGAACAATAGCATGGTTTACCTCTATGAAACAAATCACCTGTACATTTTCATAATATCTTGGATAATGTTGTTCGATTGCTAGGTACAAGAGTTTTCATTACTCACTCACCAATTGCCATGGTTCTGAGTGTCAAACAATTCATTTCGAAGCTGTATTTTAAGCAAGTAAGCAAGTTACAGCCGAATTATACATTAGGTAGAAAGTTTCGGGGACAAAGAATACAAACGGATTTTGTAAACAAATGATAAAATACTATATGCCGTTTTTCTGTGTAAAGTATTTTTCACATGTGAACCCGTTCTTTTCCTGGGAATCCTGGGATACAAAGTATTGACTAGATTACTCCCTGTAATTTAAAGTTATCTATCTGCCAGAGAAAGTAACGTTCAAAACAGTGTGGTAATTTCATTGATTCACGTTAACAAAAAATCAAACAAAATATTAGGTCCTTACATATGAAATTGGCGTTTTGTATGGGAGGAACAAAAAGTCGAATATTTTTTAATATAATATATTTAATTAATCAAAGTATGAACCATTATTTTCTATGCACTTTTGCCATCTCATAGGTAGTTCATTGATCCCATTACTAAAAAAACCAGTCGGACGGGAATCAATAAAATCTTTGAAGGCGATTTGGACTGCCCCATCGGAGTTGAATTTTTTCCCTTGCAAGAAGTTATCCAAATTTCGAAAAAAATGGTAATCTGTTGGAGCAAGGTCCGGGGAGTACGGAGGATGTCTTAGACTTTCCAATTGAAGCTCTTCTAATTTAGTAGCCGTCTGTAGCGCAGTGTGTGGTCTAGCGTTGTCGTGAAGCAGCAGTGGCGTGGAGCGATTGACCAGCCTAGGTTGTTTAGCCGCTAGCTTTTCCATCATGGTTTGCAATTCCTGACAATAGACATCAGCCGTAATAGTCTGGCCAGATTTGAAAAAACTGTAATGAACAATACCGGCACTAGTCCACCAAACGCTTACAAGTAACTTTTTTGGGGTTAATTTTCGCTTGGGGCAGGATTTGGCTGGCTGGCCAGGATCTAACCATTGCGCTGAGCGCTTCCGATTATCGTAAAGAACCCATTTTTCATCACAGGTAATGATTCGGTTTAAAATACCTTCATTATTGTGCCGGTTTAGTAATGTAACGCAGCAGTCGACGCGCGTTTGCCGGTTTGTTTCAGTCAATTCGTGAGGTACCCACCTTTCAAGCTTTTTAATCTTCCCAATTTGCTTCAAGTGAATTAAAACAGTTTTATCACTAACATTGCAGCCTGCAGCTAACTCGGACGTGGTTTGCGATGGATCCGCTTCCACAATAGCCTTCAACTCTTCATTATCAACTTGAGTCTCAGGCCGTCCACGGGGCTTGTTCTGCAGGTCGAAATTTCCAGAACGAAAACGTTGGAACCAAAAACGAACTGTGTTTTCTTTTGCAACACGACCGCCATACACATCATTCACCCTTCGAGTTGTTTCCGCAGCACTAGTGCCACGGCGGAACTCGTACTCGTAAATAATGCGATATTTAAGGTTTTCCATTTTGTAAAATGAGTGACGCAAACAGAAAAAAACAGAAGAAAAAAAACAAATGAATGACGATCATCGAAGCACAAATACATGAGTCTATAGCTGTACAAATTTGAATTTGGAATTCCTTACCAAAGAGGAGAAATTCGTGATTAAAGTGGCCAGTACGAAAAACGCCAATTTCATATGTAAGGACCTAATATATACACGCTTGCTTGGGTTTTGGCGCGGTTTTTATAACAGGCTAACTATATGAATAAGGAAAAAAAACTTTTATTTGAAATCACATTCTATAGATGTATTATAAAAATAATATCAGTAGATCTTATATTATCTAAACGTCAGAATGCTTGTTTATAAGCAACACTATCCGTGGAAATATACAATTAAAAATATTTATTTAAAATAGGTAATAGACACAATACATATAATATACGTAACTAACACAAAACACAATAGCCGCGACACGCGACGGCGGCGTCGCGGCGCAACGGCATTGTCAAAGCGTGAAATAAAACATTAGTTTCACGGTGGACACTTCCAGCTAACTGCGTTCACTGCGTGAAGTGTATTTATTTAAGAAAAATCTTCTAAATCCAAAGCTATGCTTATCTACGTAATGATATGTTCAATGTCTTCGTTTTACACAATGCTCTAAATAATTAAATAAAATCATTATGAGCTAACGTCCTTAATTGCTATATTATTGTTTTGAGTTACTTAGTTAAACATATAAAAATATTTCTATACACGTTATCTGGTGGAGTTTTAACACATAAATCACACCAAGCATATATAAGTTATTCCCAAAAGTGTAATAATAAAAGATTAATAGCAATCATAATATGAATGGAACATACAGCTGGTTTCTCAAATATGCAGAGAATCAGGACTCTCCTGCCTTGTTGTATAGTGGGCACTACAGAGACAACAATGACTTTAATGAGATAAATAAAAGGAGTAATTCGGATACATATATAACATGAAATATTGAAATTTATCCAATCTTATCAAAGTATATGTCCGTCCTGAACATTACGATATCAGAAAGTGCTATAAATATGCTCTCAGATGGTATCATTCAATTCCGATAGATACATTATAAGACTTCAAATAAACTCTGCTCAAATCACAATGTTTTCCTTCACTGAGAAGATAGTAGTTTTATTTATGAAAATTTTTGGTATTTTCCATTCAGGTTGGAATTACTTCCCGACTTGATCAGTAATATTTCTTCAAAAAATATAATTTCTGTTCGATTCCAGGTGAGAAAAACCAGCATACGAATGACAGCAATCAAAGAGTATCCTTTCGATCTGAGTGATCTAAAGAGCCCTCCAGAAGAGGAGAAGCGTGAGTCGGAGAAGAAGGAAACCTCGCTGCCGCCCACGCAGCGGTCTTCACTAGCCAGCGCACCAGAAAAGAGGAAGGTCTCCATCATGGCCGATGAATCCAGCAAGGATCGGGAGAACTTGCCGTCCGACAGGTATGAACACATTCTTATATTTTGTCATAGCTCCACGCAATTGTATTTCTAGTTTTTGAGCATTGCTCATAACGGGTAATTTGTGGTTGATATAAAACTTATTGACTGGAAATCAATTGTTGTACTAAGTTGTACTAACTCAAATGCGCTAACATTTCAGTTAGAACAACTTTAATTAATCCACACTAGTTGACTAGTTATTCAGAGGACTCAAAGGTGACTACAAAGCCCGAATAAGAAATATTTTTATATATACCAGGCTTGCGTTGATGTCTTTTCCTTTATTCAATTATATTATTTTCTTAATTAAGTCCCGTTCTCTGAAACATGCTTAATTTTTAATTACTAACTCTATCAACTATTTTATATTTTAGACAAAATATTTTACATTTAAGTTTACTAGTTACTCTGAGGTACTAGTGTACATAATGACCCATAACGCACATTGTAAACTAATTAAATCTGCATACATTAGTTAGACCTAAACTAAAAATAGAGTACTCGAAGCCGGGTCGACGTACATGTATGAAGTATACTCAAACTCAAAATGATCTTAATTTGACTAGACTTTACAGACAAGCACTTTCAAATCATCAGAATCTACTACCGGATTCGGAAAGTCGTTTTTTGCTGAATAATCTGATGAATCTAATACGGCAAGAAACTCAGAAATTACTCTTTTAAAACCAGACTTGAAAGACTTGGCAGGATGTATATGTGTACACATATAATAATTAGCTATCGCCTAGTTACTTCGAAAGCGAGATGATTATCACAGGTAAGCTACCAGCTAAAAAGCACTTGATGCTAATAGTATACCTACGTATATATGTATGTACATACATTGCTCATACATTGCTCCTACATTTAAGCAGGCGAGTTGCAATGCTACTAATCTAATATCAGGCGTATTTAGTCACCTATAAATTATATTATCTAGAATATTATCATATTTCATATAATTATTAAAGAACATATTGGTAAAAATATTTTATTTTGTATAAATAATTATTTAGTAACTAACTAGCTGCGCCCGCGCTTCGTACGCGTGGAATAATTTTTTTATGGGCTTAATATTTTGGCGCGGAACCATAATTATTTTTACAAACTAAAAGTAAAAGCGCCGCCTAACATCATTTATCTGTCAGTGAAAGTTCCGTTCAACTCGGTCCATTGGAGTCATTCATATTGTATTATCCGAACCATTGAGTGAGGTGGCTAGGATGCTATTTAATATGGTCTCGGATATAGTGAAGCCTCAATAAATTTGTAATATGTTACGGTTCTGACATAGTCACAAAGCGACTCAAAGAACCTAAAAAAAAAAGTAAGAATAAAAAAAAAAAAAAAACTCGGTCCAAATGCATGTGTTTTATTTGTTGCTCGAAACCCTAATTCTGTTTTCAAAAGAAATCAAGCCTAAGTTACGAATTATAGCATCAGCTACCTGCCAGTGGAAGTCCTGTTCCAATCGGTCCAGCCATTCGGATTTTGATCACAATTTCATGGGGTTTAATTTTCTGAGCGGAACCCTAATTATTTCTCCAAAATAGAAGTAGCCGAAGTTACGCCTAGGTAAATTAACTATCTACCAGTGAAAGTTTTGCTCAAATCCAGGACCAAGAACACATTTTGACTTTTATGTCGTGTAGTGTCCATGTCTTACATGTATAACAGTAACGCCATCTGTTGGATTTTCCATACACTTTTAAGTAAGCAATGTTGCTTACATCGCAGTAGATAAGTTTTATGTTGTAGATAAGTTCATTAGGAGTTTATTGTCTGTATTTACACGTAGTTAGATCTTCCAAGCTACCGCAGTATTGAACATTTTTCCCGTCTCGTAGCCTTCAATCTCCATTTGGGTAGACGTGTCTTTATGCGCTAACCTCAGATATCACTACTATACGTAGTATTTTATCTACTTTGAGCTATTTTATAGTGCTATATATAGAGCTATTATATAGGTATTTATTAAAATTATCTATATGCAAAAAGTATGCGAAATTGCTTATGAAATAAATTAGAAACCTTGGCAAAGATATAATACCATAGACAATTTTCCGTTACTTCACTTGTGAAACCACCTACTTCACCCTCACGTGCCTAATGTATAGAAAATTAATGATATATTTATAAAGTTTTTTCTACTTGTTTAATATTTTAGCCACTGAACCAATGTAAGTTCATTTATGACAAGGACATTAATCCTTTCATTGTTTCATTATTGTTTCTCAGATACAGAAAGCTATTTATATTATTTAAATTGCGTGTGACACTTAGTATAATATGGATTGTTATTGCAATTGAGTCATGTAGGTAATATTTGTTAAGTTTCATTACATTTACCGATATGAGATTTGATAAAATTACACCGCGCATTATTATTATTTATAAATATTATTAATAATAATGCTCGGACATTATCACACAGCGCAAACTGGCCTTAACTAAGCAAGCTGTACTGTGGGAACAAGCAGCTGATATAATACGTATATACTTTTTTTTTTGTAAATGTATTCTTCTTATACGTACCAAACACCCTTACGCTAGGCAAACACAAATGTTTATCTCAAAAAATTTTCCCCGGCGGGAATAGAGCCCGCAACCTCTAGCTGTCAAGTTTACTAACCACTAGATCAGCGGTCTCGTCTATACAAATACGCAATTAAGTATGCTGAAATGATTACCTACTGACCACATTGTGATAGGGGCATGGAGAATAAGTAACGGAAAAAACAAAACAATATATTTGCCGAAGCTAGCTCTCAGCACATGAATCTCTCAGGACATACCTACAACCTCAGCTACAACTAAGCAACTGTCATGCCTGCGATGCTCACATACATCACTCGTAGCGTAGTTCACCTTTCACTACGGAATGAATCACACATAGGTACTACACGACATTCACGATAGATATAAATAGTTTAATCTCTTGTGCATGTCACGTGATTGTAACTTTGTGAAAGGCATGATGAATGACCAATTATAATAGAACCCTAACCAGCCATTTAGCGACCCTTCTTCGGTAAATTTGACACTGTATTGCGCTGTATGGGAGATCATGACAGCTGGACACATTCGCGATAAATATAATCTATAAATAATAATATAAATTTGTATACAGATCACGAGCCACTCCAAACAAGAGTGTATTGCAGTACGACAGATTAAATATGGAGAGTCACGTGCTCTGCCTCAGTTCAATATTGTAGTAATTAATATTATTTCATACGAGTCGGTTATCAAGTTTCATATGACTTCATTATGTCTACAGTAGGCATCGGTGCAATGTAGCAATACGTAGCAGTCAAATTTAACGTTTAAGTTTCTACCATACCAACAGTTGTTTCATTTTACTATCTTTAGATTGTATTGTAACATATCGGATAAAAAATATTTACGCCAGAAATAACTTCAATCCGATAAATACAGAGATGCAATATTTTACTTAATGTCATTTTTATTTAATGTCATTTAAAAAACAAGAAGCTTTGCATAAACTATTTAGGTTTCTATAACCAAACAACAAAAACATTTTACATTTATAATACTATACAGGTGGGAATCAAGCGTATGCCCAGCTACCGACGCCACAACGGTACGTAGCAAATGACAGTAGCCTGCGCTACGATTAGCTACATAGATAGCGACTTACTGACTGTATAGTTAATAGTAGTATTACAGGTTCATAATTCAACCATCTTCTGATGTCTTACACATAGTTGCTCCACGAGGATACGCTGCATTAGTAGTAATGCCTACGCTAGCGTAGTGAGTCCTCATCAACAACAGGGTTGGCAACTCGTTAGTGCTATCCCGATATTGCTAGTAACTAAATAGGCTACTGTGGCTGCTTACCATCAAATGGGCCGCATGTATGTGTGCCACCTTAGTGGTATAAAAAAAAGGGGCAGTTACCAACCAGCTTAATTTTTCCAGCTAAAAGCTGGTGCTTAGTTTAGCTCTTATTACCGAAATAAACAGAATATAATAGTACCTACATACCTACTAAGTCTGTGTGCTCGTCATGCACTTGAGCAATTTTTTCATTAGTTAAATATAACTAGCTGAAATGTAGGACTTATCACTTTTATTTGCGTACTATATCTTCATATGGAAGCGATCAAGTCATGGCATTGGCATATTGAATGCATTGAAGAATGTATTGGTTGTAAATACGTTCAAATGATCCATAAAAGAAATATCTTATAGAAATAACATTGATATTCTTATATGTAATAAATAAAGCCCAAATTTTTGCTATTAATTGATTGTATATTCACCTAAACTTAAAATGGGTCTACATTTTAAATTCCATAAACCACAAAATGCAATGGAATTGCAAAAACTGTCAAATACATAATTTTACTAGGATAAGATAAAGCGTCAGCACAGTCTACTAGCGCCCACTACCCAGTGTTGTCAGTGGTGTACCTACAATAGGTTCATCACAAGTCTCACGACAGTGCCTTCCGGTATCCAGATATTGGAAAACACACAACATTTTTAAAACTTCTGTCATTAGGCAACAAATTCTACCACTGTGTAATCGTATTCGTGCGAAATATTCGAAACACAGTATGGGATTTCCAATATCCATTGCGCTACTTGGTCATTTATTTCAAAATAAAACAACCAAATCAAAAAAGCCACTCATATCTGTAGTACTCCTAAAAAGACAGCACAGGACGTACTACTGGTCCAAAAAGATACATATTAAACAAAAATAATGTATCCATACAAAAATGACTTTCAGGTGGCTTTCAGAAACAAAGCAAATCGTGGTATTGAAATCTAATAAATACGTAGGTACGTATGACAGAATAAACAAATCTTCACATGTGGGTAATAAAATAACATTCATGGTATAAATTTATCAATGCATGCCAGCTTTGAGTTCACAAATTATGGAACTTTCCTCGCAATACATGACGAAACATTTTACTGGTAAACAAATAGTAATTATTGTAATTATATGAATGACTACTTTCAAATCTTACAATACAAAATGCCTTGATTACATCTACGGTCATGTGCTCCATAAATAGATCATTGGTTTGCAGTCGATATTATTATTATAAATTAATGGTTGAAAAGTAAAGTATAAAAGCAGGTAGGTACCTAGGTACCTACACTACGCTACTAGAAAAAATACTCCGCCTAAAGTACGGCGATTGGCGGGGTCGCTGGACCAAAGCCAGCTGCAAGACTTTTGCCTGTTCATTCATTTGTTAGTGTATCAATACTGGAAAAATACTGGATTGAAATCCTAGTATTAGTATCCTAGTATTCTGGTTAGAGCTGTGAGACCTTTCATCCCGGGTGATATGACAATTCCAAATGCATACGGAATTAAACGTAAAGTGGATATTTCCGAACCCCACGTTCTCGATGTCACAGGTGTATATAATTCTATTTCTACTTTTATTATAATATTTATACACATACTTTAATTTGGATACAATGCTACTTATTATATTCATTCCAATGTCACACTGAGTCCTCAGAGGATTACAAAACACAATACAATGAAATCTCTAAGGAGCATAAAACAATAATTCCTATTTAATTATCCATATATATATATATAAAATAATCCCAATTTCTCTTGGTCACGACATCACGCGTAAACGGCTGGACCGATGTCGCTGATTGTTTTTATGTATAAAGGTATTTTTTTTGATAAAAAACCGAAATATTCATGAAATCAAATGAAAAATTAAATTAAATTCCGATCGTTGCATGCTCAGGCTGTGAAATGAATAGCCGACATGATTTTCTTTTATTAAAACTCAAAAAATTAATTCAATCACAAGATAAGGACTGAATGTTGTCTTCTTCAAGTGATAGTATTCATAACAAAAAAACAAACAGGCTCGTGGCTTTCATTCAATCTGATTATAAAGCATTAAATATCCTCCGAATTCAATCATACAAGAATATGGTTACTTACAAACAAATATTAATAAATTTTACTTTAACAGAACAAGATCTAATCTGAGGAACCAGTGTCAAAATTGCATCTATTATTACTGAGCTTGCCTTAATGACATCTAAATTTACCGAAAAAACGGAAGTTCAACCGACCTAAGCAACAACGATATTACAAGACAAGTAACCTGTATATATAAAAGAAGAAACTTACTGACTGACTGACATATGAACGTATCACCGTAGCATACTATCACAACAACAAGAGACTTGACAATTTGTCAAACTCAAAGAAAGTAGTGACAGTGATATACTTATTGAGGGTAATTTGAGGAAATAATTATTACGTATTATAGCTTAGGTCTTTGTAAGAAACCCTAAGAAGAACTTCGTCATTGTAGTGTAGGGTAAACCGACACACATTTAATTGTGACTTGTCGTTGAGTGTTGATAAAGAATATATAAAATTTTAATTCGTGCATTGATTAAATACTGTGCCTTGATTTTTTTTTTACCTATTTTTTTTTTAAATTTACGAAAACATAAGGAGTATATGGTCCGTCATATTCTGCAATGTCATGATGGAGTGAAGAGTTTAAATGAGCAAAAAGAAATTCAACATGACCTTCACTCGGGCAGACCTTCGATGTCTGTTACCCAAGAAATGGTAAAAAAAGATTTTTTTTAATGGTTGATCGTCGTGTAATAGAACGTTTTGTTGCTGAAGAGTTAAATATTGATAGAAAGAGTACACATATTTTACATGATCATTTAGGAATAAAAATGATGTTATCGCGTTGGGTTCCTAGAATGCTCACAAATATGGGGAGCAGCTGCACACAAGTCTGCAGTTGGCATGGCAGCAATCCAAAACCCGGGCTTCGAAATCCTTGAAAACCCCCCACGACGCACGCAACACTTAAGAGGAAAACAATTTAAGATGATGAAGAAGTGATAGCGATTTTAAGGGCTTTTTAGTGTCCAAGAAAAATGTCTATAAGAAAATAATTTTAGTTCCGGAAAAAAAAATAGGCAGTGTATTAGGATGGTTATCTAGAAAAATTAAATTATATCATTATCAAACGTCTGTCTAACCTAGTAATTCTCACTATTTTTTGAACGGCCCACGTAGGTACCTTATATAGCGTAGGCATCCACTATGGAAGGATTTTTGGAAATACCACCTCTAAGGGAGTAAAATATGGGATGAACATTTGTATGAAAGTCTGTTATTATTGAAGTTAAACGCATGAAGATTGGTATTCGGACTTTCACTTTCAGGAGTTTTGAAAATTCCGCCCCTCAGGGGGTAAAATAGTGGATGAAAGTTTGTATGAAAATCCGTTATTTTTAAAGTTTAATCCATGTAAATAGGTAGTCGCGGGCAAAAGTTATCATTTATATTAATATATAGGTGCTTGTTGACTTATTCACTTTACCACGCTTGCGAATCCGCGGGCAAAAGCTAGTACTAGCTTTACATATAATTTAATTGCTAAGCAAGCATTGAATGAATAGTTTACTTAAGGACACTCTTACTTACACACGTAGGCTGTGAATGTATACGCTTCGCTGTTTACACATGTGGCATTCAATTAATAGCAAATACTAGTTAGTTTTTTTTACTTCTACAATGTATTTGTGTTATTGAGTTATGGAGGAGTTTAATTAGGTATCGTTATGGTATTCATTACTACATATTTGTTTAATGAACGATTCCAACGGCCGGCCCATGATAGCAAGTTATGAATCATCTTTTATTAACTTGACTTTACTAATAATTATTTTCAAATCGTCTGAATCTACCACCGTAATAGAGGGTCGTTTCTGCTGAAAAGAATCTGTCAATAAACTGTGCAGTTAGTCTTTTCAAAAAACTCTATATCCCACGCACCTATTCCAATTCCTCGTATTACTGCAATGGTCTATGGAGGCTATGGGTACATGATGTGTTCGCTAAAGTTTTTTTTGCTATGATCCAATTCAAGAACACACTTATAAAGGTGGTGATACCTAGAATGTTTTTCCGTCGAGTGGCGGTCGATTACAGCAATCGACAAAAACACGACGTTGACAGTATTCATTCGAATACCATAACAAAGTTCTGAAAAGAAACCAACGTCATCAACAAAAGGTTTTATACGTAGGTTGCTCTGTCGCAATTTGTTTTAGTCAGATATTTAGCGACCGTTAAATCAAATGCCATCAAAAACAAAACTTGTAAAAATAATCAGGTCTCGCAACTTAGTTCTTCTACCGTAAAAAGTTGTGAGATCCATGTAATACCAAGTGGGTTAATTTATTCAGTCCCTACTTCAGGGACCTTCTGTCTTAAGTTATTACGTAATTAGCTAACCTAGCAACATCATTGCAGTGACCATATTATCGATATTAACAATCTTTTATGTTTTAAACAAAATAGATTGACTTGGCAATCGCACTAAGCTTAATCGCAATCGCAAAATCTTATTTAATAATAATATGAATTACTTGTAAACACATTGTTTTCACACGATGGCCAAGTTAATCTACTTTTGTTTAAAACATAGAAAAACTGAGTTGCGAGACTTGTTATTTTTTACAAGTTTTGTTTTTGATGGCATCTCATTTCTTTTCGTAGGTATTCTTCCCCTTTTTCAGTACTATTTAGCAGTACCCAAAGGTTGCCTGGAAGAAAATGGCCGCCTTTCTATAACACACGGGAAACGTGGAACCTCCGCCACCTCCGCCGGCCGTGGTAGTGATTATTAGTGTTAAGTGAAATAAACATACCTTCATGGCAATTTCTTGCAATTTAGTCTACTTACTATACTTTGCGGGATTTTTGTACATTGGTACAACTTCATAAGACCTTTCCCATTCTGGGTTTTTCATTCCGTTAACCATTTTAGAAGTTACCTTTGGACATAATTATATCTAGGTACCTATAGACACCTATCATTCCATTAAACATACACAGGTACACTGATTCATTCACTACAAATGTAACTTTGTAATCCTATATATTTATATGGGATTACAAAGTAATTTATGCAGTTGGTGTATCTAGAAATATTTTCTTTGGTTTATATAATAAACACTGAGTTTATTTTAAATTTGAAGCTGCTATGTCTGCTAGAAGTGCTTTAGACTTTTGTTGATCGGTCAGTCAGTCAGTGAGTGACAATTATAAGGGGTCGAATTTGGCCTGAACTGCTTCGAGAAGATGTGACGGCCGCGGCGCTTTTTTGCTCGACTTGGGGGAGGCACTGCCGTACCCCCAGATCATCAATATTTAAGTCATAAGACACACGTAAGTACGTTACAACCGTATGGTATAAATAAAACTTATGTTGGCACCAATATGTGATCATGTGCGGTTGCGGATAAAATACCTGTACTAATCATAATAGGTAATCAGGTATCCAAAGGTCCCAAATTTCTATGGGCTAGTACATTCAGTGCGTGAATTCTTTGCGTAAGACTGTCCGCGACAAACTTTTAATGCATGTTATACTTTGTAAATCATCAAAGCTATGGCAGTTATCACAACGTTTTAAGCACTGTTTTGTAGTGATAAATATTTTTAATAACTCTCAGAGGGAGCTGATATCAATTACTCAAAATTATAATAAACAGTGAGATAGTTCGTTATTTGACATAGAGATAGACGCAAAGTGGTGCGGCGGCGCCGCCAGAGCTAGCGCGTCTGGCACAGTGGAGCGCATGCCAAGCGCATGGGTCACGGGTTCGATTGTTACGTTGAACAATGGACATTTGACACATTTCTAAACATCGAAAATAGGAACATTACTTGCAGAGCAACCTACCAGTTATTACAACTGTATTATAGGTAAAATATTGAAATGAGCTGCTGCTCCCCGAGAGTTCTTGTTTCATACCAGTACCTATAGATAGCCCGTCATTCTGAGGCTCGTAGGAAAAGCACGATTTTATGGTGTTATCATAATCAGTAAACTGAAAACGTATGTTGTGAAACCAGCCAGCAGCGGCCCATTATTGTATCGATGCGTGCGGAAGAGTCGGAGGGCGCGCGGGCGGGTTGCCATACGAGCCGTGTTTGATGTTCATTGTGAATAATAAACACGAGTGCGACAGCGCGAATCCATTCAGCGACCGGTCACCGTCTCCGCGGCCGCCCCGTCGAATGGTTAAAAACGAATTTTCTATGGCAGAGGGCTTACAGTTGTTCTTAAAAAAAAATTGCACGTCGGCCAATGACCGGCCTGCCGGCCGGTGTAACTCGACGCACCGAGGCAGTCACGTGCCCGGGGTGAGGCGCGGCGGGCGACTCACTAGCAGCCGAACCTTCTCTTATAAGATGCACATTCGCCGCGGCATAGGTGTGGAGCGTGCGGCATGCCCCCGCGCAAACGACTTCTCCAATTCGCCCGCTAATTCATATTTTAGTGAATAAGACTCACTGAGTGCCATGTAGGATGTCTCACAGCAGCCTCAGTTGTCACTACGACAGCTACCTACCATCAGACTCCTCCCTCGAGACAGACGCACTTAACAGACACTGGTAAGTTCAAAATATTTATTTTAAGTATTATAATATTTACATGCTCAAATGTTCACCTAGACAAACTTATAAAAATCTTATTCATTTCAATAAACCGACGGAGTCTTAGCGCTATTAACGATCCTGATATTAACATGGTCAAACAATGAAAGGAGCATTAATAACCTTAAAAATTAGATTCACATTTGGCATGCCACAAATTACATTTCATTTCTTTTTAACTAACTTATAGGTCCTTCCGACCATGCACCATCGTCGTTTGATCTACATGAACATCTTAACACATTCTTATGAATATGCTCAGTTTTCAGACATCCATGTTAAAAACTATTCCATTGTGATATTAACCAGCTTGTTATACTATTTATGAATGCACCTATAGTAGGTCCGCAGGAAGGCTTAAAAATTGTCACTGCCGTATAAAAAAATAAAATTTGCTAGTGAAGAGATTTAGAAGAGGCGAAGATTCCCAATTCGGATCTTTATTGTTTATACTTGAGTTCCCTAAAAGTGTTTGATCAACTTCAATTAAATAAGTTTCTACAATTATTAGTGAAAACATTTCTGCAGGTTTTATGAGTTGCTTAATTTGTCTACTTTCAAAACGGTAGGCTCAGAGTTTTTTTATGTTTGTCGTTTGCCTTGGCGGACTTTTCCATCGGCAGGGTGGTCTCATTACACGTTGCTCGTCTACTTTATGTACTACATGAATGTGTGAGTCATAGCATAGTGTAGCTTATCCATCTGGTCACATATAACACACCGAACATGATTAGTGAGTAGGTACCCATACGACGCCGTATCCAACACAAGTTATCCAAAATGATATTCAGGTACCTAAAAGTAACACGAAACGACTAACCTTATTAAGGTACCCATAACAATGTTAGGTTAATTCTTAAAATCTGTTAACCTCGCAACTGACTGCTTTGCTTAACCAGGTAAGTTATAGTGTTCCACCTGGCTGACTAGATCAAAAACAGTTGATTGTAATTTTCAATAAATACTACTTCATAATTTCCTCATTATAAGTCGGATCAGATGTCCGTTATCAGATTGTTTTGAGATCCTTTTTCAAAATAAGCTGCAAGTGATTGAAAAATTTAAAGGTATAAGCGAATTTAAGGAAGGTTTAAAGAAGGTGTAAGAAATATACTAGGTAAAATTTCATCTATAATTTAAATTGGACTTTTAATCTACTGAACCCAAGCAGATTTTGCGTACAAAGAGGTAGCTACCAACATATTTATGTAACTGTGACATTGATGACAATCGGGCTCTTCTATTATATCGTATCGGCAGGCATGTACAGTACGTACAGGCATACATTTTCTAAACTTGTCCTATATACATATACAATTACTAATCCGTCTACTGCTTATAACATTACGATTACGTTGTACGAATGAATTAACAACACTGGACTTGACACAAGATACGCATTGAGGACAGCAGGCTACGAAGAAATAAAGCGCAGTTTGATTTGAGCTTACTTTTTACTATTTAATCAGAGCTAGCTAAGCACTTCACACTTCGTCAAAATATCAGTTTCGATTATGTAATCAACACAACATATTTTATTTCCATGATAACAATTCTGTTCGGAAATCGGAAGTCAAGCAATATTAAATCGTTGTTTAACCTACAAAGACAGGTTGTTGATATTGGCATTCTCGAAACTTAAACGACATCCTCCTTGTCGCTTATCGCCGTCACCACCTGCAAACCTTTTCTAAAATAAACTTTATTTATTTATTTATTGCATATTTGTTATAGCTACAAGGCACTTTATAACTATGTATATTGTAACAAACAAACCCGGTTAGGGCAATTTTGAGATTTAGCTATAGTATTATATAGAATCAAAGCTTATAGTCACATGCTATTAATCATATTATGGCCACAAGCAGACACATTGCGGATAAACATTGACCCACTGCACTTCAGCTGTTGCACTACCTTTAATTTACCGTTGATAACGACTATATTGTGACATTAGCGACAGCAGCAAAATGATTTCCGTCTTCCGATAAGAATGTAATGAACGGGTCTTGGTGATGATATTAATCTCGTATGTGTAATGTTTTGAATAGGAAGGTCTTTTTTATAAAATCCGAAAATGTATGAAAACCTTTACATATCAATGGTTTCTTAACATGCGTCTTATTAAAGGTAAAATTGAGGGATTTTACGTATCGTGAGATTTTAGGCAAAAGTACACGTTTAAAATAGATGAGCATTTTTTTATATATTTGCAATATATCGTTTTAAATATTTGCAATACGCGGCGATACCCCGCCCTCGACACGCATGCTTGTTTCCAACCTTTGTACAAAACAAAAATACAGTGTACACTCGTTTGAATAACAATAATTATGAATACGATTTTTCATATAGTATTAAAGTTCAACATACTTAACACCTGGTGTTTTTATTGTAACTGAATAAACGTAGTTGGGAAAAAATAATATTTGTTTGTCTGCTTGTAGCATGGTAAATTTAAAGCCGAGAAACTTGGTCTGGGTACAGACGGGATAGCGTAACAGCAACCGGCGTTGATAAAAGGATACAAGTGGACGAAGTGGAACACTGGTACTTAAATCTGACAAGACCTTAATCTATTTCACGAAACTGTGCTGATGCTGCACACAGATAAGTTAATTTATGATCCGGAATATCAACATTCAGAACACTGTATAGTCGCTCGTAACTAAGAAATAACAGTCAATTTTGTTTATTTTGTACATACATACATTAGCATTCAAACAGTAGTATTCATTGTCTAACAGTCTTTTGTTCAATTGTCTGAAAACTAACTAAAATAATTAATTTTACAACACGTGCACATCGGGTCTAATTACATGTGTGTTTTAAGACATTCATCATTGTATTTATAACTCAATAATAATGTGATTCTTAATTAAATATAGAAACATTATATGGTACATACATAGTAATTAAAATAACATAACATTAAGCAGTATGACTTCTCCGTTGTTTTTGTGTAATATGTTGATTATATTAAATACCTGTCAAGCCAAGAAACCAACTCGACAACTAGTATTTGTTTTTGTGTCTTATGACCACAGCTGCAATCAAGAAAAAATCCATGACCATATCTCAGATAGTTGTATGAATGGTAACAACAGCCTTAACAAATAAGTCACATGATCTGCGTTTAATAGAAACCATTTACCTACCTACCCTTGAGACAACATTTGACTTTGAGTACGTATATAGAAACTCAATGTAGAATAATATAATTAGCTAGGTTCGGTAGTGAATTAGAACACCTTTTATATTTTAATTAAACCATCAAAAATTCATGGAACATACCTACATATTTAGGGTGAAATTAGCCTATTTAAAACTTGAAAAAACTTGGTTTCAAACTACCACTTTCGATAATTCTAGTAACATATTTTTGAAGACGAGAAATAACGTTCTGCACTTTACTTTTACTTCATTACTGAAATTCAAGGATATATTGTGGAAAAGAAAGGTGCATTCAATCTATCTCAATGAATGTTAAGATCGAGTGCCAATCAGATTTTTAAACGAAGTAGCTGCATATATTTTATAACCCACTTTTCTATGAAAACCGGCTACTTGACTTAAGACAATTTATTAGACATACGAAGGCTTTTGATTGCCCTTTTTAGATTACCAAATATGTTCTTTTTGCAACTGCGACCGGTTTACATCCACCCAGCTAAGTACCGACCGCGGCTAAGATTGTTTCACTTGGCAGATCGCTTGATATGCTAATCGCGACTGTACCCGTACCCACCTTCTCCTGATCTTTAATATATATAAGTACTATAGAGAGAGCGTCAAGGAGGCTGGCAGCATTTCCCCCTGACATGGAAATGCTGATACTTTGCGCGAAATATGTTCCAGCCTTCTTGTCACCGTAGGCCTCAATAATTAAACGTCGTGATCCCCTTGTTGTCTTTCTCTGCGCCTATATAGTTTCCCGTTTATTTATTATACATAATTTACATCAGCATTTTTTTTTACTTTCTATAGAAAAAAATATTTTTGACATTCAAAGCAGTATACTAAATGATTACCGACTTTGAGACAGTAGATAGACTAGCATCAAGTCTTAGACTAGGAGCTAAAGTGAATGTCCCGCATCATTGTCACTGTGGGGAGGGGGTTGAAAGCCTCGGTCACCACGGCCTCTCTTGTGTCAGGAGTGCGGGCCGGATGTCGCGGCATGCCGCCATCAATGATCTTATCCGTCGGGCGCTTGGTAGCGCGGGGGTTCCAGCCGTCTTGGAGCCTTGTGGTCTGATCTGTGACGAAGGCAAGAGGCCCGATGGTTTGACGTTGGTGCCCTAGAGGCTGGGGCGGCCCTTACTGTGGGAAGCTACCTGCGTCGAAACTCTTGGGCCATGGGGACCAGAGGCTCATATTTTTTTTAAGGAGCCCTCAAATAAATAATACGCCTGGCGAATATTTGGCCCAAAGAATAAGCATAGCAATACAACGTGGCAATGCCGCCAGTCTTCTTGGTACACTTCCTCGTGACAGTGGTTTGGGACATTCATTTTACTTGTAGGTAAGTTTTGTACATGTTTGTTTAGTTTATTTTAAGTAGGTAGTTTAAGCTCAGAGACTAAAGTTTAATATTTAATTTGACAGGAATGGCCGAGTACCATCAGCTCAGGCCGAAGGGCCTTCGCGCCGGAAAAGCAACCTTCACAATGCCATGGCAGCGGATATGGAAAATTCATGGGGTATAAAAACTTATCTAAATAGTTGATTGACGTCATATAAAAAAATATCATTGCTTTATCTCATCTATGATTGGTAGCATTAGGGTATTTATTAAAATAATTAAACGATCCTCCTTCATAATGCAAGCATATTGTGTTTAAATGTGTACACAATTATTAAATCGTTTACTATTTTATAAATAGTTTGCTTATAAATATTGCAGCGGCCAAGGCCATATAAACTACACGCTCATTTAAAATGATGTACAAGAGGCCAGGTGTCGCCTAGGGAAACAGCCACCTGATAATTCTCACGAGCAATATCATCGATTGCCACATCGTGACTAACGTCGCTCGTTACACTCGTTTTCATTGTTCACAGACCGACAGGCACATATCGAAGGTAGATACAAGAAATACTCAACTACATCTTCAGTCTATTCAAAAAAGGCACTATCACATCAAAGCGAACACGTTGAAAGGTGCATTATTTTTATTCTATTATATAGAAAACATAGTTTGATCCCATTCTATTTTTTAATTATTTTATTCTGTTCATGTGTAGGTCCTGGTGGTACGCTTGTTGCCAAAAGTGTCATCAAGAAGAATCCGATATTCCTTCGTGGGAACCAACGCATTGGCAGAAGATATGTCCATACCCACTATGCCCTTCCTATCGCCAATTTGCTCAAACTCTATCTGTGCTTATCATCGGTAAGTTATTACTAGACGCTAAATTATCGTACATCTATGCACTACATCGTTATCCATTGATTTTTTATATAAAGTTGAGATAATCAATACAATAAAACATATGTTTTACTAATTTATTGATGACCTGAAACGCCATATAAATGGGTTTCCTTACTAACGTTAATTGTATTACCTATTAATATTGCACTTATCTAAGCTGCTATACAAATAGTGTATGGCCACTATCAGTGGTTTTAAATCAAATATTAGAAAGTGGTAATATGTAGGTCAGTGTGTAATGGAAAAGTACCTTCGTCAATTTTTTAAGCTGATTTGAATGTGACTAGGCTTGCTCGTGTGGGTAATAATATGGATCGTGATGGGCGAAACCGCCGCGCCGGGTGGTCAGCTGTTCACTCTGGCCGTGCTTACCATCGCCGCCCACTTCGGAGGCTGGCTCATGTTCAAAATTACTACTCTGCCAGCGCTCATAGGAATGCTTATCGTCGGAGTCGTCATGAAGAATGTTGGTTTCGTCAACTTTGACTCGTCTTATCAACACGTCGCATCATACATCAGGTAACAATATATTATTGTACAAGCCATTATCAATACTGGTCAATAAAAGCAATAAGTTTAATACTCTGTTGTATAATTTCAGAAAAATAGCTTTAACAATCATTTTAACGCGAGCTGGCCTCGATCTGGATCCAGTCGCTATGAAAAAATACTTCGTCACTGTAATCAAGCTTGCAATGATCCCGTGGACCTTCGAGTGTGTCTTTTGCGCTGTTTTAGGCCATTATTTACTTGGATTACCATGGGATTGGGGTGAGGAAATAATAATATTTAATATACCAATATCACACAGCGCCCTCTGGTCTTAAACTTAACAAGGCTTATAACTCAAGAGTAGATAATATACTGGGTACAACTTACTAAACAACACATAATATACTTCGAAACACCCAAAACCCATGGAGAAGGTTGACATGGTCAGGAGGACTGGCCATTATACCAACGGTGCAGGCTGTCAAATAATTTATTGCATTTAATAACGCTTAATTGTCCTATCAAAATTAGTTTGCTTCTGGTTATATTGGTACACATCTAGCATATCGATTAAATTTAAATAAAATCTCAATTGGCTCACTTTCTCTTTTCACTTCTGTAGCGTAACTGCAGTTTCAACCCAGGTCTTATTATATTTTGGTTACGCAATACGGTAAACCGTTTAATTGATTATGTATGTGTTGTTAGGCGACTTCAAAGAGTATTTTGCTGACATATGTATATTTGAATTATTTCAGCGTTCCTGCTATCGTCTATAGTAGCTGCCGTGTCACCGGCAGTAATTGTGCCTTGCCTATTCCGGCTGCGAGAGAAGGGTTACGGGGTGTCAAAGGGCATCCCAACGCTCGTCCTCGCAGTATCGGGCGTCGACGATGCCGCGAGTGTCGCCGTCTTCGGTATCGTCTCTTCAGTTATGTTCTCAAACTCTTCCATGACCATGAATATAATTCAAGTAAGTACTATGATGTCGAACGAACGAGGCACATCAGAAGAAGAGTAAGTCGTAATACGAGGACGATACTAATACGAGGATGGTGTGTTTCCAGGGTCCCCTGAGTGTGATTGGTGGTATTGCTTTTGGAGTATTCTGCGGCTACCTGGTGAAGTTCGTGCCGGAGAGGAACGACGCATTCCTGGTCCCGCTGCGAGTGCTGCTGCTGCTCACTGGCGGCATCATGTCCGTGCTGGGCTCCGAGGAGATCGGCTGGGGAGGCGCAGGTGCGATTTCACTAACACTAACTTATATAAAACCTTATCAACTGTGCCAAAATTACGTTATATCACATTCATATTTCACGCACTTTTGCCTTATTTCAAAGTGGAATCGTGAGGATATTTAATTCTCTACTTTGATATCAAATTTAATGGATTGAGTATCAAACAATCATAGAAACTTTCGCATTTCTTATACCTATTAGCAAAATATACCTACATTACACAGTATATATACAATATACCTGTATATAAGTAATGCGATAGTTTCGATTATTGTTTGATACTCAATCCATTAAATTAGATATGGTTGAATTTATTATATTTAATATCAAAGTATGTTGATTACAATCAATAGATAATTATCGGTTAGGTTGATCAGTACACCCATTTTCTGGAGTCAATAGCCACAGATTATTGTTTTCCGGAGTGTGTGATTGGCTTTCACCAGAACAATGCTTTGTTGTGAGTAAACGTGTCGACTGCCAATAAAAAAGTAAGGACACAATGCGATTTGAAAAGTATCATTTTACAAATTCCCATCGATTCACTTAATGATTCATTGTACATAAGAATAATTCGAAAAACAAATATCAAACACTAGGACGAAACGACATCTGATCTGAGCCCGTGTTTATTTACAAACTTATTCTAATTCATGCTATTGGACCTCACATCGCGGTAACTAATATTACTTCAGCCACACATACAAAAGTCATGCGCAAAGGATCAGCATTGCTATACAGCGGGGCAATGTTGCCAACCTTCTTGGCACCCTCCCGTGTGACAAAAATTAGATAAAAGACTTTTTTTTTGTTACT
This sequence comes from Falcaria lacertinaria, assembly GCA_951449985.1. NCBI lineage: Eukaryota > Metazoa > Arthropoda > Insecta > Lepidoptera > Drepanidae > Falcaria > Falcaria lacertinaria. The sequence goes on from OX602110.1 coordinate 5,381,087, forward strand.
TTTTTTTTCTCCTTTTGTTTTAGTTTTTATTGTTATTGACTTGTTAACATTTGACAAACATTATAAAAAATAATGAGGGATTCTTTAAGTAGTATAGATTCGAATAATGATACTGATCAATATTCGATATTATAATACTGAAGAAGCCAGCTATGTGAGTTGTCGTTGGGCTCACGGATTTGCACACCTATGGAGGTGATGATAATCACAGACTCATACTAACTACCAATACCGAACTAATCACCGAGATTAAATAGTGATCGAGAACTCTTGGATAAACGAATTAATACATTGATTTAAAATAAATTAGGATTTGTATTTAAGAAGATGGTGGTGGTTCACCCAGATTCAAACCCCGGCCTGTACCAACGAGTATTTCTAAGCTGAAGTACGGTACGCCTACCTCTCTTTTCGGATGGGTTTAAGAAAAGTCGGGGGGTAAAAGTTTAGTCACCCAGCTGGAGACCGTTCCTCCCCATACAGAAACCGCAGTCAAATAACACTACTTTGGTGTAGTGTTGTGTTTCTGCGGTGAGTAAGGTTGCCAGTGCTCCACGAGGATACGCTGCGCTAGTTGTAATGCTACTAGCACAGTCAGTCCTCATCAACCACAGGGTTAGCAACGCGTTAGTGATACCTCTTCTGGTACAGCTAGCGGCTATAGGCTACGATGACTGCTTACCATCAGGTGGGCCGTACGCTTGTGTGCCACCTTAGTGGTGCACAAAAATATTAATAAAACAACTCAATTAATTGATAAAACAAGAATTCGACATAAGTATTTATGAAACGTATCATGCATTATTGTGTATTCAGGTCCTCTGGCCGTGATCGCGTTTGCCTTCGTGGCGTGTAAGAACTGGTCCGACCTCGGTTGGGAGCTGGACGACAACCCTGTCGCCACAGCCTTCGAGATATTCTGGATGTTCTTCGAGCCCATGCTCTTCGCGGTAACCGGAGCTCAAGTTGTTGTGAGTAACACATATTAACATGAAGTACCTATAACCATGATGTGTCAATTAAGAGTTTTTCTTCGCTGGAAGCTTAACCTAAACATACTTAACAATTTATTTGTACATATATCCAGATAGCGGATTTGGCGCCCCATTTAGTACTGATGGGAGGCGGCATCCTGGCTGCGTGTGTGATCCTGCGAGCCATACTTACCAGCATGAGCGCCGTTCGGAGTAACCTCAATATGAGGGAAAAAATCTTCGTAGGACTCGCCTGGATGGCCAAGGCCACTGTACAGGTAAATAGTCCAATAAAACTCTGATGCTACTTTCCCTGACTCTTAAAAAGAGTATAGATGACTCGAAAAGAAAAGACGAACATGAAAAATATTTTAAAAGACCTAAAGGGTACAACTGTTTAAGATTGTCTTGCTTTATTCACTTTATCTTCAATGGATAAGCTTTGATTTATACACACAGGCTGCGTTGGGCCCAGTAGCCCTGGATGAGGTGCGCAAGATGGCCGGTGCGGAGGGGCCTGACCCCGTCTTAGTGGAGTACGCGGAGACTGTGATCACGGTGTGCATCATGTCCATCATAATCACCGCCCCCATCGGCGCCATTGTCATCACACTCACCGGGCCAAGACTGCTCTCCAGGACCACTAAACCACCTGTGTTAGAAGGTAACGTATTTGTTCCAATAAAACTTCTTTTATTTCACAATACATTTATTGTTCTTTATGCAATAGTTTATACACAATGCATTTTTTTAATTATAGTCTTCCTTATTGTTACTTATCTAATATATCACATTTATTAACAACAAGAAACACTGTCGTAAAATCATCCGTAATTTACCGGTTGCTCATTTATGGGACCCAGGTGAGTTCTGTTTGGAAAGTAGAAATGTTTTGCTTCTGGATCATGATAAGGAGGACGGTCGGGAATACTTGGATTGTAAGGACCACCTAACTTATATCCAGGACTGTTGTAAATCGTAATATTTGGATAATTTTTGCCCGGATATCCACCTGGCTGAAGTTGATACGGCGAGTTCGGAACCGAACTGTTAAAAGAATTAGGTGGTGCGTTTGAATAAAAGCTATTGTTTAAAGAATGCTGACCATTGCTAAGCTGATTATATGCATTTCCTTGAGTTAATGAGTTTGAATTGGTAGAATATGGAGGATAATTTGATTGGAATTGATTTTTATTTGAATATTGGCCATTAGGATTATGAGGATTTGGATTATATGCTGGATAGTTTTGTTGAAAGGTGTTATTTAGATAATGACCGTTAGGTGGTAATGGATATCTAATGTTGGTATTGTTATGAGAATTTGAATTATATTTAAGGTAATGGGTTTGAAAAGTATTCGAATTAAGATTTTGGCCATTATTAAGAGGTAATGGATATATTGGACTAGAATTGTTGTAAGAATTTGTATTGTAAGTAGAATAGTTTTGGTGAAAGTTATTATTATTTTGATGTTGTCCATTAGGAGGTAATCGATATCGTTGACTTGCATTGCTATGAGAATATGACTTGTATACAGGATAGTTCGTTTGAAAGGTATGAGAATTAAGATTTTGGCCATTATTAAGAGGTAATGGATATCTTGGACTTGAATTGTTATAAGAATGTGTATTATAAGTAGAATAGTTTTGTTGAAAGCTATTTTTATTTAGATTTTGGCCATTAGGAGGTAATGGATATCTTAAACTGGAATTGTTGTAATAATTTGAATTGTTAGTAGGATAGTTTGAATGAAAAGTATGATTACTGTAGTTTTGTCCGGTAGGAGTAGGATTGTATGGAGACCTCGGGGCTGAAGTACTGTAAAGATTATTGTTTAATGGAAACTGTGACCTTATACTGCTATTATTTGAATATTGTCCATTATAAGCGGTATATAAGGTTCTTTGAGTAGTCATATTATTATTGTAATGAGAAAAGTTGTTCCCATTTGTATTCATTTGTGGTGAGTGTGTGGTGTACGAAAAGTAAGGACGATATCCCGACTGGTGCTGATTGTGTTGGTGGTTATGCGTTGAGTTATTGCTTGTATAGGTAGAAGAGTAATTATACGGCTTATAACCAAATGAGTTTACTTGGTAATTTGAGTAGGAACTGTTACCAGTCGGATTGCTGTTTGGATATTGACCCGGATTTAGAGACGGATACAGTTGATGTTGATGCGTTGGTGGTGGCGTTGATGGCGGTGGATATCCGTAGACTTGCCTTGTCAGGCGATTTCTACTTTGCAAGCTTCCTTTGTCCTTCTGTCGTTCTGCACCTAAGACTTCAACAAACACTCCCTTTCCGATTTTTATCTTCTTGTACCTTCCTGGGCTTGAATCGCCATCATCTTCTGGTCCAACATCTGATAACTCATTGTTTTGATTTTGAAGTGATGTCAAAGCTGAACGTTGTTGATCGTGATAATTTTCCGCGGTACTATCGGCATTTATTTTATTTCCTCGTCCCTCACCAATGGATATTAACGCATTACACAGTGCACAACAAATGGCCGTAACCAAAACCGTCACATATACAGCTCGCACCGAACCCATTTTAGCTACTGAGCAAGTTTTAAACGTTTATGTTAATTACAATAATACATTTATTAAGATAAACTTTGAACTAATTTATCGCCGGAGTAGTAATGACTTGGAAGTAAAGAAAAACATCGAGCTGTTTATCGACAAACAAAACTCTCTTGATACAAACAATTAGCAATCTAACTCACTTGTTATACGGTATTAAATTATTGAGCAAATTTTACTACCATTTTATAAACATAGTGCGACTCACAGACTAGGTACCGTATTTAAGGGAACTCTTCTTGTCTCTGGCAAAATAACGCACGGACTATGCTGATACCTATCGGTATAATCCATAACAGGACTTAAGCCATGTGAAAATATTCATATTGGACATTGGCTAAAATGCGTCCACTTTCATAAAATGATTGCAAAGTTTGCTTACGCATTTTCATTTAATTACAGGGTGGCGTCGTTCACACCGTCCGTCCATCCGCGATATCTCTATCATCGACGAGGAGGAAGTGGCTGAGCGCGACGCCGAAGCGGAGGAGCAGTCCCCCCCCGTATCGCCCGCGCCCCCCGCACCCGCCGCGCCCACGGCTTTCAGCACTCCAGCGCCCATCACCGTACAGCCTAATAACCGCCCTTGACTACAATCATCAACCATCATACAAATAAAATTATACATGCTTATCAAAGTAATTGTTAACTAAAGTTCCCAGTAGATTTCGTGATCTTAACCTTAATGTAAATACCCTTTGAAGCGTTACCATATTTGTAATATGTATTCGTTTGGTATTATATACCAACCAATTCATGGAAGCTCAAATTGATTCGCTGTATAGATTGCAAAGTGCAATACGTCACAATATTTATCTTTATTTTGTCATCATTTTGTAGTCTATGCGGGAATTCAATTTTATAGCGTATAATTCGAATTTCATACTATTCAACGAATTTAGTCACGTGACATGGAAATACCATACCAGTGTACAATAAAGATTTTAATTCGTGAAATGATATTGTAATAACTCTAGTAATATTATTTATATTTTTCACTTTCATAACAGATATTTACTGTAACTGATCCAGACATGTGGCACGTGATCCAGACTAATGGAATTGTAAATTTTCACAGATAAAACTCAATGTTAAGGTGAGTTGCTATTATTTATAAAAATATATACCTGCAGATTCTAAAACTTTTACATTTTATAATACTTACTTCATATTTATAAATTCCTCATTATGCTTGTAAAGTGTCTGCCTTTTACTTTAGGATTTAGATACTTACGTATTGTTATGTATTTTATATAAGATTCGTTTTTTGTGGACCAGTAGTGTATAACTTGTAAATGTACCGACAGCACAGACTACAAAATAATAATGATATCCTATACATATAGAGTTCTTAGAATGAGGTAGATAATAAAGTAACTAGTATGTGATAAAGGCGTATACTTAACTTGCTTGTTGGCTTAGATAGACCTCGCTACTTAATATAAACATTATTATAGTTACTACCGCACTAGGCGTACAATTATTTGATTATTTATGTTTATTTGTATAAGCATAGTAATTTAAAATTAATCGAAATCAGTATTGTTATTATAAACACTAATAAGTATAATTCAGTAATTATTTTACACGGCTGATGTATGATTTGATACTACAAGAAATGTCTTGAATGTATTTAAATATTAGAGTTTCTGCCTAAGTACTTAGTCTGTATATCTTTGGATTTTGTGTATATTCACAAATAATATTGTATTAGTTAAGTATTCACTGTACGTTATATACGTCGTCGAATTATCAGAAAAATCGGATGTTTGCGATAATCCTAGTACGATTACACCGGTCGGAACGATTGTAATATTTGAAATATATTTGTAATGATACAAGATATCAGGATTATTACATAATTCCCAGTTTGGGACCATTGGAAACTGGGACGACATGAAGCTAATCTAAGAACTGAATTATTTATTTATCAATTGTAACATGCTGCTCTCATACTAACCGCCAAACACCAGCATATTTATTAGTCAGCTAAAATATATATATCTTCACGCCAAGTCCTAACTAACAATGATATGTATGTAGCTATGTAATTTTTATTAGAAGGCCTTTGTTTTGTTTTAATGTTCAAAACCCGCTCAAAGCATGAGCGACGTTTCGCTTGTTCCTAAGATAATACAATTATTCATTAATTATGAAAAACCGTCTTACTACAGTGTTTGACAATCGTTCTAGGCTTATCACAAAGATATATTTCTTCGATTATTAATCTACGTCGACGACGTCGCACATTAATGCGACAATTTTAGCGCACAGAGAGAATATATAAACAGGTAGGATATGTAAACAGTGTTTCTAATGACGAGTTATTGTGATGTTTAGTCAACTTGGGACCAATCTATATATTTAACATCCGATCAAGCAAGCAAAACCGAGCAAGGAAACAATATCCATTGGTTTCGTTTAGCAACAAAAAACTTACTTTTCATACGTAGAAACCAAAATTATTTGGGACTATACGCAATTCGTTTGTTAAAAAATGGTGATACCAATGTAAAAATGTAATTATAAGATATAAAAGCAAGATGTTTTTTTTTATTCAACAACATTTTGTTTTAATTTATGCAGCTGGGAAGGATCGCGGAATTATAAATGAAAATAACATTCAATTAGAATGAAATATAATTTAATTACAAATGGTTCGTGTCCGAAATAGTTATCATATGTCGTATATAATTATATATATTTATTTACGTATGCACTATAGTAAAACTATAATCTAGTTAACGTTACTTAATTACGAAAGAAGGGGTATGCAAATGGACCCTTGATCCGCTATTGGGCACTTTAAAAGTAAAAAGAAACATAGATACATACTGTAGTAGTACAGTGCTACAGAAGACATAATTGTAAACGAACATTACAAATTATAATAAAATGGGGATATTGATTCGTGCATCCATTTCACATTTAGATGGCAGCTATTTTTCATAATAGGTTTTTTATTTGATAATTGGACTTTTTTCAAAAATAAAAAATTAATTTTTGAAAAAAATTTAGAAATAGGTACATATAGCTAATGCTTATCTGCCATACATAATAATATTATGAAAATTAAAACACAATAACGTGTTTATAAGATCTCTGTTTGGTACGAGTATGACGTACACCAACATTATCTGTTTTGTGTAGTCTTTCTTTATAAACGACTTACATTACTCGATTTGATAACATACATGTCAGTAATACCAGAGGACCATTTGTCTTTCAAGTGACCTAAAATATTATACAAATACTAATAATAGCAAACGTCAATGTTGTATTAGAAACCTAATACAATATTTAAAAGTTGGTACTACATCATAATTTTATAATTGGTTAGTATTTAATTACTTATGAACCGTTTCACATTATCACGTTCGCATTGAATATAATGCGGTAAACACAAATGGATACTACGTCCTTAAAAGATATTAAATGGCATCAAATACGGTGTTCTTTTATGGCTTATTCGATACTACGATACAACATAAGTATTTGGAACAATACTACTAGGTAAGCGACGATCAATTAAACTTAAGCACTGTCAGATACATAATAAAGTAACATATTCTATGACTAGACCAATCTTACTTCTAAAGATAAAATCATTTGTGAATCCCAAACTTTTCGCAAACAATTCCCCGTTAAATGTTAGACAACGGTTAACATGCTGTAAATGGGAATTAATGTGCATTAATAACATGTGTAGCAAACTCGCTAAACATGTAAAAATCTCATCCCTCAGTATTTGAGGTGAATGCATGGTGGAACTGGTGGGTGGGCTAGCAGTCGAACTAATTAGCGATCAGAGTGGCTTTCTATGGTATGCGCGAAGCCACTCATGAGAGCTTGCCGTTATTTGGCAAGGAGGTCCTCAGGTTGGTACGCTCGTCTGAGCTGATGGTACGCGACAGGAATGTGGAGGACGTGCGTGCTGACGAACCGCCTGCCTGCTGCTTGTCTGCTTTCTCCAGCCCTGTTATAGTTATTAGGACATTAGGAATATTATATATTAATACATTACGGTACACCAAAACACAAACCCTCAACAGTCCAATATTAATCTTTTGGGACTTGTAGCAAGCAGTACCTAGTAGCTATGAAATCAAAGAAAATCTGCTACTGGGTTAATATTCGTTCGGTTTAAAAATTACAAATCTGATCTAACATAAGAAGAAAAAGAAAGTAATAATACCTTAAAACAATAGGTAACTTGATATGTCTGGCGGTGACGAGACCCAGAGTGACAATTTGATACCAGCGCGAGCATTTATTCAGTTTTATGTAATCACGATGTAATTAACAAACTGTTTAGGGTACTGTGTTTCCAAACAAAGCAGTGCAATGACAATATTATACGACTAAATCCATATCTAGCCGATGTTAAATAAATAACAATTCATTATGCAGCCAGTGTTGTCGATCAATCAATCGGGAAATAAGCGTAGCCTCAGAATACATAATAGTAGTACGTTACAGGCGTAGCGGCACATGGTTAATTAAGTTAATCAAGCTCACAAACTAAATAGTGTACACGGCCTCCAGCGAAGGCTACGTCCAAAGTAGCTTTGAGTGTTAATCAGATAAGTGGAGGGACAAGGACAACAGTTAAATAAATATTGTACTAATAATATATACTTGTATCGATCGGTATCCTTGAACAACCTGAAAAATACAATGACTTCTCACGCACCAAACAATTGTTTTATACGATAAAATATTTATCAGCTTATCTACCACTTTTATGTCAGGCTTGAGACGACGCATACATAGAAAAGGGATATTGTCATTACATGATAACAAACACAATGTCATGGCATGAGGGACATGATGACAACTGTGAGATGAGAATTATCTCTTGTCTTGAATTTATCTAAAAACCAGTCCATAACACACCAACATATATATATGAAACTTGCTGCTTACCAAGTCGCTTCCTGATGAGGAAATACACCTTGGGCTTGAAGACAAGGATGAGGAATATTAACACCCCTTGCAGTTCGTTAAGGAGGTCGATGATAGCCCAGAGCCACGGAGGCTCGGTCACCAACGTGGACAACAACTCCGACACCCAGCCAGCGCCCATCACCACCCACAGCTTTCCGGTCAATATGTACCTGGTCAACAATTAAAGTGCATATTTATATATAAAACCAACTAACATTATAAATTCGTAACATCGATAAGTGGACAAAACATAAAAAGTCATGTACATATGTGTACATACCTACGTACCCTACACACTTACGTAATTTGGATGAATATCTTAGAACGTTTCGTTCTTAGCAATCTATGATCGAGATTTTATAAACTGAAAGGAAATGAAACCTCGTGATAAATAAATACCAAACATAAGTAAATTGTGCAATATATATACAATAAACAATTATGTTTTTTACCTTAATAAATCACTATAATGAACTGGTTCAAGTCTTATGAGACTAATGTATGAGTAAACGGAAAATCTAACAATGATGGCATTATACATATACAATTAACATCATAACTAAAGCATACCATACACCCAATAGTAAATTTACGAAATAAGTGCTATTAAGATCTTTTAGAGTAGTCAATTTACTCACACTGTAGTTGTTTTTATTGTGGTGATAGCAACGTGTGATCAATAAATTGACATCTATATTCATATACTTACTAAAGATAATTTTAGCAATACGATTTACGATACGACACTTACGACTAATGCGGATTAAGTAAAATAATTAATTATGAATATAATATTAAATATGAATAAAAGAATGTATATATATTATTACTAAATTAAGATACAAACAGATTTAAGGCGAAATAGTATTTAGTATATGCCAAACGACTGAAATATTGCGATTAAAGAAGAGTGATGACGAAGCGATAGGAATGAATATAAAGTCAACTAGGGCAAATGAACAGAGGATATTTACTTGGCTCTGTCGACGCGGAAGCGACGCTTGACGCGGTCACCCACGGAGCCGGCTTGCAGGCGGTGTACCTCGGCCTTGACGCGCGCGCAGTGCCGCGCGGTCAACACCCAAAGCACGAAATTGGTGCACGTCACAATGCCCATCGGAAATACGAAGAAGATATAGTGGGGCCAGTCCGATGCTGAGTTTTGCACTGAAATAACCAATGATGATTTTTTAATTTACTAGAATTATATTATAAGGTAGATAAAACCGCAGCGTAGCGAGGGATATTAAATATATACATTTACATAGGCCGCTAGGTAAAATTTATCTAATTTATCCATGAGCTTTATGGCACTCGGCTCATGCTCTTATTGCTTAATCAATTTAAAGTGCGCGTTATGTTTTTCGACGGTCCTAATTGTTATTGAGACATTGAACGCTGATCTCATTTCAGTTTCGATACATTTGAGGGTTGCATTGAGCTTTCAATAGCCGCTACATAATAACCTGCTTAGTTTGGTACCCAAACGATTGGCGGGTTGTTCCCAGACCTCCAAAACCCATTTTTCTCGAAAAATGTTCTAAAAACATTAGTTCCTCCGTCCTCCACGACAGTTTTAATAACAATTAAAATATTAAATGCTCAATTTTAGAAATATTGATACACACTTTATGATCACTTCAATTGTACTTGTTGCCATTATTAAGATAGAGCCAAAAACACATTCCGTGATTTTTATTACTTGTTGTTATAGCGGCAACAGAAATACATATTTTGTGAAAATTTCAACTGTTTACTTAGTAAGGAGCTGGATACAGCGCGCTAACAGACAGACAGACGGACGGACAGCGAAGTCTTAGTAATAGTGCTTCGTTGGTTGCCCTTCGGGTACGGAACCGTAACAAAGACAAAAATTAAAAAAGCAAAAACATAATTTGAAAATTAGTATTAATCGTTCCGATACTGCAGACCCATCTAAATAAATATATATAACTCAAAGGTGACTGACTGACTGACATAGTGATCTATCAACGCACAGCCCAAATCACTGGATGGATCGGGCTGAAACTTGGCATGCAGGTAGATGTTCTGACGTAGGCATCCGCTAAGAAAGGGTTTTGATTAATTCTACCTCCAAGGGTATAAAATAGGGGTTGTAATAATTTTGTATGAAAATCCGTCGTTTTTTAAGTTAAACGTATGAAAATTGGTATTTGACCTTTCAGTTAAAAATAAATAAATACGTATTTCAGGATTTTTGGAAATTCCGCCCCTAAGAGGGTAAAATAGGGGATGAAAGTTTTGTATGAAAATCCGTTATTTTTGAAGATTTTCGCATGAAAATTGGTATTTGACCTTTCAGTTAACAACAAATAAATACGTTTTTGAGGATTATTAGAAATTCCACCCCTAAGAGGGTAAAATAGGGGATGAAAGTTTGTATGAAAATCCGTATTTTTTTAAGTTAAATCCATTAAAATAGGTACCAGTGGGCTAAAGGAAAAAATTAGGAATTTTAGATATAGGTACATGTTGACTTATTCACTTTACCACGCGTGCGAAGCCGCGAGCAAAAGCTAGTTGTTCCCATAAAGGTAAAACGAAGGAATACCACACTAACGAAAAGCCTAAAACTAGAAAGAAGTTAACTAGACTTAATAAATTATTAACTTGTCAATAAGATGAAGACTAGGAAAGATTTTTTTTAATTACACCTTAAACCTTTGCACACATGGCCAAAGAGTGCATAAAGTCACAATAGATCAAGATTCACTAAACCAGCTAACTGAAAAGAAACTATTTCCGTGGAAAATGTCCTGAAAACTCTATCTCTTATGGGTTAAAATATATAGTGTCTCGCTCTCACAAATAAGGGTTGAGCGCTGTGTTGTGTCGTGTCGCATCGCATGAATGAAACAAGAATAACAAGTTATTTTCAATAAACAAGAGCCATTAAAATAAAGAATGAAATATATTAAAGAAAATATTGCGATTTATCATATAAAACCTTTTTCATGTTGACTGTACTTTGATTGCGTAGATGTCCTGGGAATAAATTTGTATACCTAAATAAAAGCCCTGGAGGTGGTGGGAATAAAATTGTGAATGTCTGGAAACGACCTCGGTGGCACGTAGATTCCGGGGTCATGGGTTTGATCCCCACAGAACATAGCATTTGTATGGCTTACGGGTATCTTTTCATAACCTGGGTATAATAAGATTTTCGTAAATATAAAGGGGGAATATGAGTGGGTTTTTTTGTGAATAGTATCAACAATACATAACCCTTATTTGCTTTTACGCAGTCGGGTGAAAAAAGCATTCCTTTGCATCATACACAAACCTAAGAGCGCAATTTGAAACTACGTGTTAATGAATAGATCAAAAGATGTTTCTAAAATAGTGGATCAGTCTGACAGACATCCTCCCACACACTGTTATTATGTCATTATTGATCAATAAGTAACTGGACTGGTTTTTCTATGGAACAGCATCTATTTCAGAAGACAACATTAGTGTTCCGTGAATAAAGCTTACATAAAGCTATTGACCCTAATTTCACTGAAAGTGGAACTGATGAAAATAGCGGGTAAAAACTATGATGCGTAAAAACTAATGAGGGCTATGAACTATGATTATAAAGTTTATTATATTAATCCAAACCTTCCACATAATATAAATTTGTAAGTGTCACTGACTCATCTGTGATTACAATGATTTAAATACTAGTTAAGGATCCATGTTTCATAGAAGACTACAATACGACTTACAGGTCCAAATCTCAAAGCGCCGAATAACGATTTATTTTTGTATATGTATTCTGTTACAGGTTGTCTGTCTGCGCATCTTACTATAGAACCAATTCTTATAGGACCGTTGTCGTTGGTTTTTTTGTGTGCGAAAATCTAACTTGCACACATTTTGCAGACAATAAAAGTTCAACATTACCAAAAAATGTATATGACATAATATGACAATGTTCAATTTATTTATTTTGTAAAATTGTTTAAAATAAGAAAATGGCATGTAATCAGTTATTTCGTGAATTATGGGGCTTTTTCTTTGAAATACAGGCCAATTATTTATTTATTAGCACGTTAAACATAGCTGCATTATATGTATTTAAAACAACATTATAGTACTTCAAGATATATTTTCATTGCTTGGCGATACAGAAATATTAAGTATCTAAATCCAGCTGGAGGTATTTCTGGCAATTATTTATTATGCCAGCCCAGTCGTATAACACACTAAATAGTAGCAAAATTAAATAGTATTCCGCAGATGTAATTTTCCAAGAAATTATAGATCCTAATTGGATGCACACTTATCATACCGAAACATACATTTATCTGTTGTCACAAATTGAAAGGCTGTAATCAAATTGATCCAAGTGAGACGGATACTCGATTTAACGGTCAAAGTTATAAAAATATAATTTCAATTCGATTGCAATAAGTGGTTTGAAATAATTAAATTTGGGCCCAAAGATTAAGTCGGTGCTATATTGAACAACACACAACACAACCTTATACTTTGAATAAATTACCATAATAATAGAAACGTCCACAAAAACGTTAATACCTAGTGTGTATCTGAGTCACCTGATATTTCAAGTGACTAGTTGTTTACCAAATACATAATCGAATAATGCCGGACTTAAAGATCTTACGAGTGAAGGGTAATTCATTGGAAAAACCAATTTCTGAGCATGAAACGCCAATCCTTAATGTTATATTGGTTATATATTAAGGGTTAGACTTCTTGAATTGTTCTGAGTCTTATTAGATTTTTGCAAAAGTATACTTATGGCTGTACTTTATCATAAGTGTAGCAACTTAAAATTGTGTCAAAAATAAAGTACAGTGTTTATTATGCCTCAATTATTTCATGAACATTTGCAACACACATTTATGAATATTGTCCAACGCCGCCATGCTCCTAATAAAAGAGTATAGGTAGAGCACTAGGTATATTTTTTAGGCCTCTTAATACGCTACTATTTAAAAAAATTACTCACCAGAACCAAACCAGCATATGTCTTTGCCAATCTGGGAGTCGAGGAAGCTAGCGAGGGGGTACTGGTCCAAGAGGAAGGTGACGGTGGTGAGCAGCACCGCCACGCCCCAGGCGTACAGCGAGTACCACAAGAACCGGCGGCACTCCGAGCCAGCCTTGCGCAGCGGCTGCACTGTCCGCACACTCCTGACAACACACAGTCCAATTTGTAAACAGTACTACTCTGTGGGTTAGCAAGAACAATAATAGTTCTAAGTTCCAAATCGATAGCAATTCCAAAGGCAAGTAGGTATGGCAGAGAGCGAATAGATGTCATAATGGTTATTTTTGTGTCTGTCAGCAGTTGACATCGACCCCTAAACATGATCTTACTTGATGTGACGAGAAAGAGATAGTGACGAAACGCACGTATGCATCTCGATTGATGGTAGGTAAACTTAAACCCTATACTTAAGTGGCCTATACTACCCTATAACTAACTCTAACCCTGTACATTAGTTAAAGCCATGTCAAATTACATCTGAGATTATAATTTTATCTGTAAAACCTATAAAATTTGTACCCGATGATTAACGGTGGCGACAAGGTAAATAGGATTAAGAATAGGATCATATGATCATATACCCGAAATTTGATAATTGATAAAAATAGCTACTATCTACAACAATAGTTAGATCTCTTACGCAATTGGTCCCTTACCAAATATGTCACTCGCATCGCATGTGATGCAGTAAACGTTAATTGCGATATCCAAAAAAGCTTTTAGTAATTAATTTTACGACAAGCCCATAACCATGAAAGTTGACACACGCAACTAAACTACTACACTTATGGTGTATGTATTGTTTTTTTCTCTTACCAATTTAGTTACGGGGATTGACTCACTAATGGGGGGATAACGCTCGCGACAGATTATTATCAGATAATGCGAACACTTTTCGATAACAATAAATCCTCGGCCAAATTACCACTACACAAAGTTCATTATGGTTAACTGAGCATGTTAGCTACTAATTGTGTAATCATGTCGACACTTCACCTGGAGTATGAACTAGTAAACAAACAGCACGATAGCTGTTGACGATAACCACACATTTGTAGGTACTGTTTACGAATATGATCTTAATAGTATTTAAAGCGAGGCGACTAAGAATGCACGTGACCGCCAAATAGCCTGAGTTCTTTTTATAGCGTTCTGTTTTTTTTAAAAAAAATCAGTAGGTTTTGATTGTATACCCGCGGAAAGCTCCGTCATGACGTGGTTTAATTAGAGCTACGCCCAAATTATGTGTAACAAGTATATGGTATTTTTTGTATCCCGTCAGTATTAATTAACGTCAACCTAATTGTTCCATGCTTTGACCTTTCCAACTAACGTCATATCAGAAGACACATTAGTGTATAAATTATGATAAATTGTAAAAACATGTTACTTGCTTTTTTACTCAATTTAGACACAAATGTACATTGCAGTACAATTAATATATTCCAAAGAATATACAAACGACTCATCCCGCGTGACTAGTTGCTGTCCTTTTACCGTCCTGATGCCGTACCCTCTCCGAAAAGAAAATCATAGCCTTAGAATAAGGACTTACTTTATTCTAAGATCATAGCACTTGGTTTTTATAGACTTTATTATGCCAGTACCTACAGTACCCACCTGATGTTAAGCAGTCACCGTAGCCTATAGCCGCTAGCACGCTAACACTAGCTAGAGGTATCACTAACGGGTTGCCAACCATGTTGTTGATGAGGACTCACTGTGCTAGCAGCATTACTACTAGCCCAGCGTATCCTCGTGGAGCACTAGCAAGCTTACGTACCGCAGAAACACAACACTACATCAAAGTACTGGTATTTGTCTGCGGTCTTCTGTGTCTACAGTCCCCAGTCGGGCGGATCCAATAGTAATGGGAAAACCCACGGGAAATCCCAAACCGCCCTACCTCTCTTTACTATATTATCCATGTTTCACAAATAAAAGTGTGTGACGGAATCTCTTCAAGTAAAATACAATACATATAAGTTAAAACATAGTAATGACGAGCAAATATGTTGACTTGTAAAATGAGGTAATTGCTAATGAATTCACCAATATTGCCAAAATGTATGTGAGAGCTTAAGCCGCGCCACCACCGAGACTAACTACATATTTGCTCATATTGCGACAAAGTGCCACGCTACAAAGCATCGCCAACGAGACATTTGTTTATGCAGAGACGACACCGAAATGTTAACAAATCAATTCATATCGTAAACATGGATATTGTAAATTGTGAAACCAGGGAAACAAGTGTTTGTGTTCACCAAAAAGGATCGTTAGTCATACAAGCGCGATCCCGGCTCTGTGCTTTTGTGTCCGGAGTGAGTAGGTCGACTGATACTTCCCAAATACAACACAATACATGAACACAACTGAACACGTTTTGAGTACTTCGAAGAATTTACCAAGAAACGCCACGTTGTGCTCGACGGCACTGGGAATTCGGAGTTGAGGTTACAAGCTGCAGCGTGTTGATGTGTAGGAGGTAACTAGTACTATTATACATAGGAAACACAGTCGTGAATGATCTCTTATACGAACAACTTTATTAACGTAAACTTTACGGAAACTGATCGCTGCGTTTTATTTAAGAATGCTAAGAGTACGTTAAATTCCTGACTCATGTCGTGACTTCAAGCGGAATTCATGGGTTGAAAATATATTTGTAAAGTGATGGTATAACTTACGGGTATATATTCCTTACGATAAAATATTTTCTCACGCAATGCGTTCGTTTCAATACAATATTCTGCGCTTTCTGAGCCTTTCTATATACATATAAAAGGCTATGTCCTGAATGACTGACGGATCAACGGTCGAGACTTGAAACTTGGAGGGTGTGCTCTTTGATTGACGTAGGAATCCGATAATAAAAGATTATTATAATTGTACCCCTAAGGGGGTGAAAAAGGGGGGCAAAATTTGTATGGGACTACGCAATTGCTTGGTCCAATCTACTTAAAATCTGCATAAAATTTTTTTAACTATTTATTATATTTTATTTAAATTAATTCCCTAACTAACGAGGTGTAAAAGGGGTATGAAGTTATAGCTGGGGAGCCCAAGAGGGGATTATTTTGCACCATAATGAGTACCTCCGCCATATATGAGCCCTCCATATAGGGCCGCGAGTCTAGGGCAGCTTTTTTTTACTTTCAAACCGTCAGTTTAAGAAAAATCCTCCTTATAATCGATTATGGATTGTATATGGGTCAGCACGACTAGGACATCAAGCTGAACCTTCTGTATTAAAATCTGACGCACTCGCGTTTTCAAAATAGCTATTTCTTTTTTGCATATTGCATTTTCAAAAGCCTACCACGAGCTTGCGTCACGTCCGAATTGTCAGTCTTTTGAATATTGTGTTCTTCTATAATTGTTGGAACACTCAAAACTACATTATGTACCAGATTCTTTACAAATGTGTAATGTATCTAATGTTGAAGAACCAAATAAATTAATAAATAATAATAATCGTTTTTTTTGGGTTCACTTTACATCCCACTGAAAATTTGACGCGCTGGAGTATGTCCATGTGGCTGTTTATTCTATTTTTTTTGAAAACTTGTCGTTCTCCCCACCGGTTTAGGGGTGTACATCATATAACCTTATTTTCTACCTTAAAAATCTAACAAGTCCACTTGGCGACAAGTCAATCCCCATTTAGTATCGTGGGCCCCTACTATTATTTTGGCGGTGATTTCCTTCGTAGTTTATATCAATACGCCTTAGTGCTTTTGATTTCAATTATATTTCATTGACACATGTTTGAAACTCAATCCCGGTTTATTTGAAAAAGTTTAAACTCACAAAACATTATATGCAAATACTCTTTAAAACTGGAATGTCTCGAAAGTTACCGTATTATATTAGTAGTTAGTACCTCATTTGAGTACAAATAAATATAATTGGAGTGTCTGTTTGTAATGTCAAAATAAAATCTTTTTACTAATACAAAGAGAACACCATAATAATGACAAAAAACCAATAAAAATTGACTGTCTGTTTGATTTGACTAATCTGCGAAACGGCAAGCAAGAACCATTTGAATGGGGCTTTCACCGGCAGATTGCTGATTTTACTGGGCATAAAATAGGCCGCTTTGATTTTAGAAAAATATTTAGATTTTAGCTTGAGGAAAAGTGAAGGGACATTTTTCATGTATGGATTAAGTAATTTCTGGAAGTACTGAACCGATAATTATTACTTCTACTACTGAACTGTAGTTTTAAATCACAAATCAAAACCTCAGTTACAAATTCGCACGCTGATATCTTAGAGAATAGCTGATCAGTGAGCGGGCATGATACGTTGAAGTGTTTGTGTTGATATACAATGCTCACCCAAATGTCCACCAGATGTCGAGGCACATGACGTTGAGCCAGGCGAACGCAGCCACGAACCCAAAGTAGATGCCGTAGCCTGCACAAAGTAATATTATTTTACTACCAAAACATTTCCTGTTCCAATTTCGTATAATTATTCAGATTATGTCGACAGCGAATAATTTGTTCGGTACAACCCACTTCACCCGTACGTACCGTTAACTCAAGTGATTTGACGGGTTAAAATTCCAACGTATTTCCAAGAACTGATGTACCAACATGTACAGTAATACCCTTTAAGCGTTTTATTAATCTGAATTTAATTCCTAGCTTAGGTTGAACAAAGTACCGTTCGCATTTGTATACTTGGTCTTCTTAACGAATAGGTATCTTCCTTTATCGACACAAAACAGAATAATCTATTTACAAAAACAGATCTTAACCTAACCTACTTATAGATAAAAGAATGCTGGCAGCATTGCCACGCTGGATAGCAATGCTGATTCTCTGATAGGTATCTTAAAAACTGTCTGGTGCTCAGGAATCTACCGTTTGATTGGAGCTATTAGTCAGTGAGCAACACAAAATATTGGAGCCCAATATCACAATTCAAAATTGTTACATCGATATGAATAAATATTACAGTGGGTCCTCTCAACAATGAGCTTTCAGCTTGGCAACGTTGCGTATAAGACGGGCCGGTTTTTTTTGATTGCCACTTACGTACCTAGAATTAAAAAAAACGAGCGCGCTGTGCATAATCGCATATGATGTGTAACATCATCAACTCTACTCTACCTACTTTTGTCTATAAGACTTAAATAAAGTCGTCAATTGTAACGACAAAGCCGCTAAATTGACAATACTGTTCCCCGGCTTCCTGTTACGCATTTCCGTCCCTTTTCACGAAATCACTCCCACTCATGAAAATGAAAGGAAAGATGTTAGACATCAAAAATACCGTATGAATGATGTTGTATAACATTTTCGTATATACTATACTATACCACGTCATATCATATGACGTGGTATAGTGACGCAGATGCTGGCTGGAATCATCAATGATCAATAAAAATGTAACACAACCCTGTATTTGTCTCCAAGCGGGCGTGTTCAAATTAATCGTGTCGTTAAAATAATATTCACTTGACCCCTTGGACTAAAACATGACTGAACGATAAATAAACACGAATTTACTAAATTACGAGCGTTGCTCAATTTCTAATACTTTATTTATTACGAACCTTCACAATTATTGATTTTGTATTTTAACTCAACATTATGACAATCTTTCCGACTCATTAATTTTGAACATTTGCCAGCAGACTACAAAAAGTATACAATATAAGTGCTCGTAGCTACATCACAAAATTAAAAATACCTTAATTAATAACTTTAACTGTCGGGCTAAAAAAAGTAATGGTTCGTGAAAATCGAATTATGGTACTTTATCATTTTCATCACTACCATTTTAATTTTTAATCACCTTAGCGTATGACATAGACAAAATACGAGTGTACCTTCCGACGACCGACATCTGCGCTGTCTTATCGTCTTATCAAACATGATCAAATAATGCTCATACGGAGATTCTTATCAATCCCACAAAATAGAGCTGATTCTAGTCTGTACATCTGTATATTATTATACAGACAAATATACTGCAATTAATTAGACTTTTTCTATATTTATTTAATACTATTCTTCCTAGCCATGGCTCATTCTGGTGAATAAATTTTCGTAATATAAGATAAATTCTGTAAAAACGTGTTATTAATAGAGTATTGTAAACAGAACGTCCACCTACCGTGACTAGTTATATGATGTATGTATTATGTATTAGTATGTATTAGTACTCTGTCTCCGAAAACAATTAATCAATTATAACAATGTCTTTATTGTCATATTCGGCGACGTCGAGCCTGATACGCTGATGCAATGAAAGTCATTTAATAATGGTACACTCAATATTAAATACATTATTTTGAGATATTTCGCAAAATTTCTACTTAAAATAATGAAAGTAAAAGTAATCTAAAAATGAGGGATACTTGCAACCGGTGGGCATGTACAAATATATGAATGACTCTCTACCAACTACGGAAGGGAAACGTTGCGGATGTGTAAGGAGTTTACTGGTAAAACTTACCAAGAAACGTGCAGACTCTTTTATCGTAGACTTTGTCGTATTGGACACGGGCGAGGCAGGCGAAGGCGAACAGCATGGTGCTGACGTGGCAGATGAGCGTACGCCCGTGCAGGTTGCGCAGCTCCGGCAGCGAGCAGTACACCAGCAGCGTCAGCGCCAGGCACACGCACGATATACTAATCAACTGACACAATACCACTTCAATTAACGTCACATTTATTGATATCACAGACTGAGGAATCAAAACACGTTTTGGCGGTTGATGCACACATTATAATGAGACCATAATTATATATGCCTCCTGGATGGTGCTAAGCGCGCAGTAACTTGAAGACGGTGTAATGGAATTACCCATTCGAAACTGGTACTAGTAGAAGTACCTCTACCCTACAGAAGATTGGACACAAATAACACTACTCTCATACAGAATTGTTTGTTTATGCAGTTAATAAGGTTTGCAACTCCTCGATGATGTGCTGAGCTGGCAGTTAGAGGCCTGTAAGCCCCGTTTGCCACTAGAACAGTGATTCCTCACAAAAGAAGGATATATAATAAAGAGAATATAGATTTAGGTAGGCATAGGCTATCTATGATATGTAGGTAGTTCATAATCCTTATACTTAGGTTGGCAATTTGATTTAGATAGACGATATCGAATGCTACTTCTGAATGAGCAACGTGTCTATACTATACACTCCAACATACGATAATATATATTGTAACGTACACTTAAATTGTAACGATCTCTGATATTCTAATGAAAGATTTGAAATAAGTTTTCTTTAGTCAATAAATACATAATATTCGAACTGTTAAAAGCCAATAGCGTCAAACATTGGCGTCAAATGTCATATTTTTTAACCTTACTTCTATTAACAGTACGTAGAGAAACTAAATTTATCGTTGATCATCGCCAATGCATCTACTGTCGGGTCGAAGTAGATGTTTGACGTTATGTAAAGTGTATTTATTCGAAAATACCACCATTTTATCAAGCCCGATTTGTTGTTGTATCAATACCGACCGCGGCTCACTGCTTCTAACTACAATATATTGCGTGAAACACTACAACAAGCAATCTGACTGAACACGTAATCCTCTTAAGATAATAAATGCACCACATGGTGATCTGTTAATAATGACAAGCGGATAATGAAACACTACTTACGTTAACTTCATAAATAAACGAATACTAAACCTCTGATACCAACATATATTGGATATATGATACAGTAACATATAAAAAATATTTGTCTTTTACAATTTCTGTCATAAGGTACATGGGGCATCACTTCGGAGGTCATTAAGTCATTAACAATATATAATAATATACACAATATTTTCACATCCGCTTTGCAGGTTATTGCAATTTTTTTGGTAACATTTAAATTTGACCGGTTATTCTTAGAATTATGATTGTTGCTTGTGATCCAATTGTTAAATGCTTCATTAGTTTATTTAGATGATTGTATGTTGTAAGTATTAGCCAGTAAACCTAATATCATGCGCAAACAAACGTGGAATTTTAAATTTTGTTGTTGCACCCAAGGAAAAGGAAAACCACAAACGATATTGTTTTCATTACGAAGGGCATTATTCATAAAAAAAACACTCACCACGAATGACACTCTGAAATCTTTAGTCTGCTGTGATTTGATGAAGCAAGTGACAGCTGTAACGGATACTCCGCCGCCGGGACAATACCGGCTGTCGAATGCTTCCAAACAATAGTCATTCCCATGACTAACAGATGAGTCTAGATAACCCTCCATGGTCAACTGGTGCCGGTCCTTCTCCAAAGAGCTGTTCAACATCACCTTTCCAGCTGGGCATCGTATGTCTGTTCGGATTCCAATTATATCTGAAATATTTCAAAGAATTCAATCTGTGACCATGGCACGGTTATCCTCTGAGCATTACTATGAATATGTATTACCACATTTAAATGTATCAGATGAGAATATTTACTAGCTTGATACTTTTTAGAGCGTGATTATTCCGTAGTCGGGTTTTAGTTCTTGAACTTACTTTTTATGTGTTGAGATAGGTATCGAATTATTATGTACGTCGTCTGACGCTTACGCTAGCTTGCTCTAGTCCTTATTCTAAGACTGTATTACACCAAAAAACAACAAAATGACGTATAACTTATTTCTTTACTGAAAAGTATATTGACCAGCTAAGAGGTTTGACCGTTATATGCAGTTATATTGACGACTGATTCGTTTATATTGTGGAAGACTCTACATACGGTATATTGTACTGTATATAGCGCGCCCCAATTGGTACCACTTATACCAAAGCTATATTGAGGTAAAATTCATTGCGATTATGATCCTGATTATACAGGTGACAAATTATAATTCCTTCACATTGGTAAATTAATACTGATGTAATGGATGTGAGTGAATAATGTGTTGAAACACCTTATTTTCCTTACTTTTATATTTATTATACCTATTAGTAGGATTAACAAAATTTAAACTCGCGGTATCGTTCATAAAATAAGGGAAATCTAACTTTATTAAGTTATCAGACATAGGTAACAGTATCAGTAGAACTGGTGATAAATTCACTACCTTACAGTATATTCTTGGGTGTCCTGCGAATTGATATGTACTCTTTGATTAAAATTATGTACCTATAAGAACATAAATCGAAGCCATAGTAGAGGTGGGTACTATAACTATGGAGGTGTGGGAACAATACATAGGTACGTAGTATTTAAACAATACAGACAACGACGCGTCGCTGCTATTAATCTACCCAAACCGAACTCATTAACTAATTTGGCTACAAACTAAGAGACCAACTAAATTAGTTAAGGAAGCATTGACAATTGTATTCAAATTACTTAATTATTAGCACTAGTAGTAAATGAGAAACTCGCTTCGACTTCTTAATTTATTAATATTAGCATGACTCAATTAAATCTCATTCGTTATCATCATCGAAGGACCATTTATAATGGCAGTATACAAATATACATTTGATGATTCTTATCAGAATGTTGATGGTGGCGATAAGTTATATTCAGTATGATTAATAAAGATAATTTATCTGCATTGTTGATCTACTACGATCACAACTAAAATAGCAGTTCTTTTTAAATTTATCTCATGGAATAGGTGTACAACATAAATTTACTTTCAGAACTCTTACCCACTAAATCTCTGTATTCGGTCTTCAGCGGGTCCAAATAAGTAGAAATATCAAACAAAACTTCATCATCGCTAGATACACATCTGCTCACGGGACTGCCGCACCGTCGAGTCAAGAAATGTTGACCCACGGGGCAGCACTTTCTCAAACAAAAAGCTCCGTAAATGGAACAGTCAGCAGTACACACACGAGCCACTAGCGCCTCGCCCCTTAACTGGCTGTCCATGCACCACTCCCCGCTTGGTACAATACGAATGGTGTCTTTTCCGTTCTTCCCAGAGACATGCAAGCTATCATCCTTCACTAGCAATGAATATATTTCTTCACTTAATTCCACGCCATACTCCTCAGATTTACAATACAATCCATTTTCCACTTCATAAATGCGGTTGGTGCTAAGATTTAACTTTCTCACCAGCCATTCCTCACTATTTTCATTGTGAGTTTTTCTGCACGTGTGATATTCCGTATCGTAACTTTGACCTTTTGGGCAACACTTGCGTATATTGTCTATTACAGGTTTAGCTCTAGATATGTCATCATCAGTCTTGTTGATACAAGTTAATGCTACAATTTTGGGAATGTTTGGTTTCAATGTTCCGTTTATAACTTCTAGTACTAATCTATCGAAACAACGATCCACTGATCTGATCATGGGAACATCGATTTCAGCTTCAACCATCTGAAGGGCTTGCTCACCACACGATTGCGGATTTCCATGTTCAACCAGAGCACTATCACCAACAATTAAGGGAGCCACTGAAACATTGTAGTTCTTCTCGATACTTTCACGATCAAAGCACTCATAGGATTCATCGGTTCCTGCTACATCTGCCACTTTTATTAAACTAAAGTTTTTTTGGCAACATTTGCGAAAAGCTATGGTCGCATCACTGGTGTCTACACTCACGCTTTCGTAAACGAATGCACATAGAAAAAACAGGAGCCACATGATTCTGATAAAGTTCGCTCCCTATTCCCAAATGTTTTCTCGTCTCGTTCTATTCACAACAGGTGGTGGTTGTCGATCGTCGAGGTGCGCATTGTTTATTGTTGTAGTGTGTGTGAAGGCGTGCGCTGTGCACGACGGCGCTGGCGGAGTGATGCCGGCCGAGCCGAGCCGGATGCCGTCTGCATGCCCGCCAGTGACCGCCGCCCGCTCTCTGCTCTAAGCTTCGGAGGCTGTTGAGCCCTCGAACAACGTAAAGCACTACCTACAGCTTTTCGTTCTATATCTATTATCCTCCACATCACTTTAGCTTGCTGTTCAATTGTTTACACGGATCTCTGCACTAAGTAAATATATCTACGATACGACGCTTGTACTTATATCATTGAAATAGAAACTGAATGAACAATACGATCTCGGCCGATATTACAAGTAAAATTTATTTTTAATAATTGATGGATTTTTAATAAAGATTAGGGTGTGTGCGGCAGCGAACACCGAGCAGCGTTGTTACGAGTATTGCAACAATAACTACGATTCAGCGCTCCTATCAGATAGATATACCTACTGATAAAAATAAAATGACTGATTGATTACCCAGAATTTGAAATGTAAATAACTTCAAGTAGGTATAGGTATTCCATTCAGGGAAGCACAATAGATACAACTAGGAGGTATATAGTTTTGCTCTCAACTTTGTTTTAAGACTAGGGCTTACCTATCACATTGCAGTCTTTCGAAATATGTATTATAAACGTGTGCTAGAAACCGTTATATAAATAGCACACACGAGGGCGCAGAAACAAATAATTCATTCTTCAATAAAATATTTGCATATTGTTACCGCAAACTTTAATTTTCAACTAATTTCTGCTGACGTTGTCTGCGTCGAGTCGACGAGCTAAAATATTGTTATCAAAATAAAATACAGTCTTTATTTCTCAGAGTTAATATAGCTTTTTACACTTAATAAATTGTGATCAAAATCCCTCCGGTATGTTACACGAAAATCACAGACATTTGCTTGCCATGGTGAAAGCATATTGAAAGCAGGACGGACGGGTAAGATACAGTTTTCAGAGCTTGGCCCTGATAATATTTTGTCCTTAGCTAATGAATGTATAATCAAAGTTGCTGACATTGCCATTACTGTATCTATCACATAACAATTTCTTCGACTACCCAAATTAAGAAACAATTGTGCAGGTAGAAAGCTTCGTTGTTTATTATATCTATGTGCTATGTGATGTGTCATCCTATATCTATGCAAGCAAAAGCTTTTTATTAATAAGCAAACGTTTTTATAATAATATTTAATACAAAATTTAAAAACTACACAATTTGACTTTTCCATTGGCACATAGGTAATGTACATACGAAATGTACTTATAATATTAATACAAAACAAAGCTCAGTAAAGGCTTAGTCTAATAATTGGACGTTTTACACAAAATATCGAATAATAATCTGATTTTCAAATCGGTACACTGTATAAGAAACGAGGGTTAAAAAAACAATGTTTTATCATTCAAACTTGACTTCTGGCACCAGTGGCTGGCATAATATAATATTGTTCTCCCTCCTCTCTCCTCCAACTCCAATTTAAAAGAGGTACCAGCAACCTAAATTTATTTTTAGTTCAAGACTATTTCATATGCAGTAAAATCTCTTTGAAGAAACGCCTTTAACACCAAAATATTTTCCTAAAAATACAATAAACCGATGAGCGGTAATTCAAATCTCTTGTAAGAACTTTGTAAATATCTTCTAAGCAAAATTGCGAGCGTTGGCACTTCATATCGCTTTTAACTTGTCATAATACACGGTAAAGCGCCTTATTTAGGTACTAACCTAAATAGTAAATACTTATCTAACCTTGTTGCGGCAGAAAAACACACGTGATTACGTTCGCTTTAAACACAGACCAGAAATCTCCGCTGTCTATGGACTTAAAAATACCTAGGGTGATGAAAATTATGAAGAAGCTGCATTATTATCTATCTACATCTCGGAACAATAACTTGCTTTAGCGAGCTTTAGTAATTATTCTGAGATTGAAATGGTGTACATAGAACTTTTTTCTTAGACACATTAATTCTCGTACAAAAGAGTTATTCACGCATAACTACCATAGGCATTCTTGAAATAACTTGATACGTTAAATTTACTACAACTACTACAAGTTTACTTAGTTCATATATACACAAGTTATGTAATTTAAGCTAATTATAGAAGAGCGTGATAGTTAGTATCAATGGGAGACTAGTTTGTACTGATGTGGGCGACATGACTCAGTGACAGCCGCAGCTCTTCACCACCATGTTCTTGTACTTGCGCAGGATCACGTTGGAATCATCGGTGTAGTACAGTACAGATATAGGAGAGAGCTTGATCGGGGCACACGACGGCTTGGGCACCTGGACAGTTTGCAATAAATGTAGAAATTATCTAGGGAAGGTTCATTGATAACGACTGGGCTTGAACCTTCTATACAAAATTAAAAAAACCGGCCAAGTTCGAGTCGGACTCGCGCACCGAGGGTTCCGTACACACTTGTAGGTAAGGTTAAAAGTAGACGAACTTCAAATGAGGTCACTATTTACGGATTTCAGATATTTTCTTTACTTGTACTGTAATACACTGCTTCTTGCCAATTTTCATGATTCTAGGTCAACGGGAAGTACCCTATAGATTTTGATTCCTTTGTGAAATCACAAAATATGCGACATAAATGGTGATATCTTTTCTTCATATTGACTTACAGGTATGAATATTACATTTACTTCACGCGTTCTTGAGATAAAAATTCTTGACAGACAGACTGACAGACAGACGGACAACAATGTGATCCTATAAAGGTTCCTTTTTTCCTTTAAGGTACGGAACCCTAAAAAAATTAGTGTCTATATCGCCCAGCATCCACTGCAATAGTTACCTTTTACTTCCACGTCAATGACACCCGCAAATATTTTGCCAGGCAATTTCTCGGGCGTGTACCCAACAACTCACCAAAGTTTAATCATAATCGAATGAGCGCGATAGAAGCGTAAATAATACTTGTACGTAGTATATTATCTACTCTGAGATAATACGAACAAAATACGTTTTATTTTTATAATTGTACCTACTTATTTCTGTTATGTTTAAAGTAAGCTACAAATTATTAAATATTTATACAACTGCTTAACGTTGTTGCATGAACAAATAACCCGACTGTGTGAAATATGGGTAGACAGACTCCATATCTGAATGTAGTCTTTGGCGTACCCACAAGTGAGACGTCTTTAAGGACACCTCATATTATGTGAAAATCCAGTAATCCAATTCTCTATAGAGCGTGCGAAAGAAATAGGTACACACATGCACTCGAAAAACCTAGCACTCCTTCCGGGAAAGTTGGGTAATGAATAAACTACATAGGTGTTTCTACCTTAGTAGGATTCAATAGATGTACTAAAGTCTGAACGATGGCGTGATTGGTTGCATTTTTGTGCGCGTTGAGGGGGAAGTTGCATTCGCCACTGCAGTAGAAAGCGCCGTAACCGTCCGGGGCGATGATCCAGTCCTGCAGGAAACAATGTAATTTAGCTAATTCACTAAATTAGAGTCGGTACTGTCTTTGCTCTACGGACTTCATAATTCCTGCGTCATTCTACAGTCTCATAAGTAAGTTCATAAGCGTGGTACCTACAATTTATGTTTAGATTACATTAGTACTTCTAGTAGTAAAACTATTATTTTATTATGTGACCAAAGATATTATCATCACGCACGTTGCCAATCATGTGTAAACATAGTGCCAATAATATAAGAAAACGAATGGGTTTCCCCACGACTAGCTAGCATACGCTTCCTCTTCCAAACTATACTCACATCGAACATAGCTGACCGAAGCAGTGTTAGTCTGCACCATTCTGTTTGGTGAAGGAACTACCTTATTTACACAAGTCGTGAAACACAAATTTTGCCAAGTGACTCTTGCAGCTGTAACTCATTTAGCACCACCCAGGAGCCTTGTGAATTAGAATCTTAAGCACTAACCTGCCACTCCAAGTCCTTGAAACTAACGTAAAGTGTTTGAATTTCACAGCTTCGTGTCGTCCAATGCGAAGTGTCTGAAAATAGAAAGATACGTTTGTAAAAACTGTATAAAATAAAATTAACCTTATAAGATTAGTGCTACACTAATCGATTGTATATTATGCGATAACGTGTAAAATTAGATTTAGAAAGATACCTGTAAGCGGATTCCTTAAATAGTTGTCAGAGTATCCGTGCGATCGCCACCGCCTCGCCTCGCGCTTGCGTCGTGCGCCGGCGTCTGCGCTGCCCAGCTTGGGGCCGCTCTTGAAGAAGGCCACCAAGAATGGCTGCTTGCCCTCCACCACCATCCCGCGGGGCTCCTCCAGTCCTATCTCCTCGGGCTTCACGTGCCGCTCTGAAAGATCACACGAACTCGTTATAGCTACTGCTTTGAGAATGAAGAATCTACCTTTAAAGATAGATAAAAACATCATTAATACTCATTCCACGAAATAAGGTAAAAAATACTATTGGATACTCCTTGGGGAAACACTGTGCTGACTTTAATATGCTGCCATGATGGTGAGTGTTCTAAGCATATCATAAATCAACAATCACCATTATGTTACCCAGACACAAGGTAACACAAATGTCTGCCCGGCGCGGCGGCGGGGATCACTAGACCAACAATATGTCTTATTCAGACAGGTAGACAATTTTGATTTGATTTGGAGTAGACAGAGGAAGTAAAATAACCTGGCTGCGAGTGTGGATGCAATGTGATGAAGAAGCCGCGGTTGTCAGCTGGCGATGTGAGCCACGCCGTCATGGCACTGGTCACGTTCAGCTCGAGCCAGCCCTCCGAACCGGCGCTCGTGTTCACCGCAGCCACGCGCTCCAACTGCAAACTCCTGCAAAACGAAACAATTTATTAGATAAACTAAGAATTGGGTACCAATTACATCTCGTATAGTCATTAATGGATCCTTACGAATTAGGTGGATTGCCAGATAGCCGGAAAATCTGAGATTGTCCTGAAACATTGCGTCTCGTACCGTGTCTCAATTAAACTATCTGTTCCGGATTTTCCGAATATACTTCCTTGAAGGCGGTAAACGGCAAGTAATAAGATTTCAATGTAATACCCGGTGTTGTCGACACTAAGCACACGGTGAGCGACGACGGTGTAGAGGGCGGCCGGGTCCTCTGTGTGGGTGGGCATCTGATGCAGGCGCAGCTCGGCGGCGAGCAGCGCCGAGGCGTCGCCGGGAGTGCCCGCCACCTCAAACCACACGTGCCTGCCGTGCCCGTGGCGAAGAGCGCCCAAGTGGTGCCCTGGACAATCGTTTTTCTGTAAGCTAGTAGTTTATACAAGATTTCAAGTCTGCTCAGTCATAGCAAAACCATTCTGACACAATACAGTTACCATTTCCAATATCAAATCAAAAGTAATCAATAAAAATCGGTCAAATATAAATCCATCATTAAATTTATATAATATATTAAAGATGACAAATTTTACAGGAATTAAAAACTTAAAATAAACTAAACTAAGAAGTACACAACTTACCTACACGTAAAATAATATTTATATATATATATAATATTTATAAACGCGGAGAGTTTGCCGACAGGTGTGCAGTCGTCAAACAAGGTGTTACTTGAGTCCTGGGACACGTGTACGCAATAAATAATGGTCAGAAATATTAGATCTCCACCTACTGGCAGGAGGTCGTAATTTAATACTAGACACACTCATTTATATTCTCAACGTAGTACGTAGTGAATATTTTAATATTTTGTGTCGTATGTTAGATAAAATAATATAATCGTAATCTGTATGCTGACAAATAATAGTTCAGAATTAAACTTAGCGAAATTATACAGCCTGAATCCTAAGCTGATGGCGACGCGAGTTGTCGAATACTATGCCACGCACAACTAGCTTTGCTGCTCAAAATATGTATAAATCCAAAATGCTAAAAACTAAAAGTGTATATACTCGTAGTATAGATATTCAGTCGCGTGGATTTATACAAGCCATGGTCATTATAATACAATGGTGGACTATGAAGTGAAAATACCACTTAACCACTTTGTACTGAAAAGAGCCTACCGATCTAAGTAGTTTTAAAAAATAGGGACAACGTAATTAGTAGAAGCTATGTGATTCTAGAAATGATGTAGGATCTAAAAGTAAACCATTAACTGTATAATATGAATAATAACAGTAAACAATTTTCCTCGAACCGATTGCGTTCCAGAAATTAGCCCAGGCGGAATTCCTTACGGCTGATTGTTTATCAAATTCAACATGAAAACAAAGTTACCAGTGAAACAAATATTGGTAGTCCTTGAAGGATGATTTATTTTTATATAAAATAATGCTTCTTCCTCGGATTTTTAACAAGCTCGCTAAACGCTTGGACACTGGTGTAAATTCTGTTGTTAAAAATTACTTAACTAAATTGACAGGTCTAAAAGTCGGGCTATCCCTTTCTCACGTGTGGGGTTAAATAAGGCTGGCAATGGCAATATTACCCTCCTAGTTTCAGGACTCTACGATCAGCGGTTTAGGCTGTGAGTGGATCCGTCAGTCATTCAAGATAAAGCCTTTTACATGTATAGATGTCATTAAAATTTGTTCAGCCGTTTTGGCGTGATTTAGTGACCTACCAACAAACTCTCATGTTTAATAAGAAATTATACGTTTCATTTAAGTTTATATCTTATGTCCTGGACTCCTGATGCTTTTTCATCATTAATTACCTACTTCATTTAGATCCTATCACCAACGACTTTGGGCCAATGTGGCGCCCGCCCCGTTCCTTCCAAATGCATGGAATGCGGCCCAAATAAAGATGACTCATCAATAACCTCTCCTACCTGGCACCCGACTCTCAGCTAGCAGGTACCAAAGTAAATAAATATTGGCACAGATTACTTATCCGCTACTTTACTTACTTTTGAAATAACTTATTTCAGTATCCATTTTATTACATATTCTTGATAATGAAACTTGCGGATCGTTTTTATAATGTAAGCCGAAATATTACTTCGGGTTCTTACAAGTTTCGAATGAGAAATGGGGAAATAATAAGTTATAAGGCCCTAAGGGGCCTTTGATTATATACTTATGGCTTAGCTCAGCTTAAAGGCTTACGTACCTAATAACATTGGTAACCGGCTCTAGATTTACCATTACATTGTTAATCTATTCCTACATGGGAAGAGTAATGCTAGAGGACGCTCAAAAGTACCACTTTATCGTTGTAGGGCTCAATCTCAGTCATCGATATACTATATTGAAAGTTATATTTGTACCCAAGTCAATGGAAATGGAACTTAATAGTTGATTGTTTTACAAGGTGCTAAAATGACCCATTATATACTAGGTAGTTTAACTCCCGCGCTTTAGCGAGGGAGTAAATAGAATTTATGTCGATATAAAATATCGGTACGAAAAATATTGATATATATTTTTAATGCCCATCCCTACCGGCAACTTAATTTCATTCCTCTGTCAAGATGAATGTCGAGTAGTCCATGGACTAATAAGAGGTAGGGTTTTAATAAGCGATTAAGTATGCGACTAATGGACTTGTATCCATGTCTTTTTTTTTATACCACTAAGGTGGCACACAAGCATACGGCCAACCTGCTGGTAAGCAGGTCACCGTAGCCTATAGCCGCTAGCAATACCAGGGGTATCACTAACGGGGTGTCAACCATGTTGTGTTACTAACCACTCATTGTGCTAGCAGCAATACTACTAGCCCAGCGTATCCTCGTGGAGCACTGGCAACCTTACTTACCGCGGAAACACAACACTACATCAATTAATGTTATTTCACCGCGGTCTTCTGTAAGGTGGAGGAACAGTCCCCAGTCGGGCGGTTCCAATTTAAATGGGAAAACCCACGGGAAATAAATACTGAACGTATTCAAATGAAACTTGGCACGATATGAGTTGATACTACGAGGTATAACCATTGGTATACCATAGGATACTTTTTATCCCGAAATTCAGGACAGTTCCTCTGGGATAGGGGATAGAAGTCAAAATGTGTACTTGGCTGTAACTCCGAAACAGCTGGACCGATTTGAACGGGACTTTCACTCAGATAGCTGATTTAACTGGGCGCAACTTGAGCAACTTTTAATGTGAACGAATAACTAGGGTTTCACGCATCAAATAAAAACCCATGAAATTGTGAATAAAATCTGAATGGCAGGACCGATATGAACAAGGCTTTCACTGGCAGGTATCTGATGCTAGAAGACGTAACTTAAGCTACTTTTATTACGGAAAATTATTATGGTTCCGTGCAACAAATAAATTAACCCATGAGATTAGCCAGATCTCAGAAAACTAGAAAAAGCGGGTACCTATATCATAAAATATTGCAGGTTCTGGTGTATTATAAACATCTAATCTATGTAAGTAGGTAGTAGGTATTAATAAAACCTATGATTACGTCAATTTACAAGTACCCATGGAGACGGGATTCTGAAACCACTTTACTTATAAAATTGCATAAATCCAGGACTGGTTGATGCTTTTTGCGCCATCATAATGCCTATTTTATTAGTTATTAAAATTATTATTATGCTTGTTGTTATAGGTATGTATATTGCAGATATTACGCACATGCACAATGACAGAGGAACATGATTAGATAGGTAATCATTGAACGCTATGAAAACAAAGTGTTATGATTTGGTCGGTATTGTGTTAAACGTTATGTCTCGTGTCAAACCTGCTCACTTTTGCTTTGGAATGTCATGATGAGGTCGCTCTCGTCAATCGCGTGCTGCTCGTCTCCACTGAGTGCCATTTCGGAGCTTCGCGTCGGTCGCGCCTGCTCGTGCTCCTCGGACAGCTGCTTGTAAACATCCAACAGAAAGCTGGGTGCGGAGCGGTCCAGGGGCGGCGCGCGAGCTCCTCGAGGTCTCTCACCCAGACCCAAGAGCTCCAATATTTCATGTTCTACAACGATTCGCTCGTGGCGTGTCATCGAATGATGTATAATCGTCTGATCGACACCATTATCGATGTATAATCCGGAGAGAGCGGCGTCTGCCACTATAGTAAACAATGCAAAACACACGCACCGCCACGCCGTCATAGAGCCAATCATGTTCGCTGTCGAAGCGCGCAGAGGCCTGACAAGAACTGAGACGCAGAGGCGCGGAGCGGAGGCGCGCGGGCCGCGGCGAGATCAGCCGGTGAACCTGCCCACTCAAGGTGGGTCGCCGGCGCCGCGCTACTCGCATTCCTCCCCTCCTTCGCCTTTACACATCATTCGTTTCAATAACTAACGTAAACACAAAACACCGAGCTCCATGCCATTCCGCTGCGCATTTGACCTAACTGGCTTTGTTACAACGGTTTTATACTTCGTCAATTATTTCAGCCACGCGATATAAGTCAGTCATTTCATTTGTGTAGTACGTAGGTATATGTCAATATTATACATATACATGCCCTACACCAATTGCATACGGTAAGGCTGTTTGACTGATCGACTGACTGACTGGCTGGCGGTCTGACGAGATTATTTCGGGCCAAGATTAATATAACGTGACGGCGATCGTTCGTCCCCCGCGACCGATTTCGCTGGTTAAGTTTGTTCCAACTGTCATGCGTGGTAGTCGCGTTTTCGAATAAATAAAGTGATGGCTAGGTTAAACCGGCGACAACTCCTTCTCCATCCACTCTCTCAAACATTATTTACTTTCTATAACTTCTATTAATGAATAAATATCGTATTAACATTTTTGGCCATTTTTATTACAATGATATATTATGATAATTGATGACAGACAAAATAATAACTGAGCTCGTGTACGGTGCGACGGCGAAGGCAGTGTGTGGACCAGTTCATACGTGTTTTGTATTGCCGGCACATCGGCCCGACAAAATCTCGGGCCACGTCCTAGCGGTCACGCCGATCTACTCGCAATTTCGGCGGCCGGGATGACGGCGCTCGGGTGACGGATGTGCGGTGGACACGCGGCTTAAGTAAATGTATGTACCGCTACTTCGGCGCCGTCATCTCGTTCTCGGTGACGTGACGGTGACGGCGGTGGTGGACAAACAGCCTAAGGTATAATGACGGTAATGGGTGACGGCCGCGGCCAACATTTCGTCTCGTGCTACTGCTGTTGATATTTTTTTTTATTTACTCACATTAAAGTCCATTGAATGTACAATTTAATAAAAAGAAGAGCTACCTGTTGTAGCTGTGCTTATCAGTAAAATGTGTATATAAAAAAAGTTATCACACCCCGTGCACTAATCACCATACACAAATATGTGATAGTATTGAGTGCACGGGATGTGATTTTCCAGTTATATTATTTTCAATACCTGCATTTATAAATTAGTATACTTACCCTACAACATATCAGACGACCCCATAGATCATACACTAATACTAGGACGACCCGACGCAGTTGGTCTGCGCACACGTTGGGTTCACTGCGTAGGTGTCTTCCGATTCGCGGGTTCGATGCTCATACAAATATAAAAAAAATAGCCAGATGAGTTGGACCTTTGAATATCCGTCCTCAAGATTTCATATCTGCCTGCCATATGGTCAACATGGTCAAATTTACTTACACGTTACTTACGTTACTGACGACTGCGCTGGAATACACTAGATAAAAACTGATCAATTTGCAAACTGTCTCCCAAAAACATGTATTATTGAAAAAAATACGTACATATACCCTGATCGACGTGAAAATACGTCACTCAATTACTACTTACGAGAAAACATTGTTTTTAAGGGTAATAAAGGCTAACATATTATATTCTACGTCATGTTTTTTAAAAGAATTAAACAATACACCATTCTTATAGATACCGTTTATTTTATGAGAGTTATTTCGTTTTTACATATACTTATTCATGTCAGCAAAACACTTACAATACATATAAGGAATATCTTAGACATAATAAGGGACTGTAATAAAATAATTATCAAACTTATTTATTACTTGACATATTTTTCCATGAACTTCTTGTGAAATTCAGACCTCAACGAATCATTAATGAATGTATTTGGTTTCTTCTCAGGTTCTGAACGAGCACAATTTTTGAACACTACATCATCATCCCACCTCCGCTTTACCTATAACAAGCAATAATTTATTTATAACAAATAAGTACACATGATACCATTAGCATTCCATATGCAATAGTTACCATAACTTAAATTCACACCATTTAATCATCATTATTTCGAATAATTATATCTCCAATTTACCACATAATCAAGGGGTTACTTGATTAATAGTGTAAACACTTGTCTTTTGTAGAAGGCCATTTTATTTTTGTCAGTTTACCATGAGTAGATACTACTCATGGTAAACTGAGATGTGAAAAGATGCAAAGCTTTATCATGTGCTTATGATTTTACTTGCACTAGGACAAATTAATGTAATTATCTTATATACTTGTTGCACAGTAGTAATGCAATATATTTTTATTAAAGTTAGCTTGTAATTAGCTTGTATAGACAAGCTAATTATTCCAGATTTTTATGCAAATTAATGCCATACCTTCAAATCACTCTTCTGTCCAGCTGCTGAATAATTTAACAATGGATTTCCAGATAATATATTCTCCATACGGATTCTCTCCTCTTCTTGTTTCTTTTCAGCATCCTGTAAAATACAAAATCATTTGCACATTAGAATGCAACATTTTCAATAATGAAGTTTTTAGATAAGTTGCGTATTTATATGCAGTATTATAAATTAGTAAAAGTAAAATTTAAAATAATACCTTTTTTGCTTGTTCAATAGACCTTTCTTTCTTAATTTTATTTAATTCTGCCAGCAATGCTGCTGTATCGTCATCTGAATCATCAGAGTCTGAAGAGTCACCCTCAAGGGGATCATCTGCATCCAAACTGGCCGCAGGTACTTGATCTACTTTAGGCCTCTTTGCTGGTGGGTCATTTTGCCTCCTTGAGCTGGAACTTTTGCCGTCCTTTTCTCTCTCATCCAATTCCTTGCGGAAATCACGGGAACGGAGCTCATCAGTAGTGCCTTGGCCTTGTTCTCTGCAAACACAATATTATTGTAAAAAATATATTGTAAAAGTTATAATAAATATGGAAAGACAACATGAATCAAGGAGACAATTGGACAAAAATATAGAAATTAAGTGGGATAAGGGCAGAGGTATGGTAATGATGATTGTAATACACAATGCCTATTTCTGTGGCAAGTAGTTGGACAGGGAATACCAATTTCAGTCCAAATCGTCCTTATGGTCTGAGTCTTACACCACTAAAGCTACTAAACATATCTAAATTATTTATGACTTTTAGCAAACATACTACATTTACATTTAATGTGAGGTCATCCATAACCTCATCATTCTTATTAAACATCTTCTAAAATCTTTATATACACACAAATTGAGTTGACAGTCAAGAGGCTGTAGCCCCACTTTAGCACCTCAGGAGCATTCTATGAATCCAACAATTTTTGGGCCAGGGACACATTTCATTTTTTTTTTTGTTTGCACTATTTTCTATCTACAGATGGGTCACCATGACATGAATATTCTTGAACACATTATTAACCCAACTCACCTGTATTTAAGTTTAGTATGGCCAGGAAGGTCTCTACTAGAATATTGGCGTGATATAGCACTGAGGTCTTTTTCTCCTCGACCTTGGCCACCCCTCGCAGGATCAAACGTAGGCCTCGCAGCTGTGGTCATCTTTTAGAGATCTTCAATATCGTGTCTGCCTAGCGTAATAGGTATATAATTTAATGGCCTAAAATAACTAGGTAACGTTGTTTTATTCTATAAATATTAATTTATGAGAAACTAAACCATTGGAACCATTGGACAGAAAATACTAAATAAATGTAGGTAATTGCTTCTGTCTATTAAATATGTGAAGTAATAATGTTCTGTGGCACCACAAAAATAAACATGGATAGAATGAATGTCTATTTATTAATATTCAATAACTAGCACAAAATAGGCAAGTAGTAACAAAGTACTACTTTGTTTCTTCTTCTTCTTCTTCCTAAGTATGGCAATCAATCCCTTCAGGGACTATTTTTGCCAGTGTCGAGTGTTAGAGAATTTTCATGTTGCAAAATTTCTCGTGTTTGCCGCATTAAAATGCCTAGTGTCATGCATTCTAACGCCCAATGGAGTTTCTGGAGACAACCCACGGCAGTAGCAGATCGTAACACGCCTTTAGATTAGAGGTAACCTATTGACCAAAATGATAAATCACTTAACCCAAAAGTCGTACTACTTTGTTTCATTGTTTGCTATATTTTTTAATACATTAAAATTCTACTTCAACTCCTTAGTTTAGTAGATAACACCATAGACAATACACTTACTTGAGTACGTGACCACTACGTTTGCAGTTAATTATCTGTTACATAAACTTCAAGATCGGATTTGAGTGAAATATACAACCGTGAAAATAACAATAAATTGTATAGTTTTTGTATTACACTTACAATCCATGAGTTTGGGTGGGCGTTTTATATTTATATACAAAAAAACATATGTACACATCTAATCAATTTAATATTTCAAAAAATGTTGTGTCCTGATTGCGTATTAAGTTAATATCAGACCAAACAATAAATTACATAAATAAAAATATAATTAATAAAGGTCGCAAATAAACTAGTATCCAGAGACATAAAACAACTATGAATATTCTGTGAATGTGTGTTTATTATAAATAAAGTTTTATATTATTCCAATTCTTAGCCTAGGTGTTTTTTTTTACAATATTGTTAAATAGATATTATAAAAAAAGCTCACCAAAACTAGAAAGCCACCGATAACGAGGGGCGAGCCCAAGCTACCGGTGGTTAGAGTTATTATTATTATTATTGTTCTGCGAAAAAACACTCAGGTCTGTGGTTCTGCCCGGGTCTAAGCTTAGAATAAGGAGGATCTACTACGCACAGCTTGACATTTTATCGTGAAGTTTGGTAAATTTAACACAGTCGCATTATAGTGGCGCGAAACATTGAACATGGTTTACGCTACGAGAGCAAGTCCTTATTCTGAGTGTGTTTGTTTGGATTTCAAACTGTCTAAAATGCAGTGATCATACGTACTCTGTAGTGTGTCTAGCCATAGATAACACACTTACTAGCTATGTAGTGTAGGTAGTATGTACTGTGTGCTCAGAATAAGGACTCCAGCTCCGCTTACGCTATAGAAACCGTACTAAAATAGCAGCAAAACAAAACTGTTTGTACTTTTTTCACTTATGACATTGGACATGTGTTCGAAGGCGATGAATATATACTTGTGCACTCATAATTAGAAGGCTGTATTCGGGCAATCGGTTGACGTCATTAGGTCTACTAATGCTGATGATGTATGTAGTCAACTTCGATATCGGTAATTAAGTAGACTAACCCGAACCGTGTAACGTATTTTAGGTAAAAGAAAATATTATTTTGAAAGTTAATAAAAAAGGATATGATTTTCTTTTCGAAGTGGGTACGGAATCAGGACGGTAAAATAATATAAGACATACATATTTAGACAAAATATTTTATGAATAGGTACATCATTCCAAAGTTCTTTTTTCTTTGCCGCCTTTCCTGGCCAAAACTTACAAAAAGATGTAATTATTAGTTCTTGTCTTGGTAAATATAATGGAGAGAGACTAAAAAATAAGTCCTATACTATACAGTATAGGACATATTTTTAGTCACCGATTATTCATGTTATCATTAAACACAAGTAAATCCGTTGTAAAATGTTTAGGGCGTTGAAATACGTTGCGCCCATATTACTTTAAGCGTGCTAAATACGTTCAGTTTTAACTGTGCAGTTAAAACTGAAGTAAGCAAAACTGACAACTGTGCAGTTCTTAACTGAACGTGTGTAGACACTAGGGGCGTCAGAACGTGTGTATCCCGCTTTAGTTGCTTCATCTTTAAGGAATCTAAAACAAGAAGTATGGGTAAATCTACTATATAGATTTTTTTTTTTTACCATCACTACTATAAAACTACTAACATTTTTGGAATAAATGGGCAAAATAGGACTAATCAGTCCAAAATATTGAAGAAAGTTTAATTAGATATAATTTAGATCAAAATTCTGACTATTTTCTTATTTTATAATCACTGAAGATGCAAACGTCCCAACAAACCATACCGATGAATCGAGCTCATCCGTATTTTCCGTTCTAGTTGTATGCGATTTACAGTCATCAACGACATACGCCGGAGTTTTTGGCGGGAATCAGGCGGAGCGGTTGAGATTTTTTCCAGTGTGTCGTAAATTGTGTTATAGTGATCTTTAATGTGTATTTTTGGTGTCGATATGTGCAGTAAAGTTTCATTTAGTGACTGATTTATAGGAGCATTGGAAATAATGCCATAATACGACTTTTGGGTTAAGTGATTTATCATTTTGGTCAATAGGTTACCTCTAATCTAAAGGCGTCTTACGATCTGCTACTGCCGTGGGTTGTCTCCAGAAACTCCATTGGGCGTTAGAATGCATGACACTAGGCATTTTAATGCGGCAATCACGAGAAATTTTGCAACATGAAAATTCTCTAACACTCGACACTGGCAAAAATAGTCCCTGAAGGGATTGATTGCCATACTTAGGAAGAAGAAGAAGAAGAAGACATACGCCATGACAAATATGGATTTCGAGAACACCTTACAGAGTCACTACATATATTTTCAGACGTATTTACGTAGTTTATTTATTAAAATAAATAACGCATTCACCAAACGTGTTCAATATTTCGCGCCACAAAAATGCGACTATGGTAAATTTACCAAACTTCACAAATGGAAAGTTGTGAGTAGAGCCGCAGAACAATGACTGAAGCTAAGTTTATTTTATTAAGTAGCATATAATTTAAACCGAATTTACAACCACCGATTCAAACATGTTGTGACTGCTTTAAAATTATTCTAATAATTTTGAAGCGAGAAAGAGGAGTTTTTGTTTCACTCAAACTCATGTACATTGTATTACAAAAATGACAATAAAAGAGCTGTTACACTGCTTTTAGTTTAGTAAGGTTTCTAAAGCGTAAGCGAAGCGATGTCCTTATTCTAAGACTGGGTGCGTTGTGGTTGTATTAATAAAACGCAGTTGTTATGTACTCTGTGGTTGTGGTTAAAGTACTCTGTGCTGTGTTGTATTTTACATTTTCTACACTTTACAGGCAGTCTATTTTTTATTTACAATATTCTTTATGAATTAAAAATGAAATCGTTTTGCTTTCAGTATTACTAAATAATACGATTCAGTTTACTGTTCATTAATTACATACCTAAAGGTTTTTTTACTATGGAAAAAGTGTGGATATCGTTTGCTCTAAAAGTGTTGTATTTTTTTGTTGTCACTGAATCTGCACGCGTTACTGTTTATCAAGGAGATTCTTTACCACATCACGGTCGATGTGAACCAATCACCATAGAATTTTGCCAGCAAATAAGATACAACCAAACAATTTTCCCGAATTTACTGAACCACGCTAAGCAAGAGGACGCTGGTCCTGAGGTTCACCAGTTTACTCCTCTTATTAAAGTTAACTGCTCGCCGGATTTGAAATTCTTTTTGTGTTCAGTATATGCACCGGTATGTACAATTTTAGACGCTGCTATCCCACCTTGTCGCCATTTGTGCGAGTCCGCGAGACACAATTGCGATGAACTAATGATAAACTTCGGCTTCCCATGGCCTGAGCACCTGGAGTGTTCCAAGTTTCCTGTGGCGACTGATGAAAACGTGATATGTGTGGGTGATAATAATGTGACACACGAATCGCGAAAGCATACTGAGACTAGACTGCCAAAAGTAGAATTCAAATCCATCATAGAAAGGGATCCTACGAAACTGCATGGCGCGAAAGATTTCGGATTTGTTTGTCCTGTGCATTTCAAAGTACCGAAGAATTTAGACCTGGAATATTCATTAAAAGTTGGAGACAAGATTGAATATGACTGTGGTGCACCTTGCAATGGAATGTTCTTTACTAGTGATGAGAAAAACTTCTCTAGACTATGGATTGGTATTTGGGCAACATTGTGTGCATTGAGCTGTTTATTTACTGTATTAACTTTTCTCATTGACACAGATAGGTTTAGATACCCAGAGAGACCTATAATATTCTTATCTGTGTGCTATCTGATGGTGGCAGCAGCTTATGTCATGGGCTGGAGTGCTGGTGACAGCATTAGCTGTCAAGGACCATTCCCATCCACTATTAGTGGAACTAGATTGCCCAACATATCTGTTATTACCCAAGGTACTAAACATGAACCATGTACTATATTATTTATGATTGTCTACTTCTTCAGCATGGCATCTAGTATTTGGTGGGTCATACTCACCTTGACATGGTTCTTGGCAGCTGGCTTGAAATGGGGACATGAGGCTATTGAAGCAAACTCACAATATTTTCATTTGGCTGCATGGGCTGTTCCTGCTATAAAAACGATATCCATATTAGCTATGGGAAAAGTTGATGGTAAGTTTTTTTTTATATATACCACTAAGGTGGCAAACAAGCATACAACCCACCTGGTAAGGATGGTAAGCATTTACTGAAGGAGATCACTGCCATATTGCCTAACTAGTAACTGTAACAAAAACAACAAAAGGTATTATTATTACATTTAATATAAAAAAAATCAAAATCCAAATTTGTAGGTATCTAAAAATCTAATATATAAAATTCTCGTGTCACAGTTTTCGTTGCCATACTCCTCCGAAGCGGCTTGACCGATTTTGATGAAATTTTTTGTGCTTATCCGGTATCTATGAGAATCGGCCAACATCTATTTTTCATCCCCCTAAATGTTAGGGGTAGTCCATCCCTAAATATTTTTTAGACCTTTTTCAAAAATTCTTTCACCGTTAGAAAGCTACATCATCACTGAGTAACATAGGCTATATATTATACTATCTTCCCGCCCCGGCTTTGCACGGGTAGACAAAATATTTGATATAAAAGTGCCCTACCCGTGTGAAGCTGGCGCGGGCCGCTAGTATACAATATAATCTTAGTAAATAGTAATATAATAATAATAGTAAATT
Source organism: Falcaria lacertinaria (assembly GCA_951449985.1). Taxonomy (NCBI): domain Eukaryota; kingdom Metazoa; phylum Arthropoda; class Insecta; order Lepidoptera; family Drepanidae; genus Falcaria; species Falcaria lacertinaria. Next base: position 5,423,322 of record OX602110.1, read on the forward strand.
ACTTGTTTTCAGGTGACATACTGTCAGGAGTGTGCTATGTAGGGTTGTGGGAGGCAGAAGCCCTACGTGGATTTGTGCTGGCACCTCTCTGCGTTTACTTAGTCCTTGGTACAATCTTCTTAATGGCCGGCTTTGTTTCACTCTTCCGCATAAGAACTGTAATGAAACATGACGGCACAAAAACGGACAAGCTGGAAAAGTTGATGATTCGTATTGGTGTTTTTGGTGTGCTATACACTGTGCCAGCTCTAATAGTTATTGCTTGCCTCTTTTATGAGCAGGCACATTTTGATGATTGGATGATAACATGGCACCGTGACATGTGCTCAACACCCCTATATTCTATCCCATGTCCATTTACACGCACAGATACTGACCGACCCAAGTTTGAAATGTTTATGATAAAGTATCTCATGACAATGATTGTTGGAATCACATCTAGTTTCTGGATCTGGTCAGGAAAAACATTAGTATCATGGAGACAATTTTTTGATAGATTAAAAGGACGTCGTGTAGAAGCCTATGTCTGATTAGCATAAAAAATCTACAATAATGTAATACTCATGAATTGAATTAATGTATTTTTGTGTAAATTTATGATCACATTATCAAATTTCAGAGAGGTAGAGAAGTACAGTTCTCTCTAGCTATATGGATGAATGGGGTTTAACAAATTACTCACCATATTAAAAAGTATCCATGGTATTACGTTCAATGTTCATTATATTTCCCAGTTTTTCTTTTCAGTTTCATTTTTGATACTTTTTCACTGTTTCATAAGAGCAGCTGAAGGCATTCCTGAGTCTGCATTCGTTTTGGACATTAGTAATCTAGACCATTATTATGACCTTTTTGGCACAATATCCCAACCATCTTTTCTGATTTCATATACTGTGCTAATATTACTTATCAAAATATTAGCACAGTGCTTTCATAACTATGTACATTACCAAATCATAAGTCACAACCTATTTCATATTGTGCTTTATATTCAATGTTGTGTGTGTACCTAAACTTTTGTGTATACTAACATGGCATTTTAAAGAGGTTGTCATGTTCTTCTAAAAGCTATAGCTATCAACAGAGAGTAACTAGATAATGAAGTACAAAAACAATATTTCCTTTATAGTCAGTATAGTATGGAGGTAGCTTTCAGAATAGAAAATACCTAGAATTATTACAATGAAAGAACTAAGTACGACTTATAGATGTAATGGGAACAACATGCATAAATTAGTAGCAACGTGTGAAATTCAAAATAAGGCTGATAATGTTAATATTTTCTCATTTTCTATTGAATGTGCTTTTTTTTTATATTTCCTTTTATATCTAAGATTGTGTTTTAGTATTTTTTGTATTATTATCTAAGTATAATATTATATAGTTAGTAAGTTTAAATAAATATTCTGTATTTTTACTTGTGGTATTTTCTATTTTAAATGACTATACAAACAGGAGGACACCCTTGACACCAATATTTGTGCAATATTTTTTAATTAGTAAGAAATTTAATATAAAACAAACTTAGGAGATTACCATACGGTTCCATTCCATTTGGCACTACTACACCAACTATGTGGAAGCAAGAGAAAGTTATACCTATGTCATTTGAACATTATTGATTGATATTTCATTTTACCTGTGCGAGCATAGCAGTTAGGCTTACTAACCAATACTAGACAAACTATGCACAAGCAAGAGAAAAGTGTAATACCTGTGTCATTTTAACATTTACAATTGCTATTTTATTTTTTAATATATTAGCCACTTTTCATAATGGAATTTGTAGGAATGTTACTTCACCTTCCTCTAATTTGACAGTTCTAAATAGTCTTGTTATCCCTCTCTCATGTGTGGGATTATGGGGGAATTATTTAAGGATGACAATACTTGAATTAAACTCCTGTCAAATTAGTTAATTATTTTGTACAACAGAATTAACATTTAGCACAAAATATTGGAATTAATTAAAACACCAAACATACAAATTGAAACTTATGTTTACTTCAAAATTAAATTAAATTATATAATTTATAAAATCAAATGTAGACACCTTATATATAAATCCTATTCAACCCTCCTTTCACTCTGTGCAACATTAAGGAATAATTACAGACAGTATATTATTAATTCCCTAATTTAGGCTCTAGTGTATTTTCCCCAGATGTGTAACATGAAGACGGAAGCAATGAACAAGAGGGACATCACTAATACTGGAACAGGGCCTCTGTAAAAAAAAAAAGTTTATTATTTAATATACCAAAATTTTTACACTAAAACTATGTACCTTCTTGATGTTTAGCCGTGGTGGCCTTGTGGTTGAAGCAACAGGCCTGTCATCTGATGGGCCGAGGTTCGAATCCCAGCCTGTACCAATGAGTTTTTCTAAGCTTAAGTACAGTGACTAATCACACCATGAGCTTTTAAAAAGAGAGGTAGGGTGATTTGGGATATCCCGTGGGTTATCCCATTTAATTCCCATTCCCATTAGTTGTGTTTCTGCGGTAAGTATGGTTGCCAGTGCTCCACGAGGATATGCTGAGCTAGTAGTATTGCTGCTAGCAGAGTCCTCATCAACAACATGGTTGGCACCCCGTAGTGATACCCCTGGTATTTCTAGCGGCTATAGGCTATGGTGACTGTTTACCATCAGGTGGGCCGTATGCTTGTGTGCCACCTTAGTGGTATAAAAAAATTTTTGGTAAATATCAGTGAGAATTAATCGGGTTGTTAACGTTATGTGGCAAAGTGTAATTGAAAAATGTCTAATTTGTATCAATTTATGGTTTGCAACATCATGCACAAAAACAGAACTTACACTTTGACACCTGGAGAGTCGTCAGTGTAGAACCGCCACATTCCTCCTGAACCCGCACCAGTGGTCCGATTTCTAGCTGCAGTGGTAGTTGTGGTAGATTTTCTCTGACGGACTGTACCACCAGTAGATGAACGAGGAGCTGAGGTCGCCTTACTTGGCGATCGCCCACCTGCCCCAACACCTGTAGAGCTTGGTGAAGGTGGCTGAAACAATTACATTTAATTAACTAATTGCTAACCACAAAATATATAACTTCTTTACTATATTACGCGATTTCTACTTACCATGGCTGAAGGTGCCTTAAGTTTTTAAATATTTAATAAATATTAGATCACAATTGATATGGCAACGCCAAACAAAACAACCCAATTTATTATAAACTGGTAGGAACCTCTTACAAATTAAACAGAACTTTAGTCGTGAATGTTATGGTGCGTCGAACTCGTTGGCCTGCAACGCGTACAATCTAAGTGACACGTAGCATTACTTTTCTTTTTGATAACGGGTTTTTACGTCTCCGAATACAAGTCTTTTAGTATGATCATTTTATACATAGTGGGAAAATTTTATAGTTCGTCTAAAGTACAAGGTTACCAATATTTTTATATGATTATTTTTAGTGATTTAAATAAATGTAAGGGCTAATAAAATTATATAAAAACTTTAATATTGAATAAACTTTGTACACAATCAAACATTTTATCTAATTGACAGGATGGCAAGCAAGACACAGTTTTGCTCATCTTTTGTAACCATGATAGGACAGGAATGGCGGAAATCAGGTGGAGCAGTTGTATTTTTTTTCAGGTTCTCGGAAATTGTGATAAAGTGATCTTTAATGTGTACTTTTGGTGTGTAGTTATGTGCAGTAAAGTTTCATTTAGAGACTGATTTATAGGAACATTGGAAATAATGCCAAAATACGACTTTTGGGTTAAGGGATTTATCATTTTGGTCAATAGGGTACTTCTGACCTAAAGGCGTGTTACGATCTGCTATTGCCCTGGATTGTCTCCAGAAACTCCAATAAGCATTAGAATGCATGACACTAGGCATTATAATGCGGCAAATACGAGAAATTTTGAAAATTCTCTAACACGACACTGGTAAAAAGAGTCCCTGAAGGGATTGATTGCCATACTTAGGAAGAAGAAGAAGAAGAAAATCAACCATTATTGACATCTCTAAATTCTATACTAGTCCCAAGAGAATAAAACCGCTACGCTGTCTAACCCATAGATAATACACTGTCTAACGTAGTGGTTAAATGTACTCTGTGTGTCTAGCCTTAACTCGTAGACTAGTATAGTAGATGGGGAGTTTTTGGCGGGAATCATGCGGAGCGGTTGAGATTTTTTCCAGTGTGTCGTAAATTGTGTTATAGTGATCTTTAATGTGTATTTTTGGTGTCGATATGTGCAGAAAAGTTTCATTTAGTGACTGATTTATAGGAGCATTGGAAATAATGCCATAATACGACTTTTGGGTTAAGTGATTTATCATTTTGGTCAATAGGTTACCTCTAATCTAAAGGCGTGTTACGATCTGCTACTGCCGTGGGTTGTCTCCAGAAACTCCATTGGGCGTTAGAATGCATGACACTAGGCATTTTAATGCGGCAAACACGAGAAATTTTGCAACATGAAAATTCTCTAACACTCGACACTGGCAAAAATAGTCCCTGAAGGGATTGATTGCCATACTTAGGAAGAAGAAGAAGAAGAAGTATAGTAGATCATAGTAGACCAAGAGAATGTATACAACCGCTACGCTAGAATAGTAGATAAGATCTGTGCCGGAAGCATGAACTGTCAAAATTGCCATTCTAATTTTTAGTTCCACTTTTCACCGCCGCAGTGCTTTTCATTTTCTAATACAAAAATAGTCGAAGGGGATACGAAAACGTTGTCGCAATTATTCATGCTAGCCCATAGCCAAGAGAATGTCCATAGATAATACACTTACATAGGACATGCTAATCCTTTAGGGTATTTCTTCCCTTTAGGGTATTTTTGTTCTGTGATGCTAATGCTAACCCTACTGTGACCTAAACCTAATTTTAGGTAAGCTAAGTATTTTTAAAAATTTTGAGAGAATCTGGAAGATATACTTCGTAATTCCAATTAAATTAAAATTATGTGTTCCGGTGTTAAGGGAAAATAGGTATAAGTTTTATTTTCCAATTCCATCAAACTGGCTTTGAGAAGATAAGGATGTAGGTATGTTTTTCAGGTATTCCACATGGACTTGTAGATTATATTCTGTTTTTGTTAAAACAAAAATTAGTAACATGAATCATAACAAATGTTACTTTAGATATGTTGAGCAGGAGAATAAAATTGACATATCCTTTCTCTACAAAGTGAAAGACACAGTTAGGCAGTTTAATTTGAGCAGGAATCCTGAAGAAAGCTTGTCGTTTCTTATCACACGTATGGGATGTAATATTCAGAAGGTGATAAATAAAAATATCAAGAAGAAAGGAATCAAGGAAGAGAAACCAGTGGAAGTTACTATATTCGATTCTAACAATGCTCTCCTAGGTGACCATATAAGCTGCAAAGAACTTTTTAATCTGGAACAACCAATAAAGCTAAAAATCCACGAAGACACTTTTGAAGCAGTATTTAATGCACCTTGGGTAATCAGTATCAATTTACCACATAGCATTTTAGCTGGATTCCCAGTATATCCTGAATATTTTGAGACACAGTATGCAAACATAGAAAACTGTGTGTTCAATTGGTATAGAGCATTAACAGTCAATGAAAAAGGGAATGTAATTAGTGATATACATGTTAAATGGGAATACATAGCAAGTAATTACAGTTACACTCCAACACCACATGATGTTGGCATGAAATTGAAGCTGGAATGTATACCAGGCATGTAATGGAGTGTTTTTTTTTGTATTTTATTTATGTCTGTGATTTGTCTAGAGATTTGAATTATAACAGATGTAAAATTTGCATACACTAACAGAAGGTGGTCTAAGGCACACTATACCCAACCATTAAAATTTGATAGCAAATCTGAAAATACTTATAAATCTATAATTAAATCTGTGTTTGTTGGTATCGTTATATCTAGGTGTTAAAGCTGATCATCTAACTTTTACTTACAATAATATCAATAAAATGTTAAAGTTTTAATATAACTATTATCTCAAGATAATATACTGCATATATCTATACAAATAAATAAAATTTAAATGTCTGTTTGTAATTTCAAAATAACAGCTTTATACTAAATGCATATTATGAAAGTAATCCTATACTAATAATAACAAAATATCAATTTTTGTCTTATCTGCCTTTTCATTCTGGGTAATCTTTGAACTTTCATTGGCAGAAATCAGATTTTACTGGGTGTAACTTAGGCTACTTTTATTTTCAAAAAGTAATAATAAAGTAATTTAAGGGTTCCGCTCAACAAATATAAATGTTACTAGAAGTTTTAATTTTTATTCCAGGTGATGGAACTAATATTGGCCCTGCTGTTGACACTATATCTAAAAATGTTGTGGAAGCTGGACCAGGCCTTTGCCCATTTGATACCAGACACCAGTTCACTTGTACCAAACTTGCCGATATGAGGTCTTTTTACTTATTTTACTTTGATGGTTTTAGTTACTTAGATATTTAACCAGGTGGGGCACAATAGATTTTTATTTTAAAATTTGATCTGCCCAGCTTACATAGCTTCCATTGTACAGAATATCACAGCCCACAAACAATAATTTACCTACAGCAGCCCCTTAAGCTGATAGCACAGCGCATCTACAAGTAATTCAGTGTTGTGCGTTTTCATAATAAGGTAAAGGCAGGTTACAAGTTTCTTCCTTCATAATACAAAATAAAATCAACATGTTAAATTGACCATTTAAACCTAGAATAAGGGTATTATCAAAAACAAATACAATGTTTTCCATTATTTAGCTTGATTTACCCTTCACCAACTTAAATAAAATTTACTTATATAAGTTGTAGTACCTGTGATAATAATATACATAATTATTATAAATTGTAATTAACTTTTCAGCTTCCGTTGTGTGTCCTACAACATTCTAGCAGACTTATACTGTGACTCTGATTTCACGAGATCTGTGCTTCACCCATATTGTCCGCCATATGCCTTACATATTGATTACCGGAAACAACTGGTTATAAAAGAATTGATGGGTTTGTATTCTAAACTGTTGCCTGCACATAAATATGTATAAGTATATAGCATACAAACAAACTAGACAACTGATTATTTAATCTATTCTGATAAGATTTAGACCTTAAGAGAGGAAGGGTGAAATGAGATGTGCCATGGGTTTCCCATTAATTAAAATCGGAGCTGCTGGGCTGAGGACTATAGTTTAGGAGAATACCTGTCAAATACCACTACTTTGATGTAGTGTTGTGTTTCTGAAGTAAGCAAGGTTGCCAGTGTTCCACGAGGATATGCTGCACTAGTAGTAATGCTGCTGCCATGTGTTGGTCATACCCTGGTTTTGCTAGCGGTTATAGGCTATGATAACTACTTACCATCAGGTGGGTAGTATGCTTGTGTGCCATCATAGTGGTATATTAAAAAACTTAACCGGAGACTAGACAACATTAGCAGTGGAAAGACACCCATGGAAATAATGGAGGAAGGCTTTTGGGGTGGGTGTACCCCTGACAGTAACAGTATAATATAAAATATAATATATTCCATTACATTGCACATGACTGTCATCATATTATATGTAATTATATTAACCTGTTTATGTATATTTAATAGGATATAATGCTGACATAATTTGTCTTCAAGAAGTTGATGCCAAAATATACAACCATTGTTTGAAAGCACTCCTGAAAATTGATGGTCTAGAAGGCTTATTCTACAAAAAAGGCAAAGAGGTGGCTGAAGGACTAGCTTGTTTCTTTAGAAAGGATAGATTTAGGTATATTTCCAAATTTTATCAAACGTTATGATTACATATAGTACTGAATAAACAACCAAATATCACAAAGTGTACCTATATTTACAGTTATTTAGGTGACAAAAAAATAGTTTTAGCAGAAGTACTACCAACCGCAACATATTTACAAGAAATTTGGGATGTGGTCAAAAACAATGACCCCTTAAAAAAGCGTTTATTAGATAGATCCACAGTTGCAAGTGCTACATTTCTGCAATCCTATGATAATCCTAATGATATCGTAATTGTTGGCAATACCCATTTATATTTTCATCCTGATGCAGACCACATACGTCTTATTCAAGGAGGAATTGTAATTTATTGGTTGAATTATTTGAAGAAACAGAAACAACACGAGGTGGGTAATGTAATAATGTCATTAAAACTTCAAGAATGAAATAATTTACCAATACCATGTTTACAACAACTAAGCTATGTACGTCTTAACATTCTTCAAGTGTCCAATTAGGAGCTTTACTAATGAACTCTTGTTATAAGGTAGCTAGATCTTAAAAAATATTAAATGCTTATAAATATCAAATGTACTATATAAATATAAATACATAATATTATTATTCAAAAGTAAAGTAAAAGATTGGAAGGTAAAGTCATTCATTTTTAGTTTACAGGTAAAAGGATATCTTTAATCTTATGTGGTGACTTCAATAGTGTACCATCATGTGGAATATTCCAATTATATACAACAGGGTTCGCTGGAAGTAATTTACCAGATTGGAAATCAAGTATGTTTCCCTACAATATTATTAATAAGCACCTAACAAATATTATACTTTCCCTTGTATAATTATTTGACTTTCCCTTGTATAATTATTTGCCTGGATTATTAATAATAATATTAATAATACATTTTACAGATACAGTTGAGGCCGTCAATAATTTGAACCTCAACCAGAACACGTTGCTGGACAGTGCATGTGGAACACCCCCATTTACTAACTTTACAGCTGGGTTTGCAGATTGCTTAGACTATATTTACTACGAAAAACGTAACTTAGAAGTGGAACAGGTATCAGTTGACTGCATTTTTTTTATTAACACTCCATTTAAAGTATTAGCTAACTTGTTTTTTTTATCTGTCATATAATTGGCTAGTTATGACTGCAAACATCTAATATATAAAATTCTCGTGTCACAGTTTTCGTTGCCATACTCCTCCGAAACGGCTTGACCGATTTTGATGAAATTTTTTGTGCTTATCCGGTATCTATGAGAATCGGCCAACATCTATTTTTCATCCCCCTAAATGTTAGGGGTAGTCCACCCCTAAATTTTTATTTTTTAGACAGACAAAATATTTGATATAAAAGTCTACCCGTGCGAAGCCGGGGCGGGCCGCTAGTAGATATATAATCACAGCACAAAGAGACCTATAAAATCCATACAATAATTAACAAAGAACTGTGCACATAAAGAACGGAATGACGCTCTTTATACCACATCAACATACACCTAACTTAGTGATCATAATTACTGCCGTTCACTACTTTGATTATTAACGTTCACTATAGTCACTTGTGAAAACAAATATAAGTAGAACATTGCAATCTTTAAGCAAGTAGATACTATGTTACAGTTATAATTATTTAACGGGACTTGTGTACCTACTTGTTAAAATGTACTTACTGACCATTTACTGGCTTTCTATTATGGTGCAGTGTCCCAAACTAAGTCTGGGCCTCTGATGAAAAAGTCCTAATGTAAATTATACATAATTAACATTATTGTTTTTTTTTTACTACTAAGGTGGCACACAAGCATACGTCCCATCTGATGGTAAGAAGTCACCGTAGCCTTTAGCCGCTAGCAAAATACCAGGGATATCGATAACGCGTTGCCAATCCTTTTGTTGATGAGGACTCACTGTGCTAGCAGCATTACTGCTAGCGCAGCGTATCCTCATGAAGCACTGGCAACCTTACTCACCTCAGAAACAACACTACATCAAAGTAGGGTTATTTCACTGCGGTCTTCTGTAAGGCGGAGGTACAGTCCCCGGTCGGGCGGCTCCAATATTAATGGGAAAATACCCACGGGAGATCCCGATTTGCGCTACCTCTCTTTTTTAGCTCATGGTTTGATTAATCACTGTACTTAAGCTTAGAAAAAGTCATTGGTACAGGCCGGGATTTGAACCTGGGCCCCTCAGATGACAGGCCGTTGCTTCAACCACAAGGACACCACGGCTATGTATTTACTATTGTGATTACAGGTTATTCCATTTCCAAGTGAAGAAGAGTTGAAGTTACATACTGCTTTGCCCAGTATTGTCTTTCCATCAGACCATATAGCCTTAATTTCAGATTTAAGATTTGTAATGTAAAGATCAGATTTATTAATATGAATATATTGTGAAATCTATTGGACACACCTAGTGCATTAAAATTATGAAACTAAATATAAGTATCTGTTTTTTTTTTATGAAAAAAACTATACTAAACTTTCAACCGGTCTGTCTGAGGATTATTTTGTATGAAAGATTTTGTATGCGGTTGTACGTGAACTAGTGGCGCTTATGTAGCGGTGATGTGCATAGATCTAGTTTAGTATGACTATGGTGTTAAGTGATGCGGGGAGGTGAGGGAGAGTGATGGAATAATAGGGATAGATTGCAACCCTCATTTAATTTACCTTTCACACCCGGCCATTTTTTATATACTGGTGAAACAACGGCTGGGAACATATTAGTATAGGGAAATCTGAAACTGTTACGTAAGAAATAAAGTTGTGAAATGCTTACATTGTTAGATCATGAAGTTTTTTTTGACACGTATTGAACGGAATAGGTAGGATTTTTCTCAAGTGTCTTCTATATAGGAAGTTCCAAAAGTCGGCGCGAACCAGATCGGGTGAAAAAGCAAGGCATACAGGTTATTAGAAAAATATAAAAAAAAAAACAAAGTTGCATGTTTAATATTATTGGCATTTCAAAAAAAGGCAAAAATTCTACGTGTCGCAATTCTCCTTAGATTAAGGACTTTCAATGCCATAGATAATACTTACATAGGACATTCCTGTCGTTAATCAAACAAAATCAAACTCCTGTTGCCACAAATCTACTTTATCCCTCAGAATAAGGACTAAAGCAAGGTGTAGTGCCACCATGTCTGTGTATACCACTCAGGAATACGACACCATGCACTTCATTTTTCATTTATGGGGAATGCAGATGTAATGCCGTGCTGCAGCTAGGCTACCGCGAAACGGCGAGAGGTTACCAAACGCTACTCGTCACCCGGATCATCGAGTGTTTACGAAGGTGCGTTTTGTAGTGGTTTCGGTGTCACATTGAATTATATGACTACAACCTGTAAGTCGTATTTTAGTCTGACTATAACGCATACGCTACTAGGGGCTGCTTCTGACCTACAGTCCTATTGTGATTTTCTGCGTTTGCTACAACTACAACAAGCTAAATGTGAACAGAAATTAAAACGGTTGCCTGACTCAAAAAGATCTATATCTAAAGACGTAAACTCTTTTGAAGATACAAATGACTGATACATATTTATACTCGACACTGGCAAAAATAGTCCTTGAAAAGGATTAATTGCCATAGCGGAAAAAAATAGAAGAAGACTTAATATTCTCGAGTTTTTGGCGGGAATCAGGCGGAGCGGTTAAGATTTTTTCCAGTGTATCGTAAATTGTGTTATAGTGATCTTTAATGTGTATTTTTGGTGTTGTTATGTGCAGTAAAGTTTCATTTAGTGACTGATTTATAGGAACATTGGAAATAATGCCATAATACGACTTTTGGGTTAAATGATTGATCATTTTGGTCAATAGGTTACCTCTGACCAAAGGCGTGTTACGATCTGCTACTGCCGTGGATTGTCTCCAGAAACTCCATTAAACATTAGAATGCATGACACTAGGCATTTAAATGCGGCAAACACGAGAAATTTGAAACTTGAAAATTCTCTAACACGACACTGGCAAAAATAGTCCTTGAAGGGATTGATTGCCATATTTAGGAAGAAGAAGATATTAATACTCTGTCTGTGCGGATAACTGTTTATTTTGACGTTTGAGAAAAAGGGTAGGTGGCTATGTTGCAACTTGCATGTCAAGATCAATGATCTATTTAAACGACTTTTGTTTAACTACTTTATTATAATTGAAGACTTTCCCTACATCATCATCGATAATGTTTAAATTTTACTCAAGAAACCAAGTGTACTTCAGCGTAAAAAAAGTGTTTCCTTGTATCTTTGTTGGTGAGTCCTTTGACCATGAACATTGTTTGTGGCCTTTTGTATGCGTTCGTTCACTTTATTATGTACCTACCTATGTATGTATAATGTGTGCTAAAGTACAATATGTTGAAATTTTTTAGGTGGCCCCAATAATGCCGGTAAAGACGTACATATTTCATCGGTATATAAATTCCCTCAAGTGGCTTTGAAACTACCTACAAACGTTGTGGATATTAATGCTTCGGAAATGGGAAGATTTTCTCCATTGAGGGAAAGAGACATATCTGGGACGGTGATCAACTCTTACTATAAAAGGCAAACTGATGGTCCTAGAATAGACATCACGGTACAGGCAGACCCACATGTGAACAAATATGACTGTAGAGGTGCTGTCAGCCTATCCTCGTCCATGCAGAGCAATGTGCCCAGTCCATTTAGTGGAAACCATACACATCTTGGTATGCCAGGCTCGCAGTGGGGACAAGGGTATAAGTATCTGTCTGACCATCTTCACGGTGCTCACTATTTAACATTGAGGAATGAGTATCGCCAAAAATCTCATAATACAGGTATGTTTGAATGAAAACAAAAATGGCTGTCAAAATATTTTCTATATTGTACATTAGCATGGGAGGTAAAATAATAGCTTAATTTTTACCAATTAACTTTGGTGGGATATATTCTTGCTTGTCACCTTCATAGTGGACAAAAAATAAATAATTTGCTTCTATGGCTTCTTTATTAAAAACAAGGCCCCTAACAGACATACTATGTATAACATTATTTTGTCATCAGAAATATGGGGCTGGAGGTGCCCCATATATTTTTATGACATTGTAGTCTTGTCTTGTCATGTGAGCTATTGAGCTATTAAACATCAAGTACAATCAAATGATTTTCCTACATATTTGTATGAAGATACTGTAGTATTGTTGGAAATCCATTATCCATATATATTGATACATTACTTCTTATATAATTAACAAAACATAATTCTACATTCACATTCATTAATTTATGAGTTAGGCCTTATTTGAGGCCTCATTAGAATTGCAACCTATAAAAATAATCCAAACACAATATCATTATTATGTTCGGAGACTATAATTAATACTATGGGATACATCAAAAACATTAACTTGATTATATTTTTTTCTTTCAAAGCATAGTTGCCGGATCAAGGAATATGAGCACAGATGCAACCCCTTCATTGAGTTCAAAAGAGAAATTAAAACAGGCCATCAAAGAATATGGTTCAACAGTGATAGTGTTTCATGTCACCATTTCACTGCTCTCACTCGGGGGTTGTTATCTGCTTGTGACTAGGTATGTTGCTCATTCTTTGCCATTTCTGCAATATCATACCATCTAACACTTTCTTTGGGAAACATGCACATAACAAACCATAATACCTACTACTTAATATATCTTAGGTTAGATCATTTCCAATACCTACCTAGTACTAACATCATAACAGAAACTATAATTTAATTGAAGTTACCATAGATTATTTTGGACAAATTAAGTAATAAAGGTTGGTAATGTAGATAAGCAAGTAAATCATGTTTTTTTTTTACAGTGGAGTTGATCTAGTTGCAGTTTTGAAGTATTTTAATGTGGGCGAGGGAGTCGTTTCGAAAGTGGCTGCATCCAATGCTGGCACGTTTGTGGTTGCATATGCTGTGCATAAGTTTTTCGCTCCCTTTAGGATAGCAATAACATTAACCGCTACTCCATTTATTGTAAGATACCTCAGAAATATTGGATTTATAAAGCGTAATGTAACTGCTGGTGGTGGCAAATAAAATTATACATACATGATGGTTTAATCTAGAAATCGTTTTATTACCTACATACTCAAAATACCTACTATCTAACTTACAGCTTGGGCGGTTGACTGTCTTATAATTATATGTTATAAACTTTCGACTATTTTGGACTGTTTGGGGACAAAAGAATTCTCGATTTGCCCATCAAAATAATGAATAATAAAGCTATAGAAATATTTACATATTAGATACCTAGGTATATATAACATCAGACAGAGGCATATGGACCTCTTTTAGTCTGAAAAAAGTATGTAAGTCTTCAATGATATTATATATTAAAAGGTGTAAGTCTTCGTCACAATTTTATTAATATTGTAATTAATGGGTAATTAATTTGAAAACAGTTCCGTAAACTGATTTTAACGTAATGGGTACTCAAATTACCGTCGCGCCGCGTCGTCGGTCGTTAGGAAATGATAATAACCAACATTGTCGCGTGTTCTATAGATACGAAGACGTCAATAACATTTTATGATAAGAGTGTCAAATGATTATTATAAACATTATAATTCCATGTTGTTGGTTCAACCTGAATACAGACTGGAGATACTTACATTTCATTTAGTTAATTGAACTGAAATAGCTGTGATATTTGTAGAATATTATTTTTTAAACGTGTGGTGTGACACCAAAGGCCATTCAAAATGTTTGGCTCTCAAGTGATAACTATTGTTTTTTATACATGTGTGAGTGTTTTAACAATGAGTGTCTGTATTACTACGTAAGTTTATTTTCATCAAAGTAAATTAATTTGTTCTTACACGTACTTTAAACAGATGCTATAGGTTTCACGCTTTTATTATATTGTTTCACGGTATTTAGTAAGTAGTAGAAAAGGTAGTAGGCATTAATTATTAAAATCCCGTGACTCCCTGTAGACGAAACGATTACCCATTTAATCCTAGGATATAGGTGAGTCTGTAAATGAACTAATCTCACCGAGTTATTAAATTCGCAGATAAATGTCGGCGGTGTGTTGTTCATGTGGTCCTCCAACATTCCATCCATGTTACCCATACCCACTATATAAAAGCAAACCAGTCTTAGCAATCGTGTAGGTACATTTACCAACTTACCTAGCGATGAAAAGCAGTTGCAATATTCGGTTGGCAGCACATTAAAGTTTTTTTTCGTGTTGTCTAAGAAACAACTCATATTTTTTATCCATTAAAGTAATTTTATAAATATTTCACAAAAGTTTGTAGTAATAGGTAATATCATCAACACTTGTCGCGTTGTTATATGCTATGAAGGTGGCATGCTGGCGTGTACCTACGGCTGTCCGTCAGGACAGCCGTCTATAGACTACGGTGTCCGCCGACCTGATGGTAAGCGGTCACCGTAGTCTATAGACGCTTGCAAAACCTGTGCTAGCAGCATATGGTTTTCTTAACTCCCAGCTCAGCGTATCCTCGAGGTGCTCTGGAGACATTACCGCAAAAATAACGCTAAGTCAGAGGGGTGTTATTTGAGTCCGATCTCCTGTAAGGTGCACAGAGCACATTACCACTACATTTTGTACAAAATTTGTAAGGTGGGCGACTGTCCTAGAGACGGGCGTCTCCGTTTTTATTGGTACCTAATTGAGCAGTCGGCAACACTACAATATGCGCACATCCTCGGCCCACAGAGTACATAACCACTACGTTTTATCGATTCTACACTTATGTACCTACCTTTTATAGTGGTTTGTAAAATCGGATTATGGTGTCTACTACCAGGTTAGCTTGGCAGATTAGGAACGGAACGTTTCGTTTAATAAAGTATATTTACATTGGGAAGCACAATGATACGGGAATCGGATAATAGTTAAGTGTACTTATTAGCAGCAGGTAGGTTCCTCTTCTTACGCACCCACCTTGACTTAAATAACCTTTTATTTTCGTTGACAGCGATTGTGCATCTCCCAATGAACAATATTTATTTGATTTTACCAAGACGGATGATGGCGACGCTTGGCAAGAACAATCAGACACAGTTCGTGATGTTGGAATGTCAAAAGCAGTGCTTGTAATACATAAAAATATTGCGTATAGACGTGCAATATTTTTTGCTCTACTGAATCCTCAGCTAAATGGGGCTGGGTTTGCTGGTATAAGAGCACTTCGAACGTACGACCTCACAGGTCATACTACTCTTCAGATACAATGCAGAGGCCAAGGTCAATTCAATGGCTATAAGGTTGTCCTAAGGCATAAGGATTTGAATGATGAACCAAATTATTCATTCGAACAGTATTTTCAGGTATGTATGTGACGAAATTTGACCTTATAGGTTGTTGCGTTGTCCTGTCTGTAATAGCTAAATTGATATATTTTTGCAGGCACCCAAGGACGAGTTTGCAATTAGGAATTTGAAGTTTTCAGAATTCAAAGCCTACTACAGGGGGAAAAGAGTTAACAATAATGAGACACTCGATATATCACAAGTTACTAGTATTGGGATACAAATGTATGGTGGTGTTTACCAGCCTGTGAAACAGAAAGGTCCAGCTACTTTAGAAATCGATTGGATTCGAGCAGTTTAATTTAACTATTCATTTAATGTGCAATAAAGTATTAAACTAATTAATAAAATCGATTAATTTATTTACATTGCTAATTTATCATTTGCACCGACGACGACGAGACGTGGGGACTAACTATGAACGATAATTAATGTCGGTGACGTCGGTGTATGATGATCTAAAGTTTAACTGAACTCTGGGTTAAGTAAACAAAATATTTCAATAGCCTATATTTATTATCTAGAATAACCAATACTAGATAGTGGGTCTAAAATAAATCGGTATACACTCAAGTTCCACATAACCAAAATTAATTAAAAAATACAAATAAATGCGTTAAACTAAACAATGCTTATCGTTGTCGTGTCGGTAAGAGTAGTGTGAGGGCTGTCATTGCATCAGGGAAGAGGGAATGGTAATTGACGAGCGGCACGTAAGCCGCGGTGATGACGCGGCCCGCGAACCAGCGGCCGTGCAGCGTGTTAACAGAGGCCACGGCCGTCGCTATCGTGGGGCACTTGCAGTACACGTTGCCCTGTGGCGAGGCTTTGTCCACGTACACGTGCAGCACGCCGCCGTGCTTGTTGCACTCGCCGATCACATCATCGCGTATTTCAATATCCCAGCTAGGATTTATTTCACTAAAACCAATTATTCATTAGTTGATTAAGTATATTAACAACTAGCTTTTGTCCACGACTTTGGCCGAATGGAAATATATTTTTTATCCTGGGGAAATATAATAAATTAACTGATTGAATAACATTTGATGGAACTGTTGTATTTTAAAGTACGTGGGAAGAAGATATGAATGGTGAATGACATGTGAAATTCATTAAATTTAATAGTAAGAATAAAAAATAAATCTGGCTCTTTTAGCAGGAGAATATGAGCAGTAAATATATACAAATCAAACTAATACTTACGTAGCAGGGTCAAACATATTATTCAGCATGAAACATTGAGTTGCAATTGGTGGTGCAACTTGAGGCTGTGGTGTTACTAAGGTGGACCCTGATCCCATCAGTACAGATGCTGCTCCTGGGGGAATCTGAAATTTATATCAATAAATGTAGGTCCTTTTCAAATGTAATAAGATTCTTGACTGGGTGCCATAAATGTCTTTTACGTGTGGTTTACCTGAAGTCCAGTGCCTTCGGCTAGTTTAAACATCAGTTGGAGGCGGCCTGTTGCTCCTAGATCAACACCAGCTCTGTCAAGCTCGTCAGCATCAAACCTTGTGCTAGAACCACCGTCAGTTCTTTCCGTTACATTCCCCACTTTCATAGGACGTCCAGCCAATTCAAAACCATTCAATTGTTCCATGGCTTTCTTGGCATCTGCTGCGTGATGGAACTGAAATCATAGTTTTTGTACACACACGAGTTAATTTTAATTAACTCCAAATTTAGTAATTAAAAATAGAAACAAATAAATATAGCAATCTACACTAATATTATAAAGAGGAGAGATTTGTATTTTTGTGGGTTTGTATTGAATAGGCTCCGAAACTACTGGACCGATTTCTATTTTGGCTATATATTATACTAGCTGTCCGCCCCGGTTTCGCACGGGTAGACACAATATTTGATAAATCTCTGTAGGCTCCAAAACTACTGGACCGTTTTCAAAAATTCTTTCACCATAAGAAAGCTACATTATCACTGAGTAACATAGGGTATATATTATACTAGCTGCCCACCCCGGCTCCGCACGGGTGGACAAAATCTACACTAATATTTTAAAGAGGAAAGATTTGTATTTTTGTGGGTTTGTATTGAATAGGCTCCGAAACTATTTGACCAATTTCAAAAAATATTTCCCTGTTAGAAAGCTAAGTTATCACTGATTAACATAGGCTATATATTATACTAGCTGCCCGCCCCGGCTTCGCACGGGTGGACAAAATATTTGATAAATGTCTATGCTCCGAAACTAATGTCTACCCGTGCGAAGCCGCGGGCAGCTAGTATTTGATAAATGTCTATGCTCAGAAACTAATGTCTACCTGTGCGAAGCCGGGGCGGGCCGCTAATAATCAAATAAAACTATTGGCTTACCGTCAGAAAACCATAACCTTTGCTCTTTCCTGATTCAGGGTCAGTCATTAGCTGAATATGATCTATTTTACCAAATGGTTCAAAAATTCCACGTAACATGTCTTCAGTTATATTGAAATGTAGTGATCCTACATACAATCGCGTCGGCCCATTGCTGGTCTTTGGTGCTAAATTCGGTAAAGTGTTACCAACTCTGTTCTTTTCAGCTTGAGTATGTTGAACTATTATAGGAACACCAAGCAGCTTCTGTCCAGTTAGTCCTAAGGCCTGGAACAAATATTATTGTATCATTATTACATTATCACATACATACTATGCCCAAGTTGTCCTCAATTTATAACTTACAAGTGGAACAGATTCAGCATCCTTAAACTCAATGTATGCTATGCCTTTGAATCTTCTGGTTTTGTTGCAAGTTATAAGTCTTACATCTCTTACTTTTCCCACAGAAGAAAAAAACTCCTCTAGATCTTTTGCTCGAATTCTTTGAGACAATTGCATACAAAATACTGTACGAAGATCTCGTTCCTCAGGAGGCAAGTCTTCTAGCTTTGGCTCTAGGCCTCGAGATTTGGATCTGTAATCCTTGTTCTCATTTTCCGGACTCTTTTCTTTTTTGTGTGAAGATCTTTCCCTTTCACGACTTCGCTCCCTTTCTTTACTACGTTCTTTGTCTTTACTACGTCTTCGGTCCTTGTCCCGCTCACGTTCTTTATCACGGCTGCGTCGGCGGTCTTTTTCCCGATCCTTGTCTTTGTCTTTATCTTTGCGTTCTCTGTCCCTATCTCTTTCTCGGTCTCTATCTTTTTTATCATCGCGGTCTCTTACACGATGAGAGTCTTTCTCCTTGGACCGTCTGCGATCTCTTGAACGGCTGCGTCTGGAATGTTTTAATAAAGTAAAAATTTTGTGTTAAGTATACAAAAAATTAAAGTATATGAAGACAAAAAGGAACAGGGTCAAAAAGCCGTGGTGGCTTTGTGGTTGAAGCAACGGCCTGATGGGCCCAGGTTCAAATCCCGGCCTGTACTAATGAGTGTTTCTAAGCTTAAGTACAGTGATTAATAAAAAAACAGAAAATAAAATAAAAACTCAAAGATAACATTTAATACTTTTTATCTGGAAAGCTACCACATTACCGAGTTAAAATCCTACTCAAATGAGGCACACAGGTAGAGCCTAACTTAAAGTCAAACAGGTTTTAGTTTAACTTGACCAGTATGTGTATAATCAAATCCTGCAAATTAAATTGAACCAATTCCTAGTGTATGATGATGCTGAAATTTTTCATACAGTTGGTTCCTGTGACGATTACTTAAATACACCATTTTAATCCAATATGGCAGACATCGAGATTCATAATTTCTACAGTAAACCAGACAATATGGGTATCAAATGAAAGGAATAAGCAATTTAAAGCTTGTTTTATGAAGAAACCGCACTTTTTAACGCACTTGTTTCACTGGAGTAAAAGAAACTGCCCTGGCTTTTCTTTATCTGCTTTTAATACTTCCACAAGAATAGTCACGTAATTATGAATAATATGTACTTACACAAAAACAACAATGAGGGATGTAAGAGTTTATAAGGACTACCTTAAATGCACGTCGCATGTTTATATATCAATATACAATCATAAAAACTTTTATTCATTAAGTCATAAAAGTTTATGCAGTTAAGTATGATTTATCTGAGGAAATTATGTACATATTAACTTAATAAAATATCTTAAGTCATACCTTCGACTGCCTTCTTTGTCCCTTTCTTTGTGCTTATCAGAATACTTGTCCGGTCGATGCTTTGAAGAGGAAGTGTTATCCTGTCACACAAAGCACAAGGTAGAAGCAGCGCCACAGCAACACACGCCGAGTGAATAAATAAAAATTGCATTAGTTCATTTATAATATAATATTAAGCAAAACATTTGTGGTACTTCAATAGTGGCATCCATGATGAATGGCACTCGGGAAGTAACACAAATGTTATTTGGTTCGTTCCTACACTATTTTGTAGACTTGGTTGCTCAGAACCAATTCTCATCCAATTGGTGGTCAGTCTCGCTGCCCTGGTCTACACTTACCGTTCACAAAACCACTGACAAAGGATGCACACAGCTCTAACATCACACAGGGATACTTCTGCAAAAGATTTATGACCCATAAGCTCATGGTCCCTTGTCAAAAATACTGTCTATATATTTAATTCTTTTGAAGTAGGAATGCTATACATCCAATTTGGTAAAAAAAAAATAGTATGAAAGAAAATAAGGTAAGTATATAGTAGTGATACCTCTCTGTTTTTTCAGGTCGGTGAGTATGCTGGACTATTACCACAAAGTTCTATAAATATAAGAAATGATTTCCAAATGTAATTTTGTTTATAGTTCTTACCATTTACTGTCCAAAGATGTAAACAGTGAGAAATTTACAGGTTATACAATGTAAGTAGGTAATAATGTAAATTATTAAGGATACTTGATTACAACATCTTTGAACAGTGTGAAACCTTACATCAGACAAAAAGATTGCAAGTAATATCACTTGCATACTTATTCACATTACAACAGGTTTTCTATTGCTTACTTAAAATATTAATTAATATTATAAGTTATTAGAAACAAAGTTTCAAAAGAAAATTCTCAAAGTGAAAATGTTTCTTTTCCAAAAATTACATAGCTCTGACTAGATTTTTTATTCTTAATTAATTAATAGAACAATCTGAGCAGCTGGAAGGTTAGATTATTTTTTTATGAATACCACAGCTAGTTATTTTGAATATATTTCTACAGAAATTGACCAGATTAATATATTGACTGTTAGAATGTATTTGAAGGGAACAAAATAATGTATACAAGACACCCTAATTAAATTGAGGCATATAAACAACTTATATGTATATACACAATAAAGCCAAATCCTTGCTTATTACATATCAAATGCCGTGAATCTATCAGTCCTCTATTATTGGTATGGTATGGTCTACTCACTGAGATCTGGTTTACTGATATTTGATACTGCAATTTCATTATTGTACCACAAAATTGAGCGGCCATAGAACAATCTAGTCTTTGGAAAAGATACAAACTCAATAATTTAACTTATTTTACGTATTTAGGGCAAACAAACAGCTACTTACATAATAATAAGGAATATTTACATTATGTCATTAAACTATTAAAGTATATTAAGTTTTTATACAATCCAAGAATATAATAGGTTGCAGATATTATTATGCAGGATGAATGAGGCACATACAATTTGAGCTTCTCAGTCAAAGAACTATATGTTTGTTTATTTTATACTATCTCCAAACTATGAGATTAATTATTGATCATTTCAGTAATTTCGTAAGGAGTATATTTTCATAACTTATTTTGATAACTTAAGTTAAAGATAACACTATGAATGCTTACCAATTTGTTATAGGGTGCCTCCAGCATAGCCTCAACGTCCAAATCCTCGGCCATTCTGTAATAATCGAACATTATAATATTATCCTGATATGCCAAACTTCAAAACAGCAAAGACATAAATGATGTCGTCCTTTTGACAAGCAGTAAAAGCAAGTCTACCTGAATTTGTAAATAAAAAATATATATTCCAAATAAGCATGCGTTATTTCTCGAATATGTATTTGAACGCGCTATGCTACGTACGACGGTACGACAGTCACAGTCAGTCGGCTGTACTCAATACAAAATGGCGTAGGTTAGGTATAGATGAACAGCAGGGCAATTATGTAGTGTAGGACTCTTACCTGATAAAAATGAAGTTGTACTTATTGGTATTGCTGATGTTAGTTAAATACACTTTATCGCGGTGATGTTCCTTGTATCCGTTGGATCTTTTTGCTTCTGTAAAATACAATTTCTTAAAATTATATTGCTTCGTTCCCTTTTCTCCATCCGCCTGCCACAGAGTACATACATAACCACTCACCACAGAGTACATAATCTCACCACAGAGTACATAACCACTACGTAGTACGTACCACTCACTACCCAAGATAATAAAATATATACAACCGCTACGCTAGAGTTGGAACCAGTAAATGTCACAGAGTGTAAATGTATCCCATCAAAATTATTCAAAACATGAATGTAAAATGAGAGTTCAATGTTATGATATATGCCTTGGTTGTTGACTTTAACGACAAAAGAAGTGAGATCTAAATGGGTGCCAAGTTCAATGGTCAGTCCTCAAATTTATTTATAACAATATAACTTAGCATAATATTAGGTCCTTACATATGAAATTGGCGTTTTGTATGGGAGGAACAAAAAGTCGAATATTTTTTAATATAATATATTTAATTAATCAAAGTATGAACCATTATTTTCTATGCACTTTTGCCATCTCATAGGTAGTTCATTGATCCCTTTACTAAAAAAACCAGTCGGACGGGAATCAATAAAATCTTTGAAGGCGATTTGGACTGCCCCATCGGAGTTGAATTTTTTCCCTTGCAAGAAGTTATCCAAATTTCGAAAAAAATGGTAATCTGTTGGAGCAAGGTCCGGGGAGTACGGAGGATGTCTTAGACTTTCCAATTGAAGCTCTTCTAATTTAGTAGCCGTCTGTAGCGCAGTGTGTGGTCTAGCGTTGTCGTGAAGCAGCAGTGGCGTGGAGCGATTGACCAGCCTAGGTTGTTTAGCCGCTAGCTTTTCCATCATGGTTTGCAATTCCTGACAATAGACATCAGCCGTAATAGTCTGGCCAGATTTGAAAAAACTGTAATGAACAATACCGGCACTAGTCCACCAAACGCTTACAAGTAACTTTTTTGGGGTTAATTTTCGCTTGGGGCAGGATTTGGCTGGCTGGCCAGGATCTAATTACCATTCAGTCTAATATTAGGTCCTTACATATGAAATTGGCGTTTTTCGTACTGGCCACTTTAATCACGAATTTCTCCTCTTTGGTAAGGAATTCCAAATTCAAATTTGTACAGCTATAGACTCATGTATTTGTGCTTCGATGATCGTCATTCATTTGTTTTTTTTCTTCTGTTTTTTTCTGTTTGCGTCACTCATTTTACAAAATGGAAAACCTTAAATATCGCATTATTTACGAGTACGAGTTCCGCCGTGGCACTAGTGCTGCGGAAACAACTCGAAGGGTGAATGATGTGTATGGCGGTCGTGTTGCAAAAGAAAACACAGTTCGTTTTTGGTTCCAACGTTTTCGTTCTGGAAATTTCGACCTGCAGAACAAGCCCCGTGGACGGCCTGAGACTCAAGTTGATAATGAAGAGTTGAAGGCTATTGTGGAAGCGGATCCATCGCAAACCACGTCCGAGTTAGCTGCAGGCTGCAATGTTAGTGATAAAACTGTTTTAATTCACTTGAAGCAAATTGGGAAGATTAAAAAGCTTGAAAGGTGGGTACCTCACGAATTGACTGAAACAAACCGGCAAACGCGCGTCGACTGCTGCGATACATTACTAAACCGGCACAATAATGAAGGTATTTTAAACCGAATCATTACCTGTGATGAAAAATGGGTTCTTTACGATAATCGGAAGCGCTCAGCGCAATGGTTAGATCCTGGCCAGCCAGCCAAATCCTGCCCCAAGCGAAAATTAACCCCAAAAAAGTTACTTGTAAGCGTTTGGTGGACTAGTGCCGGTATTGTTCATTACAGTTTTTTCAAATCTGGCCAGACTATTACGGCTGATGTCTATTGTCAGGAATTGCAAACCATGATGGAAAAGCTAGCGGCTAAACAACCTAGGCTGGTCAATCGCTCCACGCCACTGCTGCTTCACGACAACGCTAGACCACACACTGCGCTACAGACGGCTACTAAATTAGAAGAGCTTCAATTGGAAAGTCTAAGACATCCTCCGTACTCCCCGGACCTTGCTCCAACAGATTACCATTTTTTTCGAAATTTGGATAACTTCTTGCAAGGGAAAAAATTCAACTCCGATGGGGCAGTCCAAATCGCCTTCAAAGATTTTATTGATTCCCGTCCGACTGGTTTTTTTAGTAAAGGGATCAATGAACTACCTATGAGATGGCAAAAGTGCATAGAAAATAATGGTTCATACTTTGATTAATTAAATATATTATATTAAAAAATATTCGACTTTTTGTTCCTCCCATACAAAACGCCAATTTCATATGTAAGGACCTAATATTATATTGAAGCCTAAGGTCTGACTTGGCTAGTTCTATTAAGGCCGTGCTCGCACTGCGTTAGCTTAGCGTGCGCTTAGCTGCCGGAAATTCAGTAAAGTATGGAGTCTCATAGAAGTGCGCCCACTGCGGTGGGCCAAACGTTGTCGGTCTGTCTGACTGTCAAGATTTTTTTTCTCAAGAACGCGTGGAGTTATAAATTTTAAATTAATATCAAATATCCGGGCCTATGATCTCTTTAAGCTGTAAAAATATCAAACCTGTAAGTCAATATGAAGACTGTTATTCATATGACCGTTTATGTCGCAAATTATCGCATATTTTGCGATTTCACAAGGGTATCAAAACCTATAGGGAATTTCCCGTTGACCTAGAATCATGAAATTTGGCAAGCAGTGACAAGTAAAAGAGTTGAGACACAATAGACGGCACCACAGCACACCACGACACAGAAGTGTGAACCAAGTATAAGCACTCGACACTGATAAAAATGGTCAATGAATAGGATTGATTGCCATAGTTAGGAAGAAGAAGACTCGGAGTCGGTTTTTATGAGCGATGTAACATCCCTCAACTTGCCTGTACTGACCGCAGTGCGCGGACCTCAGAAGTTGCTGTAGTTCCAACGCACGGTGAACTACAGCAACGTTTGCTACTGCAACGCGATGCGCTCACGCTCTAAAATAACATTTTTAAAAACAAATGCCATTCATAACTTGTAGGAACTTATTACACCAAAATATCTTCTTAAAAAAGTTCTTACAACTTTTCTCTGGCAGTGCCTCTATGCATGAAAATATTTGTAAAACTATTAAAAAATGGGAGTGCTTTAGTATATGCTTGCCAAATTTAATTATTTAAATTACTTCTCATGACTAAAATGACATTACCGTGTCTCCTGATTTCATCCAAAGTCCTATATCCAGTAGTTCAAAATGCCTTAATTTTGGTCTTAGCATGTTTTCGATGCATAATAAATGTACGAGGTTTGAAAGTCAAAATACGAGATTTACAGTAAAACGTAGTGGTTATGTACTCTGTGATTTACAGCTGCATATGTACGAGGGAATTTGTTTTACACTTGGCAACCCTGCTTTGTATTTACTATTTAATTAAGGGCGGACACATAGGTACATACTGATTCCGGATCAGGTTTCCGTATGAGGGTTTCAGATTCGGAAACCTGAATGGTCCGCGTGCGTACAAAATGTTCGACAAGGCGCACACCATTCTTACCTTTTCCGGACGGAAAAAACCTGACGTTCGGTTCGGAATTTCTCCGTGCGTTCGTTTTGGAAGAACGGAAAAAAACCTGATGATGTCATCCCGAACGCAGCATTCGTATACTTTTTGGTTCGATCGCCGCACACGTACGGAAATTTCATTCAGAATCGCGTTGGCGCTGTGCCGAGTAGACGTATCGAATGTAACTTTTTTATTTTATCTCGTAGGAATGCTATTATGAAGCTCATCAAAGGATTTCGTTGACATCCTGTAATATTTATAGAATTCTTCTGGGAATGCCCGTAACTTTGCTCTTTTAACATAGAATTGACTCTCAGTTAATCTTTGGGTATTCAGTGGATGCACCCAATAACGACGCTTTATGCCCTTTTTGTCTAGTGCCAAATAAAGAGCAATAAGCATCAATTCGTCTTCGTTGTCCATTCTCGTGCGTTATCAGAAGCGTCTATGATCGAACTGATCGTATAAATTCCGAATGCAAAAAGCCGAATGTGTGCGCTCTCCTCACGGAATTTTTGACTAGGAAACCTGATCAGGAATCAGTATGTATGAACCCGGCTTAAGGGAAAAGTCACAGAGACACAGAGTTAGAGTACTTAACCTAGGGATGGCGATTCTTTGGGAAAAAGATCGATTTTTGAATTGATTCGAATTGTAACGTAATAAATTCATCCACAATAAAATCGCGGTCCAAAAGATAGATTCCTTAAAAATATTTTTTTTTCAAGTTAGCATTTTCAATGTAAATATAAATCCATTTTATGAAAAACAAGAAAAGTACCATAATAAATGATCTCTTATCGGTAAAAACATGGTTTTTTTTAGTTCAGGGAATTCGATAATGACAATTATAGAAAATGTTTTTTTAATAAAAATTTTTATAATTATTAAATTATTTTTATTACCATGTTAAAGTATCAGGTCAGGTTTGAAAGAAGACATTTATTTTCTAAATGTATTTGTTACATTAAAAAGTGAAGAAAATAGATAGAAATAGTATAGAAGAAAAACTATGAAGACCTGTTTTTTTTTTAACAAAAAAAAACAACAATTGACAGTCGTGCGATGTGTTCTGCTCCCGTAACCCCTTCTTTTCACCATTTACACTTTTCGTGTAAGTTGCGTAGTTTTCGAGATATTTTGATTTCACAACATACCCCGCTGATCAACTAGCCCCGCCCTATTATTGCAACACCGATTTTTTTTCAGCATCGCCCATCTCTACTGAGTATCGAACTATTGCAAAAATCTGGTCCCTGATTCTTTATTGGATGAATATTAAAGCGCGTGGAGGGCGTAATTTAAATTCCTAATTGGAAATAATTTTATGGCTTTTACCAAAACTGAAAAAATCGAATGTCGATTTTCAAGGGTAAAATATCGATTCACTGAATCAATTCAGAACGACATATCGATTTAAAAAACTCGTTTTTTTTTTGACTCTAGAAATCGATTCTTCGATTAATCGATCTCAAATCGTTATCTATAACTTAACCACTTCGCCAAGAGAATACAACCGGAGAGTTTTTGGCGGGAATCAGGCGGAGCGGTTGAGATTTTTTCCAGTGTGTCGTAAATTGTGTTATAGTGATCTTTAATGTGTATTTTCGGTGTCGATATGTGCAGTAAAGTTTCATTTAGTGACTGATTTATAGGAGCATTGGAAATAATGCCATAATACGACTTTTGGGTTAAGTGATTTATCATTTTGGTCAATAGGTTACCTCTAATCCAAAGGCGTGTTACGATCTGCTACTGCCGTGGGTTGTCTCCAGAAACTCCTTTGGGCGTTAGAATGCATGACACTAGGCATTTTAATGCGGCAAACACGAGAAATTTTGCAACATGAAAATTCTCTAACACTCGACACTGGCAAAAATAGTCCCTGAAGGGATTGATTGCCATACTTAGGAAGAAGAAGAAGAAGAATACAACCGCTACGCTAGACTAGACCACTACGTTTAGGAAAAGTCTAATGAACAGTTACAAGGGGAGTTTTTGGCGGGAATCAGGCGGAGCGGTTGAGATTTTTTTCCAGTGTGTCGTAAATTGTGTTATAGTGATCTTTAATGTGTATTTTTGGTGTCGATATGTGCAGTATAGTTTCATTTAGTGACTGATTTATAGGAGCATTGGAAATAATGCCATAATACGACTTTTGGGTTAAGTGATTTATCATTTTGGTCAATAGGTTACCTCTAATCTAAAGGCGTGTTACGATCTGCTACTGCCGTGGGTTGTCTCCAGAAACTCCATTGGGCGTTAGAATGCATGACACTAGGCATTTTAATGCGGCAAACACGAGAAATTTTGCAACATGAAAATTCTCTAACACTCGACACTGGCAAAAATTGTCCCTGAAGGGATTGATTGCCATACTTAGGAAGAAAAAGAAGAAGAAGAAGAACAGTTACAATTTTATACTTATTAAAATATTTGTGTCCCAAAAAAAACATTAGAGAGAAAAATTATAAGTACCCATCTAATTTTATTTTCCTGTGCTCTTTGCATAATGTTTATTTATATAGCAATTAGCATTCATCTAAATAGCAATTAGCATTCATTGAATCATTGTTTCTAAAGTTATTTTGTTGACAAAATGGACGTGGGTGACAATATAGATTTCGTAAAACTAATCAATGCGAAAGGCAACATTGAAAACATTACTCCACATAAGATTGCTGTAGTAGCTTTTATTAGGGAGTATGGGTTATTAAAAATTGAAGGTAATGAATTCATCTCTTTTATACACTTTTACTTTTTATTACCAAGCGCATTAATGACAAAAACATATAATTTATCATCATATTTCTGTCCTTATTTTATTCCCTGTAATAATCCACATTCATACATAACTTTCTGTCCATACAATGACAACTTGCTTTTCTGCAACTCTAGTTTCTGGTGCTAGTTTAGAATATCCTATTAAAAACTGATGTCCGACTGTAACCATTTATCCACCACTCCCATCAAAGTGCATGCAGCCTTCTTCATATACCATATTTATGGTCCATAATTTATAAATTACTTTTTTGGTTTCAGCACGGAGAATGGTTGATTGTATTGTTGCTCCTAAGTACAGGAAAGATTTTTGTATGCTAGCACTTAAACTTATACAGGTAGGTTGGGTTATATGTATTGTTTATTAATATACACAATCATTATAATAATGGATAGTGCTTTGAAGTAAAAAAATGAAGTGACTAAAGAAAATAACCAATTTAAGTGACCAAAGAAAAAACATGTGAATGATGCAGTTTGACTGTAGGCAACTTGAACTACATGCAGAGTTACTTTTCTGTTCAAAAATCACTTTATAAATTTGTATGCTCATTGTGAAACTTTGAAGCCAATTTTCTTAATTTCATTAAAACTGAAAAAAAAGAGTATAGGTACTAGCTGATCTTTGACTGCATTTAAAATGCTTGAGTTTGAATTGCAGCAATCTCTAAATACATATTAAGCATTTAGGTGGCACACAACACTCAAGCCTACAGTCATTAGCAATACCAGGGGCATCACTAATGTGTTGCCAACCCTGTTGTTGATGAGGACTCACTGTGCTAGTAGCATTAGTACTAGCACAGTATATCCTCGTAGAGCAATAGGAACCTTTCTTACCACAGAAACAAAAAAATAAATAAATAGTATTATATTACTGTGGTCTACTGTAAGGTGGCTGTACAGTTGTCAGCAGTGCAACTCCAATTATTTTAGTGGGAAATGCATGGGAGATCCCATTTCACCCTATCTCTCTTTTTTAAGTTCATGTTGTGAATAATCATTGTATTTAAGCCTAGAAAAACTCATTGGCCGGGGCTTGAACTGTGGACCATCACATAACAGGCCCTCATGACAAAGCCACCATGGCTTATAATATGTGTTCTTTTGTTATAGTGTCCAGATATGGAATTCAAAGAGTTAGAATCTCTGTTAACTGATGGGCGATACAATTTACTGAGTGTACATTTACAAAATTTTTGTGTTCGTCTTCAAAACATTTATATTAATGGAATCAGCGCTCTGATGGACTGTGTCACATCAACTGTTGATAAACTAATGATAGACCAAAGTGAAACAAATCCATGCATCATCACTAGATACAGTGTTTTAGGTAAATGTTAAAATTTTGCTAGAAAGCAATGTTGCCAATAGTTTGTATGTCTTTACTTCTTTAATTTAATCTTTCATCAGGGCTGTACTTGAGGAGGATCCTACTGTATTTGGATAAGCTGACATTTGTCCAAGTTGTGTCACTTTACAAGTCATTTTGTTTGTACTATCAGCGAGGGAGACCTGGCCTCATGATGAGGTCATTGAGTAAAGAGGTAAAATAGGTTACTTTTTAAATGTATGTCTGTCCTATATGAAAATAAAATATAAATATAAAATTAATTGATTTTTTGCTTCAGAAACTCAATAATATGGAATCACAGAGTGCAGCAACGTGTACGTCCCAAGTGGCCCCTGAGGAATCTAGGAACCTGGAGTTATCTATGAGAAACATTATAGAAAGAGACAAATATGAGTAAGTCTTACTTACGTATACTCTTATTTACTGTCCACAAAGGGCTAGTCCATAAAAAGTATCTTTAATACATAGCATTTTACACACATATTAGTCATTTTCTGATATGTTCTTTATGAGCTGGAAAAGTATGTTTTAGTACCTAATATGCTTGTTCCTAATTTAAAGCACATCATTGAACATTAAAGGAAACATGGTCACCAAGCCTATTGAATAAAAGATTTAATAAATAGGAATGGGTAATATAACATTAGTTAGTTAATAATTTTTTTATATAAATATAATAGTAGTTTATATTTTTTTACAGTAGCTTTGAAGAATGCCAGTGGTCTAGAAAACAAGCAGAATTATTTACAGCCCAACAGGCTAACTTACTTCAAATTAACGAGCATAAAGCTTTACCTCCCAAACAGCTCCAGAAGACAATAATACAAATCATAAATGATGTACCTGACTACCCTGATATTGTTAGTAAGCCTAGTGCTCTGTTACTATAACAGTGTTCTATAATAAAATAATTCAGTGTTAATAACTTTACTATTTGCAGCATTTTCTGAGCTTTTTGAACTGCATTCGGATGAAGGAGATCTGTGGTGCTCAAGACTCCTTGTACAACTGCTTCGACCGCTCAGTGTTCAGTGGGTCTGGGGGCAGTGTGCCAGGCTTTGATAGAAATAAGAATTTCCGATATGCTGCTCTCAACAGGGCTGCCATGCACACACAGTTTGGGCACATGTGAGTGTTTTAACATCTTCCTTTACTGTCTGTGGACTATAAGGACAAAACAACTAGTATCTCTGCTAGTAGGGATAAGACCAAAATTTGATTATTAATATTTATTTAGATTTTGAGTTAAGGCAACATGATGCAGATCTCCAAATATTGTAATAAAAATGTAATAATGAAATTAATGTTCGTACAAACAACGATTTACAACGCGTGTTACGCGTGTCAGGGTATGCCGCCTACAGTCATTCTCGTGTATCAGGCTGACTATATGCACGTGCGATAACTATAAATTGTTTTTATATGTCTAGGCTACAAATTAATAATTAGTTTCAAATCGTCAGAATCTTCTACCGGATTCGGAGGGTATTTTTTGCAGACAAGAACCCACCTAGAAACTGATTTGTGAGTGATTATGACATGGTGTGTGTGTGTGTTTGTGCGGATCAGGGGTGTGGCCATGGAGAGCGTGCGCGAGGCGATGGCGCGCGCGCAGGAGGCGGCGGACGGCGCGTGCGTGGCGCACGGCGCGGCGTGGGCGGCGCTGTGCGGGGGCCGCGCGCGCCGCGCCGCGCTGCTGGCCAGCTGGGGCCGCGCGCCGCGCCCGCCCGCCGCCGCCGCCGCCGCCGCACAGCGCGCCGCACAACACGACGCCGTCAACGGAGCCCGCCCCTCCGATGTATTCCAGGTCACTAACATCAATCATACTAACATTATAGCTGACCCAACCAGTGCCGGTAGCAGGAACATTGTCGACTACGTAAACGAAAACGAAGGCGACACGAACACGTTGTCGCAATTATTCATGGTAGCCCTACAGCGCGGCAGCGCGAGCGTCGCGATAATAAACACATCATAATAATACATTGCATATTTTACTATTTATTACCACGTTGAGTCTACGATCACAAAAATAATATATTTAATAAATGAATAATTCACTCAAAGATCATCCTTAACTGTACAGTTCAACGGTACAATTTATAAATTTGGTGATGCTTTATAATCACATACCTGTATTAAGATATTTCTATCTAGATAATAACGCGAGGGGACTCGATCAACTACCTGCACTCGATGACAGAGTTCACCCTGGCCGGACTCGCCAACACCGCTGCGCTGTGGGCGATGTACGGGAAGACCGAGATGGCATCGGTCACCTGTCAGTTGCTCCTCAACCTCAATACGAGTATGATAAGCTGCCATAATTATCAATATTCGTGACATTGTAACGACATCGAATATGCGTGGTGAAAGGAAGTGTGCGCGTTATTCATCTTATAGGCAACAATCCTCTGCCTTGAACTTCGTCTTCTTTAGAATTCCGCAGGGAACTAACGTTCTTTCGGAATAAAAAGTATCCCATGATTATGTTAATCCGGGTTAATAAACTATACGTGTACCAAATTTCAGTTGTATTTGCATGATTGAACAACAAACATCCATCCATCGTCACAATCGTTACCATTTATAACACGAGTGGCATAGGTTGGGACGCTAATGAGAGTACCTGTAGGTATTGGTATGGCATGGCGTGTGCAGAGTGCAAGGTGGGCAGCGGCAGCGTGTGGCACTGCACGGAGGCGAGCCTGACGGGCGGCGCGGGCGCGGCGGCGGCGGCGGCGTGGCGCGGCGAGGGCGCGGCCGCGGCGGCGCTGCACGCCCGTCTGCCCGCGCGCGCCGCCACCGCCCACCACGCACACCGCGCGCTACGGGCCGGTCACTATTGCATTCAACTACTAAATATATCTCTATATATTAAAATTAATCCCTATTTCCCTAGTTGACGGCATCACGCCTGAACGGCTGGACCGATTTCCCTAAATCTTATTTTTTGTAACTAATTATCTAAATTTCCCTAAATCTTATTAGTGGATAAGTTATCTATCTCGCACCCTTACTTATTGTATCCTAGTACAATTGCATTTGATTTTATCGCTTGGTATTATTATGTATTACGTAGGTAAATGGGAAGAGGCCGATCGATGCATTCGCCAGTTGGCATCGTCGGATCGTTGGGAAAGTCAGCTGTTGAAAGCGGAGATGTATTTCCTGAAGGGAGCCGCGTCAGAGGCTCTGGAGTCTCTGCACGATATTCTCGACTACTGCAAGACGGAGGATGACAGTTTACATTTTATATCTCTGAGATTAAAAGCCATGATACTGATGGCGCAAGTGCAGCACTCCTTCAGCAGTATGCAGTCAACCAACATCATGTTACTCAACGAAGCTTTGTCGCTCTCGAGGAATTACCATCTACATTACTTGGCTACAACTACTGAAATGCATATCGCTAACGTGCAATTAAATATGGGATGCGCGAAGAATGCACTAAAACTTGTTAGGAAAGTTTTGCCCACAATCATGGCACACGGCAGTGCCTACGATTTGGCTAGAGGTAAGTCCGCAGCAATTTTTCTATCTAAAAAGAATAAAAAATTGCCTTCTATTTTAATTTAAAAATCCTCGGGAATTTGATTGCAACGCGAGCATATTTTATTATGATTGCGCGGTCCCAAAATGATTATAAAGTTTTTGTTTCTTTTGATCAGGGGTAGCATGGGCTTGATTGTGTTCGGGGCCCCACGACTTGCAAACGCGGATGTAATTGTATATATTTTGTACTTGTTATGACATCGACTACATATATTGTTATAGCTATGCTGTTGTATACAAAGTGTCGCGTTGCTGTTGCGCCCACGAGCGGAGATACCCGTGTACATGTACTGCAGTCGTGTTGTGAAGCCCTTGAAACGGTCAAAAAATATTTTATCAAAGACGGTGCCCACGTCAGGCTGTTGCATACTTGGTACCTGCAGGTAAAGTGTAGTTCATACTACTGACACAATAAAATTATATTTATTTATTTATTAAAATTCTGACATCTTACAAAAATATGTCTTAATATTTCAGGCACAATTGTACAATGATATCGGCAACCACGCAGCAAGAAATCAATGCGCATGGATGTATCGCCAGCTCGAGTCACAAAATCCTGTGGAACCCACGAATATGTTACTCATAATGTATTAACTTAAATATGACCATGAATAAAAGTCTGATTCTTTTGAAATATATTTATTCAGTCATTACATATATCTATCTACATAAGAATTTTGTATTTATGATTTCACCAAATAGATCAATACAACTTGTCGTTTAGGAGAGCTTTTTGAATTATTTCAGACATAGTCACTTTTATATCTTTGCACAGTACTTCGGCGATTAGAACTTTAGATTCGGGTTGCACTTCTGAAGGTACATACGCTTTTTCACCCAGTATACTTGTGTCGTTCCAACAATGGCCAAGTGAAGCTTGTGATTCACAAATCCTTCCAAGTTGTAGCAACAGAGAAGTAATATCTTCTAGAAGTGAAGGGAAGGCAATGCAAATTCTGACAAGAGATTTTAGAACTGGCTGAAATAGTTCTAAGCGCAGATCACTTGGCAGAACTGATAGAAGCGTAGAAAGAGTATTTACACATAATCTTGCAATCGACATTGCCTTTGGCAATGCATACTGTATGGAAAGGTGCGACACGAGATCCACGGCAAATATTTGTTTTTCAAGGGAAGCTTGGCTTAACAGTTCTGGTATAAAGTCTAAACAAATATGCATTGAGGGAATACCTTGTACAGTAACTGGTAAAAGCTCACGTGGATAGCCTTGGAAATGGACTAGCTTAGCCAATGAGGGCTCAGAAATAAATATTTGATGAAGAAAAGAACAAATAATACTCCTCACTTCTCGTAATGACCACATGAGTTCTGGTTTGGACTGATCTTCAGTAGTCTCCAAGCAAGCTTCTAATAAAATTTGCAGAGCAGCACTTTCTTGTGCAGCTACTAATGCGTTTTTTAATTCTTCCCTTTCTGAATCTGATGTAAGCTGACCACTCTTTTCTAACAGAGGTTTGTCCAGTAAATGTCGACTGAGTTGGCTCCTGGAAGCTGCCAAGCTGGCTTCTAAAATTCTTAAAATTATCTTTAGTATTGGTCCACACCTGAATACTCTTATGTCGCACCGTAAAACTTGCAGTGGGTCTACTAAAATGTTTTCCTGAGTAATGATGACATTTTTTGCATTACCATTGATTTCCAATAAAGCGTTGATAGTCATTATCCAGAGGCAACGAGGTAGTACAGAGTTAAGTCGCAACCAAACTTCCCGGTATAACTCTTGTATATGCCGTGGTACCTTATCTCCGAGCACACTTTTAAAATACTTCACAAATATTTCGGCGAAAGGCCAAATCTCTGTAGGATTTTTGTTAAGCATTGATTTTAGTACCTTGCCAGTTTTATACGGATTTTTTTCAATGCATTGGAAAGCTTCATGTATTGCTGTTTCTGTAACGCTAATATCAATACGGTGGTGACTAGAATCACCGAAGACTTGGTCATCCATCCAGTCATCGACCAAGGATAATTGCGGAAAATGCGTCGCCAATAAGCGGAGGAGTGGACTAAACAAGCCACCATAACTCATCTGGTCTTTTTGGGCTTGATGTAATAAATACTTTATTGGTAGTTCTGATAGAAATGCTGCGGAATAGCTCTTTACTTTCCGGCCGTTGGCTATAAGCGTAGCCGCATTAGATAGTCTGACATCTTCATACAACAGAAGATAATAAATGAGCAAAAGCTGAGAAGCTAAAGTTGGCTTTTCAATATTTATCTCAATCGATGTTTCCCCATCAATTTCCATTGGAGAAAGTGGTTTGTTCTGCACATCAAAGTTTACGCCAAAAATTGATTTCCTAAATACTCTTCTGATTTCTTCATCCATTATTGGCTTATTGACATATTCACTGGTGCCTTTATTATTAACGACGAGTATGGAGTTTACATAAACTTCTACAAGGGCTGGCATCACAGGGTGCAGTGGGGCTGTGCAATTGCATATTTGACGATATATCCAATTTTTTATGGGAACTTTATGTTTTGAAAATGCTCGAGATTTCAACAATTGATGAATGCAGTGTACTGGTAAGTACCCAGGTATATTGCTGTTGAGATTGGCAGTCACTGGAACTTTGACCGCATGTGAAGTAACAACCTGCAGCAATAACACACAACATTCAAAGATTTTAATTTAAAATTTCACGAAACCTTTTACTAACTACATATTGAATGGTTGCTTTGAGTTCACAACAATTTGATGATTATCTGATTGTTGGGAACTCAAAGCCATAATGAAGCGGGGCATGATTATGACCCGCTTTATATGGGACAGCATAGTTCAGAAACTTGTAACTTTGGTTTTACTCAATGGATCAAAAAAACACTAGGCTGGCTGTGTATTGTGAAAAATACTGATTTAAGCTACTTATTATATAGTAGAAAAATATGAATACCTGTTCTGTGAATATTTCGTGCGTAAAGGCTTGTTTGATGCGTGCCAATCCGTTAGGTCGCACCGGTACACGCATGCCGAGTGTGGCGCAGACCAGTTCTCCCACCGCCACCAGCTGCCCGGAGTGAAAGTGGATCGCTATCAGCAACAGCATTTCCCCAAACGAAGCTGTTACTCCAGAGTTACTGGAATTTTCAACAAATATTGCATTGCGACAAATAGCACGTAATATGCATACAAATAAAAGCATATATATGTATAAAGGGTTAAGAGATATGCGAAATAGGTTGGTTTAAGAATGCAAAAGTAATAGAATCAATAAAAATAAATAGAATGTCGCATATTTTTTTTATTAATATCTTCTATAAATACTACCTCTCAAAATAAGCTTCTTCTTTGACGAGCCACTGCACCCATTCAATTGCTTTCTTTTCGTGTTCTGGAGCAGCTGGATAGATAATTTTAATTTTATTAGTCTGATAGTCAGTGGTTAAGTTTAAACATATTAGTGGGCTATTAATATTACATACTATAAATCTGTTTTGTTAATGAATAGACTGACACTTACCCATCAGTGAAGGACAAGCAAGTATCATACAAAGACTTAATGATACAAATCGGACACCAGCTGGTGTTGGCGGGGGTTTCTGTGTGACAAGGCGTAATAAACCTGCTATTTCATCATCTTGGAATTTTATTCCAGCAATTCCTCTTAAGGCACAGTAGAGCCTGAGCAATGCTGAAGCATCCACACCCGCCGTGGCTTCCTTAAGCCTATTCAATAATTCTTGTCGTAGTTTGATTAGGGCTGCATGGCCATCGCCTTTTCCTCGTTTGTGTGAATTACGAAAAAATGTTGCAAACCATCCTCTTGTGGTCTGATCTGACCCTAACAGAAGTCCAGACATAAATGACACCTAGAATGGTATTAGTGGTACATAGTTATAATGGTGGTAGGTATATAAATTGATCAATGAAAATATTAGCAAACATAAGGCTTGGTAGCATTCTCAAACATATATTTAAAGCATTCAGAAGGTGACTGAATGTAGGTTGAAATATAAAAACGAAACAAAAAAATACAACTCACCAAATCATCTTGGTGATGAGTTAATGTCAAGCTAATAACCAGAGATGGAAGGCGGGCAGCACTAGCTGCCTTGGCCCTGATACCTGCTGCTATATAAGGACAGGCTGCACAGAGGGTACTTAAAGCTTTTGCTCTGATTCCACCCTCTTCACTTCTTTCAGCATTGAGTACAAGTGATTCTGCAACTGTAAAACAATGATATTAGACCAACAGTGTTGTTACTTATGCACAAATAGATTACTTACAATCTATGATAAAAGAAACACTAATGCCCAGGATTGCAATCAATAACAGATACTTATATCTTTGATCAATGTCATGAGCAGTTACACAGAAAAATATTAATATGACCTAATTGAACCTATAATCTTCATACACTGATAAAATTGTTCCCTTATAATGGAGGATATCATTTCCATGTGAAGTCCTCCTCTCATGTGTGTCCAACATCAACCCACATTTTTAGCAATAAATTATATTACCTAAGTTGCCTTATTTAGATCCATTAGTTTAAATATATTGTTGTACACTCAAATGTGATCAAAAGGTCAGTAGAACTTAAGATGTTTTACTTTTACAACAAACCACAAGCATTATATTATGTATTAGTCATTTGAAGACTTATAAAATTTAGAATGTCTTATAAAGATAATATAGATGTTTTTTGTATCTCTTTATATCTGTTTAGTTTCTGTATTATTTTGATGACTTTATAACTGATTAGTTTTTTTGTTTAATTGCAATCCAGAGTGATACCTTGTGTTTGTTTTCAATAATGATGTAAAGATTGTAATTTGTCTTGTGTATTAAATAAATAAATATATAAAAAAACTTATGTGGTGGGAGGGTTTTTCAAGAATTATTATGTGGTAATACAACTATTACCAGATCCCCAGAAATCAGAATATTGCTATTAAATGCCTGGATATGCTGTATTATCTATCACTACTTGCAGCTAATGGCAGGCAGGATGGATATAGCTGCAAAAAAGCTGTGGTGGCCTTGTGGTTGAAGCAACAGGCCTGTCATCTGATGGGCCCAGGTTCAGCAACATGGTTGGCACCCCATAGTGATACCCTTGGTATTGCTAGCGGCTATAGGCTACGGTGACTGCTTACCATCAGGCGGGGCATATGCTTGTGTGCCAACTTAGTGGTATTAAAATATATATATATATATATATACAGCCCTAATAAGATGCAATGGACAAGGATACACCTAAAGTAATATATCACTAATATGTATATTTTTTATTTAATTAAAGTTCACATAAGGATTATTTGTCTGAAACAGAATTAATTGAGTATGAAAAAAAAAGGGAATAACTATTTTAATAAAATTGCAAATAGTTTGCATGCAACAGTTGCAATATAACTATGTCACAAATGTCTATGTAAGGAAAAACTTATAAGGGCTTGTCATTGTGATGGTATGCCTCATTAGCATCAAATATAAATATTATTTTTGCTTTATTTGTCAACTGCCTTACCTTCTTGTAAGGTATCTGGCATATTAGCCACTACCCAGGATATTATTATAGGTCCTTTATTGACATGCAATAGAACCTCAACAATGTCACAGATATTCAGTAAGTTGGGCAGTTCAGCAAGGCTGATGCAGATCACATCTGTTATTTCTTCCAAGTAGATGTCATTGTCAAACAGCTCTGATGGCTTCAGTGTGTATTCAGTATTAGAGTTCTTGTTCTGGTTGTATTCAACTAATTGCGCTTGCATTTGCAACAATTCTGAAAGTACTAGACGAACTCGACGAGCTGAATCTGATTGCTCAAAGTCATTTGCAATACCATTGACTATGTGTTGGATTAAAAATGTTTCTGAGCATTGAGGACCACTCTTTTGTCTGAAATAATTGAATAAGATTTATAAAATCATTGATATTTTCAGGTTAAAATAAGGTTAAGAAACTTACCGCATTTGTTGTTCCTTTTTTAGATCAACTTCAAGTGTATGGAATTCAATGGATAAGAGAGAAACAATAAAGTTTACTAAATCAATACCAGATAGAAGCGTGAGAATATCTTTTTTGGCTTCCGCGCAATACATTGTGATGTCCAAAGGAGATATGAGCGCCATACGAACGAGGCATGGTATTATGGGCCTGATTTCCTCCGGTGTACATTTCAGGAGAGTGGGTATATCCACGTCTTTTATAGCTTTAAAGACATGAGGCTGAACAGGTTTCATGAATATTAAATCCATTTTTATAACTTCATTTAGAAGAAGACATATAATAAGTGGACTTCTTGATTTTATTGGGAAATAAAATAAACTTTCCTCTTTCTTCTTGAATCAAAATACCGTCCACAGAGTACATAATCACTAATACCGTCAAGCACAAAGCACAGAGTATATAACCACCCTAGAGAATACAACCGCTACGTTAGATATAACCACTACAGCGTACGTTAGATATAACCGCTACAGCGTAAAATATATATTTTAAAATATGGAAGAGATACGTCGACGAAACCAACACACATAGACAGATATCTCAATGCCACATCACACCATCATCCCCGCCACTTACACCCCATATCAATATCCCTTATAAACAGAGCTCATGATCTCTGTGACCCTGAACATTTACCTTCAGAACTGGCATATGTTCAGAGGGTGCTAGCAAAAAATGGATACAGAAGAATATGACAAAAAAAAAGAAGTGGACAAAGAAGACGCGGACTGAGGGAAAAACGACCAGACGTGAATAGGCAACAGGCGTTCATGTCCTACATAAAAGGAGTGACGGACAAAGTTGGCTCAATATTATCAAGATACCGTTTATACTCCATTTTCAAAAGTGGCAAGATCAAATGAGAACTCCGAAGGACGTCATTCCCTTTCAAGTACCTGGCGTATATAAGATAGAATGCAGCTGTGGGAGCTCTTACATTGGCCAAACAAAAAGGACTGTTGCGGAGCGGGTAAAAGAGCACATCGCGGCTGTAAAGAATTGCCAGGTATACAAATCAGCGATTGCGGAACATATCTTGGAAGAAGGACCTAACCACTGGATGGAACTACACGACCCGAAAATCATTTCAAAAGATCGACACTTCTACC
The DNA here is from genome assembly GCA_951449985.1 of Falcaria lacertinaria. NCBI lineage: Eukaryota > Metazoa > Arthropoda > Insecta > Lepidoptera > Drepanidae > Falcaria > Falcaria lacertinaria. The sequence continues at coordinate 5,463,873 of OX602110.1, forward strand.
CCAGAATTGTTCGTGAAGCCATTGAAATTAAGAAACACAAGAATCTCAATCGGGAGAGTGGTTCTAAGCTTTCTACTGCGTGGAATCCGCTGTTAGGAAAGTGTTCGCGTCGCGATGTATGTAAAGACTTATCCGCGGATGTCGTGAGTGTTGTGTGTCGGGACCTAAATTTAAAAACACATATGGAGGTAGATAACAATATTCGTTCTACCCGCGAATCGAGAAGAAGGCGACGTACACAACTACAATTAGTCAGCCCGTGAACACGGCCGATGCAACTCGGTCGAAACGTCGGGAGGTAAATAAACAATTTAATATCGCGTATAAGACCCGTTTTCGTGTCATTACTAAGTATGAAAATCAGTACTTAACTTCGTGACAGAATCTTCCTTCATTGAACGAGTATTTCATTATTTAGGATACTTAATTAGTAAGTAGGTACCTACGCATGCAACAGATATACCTACTTCATTCAAGGTTTCAGCTCAGAGTAGATGATATGTTTCAGTAACGTTTAGTATTTGACAAATCTGGGAAAGGAAGATTGTCCAGTAGTGTTATAAAATATGACACGAATCGATGTGTAGGAAATCTGGCTCTGGCAAGGAGAGAAGTAGCGAGGTCGTGGGGCGGCCGGGGCCGGGCGGCGCGGCGGTGGGCGGCGGCCGCGGCGCGCGGCAGTCGCACGCGAGCACGTGCGCGCACCGCCCTGCGTCGCTGCCGTTGCCCGGTCTACCACCAGCGCCCTACCGAGCCAGCACGCTCAATATTTCGGGAATATTGTATTTAGTTCTTTCACCGCCCGTTTAAATACTCGTTTTCATACAAACAGTCAATGTCTTCCACAAAATATCCCCGAGGGGCTGTTTCATTGTGATTCAAATATTTATGGGTCAATAGTAAGACTTTTATACAGATAGCTTACATCATCGGCATAATAATTTCGGCGGGAAACATTATCACTTTAATGATCTTAAGTAGGTAGCTAATAGACTACGTCGTATAATTGTATGCCTTCACCAAAAAATAAACTCAATCTTCGCAGATAGAATATATCCAGGTTGTTGATTATTTCATGTGTTAATTCATGTGCATGCAGATAGTATCGAATAAGTAAGTAGACCTAGACACAAATTTTGCCAACATCCAGAACCCAAGTTGTACCAGCTACGTATGCTAGGTAACATAGGTTAAATGTAAGTTAGTAAAAAGCGCACAGATCAGTTTTCAGATTGATAAAATTCGAAATGAGTATTATTGGCACTGATTAGTCGTAAATTGCTTTAATGATTTTTGATTATAACTTAGGGGTATATGTACACTTTTTAAAGCTTCCAATAATTTTGCCTGTAGGTTCAACAATTTCTGTAGTAGTCATATCACATTTCCTCCAAAAGATTGAAATAAGATAGGTACTTGTCTTTTACCTACAACAGCTAGCGGATAGATTTTAATGAGACTAATGATTGGTTCCATAAAATGTGAGTTATCGAGGGCTTTGTGTGGTTTATTTATTCCTGAATCAACGGGATAAAAAACCGCAATAAGTTTCTGCAAACATTGTTCATGGAAAATATGCGTTTTTTACTGCTTTACTGCTCCTGAAAGCCAGTATTGCTCGCCACAATATTCAACACGTTTTTACGTCATAACGTGTTGAATTATAAGCAATGTTACTCAGCAAAACAAATTATTCTTCAAACGAAATATTTTTCTAACGTTTATGAGTTTCAATGGTAGCTATACCTACTGCGCACATATTTTACGTTCATATCCTAATATTCTGCCTGTTTAGCTCGTCAATTACTGAACATCTAAGTTTCATGACTTTTTATTAAAAGAAGGAGGATTAGTAATAAAAAAAAAACAACTACAAAAAAAAAACAAATGCGTGGGTTGTAAATTAATATCCTTAATATTCAACTTTTAAATTTTATTTATAGAGCTTGAGCTTACCGTCACATATAGGTACGTATGTGCGTATATTCCGCATCCCATAAACAATGATAGTATGTCCAAAATGTGAAACAAAAAGGTTTCTTTTATTTTATGCAGGTTAGTTTCATGGTCATACTTCTAACATCTGTCGTTACGATTGTCAATATTAAAATGAGTGTGGACAAAACCACGAGCTCTTTATGTCTCTTTAGACGGTCCGGCTAATGAATGGATGTCGGAACAATGTTTCAGCGTGTAATTTATTCATTACACAGGCGTCCTCGATCAGCCCGTCTAGCTACTAACGGAAAGTCTCCGCTTGATGATCTAACATACGCGTCTCTATCAAGTATACCCATACCTATGTCAATACATCTGCATTATTTTACAGTTTTACAGCCAGCCAATGAAAATAATACCACGTAGGTACCACATATTAGATATATTAAATAACTCAAGACCTCTATGATATTCCTTATATTATAATAATATAATAAAAGGAGTATATAAAATATATATAAAATATATTAATTTATTACAATAAAAAGACCTTATGTTAGGAGCGAGTTCCGGTCCCTGTAAGGAAGCTTCGCGCCCAAATAATTAAGAAAGCTGTACCTCTTAAAAATATATATTTCAAGTCTTGAAAACCACAATCATTGACTGTGATTATAATATTTAACTGAAAATCATCTATCATGAAGTTACCATTCCACAGCAAAGGAACAGAATAATAAAATCTGTACCTATACATAAAAGGCAACCGTTACTGACTGACATATCAACACACAGCTCAAACCACTGAGCCGATTGCGCTGAAAACAGGTACGCAGTTAGTTATTATGACGTAGGAATCCGCTAAGAAACGATTTTCCAAAACACCCCCTAAGGGGATGAAACAAGGTGTACAAAGTGACAGATTTTTTTTTCAAGACTATGCTTAGTAATTGTATAAATAAATTTAAGTATATACGTGCATAATCAAAGTTCAACCCCTAATGAAATACGTTACCCCTAATTTAACGCCGCGGTCAAAAGCTACAATAGTAATACTATCGGTTATAATGGTTAATAGAAACCTTCCTAAATCAATAAAACGTCCGCCGCTGATATCGACAAGTCAGTTGTTGTAACCAAAGAAAACATATGTTGCGCTGTGTTGACGCGAGGGTGCGTTTTGGGAACCGCACAGTGATCATTTTTGATTTTATCACAGTGAAATAAGCAATAAAAAGTTACTTATTGTATTTAATCAACAAACATGACAATAAGAAAGAACATCATCTATAATAGTTCGAGTCGTCGACAGTAACAGAGCTCTACAAGTGGTGCTTAAGTTAGCAATGGAGGCGCGAGGATTATATAAATTCTCCTCGTGGATGTGTATCGTACCGCCATGGGGTTTCAAAGACAGAGAAGAGGAAAAATTGTATTTAGCGTATACGCAAAGACAACGGCAAAGAGCCATCCCTCGACTGCTCGCAACCGGAGTGCTTCTTCAGGCGTTCGCGTCTCTCGTGCCAGGAGAACGTGATTTCTCGTTTGCCTATGCATCAGTAGCAATTGCGCTTCTAGCTAATCTGATCGTGGCCATAATTTACGTTAGCTTTCGACCTGCACGGTCTGTCCTAAATCACGTGGCGTGGTTTGTACTGTGGATTCAGCTGGTAGTGAGCGCGTCGCGACGTCTTGGCGACTCCTACAACGAGCTACTGGGCTGGGCGGTTGTGCTGCAATACTTCACATTGGCTACCCTACCATTCGACCCTATGGTGTCAATATCATATAGTATAATATCCGTCTCTGCTTACCTCGCGGCTCAATATTCCAATGCTTTAACATCCGAAAGCAGACTTCCCGATGACTTTGACTATCAGGTATTAGATTCTTAACACTTTCATTGCTAAATACACAATCACACAAAAAGCACAATATGCTTGATTGAAAGTAATTTATTTCCGCAGCAAATAGCTAACGGAACCTTATTGCTCGGCGCTACTTTGCTGGGCGGAACGGCGTATACGTTAAACGAGCGGCAGCAGCGGAGTTCCTTTCAGGAGACAAAAAGAAGCCTACGCGATAAACTTACTATTGAACAACAAAGCAAAGAACAGGTAACAAAAAATGCTGAATCATATAATCGAAAATATGGTTTGTATAGTACCTAAATCAATAGTGTGTATTTTAGGAACGATTGTTGCTGTCAGTACTCCCAGAACATGTTGCTGTTAAAATGCGGCAAGACTTAGGGCTCATAGATACGCAATTCAAAAAGATTTACATGTCTCGTCATGAAAATGTCAGGTAAGGGATAATTGTATTTCCTGGATTGTACAATTAAATCTCCAGAGCTCCTGTACACGATCCCGCTGCCGCGCTGCCATAGTGCACCTGGTCGGTCTCTACACTGTCTATAAGCGACGGATAAAGCCCGCCAACGCTTGATTTTACCATACCTCTATACAGTTTTGTTATCTAGTCTATGGTTAGTAAAACAATGCTGACTACGCAGATCATACGTGTCGCACTTGCACTTTACTTGTTCCGTAAGACACTGCTTCTTGCCAAATTTCATGATTCTAGGTCAACGGGAAGTACCCTATAGGTTTTGATTCCTTTGTGAAAACGCAAAATATGCGACAATTTGCTACATAAACATATATTTTCGGTCATATTGACTTCCAGGTTTGATTATTTTACAGCTGAAAGAGACCATAGACCCGGGTATTTCATAATAATTTCAATTTGATAACTCCACGCGTTCTTGAGATAAAAATCTTGACAGACAGACGGACAACAAAGTGATCCTATAAGGGTTCATTTTTGCCCCTTTAAGGTACGGAACCCTAAAAAGAAGTCTGTATTTGTTGACTATATGCTTAAAAGTGTCAAAATGAATGTCGCATAAGTCCATTACAAAACGTACATGCTATTATGATGCGACGGGAGCAATACAGTGAATATCATACACTTTACGAGGATCTACGGAATAACCCATAACACATCTTTCCTACACTAAACTTATGAACGTTTCGTAATCAACATTTTTCATGATTTAATCATAAGTAAGGCACGTATACGCTCGTAGTCGTAGGCGGCCAGTAGCCCGGTAACGCACTAACGGCGCGGGCGGTCAGCGGCGCGGACGCAGCGCGGCGGCGGCGGCGCGGCGGCGCGGTGGCGGGCTTTATCCGTCGCCTATGCACAGCGAAGAGGTGTAGTGGCGGGGCGCGGCGGCGGCATCGTGTATAGCAGCCCTAAAGGCTAAATTAATGTTATATTATTCTCCATCAGCATTCTGTATGCAGACATCGTGGGCTTCACAGCGATTTCTTCCACTTATTCGGCGCAAGATCTGGTCGCTATACTGAATGAGCTGTTTGCACGGTTTGATCGACTAGCCGAGGTGAATCTAATGTCAATTTTATCATTGACCGCATCTGTTGGCATATTAACTTTATTTTGTTTGTTATTACAGAAATACCAACAACTTCGCATAAAAATATTGGGAGATTGTTATTATTGCATTAGCGGTGCTCCCGTTGAGCGACCCGATCATGCAGTCCTTTGTGTTCATATGGGCTTATCTATGGTTAAAGCTATCAAGTAAGTTCCCAGGGAAATAGCGTCAGTGTTTATTAAACAATCGGCCGGCCCGCTTTATGGTATAAGCAGCCGAAATCTTTTACCGACACGGAAGATTGTAACATTAGAGGTAGGTATCATTCGTGCCGATAGTAAAAATATCACTTCATATCCTTTATAATAAGAACCTCAATCACAACTTTCTTAGGAGTGTAAAATTATTTGATTAGTTTTTTATATTATACCAGCGATTCACTCCGGCTTCGCTCACATGCAATTTTAACTAAATTTTACGGTGGAGTTTTCAAAAAATCCTTTCAAGCAAACCCAGTGCTGACAATTATGAACACAACCAAAAATAATTGATCGGTTGAACCTTTCTCGAGTGATGATCATTCATGCATGCGGCAATTGATTATTATATTTTGGATACATTTAAAATGAGCTGTACATGACGGTTATGGTATTGGTAACGTATACGGTGGTAATTCAGTCCTTCATAAGTGCCTTATTAGGGCCTAAACTTAATAAATGATTTTTGATTTTGATTTTGATTTTGATTTTGATTTTGATTTTGATTTTGATTTTGATTTTATATGGGTTTGGTGTTTTATCACCCTAAAAATTACAATAAGCACGTATTAGAGACCCTAAAAACGAATATTTGTATGGTGAAGGTATGTGCAACAAACCACAAACTCGCCGGTGGACATGCGCGTGGGCATCCACACTGGAGCGGTGCTGGCAGGCGTGCTGGGCCAGCGTCAGTGGCAGTTCGATGTGTACTCCCGGGACGTTGAGCTCGCTAACAAGATGGAGAGCAGCGGGATGGCCGGGTTCGTAATACTGAATAACTAGATATTACATACATACAATGTTTGTGTTGGGGTAGGTATTAGTCGCGTAGTGAGTATAATGTCCCGGAAAGGGCACGCGAGGGCTACATTGAACACTGGGTACGTCTACGCCTAGCTCGTCCTGGCCCTGTCTTGTAAAAAAACCGGCCAAGTGCGAGGCGGACTCGTGCACTGAGGGTTCCGTACACACTTGTAGGTAAGATTAAAAATAGGCAAACTTCATGGTTCTAGGTTAACGGGAGTCGGGAAGTACCCGGTAGGTTTTGATTCCCTTGTGAAAACGCTAAATATGCGAAGTTTTGAGACATAAACTGTAATATCTTTTCTTCATATTGACTTACAGGTTTGATGATTTAACAGCCGAAAGGGAACAAAAAACCATGTATTTCATATTAATTTCAATTTGATAGCTCCATGGGTTCTTAAGATAAAAAATATTTACGACAGACAGACAGACAGACGGACAACAAAGTGATCTTATAAGGGTTCCCTTTTTCCTTTTAAGGAACGGAACCCTGAAAATTATAGAATATGGTAATTTTTGGTATTAGTTTTGTTTTAAAGAACTAAACTTGTAATACAAATTATATTGATTTTATAGTTTTCTGTTATTGTATTAGAATAATAGTCTGTTATTGTATTAGTATATTAGAATAATATTACTTAAATCTTGGATATAGAATTATTATTTTAATATCTTTTATTTACATTGCGTGCATCTAAACTAGTACCGAATCATTAATTATATGGCGTTAATAATGTTAATAACGAAATTTAAATTGTTTGTTAGGCGTGTCCACATATCTGAAGTAACTTTGGGATTCCTGAGCGATGAGTTCGAGGTGGAGCCGGCTCATGGAGAGCGTCGCGAAGAGATGTTGCGACAGGCTGGCATCAAAACTTACTTCATTGTGCGGGTTCTCAAGCCTGTGAGTACAGCAAAACACATATATACCCCTCCCAATCCTAAAGTAGGTGGCATTCTCTATGAACATGGCGTGGTGTCCTTGTGGTTTAAGCAACGGCCTGTCATTTGATGGGCCCAGGTTCGAATCCCGGCCTGTACCAATGACTTTTTCTAAGCTTAAGTACAGTGATTCATTACACCATGAGCTTTTAAAAAGAGAGGGAGGGCGATTAGGGATTCTCCGTGGGTTTTCCCATTTAAATTGGAGCCGCCCGACTGGGGACTGTACTCCACCTTAGAGAAATAACACTACTTGATGTAGTGTTGTGTTTCTACGGTAAGTAAGGTTGCCAGTGCTCCACGAGGATACGTTGAGCTAGTAGTACTGCTGCTAGGACAGTGATTCCTTATCAACAAAATGGTTGGTAACCCGTTAGGTTTACCCCTGGCACATGTTATCACATTAGTGTTTATATAATTTGCACCATATACATGAAACTTTTTACTCCCCTGTGTCCTGTGTCCTGCGTATGTAAGTAATCGCAAACTTTGTTAGGGCTGGAACAGGATGTAATGCCATAGTGGCTGGTTACACACATTTGAGTGACACCAATAATTAAATAATTTACCTTCATATTTGTGCAGACATGAAAGCTCGAATTAGCTAAAGGTGTAGAATAGCGTGGTAATCGTAATGTCTAGAAAAATATTTGTTTTTAAAACTTATTTAAAGTGCTTTTTCACTCAGCGAAAACGTCGCGCATATAACATTATGTAATATATACCTACATAGCGACAGATATCGTGTACCTATGTTTCCTTTCCATCATGTAGTACTTGAAAGTTAACTTACACAGTAAGAGTGCTAAAAATAGGTACATTTATATGGAACCATTCCTTATACCTGCATCTGCGGTGTTGCAATTCCATTAATCTGTCAGATGAGTTGTTTGGTTACTCAATCCATAGTAGTATTATGCATAAAGAGTTTAACTTTTTTTGTCATAAAATGTCTAATCCCGTACAATGACTGTGATAGGAGCCTGTCCGTATTGTGTTAAGGTGTTGAGGATTAGAATCAATATTCTTACAGACCCGTATTATACATAATTGTCATTAATATAATGCATCATTTATCGAAGTACAAGATCGTACAAATAAATAAAGTGAAAGCGTGACCGGGTCATGTTAGAAAGATAGCTGCAACAATGTAGGAGTGAAGAGTGCGGTGTAGAGTGCAGGTGTGCACTGTTCATAGTGCTCGTGTTGTAGTACCAGGGCTGCGAGGCGGGCGAGGGCGAGCCGGCGGATGGGGCCGCGGCCGACGCGCTCTCCGACCTGCGGGACGACGACGACGACTCGGTGAGTGCACTATGCACCCGCCTCCCACACCGCCCCCCCACCCTCACTCTACCTGACCTATCCCGATCTAAATAAATAGGACACTAGGGCATTAGCCTCGTAGCCTGCACTACCTCATATTTAGATGACGTACCATATAGCTTAAAAGCTTCATCTAAAACCAATTGCTCATCGTGTATTTAAGTTATCAATATTATTTTACTTATCATGATCGCTCACATCGATACGTTGCTTGTTGATTACATAGAAACGCTTCGTAAATATTATTTGTAGGTTCTGTCGCCACAAGACGAGGGCAAGGATAATGAAGATCTCAAGATACTCGCTATGTTACAAGAAGAGCTCGTTAACAGGGATGATGACAAGTAAGTAACATACTTAATGCACTTAATTATAATACGCTATTCGTGTTTGAACTGAATTAAAGTTGGTGGTGGGTTATATTGGTTGATAAAATCATTAAAATAAACCACATCTTATCTAAAGTTCTAGAACAAAATGTTGGTAATCTTAGAAAAATACGAAAATAACGAATTTGGATGATTTGATTACCTAAATTGTAAAACGTACGTGCCAATAATGATTGCCAGTAATTTCATCTTATTGCTTATTCACATGCTTTCACCTTTTACATTTAACCAACCATCCGTATCTATATCTAACGTAGAATACTAATCTAAGAAAACTACTAACTGCTTGTTATAAACTAGGTACATATCTACTACAAGATCCTGCAGAGATTCCTAAATATGAATTACTTATCAAAACTGCATGGGCACACTTTGCATTACAAGCGAATAAAGAGCGTCTCAACAAGTACAAAGATGAATAGGCAAAAGTACGTATGTACATTGTGTACGCTAGCAGAGTTTGGATTCTAATATTTAAATTTTCACTATGTACAAACAAAAGACAGTTAGTGTAGGTATAACAGAATTAGAACCAACAAAAATCTCGTTGTGGTCTGTCGTGGTGGAGGTATAACATGCTGCTAGCACAGAATTAGAACTAAAAATGTCGAATGCTGATAACAAGGAGGTAAAATACGCATAAACTCTAATTACGTTTAATTTTTCTATGAAATATTGGTCTTTTGTTAGTTTAGGAACCAGTAGGAGTAGAAACAGGTCAAAGAGATGGCGAACTGTAACTTTAGAACGGGTCGGCTATTACTCCGCAGAAAAAGGCAAAAATTATGAGGTGTAGAAACACAATCTGTTTATGTATTTTTGGTTGAAATGCTTATAAGGCATTTTTGTTGGTCAGGGAGCTAGCCGATGCGACGACGATGTGCTTAACGTTCAAGACTGAGGATGCGGAGAAGAGTTTCGACCGGCGCAATGACCCGTGCCCAATGGCCGTGGCGGCCCCGCCCGTGCTGCTGCTGCCTGCCGTCGTGGCGCTGACCAGCTTCGCCGTACCGCCCATCTGGACGCTCCACGCCGTCTACCTCACGCTCGTGCTCGAGACCGGCCTCATTAATATTTTATACTACGCGTGCTTCAGATACTCTCAGTATAGGGTATAATATAACACACTCCTTCTATTCTTGATATTTTTTGTCGATATGACTTTTGCTTGTTGGATGCTATGACGTTATGATTTTTGGTAGTTGGATACTATAATTTAAGCTGTGGTGGCCTTGTGATGGAATTAACGGCCCGTCATCTGATGGGCAAAGGTTCAAACCCCACCTGTACCAATGAGTTTTTCTAAGCTTATAAAAGAGAGGTGAAGTGAATTGGAATTTCCCATGGATTATGCCATTAAATTGGAGCCGCCCGACTGGGGACTGTTACTCCACCTTACAGAAGACCGCAGTCAAATAACACTACTTTGATGTAGTCTGCGGAAAGTAAGGCTGCCAGTGCTCCACGAGGATAGACTGCGTTAGTAGTAATGCTGCTAGCAAAGTGAGTCCCCATCAACAACAGGGTTAGTGATAGTTATCCCTAGTATTGCTAGCGGCTATAGGCTACGGTGACTGCTTACCATCAGGAGGTTACCATTAGTTACCTTAGTGGTATTATAAAAGTGGTATTAGAAATGTGTAAAACTATGACGACAGTACGTATTTAGTTATGTTATTTATTGAGTGGTGCCAGAACCACAATAATGTACTCTTACGTTATGGTTCACGTTAATTCCGCATAGTCAATATATCTCCCGAACATACTTAGGTACTACCAGCAGGTAGTAAGTATGCTGCTAGTAAAAACATTGGCATCGCGCCAGTGATACTCCTAGTATTGCAAGCCTCAAAATACTACGGTGATCGCTTAGCATCAGGAGGGTCGTACACTCGTACGCTTGACTGCCACCTTCGTTCTACAAAAATACTTACGAACAAAGAAATAAAAATAAAATAATCCATATACTCGTACTATGTAAGCGTACATAATTAGGCAAATATGACGTCATGTTTGACGACATGTACGAAGTCGCGAGCACAGCTATTTTTCAGACAAAATTTACGAATATATTACTAGAAATATAATAAAAATCCTACTGTATTTTACAATTTCACAGCATTGTTTCCTGGTAGTCTTAAATAAAATATATTTGACGTTTCAGAAAAAAATTGTGAGTCCATATTGGAAACTATCGTGTGGCACCTTCAATATAGCCATGTTCGTAGCAGCTAATGTCGCTCCTTTGGTATGTATGTTTAATGACAGCTTTTATGTGTTGTTGTACATAAATAATGAGAAATACTTACGTAATAATTTTTAATTTGTAGTTCATGTGTGGCAGCTTCGAAGCCGTGTTACTTCAGGACGGACTCCTCGACGGTGCGCCGGCGCAAGGAGGCGCGCGCCGCTGTATACATCCATCCTACTATTACCACGTAAACATGCCTTTACGACTTTCACTCTGCATTGTTAGAAGGTGAAGGATGAATATTCGTTAAGAACATCGGCTTTTACTTCTATGTGAAATTAGCGGGAACATGCGAATGTGCACTGAAATGTGGATAGCGATAGACTTGACTTACGTCATCATTATTTAATTTATGCTGTCGTAATAAGCCTTTGGAGAGATTGAGGACATAGTAATATGTCCAAGTAATAAAAAGGTTGGGTTTTCTCGCAAAAAAATATGGTAAGTACAATCGTACGTACCTACATACATACCTCCTAAAGTGACCTGGTGGTATGACTGGTTTTATGTACGGCTTCTTTTCTTCAATCATATTTTCCTAATATTTCTAATAGATTAGTTAAACCAACACACACGTAGCGTATATATATGTATATACATTGTATGGCGATTCATTTTAATGTGTAATCCTATTTCTACGTGTATGAAGTCTTGGGCGAACTAGTAAGATATTAAGGTCAAATCATATACTTGGGTCCCTTCGAACGCCAATATAATGAGTACACACATGCATATTGCCAGTCTGGGAGCTCACAACAGTCACAACGCTAGACTGAATGGTACATAAAGCAAAGTCTTGAGTATATGATACAATTATCTGTATAATTAGAGATGTTTTAATAAGGTTGATTGTGGGTATGTATTTGAGGATGTATGTGTGTGCAGGTGGGTGCGGGAGCAGCTTGCGGCGCGCTGTGGGTGTCGCCGGTGGGCGGGTGTCTGCGCGGCTTGCTGCTGGCCGCGCTGGCCGCGGCGCACACGCTGCCCGCTCTGCTGTACCCGGCGCTGCTCGTGTCGCGGCCCTCTCTCGACCGGGACCCCTACCGTGAACCCTTCAACGCCACCAACGACTTAAATGAACAAATATTCGATTTCCTGTACGTTTCCTGGACCATTTCCTTATAGCTTAGACATTTTATATGACTGTCTCAGAACACAAATTGTAACAACACTTTCTATCATAGAAAAGGGTGCGGATTTCATATGGTAGCCCACTTAAGTCCACAGAAACATATCTTTATGCTGGCCCTTTAAATTAAATTACAATTGAAGAGAGTTCCGCCAGTTTCCGTCCGGCTATAACATCAGTTCATTGGTGACGGTAAACACCACTTAAACCACAGGAAACCTTCCGGCTTTATCATTAGTTCATTGGGACTACTCTCGTGACCGTAAACACCACTGAATAGTCACGGCGAAGCAAAATACGTTATTTGGTTTACTTGAATGACATGTTTGTCTACGTTTTTTTTATTTAAATACGAAACTGTTGTACCGATTTTGATAAAATATATATGGGACCACCTCTGACGTACGACCTACCAAACAAAAAAGAATCATCAAAATCGATACACAATTGGCGGAGTAATCGGGTAACAAATATAAAAAAAAAACATACCGCCGAATTGATAACCTACTCCTTTTTTTGAAGTCGGTTGAAAACGATTAATTGTCTGTTGCCCGGTAGAGTAAATATGATATTCCAATTAACGAATTTCATTTTCAGTGCTCAAGTGCACGCGGCGCGGAATTTAATCATGCTGTATTTCATTGCGGCGGCACTCCTTGTCTTCAACCGATATGTGAGTAATGAGTATTTAACAGTAACACTACGCTTAAGGCGGGGGGTACTTACTTGTGAAAATGATATGCTTCAATATTCCTTGATTTGCATGATTCGTTTGTGTGCCTGCATTGAGGTTCCAAAGCTCTTTATATAAATAGAGGTATACTATAACAACGTATCGTACCGTACTGCATTTTAATAGGTCTTACCACTGGCATAGTGGCTCTAGATTACAGTAAAATAACGATATTTCTATCAATGTAGTTTTGTGTTTCAAGAGCTCCTGTAAGAAGCAAGAAACCTGTTTGTTCATCAGACTGATGGACACATTTTTTTCTCAACTCTTAAAATATTTCCGGCAGGCGGACCGTAGTCGTAGGTGTGCATTTACTAGGCCGCATTCGTTGCAGTTGCAGGTATATAAAAATACATACATACACATCATCACGCCGAGCCACTCACAGGGTTGGCAGCGAGTATAGAGCGTCATTTCATTCTATAAAAATTGTTCAAGTGCGAGTTGAACTCGCACACCGAGGGTTCCGTACTGTTTGTAATAGTACTTTATAGTATATTTTAATATAATATTAATAATAAATAATTTAGCAGTTCACACTCTATCAGCTTTCAAGCGTCTACTTGTTACCATTATTAATAGCGAAAAGAACAAAAAAAAAACACGTTTCTAGTAGGGGAGACCCCTTTATTCATAATTCATTTTCAATTTTATATTACGGATCATGAGATACAGCCCGATGTCAGATAAACGGACGGACCGACAGCGAAGTCTTAGTATTAAGGTTCCGTTGGTTACTCTTCGGGTACGGAACCCTAAAATTATTATAAGGAATATTATAAGGAATATTATAAGGATTATTTAGATGGGTAGATTATTATTGATAGCAAGCTAGTTCTTATACCGAGGCAAAACATATATATAATTGCTTGTGGTTTTGTTAATGTAACTAGCTGGAGAATCAACCGAACCCTGCTGGCTGCTTCCTTTACGCACATATAGATTATATAGATTCGTAATTTGTAATAAATCTATGGTAAATAGCAGTTAATGCTCTTTAAAGGTATAAAAGTCTGTTAGTAGTTTGATCTGATTTATGTTTAATAGCAGCTGCGAACATTTCACTAAAACTCCTCGTTTTTCTCAGTTTTTAAAAACAACACCTTAAATACACTCAGGCAGATGAGTTACGAGAATGTGTTCTGTTGAATGATTTTAACGTTCAAAGTGCCTGGGCCACAAATTGTTGATTCCGAATAATCAGTTTATCAATTACCTTGAACAAAAGTAAAAATAAAAAATAAATTAAAACTCATACCTATTAAAACTACAGCTAGGCACGCTTCAGTCAGTGCAGCAGTACTTAGGTCGGACTGTATATTGCGTACAAAGTTTGAGAACACGGTACATCGCATAACAGTTACAAAACATTCTATTAATACATGTATGTTTACGTTTGGTACAGAGCGATTCTCTGGAGCGTGCGCGGCACTCGCGCGGCGAGCGCATGCGCGCGCAGGCGGAGCAGGCGGGTGACCTGCGCCGCCGCAACCAAGCCCTCATTCACAACGTGCTGCCGCCGCACGTCGCCACACACTTCATGGGCGCCAAGCATCATCACCGCGATCTCTACAGCCAGAGCTACGCCGAGGTCGGCGTACTCTTCGCCTCAATGCCCAATTTCTCAGGTCAATTCCTATTCTACCCCTCCATTGACAAACTTCATATTTGTCTCTAAGATCGTAGCTGCAGCTTCAGTGATACAAAAAGTAGATATCGATTTGTACTCGTGGTCTACCCATGAGATTACTCATGTTGTTGAACGTTATCTCAATACCTATCTTTTACCACTGAACTCTATTTGAACGTAGATGGCAGTAATAAGAATGCTGTTTTATCGATTGTGAGTGCTAAATGACCTCTTGAGTGATCGGTCAGGGTTGTCCAGTGTTTAGTATTCACGCGGTTATTTGTGTGGATGAAAAAACAGTACATATGTGATGTGACCAGTACATTGAAAGCTAAAAATAAGTAATATTCACACCTTCCCACAAGGGTCCCCGAAGAGGTACGCAGAATTGTATGAAGACCCGCGTTTCACTGAACATAATAAGAGATAATACTTAACCAGCATTTAATCGATAAAACCAAAATACTTTATCGTAGTTATTAGAATTAGATATCAACGCTTTTACCAGAAACGTAGATCTTAAAATAAGGACTAGCGTGGCATGCAGAAAACCTGTCAATTGTCAATAACGTGTTTAAGATACGAACCCATTTGATGTTTCATTATGTTTAAACTATTTACAAAAAACCGAACTTAAACTACCTACTTAATAGATAAAGGATCTGACCCAGAATCCAAAATCAGAAGAATTGCCATGCTGGATAGCAATGCTGATTCTTTGAAAGAAATATGTTCCAGCACGCCTGTAATTTTTTGTGTTTTATTATTTCAGAATTCTACTCGGAAGAAACAGTCAATAACCAAGGCCTAGAATGTTTACGGTTTCTCAACGAAGTAATATCTGACTTCGATTTGGTACGCACTTACATGTACTTTATGTTAGCTCTCTGTTGGCGATCTCGTCTGCCTGTATGTGACTTGTTTCCCGGGGATAAATGTTTTCCTGTGAAAAGGTAATAAGCCCTGACTGATGAACCGACGCGATAGGGAAACAAACAGACTTCAAACTAGCAACAACATTTTCTCCGAATATTCTCCTTAGTGCTTTGATTAATGAAAAACCCATGCTTATCTATGAATTAATGCAGCTGGCTTGTTTTGTATATTATTTACTTGGAATTTTCTAAGACATAATATATAATTTTAACTGAACTAAAATAGGAAGAGCTGGTTCAAAAAGGAAGTTCGATAAGTTACATATTATCCTGGTTTTTTATACTATCTTTGACTGATGTGTCACTAAAAATAATGAATATAAATCGTCGTAATTTAATACATTGTAGACAGAAATTGCGTCTCCGCTTCACTGCATTATACCACACGTTTCCCACGGTATTTAGTAAGTTTGCTATAATTAACAATTACAGTATGAGACACCTATTGTAAACAATTGCTGCTATAGCAGCCGTAGCATACCGTTAATAACTCAAAAGCCACCTATTGACATATTACGGAAGAGGTACCTTATGAATGAAATTGCCACGAATAATTTCACTTATTATTTAGTCAATGCTTTTAACTAATTCCAACGGAATGCATATTTTATGTTATTTATATAACCTTACTTCCTTAATATAAATATAAACCGGATTGCACTATAAATATGTAGCTCAAATGTAAACATTCTTGTGCACTATATATATAATAAACTTTCCTCTCCTCATACTCAAAAAGTTTGTCATTGTAACGTCGGGAAGAAATATAATATGTTCTAGGGGAAAAGATTTAACTTTTTTATTTTTGTCGGTACTCATAAAAACGAGAATTTTTATTCATGAATAGAACAATAATTATGAATATAGACTGGTTTTTATTACTGTTTTATAAAAAAATAATTAAAAGGGAACTACCAAATCGGTGATTTCTTCTACGTATATGGAATACGGAATTCGTGCATTGCGTTGCGGCTACGGCGCGAAATCTTTTGAATTTTTCGTTTCGTCGGTTTCTATTTACTCCACCTCGTACACAATGGGTAACTTTAACAGCTTGTATAACAATCTTCTATTTTATTTTCAGTTGCTGGAAGATGCCAGGTTCAGCAAAGATATAATAAAGATAAAGACAATCAGTTCCACGTACATGGCGGCGTCTGGGCTGAACCCGACGCGACAGATGCAGGTGGGTGGGTGTACGCACGCAACCATCACCGCGTAATACTTTAATAACAAACCTCTTATGTTTGAAGAACGTCTCGACAATTTGATTGAAATGATGTGGTTAAGTGGAGAAAGCGGAACATTTACCGAAATATGAATGATACGAGTGCCGATAGTGTTGAGTTTTTACAATTTGTCGTATTCACATTGCGATGCACTTGTAATGCGTAGACTGCAAAGTTTGAAATCATCATAAAATATGTTCAAATACATAAATTACACCCTTTCAGATCCAATCTACTTCACAGCTAGCATTTTTATTTATTGATCAATTTATTGAATTGAAAATGGCATGTTAAGAGTAGTGAAATAAGTGGTGGCTGGCAGTCAAATGTTAAAAGAGGAAATCGGTTGTCGTGCAATTGAGTACGCCTTTATAAATCATGTATTAATATGTATAATGTAGCCGACGGACGGTGTGGAGGTGCGGTGGGCGCACCTGGCGCGCCTGGTGGAGTTCGCGCTCGAGCTACAGCGTGTGCTGGCCGCCATCAACGAGCAGTCCTTCAACCACTTCGTGCTCCGCATGGGCGTCAACCATGGGCCCATCACCGCTGGCGTCATCGGCGCGCGAAAGCCGCACTACGACATCTGGGGCAACACTGTGAACGTTGCCTCCAGGATGGAGAGCACTGGCAAGGCTGGTTGTATCCAGGTACGAGAGCATGGCATTCTCCTCTATGAGTGTTTTATGCATTATAGTCACCCAAATTTATTCTATACCACAAATGTAGCAATCACGCAACCAAACGTAAACCTTACCTGATAAACGGAAACTTTATTGCCGTTGTATGGTATCTATGGACACTTGCAATACTAGGTGTTTCACTGGCGCCTTTTCGTGGCGTATTGAGTGGAATCATTTTTACAAACAGCATATAGTGCAGCGCATCCTCGAGGGCTTCTGGAAATCTTACTCACACCAAAATCATAACTCTGCCACTTGTATATTAGCAAAGCGTTATTAGGTTGCTCTTTTGTAAGATGGTTACCTTATTTAGTGATTAGAGGTTTGTGTCTTAGTGTCAATTCTACCTATACTGTTTTAAAAGAGATTCTGTGCCTTTAGGTAACTGAGGAGACATGTCACATCCTCGAGAGCTTCGGGTATTACTTCGAGCAGCGCGGGCTGGTGGCGGTGAAGGGCAAGGGCCAGCTCATGACCTACTACCTGCAAGGCAGGCGCGACACTCCCGCCGATCACGCACCCAAGCCCACCGTTAGTATATGCACTTATACATTACCTACTGCTACCGAACTTCTGCTATAACATCATTTCCTACACAAGTTTACATTCAAAGATAGCGTGATAAATACATAGTTCTTACTATATTATTATAAGTAGGTATATCATGTTATAACTTAAAATATTATAACACGTATTTATTGATTATATTATGTCTGGTGCCACGGTGAAAGAGTATGGGTTAAACGGGGTTATTACTAAATATCCCATGGCTGAATATATACTTTAAAGTAAAGCTTGAAAAAATCTGCGTGGAAGATGCTCGATGCGATTCGGACAGTCTACCCGGACAGGCCGGCTTTTCACTGTCGCCCTGGACGGACAGACCGCTCGGATCCTTGGGACCTCGACAGTCACACCTCAAGGAATAGAAGAACATTCTGATGTCCCACAGCAAACCTCATGCAACATTCAACATTAAGATAATGTGTTTCTGATCTATCATCCGTGCTTCAAAGAAATAACTTAAATTTGTTATTAATATAAAACGCTTCTTTTCGTTTATTTATTTACAAGTAAAGAGATCAAGTGAGCATTAAATTGTACGTGAATAAAAACAATAATGTAAATGTATAATTATATTTATCTAATTGCACAATTGACGATGAGAGATTTATAATTAATATACCTTTAGCGTAGCCATCATCAGTTGGATGTGGCCGTGACACACTTGTACAGTATTTTTGGTGAATTAGAATAGTCTTTATTACGTATTAGCTTTTGTGGGTGTATTTTTATTTGTTTTTTTTATACATAGCACTCACTGCCATAGTAATTCCATCGACAAAATATCAGTGTAGCCTTGCAACGCACTACTAGCCTAGTATCAGAGCATCAAACCGGTAGTATATCATTAATACGAGCTATTGGCTGGTAGCTAAATTATCAGTTGCACATTTAATTGAAATAAAGCGAAATGTTTCTAAAATTCGTAGCATATCCTTCGAAAAAAGTACCGGTATGATGCCTGCTGAATGTAGGGCATCTGTTGTGATTCAATAAAAATCGTAACTTAATGTATAGCAATTACCTACATAATTTAGAATAATTTATGATTTAAGTTATGTACATAATAATATGTCCCGGAGGAATGTGTCATGAGATATGAACGGTTGTGTGCCCTATGGACTAGGACTCCAAGTCATCGTCTGTGTGTCAAATTCGGAATAAAATCCGTTTAGTTGTTGTGACGTGATAGAGACGTATAAAAAATCGAGCGTTCACATGTTATATATTAGTAGGTTGGTATAGATGAAACATATGTTTTCAGTTGGAAGAAACAGTAGGAGAGGTGGGTGCGGACGAGGCGTTGCTCGCGAATGGCGACGCCACGAGCGCGGTCCGGCAGGCGCGGTCCTCCACTGGCTGCCCGCTGCTACCATAAGCACCGATACCGAACAACTACTTACTAACAGTGCCAGCAATAGAGGACGTTATGTATGAGCAACAGTAGGCATGGATGTAATTCAAGTCTGTCTCGCACATAGCTTACCTTCTGTCTAGCGCCTAATGTTTCTCGGTCGCACAAATTGATTTGAGTGTGCGCATATTACACTCGAGTAGATGTGTAAATTAAACGAGGTATGTAATTGCAAATGCCCCATGCTATGCTGCTATTTTGCAACTGCAAATACCCATCTCATATAAATTATCGGGTATAAATTACTATTTTTTAATTTAAAACCCTGGTTAGCAGGTAGATTTAAGCTAAACAGACAAACAATTTTTTTATTTAACTTTTTATATATATATTACAATTCTCCTCATAATTATTTTTCTATCAAACATTAATTTACGTTCTTCAACGTATATACATTTCTGAATAGCCGGTGTGTGTCACTCACACATATTTGTGTAATTATGTGGCTCATTACTCGACTACCTTTATGTATAAAGTGGTGCACTAACGTCACGGACCTATTAGGTCTACATATTAACTAACAGTGTGTAATCATATACATGAACACATAGACAGGTATTACTTACAAATGTTTATCCTATAAAAAAAATAAGTGCAATGATAGAAAATATCACTGTTGCTCAATTTTCTGGAATTAATCTGTGGATTTCCTAGAATTCGATTGGTTGTCAGACTTTAATGTTGATTGCCAAAGAACCGGGTCGTGTCCTTAGAGGCACAGAGGTGATTCGGTACCATGAGTCATTAATAAATGTAACACGAATGTATATGATAAGACTCATATGAATCATCGTAACGATTATTTCCATTGTTGGTTTGCGAATTATAATTGCTGCTTCCTTTAATCCGTTCACGAAATGGACTTTATTATATGAGCTGACTCTTATAGGAAGGCGTCTGCAAATCAAAAAAGAGTGGTTAAAAATAAAAATAATTGTAATACAACAATATGATATGGTATCAGTTATTTATTTATTGTTTATAATGTTTTCGCAGTCGATTTATTTTAATTTATTTAAATGTACTTGTTGCTTTTGACACTTGGTTCTTCCTTACACACTCATTCCTTAACCCAATCCATCCATTCCATCACATCTTCGGTCATACATCAATGAAGGGTGCTACGACATTTAAATAATTACAACTTATGGAAGACAATATTGATAATAAAGAGAAGCATGTTTGAATAATATTTAAAGAATGCCTATACTGAAAAAAATGTTTTCGACAGAGTTCTATCTTGAATAGTTGTGCATTGCCGCGGAGCCTGAATCATTTTATATTATGACATAATAGTAGATACAACATTTACATACTTTAACTGAAGCTATATATAATTATGTTTCTTCACATCGGGATCAAAATAACAAATGTACTTTAATTAATATTATTTTAATAAATAATTTGAGTACATTATAAGTAGGCATCTATCGAACTAGAGGTTGTGTTTAATTATAATTCGGTAGTTTTATTTTCAGCTTACACTTTCAAGCAGCATTGGATTTATAGTAGTACATCATATAAAATCTAATCTTTAATAATGGTTGTAATTGGGTACCTAATTAATCGTTTCCTTTCACTGTCTGCGGTAATAATGTCATAAGAAAAGGTAACAATGGTTTTACCTTGACTGTTTAGTAAACTTCCTAATAACTGTCACAAGATGAGTCTTCTACGTGTACCTACGTATGAATGCATATGGCAATAATTATATAATATGCTAAATTAATTGCACTTCTAAACCTAACTATAGTTGATCTAGGTATTTGAATGTTCTTTTATTATAATAGAATTTGACTTTCAGGTCATCCCTAATCAAAAAATAACTTTTAAATAGATATGCGTTAACTTTAATTGTTGTGTTAAATGCTTAAGAAAACGTAGAGCTGATAAAGGTATTTATAGGGTTCAGACGTAGCGAGTTACTTCAGTGGTATAGTTGTGTACGAGATGAATATTGTGAACAGTGATGCACTGCACAATACGCGCATAGATGTCAGTTTCTCGGTTACATAATCGGTGTTGGCGGGTGTAAGCTGTAATCAGTGTTGCCTCATGTTCACGTCTTCTTATATTTACGTTGCTATAATGTGATATTGATTGTTAGGTACCTAGGGTTATAATATGTAGCTCGCTTGGCGTCACTGATAGGTATATGAGTGCGTGCATGTTCGTTATCATATACATCACTCTCAATCAATTAACTTTGATTAATTCTTGAAGCTGTGCTTTCATAAGTCGCCTAAAGCAACTTCTTAGTATAAGTAGGTATTTATTGTGTAGGTACTTTTATAATAGGAGCGGTATGATAGGTCATAGACACCATAGACACGTAGTAGTCGTTAGCGATTATAGAAAATATTTACTTAATTTAAAATTAATTACGTAGGACTTTGAGTGGTGATATTATATAATGCGTATTTAGATGTATTAGAAAGATGTTTTTTTTCCCTCCAGTGATATATCTTCCTGTGATTTGTGACTATTAATAATTTTATACATGTTCTAGCTCAATCGCCTGAAGGTTGAACTTCTCTTGGCTATAATTTATTGAATAAATCAATACCTATATTAAAGAGTTTGTTTTCAATTAATTATGTTTTAAACCATTAAGGTGGCAAACAAGCATACGGCCCGCCAGATGGTAAGCGGTTACCGTAGCCGATGGACGCTTGCAACACCAGGGGGGTACCTGGGGTTATAATTTTTAAAAATTATAACATTAAATCGTCTTAATCTTAATAAGTAGTCATAGTTAAAAACCTATATCTCTCAGATAGTGATCGGATAAGTTAACTCGTTATAAATTTGCTTCTAGGTGCGTGCATTGGGTATACAATATTAAACTAATTAAACTAAAGAATCTTTTGTTTTAGCTATTTTGTCTAAAAAAAGGTTGTAAATGACCGCAAAATAAAAATGTATCTACCATGTTTTATTTTGCAGTCACAAATGGTCAGTATTGGAATCAAAATACGGATGTAAGAGGCATTAAATGTAAGTACATGAAACATTACATATGCGAGAAATCATTTGCATTTGCCAATGTGTAATTTAAAGTGTGCACAGTGAAAGCTAAAATGTAAATAAAACAAAATAAATAAATTGATGACTAAACAAAATATATTGCAAAAAAAAACTGACCAGGCATTTAATTTTGTTTTAGCTGTGCCCACGACTTCGTACGCGTGGGATGAATTGTTTCATGGGTTGAACATGTTTGCGCTAAACCCTAATTATTTTTACATTTTAAAAGTAACGTAAGTGCCGTCTTGTACGATCGTTTATCTATCAGTGAAAGTTCCGTTCAACTCGATCCAACGGTTCGGATTGTGTTCACAAATTCGTGAGCTTTTTTTTGTTGCGCAGAACCGTAATTATTTTTCCAGAATAAAAGTAGCTTAAGTTGTGCCTTATAACACCAGCTACCCTAACTAATATGTATCAATTATTGGATGTAGAGGTACAAAAGAACCGCTCAATACTACACTACCTACGAATACCTACCGATCGAATCAATAAAAAAGAAACAAATATAAAAAAATATTAGGTTCGAAAAAGCGCGAATCATACCTCTGGTGTTGCAAACGTCCATAGGCTACGGTAACCGCTTATCATAAGGCGGGCCGTTTGCTTCTTTGCCACCTTAGTGGTATAAAAAAACCGGTGAAGTGTGAGTCCGACCCGCGCACCGAGGGTTCCGTACACACTTTTAGGTAAGGTTAAAAGTAGGCGAACTTCAAATGAGGTCATTATTCGTCGGTGACTCAAAACAGCGCAATTCAGGAATATTTTTTAGTAAATTCGCATTTACGAAAATACTATATAGTTACAGTTTTCAGATTTTTTCCTTTACTTGTGCTGTAAGACACTGTTTCTTGCTAAATTTCATGATTCTAGATCAACGGGAAGTAGTACCCTATAGGTTTTGATTCCCTTGTGAAATCGCAAAATATGCGAAAATTTGCGACATAAACGGTCGTATCGTTTCTTCATATTGACTTAAAAGTTTGATTATTTTACAGCTGAAAGAGACCATAGAATGAATACCCGGTGTATTTCATATGAATTTCAATTTGATAACTCCACGCGTTCTCGAGATAAAAATTCTTGACAGACAGACGGACAACAAAGCGATCCTTTAAGGGATTTTTTTTCCTTTTGAGGTACGGAACCCTAAAAATTACAGTTTTGGGTTCCGTATCGGATATCGATGGGCCACCAAAATTACTTTTTTTTAAATATCATCATTGTACAGTATTGGCCCTGTTACAGTTTTAAGTATACGTATTGTTCTTTTTTCAATCGCCGCTCAGTATAGAAAGTAAAGTGATTTAACCCGATAACAATAGCCTTAATATATAAAATGGTGCGGTAATTTTATACAAAAATACGATTTTGCTGCCATAAAGCAAAGCCAAAACAGTATAAAAGGTTAAATGCCGTAATGATGATTGATGCCGTAATGATGATTTAATGTTGTTACATTATGAGGCCTTTTTATTTATTAGCTTTCGCCCGCGACATTGCGATAACGTGTACTATCTACGAAAAATATATATTGCCATACTCGGGAAACTGAGTTTTGATAGGGGCTAATGGAACGGCGCTTCAAACCAGGGTTGGTTTAGGTTTATGTAACAGTCTTCACTATACGGCTAATTGTAAGTAAGACACTGTTTTTTACATACCTACAATTATTATGGTTCTTCAGGCTGCGCAAGCGAACGTTTTTAGTGATACAAAGTCGCAGTCAGAATAATTTCCAGTTGAAAAATAAAAGTGTATCGTCATGTGAAATGTTCACACGCACAAACAGTAACAATGATAAGTAGGCTGCACTCTGGGGATAATCATATTAAATTGCACAGCGAAGAAATAGATAACATCTTAACCAATCCGACCATGATTACCAGAGACATGATTACCAATCCTTTGTTGACACTATTGTGTAAACTTGCGATACTAACCTCATGGATCTAAATTCTAAATAATAAGGGTTCCATAGTAGATGCTCACAGTAGATAATATACTGCGTGGAAGGATTATAACTGTGAATGAATGCCCTCTCAGTTCTCATGAAATATACATGAGACATTAAAAATATGTAGGAACCTGTAGGAAAAAAAAATGATGTATTAAAAAGTATACAATATTTCATTTAATAAGTAAATGTTGCTATTTGAACTGAGCCCAAAAATATACACACTGTAACTATTGTGACTAGCTTTGAAGCGAAGCGGACTCAACTGTACCTCCACCTTACATAAGACCACAATCAAAATAACACTACTATAATGGAGTGTTGTGTTCCTGCAGTGAGAAAAGTTGCCAGTGCTCTACGAGGATACGCTGCTAGCAGCATTACTAGTAGTAATGCTGCTAGCACAGTGATTCCTCATCAACATCAGGGTTGGCAACTCGCCAGTGATATCCTCTGGTATTGCTAGCGGCTGTAGGCTACTTACCATCAGGTGGGCCGTATGCTTGTGTTGTGTGCCACCTTAAATAAAAGCATGATCTATTTTCAGTACCGTACCACTTCAATTGCAATTTACCGTAATTAATCTCAGAATATATGTACGAATGATTTTGCAAATCTAGAGTGCCACAGTATAAAAATGTATGCGGTTTTTATCGCTGTGATTTCCCTTTATTCTATGGTATTACGGTGTACTATATTGGGTAAGGATGATAGGAAATTGAATGTATTCGTTACCTTTCTAAATTTCTTAACCATAAATCGGACCTTACTGTTTGTTTTTTTGTAGGGGTCAGTACTCAAACTAACCGAATAAGAATAACTACCTGATTTTTATACCCAGCAACTGCATCGCAATTTTGCAACCTTATTGATTGGGTCGCGTAAGTAAGACCGACAGTAGCAGGTAATATTATTAGTAGTAGACAAAATAACAGAAAATAATATATTTCTAGTTAATATTACAAAATTTATTTTTGTAAACACGTAATATATAAGGGACAATAATAATACATATCTAAAATTAAAGAAAAACTAAACTAGAATAATGGAAAAAAAGACACTTGTCCCAAATTGTTGTCACGCGGGAGGGTGCCAAGAAGGCTGACAGCATAAATTATAACAGCGACAGAACTGCGTACCTATATTTTTTTCAGTATGTGTTCAGTATATTGGAAAAGTAACCCTAACAGAATATTACGCAAAGTACACTTTTCTCAGGATGAAATATCCTAGCTACAAACTACACGCAAATATTTACACTGCGCCTATTCCAACCGTTTAGCTAAATCACTTCATAATTTCCTCAAAATAAAGGCTATCTCGCTAGGTTTAGTCCTTATTCTAAGATCATTTCAAAAATCCATGACATAAGACATTTGATCGACTTTATATTTATTCTTATGTTTACGAATATTTATCGGATTAGTTCTGTTTTAAAAGTCAATTTTATATATTTTAATCGAATTAAAAAAGGCTGATTGGTTGTTCCTGACCTGGGTCTTTTACTTTAATTACGAAGTTTAAAATTACGAGCCCCTAATTTATACTCCAATTTTGCGGTCTAATAAATATTTAGTTTTATAGAAAGCAGTTACCGAAGCAGCTACGGTAACCACTTACCAAAGGCAACGGTGTACGCTACTACGACATAAGCTACGGCGTAGCTTATATTACTTGCGCGTTTAGATGGTGTGCGAGCAGCAAAAGTATCGGATGTGTACTCCCTACCTACTGCTGAGGAAGCTCTGAAAACGTTCCACAGTGCGAGAGCAAATTACTTTGTATACTTTTTCAGTTAAATTATATTAAAACTATATTATCTATACTTATAATAAAACTGTAACAGTTCCAATTCTGTACATTGAAGATATTTTGAAATTTTTTTTTGAAGGTGTCTCTATATTCGAATCTGAACCCAAATCTGTATTTTTATTTCCAAAAGTATATTTTTTTCATTTTTGTCTGTCTGTCTGTACGTCCGTCTCTCTGTCTGTTACTAGGCCGCGCATCACGCCGATACTACTAAACGGATTCAAATGAAACTTGGCACGATATGAGTCAATACTACGAGGTCTAACATAGGATACTTTTTATCCCGAAATTCAACACGGTTCCCCTGGGAGGGGATAAAAGTCAAAATGTGTACTTGGCTGTAACTCCAAAACAGCTAAACCGATTTGAAAGGGACTATCACTGGCAGGTTCATTAGGTTACTTTTAGTTTGGACTAATAATTAGGGATACGCGAAAAAAAAATTTTTTTTTATACCACTAAGTTGGCACACAAGCATACGGCCCACCTGATGGTAAGCAGTCACCGTAGCCTATAGCCGCTAGCAATACCAGGGGTATCACTAACGGGGTGCCAACCATGTTGTTGATGAGGACTCACTGTGCTAGCAGCAATACTACTAGCTCAGCGTATCCTCGTGGAGCACTGGCAACCTTACTTACCGCAGAAACACAACACTACATCAAGAAGTCTTATTTCACTGCGGTCTTCTGTAAGGCGGAGGTACAGTCCCCAGTCGGGCGGCTCCAATTTAAATGGGATAACCCACGGGATATCCCAAATCGCCCTACCTCTCTTTTTAAAAGCTCATGGTGTGATTAATCACTGTACTTAAGCTTAGAAAAACTCATTAGTACAGGCTGGGATTCGAACCTGGGCCCATCAGATGACAGGCCTGTTGGTTCAACCACAAGGCCACCACGGCTTCGTGTTTTTTTTAAAAAAAAACATTCCACGTGTACCAAGTCGCGGTCTTGCGTCATCTGACCTCACAATAATATCTAAAGCTGGCTATAGCTTTATTGTTCTCAGCATATATTATTATGGTGCGTGCAATAAAATTCAGTGTCAGATAATTTCAAGCAAAGATGACAGAAATAAGTGTTTTATTTTTGATTATTGGCTACGGAACCCGTAGAACTAATCAGTAACAAGATTATTGCATGGCGTATGATTCATGTTCTTGCCGCATTCCTATTGTGCAGCGTCCTATGACAGGTCCAGGTAATTGTTGCAATATAATGGAATGTTAGGCATGGAAAATAACACTGTGTTGGGTATCTAGCACATTGTAGCCCAATTATAAATTTTATAATATTAAATTGATGATGAAAGGTAAAGAGTACTCGGAACCGGCGAGTAAATATATAAGGTTTATTAATGAATGTAAAAGAAGCAAAAGAGGTGTATAAGTCAAGACTGGAATGGCTCTCCATACTCACTGCCTATCCCGTAAGGGGCTTAGCGTGATTTGCAAATATTAAAAACGGACTCACCATCTATCGCGTTGGCACCAAAATATCTTTGGTGAGAAATGGGTGTTGAAACATCTTTGCCTATCTCTCCGGGGACCCTTGTAGGCATTTAAGATGTATTATTCTTTATTATTTTTATGTTGTTCAAGTTAGATTTAACATTTGTTAGCATTGTTTTTAATCTTAAATAGTATTATTGTTGTATCTGTGTAATTAATTGATAATACTTCCGTTCTGCGTCTGAAATGGTGTCTCAAATGACTTAAAACAGTCATTTGAGGCACCAGGTCTTAGATATTATTTTAGTTAATTATACTTAAATAAACCGGATGTCAGATCTCTTGCCGGAAGATCATATAGAAATTAATATTAAGTCTGTAATGAAACAGTATAAATATGGCGATATTGTCAGGGTTGAGTTAGTTGGAGTTTGATAGCCGTGAGGTTAAGACCGAATGTTGTAACTGTCGTTCAAGTTATAATTAAATAAAAAGGAATAATCAGATCATCATAAGTTTGTATTATTGACTACAATTCAGAAAGCGGGATAATATCGGGATCAAAACTTCGATAAAGGACTATGCGCCCCATTTCAAGGTACGTTTTAAATTCTTTCTTTCATTTTTTTTTTATTTTTTATTTTTTTTAATAAACGTGTAAGTAACTTTGAACATTTTTATGCCAAATGCTAATAAAAAAATAATGTAATGTGTATGATCAAAGTAAAATAGTAGTTATTTTCTTCTTTTTAAATTTATATCATTATTGTGTAAATATTGTTATTGGCATTTTACTTTTTGGTCTGTTGTTTGTACATTTCAGTAACAATAATGGTCGTGATCGACGCTCACGTAAGCGAGCGAGAGTAAGGTGTCGATCAAGCTCTGCAGAGTCTTTGACTTCATCATCAGAAGCCAACGTCAACCGACCATCTCGGTCACGATCACGTCATGCTCGCACCTCCCGACGCAAGCACAAGCGGCGTGCGCGTGACCACAGCCTCTCCAGACACTCTAGCCACGGTCACAATCGCGGCCGCAACCACAGCTCTAAAAACGCACACCAGAGCCATGGAGACGACGAGCATCGGAGGACAGCAGAACCAGAGCAGCATGCGCCGCCTTTGTCTCCTGGTGAGAATGTTCCATCTTCTTTAGCGCAAAATAATTTGTTGGATACTTTTAAAGCATTAATAGATTGTATTAAACCTGACGGTAATGATCGCTATCCTGTCATGAATGTTATTCCAGAGTTCGATCCATCTAAACGTTACCAAACTGTGGACGCCTGGATTAACAAAGTAAACGAGTGTGCCACTATTTATGGTTGGTCGGAGCGACAAATAATTCATTATGCTCTTCCCAAACTAATAGGCCTAGCGCAAAAATGGTATCAAGGTTTACCAAGTTTAATGTTTTCCTGGAATGAATGGCAGGATAAGTTAAGGCTAGCATTTCCAAGTAGTCAAAATTACGGCCAGCTGTTGTCAGAGATGCTTGCTTGTAGGGCTCGATTCGCTGATTCTTTGGAAGAATATTTTTATGAAAAAATGGTATTGTTAAATAGATGCCTCATTTCCGGTAAAAATGCCACTGATTGTATATTGTATGGCATTGAAGATCGGTCCGTCAGAATGAGTGCAGAGGCAGCTCAGTTTACCGAACCCGATAAGTTACTAATTTTCTTGAAAAATGTTAAAACTATGAAAAGACCTGATAGACTCATAGCACCTTTGCAAGCAGGTACCTCTGAAAACAATCGATTTAAAATGCATAAGCAAGTGAAAAATAATTCGGATATAAAAACTACCACAAAATGTTATAACTGTGGAGAAGAAGGCCATCCATATTTTAAATGTAGGCAAACGATAAAGAAATGTGACGCATGTCACAGGGTAGGTCATTTAATTAGTGATTGCCCTAAACGAGAATTAACCAATGATAAAACTGTTTTACGTATATCCAAAAACATAGACAATGATGTAAAATACTTTAAAGCAGCCAAAGTAAATGATCATTTAGTAGACTGTTTTATCGATTTTGGTAGTCAGTGTACCATGTTGAAGGAATCTATAGCTAAAAACTTAGTTGGTTCTTGGTCAACTATAGATTTACCAGTTTTGAGGGGTTTTGGGGATTCTATGGTGAACTGTCTAGGTAAATGTGATGTAGATATAGAACTTGATTCTGTCAAAGCCAAGGTACAAGCACTCATTGTGCCCGATAAATTATTACAAGTGCCATTATTAGTGGGGCAAACTTTTACTGAACAAGATCATATAGTTGTTTACAAAAATAAAGATAGTTTGCAAATAGCGTCTAATGAAAATTCTAATAATCAAAAAATACTTTTATATATTTCCAAAGCTGTGTGTATTTCTTTCGGTTATAACGAAATTGATGTTTATTCTACTATAAATTTTAGTGGAGAATTATTTATCGAGTCTAGTGTATGTTCACATCCCAAGAGGGAGTATGAAGTAATACAGAGTGTAATAAAAATGATTGATGGACATGGCAAAATTATTATTAAATGTTCATCTCGTAATGAATTCAATTTAAATAACGATACTTTATTAGTTCGCGCTATACCTTTGCATGAGTTACAAACTCTGTACGTTAATCGTGTTGAAAACGGCGACTCGTATGTAACTTCAATTGACAGCTCGATGTTAAATATAAATTTAAATATTGATCAACATAATATAACAAAACTATTAGTTCTTTTAAATGAATTCAGAGATTGCTTCGCTTTATCAACTAAAGAAATTGGTTGTGTACAGAGTTCTGAAATTCATATTAAATTAAATGATAACACACCAGTGGTTTATAGACCATATCGCTTGTCTCAACCAGAACGACATCAAGTTAGAACTATGGTAAAAGAATTAGAAGATTCCGGTATAATTAGACAGTCAACATCAGAGTATGCGTCACCTATTTTACTAGTCAAAAAGAAGACCGGTGATTATCGTTTATGTGTAGATTTTAGGGCTTTAAATAAAAAGACTATTAAAGAACACTATCCATTACCGAGAATAGAAGACCAGTTAGACAATCTGTCAGGGTTTAAGTACTTTACTTCTTTAGATCTCGCATCTGGCTATTATCAGTTACCTATGTCCGAAGCTTCTAAACATTTAACAGCGTTTATAACGCCAGATGGCCATTATGAATTTAATAGGATGCCGTTTGGGCTAGCAAATGCTCCTGCTGCCTTTCAAAGGACCATTAACAATATTTTAGGTAATGCAAGGTTCAAGGAAGCTTTAGCGTATATGGATGATGTAATTATTCCATCTAAAACCGTTGGAGAAGGACTTCAGAAACTTCGCGACACTTTGTTGTTATTCAGGCAGGCAGGCTTAACATTAAAACTAGCCAAATGTAATTTTCTTATGCAAAACGTGGATTATTTGGGGTTTGAAATAGGTGAAGGTGGTGTGCGACCTGGAAAGAAAAAAATTGAGGCCGTTGAAAACTTTCCTGAACCAGCCGACCAACATAGGGTTAGACAATTTCTTGGGTTGGCCAGTTTTTTTCGTAAATTTGTTAAAGGATTTTCTACCATCGCGAAACCTCTAACGCAACTTTTGAAAAAGGACTCAAAATGGAGATGGGGTACAGAAGAGCGTACGGCTTTCATAACTTTAAAAAATGAGTTAATTAAGCGTCCAATTCTAGCGTTCTATAATCAATTATATGAAACACAATTACATACTGATGCTTCAAAAGTTGGCATAGCTGGAATTTTGTTGCAAAGACCAAACAAAGATTCTCCTTTTAATGCAGTTGCTTATTTTAGTAGACAAACCACTCCCGAAGAAAGTCGTTTTACGTCATATGATTTAGAGACGTTAGCAGTTGTTACATCATTACAGCGCTTTCGAGTATACCTGTTAGGAATTTCGTTTGCCGTAGTTACAGACTGTAATTCATTAAGAGCAACTTTTGAAAAACGTGACATTTTACCTAGAGTTGCGCGTTGGTGGAATATGATGCAAGAGTATGATTTTAATATAGTTTACAGACCAGGCTTTTCCATGTCGCACGTAGACGCCTTAAGTCGCAACCCTGTAAATCAGAGTCAAAAATTCGCGGATGTTCGTGCTATTGATTGTAGTTGGATTTCCACGGTACAACACAGCGATTTAGAACTACAACGTCTCATTGAAATTTTACAAGATTCAGATACAAGCAGATTGCTTGAGATTAAACAAAATTTTGTAGTAAAGAGGGGATTATTGTATAGAAAAACTGTAGATGGCGATCGTTGGGTTGTACCAAAAGGAGTCCGATGGCAAATATTGAAAGCCAATCACGATGATATCGGCCATTTTAGTGTTGATAAGACTTATGACAAAATTAAAAGCCAATACTGGTTTTCAAAAATGCGTAAGTTTGTAAAGAAATATGTAGAGTCATGTTTAGAGTGTGCTCACTGTAAAATACCGGCTGGTAAAAGAGCTGGTGAGTTGCATCCTATACCGAAAAGCGTTAGTCCATTTGATACAATTCACATTGACCATTTAGGCCCATTTGTGCGCAGCAAAAAGAAAAATTCATACTTGTTATTAATAATTGATGCGTTTACAAAATATATTATTCTAGTACCAGTTAAGAGTACTAAAACAGTTCATTCTATTCGGGCATTAAAACACTATTTTTGCACGTTTAGTGTTCCTCGGAGACTTGTCTCAGATAGAGGAACTTCCTTTACGTCCAAACGTTTTAAAGAGTATTTACAGTCTCTTGGAGTTAATCACATTTTAAATGCCGTCGCTACACCTCGTGCCAATGGCCAAATTGAGCGGTATAATCGAACAGTTTTAGCCGCACTTACGACATCTAATCATGACAAACCAGAAAATGTATGGGACAATTATATTGACTCCATTCAATGGGGACTAAATAACACAATTAACAAAGCTACAGGTAAAACACCCGCGGAGGCTTTATTCGGATTGAGAATGATAGGAGTTAATGACTCTTTAATTCAAATTAATGTTACTAATGATTCAGAAAAAGCTGATATTGATATTATGCGGGATGATATTTCACAACGAATTCAAATTAATCAAGCTAATCAAAAAAAGCGTTATGATAAAAGTAGAAAGACACTTAAATTTAACGTAGGTGACCTGGTTAGAATAGAGAGAGATATTCCTTCAACAGGTAGCAGTAGAAAATTAATCTCTAAAATTCGTGGTCCATATCGAATAACCAAAGTTCTTGATAATGACAGATACGTAATTGAAGACACTCCATTGTCTCGCAAAGGGAGACCTTTCAGTAATATATTTTCAGTTGACAAAATTCATCCCTGGCTGGTTTATCGTAGAGGTTGTGAATCAAGTAGTGATTCTTCTGATAAAGATAATGACTAAGTTCGTAAATATTTACATATGCATTGTTTAAAATTTGTTAATTAAACATGTTGTTGTTCGATTTGTTAAAAAAATAATCATTTACATTTTCTAATGGTTTATTGATTATAATTTGGATGTTGTAAATAGTATGTATATCTGATACCTGATGAGAACATGAAAGGGGTCTCATACAGGTGAATACTGAAGACATGGAGGGGATTCAGTGTTCTTTTTTCAGATTTGTTGAATTAATGTGGTGCTGTAGATATGAATGAGGCTACAGCAATAACTTTGAATAAATCACATGTTACATTGTTACTGTAGATATGAAGGAGGTTACAGTAACAAAACTGATTTGTTGTTGTGGATATGAAGGAGGCCACAGCAATGCTTCTTATGTAATAGTAAAATATAATAATAATACAATATTTCACGGGACGTGAAAGTGTCAGGAATGGCTGACTGTTAGCATTGTTTTTAATCTTAAATAGTATTATTGTTGTATCTGTGTAATTAATTGATAATACTTCCGTTCTGCGTCTGAAATGGTGTCTCAAATGACTTAAAACAGTCATTTGAGGCACCAGGTCTTAGATATTATTTTAGTTAATTATACTTAAATAAACCGGATGTCAGATCTCTTGCCGGAAGATCATATAGAAATTAATATTAAGTCTGTAATGAAACAGTATAAATATGGCGATATTGTCAGGGTTGAGTTAGTTGGAGTTTGATAGCCGTGAGGTTAAGACCGAATGTTGTAACTGTCGTTCAAGTTATAATTAAATAAAAAGGAATAATCAGATCATCATAAGTTTGTATTATTGACTACACATTAACATATTATATTGGTGGATGAATAATCTGGAAGAGGTAAACCGAAGAATTTACGGATGGATTGTGTTTGCGACGATATGAGTAGGAAATGAGTGAATGTCGAGTCCACCCCAGATAACTGGGAGCAAAATAAGGAAGGTAAAAATAACCACAGAATCGTATTTAGTCCATCAAAGTGATTAGATTAAGTGGTATAACTAAATAATCAGTATGCTTCTTATTGCAAGAGGCCGGCTACCTACAGGGTCAGATATTTGGCTGTAAAGCCTTGAGCAGTAGTGTGTTTGAGAGAAAAGGCTATTAAACGTAAATGACACTTGGGGCATGTACTGGACGTCATTCCTTTATTATGTTAGTGCCTATTCATGTCTCCGTTCCAATTTAAAGGCACATTACCTAAGGCAATTACTGGGAAAAGAACACTTTTGAACTAAGGTCTCGAAGTGAAGAGCGAATCGCAGATTCTGGTTACATCAGTAACATGCTCGTGCGCTTATCATCAGACGACCAACTTACATGTTATAGTTGAATAAAAAAAAATCGGTAGAAAGTTATGAATTACATAAATGCCTATAAATATCTGTATTCTATCGTTTTCACATCACATATACGAGCGTGTGGTAATAGGATACATACTTGTTAATGAATACATGTAAGGTAACTTAAATTTTTAATAACTATTATATTATCTACTCTGAGCTATTACCTAACATTCAGGTTTAATATTCAGTCGCTAACAATGGAATTGAATTGATTAGAAAAAAAAAGAATGCATACATTGCATACGTCATCTGTGTAACCTTTATATTTCAGCTCTTATAATTTGCTTATAATATATCTTATTTGAATACTTTCACCTTAATGAATTATTTAAGTTCAGTGCTTTTGTTATATCCTCACCGAAGTTGAATAAATGACGGTATCCTTAAAAACATTATTGTATATACCCTACTTTACTAATAATAATCTGTGAATCTGTCTGTACTGTATTAGGCTAAATCAATACCAAGTTATTTCTTATACTTAGTAGTTTTAACTAATATTGTTGTTTTTCCCGGGTTTCTCTTGGTTTGACAATAGTACGGAAAATAAAACGGAAAATCCATTGTTAGATAACATCTAAATTTTCAGTGGTAATCGAGGCAGACCAAAGACTTGGCGCTCGACTCTATCTTACCTTACCGATTGCATATGGTGTGCATAAAAAATATAAGATACTAGCGGCCCGACCCGGCTTCGCACGGGTAGACATTTATCAAATATTTTGTCTACCCGTGTGAAGCCACGGCGGGCAGCTAGTATAATATATAGCCTATGTTACTCAGTAATAATGTAGCTATCTAACGGTGAAAGAAATTTGAAATCGGTCCAGTAGTTTCGGAGCCTATTCAATCAAAACATACCCACAAAATTACAAATCTTTCCTCTTTATAATATTAGTATAGAAATATAGATTAGATCTCATATTTTTATGCACACCATACCAGTTGGCATTACTTTCGAGAAAGGCATTCAATTAAGCTAATGGCTCATGTTAATAGAACATAAATACCTTTTCTAAACGATAGTAATATTACGACATAAAATTATAGCAAGTAATAATAAAAACAATCCAAACTGATATTCAGACATATATGAGTGACGGCGAACTCAAATTTCAGAGTGATAACGAATATATATTTGATGATCCCTGCCCATGACGACGTCGTCGGCTCTTGCGCTACGATGTAGGAATTAGCTTGAATCCTATGTTTTCCGGGATGGAAAACTTTGATAGCTTTCTGAAAGTCCTCTTCCTGTCATTGAAAGAACCGTTACAATTATTCTGACGGAAATTAGTGTGGACGATAAACTGACGGACAGATAAGACAGATAAATTATTTAGCTATGTGCGTTTAGGTCTTAATACATACCTTAAAAATAACTGAAAAAACCTATTCTTAAATAGATGCGAGGAACTTAAATTTTATTTACTTTAATAGATTTATTTTCCATATAATATAGCTCCAGAATCTAGATCAGTCAAAGAATTGGATACACATGTTGAGTTTGATTGTAGATCCTAGTACTGCCCTAACGCCCTGTATGCTTTGATGATGATGCAGCGATCCACAGCTGATGAGTGCGAAGGGTGCTGGCAGACGTGCGCGCAATGGGCGAGCGGGGCGGGAGGGGCGGGCGGCACGCAGATTGAGGCCACTATTTAACCGCACGACGGCCACGCAACGACCTGTTGTGATCCCGTCATGGCGCGCTACGCCCGTGTCGCTACTTTGGCCGCGTGTCTCTTGTTCGTCTGCGGTGAGTCCTAACTTTTATCTTACGCCTCCAGGGGAGTCCATCTCGCGACGTCACGGGCTACGCAACCTCGCTCCCGCACATTTGTCAGTATTCAGTGATTGCGTCAATTCCGAGTGTCGCATATAGTGAACAGTGAATTTGCCCGTGTTTAACGTCGCGAGATCGATTGAGTCTCCGTAGACTTTTCCAATGAGCACACGCGAGCGATCGGCTTGCACCGATCAAAGGACATCAACGCGCTGCACCGCGAACATTTCAAGGATAGTCAGTATTGACTCTCGCGAGCTTCATGTATATGTGTCTGTGTAGTGAGCAGATTTATACTCAACATCTGTGAGCCTTTCCCAACAAGGAAATATTCCAGTATTGCAAAACATTACATTGCGACACTGTTCACTTTCGCTACTATTTTCACAACATCCAGTAAATTCTGTTAATACTTGCGAGA
The DNA here is from genome assembly GCA_951449985.1 of Falcaria lacertinaria. NCBI lineage: Eukaryota > Metazoa > Arthropoda > Insecta > Lepidoptera > Drepanidae > Falcaria > Falcaria lacertinaria. The sequence goes on from OX602110.1 coordinate 5,500,704, forward strand.
ACAATGGCATATAAATAAAGGCATTTCATAACAAATGGAATAAATATTTAGCCTTGAACATTTATTATTAGTCTGAAACGTATATAGTATTCAGTGGAACAACTAGCTAGCACCTGCAGCGGCTGCGGAGTGCGGCTGAGGAGAACTTTCACATTCGTTCCGTGTTGCGGTGTGCCGGCGCGGCGCCGCCGGTGACGTCACATGCCACCGCGGCCGAGGGCGGCGTGCGCCGCGCACTGCGACCAGGCACTCTAACTTTTGCTCTGTCTCTTTGCCCGAAACGATTGTGAACATTTAGATAGACTTACACACATACACTTACGTAATCTTTAGTTCTGACGATGTAAGTCAGAGCGGCACTAGCAAGAGAACGTTCGATGTACGTAAATAAACTCACATTTTATGTTAGAGCACTATATTAGTACTCAATATTAACACCGCAGAGTAGATAATATAATGTTTCATATATGAAAATATGTATACCCAAAGGAGCAGAGTCTTGCCTTAAGAACATGTTAAATTCGTCTTTTTAAAGACACCTATATTTTATTAATTACACAAATTAACCCTTCTTCCATAAGACTGTGTATGTGTACTGTGTTACCCTTTTATCACCAATTGAGTATTTACCCAATCGCTCCATGACCTTGAAAATAATAAGCTGAATATTACCACAATAACAACAACAACACTTATTATTAATTATTCAACCTTTGACATTGCTTGAAATACCGGACAGTTAGTGCACAGAAGGCAGGGTAGTTTACGGACCCCATGGGTATTCCTTAAATTAACACAAATCTGTCTGGAATTAATAATCAAAAGTACAAAATCGAAATCAGTCTCAGTCTATTTAAATCATTCGTTTCCTTGAATTCATTTGAAAATAAATCGTGTTTCTTGAGCGGTGAGGACTTTTGGTTATTTTAAATTGTAGGATGTGTAAAATGTAGGAATGTAGTAAACAATGCTTAGAATATACTGCTTTTTTAAATTAGATCCGAGGGTTACCCATATTACTGCAGTTAAATGACGGCATTGTTTTTTTTAAGCAGCATACATATCATCATGCTTTATTGTCCTTGAGTATAGAGTTCATTTCACTGTAACATATATAACGAACAATTATTATTTCATTATATTAATTTAATTTAACATGTGAACTAATTAGTATTTCAGTAATTTAGGATATTTTTTTGATAAATCTGGATCACATATACTTAACGCATTCCCAGAAATGAAATATTGTTCAATCGCTTTTTTCCGCATTATCTAATGATCATTGCTCGCTCAGGACAAGAGACATGGGCAATTACCTAAATGGGAATTAGTCGTAATTAAACTGCCTTATATAGGCAAAGTAAAACACATTGTTACCCTAAAATTTATGTAATATATGTAGTAGATACATTTGGTTGTCTGTTTAAATATAAGTACCTATCTATATTAATACTCACTTAAACATAATAATTGTTTACCTTTTCATTTTTCTATTAATTTGAATCGTGTTACTCATTCTGTTATTTTACTATGAATAAAAAAAGATAGTAGGTGTGTACATATACTTATTTAAAACTTATATTATTTTGCGACGACTAACTTGCAACAAATTAGCAATAAAGTGGAAAAAAAGGTTAAGGTAATGATAACGCGAATATAGTAAAAACCTTGTTGCAGCCGCTCTTTATCTCTATTTATTCGAACATTCTTAAACTGGTAGGAGATAATTATAGAGATTACTATTGCTAATAGTTTTATAAGTGCATTAGTAACATCTGGTAAAAGTGAAATTGTGAGAGTAGGTGTGTACTGCGCGAATAATGATGTTGTTATTTTGGCATCGATCAGTGGTCGCTTATGAAATTCAAGTCTAGTCTGTTATGTAAAGCTTAGCGAACACTAAAGTTACTCAATTTACGTATCACATAACACTAGTTCCGTTAGTTCGTCTTCATCATTTCGCCGAAAAGCGGTCAAGTGCGAATTCGGCTCGTTGATAGACTACAGACTACAAAAAGGAACGATTTCCAAACTCAATTCAATACCTAAATGCTAAATTAATAACATTCATGCAACGATTTCAAACAACAAGTGGCATATTTACCTGGCCTCGAATATTGCACTCAAATATTTCAAATTCCTTTCGAATAATTTAACTTGTTATAAGGACTACTTAGCGTGTAAGTAGTTAATAAATATTCAAAATGTTGCTTTCCTTGTCGATGTTCGCCAGAGGACCGTGGCAGATTTTAAATGCTGCTAAGTAAAGCTCACGGTGAACAAGGTTAGCAGTTCCGTGCACGGAAGCGGTAGACTCCCGGTGTCGTGATTTTTTCAGTTGCGGGTAGCACCAACGTCGCCATGGATGGAAAGTCGAGCGTAGTACTAAATATTCATAAGGTCGTTGTTAGGTATTCAAGGAGCGTGTGCGGTCGACGCCCGCACCTACGCGCATTCATACTCGTTCCCACATTCGTATTTCTGTTATGGACGCACATACTTATCCTTTATGCCACAGCAGCGCGCTTGCAGCGTGACAGCGTTAGGCATTTGTTACTCACATTAACTTACCACTAGTTGAGAGTAATCAACTATAATTTGCTTCCTATATTCCATCATGCATAGTTATCCTTACAACAGTGGCACGAACTTATAGTTGAACCGTAATATTTTGCTACCAACATTAAGGTTATCATAAGGCCTGACATCTGAAAGATGATTTAAGCAGCGTCAAACTTTACCTACGGCACTTCCGCACAGGGCTATGAAGGCCGTTACGAGATCGATAGACCCGGCCGCAGTTTCCGCACACGTTGTTAGCGCACCATTAAGGATATATCAAATCAGTTATCGCCGTTGATGATACACGTCTGCGACAAAATATATGTCGGTACTTTTTACTTAATTATAGAAAACGAATTAAAGAAGCATGAACTATAATAGCGACTCTACTAAAAGTATATTATTCTATAGTATAGTACGTTCTCTAACTTTAAATTTTACATAATTTTTTTTTATATACCAGATTTGGTATATTTCCACTAATCAATGAACATCCTACTATCTAATATTATAATTGCGAACGTTTGTAAGTATGGATGGATGTTTGTTACTCTTTCACGCAAAAACTACAGAACAGATTTGGATGAAATTTGGAACACAGATAGTTTCTAACCTGGATTAATACATTATTGTACTTTAACCCCGGGAAAATATTTTAATCCCGGGAAAATTAAAGGTTCCTGTACCCTCAACGCTGTCAAGTCGCGGGCAGAAGCTAGTAAATACATATATTTAGGAAAAAGTATTCTAAACCGTGCTTTATCCACTTATTTTCATCCAGTGAACAAAAACCTCTCTCACAACAACATATAACAAACTGATAGAGAGTTATTTTCAGACGTTGTCTGGCATTAAAATACAGCCGTGCATAATAACGAATTCTTGATTTTTTTTTTTACGAAAACTCCGAATTTTTCCCGTGCTTATGTAGAAAACTTGTTTTTTTTTCATTATTATAAATAACATTGAATTAGTTTGTTACATCCTGTATTAGTGGTGACTGGATCATATATTTGCGAAATATACGTATAGTTAAATTATTAACATAAATCTTCAATTAATTATGTAATTTTTCTACCATAGATGCTACTTACATCATAATTTTACAAACGTATGAGGCCAGTATTTTTTAACATTAATATTTTAAACACATAGTCCATCTATTTCATGCAATTGAAATATTCCCTTAAATCCAATGTAGTCTACAATAATAATACGAAATAATAATTTGAGCGATATTCTCGGTGGCCGCTGGCCGCTACACTTTCCCATAGAAAAGACATCAACGCATAACGTGCTACGCATCGTAGGCGCTTTGCATATAATGGGGAAAGTAAGGTTTTCTAAAGCAGCATACTGGTTTCCTCTCTACAGCCGAAGGGTTAATGTGTCAAGAGACTGAATCAATATAGACTGATCCAACACGTGGTAGATCCGGGTCAAAGATAACAAGTTATTTTTTAATGATTCCGGTTAGCTACAATCGTATGTAAGTATAATGTTTCTATATCGTCATTTTATTTTACTTTTATGCTGATAGTCTAATTTGTTATTTTAATATATCACCGATTTAGTATATCTATAAAACATTTGTGTACTCAACATTATTGTGCACGTGTATATTGTCCGTGTATATATAGTATATACTAGCTGTTACGCGCGACTTAGTCTGAATATTTTTTACCACTCATTAGTGGCAGTAAGCAGTCACCGTAGCCTATAGCCGCTAGCAATACCAGGGATAACACTAACAAGTTTCCGACCCTGTTGTTGATGCGGAGTCACTGTGCTAGCAGCATTACTACTAGCCCAGCGTATCCTCGTGGAGCACTGGCAACCTTACTTACCACAGAAACACAATACTTCATCAAAGTAGTGTTATTTCACTGTAAGGTGGAGGTACAGTCCCCAGTCAGGTGGCTCCAATAGTAATGGTAAAACCCACGGGAGATCCCAATTCGCCCTACTTCTCCTTTTTTTAGCTTTTGGTGTGTAAATCATTGTACTTAAGCTTAGAAAAACTCATTGGTACAGGCCGAGATTTGAACTTGGGGCCATCACATGAAAGGCCGTTGCTTCAACCACAAGGTCACCACGGCTACAAAGTATTTGTTTAAAGACGAAAGTAGCCTATGTCCTTTCTCTGGATATAATCTCATTGTAATATTGTAAGATCCGTTCAGCCAAAGTTAGCAAACATATTTGTGAAGTGTAACATTGCCATGTGTGATAAATCGTTACATGAAATCATTAGTTTGTAGGTAAGTAGTACTTATTACATGTATTGCAATCAGCGTTACATTTTCTATTGTTGACAGGGCGATGACCTAATTACGCTGAGAAATCTCTGTTCTCGAACGCAAGTTGCAAGTGAAACGGAAAACCACACAATTTACACAACTCAGTCGCCCGACTTCGTTTACATGATTAACTCTGCAGCTTGATGTAACTGTGAATAAAAACTGATAATAATGAATATTGTTCGTTACACACCAATCTTGTGCAACGACGTTAAATAGCAAACGAGTGAAGCAGTACACGTTTGTATGTGACCGACGTTGCATTGTACTAAATAATACGGAACCAATCCATTTGAGCTATATGTGGCCCCTCAACTCTTAAAGAGTTGGCTTGTTTCACTAGTATTATAAAGTGTTCGTTTTATGCAAGTTATTATACTATAAACTCGTAAATACATATTAACCTTTAGTTAACTTAAATTCTCTTAAAAAAAATATTAAAATGAAGTAAATCATTTACCCCTGCACATAACATTCCAAACAAACGAAAATTAGTTATATGTCCAAACGATAATGCTTTATTAAGATGCACTTGTAAATCATGTTTACGATTAAAATTATAACCGAATGTATTCTCTATTTGGGGTGTTTGAGTGTGTACAATTTGTATTGGGCAGCATTTCCTTACTTTAGAACGAATTATTTATTCTGATATTTTATTGATGGATACTGTCCGGTCCAGTACTGGGACCAGTTCCGGTGCATGGGGTATGTTGTGGCCATGCAGGCGCGGGCGCACGTTGCGGCCACTTACAGCGCTGATAGGTACGGAGTTAGATGTTGCGAGACCAATTTCTTCGTATTACGTGCTGCCAGCGGCGATGCAGCTATATATAATAGCTTTACTTATTTTATCGAAAATAAATATTAGATAACGAGTGATTGGACTCTGTTATCACATCTAATCGGTTGTTCTAAATTACCTGGCAATCATTTCATTCAGCTACAGGCTTAAATTACAGATGCCATTGCGTACAAATTACAATGTAATATTTTCGTACAATTGTTGATTAATCAATCGAACTATATATGTATATATCAAGAATGTCTGTTAATAGGTTTAATCACGTTGTTTATAGGCATAGTACAAAATATCCTGAAATAAAATAACGCTCAAGGATATCAACAATTCCTTAACCTTTTTGGATTTAAATAATTTCGTCAGCGTAATCGACACACAAATCAAATGGCATACATAATGTTAAATTCTGTATAGACAGAAGACATAGAAAGAGTCGTCCTTGTCGCTTGCCCAAGCGCTGACATTTTGAAGCGAGTCAAATGTCACGAGCGCTCACCCCACCTTTGACATTTGTAAACTCGTGAGCTCGCGCATCCAAGTGACATTTAGATCCTAATACAAAAAGTAATGATCAATATCTCATCATATGTCGTATGATGTCGCGAACATGCCCATGTAGCGGCAAGATGTATCTATGCTAGTGAATTGTAGGAAATGGCCAAACGCTAGATAGCGGCGCCGCCGCTTCCGTCTTCACTACTCACATTAATCTCTAGAATGTTGTTATTGCGGACAGTTCCGTTTCTAATGACGTTCACGTAAGTGTTAATGAATCTATATATTTAAACAGCGGTTGCCGATGGGCACCGATGGAGGCGACAGGCCGATGACGCAGCGAAGAAAGAGGACAGCCTGGAACTAGAGCTATGCAAGGACAAGGACGCTGGAGAATGGTTCCGGCTGGTTGCCGGCGAGGGCGACAACTGTCGCGACGTCATTCAGTGCACCGCCTCGGTTAGTGTCTACTCACCACATTCCTACCACACACACACACACACACACACACACTTGTAAACATAACCTTAATTAAAACTGCATCTCTGCAATGGGAAAAGAATCACTTCATGCTAGGGAAACGAAAAATGCTTGAGAGTGGCATATTACTTAATCGGTATTTACAAAATAATTCATTCCTTGAGGTAGCCCGTCTCTTATATGTACATCGTATGATATCTTTCCACTGTCCACTAATATTGAATTACTAGGGATAAAAAAAAAAACATAATAGGTATAAATCCTCTTATATACTGATCTATTGTTAAAAGTTTTTTGTTTTTCATATACCTATCGGCTCGGAGTAGATAATATACTACTATCGGTATGTAAAGACGTTCCTACTGGCTGTAATCGTGATTGTTTTTGTAAGATGAGCAGTCTTATTTGCATCAAATACACGTCCTTGTTCTCACCGCACCGTTACAAATACAATCTAAGTTTATTTTTTAACAGTGCATATTATTCAATGTGAACGTTATTTGTAAACTAGTTATTATGTTTATTTAATTAGCCAACCAGTAATTGAATATTATAAAAAGAGGGGATCATTTAATATTTGCGAGTTGCGAATAGTGAAACCAAAGGACACTAAAAGAAACTAGCACTAAAAGTATACTGTAATTTACTATGGACCATATATATAAATTGTTGAGTGGATCGAAACCTAAAGCTGTTACAGTAATTTAATAGTAATAATATTATCTAATTGGTGTGAACAGGGTATACAAGCCATTCGTTGTCCAGCTGGTTTGTTCTTCGACATCGAAAAGCAGACATGTGATTGGAAGGATGCGGTGAAGAACTGCAAGCTGAAGAATAAGGAGCGCAAGGTTAAGCCTCTGTTGTACACAGAGGAGCCACTTTGCCAGGACGGATTCCTGGCGTGCGGGGACTCCAACTGTATCGAGCGAGGACTTTTCTGTAACGGCGAGAAGGACTGTGCAGATGGCTCTGACGAAAACTCTTGCGGTGACTACTCTTACAATCATTTACCTACTAACCTTAAAAACAAACAATCCGAAGCATAATTAAACATACCTACATTGCGGATTTTTTTTATATCGGTGCTAGAGTCTAATATTGAAACATGTTACTGAACTTGAATACGTATAATACAAGAACTGGCCCACGAGGCGTGACGAACGACCTGCCTGAAATGCCAATCACTTGGCCTAAAAAAACATCTCAATGTTATGTCGTAACATACCTTTTGTAAATGGGGTGCTTATATTATATTTACATTTCATGACATTTGTTTATGCATGCAATATTTTCGTAAAATTTTATGTCATTTACCAATACGCGCCGTATAGAAAGTTCTAGATAACAATTCGTATACAAAGTTGTTGACCTCACACTAGTCACAAAGCTAGTCTGTATGCACAAAGACGCCCCACGCTCGGTTTCCACATACACCTTTGCATTGCTGTATGAGTTGAAATCACTTGAAATTGTAATAGCGTACATGAAGAGTATATTAAATTGCATTCACCAGCACTAACAACATGAACTAGCAGTATGACATTAAATTGAAACCGCAAATAAATAAAACCAGATAACCTTTATTTGTGCAATAAATAAAACTATTAAACCATATCAAAAAGTTGGAATTTAATACCTGCGTACCTATTCTTGCAGTAAGAATACATAGTCTATACATAGCCTTATACTGTTTATGCAATCTAACATGTACTATGGTTAGTCGAAGTCAGAACTAGTTTCAAATAAGATCACTATACGTATCGACTACGCTAGATTTTGCAATGCTTTAGAATCTAGTCTCCAATTTGCATGAATACAAACCTTACCAATCTTGTTCTCAATCGAGTTGTTATACAATTTGCATCAAAGAGGTTTAACTAATGTAAAGTTACATGTATTACGAATTCGTCGATACGAATAACATAAGTAACTTGAAATCAAAAGTGAAATCCAGCGTCGGCTGGTTGACTTAAAGATTTGACCAAGCGAAAGTTACCATACTGGTTCGGATCTCGCCCCAGCCTGGTATCACACGCGTCTGACGCCTCTGCACTCCGCAGCTGCATGTGGCGCCGTCGCGGTCGCACCGCTCTCAATGATTGGCTCACTCTTGAATGCATTACGAACAAATTCAGTATAAGTATTTAAAAAAATAAGCATTAATTAGAGGCTTGTTAACTGTTCGTAGATATCGACAACGATCCCAACAGAGCTCCGCCGTGTGACTCGTCGCAGTGCGTGCTGCCTGACTGCTTCTGCTCCGAGGACGGCACCGTCATTCCTGGCGACCTACCTTCCAGAGATGTCCCCCAGATGATCACCATCACATTTGATGATGCCATCAATAACAATAACATAGAATTATACAAGGAAATCTTTAACGGAAAAAGGAAAAATCCGAATGGTTGCGAGATCAAGGCCACATTCTTCGTATCACACAAATACAGTAACTACTCTGCCGTACAAGAAACTCACCGTAAGGGACATGAAATCGCCGTCCATTCCATCACGTGAGTTAAATTCTTAAAATTTGTTACCTCTATTCATCACAATAGATGTGTTTGAAAAGTAAAATTGTACTGTACCCCAAAGAAGATTGTTAATAGGACCCCCATCCCATTGATTTGAATGAAGTAGAAATAAAACAATATCACGACAGCTAGCGCGTATTAATAAAGGCCCTTTTACGTACTAATTTAATAGAGTTATTTTTATTTTTCCTAGGCACAATGATGATGAGCGTTTCTGGAGTAACGCAACCGTCGATGACTGGGGTAAGGAAATGGCTGGTATGAGGGTAATCATTGAGAAGTTCGCAAACGTCACGGACAACAGCGTGGTAGGTGTGCGTGCGCCTTACTTGCGAGTGGGCGGTAACAACCAGTTCACGATGATGGAGGAACAAGCCTTCCTGTACGATAGTACCATCACCGCGCCGCTTTCCAACCCCCCTCTATGGCCTTACACGATGTACTTTAGAATGCCCCACCGCTGCCATGGCAATCTGCAAAGCTGCCCCACCAGGAGTCACGCAGTTTGGGAAATGGTTATGAATGAGCTAGACCGTCGCGAAGACCCTACCAATGACGAGTACTTGCCAGGCTGTGCCATGGTTGACTCTTGCTCCAACATCCTCACCGGTGATCAATTCTACAACTTCTTAAACCACAACTTCGACCGTCATTACGAACAAAACCGCGCTCCATTGGGGCTTTACTTCCACGCGGCGTGGCTCAAAAATAACCCAGAGTTCTTAGAAGCTTTCCTGTACTGGATTGATGAGGTCCTGTCTAGCCACAACGATGTTTACTTTGTCACGATGACGCAAGTGATCCAATGGATCCAAAACCCGCGTACAATCTCTGAAGCCAAAAACTTCGAGCCATGGAGGGAGAGGTGCGCCGTAGAGGGCAACCAAGCATGCTGGGTGCCACACTCGTGCAAGCTTACATCCAAGGAGGTTCCCGGGGAGACTATCAACCTGCAGACGTGTGTGAGGTGCCCTGTCAACTACCCCTGGCTGAACGACCCATCGGGCGACGGCCGCTTCTAGAGCGCCTTGATCTCGCGCCACATGCGCTACAATTAGTTCGTATCGTTTTGGTTGAGTGATTGCACGGACAACATAATATTTGTAGTCAAACAAATCATCTAAGTTCGCCATTTTCGAGTAGATACACGGTTATCATATCTGTGTACGTGTTTCCCTGCGAAGTGTACCGGGTCATAATCCCGTCCGTAGTCCTAAGTACCTACCTATCTATGTAATATAGACTCACATAAATATTTAATAAGTTTGTTAATACTTTATGTGATTTTCTAATATAAGCCTGTTTTATAAATTTAAAAATACAAAACAGAAAAAAATTGCGCCTTATTTTTATCCTTACCAAATCCTTATACTATTAATATTAACGCAAAGAAAATAAAAAAAAAATCTTTCATTTTATTAAGGTTCGACAAAACCGGAGAAGAATCGGCAACTACAAAGTTAGCTGAATACTAAATAACTAATAAGGAAATATAGTTGGAAGGAATTACAAAAAATATGGTTTTAATGTAGCTGAACGTAAAATGATGCCATCTTATAATTGCGGAAATAGTTTGTGATACCTAGATAATGGATATGTCTGGTACAACATTGTTCATGAGTAAACGTACCTTTCAGCAAAATACTTTATCTATACGTTATAATTTAAAATTCATAAAATATAAAATATTTAAAGATTATTTACAGAGCTTTTATCATACCTATGGTCCTGACAAGATAAAGTAAACAAAAAAATATGGTACATGAATTCCATAATAGTAAGATTGCCTACGTACACGTTCTGTGGTTTCATCAAGGAAGCACAGAGCACCGCTTCGAAAAGGTTAATTGGCTATTTTCCACTCAGAAGATTCACATTCATAAATAAATTCGTTTCAAAATAGAGACGACATGATAGCAACTAGCACGCATACCGCTCACTTCATGATGTCTCACTGTTATGTACCTACGTGATAACTGACTTGACTTACCTAGTTACATTACATAATTCCACTTTCTTAAGAGTTAAAGCTAAATATCCAATAATACAAAATAATATAAAAATGCAGCGAAGAGAAGATTATTGACAAGTTTGAGTTTAATATATACCTATGAAATGTGAAATCCTGTTGGTAGACATGATTGGCTTGGTTGCTCGCGTCACCGCACGCCGTCACTTTTATTTTACTGCTGAATTATATATGAAACCAAAGGTCCGCCTATCTTGTTGGTGATCTACCACGAACCGTCAGAGCATATAAAAAAGATAGATGGAACTTTGCGAGCAACAAACTGACGCCGGTTTTTTAATCATGTAGGCTAGGCATAGTTTATTTGTATTAATTAAAGGTGTTGCGTGTAATTGTATATGTGTACACTGCAAGGCGTAGTTTTTACCAGCGTCACTTCGTAGCTGGCAAAGTTTCATCAAACTTTTTTATTTGATCTCAGCACGTACCCTGATGCTCTCAAACTTAAGCTGTACAACTAGCCGAAAAACAATGTAAAATAATTAATTAAAGGTAGCCTATAAATAACCAAGGAAAAGAGACGGCCTCAAAAATCATAACAAATATACTTGTATCCCCTTTAAAATAAAAAGTTTACTTCCAGGCGGAGTCATTATCCTTTTATAGATGGTTATCCTGTTGCAAGACACCTTTGGACCGATTAAAATAAAACTTGCAGACCAAACGATGATGCTTATGTATTTGCGAATTGAAGATAATAAAATAAAACAGCTTACGACAGAACAAACAAATATTTTGAGAGCGGAGAGCTAGATACTAAAAGCTTTTAAAGTTATTTGTCATTTTATAAGCCTGGTTCTTTGTATGCATTACATGTTCGTACATTCGGGCATTCGCTGTTGTATTTTATTTCGTGTCTGAATGTGTTTTTTTGTGGGAATGATAATCGTTCCTAACACAAATTCTGTACAATAAGTTTACAATAGGTTAAATGTCGCTGGCTTAACATTTTAATTGCACACAACTCCATTTTGACATTGCTAAGCTCTAATAAATAAACTAGTCTCATCAGTGAGCAGGTAAATAGGAAAAAAAGTGAAAAAATCATGTTATCAAGTTCATGGAACTCCCAAATCACTATCCCGAGTATTTCTTCTGAAATCGTGATGTTTGGTAAAATATTATGTGAATATATTTTGGATGGTATTTGTACTCAAAGAGATAGTGGAAACTTCATGATTTAGTAGTTGATTTATTGATCAAAATGAGGAGACAGCTGATTTTCTCCGAAACGAAAAGCGTAAAGCATTTACCAGAGAAAGTGAAATTCGGAATTGGTGGCCCACTCAGAGCTTCGTTTAGATATTTTAAATTACTGTAACAATTAGATTATTGAAGATGTTTTTTACAAGGTGATAAAAAATATACCTATTACAGCCTGTCTGATTTTTAGCGTTTAACGCAATTTTGTTGCGATCACACTGTAAAATGGAAGTACTTACCACCACGAGCAATTAATATTTTGAATGAGAGATTCTACTGTGTCTTATTATTCAGATTTCTGTGTTTATGTCCTCTGTTAGTCCTGAAAATGTTTTCTTCCAATTGATGGATCGCTGAGGGTAACAAGGACGGAAATTGTACCAATATATTATATTATACTTTTATTTTTATATTTTGGTGTAAATACAGAAAAGTATAAAGATGAATGACGTATGTAAAACAATCTGTATCCTGAGCGAATTGTTAAGTAAGTGCGTGAGTAAGGCTGAAGTAATATTTCCAAGTACTTGAGTACAACTATTGTGTTGAAGACCTTGTGTGGTTGAAAAGACAGTGATATCCCTGTTCTGTGATTGACGCATGGCGGCGGCATGCGTGACCGACAAGCGAGAGACGAACAATAGGCAGCGGGCGCCACCAACGCGCTGATCTCTCCTGACACTCAGTGGGCGGGCCTCATTGCACATCCTCTCCTCCGGCCATGTAACGTTCGTATCCTCTATTTACGCCATCGTACGCTTTCCATTTTATTTTGTAACAAGAAGTGTGTATCAATGCGCATTATAAGGACAATGAAAAGAATTGCATTGTTAGTGGCAGCTCAGTAAATAGAGAGTCTGAAGCGTGTTTGGCGTTTAGATATAATGTGTCGGCGCGAAGAAGCACTACAGCCTGGCACAGTGAAAGCAGTGAAAGTCTCCCTCTGCAGCGGGCTCGGCCATTCTTTGTTCACACTTGTTATGATTTGACATTTGCATTCAAATTATCACGACTATCCGTAAACAGCTGCAAAATGTCAATTGACAAGCTACCTCAATCATTGTTTGCCTGGAAATGTAATGAGTCCTTCAATTCATACATACATAATTTAAATTTCATTCCATAAACTTTAATGTAAATGTCTAAAACTAGCAATATGATGAAATATTATACCGCCTACCAACCTATAGTAGATTATTATACAAGGGGCTAAAGTAGCTAAAGTAACTCGATTTCTATATACTCCCCTCGTATATAATGGGTTATTAGCGCCGTGTGTAACACGCTGCTTTTCACTACGAGTGCAAAACATTCATATAATCCAATACAAAATTTAATGTGTATTTATTTTATTAGTAATTATATGTTTATTTTTGTATTCTGCATATTTAACGGATTAGGAAACAAAACATCCTTACAGCTTAATATCGATATTTTTCATATGATCATTATCGAGACTGTTTAATAACGCCATATCATAAAATCAAAATTTCGGTATCAAAGAACTACCAAATCGTTGATTTATTCGGAGAAATACCTGTATTGCTTTGCAGCTACAGAAGAAATAAAAATAATTGGCGCGAAATCCTTAAATTTTTTCTCTAATAACAAATTGAATTGATGACCATAATTTATTTTTGGATTATATTTTTTTTCGCATTCGTAGTGAAAAGCAGAATGCAGTTTCTTTTTACTAACATAACTATCTCGTACACAATGTGTCACTTTAGCACCTTGTATAACAATCTACTATATTAACCCCAGATTTGCAACCTCGAGTCAGTTTTTGTAATCTTGAAGTACAATAAATTTAAAATGCATTTTATCAAGTATTGAGTTCACATCCAGTTTAATCCTCATCAAAGCTGCTTATTAAGAGTTACATACATTGAAAGAAATATTTTGCATGTAGGTACTTGTCAAACATGTAATATTTAATATCTACTTACATGTTTAACATTACTAATGTAATAGAAGTAATGTAATGTAATTAAACTATATTACTCCGTGTAATCACATATGCACGCACATTCCAGAATGCAACTAAATACATTTCACTGTTAAGAGAAAGACCGGTCTACGTGACTGTGACTTGTGCCCTGAAGGGCTTAGGTATAACTTTTTCAATAATAATCTACAAGTAGTTATTTTATTGAAGTACCTTTGTACTCAAAGTGGGTCAAAGTAACCGCATACTCTACCGGTGTATCTACAGGGTCATACAATCTATACAACCCACAGATACAATACAAAAATAATAAAATCGTAGCAAGGCGAAAAATATTTGTAGGAAAAAGTGTTTTAATCATCCTACAGTTATGATAATTTTATTATACATGTATTTCTAACTGGTATCAAAGCTACTCAAGGAATTTAATTGAAAATGTTAGAGCGTCATGTGGATAAACGCGAGTAAGTATAAATCATTACGCTCAGACATTTCGAGAATGAGCAACTATGCATATTCTATAATTGCAATCTAGTTTATCTATTCTGAGCGCGGATGAAGTAACGAGCAATATTAGCGAGTAAAGAAATAAAAAATATATACAGAATATTAAGGACTGCGTTTGAATTCTGGTTTTAAATTGTATATTAATCTGTTATTGCGAAATAAACTATTATTATTATGAAATAACACTAGCGGACCATCTTGATATCTTGACCCAGGATCACAATTCACAATATCATACTTTATTGCCAAACTCAACGCTGCAAGGTTGCAGGTTTACTTCTTACTAAGCAGTATGGGTAAACCTTAACGTGTGTGCCAGATGACGTTGCGAATATTGAGACGCAGACTACAGGAAAAATATATTAATAATGTTTTTGCTTTTTCGCAACTTATTCAGCGGAAAATATTTATGTATATCCTTGTATGTGAACAATATGGCATGGCTAATTTTGCGCAACTATTTAAAGCATAAGTATTATACCGCCATTCGCTCGATTAACTTAAATATGATCGATGAAATAACTTTTTATCCTGAACAAATAGGATTCGATTTAATGTTATGAAGGGCGCAAATATATCATATTATGATGGGTATTCTTTCTCAAATCCTATGTTTAGTCGTGTGTTAGCTTAAGCTAAGCTTACATTGATTTTATTTTTGCCTAAGTATACTTTATTATACATGTAATTGTGGGGCGAGCGAGGTGATCATGCTCAGCCACCGCAAAGGGAAGATCTTCCAGCCAGGCGGGTGTTGTGCCTGGGGAACCGCGGCTCCTACTGTTCTAGTCGGAAACTTGTATATATGTTGAATTGCGTGGAAAACTTCGCTAGCGCGTGGCAGGATTGTGACGTCATTCGTTGAATGTTGTCCTGCTAGTTAGTCGATTTCTAACGTTGGTTTATGTAGCCGTGAGGTCGCTACATCACTCCCCCCCGAGACCGGAGGTCGATCCAGAGCTTGATTACAGTCAGTGCTTGAATGCTTGCAAGTGCCAGTGTGCTTCGAAGTCTGCGGTGAGTCGAGACTGAGCGTTAGATGCCGACTGAGTCCAGTATCTCAATGCAAGCGTACGACGTGGAGATAAGACGGTGAGCAATGCCGAATGGACTCCAGAAGTGGGCTGTGTGAGGCGGACGTGTAGTCGGTGGAGAGGTGAGTGCCAGGACCAGTAGCGCGGTGAGTCGGCTGAGTTGGACCTGTTGATACTCGATGCTGGCTTGCTGTGTGACTGCTGCTGAAGACTTTGATGGGGGTGGAGAAGGTTGCTGATGTTCACGCCAATACTGACGCAACGGGGTCACCAGTGTGGGGCGAGCGAGGTGATCATGCTCAGCCACCGCAAAGGGAAGATCTTCCAGCCAGGCGGGTGTTGTGCCTGGGGAACCGCAGCTCCGACTGTTCTAGTCGGAAACTTGTATATATGTTGAATTGCGTGGAAAACTTCGCTAGCGCGTGGCAGGATTGTGACGTCATTCGTTGAATGTTGTCCTGCTAGTTAGTCGATTTCTAACGTTGGTTTATGTAGCCGTGAGGTCGCTACATAATGATGAAGTCAAGCGTACAGGTGACTTAGATCTATATATGAGGAAATAAGAATGTCAATAACATCCGGTGCAATAATTAAATATAAATGACTTTATGTATATGGCTGATATATATACATCATATCATAATATGACCATACAATTTATTTCATGGTCTTGCATCTATCACTTTACTACCGTCTAAGAAAGTAAGCACACAATTCATTTCCGATAGTTACTGATGACGTAGGTATTTACTTAGCGGTCGCCTAATGATTGTAATTCGACCACAATTCGAAATATAAACAGACTGTGACCTCAGAGTAGATAGTGTACTACCCCAGTATTATTTATTCTTATGGTACTACCTAGGACTATGAAATTCACTAACACTTGTTTCAAAGGCGTGGTTGTGAGTGTAATGTTCTTTTATTAATTTAATTTTTTAATGCATATTATATTAAAATATTAACTTTCTGCACTCCATCTATCTCTATATAAACTTTAACTGTGCCAAATTACAAATTCCTTCATCCACGCAATTTTCGTAAATGGGTTGAGATTTTGTTTCACTTATTAATATTATGACGATATGTACTGGTTATTAAAATTATTACCATGTCTATAAACCTATATACAAGTATTTGATGTACCTTTGTGATTTGTAAATGTTGAAATATAATTTGTGTAAGACTCAGACGACCGACGTGGAGATTATAGGTATGAATATATAAATATATGTAGACACAAATACATGTTTGTATAGTATCTATGCATTGTCGTCGTAAGTGAAAGGAAATATCTTGTAGGATCCTTGACTCGTGCGCGCCTACTTGCCGTCGTGGCGCAGGCATGATAGAGCCGCGACGCGCGACGTGGCGATCCTCCGTGAATCTTAATACATTCCTTATGGTCTACTCATTTTTAAGTATATATTAGAAAATATTATAAACAATACCTTATCAACAATAACATTATCAAGGATAACAATATCTAAACTACTAGAAACTGTATAGACAACGTACGTCTAATAATAGGAAAGTAGGTAGTTAGTATTATTAGAGGTCTAGCCCCGACATCCAGGTCAATACGCACGTAACAATCCGTAAGCAATTGCTTGAATAAATGTTAAAACTTCAGAAGGTTATGTAACGATACACATCGCACAAAAGTGAAAATGACAGACTTGTCTAAAGCACTCTGTAGTGGGTATACGAATATTACATTCTTCCAATAGCAATATGTACCTACCTACAGACATAGAATATTACACAAAATTATTCAAAGTATGGTTAAACATCCGAAAATTAAAAAAAAATAGTAACCCCCGACCATCGACACTGATCCATCCTCACTACTATTACTTCATCACCAGACCCATCACCATCTATCTAACTATAGCCTATTTATTGCAACCATTACAATGAACCCAAGCACGAAATATTTGCTGTTAGTTGGTAAAGAGATAATGCTACAGCATCAGGTCCAGGTCACCATGTCATTGTATTCAGTGAGACCTACATGGTTTATTTTGGAATGTGGGACAAAAATGTGGGGCGAATGCGGAACAAATCCTTTGCAATGACCCCAAGCACGATATATTTGCTGTAAATTAGTCAGGAGTTGAGAGTGCTGGTCTCCAAACGGCTGGCCAGATTTTCTTTAGGTATAAGGCTAAGAACACTCTCAAGTCACCCAACTAAATCAAAATCGGTTCATCCGCTTAGGAGCTACGATGCCACAGACAGACACACAGATACACACTACAAACTTATAATACCAGTCGTTTTTGCGTCGGGGGTTAAAAATAAGAGTCCGCGTTTATAAGTACGAGTATATATATGACTATTAAATAGCGCATGTTAATCGATTGTAAGTACAAAATATACATACCGTTTTCAATGATGCGAAATGAATAATATTTTATGTCTTAATTTATTAATTAAGTTGAAATGAAACTATTTACAATAACCTGTAGTAAATTATTTACAAATAAAGAAATTACTGAAATCCACCGAGTTCTCTGTACAGATAATTCCGTGTTCTGGATCTGAAATCGGTATCAAGTGGGAGCGTGCAAAGAAGGCAGAGTTTGAAATTCTGTTAGATTTAAATATTTTTAAAAGTTGAATTATTTCTAACACAATTTGGTGATATTTTCTTGGGGTTGGGAACCCGTAAATAATACCTATGTTTCTCTACAAACTTAAATAACGCAAGGTATAGGAACATTTAATATTTATTACCAGGAACTGTTTCTTTGGTTGAAAATTGGCAAAAGTTAATGTATCGTTGTGTAATCACCAAAAATCACATGTCTAGGTCAACTGGTTCCCTAAGTGTAGTTACAAGAAATACTTGATTTCGACGAGGAATCTGGGTTGTTTCATGAAGTTTAAAACCAGTTTAATCCAAAATCTTTAATATTGGGATGTTTAGACGTTTGTCAATTCATCATACATAAGTAGCTGAAAGGATGTGAATAAAAATAGGCACACAACATAGACCATGACCTGAATTTACACAATAAGAATAAAATGTCTGACCAAATACGTCACGGAACTCTTCCCATCTTTACATCCTCGAGGAGTAAACAATTCTGATTAGAACAATCCATACTAATATAATAAATGCGCAAGTAACTCTGTTTGTTTGCTACCTTTTCACGACTGATCTGAACTGATCGTAATGAAATTTGGCAATAAGATAAATCATAACCTGGGGAATTCCATGAGCTTTCTTTATCTAGAACCACACGGGCGAAGCCGCGGGTAAAAGCTAGTTTAAAATAAAAAAGGTTCTTTTGGTGTTGACTCAATTTATTTCATTTATACATTTTATTAAATTTGTACATACCTAACTAGATGTCTTAACTTGGTTGTTCATATTTGTATTTCGTCTATTAGTAAAGCCTATAGTTAGCCCAGAGATTCCCTTTTCATTCCGTTACTTGTGCTACGCTCCTGATTTTTTTATATTTATTCAAACTCAGTGACCTAGCCTGAAGTTCTTTAGCTCTTATTGAAATTTATGCATAATTATTAGGTTGTTTTATTTCAAAATTTCTTTTATTTATTAGTGTTATGTACGTAGTATATTATCTTCTCTAAGGTATTATGTTAACAGGTTTAAACAATGCCTCCGAAACAGATAAGAAAACAAACTAAACTAAACTTTATATAAAAGATAATTCATATAAAATAGTTATAAATTTGATTCCTCTGTCACCTTTTCTTGACTCCCCTTGCCACCAAAAAAATTAAATTCATATATCTTCGGAACGAGACTAGTTCCAGTGATGCCTATTTGATAAATGTGTTTACAATAATGTGATCTTTAAAGTTTTGCATGTATACTCGAACAATAATTAGATTAAAAATCTGCCAGGGGAGTCATCTAAATACGCCCGATCTCAAGATTCAACTAATACTAGCTGTGCCCATGACTTCTTATGCGTGAAATCGTATCTTGTCCACAATTTCATGGGTTTAATTTTTTGAGCGGATTTTTTTTCTGTCTTAAGAACCTTCTCCTGACAATGATATACACAAAAAAAAGAATTAGCGAAATCAGTCCATTCATTCACGCGTGATGCCGTGACAAAGGGGAATAGGGTAAATTTTTACCCGTCTACGGCGAAGCAAAAAGGAGGGTTATGATTTTTACAGGTAGGTATATCTATATTTATAATATATCAGATGAGATTATTTTCTTGTTTGATACTTTTTAGAGTTTGATATTACTTTTATTTTATACGTACGTCGTATACGTATTAAATACCCTGTATCAAAAAGAAGTTGATGAAGTCAGAAATAAGGCTGCGATATACAGATGGACGGACGGACATGATAAAACGATCCATACATTTTGTCCTAAATCCGCGTGGACGAACTCGCAGGCGGAATCTAACATTTATAGAAAGGATGCCGCTCTAAGACAATATGTCAAGTGATCAACGTGGTTCGTTTAATTCATGTTGAAATTAAAATATTTTGATAGGCATGAGTGTCAAATAGTGCTATTTACGGAGCCGTAGTGAGCTTCGGTCAAAGGTTATTGTGGCTGGCGGCGCAGAGACGGCCGCAACAACTTAACGCCACGGGCGTCGCTCCGTCACCCGGATGTGCCGCAAGGCCAATCGTACAGCCGCTAACATTTGGGTTTTGACTGCACTCATCTCCACTAATCTTATCAAATTTACATACACGTTTTCTATTTGCTAATTAATTCAGTACGTTGGAATTACAACCAGATACGCTATACTAAAGCTTTAAAGATAACTTATTATATTAAATTTGCCACTTTCATTTATCAGTGAAAATGCGCAAATGCAATCATAAGAGCCGAACACAAGTGATTTGGGCTCATGCTTTTAATAGTAAAAGTAGGAAGGCATGGTATAACAAACGAGCACCTCGCGCAAAGAAAGATGAACTTTATATACTGTAAAGACCTTAAGGTGTTATAAATATAAATGGATAGTTAAAGGCTTAAACTATCCAACGTTCTCTGAAGTCGCCCAGTTAGTACAATGCATTTGTAAATTGGAAAGGACAAATGTTTAGAGTGGTCAGCTTCCTTGTCGGCTATACTGAAGGTATTCTAGAATTACCCTTGAAACTTCTCAGAATCGTATAAACTTACACTAACACACAGCACAATATGGAAAACACCGTCATAATGAAATATTATAATTTTAATTTTAAGTAATACCTACTATGTGCGTATTTAAATATAGCCTTGACTTTTGACAAATAGATGGTATCTATTTTAACCTGATAGGTATACAGTAATGTTGACCTCTGAATACATTGATATTTCTACTAAAATTACTATATACATATTTCGTAACAGACTTCGCTTCTTTCATAATTGACACTAATTTAATTACGGATTAGTAAATATATCTGAGCTGGTCTAAGCTCACCGCTCGCGTAGTCCATGTGAAACTCAGAATAATGACTAGCTCATGCTTGTCCTCACAGTCAGAAATTTAGTTCTAATGTAAAGAAAATAAACGTTTAATCATATGTACTCGTACATGCAAAATATATATTATGTATGTGATTACTCGTAGATTTCGGTCCTTGTATTAGCAGAAACAATGTAAATAGCTTTCCTAGAATTCTTAGCGTTGAACACGCTTTACTAAATATAAAATCTTGGGGATTATCAAATCAATATATGTAGGTATAATAATAGGATTAATTGAGCCTCAATTTTGTGGCCTACTCGCACATGTATAATTAATTATACTATTTATGCAAATCAAAATCACACATTTTAGAGTCATCTTTTCACCTTTATTTGACATTGACATAAATTTATAAAATAAAACAGGTTCGGCCCTCGAAAGTGAGGCTCACTCGGCAGGTATGCAAAAATGAGTAACCCTCTGAATATTCTGTCGAAAACAACTTTGGTATTGGTTCCTATTCAATAAGTGTACTGTCCAAACTAGTATTGGATTTTGTTAATAAACATGTTATTTGCATATAATATGACCCATATTCTACAAACATTAAAAGCCCATATTTCATAAATTATTTCAATATACCTATGTATGTACCTACTTACTTATAAGTATGAATCTTCTAACTGACTGACTATACAATCGACTCCATAATATTAAACATAAAATAAGTTCACATTAAATAAAAAAATATAAGACTTTTTCCGAATGTTTAAAATATACTGTTGCAGCGTTTCATAAACACAATTTTCAGCGACTTGCCCAGTTCCAGTATAAATAAATGCCGTATATGATTTAATAAATGAGAATTGAAAGAGTTTCCAGATTGTACCAATTAAAAAATTCCAATACTTGCGTAACATTTAATATCCAATCAACGATTATATTATTATTACTATCATAATGGCCCTTAGAGAAGGCATTATATATTATTTCTTAACTATTTAAGGAAATAAATAATTACATTAACTTAAATTAAAAACTTAAAATAAAAAATTTTAGACAAGAGTTCTCTTCGTCTTTTAGGGTCACCGATCTTTGAAGAATCCTATGCCCCATTAATAGAAGAGAAAATTCAAAATTTCAACTACACCTCTCACCGTTTGGATAATATTAGCATGCACAAGGCATATTCTATTATTCGGCATTGCCTTTTCGTACCAAAATTTACTCACGTTTTACGCTGTTCCAACTTGTGGAAACATACAAATATTTTAAATTCTTTGGATGATCTTTTAAAAAATACGCTCAGTCGAATTTTAAATATCGATTTTGACAATCGTTCATGGGCTCAAGCCTCCTTGCCAATAAGGTATGGGGGTCTGGGTATCCGCAAAATTTCAAGTGTAGCGCTACCAGCATTTCTGTCTTCAATTTTTAGCACACGCGACCTCATTGGTAAGATTCTGTCTCCGTCACTTAGTGACTTTGAGGTCTCGTGGCTAGTTGAAGCTAGAAATGCTTCGCATTTGGCTGCCGGTCCAAACACAGGGGAACCTGAAAAGCCTTCCATACAGAGACTGTGGGACGGGCCGCTTTGTGAGTTACAGTATGATTCTCTATTGGAATCATCCTCTAGCTTTCCTGAGCGTGCTCGTCTCTTAGCGGTTGCTAAGTGGGAGTCAGGCCTCTGGTTGCAAGCTTTGCCTTCAGTCAATACGGGTACATTTATGGACAATATAACTTTTCGTTTAGCAGTAAGTCTTAGACTAGGAGCTAAAGTAAGTGTCCCACATCATTGTCACTGTGGAGAGGGTGTTGACAGCCTCGGTCACCACGGCCTCTCTTGTATTAAGAGTGCGGGCCGGCTGTCGCGGCATGCGGCCATCAATGACCTTATCCGTCGGGCACTTGCCACCGCGGGGGTGCCAGCTGTCTTAGAGCCTTGTGGTCTGGCTCGTGACGATGGCAAGAGGCCCGATGGTATGACGTTGGTGCCCTGGAGGCTGGGGCGGCCCTTGGTGTGGGACGCTACCTGCGTCGACACTCTGGCGCCGTCCCACCTCCCGGACACTTCGGTGGTGGCTGGTGCGGCAGCCGCTCGGCAGGAGTGCCTCAAGCGCCGTAAATATTTATCTCTGAAGGACAGGTACATATTTATGGCGTTTGGGGTCGAAACTCTTGGGCCGTGGGGGCCAGAGGCTCATACCCTTTTTAAGGAGACCTCAAACAAATTACGCGAGGCCTCCTGTGACAAGAGGGCTGGCGAATATTTGGCCCAAAGGATAAGCATTGCAATTCAGCGTGGCAATGCCGCCAGCCTTCTTGGCACACTTCCCCGTGACAGTGGTTCGGGACATTTATTTTACGTTTAGGTTAGTTTTGTACTTCTTAGTTTAGTTTATTTTAAGTTTTTAATTTAAGTTAATGTAATGGCCCTTGTTAATAACAAAAACAATATGCTCTTGAAATTTGCCGTTTTTGCTTGAAAAAACACATGAAAGGGAATAGAAAAAAAAATTGGACAGTCTTGTTACTAGCAATATTTATAGTGCTTGGTGCAACTCACAGCTCAAACCCAATAACCAAAAATTTCAAGACCCTAATGACTTATGACACACTGCAAGAAGAAATATCGTTTTTCATATTTTAATAAGCCGTTAATGACGCTACGAATTAATTTCTGCAAATCAGATAATCTGTCAAGTATATTGCGTGTAACAGTGGTAATAAATACATAAACGGCTGCAGATTATGCTGTGTTCAAACTACTTATAGGAATTTGAAATGATGGGCTTTTTAAAAGTAATTCTGACGTCCATTTCCTAGTAGCGCCTACGCAGTTGGTGATAAGATAATAACCAGTATTGAACGAAATTTTCAACTCAATCTAAATATATCTCGTCTGGTTAGGCGAAAACGTCGTTTCAATGGGTTTATTTTAAGTATGTCCAATTGAAATAATTTTACTAAAATGTTACGACGTATACACGAATCAAAATCAAATCGAAAAAAAAAGTGCTCTGTCTTTTTTTCATGTAACAATCATGATACAACACATTTGTAACAAAATTCTTTTAGACATTAGCAGGCTAATGTCTAAAAGAATTTTGTTACAAATGTGATTTAATTTAAGCTAATAGAAACTCATTTCTTAAAAGCTTCTATTAGCTTAAATTAAATCGAAGCTTAACCGAAAATTGCTGTCAGATAACACCACAAGGTGTTTTACTTGTGTTCTAGAATTAGATAATGTATTTTCTTCTTTTACTTATTGAAACTGTAGGTCCTGCATCATAATTTATTTCTTTTTATATTAGTCAACTCCGCGTCTGCTAACTTAGATTGAAACTGAATATCTGGGTATTGGAACTTTTGAACGAGTAGGTACTTAGGTATAGTTATTTTTTCACTCCTCTTGCTTAAAAAGTCCTGTCTTTGTAGCCAGATACCAGAGCGGGTAAAAAAACGATTATCATGCTCGAGAGGAAAAAGTATATTTAAAAAAATAAAGTCTGTTTACTGGAACTATTTGCATTTTATTATTGTTTATTTGTTCATGACATGGATACAAGTCCTTCGGTCGCATTTAACTTCACTGAAGACTGATATGAAGTTGCCAGTAGGGATGGGAATATAAAAAATGTAAAGATATTTTTCGTATCGATATTTAATATCGGTACTTTTGGTATTGATATTTATCGCATCAATATTTTATATAATTTATTTATATCGATATTTATCGACTCATCATTATTATATCGATAATTTTCATGCGCTTTACTTCAAAAACGACGGATTTTCATAAAACTTTCAACCCCTACTTTACCCTCTTAGGGGAGGAATTACCAAAAATCCTGAAATACTTTTTTTTTAACTGAAAGGCCAAATACCAATATTCATGCGTTTATCTTAAAAAATGATAGATTTTCATACAAACTTTCACCCCTTATTTTATACCTGAATTTCCAATAATCCTGAAATACGTATTAACTGAAAGGCCAAATACATGCTTTAATCTTCAAAAATGACGGATTTCAATACACAACTTTCATCCCTTAGTTTACCCCTTAGAAGTCGAATTTCCAAAAATCCTGAAATACGTAGTTATTTATTTCTAACTGAAAGGTCAAATACCAATTTTTATAACTTTAAATTCAAAAATTACGGATTTTTCATACAAACTTTCAACCCCTATTTTACCCCTTTAGGGATGGAATTTCCAAAAATCCTTTCTTAGCTGATGCCTACGTCATAACATCTACATGCATCCGTTCAGTGGTTTGGGCTGTGCGTTGATAGATCACTATGTCAGTCAGTCAGTCAGTCACCTTTGAGTTATATATATTTCGATAATAATAATACATACATTATTTAAATATTGTATTGGATTATTATATTTTTACGTTTTTTTTTCGGTTGTAGCGCCATGTGTTACACTCTACTTTCCACTACGATTGCGATAAAATACAAGTTAAAATTAAAAATGTATAAATCTCCGTTTCACGACATCATCGATTTATCCTCAAAACTATTTCCTACTCCATCACCGGACTCATCACCAACTATATAAGTTTAGCCTATTCATTAAGACCATTACAATGAGCCCAAACACGATATATTTGCTGTAAGTTGGTGTGGAGCTGGGTATCCTGTAGGATCCAGTTGATGCTGCAGCATCAGGTTCAAGGTCACCATGTACATTGCATTCATCAGAGCTCCAAACGGCTAGTCAGATTTTCTTTAAGTATAGCTAAGAACACTCCGTGAAGTCACCTTTCAAACAAAAAAACTTAATCAAAAGCGGTTCATCCGTTTAGGAGCTACGATGCCACAGACAGACACTCAGAAACACACTACAAACTTATTTCACCCGTCGTTTTTGCGTCGGGGGTTAAAAATAATCCAATACAAAATTAGTAAAGCAAGACTAGTGAAATAGTAGATTGTATCTTAAGGGAGCAAAATAGTATTTTTACGGCGAAGGCGCTTTTTTTTTCGCGAAGCTGGCGGCGCGACTATAGGCCGACGTTCCAGCCAGGCTTAATTCAAACAATATTTGCGTTCGATTTCTTTGGCACTGGACACTAAGATGTTCCAAATTCAAAAAGTGCGCTGAAAGGATCTTTTCATCCCACCTATTCGGAAAAGACGACTTCCTTCGCCTTTAAGTGCGCCCAAAGGTGGTGTTTTCTATAAGAAACTTTTATCGGGCAGTAATGAGTTTTTACGCCCGCATAAGTGCGCGGAAATAGTAGATTGTATCATAAGGGGGCAAAATAGTATTTTACCCGCTAAAAGTTTCTTATAGAAAACACCACCTTTGAGCGCACTTAAACGCGAAGGAAGTCGTCCTTTTCGAATAGGTGGGATGAAAAAACTATACCTTTTTAGTTATGACTTATGCGCATGAAAGAAAGTGGTGTTTAGTAAATCAATTTAAGAAAGTGGTGATTATTTTCAAAAGTAATGAGCATCATTATCGTTTGTGTGCATTGTTTCCAATGGCGTCATCGTGTGCATATTAAACGCTGGTACGATGGAGCGACGTGTTACATCGACGGTAGGCGTCGAGTATTTAGTGCCTATAAGACGGCTGGAGTCTCGTGGCGTGCTGGTGCTGGGATCGCTTGCTGGTTATATAAATACGAATAGGTGAAGAGGGGCAGCGAGACCTCTTGCACTTTCATAAAGGCGCGCGTCGCAACGGCCAGTCCTCGCCGAGCGCCATGGCTCGACACGCGTATCTGTGCCTTGGTGTGTTATTAATCAGTAGTCTTGGTGAGTACCCCTTCTAATTCAAATATTTTTATTAATTTCTCAAGTAATATCATCGGGGCTGAATATGAATAAAAAGATTGAATCAAGATTGTTACCTGATTATGGCACTTATTTAATAACACTAATTTATGTATATAGTTATTTGAAAAAGTTTATTTAATTCTATGAAAAAATACTGATGGTCTATGAGTCAAGAGTCTAGATCATTTGACTAACCGTATACCAAAACTGAATTTCGTTTTTATGAAATAGGTATGGGCCGAAAAATCCAAATTTTAGTCTTCGACGAATTTCTGGATTATAGAGCTTGCAAGCTTATCTATAAATATATCCGTAACAACGCTTACATAAGTCAGCGTAGCTTATAAGCAACAAAGACAGGCCGCGCCGGCGCGCCGGAAAACTACGTGGCTCATTTACTTGGTTTGACCTCGATTTCTTTCAACGTTTCAACTTTCAATGTTGATACTAAGTTGCTGCCGGAGTAGAGTGCAATTAGTTCTGATAGTCCTTAGCTGAGCTTACAAACTGGACCGTAAAGTTATAGTGGTTCAGTAACAAAAATACAGCATTCACTATGTTTAATACCACTGTATCAACGCTAAAGACAGTTATTGCAGCCTTTATTAAGAAATATCAAGCGGAGCGTCAATAAAAAGTTATGTACAAACTACATACAATATACCGCGAGGCATTCGGCTTGCAATACCCAAGTACCTAGAACATTCCTCAACTCGAAATGTTGTAATCGAAGCTAAAGTTGCGTTACTTAATGAGCATGTTTCATCGCAGCGAACTAGGTACGCTCGGGTCACATAATGTTTCTAAGCAAGCACTCTTTGGTGATTTATTGATCATATAAATATTTTATGTACCACTAAGGTGGCAAACAAGCATACGGAATTTACCCAGAAATGCAAATATTGAGCTTGAAAATGTTGATTTTATTGTAGCAAGCTGTCAGCGCGCAAAGAGACAAGATGAAGATTCTGGATCTGAGGACGCGACCCCGGAGCAACTGTGCGACGGCCGCCCGGCCGATGAATATTTCCGTCTGACCACTGAAGGCGACTGCCGCGATGTCGTCAGGTGAGTTTCGTCGCATTGACATGTCATGTTAAATGTGTCATGGCAGTTATGGATATCATCATAATAATATCGTAATAATACAATTACATTTACAGGTATGATACGATATTACACTGTTGTGTTTCTATTTGAAGCAAAGGCAAAACTAGTTGCAAACTAAACGTGTTCAAGCAAATCTCACTAGATGAAAGCTAGCAAGCAAGGCCAACCGTACACAGCCATAGTGAGGCACAACATAACTGGTTAAATTGGTACTTGAATCATGAAATCGAAGGGAAAATATCTGGTATACTTCCGCGTATCTACACATAGTGTGAACCCAGAGTTTATTTGCTGAACATATTTACAAAGTTTATTTATCATAAGTACGCAAGCGGCAAGCCACTTGACAGTCCGCCTGCGGCCTGATGATCAGCGGTCACCGTAGCCTATAAACGCATGCAATACCTGTGATATTACTAGCGCGTTGTCTACTTTGTTGGAAGGACTCATTGTGGTCTAGAGCAAAATCCATTCAAATGTTAGTGGAACATCCCTATGTACGCCCTATCTCACTCACTTAGAATATTATATAGATAATATTCCATCGAACTGTTATTTGCCGTTTGATGTAGGTACCTATACAAATTACTACGCTATGCTATTTAATATGCAGTAAGCAAAGACTTGATATTCCAGTCCGAGAACAAAACGGTCAGCTTCGTGCCATGAATATTCGACTGGACTGAGGCCCGTAGGCATTGTACTTGCTAATAAAAGTCACACGAACGACTTTACTATACTACCTATAACATATTTCTCTAAAAGTTGAATAAATGCCTAGGGGTATTTTTTTGGTTACATTTTAGTTCAAAGCCGACTATTGTTTCTTGAAATGGTTTTAAATCAGTACTTTAATAAACTTAGCCTTCTCCGAGTGAACCTGATGCAGTTGGTCAGTATTTCTATTTCTTACAACAAAGTGAATGACTTCGCAACGCTGTTTATTAGGATTGCAATTCACAACTGGTAATTTTAAGATAAAGATTTGGGTTTTTCAATATTTTTACATTCTTCATAACAAATCATAATTGAATGTAGGTAAGGTATAGCATACCATACATGGTAGGTACAGGGAGCCAAATTTATGAAAGCGAAAACGCAAAAAAAGTCTTAGTTTAATATTACCATGTATGTACTTGTATTTTTTTCACAGATAAATCTTAAGGTATCTATTTGTTTAAAATATCCGTAAGCTGAGTTAGCTTAAACTCTATTTTCACTAAATTTTTAACTATTGAATTGTAAATACAGAAATTATAAACACCGACTAAGATTGAGTATAAGCAAAAATTTGACTCTAACAATAAAATAACTTGAACGGAGTTTAAGTTTATGGTTGGGCAGACATGAACTGAGCTGAGCTGTGTGCAGGTGCGACAAGGGCGGCGAGAATGGTGTCACCAGACTAGCCTCGGTGCGCTGTCCCGGCGGTCTCGCCTTCGATATCGACCGCCAAACTTGTGACTGGAAAACTCATGTTAAGAATTGCGATAAAATAGAAAGTAAGTTCCACTCCAATGGTGGAAGTGGGCACTCGGAGAGCTAGCTACCGCCGTGAACCCGTCAGATCTCGATCAACTCACCGGTTAGCCTTCCGAATGTGCACTTCCCGGTTCTAACCATATAATTTAATATGACATTTCTTGTCAACGCAGGTGCACTAGGTCAGGTCTTAAACAGATCACTTGCCCATCGGGACTGGCTTTCGATCTCGATAAACAAACCTGCGACTGGAAGGGTAAAGTGAACAACTGTGACAAACTTGAGAGTAAGTGCCGAAACAGAAGCTATTGGCGCTAGGCAAGCAATGAGGCTTGGGTGAAGGGGCCGCGCCGCACTGTAGTAGTTAGGTGTCTTGCATGAGGCCCCGGACAGGGAGCGCCGAGCGGCCCGCCACGGACCGACCCGTTTGTTATGCCTTCACTACACATATACTGCTACACAGTACACACGTACCTACACCTTATACACTAAACAACACTCACTCTTGTTTAACGAGACTGACAGACGCGATAATTTGATTTCTTAATGCGAGGAATGTAATTAGTTGTATTTTCGTGGTAATTTGTGATAAATCATTGCCATTTTCAGGATAACACAAAACTCGTTGTAATTCTGATATGTAGTTACTCCTTTCTTTTTTACTTAAATGTATAACTTAAGTGAATTGATTTGTAAGCATTTATATACTAATATCTAGACTAATATTAAAGGAAGGTAAATTTTGTTTTTCTGTTTATCTGTTTTATGTATGGACTGATCATTAAAAATACAGAACCGAGTTCAATAAATAAACACCAATGGAAAGCTACGCTATCCCTGAGTAAAATTATATTGCTGCCCAGGCGAAGTCGTGTATGTATATATAAAATGTTAATTAATTCTGATTGTATTGTATCAAACATTTTCAAAGATACCAAAACAAACAATGTTACTTGAGCTCACCCACCCACACATGGCAACACAAAACCTGCCCGACTCTACACATACAACATCACATTTGTTTTATGGACATACTACTTGCGCCTTCTTGACAATATAATGTATTATACTTGCTAACTGACACGCTTAAGCTTCTATACCATTAAACTTCACTAATCTCACTACGTTTTAGACCTTACTAACATTTTCACAATATCTGTATCAGGAAAGTACACTAAATTCTAAAATATTGCACATTATTATAGTTTTACATCACTTAATATTGTAT
The DNA here is from genome assembly GCA_951449985.1 of Falcaria lacertinaria. Classification (NCBI taxonomy): domain Eukaryota; kingdom Metazoa; phylum Arthropoda; class Insecta; order Lepidoptera; family Drepanidae; genus Falcaria; species Falcaria lacertinaria. The sequence goes on from OX602110.1 coordinate 5,531,625, forward strand.
TATGTATTATACACTCTACTGGGAATTCAAAGATATTATATGCCTAAAAGTTATGTATTAGATTTAAATTGATGGGTGGTTGGGTTTTATCCGTATTTTTCAAGACTTTATAAATAATTGTTTCCACATTTATTCGCTGTTTTAATAGTAAATTACTTTGACAAATGGTCACCCCTGTTATTTAAAATAAATGGTGGTATTTCGATTATTTGTAAACCAAAAACCGTTATTTGCAAGAGTTATCTTCTTCACATCTTCCTTCCAAATTTCATTTCATTTTTCCATTTCCATGTAAAATTTAAGTTAAATGCGTTCTACTCAATTTTCTTGTCTTACCTATTTCATAACTAAAAAATCACTCAGAACATGACTATACCTATGTACCTATTTTCAATATAATTATATATTTACCTGTTGTTTCTAATGTTATCCTCTCTTTAACTTGGTCGTTCTGTCATGCTTCGCAGAATCTTTCTTCCAGTTCCTTAATGACTCCATTAAACACGATTACAATGTTAATATTACACGGATTGAAGCAAGTCAGTTTTGTTAGTCACCTCACCTATAAAAATATGGAATTGTTAGTAAATACGTGTGTCCTTCACAGGTTCCAGTTTCAGTGTACGCACAATGAACATTGTACACGGACATATGAAGTTACTGATATGCCAGAATGTCTAAACTATTACTTATTCCAAACATATTAATTGCAGAACCAAGGAAAATTTTGCCCATCTTGAAGACAGATGAACCTATCTGCCCTGAAGGAAAATTAGCTTGTGGTAGCGGAGACTGTATAGAGAAAGAACTGTTTTGCAATGGAAAACCCGACTGCAAAGACGAATCGGATGAAAATGCATGCAGTAAGTTTATTATACTTGCTAACCTAGCTACAAATAAAATTTAGCGTTATATAATAAAATTTCGAATATATTTTATTATTTTAATATTTAACAAATTAATTAATTTGTTAATTATTACAAGATTATTATGAAACTAAACCGTAGTTACGTCCAGTTTTTTTCGACATCGTGACAATTCATGGCGCAAGCCAGCATACATTTTTCAAAAACGGATTTCCTTTAGAAAACTACATACGACGTGCTACAGCAAATACCAAGTCGAATCAAACTATAAATTAACATTATTATTTCAGCTGTCGAACTAGATCCAAACAGAGCTCCAGATTGTGACCCTAATCAGTGCATACTCCCTGACTGCTTTTGCTCGGCTGACGGTACGCGGATCCCTGGAGGAATAGAGCCTAATCAAGTACCTCAGATGATAACCATCACTTTCAATGGCGCCGTAAACGTTGATAACATGGACTTGTATGATCAACTATTCAATGGAAACCGCCACAACCCTAACGGTTGTCAAATTCGTGGAACATTCTTTGTCTCCCATAAATACACTAATTATGCAGGCCTTCAAGAATTACATCGTAAGGGACACGAAATTGCCGTCTTCTCATTAACTCATAAAGATGATCCATTATACTGGTCTGGCGGCAGCTACGACGACTGGCTAGCTGAAATGGCTGGTGCCAGATTAATTGTTGAACGTTTCGCTAATATCACTGATTCTTCGATCATCGGTGTCCGCGCCCCCTACTTACGCGTCGGAGGAAACAAGCAATTCGAAATGATGGCTGATCAATATTTCGTATATGACGCTTCTATCACTGCACCTCTAGGCCGAGTACCCATCTGGCCTTACACATTGTACTTCCGCATGCCACACAAATGCAACGGAAACGCTCACAACTGCCCATCAAGAAGCCACCCTGTCTGGGAGATGGTTATGAATGAATTGGACAGGAGAGATGATCCTACCTTCGACGAGTCCTTACCTGGTTGTCACGTGGTTGACTCTTGCTCTAACATCCAAACCGGTGACCAGTTTGCCCGTCTTCTGCGTCACAATTTCAATCGCCACTACTCAACCAACCGCGCTCCCCTCGGTCTTCATTTCCACGCCTCATGGCTTAAGTCTAAGAAAGAATTCAGAGATGAACTCATTAAATTCATCGAAGAAATGTTGGAGAAAAACGATGTGTACTTCACTTCTTTAATTCAAGTTATTCAGTGGATGCAGAATCCTACAGAACTATCCTCACTAAGAGATTTCCAAGAATGGAAACAAGATAAATGTGACGTGAAAGGTCAACCTTTCTGCTCCTTGCCAAATGCCTGCCCGTTGACTACTCGAGAGTTACCAGGAGAAACTCTTCGTCTCTTCACTTGTATGGAGTGCCCTAACAACTACCCTTGGATCTTGGATCCTACGGGAGAAGGTTTCAACGTAAAGAAGTGATCTCTTTAAGATAAATTGAAAGACTGTACACATGTAAATAATACTCAATAATGTTAATAATAAATTACAATTTATTAATGTGTCGCAGACGACGTCAATACATTCTAAGTCTAAGGTTGTTTAAAGTTGGACTTTACTGTTGAATGTATTGTTGTTTTATTATATACAGAAACAAGATAGTTTCGGAGTGAACATGCTATAAGTTAATGTTCTGAGCGAAATCAGATGAGTACCTACAGACTTAAAGCCCTTTATTCAAAAATAGGTAACTACTCAGATTTCGAACTTCATAGTAATGTAGGTTAAACAAACTTATAGACAATAAACTTACAGTTCAATACATATTGGTTTTGTATTTATTAATAAAAAAAAAACATTTTTATTTTCATTGTATTTATTTCATCGAGATTTGCAGCTCATATTAAAGGGTTGAATTCCTACTTTACAGAGGTCATGCAAATGACCGACTTAGGTTGGAATTAATGCACACGCCAACCGATTAAACTTGAAGTTTTACTCGGGCGGGTTGTACCCGAATAATGTATTCTAGAGCTTCTAGAGGATGCACTGAGCAGGCGGTTAAGGATAAGGATATCTGTTGCTGCTGAAACATTGATTCCTCATAATATAAGGTTGGCAATAGTCTGATAATATCCCTGGTAGTCGTCTCGTCCATAGGCTACGCTAACCATCGGGGAGACTAGATATTAAGCAATTTTATGATAGGTAGTTATGTTAAGTGGCGTAGCTATCTATCTATTATAGGGCAAGACAGTGCAGTGCAACAGGGCCCCTAAGCTCAGAGAAGCCCCCATCTTTCAATATAATATTATTTTGAGACACTTGAACGAGCACACGGCGTGAAGCAATATACAACATTATTTCGATAGCAATGGCGCAAGTGAGCTCAAGTAGGCTAATTAGCTCAGTTTAGCGTGCCACTCCTAAAAAATATATCTACCTCTTTGTAACATCATTAAACATCATGCCACGCTGGGCCCTAGCTCACAAAAAAAGCCCCATGGCAATACTGTTAAAAAAAATAGGTACTATATTTTTGGTAAAGTGATTAGCCACTGCTTGCAAAACTTTGGACCAGTTACTTAAACCTACTGTTACGAGTATCAGTTAATAGCTGTGGTGATCATGGACTCAACTTTAAACCGGTCGAACCACCGAAAATACAAACTAAAGATCACTGTAACACAATTTACAATACACTGGCAAAAATCTCAACCACTCCGCTTGATTCCCACCATAAAAAAAACGATTATTCTCTTACACTCGACACTGGCAGTCCTTGAAGAGAGATTAATTGCAATGGGTGGCAGTAGAAGAAGACTATCTGACAGTGACTGTGACAGCCTGACAGTGACACAAAGTTTTTTATTGTTATTGTTAATTTTTTGGGTTGAAGACGGTTGAAGAGGAGACGTGTACGGATGCATTGTTTTTAAGTTTTTATTTAATTAATTACGTGTACATGTCTAAAAATGTCCTCCCAATTAATCGACAAGTTTAAACAGTTAGACGCCTACGCTAAAACACTCGAAGACTTCAGAATAAAGACTGCAACCGGAGCTGCTAGTAAGTACCTACCTACGTATTGTGTTTACTGTTTAGTACTGTAATATAAACGAAACAGTTCAAGTAACTGCAATACCTATTGTTTTTTTTAGTAACCGTATCTGGTGGCCTTATAATGATCCTCTTATTTATATCGGAACTACATACCTATATGTCACCAAATATATCAGAAGAGCTTTTTGTTGACACGTCGAGGGGACACAAACTTCGAATTAACCTAGACATAATAGTGCCAACTATCTCTTGTGACTGTAAGTATCCACTTTAAAAATAATATACATATTACAATTTAAAAAACCTAGCATATTTAATTATTGACTTCTCAGTCGCAACATTAAAACACCATCATAGTTCAGTTGTAATTTAAAGAGCAAAATTATTTAAGAAATTTCTAATTCCAGATTTAGTATTAGATGCAATGGATTCATCTGGAGAGCAGCATTTACAAATGGATCAAAATATACATAAGAGGAGGCTAGATTTAAATGGGAATCCTATAGAGGAAGCAAAAAAGCATGAAATTTCTACATCAACTACGGTAAAAATATCTTTTATTGCTTGTATTCTTGTGATATTTGAACTATTCACATTATACTTTGCATTTCATGCTGATATAAGATTTAAATTAATATGGGTAAACAATTTGTTTAAAAATGTCAACATTTACAGGTCAAAACTAATAATACTTTTGAGGTAGCAACAATAACATGTGGTAGTTGTTATGGAGCTGCATTTAATGAATCTCAGTAAGTTCTGCAATTATTTTTTAATAATTTATTGCAATACTAATATTTCTTTGCAATTGATAGGTAAAGCATACTCAGAACTGTCAGGCATGTATGAAGTGATAGATGAACATCAATTAAGCAAAAGGGGTGTGCAGGTCCAGGGTGAAATGGCACTCTAAACTCCACCTAAATCAAAAGGGACTTGGTGTGATGCTATGTATGTGTGTATATAATGTACTTTGCAACAACAGAATAAATCAATTAATAATTCTTTCAGATGTTGTAACACCTGTGATGATGTTAAAGAAGCATACAGACTTAGAAGATGGGCTCTGCCTGATCTCTCTACTGTAGAACAATGTAAAAATGATGAATCAATTGAAAAAACTAATTTAGCACTTAAAGAGGGATGCCAAATATATGGATATATGGAAGTGAACCGGGTAAGTAGGATGTAAACTTTCCCTTTTTTTTCCAACATGCTACAAAATTTTTATAGTTACTATCTATTACCTATAATGACTGTAAATTTGTCTGCATAGAAGTACAATAGAATATAGCCTTAAAATAAAATGAAGCTCTACTCCAGCAAAGTGTATATTTTTTGTGATAGAATTTTTTGTTTTGTTTCTTTGGTTCTTAAGATTAATAATAACAAATAAAATATTACCTGTATATGTATCATATAAATGCAGAAAAACCTTACAATTTAAAGCTGAATTAAAAGTTCATTTTTGTGTTTTTTTTTATCTTAGGTTGGTGGCAGTTTTCACATTGCTCCTGGCAAGAGTTTCACCATTAACCATGTGCATGTTCATGATGTGCAGCCATACTCATCTTCAGTTTTCAACACTACACATATTATAAAACATTTATCATTTGGAACTGACATAAAAAGTGCAAACACTGCACCCTTAGATGGAGTCAAGGGGTTAGCTAAAGAAGGTAAGTTTACCCATTATGTATTTACATTTTATTCATATAATAACACTACTTTGATGGAGTTTTGTTTCTGCCTTGAGTAGGGTGCCTGAGCTCCACAAAGATACCCTGTGCTGGAAGTAAGGAGCTCACTGTGCTAACGCACAGTGAGCCCGCAACAACAATAGTATAGGTACTGCTTATTGCCTTAAGCATTCATTGCGGTAGTAAATAGCCTCATCTTGTAATGGTAATGGTAAATATAAGCTAAATCCCTTCAGGTGGTTTGATACCAACATCTAATACATTCACAAAACGAAACTAATACAAATTTGAAAAAGAATATTATATAATACACATATCAAACATTTCAAGTTAAGTGCTTTCTTTGGACTTATTTTTATACTAAATTGGCAACCAAGCATAGGGCCCATCTGATGGTAAGCAGTCACCATAATATACATCCAACACTTGGGATATCAAAAATGCATTGGTAACCCAATTGCAGTGAGAGGACCCTCTGTGCTAGCAACATATCTCTACTCCCACACGGCACAGCATAATTATATTACCCTCATGAAGCTGTAGCAAAACAGAGATGTACAAATCTTCTAATACATGAAGTCAGTTTGGCTATGTTTGTGGTTGTGCATGCTTATGCACATTGTTTTAGTGTGCATAAGCTTAGGACCACTCAGTCAACTTTAAGCTTATTAATTAAAATTAATACCTATAATTATTAATTAAGAGTATGATAATATAATTATCGGTACTCTTAATTACTTCACTGCCACAACTAGGGCTGAGCAGACTGAAAAAGGAAATCTATAAAAGCCCACATTAATCTTGTATGAGTAGTGTGCCAGTGAAATAGCTGGTCAGTGAGAATGGCTCTCTTATGAATATGTACCATTTTCGAAAATTCCAAGGGTTTATACATAATTAAAATTACATAATTTCATCACTAGTTAAGTAAAAACATTACAGGTTTGGTATATTTATTTATTTTATAATGAAATTAAACAGTAGTGAAAGTATGAACTTTATGTGACTATATGTACATGAATAACCATTTTCAGCCTTCTAAATTAACAACGAATACCAGTTCCAATAGCCATAAACGTGCCAAATGTACCACCACCCTGCAACATTACTTTTCCAACTGAATGAACTAATTCACGTCCCCTAGCTCCGTACCTGAAATATGGTTAACAAGTTACAGTGAATATACATTATAAGTAACGTTTAAATAGATTTCATCATCTGAACTTTTAAGTGAAATACCTAAGAGCTGTGAAACCACCAAATAGACCCCCACTGGCCATTCCAACACAAAAGCCTATCATAAAACCCATTTTCATTTTATCAAAGCACGAAGGCCCCTGATTTTGATAAACACCACCGGGAACAGGCATTTTCACTTATTTTATAAAAATATTTTAACCGATAACTCCTGCTCGTGTTGACTTGATTGACACAATTTGTTTGATCTGACAGCACTTTTTTCAAATGACAGTGACACTGACATTCAGACTGTTTTCTTTTTTAAGTTTTAGGATGTGGATAATGTCCTTTTCAATCTGACATATAATATAAATTTTTGCCCCTTCTGATTCAGTGCAGAAAACTTGCTGTTAAAATTAAATTAAATCACACATTTACCCCTTTATTGTGGCAGCCCCCCTGAAGTTGAAGTTGACTTAACTGTTTAGTGAGTATAGCAGATTCACAATTTGAATTCTCTAGTAATACTTTAAGTTGTATTATTTTAATTATAATGAGTAAATACGCCAGCATACTTTAAGCATACGCTGTAATATTTTCTGGAAACATTTTATTATTATGTTTTACGGATCACAAGTATATACTCTTACTTAGGAAAATAAAAGGTACTCTCTAATCGAATAAAAATGTATTTAAATACGTTAAATTAAATAAAACTTAACAATCAAAGAATCTACTATGTCCCAAATTAGTACCATTGAAGCAATTGGGAGTATTTATGTGAACTTTAATAAAAAAACAAACTTTCAGCCCCTTTTTAACCCCGTTAGGGGATGAATATCAATCAAATACGAAACATGTCTTCCATCAATTCTGTTGAAAAAGGTTTATGCAAAATTTTAAGTAGATTGTACCATATATCTCATCGTCCCATATAAACTGCCCACTTTTCACCACCTTAGGGGCACAATTTTCGTAAATCCTCTCTTATCGGATGCCTACGTCATACAAAGAACACACCCTCCAACTTTCAGGTTTCTACGATCAGCAGTTTAGGCTGTGCGTTGATCCGTATCCGCCTGATTCCGCCTTTTACAAGTATGACATAATAGGGTTGCAATCACATGCTAACTTCAGGTCTTATCTTGGCACAAGTAGGTCACAGACCTTTTCTGGACATTAATTTTACAATCAATTTTCTGGACATGAATTTTACAAATAGAGAAAGCTATACCAATATAGCATATGACACTAATGTCATAACCATCTCAATTCTCAGTTGTGCGATTGGTTTGTTTTAAATGAGGAAAAGTTTTAAAAAATCACACATATAGCCAAACTAGACTAGTATAGCAGATATCTGTGAGCCAAACCGCATGTAATATTATGAAGGGATCAGGCGATACGTTCAAAATTTAAATGTATCATAGTAGCTGTTATAAACGCTTCAAATATGTATTTTTACAGGTGCTGTGATGTTCCAATATTACTTGAAGATAGTGCCTACAATGTATTTAAATTTGGATGGCACAGTTTTAAATACAAACCAGTTTTCAGTAACCAGACATCAGAAATCAGTTTCCAATATTAATGCGGAGTCAGGAATGCCTGGAGCATTTTTTAGTTATGAACTCTCGCCTTTGATGGTGAAATATACAGAAAAAGAAAGGTAATCAGATTTATATTTTGTCAGTTCAGAAAAACAGCATTGCTATCCAGCGTGGCAATGCTGCCGGCATCCTTTGCACGCTTCTGCGTGATTCGGGTTAGGGTAATTTCTTTTATCTATGAATAAGGTATATTCTAGTTTAAGCTATTTTTTTTTATTGATGATGATGATCCTGACAGCTGCTGCCGTTGTCCTGCATAATCTGCGGTTTCTCTAAGCACAAAGGCTTTAAACTTTCTTGTTCATTAGTGGAAACCGAATGAATAATTTCACTTACTTACTTCATTAAGTAATTTTAATAATAATAATCTTTTCAGGTCCATTGGGCACTTTGCTACAAACATATGTGCAATAATAGGTGGAGTTTTCACTGTAGCAGGAATCCTTGATGCCTTGTTATACCATTCATTGAATGCCTTTCAAAGCAAGATGTTATTAGGCAAAACCGGATAGTTCATAATGTTTTAAGAAAAGTATTGAAATCTTTAACATTGCATTTAGCATACTTTTTACAAAAATCAACATCGCTACCCTCAACCAATGCTTTTATATGAATATAATTTTCTTTTTTTGGGTCATACTGATCTCTACCCAGTTTTTCTAAAAATAAATGCCTTTGTTTCACTCTAAAATTTCTACACAGTAAAATCTCAGGATTATCCAATATAACTTTGTGGGATATTTTCATAATGTTATGAATGTAATTAAATCTCTCCAATAATGACTGCTTATCTGAAAGTAATAAAAAAAAAACAATTTTCATATTATAGTTACTCTGCTCCAGATAATTGTTATGGAATTATAATTTATTTATAATACAACCCAAAATCAAAGAGACCTAGCTTTTATTTTCCTTTTTACATTGTATTAACAGCATAAGGCTGTACTGGACCCCTACACAAGTGTATATGGCTTTGTGAATTTGGTAAAGAAAGATAGGGAAGGAATTGATGTCTACCCACACACAGATAAAAATGCATTGACCTTGACCATTAATAGGGAGATGTGTGTGTGTTTTGGAGCCTTTATCATGTTTGAGGATATTCATTCCATACACTAATTACTACATCTGCTTTTAGTACAAATCATTCACTGTATATATATATATATATATATATATATATATGTATTAATAACTAAAAGTACCAGCACATATTCCATGTTTCAGATGAATTTCATAACAATTACAAACTTTATTTGCAGTCCAACAACACTACAATACTGAAAGCAATATGATAGCAAACATGTTAATACAGTTGTTTTTGTTGACAGACCACATTCACTATGTACACAGGCTGTGTTATTGAACTTATTTCTGTTATTGAACAAGGGGTTTGTACTCCATTGAATACAATTGGAACAAGAACACTTATCATAATTACTATAAGTTGGCAGCTGTCAGTCGTCTATGAAAGAACTTACCTATCATGAATAACTTTGGTTTGTCTATTAATATTTTTTTTATCTCATGATCTTCAAAACCCATTTCCTCTCTTATGGCAAATGTATTACATTTTATATGATGGAGGCTGTATGTAATAATATTTGGTTGCTTTGTTGCAAGAAACCGCACTTCTTTACCATTCAATTTGAAATTTTCTTGATAATACCCCAATCTCCGATCAATCCTTGTTGTACTGAAAATCACAAAAAAATATTTTGGTAAATGAAGTTGCACTGCTTATGTTTGAAAGATTAAGGTTTTATGTATTACCTAAATAGCAACCAGAATGGATTCCTACTAATAATCCTTTGAATTTGTTGTTTAGAAAATGTTTTTGATTGTAAGTAGTTAATACGCACTTCAAGGTCCTCTAATGGTTCACATAAAATCAAAGGGTTCTTTGATATAAAGTCACCTAGCATTTCAGAATCAACATAATCTTTCAAAAAAAAAATGTGGTTCATAATATTGTGTTCAAAATCCAGTTTTAATATTTTCTCTGCAACATATGGTTTCTTTTCAATCTTGCTCAAATTAACATTGAGGTGCATCAAATTTTGTAAATTCACTGAATTATTAATATATGCAGCCAAATTAAATGATTTTGGATAATAAGGAGTAATAATCGACAAATCTTCAGGTGTAGATTGAAATACATGTCTATCAATTTTATCTTCCACATTCAATTTTTCGAGAGAAGTACACAATGTTCTTCCGGTAGATATACGTTTGGGATATAATGTAATATGTCTAGTAATTTTTGAGGAAAGCGACATTTTCCAAACAAAATTCCGGGAATAATAAATAAATAACCTCCAATCCCCTATCACCCAACAGTATAACCACAGAGTTCATAACCACTACGTTTTATGCACAGAGTACATGTTTTATGCATACAGCGGTTATATTCTCTTGGGTGTATATAACCGCTAATAAAACGCCAACTGCCAAGAGAATACAACCGCTACGCTAGCACAGAGTACATAACCACTACGTTTTATACTATAGAGTAAAACGCAGTGTAGTGGTCACAGAGTAAATAACCACGATCTGTAGTAGTATCCAAGAAAATAAGGTCGTGGGCGCACTGCGTTGCGTTTAGCTACCGCAAATTCCCAAGAGAATACAAACCAACGCTACGCTAGAGCAAATTCTGTGAAGTCTAGCGTAGCGGTTGTTTTAACACTACACTGGCAAAAATAGTCCCTAAAGAGTATTGATTGCCATAGTTAGGAAGAAGAAGAAATTAGCTAATACCATAAGAATAAGTATCGTTTATCTTCACCTACCACTAATAAACGTCCACTACGTTTAGTACTTATGTACTCTGTGCCTACCACACCACGTGACATTGGCGGAATATCTGAATTAAAAGCTCGTCGCCATTAACTTAAAGAAGAAGAATAACTGAGTAGAATGGAATCTTCTTTGACCGAGCCCCAAACGCCGCCATTTATATACCTACTTCCCCTTCACGTCGTTACGCCCCTCTGTCGGTCAGGCGTGCTGCCAAGGTTGCTTATTCTTAAATGTTGCTCACGTCTATAGACAATATCGCTGAAATATACACTAAGTTACGAACTTGAAAGCTGAATATGAATAAAGCGGGCTCTGTTTGAAGCAAGTTAAGACCAAAGTACTGGTGTACGAGAGTTCTTCGAGAAGGGTGTGAAGAGGTTTTTTTTAATACCTCTAACTAAGGTGTGAAATAAGCATACGGCCCCTCTGAATATAAGCGGTTATGTACCCTATGGACCCATGAATATTAGAGTATAAGTCGCGCATTGTCGACCCTACAAAAATCTTTTCATGCCCTTTGTGCAGTACTTTGTAAATCTGTACTTTTTTTGCGAAGACTAGGGTTTCCACAGCTATTACTACTAAAACATTGTGGCTACTTACTCTGTGGTGGTTATGTACTCTGTGGTACCAACCAACACACCGACACCGTAAGATATTGTACGCGTCAGGGCTGCCAACCGTACGAGGTCCCTCGTAGAAATACGAGATTTGTGGTCTTCCGTACGAGGTACGAGGACACTATCAACCTCTTACAATTATGTACGAGATTTTGGTAATATGGCCATACGAACATTTTGCATTACTAATGGCACTAGTTTTTACGACAACTTGTGCCATCAGAATTTGTAGGAACTTCTTACACCAAAAACTTCTTCATAAAAAAGTTCTTGCTACTTTTTATTCTCTAGCAGTGTCCCTAATGCATGAAAATATTTGTAAAACTATTAAAAATGTGTGTGCTATAGTATATGCTTGCTAAATTTAATTATGTAAATTAGTTCTCATGACTAAAATAGGACTACCGTGTCTCCTGATCTCCTGAAGTCCTAAATCCAGAAGTTCAATATGCCTAAATTTTGGTTTAAGCACGTTTTCGATGCATGATAAATGTACGAGGTTTGAAAGTCAAAATACGTGATTTTTAGCCGCATATGCACGAGGTTTATATGTAGGAGTTTTTTTTTACGCTTGGCAGCCCTGGTACGCGTAGCGGTTTTATTCTTTGGACTGGTTTGATGGATAGTACACTACACATACACACACTTATGACACTTTCATCGTAATCGTACGATTTGATTTCCCACGTAGTGGTTATGTACTCTGTGAGATTACCTGAAGTGGCAATTTTTTTCTTTTCTTTTATGAGCAAAATCGAAAAGGGGAAAGGTGAGTTAAACTTGTTCACGTTCACCACATATTATTTATTACCGCGAATTGTATATATTCTACTTTTATTATGAACATAAATGATAAGATAGGAATCTATTTGTGTTGTAGGTTTTGTGTGCGTGTACGGCTTTATGTACAAGATAAAAATTATGATATTTTATGTTTACATACATGTTTTCTTATTATATTATTTCAGTGGATTTGGTCTATGATTCTATATTTTTATAAAAATATATTCTCTTACATTTTAAGCAGTTAAACAGCTGGTTGAGGTTGGGTGTTACCATATGGTCAGTTAACGTCAACTTACTTTTTTTTACAATAGAAAGCATTATTTCGTTTCATTTCATTAAAATTACAAACTAATTTTGATAAATTCAGTTTTAATTTAAACTTTAGTATAACATATAGTAGGCAATTAGCGGGCTATTCTTGAGTAAATGCAAATACAGATTGTGCAATTTCTCATCTTGCACCAATCATACCTTCTACAGTAGTATAGTACAAAAAATGGGCAAATATATTGATATTTTTTTCTTCTAATTCATTCTAGGAATTTCTCATCTTGCACCAATCATACCTTCTACAGTAGTATAGTACAAAAAATGGGCAAATATATTGATATTTTTTTCTTCTTATTCATTCTAGGAATACAAAATATACTATAATTTACTTTGTCCGCTTAAATGAGTGTTATTCTAATTATTAAGTTAAGTCTATTTATCAAGTTTTAAAATTTGCAAACTGAAACTTTAAGTTTGGAATCTGTGTGTGCGCTTAGTCTGGTGTGACAAAAAAACACCGAAACACCAAACTATACAAATAGAATCATGAGCTTAACTTGAAGTGTGAGCTGTATTTTTTTTAATTATCATCAACAACATATGACAAATATATAGTAAATTGTATAATGAAAGTATAACAAAATGTTCACTGTAAATTTTACACTTTCACTATCTAAAACAGGTTTGATAGTGAATATGCTTACATCCTTATATGTTTATATAATATTTTACAGCAAGCCAGATTGATGGCCCATTTGACATGTTATTTAACACATTTTTATTAAGTTTACCAAAATATTAACTTCTCAATATGCATTACATAATAATTTAGAAAAGGATCTTAAATGTATGTTTATTTTGTACATTCCAGATACATCTGAATAATGGATACTTCATTGACTGGGAACCAAATTCGACAGACCTTTATTGACTTCTTTATCAGTAAGGGTCATAAATATGTCCACTCTTCATCTACAATTCCATTAGATGATCCAACTTTGCTGTTTGCAAACGCAGGCATGAATCAGTTTAAACCTATATTTTTGGGATCTGTGGATCCAAATTCAGATATGGCCCAATATGTAAGAGTAGTTAATACTCAAAAATGCATTAGAGCTGGAGGTAAACACAATGACTTGGATGATGTCGGTAAAGATGTTTATCATCACACTTTCTTTGAGATGATGGGAAATTGGTCATTTGGTGATTATTTTAAAAAAGAAATATGTGCTTGGGCTTGGGAACTATTGACTGAAGTTTACAAATTACCAGGAGATCGGCTATATGTTACATATTTTGGTGGTGATCCATCATCTGGCCTTGAACCTGATTTGGAATGCAAAAATATTTGGTTGAACTTAGGAGTACCAGAAGCCCATATTTTACCTGGAAGCATGAAAGATAATTTCTGGGAAATGGGGGAAACTGGCCCATGTGGTCCATGTTCTGAACTTCACTATGATAGAATTGGGGGTCGTGATGCTGCTCACCTGGTGAATATGGACGATCCAGATGTTCTTGAAATTTGGAATTTAGTGTTTATTCAGTTTAACAGAGAAAGTGATGGAACATTGAAACCATTACCCAAGAAACATATTGACTGTGGATTGGGTCTTGAGAGATTGGTTTCTGTCATTCAGAACAAAAGAGCCAACTATGACACTGACTTTTTTATGCCATTGTTTAAGGCAATTGAGAGTGGTACTGGTATAAGACCTTATTCTGGTAAAGTAGGGGCTGAGGATGTTGATGGTATTGATATGGCGTATCGCGTCTTAGCTGATCATGCAAGAACTTTAACAATTGCTTTGTCTGATGGTGGTCACCCCGACAATACAGGTAGAGGATATGTGCTACGTCGAATACTAAGAAGAGCTGTACGGTATGCATGTGAGAAACTAAATGCAAAGCCAGGTTTCTTTGGGACACTTGTACATACAGTGGTGGAACTCTTGGGAGATGTATTTCCTGAAATAAAAAAGGATCCTGACTCTATTATTCAGCTGATAAATGAAGAAGAAATTCAATTCCTAAAAACCCTCTCTCGAGGTAGGAATTTGCTTAATAGAACGATGGAAAAGCTAAATACATGTAAAATAATACCAGGTGACATTGCGTGGCGCCTTTATGACACGTATGGGTTCCCCATTGATCTAACTCAGCTAATGTGTGAAGAAAATGGACTAGCAGTGGATATGGAGGGTTACGAGAAAGCAAAAAAAGAGTCTCAGTTACTATCTCAGGGAAAAGCAGCTGGCCATGAAGATTTACTTGCTTTAGATGTCCATGCTATAAATCATTTGCAACAGAATGGAGTATCTGCAACTGATGATTCACCTAAATATGGTTATATTCCCACCTCCATGGACAAAGAAGCTGTTTATAATTTTACTCCTTGCACAGGAACTGTTGTTGCTTTACGCAGAGATAAGAAGTTTGTAGATGTTGTATCTTCTGGTCAAGAATGTGGTGTCATATTGGACCGAACGAACTTTTATGCGGAACAAGGTGGTCAAATCTTCGATGAAGGGTATATGGTGAAAACTGATGATGACAGTGTAGAATTTACTGTTAAAAATGTTCAAGTTAAAGGTGGATATGTACTTCATACAGGAAAAGTTGAGGGCTCTCTTAAAATTGGAGACTCTGTTGCATTACACATTGACACTGAGAGACGTAGACTTATTATGAATAATCATACCGGTACTCATGTTTTGAATAATGTCTTACGAAAGGTTCTTGGAAATGACTCTGACCAACGTGGGTCCTTAGTTATGCCAGATCGTCTACGATTTGATTTTACTAATAAAGGCCCAATGTCTGTGAAACAAATCAAAGATGCTGAGGATCAAATTAAAGCAATAATCGATGACAATAAAATTGTCTACGCTAAACACACAAGTTTAAGCGACGCTAAAAAAATTAAGGGTCTAAGAGCTATGTTCGACGAACATTACCCAGATCCAGTACGTGTTGTATCAGTTGGTATACCTGTGGAAGAATTAGAAAACAATCCTGAAGGTCCAAGTGGATATGAAACCTCTGTAGAGTTTTGCGGGGGATCCCATTTGCACCGTACTGGTCATATTGGAGATTATGTTATTGTCAGCGAAGAGGGTATTGCTAAAGGTATTCGAAGAATTGTGGCACTCACTGGACCCGAAGCCGTTAAAGCAGTTAATAAATTGAGTGTTTTGGAAAATGAAGTAAATTTAATGGCCAGCTACATTAAAGAAAAACACGACAACATAAATCAGAAAGAAATTGTTAAAAAGATTGTTGATCTTACAAATGATATATCGCAAGCTCAGATATCATACTGGAAGAAAGAAGAACTAAGAACTATGCTCAAGAATTTAAAAAAAGAACTTGATGACAAAGAAAGGGCAGCAAAAGCTCAAGTTATTTCTCAAATCTCTGAAAAAGCTAAAGAAATGTGTCTTAAAGAAAAGGATTCTAAAGTAATTGTCAAAGAATTAAAAGCTTTTGGTAACACAAAAGCTTTAGACGGGGCCCTGAAACAGGTGAAACAGCTGTGTCCACTTACTGCCGCAATGTTCTTTTCTGTGGACGATGACGCAAATAAGATATACTGTCTAGCTACGGTTCCTAAAAATGCAATCGAAAAAGGCTTGCTTGCATCTGAGTGGGTGCAGTCTATTGCAAACATAGTAGGTGGCAAAGGAGGTGGAAAAGCAGAATCCGCTCAAGCTTCTGGAAACAACCCTAAATCTCTACAAGATGCCATTGCCATAGCTGAAAAGTTTGCAAATTCCAAATTGGTCTAAGCTATACAGTTTATTTATTAATACTAATTTATGTCACTTGCGAATTTCCTATTTCTGTTAATGAAATGCATAAATATAATCCATATTATTATTAATTATTGTTTCTTTGCTGCATCTGCAAGATTTGTACCTTAATCTACTCTTGAGGTCCAGTTAACAAAAAACAATACGGTAAAAAAGAAAACCAACTGACACAATAAATAGTTTTATTTGCTGTTATGGATTTCATGTAAGTATAAAGAAAAAATCATACATTTAGTTTAAATGGAATTTATACAATCCTGTTTTATGAAATTAATTGCAAAATAAGAGTGATTCTAACTGAATGATTTTGTGATTACCCAATTTATTAATACCAAATTCAAACAAATATTTGAAATATTTCTTACACTCATATTATACAATACTAATGATATCTACATAATATTAAAAATTTGGTATTTATTGTTACAAAATATTCATATAATTATTTGGTTGGTCTTTTAAATGAGAGCACCAATTCGATTGGTGTATAATTCCTCAGGCTGAGGCGGTGCAATTATAATATAATAATAATAATAATTTACAAACAATATGTTGCTAATTCTAATAGTGACAACAAAATTAATTTACTCCTGCCCAAAACCTTCAGTTTCTTCAATAGCATAGTTCAGTTTCTCACAAAGCTGTTCATAGCTTTTATATGGTGGTAAGTCAAGTCTATTGAAGCAGGTATGCG
Source organism: Falcaria lacertinaria (assembly GCA_951449985.1). Taxonomy (NCBI): domain Eukaryota; kingdom Metazoa; phylum Arthropoda; class Insecta; order Lepidoptera; family Drepanidae; genus Falcaria; species Falcaria lacertinaria. The sequence continues at coordinate 5,548,995 of OX602110.1, forward strand.
ACCGCGGTAGCCATGTATCTTTGCCAACCTGAAACAGTTATTCATTACTAGCTTTTAGCTGCGTTTTTCGCCATATTCGCCCGCGCGTTTTTTGTATGAACGGACACCCTGTGCCAATTTCATGATGTTTGGTTGATTAGTTATGGCGTGAAAGCGAAACAAATAAACACTTGTAGTTCCATAAGGGGTAATTTATAAAACAAAATACTTGGAAATTTCTCTACACTAAATTTGGATGGATTAATATATTGGCATGATAAAATAATATTTTTAAGTCGGTAAAAAGATATATATTATTATTATTATTATTATGTTTCTCTTAAATTCACGGAGCCTCATAAGCAATACTCATAAGGTCCGGTCCTTTATCAAGGCTTGCGTGGGGATATATATCCAACACGTAGAGGCCCGTTCGAGAATTTTAATATTTGGTAAGGGATACACGTGGCGAGTATCATCCCCGGAGTGCATAGTGATGCACCCGGGGATGATCCTTGCCGAGTGCAGAAACTATTTCATGGGGATTGAAAACTAAAATTGGGCTATTATGGTGAACTGTTAATGGATTGGGATATCTGGGCTATGGGATGAGACTACGGACGTCTGCCATGCAATATGTCTCAATATTGGATAAAAATTGGCAGACGGTGACTCGCCACCTGCTAGATGGGCCCCCCTTCCGTGCGGCGTATAAGATGCCGCTGAGGGGCAACATGGGCGCAGGCGGCTGAAGGGTGTCGAGAGGTGTGCACCGGTTTCACCATCGCGGGTACTGGCATACGGCAGTCCCCGGAGCGGGTTTCCCCGCTATTACGCATATTGAGCACTTCCACCCTTTCGAGCATATAGCTCTCGCGCTCCACTCTGGCCGGCCAGTGAAGGCAAGCCAGCGGCGGGGGCCTAGGCGCCGCCCCCTGGAGGCCTCGGGTCCGTGGTGTCGCTACTCAGCAACAGCTCGCCACAAGCTGCTTATTATTAATTAAATAAATATTTACCTTTTCTATACAGAAACGTTGGGGTCCATTGGAGCCCATAAGTTCAGCAAAGCCACCGACCGGCACTCGACATGTACCCGTTACGAACTGAAGCAATCTTGCTCTTTTCTCATTATCCATTTGTCGCACGAACTGCATAAACATTAAATACAACGTACATATTTTAGGTGGTCTAATAGACAATCAATGTTATTTTACTAAACAATATAAGTTCATAAATTACGTAACAATAATGATGCTTTAGAAGATAACACAAAAGACACTGTTAAAAGATGCTTTTCTTTAGTAGATAAGAGACGCCAGAAAACGCTATAAATAGCGTATTCATATTACAATGAGATTGATTTTCGATGAAACTATTTAGTTCCATCACGGACCATAGAAGAGGTGAGTACCTGCCAAAACCAGACCACTTGCTTGCTAGTCCGCGTGTAGTGTCGGTAAATGGTGTTCCGCTGCCAGTCGTCTACGTCCACCTCCTGCATGCCGCACAGCATCAGCTCCAGCTCACGCTCGTCAAAGTATTTCAACCATTCTAAAGGTACCACCTGCATCGAAAAATATTCACCCGTATCAGTACTGTTCAACCCTTTAACCTGCCTGAGTATTCATCAGAATATTATTATGTTTTTATTTATAGTTTTTGAAGTCTACATTTTTTATACCTCGAGTCTTGCTCATATGACCTTGATATTTGATACACACGCATCAGCTAATTAGCTGCTAGTGTGTCTTACCAAATAATAATAATAATAATATTTTACCTTCTAAAGCGAAGCGGCTGATTTGTCAAGCTTTGTACTTACTTCATTGAAGCCATCGAGAAACGCAGATGTTTGCTCCTCTATCCCTCGAGTCATGCGCCACTGTGTTACCAGTTGTAAATACTGTTCTTTATTTGTCTGAAAATATTTTAACATGTAAATGAAAGATATACTCGTATAGCATGTCAGTCACATCGAAGCACCAACATGTATAAATAAAATAAACAAACAATGATAAATATGTTACTCATGATACATAAACCTGTGTCAACCAAATTCCTTGTAAAGAAACTTTACTGACAAAATGAACTGTTCATAAATTCACCTCGGTCACTCGCTCTTTGTCGCCAGAAGACTTCAACTCGTGGTGGATTACTTGACCTAATACTTCGAAGTCCACGCTGAACCACATCTCGAGACCGCATTCGTCTATATTGTTGTCTTTTATCCACACTAGAGAATTGTAGAACTCTGGATCTATGGATTCGATATCTTTCATTGTAAGCTTCTTGTTCAGCATTCTCTTGTAGAAAGGCATGGTGAATCCCGAGTAAATAAACCTGCCATGATATAAGGCCATCGCTATAAACCTTCCAATGAACTTGAAATACAGCAAATGGTCTGGATTGACATAACTGGCGGGGTTTATTTGAAGGCTGTAGTTGTTCTTGTTGGCGTACTCGAACAGACAGTACATGGGGTTGAGGACCTCGTGCGACAGCAGGAAGAACCACTCGCGGCTCACGCCGCCGTAGTCCAAGCCCTCCTCTCCGCGGAATATTATGTACAGTCTTCTGCGTAGCTCGTAAGCTGGTAGCCTCATTATCTGGAATGTATGCAATCATATTACAGCTCATATAAACACAAATTAATATAACATAGAAAAACGTAAAGTAATAATAATGTTTGGACATTATCATCACACATCGTCACTAAACAAAGCTTGTACTATGTATATCAGACAACAAACAGAACACATAATCTGTAAATACATATAACGTACAAGGCAAACGAAAATGTTTAGCACTTCAATACTTGTACCCTGGCAAGAATCGGACCTGCAACACCTAGCGTGGCAGAGAGTCTTACTAGCCAGAGCCACTGGACCAACAATTTATTTATTTAATATGTGTTATAGTATACTACAAATAAAATTGACATTGTAACAACGCCAGAGAGAATATCAGTTTGTGTAAGGTATATGATTAATTTCCGATTCTTGTCTATTCTTCTCAGATGACTTTTGCACACAAGTGGAAAAATATCGAAATTCATATTCCTAAACTGAATAAACAATTGTGATAGTTTTTTATATACCACTAAGGTGGCACAAAAGCATCCGGCCCACTGATGGTAAGCAGTTACCGTAGCCTATAACCGCTAGCAATACCAGGGATATCTCTAACGAGTTGCCAACCCTAAAATATAGTGACCTGATGGTATGAATCCTCGAAGAGCGTTTGCCGGGACAGTGTGATCTTGATGTGGCTGGGTAGCGCGTTGCTCTGGCAGAGGTAGCGGAACTGGCTGAGCTTCCAGCGGAAGGAGCGCTCGTAGGCGCGCGGCACGCCGTAGGCGCCCTGCGGCCCCTGCGGCGCGCCGGGCCGCGGGTCCTGGAACGTGGTGCTGCGCGTGTTGTGGTCCACGAAGTAGCGCGCGCCCTCCTCCGTCACGCGCGCCTCCCAGCCCGCCGGCAGCGCCTCCTCCACACCGCCCACCTCCTGCCCCTGCAACACACATTCCATTACATAGTACTCTACCTACTCTATCTCTTGGAAGCCGTGGTGGCCTTGTGGTTGAAGCAACGGCCTGTCATCTGATGGGCCCAGGTTCGAATCCCGGCCTGTACCGATGAGTTTTTCTAAGCTTAAATACAGTGATTAATCACACCACGGCTTTTAAAAAGAGAGGTAGGGCGATTTGGGATTTCCCGTGGGTTATCCCATTTAATTGGAGCCGCCCGACTGGGGACTGTACCTCCGCCTTACAGAAGACCGCAGTGAAATAACACTACTTGATGTAGTGTTGTGTTTCTGCGGTAAGTAAGGTTGCCAGTGCTCCACGAGGATACGATGGGCTAGTAGTATTGCTGCTAGCACAGTGAGTCCTCATCAACAACATGGTTGGCACCCCGTTAGTGATACCCCTGGTATTGCTAGCGGTTATAGGCTACGGTGACTACTTACCATCAGGTGGGCCGTATGATTGTGTGCCACCATAGTGGTATAAAAAAAAATTCTTTATTTCAATATACTTTACAAATACATTAATACTCACATAACAAATTGTCAGAATCTAGGTACCATCTGAATTAATAGGAAAGGAGTCTTTTGCTCTGAAGAATGTGGCAATATATTTAGCAAAAAAAATGCATTTCAGTTTCCCAGGTAGCATGAATATTTCACAAAAAGATATAGGTAGGTATAGAAAAGAAAATTAACACAAGCAAGGTTATAATCATACAAGTATTTTAACATTACACCATTAAGAGGATGTTGGTCTCCAGTTTCATCGGCCATCGCATCTCAAGGGTCACGCGCCCTCTGGATAACCTACAGCGCGCTACACGAGGCGCGCGTGCGTACTAATACAATAACACTAAGTAGACTTAGGGTAGAATATGGATACTGAGAGGTAGTATTAAGTAGTATAGCTTTTCATAGTGACAAAGAAACGCCACTGACCTAATAATACATGGATATTGGTAAATTGTGTATTGTGTGGCCTTAGGTGTCGGCGGGTTACCTGTGTACGCGGGTCCTCCCACTGCGTGGTGCGGTTCTTGTGGTTGACGTAGTAGACGCGGCCGTCGGGCTGCACGCGTCGCTCCCAGCCAGCCGGCAACGCATCCTCGGGCTGCGCGCACGCCCCACTCGCCGCGCTCGACCCTCCCACGCCGCTCGCTCCACTCGACCCACTCGCCCCACTCGACCCGCTCGCCCCATTCACGACGACGCCCGACCCACTCACCCCACCCGATCCATTGTTGCTCACACCGGCACCTACCAAATTAATATTATTAAAATCATTAATAATGAAATAGTTGTGCTAATTCGGTTGTACAAAATCATTACACTAAAGTAATTTGACAGGACTTAAATTATTGCCATCCTTATTTAATCCCGCACATAAGAAAGGTTTGTTTAGTGATTTTGTACATCAGATTCGACACTAATGTATTCATATAATAATTACTAGCTGTGCCCGCGACTTCGTACGCGTAGAATGATTGTTTTTCATTGACTTATTTTTTGTTGCGCGGAACCCTTAATATTTTTCCAAAATAAAAGTATAATAGTGTAATAATAAGTATACAAAAGTAAGTCTTTTAGCATCAGCTACCAGTGAAAGTTCAACTGTTTAGATGTTGTTCACAATTTCAAGGGTTTTTTATTTGCTGCGCGGAACCCTAATTATTTTTCCGAAATAAATATAGCCAAGGTTACGCATTATAGCATCAGCCAGTGAAAGTCCTGTTCAAATAGGTTCTGCCGTTCAGATTTTCTTCACAATTTCATGGGCTTTTAATTTACTTTGCGGAACCCTTATTATTTTTCCAAAATAAAAGGAGCTAGCTAGTGAAACTCACGTCTATATCAGTCCAGCCGTCTCATAGTTACAGCCAAGTACACATTATGACTTTATCCCCTATCTCAGGGAACCGTGCTGAATTTCGGGATAAAAAGTATCATATGTTTTACCTCCCAGAATGAACTTCAAAATGAAAAAAAATACAATTTTGGATTCTGGATCAAATATAAAAATCCCTCCATAAAAAAAATGTAAAATATTTCCAATGTACAGAATTGGACCTGTTACAGTTTTATTATAAGTATTTAGATAATAATGTATTTCAGTTTAAATTCGGACGAATCAATAGCTTGCATTAAATGCAATTAAATATATCTAAGCGATGATGACGTTGAAGGTGAAATATGAAATTAATTCCATTTAAAAGATTTACGACGACATTGAGCTTGAACGACACAAACAAAATATAAATTTTACAAATATAGATAAGCTCAGTCAAACCTATTTATAATATAAACAATTTATCAATAATATTGCTATTGTTGATAAAAATGCTGCGATGTCAAAGCAACATTTATATTAGGTCCTTACATATGAAATTGGCGTTTTGTATGGGAGGAACAAAATGTCGAATATTTTTTAATATAATATATTTAATTAATCAAAGTATGAACCATTATTTTCTATGCACTTTTGCCATCTCATAGGTAGTTCATTGATCCCTTTACTAAAAAAACCAGTCGGACGGGAATCAATAAAATCTTTGAAGGCGATTTGGACTGCCCCATCGGAGTTGAATTTTTTCCCTTGCAAGAAGTTATCCAAATTTCGAAAAAAATGGTAATCTGTTGGAGCAAGGTCCGGGGAGTACGGAGGATGTCTTAGACTTTCCAATTGAAGCTCTTCTAATTTAGTAGCCGTCTGTAGCGCAGTGTGTGGTCTAGCGTTGTCGTGAAGCAGCAGTGGCGTGGAGCGATTGACCAGCCTAGGTTGTTTAGCCGCTAGCTTTTCCATCATGGTTTGCAATTCCTGACAATAGACATCAGCCGTAATAGTCTGGCCAGATTTGAAAAAACTGTAATGAACAATACCGGCACTAGTCCACCAAACGCTTACAAGTAACTTTTTTGGGGTTAATTTTCGCTTGGGGCAGGATTTGGCTGGCTGGCCAGGATCTAACCATTGCGCTGAGCGCTTCCGATTATCGTAAAGAACCCATTTTTCATCACAGGTAATGATTCGGTTTAAAATACCTTCATTATTGTGCCGGTTTAGTAATGTAACGCAGCAGTCGACGCGCGTTTGCCGGTTTGTTTCAGTCAATTCGTGAGGTACCCACCTTTCAAGCTTTTTAATCTTCCCAATTTGCTTCAAGTGAATTAAAACAGTTTTATCACTAACATTGCAGCCTGCAGCTAACTCGGACGTGGTTTGCGATGGATCCGCTTCCACAATAGCCTTCAACTCTTCATTATCAACTTGAGTCTCAGGCCGTCCACGGGGCTTGTTCTGCAGGTCGAAATTTCCAGAACGAAAACGTTGGAACCAAAAACGAACTGTGTTTTCTTTTGCAACACGACCGCCATACACATCATTCACCCTTCGAGTTGTTTCCGCAGCACTAGTGCCACGGCGGAACTCGTACTCGTAAATAATGCGATATTTAAGGTTTTCCATTTTGTAAAATGAGTGACGCAAACAGAAAAAAACAGAAGAAAAAAAACAAATGAATGACGATCATCGAAGCACAAATACATGAGTCTATAGCTGTACAAATTTGAATTTGGAATTCCTTACCAAAGAGGAGAAATTCGTGATTAAAGTGGCCAGTACGAAAAACGCCAATTTCATATGTAAGGACCTAATATATCCACAAAAACATTAATCGGCTTTGTGATCTAATGTTGAGATAGTTTTTAAAGCTGCAGTTTATGTACGAGTAAGAATGTACCTAATTTGGTGTTATTTATCTGTTATCTTAGCTCACAACGGGAATTAAGGAGATAAGATTGTTTCAACTAAGATAAAAACATAAATGTGATACACTTATATTTTAATATCTTGTTTTAAAATGTTCGAGCTGCTAATTGAAATATATGCATAGATCTACATACATACATATTATCATCACGCTAAGTCCCTCACGGGGTAGGCAGAGAGTATAGAGCACCATTTCTCTTTTGACTTACACACCTCTTTTGCTTCTTTTACATTCATCAATCTTTTCATACATGCCCGCTGATTCCGAGTACTCTTAACCTTTCCAGCATTGAGTACTTTGGTAATTTGATCTTGAAAGTTGGGTCTTGTCCTTCCACAGCTTCTTCTTCCACTCACATTCGCATTGTATATCTGTTTTGTCAGTCTTTCATCACTCATTCGTTCTATATGTCCAAACCAGCTTATATGCATCTATTAATGGCGTATGTTTCTCTTGGGCGATATGGCTCTGGAGACCGAAATTGTGTTAATTATACACAATTTCGGTTTATACGTAACGTTTGCTTGTAAACTGTGGTGGAAGGCAGCGCAATTCTAGGATAAACGAACACATCTCGATATTGATCCTGTCTTATAATTATGTGAACACGTATAATATGAGTACAGGAAGAAGCCTATTATACAATAGCTACACTCCTAGGGGCCTTGGCATTGAATCCATTGGATCGATACCCACACAATGTTTACTATAAATATGCAATGAGAATTAACTGCTGTTACTAAGAAATCTGATATTAAAGAATTTCAACCAATTTTAAACAATAAGCAAAATGTTATGATATTGATGACATTGCATAGTACGAGATCGATGAAGCGAATATTTGTACTTGACCCGGATTGCAATTATTCTGGCTATAAGACCTTTGGCGCAAAGATTCCGATATTGGAAACGAGGTCGAGCGCCTCACACACAGCATGTAGGTAATGTCCACATCTTGTCATCCATTCCATGACCTTGGAACACATGTCGAGCCATCCACCAGTAAGTTAGGCTTCGCCACCCTAGCGAAAGAACGTTTTGTATTCCTATAGTTCACTTTTAGAAGAAACGTGCTTCCATATAGGAAGTAAAGCCAGTTTGAACAATTTATATGAATTTGAATATTATTTGATTGGCTGGAATATAGTTCGGGCATAAATTAACAATGTTACAGAATAAACTCTGTAAGTAAAGATAACGTCATTTTTGTTATACCAATCGCTACTGAGCTGTTACTTGTTCCAAAATCGATTAATCATCACATTATCATACCATTTCATTTAACCATCAATTATAATATTATAATTTTTTCTGATATAAAGTGTAGACGAGCTGATGGAGGTGGCAGCTGGGAATAGACATGCATGGGACCCAACGCAAGTGACCCAAATCCTTGGAGTTCGTGGAACTTCTAAACATGGTCGTGGTACACGAGTCGTGCACGAGTCTACATTACACTACGTGCAATTATCGAGACTGCTATTTTTAATCAGAAATAAATTTATTTAATACTGATAACACCGTTTTTTTTTCTAACCGTTTTGTTGTTTCGCTTTCAACTTTTTTTCCAAAAATATTCTCTGCCTTAAAGGACATCATCCATGTTTCATAGAGATTTGATCCAAATTTGAAAGTGCCGGCCAATCCTTTTTTGTATATTCTGTTATAGCTTGTCCATTTTTTACAAGACACCAAAACTGGACATTACAGGACATCTCACTGACTGGCATATCTACGCACAGCCTAAGCGGCTAGGGTTAGAGATTTGAAATTTTGACAGTAGGTACCTTATATGACGTAGGCATCCACTAAGGAAGGGTTTTTGGAAATACCACCCCTAAAAAGGAGGTAAAAAAGGGTGAAATTTTTTTTTTTATTTTAGCTGAACGGCCAAATACCAATTTCCATGCGTTTAACTTAAAAATTATGGATTTTCATCCATACCCGTTATTTTTACAAATAGTAGTTTTTTGAATATAGTCGCGGGTAACAGCGATCACTTAAATTAGGTACTTATTCACTTTACCAGGCGTGCGAAGCCGCGGTGAGTTTTAAAGAGAGGAAGGGCGATTTGGGATATCCCGTGGGTTATCCCATTTAAATTGGAGCCGCCCGACTGGGGACTGTACCTCCGCCTTACAGAAGACCGCAGTGAAATAACACTACTTGATGTAGTGTTGTGTTTCTGCGGTAAGTAAGGTTGCCAGTGCTCCACGAGGATACGCTGGGCTAGTGGTATTGCGGCTAGCACAGTGAGTCCTCATCAACAACATGGTTGGCACCCCGTTAGTGATACCTCTGGTATTGCTAGCGGCTATAGGCTACGGTGACTGCTTACCATCAGGTGGGCCGTATGCTTGTGTGCCACCTTAGTGGTATAAAAAAAAAAAAGTTAGTATTTATATAAGTAAGGAGGAGAGCGTAGATACCAGCGTTGAGGTCATGTTCGGAGTCGGTGTGTAGCGGCGGGTGCGCGGGGTGCGCGGCGTGCGGGTAGAGGAAGCGCTGGTTGCCCTGCGCCACCACGTGGCGGCGCTCGCCGCGCCAGTGCTGGAAGCGCGCCAGGCGCTCGGTGTCGGGCCGCTGCCAAGTGGTGGTGCGCGTGTTGTGGTCCACGTAGTACACGCGCCCGCGAGCGTCACGCCGCACCTCCCAGCCCGTCGGCAGCGGCTGCGGCCGCTCCCACGACGTCGACCGCGTGTTGTGGTCCACGTAATACCTACATCACCAACAAATACCATTGCTATTACCTATGTACGTCCATGTACGTGAACAATGTTAAACTAGCTCAACAGAAAAGTGATAGAAACATACTATAAAGTAAAATGACTAGCACGTCTAAACTAATATTATAAAGAGGAAAGATTTGTATTTTTGTATGTAACGAATAAACTCAAAAAGTACTGGACCGATTTTAATAATTATTTTTTCATTAGAAAGCTACATCATCACTGAGTAACATAGGCTATATATTATACTAGCTGCCCGCCCCGGCTTCGCTCGGGTAGACAAAATATTTGATAAATGTCTATAGGCTCCGAAACTACTGAACCGATTTCAAAAAACCGCTAGTAATTTATATAATAACTGACTGCAGAATTTATGAAACTCCATTACAGGCCATATCAAAGACAGTCCATAAAAATAAAACAATTGTGGTTTTATGTATTGATGTCGTCGCTAAGAAATAAGTCAGCAGTGCCGTGCAGTGAAATGACTAAGAATATTACCTCCTCCCGTATACGTCGTATCTCATCTCCCAGCCGGCAGGTAGCGGTTCCTCGGCGGTTGCAGGTGTAGTGGGGCTGGAGTTGGGGCCGAGGGCGGGGCTAGGGCCGGGGCCGGGGCCGGGGCTAGGGCCAGGGCCGGGGCCGGGATAGGCTATTGGCGGATCGTCTTGGTGCGAGGGGCCTGCACCTCCCTCCACGCCACCCGCCACCGGCACCACCCCGTTGCTAAGCGGCGGTGGACCCGGGGGAGGCTGCACATTACAAACATAAACAATACTTACACTATACATTTATGAATATCTTGGGTGCTTTAATTGATGAAACATCAATACAATATGCTGGGACACAGACGAGAGAAAGAGGACAAAATGTTTAGGCTGTGACTGATAAGGAGTTATTTTATAATAATTAAATAATATGTACCTCCAAATTAGTTTGTGAATAATGTGTGTGAAGCATCAACAGTACAGGATCCTAGTGATTGGCTGTAACTGTTTTAACACAACATCATTATATGAATGATGTGATGGATGCATCAAATATTATAAAGTATTTGAAACATACAATAAGGATAATGTATTCTCAACAGGAAAAGTATACGAGACCTAATAGGTACTTCTAAAATACATAACAGCATGAAACTGTTTTATTACATGTGCTTAACAGCTTCTTTGTTTATTGGTATATTTAATTTAAATTGAAAATTCGTACACAAACTTTACAGAGGTATTACATTGAGGGTAAATAATGTTAAAAGTATGTTATTTACTTTATTGGGAAGCCTCTAAATTTTACCCCAATAAATATTATGTAATTTCTTATCTGACTGTCAAAGTGAACCAGGGAACTCAGTTACTTAGACTTCACTAAATAAAGGTGCACTAAGGCAACCTAAAAATATTAAATACAGTCGTCATACATTTATGTCACAAAATGAAGAGATCACATTGAATAAAGGATTACATTCAAACATCTCAGGTTATGTAACGCTGAAATATCAGTATGTTACTATATCCTTATATGTTGCTAGAAATTGTTACATAATAAAACCTGTGAATTCAAAGGTAGAAATAAATAAATAATAAATAATGTTTGGACATTATCACACAGCGCCATCTGGCCCCAAACTAAGCAAAGCTTGTACTATGGAAACCAGCAGCTGATATAATACTTATTACTTTTTTTTTTGTAAATACATACTTATAATACATACCAAACACCCAGAAGCAAGGCAAATATATTTGTCACATATATGTTAGCCCCGGCGGGAATCGAACCCGCGACCCCTAGCGCAGCAGTCAGGTATACTAACCACTAGACCAGAGGTCTCGTCTTAGTTAGTTAGGTAGTTAAAGTAGTAACAAAGCACCAAACACTCACTCTTAAGGTTTGTGAGCGAAGCATTGATCTTAAGGTTTCTGGATTATTTCGTAGCCTGATTCTTGCCCGGATACCCTCATTGAGAGGGGTGCAGGAACTAGAGGGCTCTCCAAGTAGTTCATGGGACTGACTCAATACAGATGGATCAATTCTCAGGCCATCAAGAAGTATCACCAGCTCTGCTGCTTTTACTTCACTAATTACATTGGAACTACTTTCTTGAGATGCTGTTTTCATCAAGTCTAAAGAGAAAGCATATAATTTCATTGACCATTAAAATATCACTAGCAATACCTTAGCTATGTGGTGCACTAGGCTATTGCCTATATGCAGTAAGATAAGCTGTAGGTCCAATATGGTGTAAGAAAAGTGGTCACTGCAAAATCTTTTTAACTACCACCTTCATAGATCAAATAAGTATAAATTCCCATTTTATTTAACAGGTACATACCTATAGTTAATTCAACATTTTCACACTTTCCATTGAAGAAGAGCAGGATCTTTAATAAATTTATTTTCTTCTCTCCAATAATATTGTCTTTACGAAAACTGTGGTAGTCTGCAAGCCTAAACAGAAGCTGGGATTGTGGAGTCACCAACAATGTTAGGTCTTCTTTCCATTTGGGATGCAATGTACTCCTGATAACTTCAGTTCTTCTTGAAATCTTATCATCAATTACCACTTGTAGGTATGGATTTGGTTTAAATATTCCAGTGTTTTTTATATTTGCAGATTCAACTAAAAGTATGATATAGCAATTTTTGCATACAGTTATTTACTATGTATCCATGAAAATTATTGTGAATATCTTCAAGGTTATTAAATGAAGGCCTTGAATATGTTACCTGTTAAACTGAGCTGATGATATGTTGACAAGGAAATAGGTGCAGTCAGTGTTGTGATGTTTTCAGCCATAATTAAGCAATAATTTGGTCAATTAACTCCACATTATTGCATATAGAAGTATCACCTGAAAATATCTTGCATGGTATCCTTATCTTCTTTTATGATTTTGTACATTGGAGACAAAGTATTTTAGGAAAAGTTAATATTATAATTGTTAAAACAATGTTTTAGATCAAACAACATTATTTTGCATAAAACATATATATATAAATGGCATAAATAAAATATGGATTTATTGTCAATAAATGTACAAGACAAATTACATTCATAATGGGAATGAAATAAGGAGTCACAATCTGATCCAAACTGATCTGATAAACTCCAATACCAATCACCTTGAAAGTTAGCAGCTATATTGCAGTGCCTTTCATTAATTTATTCCTAGTACATATAGTATATTGTGACCCTATGCTAATCCTTCAAACACAAATTCAAATCATTTATATAATTTTGAAGTATCAAAATTGGGTAAATGGTGAGAATTAAAGAAGTCCCAAGGTTACCTTAATTGACAGATATACAGGCAAATAAAACAAATAAAAAGTGGCATGCAGTGCAGTGAGTACCAGGTGTCTAGTGAATATAGACAGAGTGAGTATAACATTGAGAAAAGAAAATGAGGAATGTAGCACTGCCAATACTTAGGTCAGAAAATAGTTTAATATTATGTTTTTATCATAGGTACGCACTTTCTTGCCCAAGTTATCCCACAATGCTGAGATTCCAAAATAGTCTGTCCCAGATTCATGATGAATTTATTATACTAATTGAAATGATGAAATACAATGCGCCGTATGCCAATTCCAATGAAAGAATCGAATCAACTACACAAATGTAAACCATAACAAAGCTATTCCATAAAACAAAACATGGGATGCTAAATAAAATTGTGTATTTGATACTATTTACCATTTATGCGGCACCAATTCCAGAAATACTTTGAATTATCTCATTATCGTTATTCTTATCTCACTGAAATGAAAACGACAAATAACACTGCATTATCATTACGAGTAATACATGACAATAAAACACTCAATCCACAGACGTAATGAAAAAATGTTTCACGGTGTTTTAAAGCACTAAAGTAATCTGTTTCATAAAATGAATCAATCAATCCCTACAAACAAATTAGTCACTGTTCTGTTCTATCTTTCTTTCCTTCCGATCCGAATCAACTATCAAGCTATGTTATGTTCTTTTCTTGTATTTTATCCTGCCTTTGTTGTGTCATTTGCTGTTTCGAGTGTCACTCACTCAATACCCCCGTCGCCGTCGCGCACACAGAGTACATAATATTAGCCACAGATATCTCCTATATTAGCCCCCAAGAACAAACATTGACTGTTGAACAAAGTAAGTTGGTTTTTTCAAGAAAAAGTACTACACTACACTTATTTATATTATGTGGATATTTTTATGAGTTTCTTTATTTTCTCTATATGCAGGATTACTAAATACACTTTGTTCTATGTATTCGTTTTTTATAAAGATATCTCTAAGTAATCGAGTTGGCAGCAAAGTTGGCAGCATTGATATTAATGCGAGAAAATAAGTACAGTCCTTGGAATAATAACTGAAGCTCACTAGCTATGTAAGTGTATTATCTTGTAGTAGGGTCAGTCCATTTCATAGATCTAGGATATATACTTCAGATCTATGGGTCAGTCAGTCCAAGGTCAGTCCCCTGTCCCATAGATAATAAATACATTTAGTACACTGAACAGCGGTTGTATTCTCCACAGAGTACACGGTATTCTCTAGGCATAGGACAGTGTCCCCAAGAGAATACAACCGCTACGCTAGAACAGTGTCCACAGACAGACAGACCCCAAGAGAATACAACCAACAAACCCAGGGTTTTTTTCGCTGTCCTGTCGGTCTTACTGTAGTGATTATGTACTCTGTGGTCTTACTATTTAATTTATTGATTTTAGTTCGAATCGGTTTTTAGTCTCTTGCTGTATTTCGTAATTTTCGTATTTTGTTGTTGTGTGAATTTTGTTGAGAAACAATTAGAGTGGAAACAAACAACAATCGTTTGAAAGTTTTGTTCAACCAAAGTGAGTAAGCATGAAGAATAAAATATCCTAATTATAATTTGGTTTGATATTGATCTTAGTATAATCCAAAGCCTAAGATATATTATTAATAAACTGGTCGTAGATTATATTACCGACAACAGCATATTATGCATAAATGAATAAGTGCAAATAATTCCTGTGTTGCGTTCCATAAAATACATCGTATAAACTCATATAGTATAGTGGTAGGCACAACAGCTGCCTGCAATCTGCAATCGTTAAATGATGTGGGTGGGTAGGCCTTGATTGAGTAGAGAATTCCGTAGTGGATTTACATATGGCCTTCTACCAGACCGAGATTTTGAGTGTTCGTGTGTACCTTTCATTTGGGATGAAGTGAATTGTGTATTCCACTTCATACCAATTGAGAGTGAGTGTGTTGTGCTTGTACATGCACATTGTCAGCACAGAGGATATCTGTTCCAACATAGGTACTTAATACTAGGACCTATTTGGTTGATAATCTACAATGTGGTAGGTTACCTTAGTAACCTGTCGTTTATGCTTGACATCCATCAGCAAAATTTTATTACTTTGTGTGTCCGCCTAGAGTTAAGTCGGAAGTAGAAACACTTTTATGTTTGTACCTTAGTATTCAATAAACAGTAACTACCAATCTACATATAGCCTCTATTTCTAACAGGTTATGGGCCCAGATCCGTTTGGTTACTGTTTCCAGTTTTATAGTATCTGATCTCGAAAATGGAACCTGCCATGCATTTTGAGAAACTTTCCGGCCAGGCCAATTACGGCACTTGGGCATTTGCTATGGAAATGTTTCTGGTAGATTTACAACTATGGGAATGCATTGAAGAAGATTTTAAAGCCGATACGGTGGAGGCGAAGAAAAAAGATGCCAAAGCCAGGAGTAAAATTTGTCTGATGTGTTGTAAAGAGATGTACCCTAAAATTATGCATGTAACAACAGCGAGAGATACATGGCTGACGCTGCAACGCACTTATGCTGACGGTGGTCTTCAGCGGCGGCTTTATCTGCTAAGAAGACTCTTTAATGTCAAACTTACGATGTTCAACACGATGGAGGAATACTTGAACGAGATTCAGACCATTAGTCGGGCATTGGTGAGCATCAAAGCTGGTCTTACCGATGAATTCATAGGAATTATAATGCTGGCTGGTCTAACAGATGCATTCAACCCCCTGGTGATGACATTAGAGCATTCGAGTGCGCAGATTTCTACAGAAATTGTTATGGCGGCGTTGCTAAAGGAAGGTTTAAGAAAAGAAACTACTGAGGACGACTCTGCACTGCTGTCCAAGAGAGATAAAACCAAGAAGGTGGTTATATGTCATCTCTGCAATAAGAAAGGACATTTCAAGTGGCAGTGTAAGGCTAGAAAACAGCCTGAAGACACTAAGTGTAGTACTAGCGGTACTAACAATAAACAGTTTAGTAAACATACTGCCGGTCTGATAACAACTATGTCAGCAACTGTCGGCAGGAACGAGTGGATTATAGATTCCGGAGCTACATCGCATATGACGTCGGACAGGTACATCTTGGAAAACAAAGAAAGCGTGGATTTGAAAGTGTCAACTGCAAATAACGACAAGATTGTTTCCAAAGAAAAAGGAGATGTGTTTGCCATGGGGCGTTCCATAAGGTTTAATGATGTTCTGAATGTTCCAGGTTTGATGACAAATTTACTATCTGTAAGTAAATTGTGTAAAAAAGACTTTGTATTTGTTTTTGATAAGCATTCGTGTAAAGTTTTTAAGAAAGATGATGTAACTGTAGGTTGTAAACCGTATTTAACAGCCCACCTAAAACAAGGTTTATATGTTTTAGATATAGAAGCAGCAATGGTTCTTACGTCTTCTTCAGATACTTCAGTTACTGATGCTTATGAATTATGGCACAGAAGGTTAGGTCATCTGAGTAGGCCTTTGATGAAACAATTGAAAGGCTTAGCAGATGGACTATCGTATGGAGCTGAGAGCAAGGAACCATGTGAAGGTTGCTGCAAAGGGAAAGAGTGCGTCAAGAAATTTCCAAAACGGAAAGGTAAGCGAGCAAGTCAATTGCTTGAGTTAGTGCATTCGGATTTAGCTGGCCCAATGGAGGTGGAATCATTGGGAGGTAATAAATACTTTTTGATTTTCGTGGATGATTTTAGCCGAAAAACTTTTTCGTATTTGCTGAAATCGAAAACCGAAGTATTGGCTATATTCAAGGAATTTAAAGCGCTAGTAGAAAACCAGACAGGCAAGAAAATCAAGAAGCTACGTACTGATAATGGCACTGAGTACGTCAATCGCGAGTTTGATGATTTTCTGGCAAAGCATGGCATACAGCATCAAAAGTCTGTGGCGTATACACCACAACAAAATGGAGTGGCTGAACGTACTATACGGACTGTTACTGAAAAAGCACGGTGTATGATACACGATGCTGGCCTGAGCAAAAAACTATGGGGAGAGGCTGTTGATTGCGCGGTGTACCTTAAAAATAGATCACCGACAATGGCGTTAAAGGACAAACTTCCTGAAGAGGCTTTTACAAACAAACGAGTCGACCTGTCACATTTGAGAGTATTCGGGTCCAGGGCTCAGGTTCTGATAAAAAGCCAGAATAGAAAAAAGTTTGATCCTAAAACAGTTCCTTTGACAATGACCGGATATGCCTTAGACCAAAAGGCATACCGATTTATAGATCTGGATAATGCCCCAAGAAAGATAGTGTATGCTCGAGATGCAACATTTTTTGAAAATGTTTCAGCGGTCAAAAATGAGAAGAAAGTTACCGCTTCAAATAACAATTCAGTGGATATAATTTATTTAAATAATGACATTCCTGTCACTAATCGTCCTGCAACTGAACTAGATATATCTAGACCTGTTGCAGTGGGGGTACCTGTGGTTAGTCCGAATGTCACAATGGAACAGATTGAAGAATATTCAAGACCGAGGAGTCCAGTTGTTCATGTAGATGTGCGAGGTCGTCAATCATCTAGTTCCACTTTTGGACCGGAGACTGAAGAAACCTTCTTCGACTCTGTTCAAACCCCCGTGGGAGAAGATTTGAAAAGTCCAGTTAATACTAATATGGCTGGTCCTGCAAATGATGTGGTTGCTCCTGTTGAACGTCGCTACCCAGTTCGAGATAGACGTCCCAAGAGAGACAAGGACATGGTCTATAACTTTTACGTAGCAGATGATCCTGATCCTGTATCGGTTCAAGATGCAATGGAGCGTTCCGATAAACAGCTGTGGTTGGAAGCAATGAAGGATGAGTTTAATTCGTTAAAAATGAACAACACCTGGGAATTAGTGGATCGACCGATGGACGTAAACGTTGTTAAATCGAAATGGGTTTTTAAGCTTAAGGTTGGAGCGGATGGCAGCGTGCAGCGCCATAAGGCCAGGCTGGTCGCTAAGGGCTATTCTCAGAAACCTGGAGTAGATTATTTTGAAACGTTTGCCCCAGTTGTGAAAATTTCATCGATTAGACTTCTATTTGCGCTGGCAGCTGAAAAGGACCTCAGCATTCATCACATAGATGTCACTACCGCTTTCCTTAATGGAGAAATACAGGAGGAGATTTATATGGAACAACCAGAATTATTCGTTCAAGGGGGAAATGAGCGGAAAGTGTGCAAGCTTAAGAAAGCTTTATATGGCTTGAAACAAGCTGCGCGCTGTTGGAACGAAAAAATTCATGCCCATATTTTGAGGATGGGGTTTACCCGATCTAATTATGATCAATGTGTTTATACTAAGATTAAAGGGGGACTATTTTTAGCTATTGCACTTTATGTAGATGATTTTTATATCTTTACTAATAATGAAGTTGCAGTTAAAAGAGTAAAGGAGAAGATAGAAGGTTCTTTCAAAATTAAAGATCTCGGAGTAGCACGGGACTGTTTAGGTATGCGAATAGAGCGGAGTAAAGATGAGATCCGTCTTTCCCAGAAGGCATACGCGCTCAAGATCCTTGAGAAATACGGAATGCAAGACTGCAAATCAATTAGCACACCGATTGAGACAAATCTTCATTTGAAACCTGGAGCTAAGAATGATGATATGTTGTATCAAGAAATTATTGGATCATTGATGTATCTGGCATGTTGTACTAGGCCGGATATATCATTTGCAGTGACAATGTTGAGTCAATTCAACACGTGCAATGATTCGACTCACATGGCAGCGTTGAAACGCGTTCTGAGGTACCTGAAGGGGACGGTGGAACTATCGCTGTGTTACAAAAAATGTAACAAACCTTTAGTTGCCTACGCAGACGCAGATTGGGGAAATGGACCTGACGCTAAGTCTTTTTCAGGTTATACCTTGATTTTCGGTGGTGCTGCAGTATCCTGGCAGTCTAGAAAGCAACGATGTGTAGCTTTAAGTACTGCTGAGGCTGAATATATTGCGATAAGTGAGGTGGCAAAAGAAGTTATTTCAGTTAAGGGTTTATATGCTGAACTGACGGACCGGACAGACACTATAACTATATTTAGTGATAGTCAGAGTGCCAGCAAGCTTGTGTATATGCCTGCTGTAGGTAATAAACGGTCTAAGCATATAAATATAAGATACCACTTTGTAAGAGAATTAGCAGAGCAAAGGGCAATTTGTATTTTATATTGTGAAACAACTCTTATGCCTGCAGACATCTTGACAAAGGGTGTTACCAGACAGAAACACCAGTTCTGCGTAAGACATTGTGGATTAAGTGGGGGTGTTCCAACATAGGTACTTAATACTAGGACCTATTTGGTTGATAATCTACAATGTGGTAGGTTACCTTAGTAACCTGTCGTTTATGCTTGACATCCGTCAGCAAAATTTTATTACTTTGTGTGTCCGCCTAGAGTTAAGTCGGAAGTAGAAACACTTTTATGTTTGTACCTTAGTATTCAATAAACAGTAACTACCAATCTACATATAGCCTCTATTTCTAACAATATCAGATTGTCAATGTGTCATAAAGATAAATAATATTTAATGTTGAGGCTTGAGTTAGCTGCTTGCAATATTTATATAATGCATTATACATATATGTTTAAATCCAATTTTCAGATCGGCCTTTACAAGAGCAATTAAAAATGAGTCCAGTGGAGAGTGTTCCAGTTGCAGTCCTAAATTGTATTGATGACTATGTGGAATTACTATATGATGATATACCGGAAAAAATTAAAGGTTCTGCTCTTATACTTCAACTAGCCAGAAATCCGGATAATTTAATTGAATTAGCAAGAAATGGTAAGCATACAAGACCAAAATTATTAGAACTACTGAAAAAAGATCTCTCGAGGTATAGGCAAGAGGTGATAAAATTAGCATAGTTTAAATAAATCTAAACTAAAAGTTTTTTGCATAACTCTGAATCTAGTAAAGGACTTGAGAGCTAGCCTAGTGTGTCTTTTAGATTTAACAACTAAATAAATATTTATGTATAATGTAAGTGATGCAATTCAGTTAACTGTTTATTTCTTCCAATTTCAGAAGCTTTGCTAAGTGCTTTGTCAAGAGTTCTTAGAGAAGAGTGGAAAAGAAGTATAGAATTGAGTACCAATATTGTTTATACATTCTTCTGTTTCTCCACTTACAATGAATTCCACCCAGTGATCATTCAATACAAAATTGGCTCACTCTGCATGGATGTCATAGACTATGAACTGAAACGATATGACCAATGGAAAGAAAAAGTTGAAGGAAAGAAACCCCTTGGTACACCTGATAAAGTAAGCAAATATTACACAGGTTATATATATTGTAACTAGGGAAGGTTTTTATTCTATTCTCTCTGAATATGTGATTTATCAACATGTACACATGTATTATAAAGATACCATTCCTAACATCCAAAATATTAATTAAAGAGACAGAACTAAAACACTGCATTGCCTTTGATTCTAATGATAGGGTTGTCTTTGACTCGCGATAAAAATCTTCATATTGTAAGAATTGCCAAGACTAGAGAAATATATTATAATTAGAAAAAAACTTGTAAATCTGTAATATTATAAATATTACTGTTGTACTACTCTGTATCACCAGATACTGTGACATTTATAATATTTTATAGACAACAATATTTCTTTAGATCTTACTAGTTGTGTCCAGCATGCCTTTTTTCTTTCTAATTACTGAGGAATGCTCCCCAACCATGCTGCCGAATAAGCTTTTTTTCCAGGACTTCTGGGGACATCAAAGTTTATAGTAATCAGATGAATGTTTGAAGATTGAACAAACAAATATTATTTCTTCAAACAGATTAAATTATTATAATTTTACAATAAATAGAACTTAACCTTCCTAAATACCTACTTATTGATAAAAAATCTGACCCCTAGGAGTATATATATTACAGTGGTACACCACTGTCAAGAGTTAATATACTCTGACCCAAACCAGAATCATGCGTGCCAAGAATGCTGGCAGCATTGCCATAACAAATATTTCTTTTTTTAAGGTTTAATTCTCATTTGTATATATTTTTTAGTGTGAAATGCCAAAGAGTCGTATTCCCGAACCAAAGAGACGTCCCAAATCTGGAACATGGGCTGTTGCAGATGTTAACATGCAAAGGTCCAGGACTCTTGTTTCTAGCTATCACGAGGATCTGTGCAATGCCTCTGATGAATGTTTGTCAAAGAATGATGAGGAACAAATGAAACGGAAACTAAAGACATTGTCAAAGAGACAGGAGCAGCTGTTGAGAGTAGCCTTCTACATGCTGTTAAATATTGCAGACAATGTAAAAGTAGAAGAAAAGATGCATAAGAAAGACATTGTTGGGCTTCTCATCGGTGCTATGGAGAGACATTCCAACATAGACTTACTGATTCTTATTGTTTCATTCCTACAGAAGCTATCTATTTTTGTAGAAAACAAAAACAGTATGGCCTCAAAAGGCATTATTGAAAAGTTGGCTCCCTTGCTTGATTCACCAAATGCTGATTTAGTTAATGTCAGTTTGAAGCTGCTCTTCAATCTAACATTTGACACGAAACTGCGCAATAAAATTATTAAAGTTGGTCTCCTACCGAAGTTCATTCAATTTACAAGTAAGATTTATGATTCTGTTCATTAAATACACAGTGTCACAGTGATTATTTTAGAGGCACTTTGTCTAGTCTAAAGTGTGTCTACTGTTGAAGTAAAGGCATAAGAATAAACATTTAATTTCCTACGCCTGTGTATATGACTTGATATTATAAATCACGAATTTGCAGGTGATGACAAGCACATAAGTCTTGCCATGAAAATATTGTATCATTTGAGCATGGATGACAGAGTCAAAACAATGTTTACTCAATCAGATTGTGTTAAATTGGTGAGCACTATAATGTATACTAACTCTTATAAAATCGACTATTAGGTGTTTTATAATCCATACTAGTTTTATAAATGCGAAAGTAACTTTTCACGACTAAACGGCTGAACGGCAGATTATAATTTGGGGAAGGACATAGCTATCTTTATCTTGAACCATACGGGCGAAGTCGCGGGTAAAAGCTAGTACAATAATAATGCTTAGGTTTACACTGGATACTTTTGTTATTTTATATATACTGGTTCTCTTTATACGCGCGTGTTTCCAACTTTTGTTAGAAAGAATTATTGTGCAAAGGTGGATGACCGGCTATCCTCTCGACAACATAACGCCTCAGGATTTTTCTTTAGTGATGTGTGATCAAGGTATCGCAGTCCACATGGTAAACGGTGTGTGATTGTGGTGAGCAGCTGACCGACATGGTGCTGCTGAACGTGTCTGCGGGCGGGGGCGGGAACGGGGGCGTGGGCGAGGCGCTGGGCGCGCTGTGCGTGAACCTGTCGTGGGCGCGCGGCGCCGCGGCGCAGATGGCCGCCGAGGGCCGCCTGCGCGAGTTGCTCGCGCGCGCCTTCTCGCACACAAACCCAGTGCTTATGAAGCTCGTGCGCAACCTCTCACACCACCACAACGTCGCTCCGCTGTTTGTGGTCATTATTTTTTTTTTGAACTACCACTAAGGTGGCAAACAAGCATACGGCCCGCCTGATGGTAAGCGATTACCGCAGCCTATGGACGCTTGCAACACCAGGGTATCACTCGCGCGTTGCCGACCCTCGCCTGAAGTATAGGAGAAGACTATCTATCTTTTCTATACTAATACTCGCTGTGCCCAATTGTGTGCCAATGTATCATGGCTTTTTTTTTGTGCGAAACACGTTTTTTTCAATAATAAGTAACCTATGTTGCGCCTTATAACATCAGTTATCTGCCCGTGAAATTGGTTTTTAGGGTTCCTTACCTAAAAAGGAAAAAAGGAACCCTTATATGATCACTTTGTTGTCCGTCTGTATGTCAAGATATTTTATCTCAAGAAAGCGTGGAGTTATCAATTATATCTTTGAATCGATATTAAGAAGCAGTGTCTTACAGCACAAGTAAAGTAAAAAATCTGAAAACCGTAAATATGTGGTTACTTTTTTAATGTGTATTTACTGAGAAATATTCTTATTTCGCGCTGTTGAGTCACCGACGAAGTAACATGAAGCAAAGATAGGTATGGGTTAGAGTTCAAGTGTTTAACTGCATTCTAAATTAAATTAATAATAAAACGGTTAATGTTTAACTTTGTTTCTTTTGTTTGATTCAAATTGCATGGTGATGTATGTTAAAAAGGAGTTTGTGGGAGATATCGCGGGCGCGGTTACCAGCGGAGAGGCGCCGGAGGAGTTCGTAGTCGAATGTTTGGGCACGCTCAGCAACATTCTCACGCCCGAGAACAACATCGACATGTTCGCCGTCGTCGAGAGATACAACCTGATACCATGCATCATGAAAATTCTCGACCCAGGTCGGTATTGCTGATCGCGGATCCAGGTGTCGCGTGCTATGTATGGTGCTGGCGGACGGCGGTGCACTAGTGTAGTGGGCACGGTGTCGTGTGCAGAGGGCGGCGCGGGCGCGGAGTTGGTGCTGGAGGGCGCGGTGCTGGCGGGCGCGCTGGCGGCGGACGCGCGCTGCGCCGGCGCGCTGGTGGCGGCGGGCGGCGCGGCGGCTCTCGTGGCGTTGCTGCGCGTGCGCCAGGCGGACGACGAACACGTGCTGCAGACAGTATTTGCATTCCGCCAGCTGCTGTCGCACCCACAAGCAGCCGATTACCTCGTCACGCACACTGGTGAGTACCAGCGAGCGAGTGCTCAGCTCTACCGGATGCTTACTTCTAAGAACACTTTTCGACACAAAACAGCGCATGCCCAGAATGGTAAAGGCGAATTAGTTTTCCCATGTGCTTGAAGAAAGCCCAATGTCGCAATATATTGAATTTGTGTTTATTTAAAGTCTCAGTTAAATTTACCTCATGGAACGGAGACTAATGAGAGACGCCGTCCGTCAATTAATTTTCTATTCTGAAAGTGATTTACATTACATTATTTAGTGAGTTGAACAGTTATTACAACATAATTTAATTTAGTATGCATAAATAACAAGTGTCCAACAATATCATATTATATTTTTGTGCAGAGGCCCCAGCCTATCTGATCGACCTCATGCAAGACAAAAATGTGGAAATAAGAAAAATGTGTGATATGTGTCTCGACATCATCTCGCAAATGCAGAACGAGTGGGCTGCGAGGATAAAGGTAACGATATAATAAATTGGTAGACCAGGAGAGTACTCACAAGTGCACATCGCCAGTCCTTACAGCACTGGCCGGAATATTACGCATAAAGGATTGTACGCATTGTGTGCGTAGGTGGAGCGGTTCCGGTGCCACAACGGGCAGTGGCTGGCCGTGGTGGAGTCGCTGGGCGCGGAGGGCGGCGGCGGCGACGCGGCCGACGACCTGCCGCCCTACCTCTCCGCCGAATACCTCACCACGCACCGCCTCACCACTTCTGGTGGGTTCCTGAAATAATTATGTTCTGACGTTATTAGTATTTATTACACAGCGCATCTGGCCATAAACTAAGAAAAACTGTAATATTTTAATAAACGCTTGCATAGACTCAAGGCGAACACAAAACGTCAAGCCTGATGCAGGGGTCGAGCTCGCGTGACATAACGTTGATGTTCTCAATTCTCTGATTTCGGTCCAGAATCGTATCTGCTACCCTAGCTGCGGCAGACAGTCGCTTATTCAACCAGCCCCTGGGTCATTAAATATATACTAATGTTATGACGAGGAAATATTTGTATTTTTATTTATGAGTGTATGTTTGCATTGAATAGGCGCCGAACTACTGGACCGATTTCATAAATTCTTTCACCTTTTGAAAGCTACATTGTCACTGAATCGCATAGGCATATACTAGCTCATAGCTGCCAGCCCCAGCTTCGTACGGGTAGACAAAATATTTGATAAATGTCTACCCATGCGCAGCCGGGGCGGGCCGCTATATCATAAAGATATAAATAAATCAATACAATCCTTACAAGATGTTCCGATCATAAATAAACTAAAACACTTACAATGTATGTTCTTGTTTTAGATTCCCAAACATCACTCAACGATGACTCGGACAGTATCTCAGAAGTTGACATGAATCGCAACAGGTAATTTCCAAACCTTATAAAGTTCAAGGCCAAATTTTACTCCGATGCAAGTAGCTGCATGAGCTGCGCTTTTTATTCCGGCGGAAATTATTTTTGTAACCAAAACTTGTATTGACTATTAAAACAAAAATGTTTATATAATATAATTATTTTCAGGAATAAAAATGACGAGCAGTCTGAGGAATTGTTCGATACAATGGACTCATCTGGAAAATCATTAGAAAATGATGTGTTGTACACTAGAGATAATAATATATTCACCACATAGTTTTCAAGTAATTTCAAATCAATTACGAAGTAGCAAACTCTGTAAAACAAAAAATATGTGAACTGTTTGTTTTTGTAAATAGTTTAATCTGTTTTGTGAACTTATTTCTTTGCTATTAACAATACAAAATATTTTTCTTTAATTTAATTTTTAAAATGCCAATATTTTTTGTAGTAGTGTGCACTGAGCATATTCCAATAAAATAAAAAGTACCTGTAGCAAACAGCAAAATGTTTATATATTAGCCTCTTTTTATTTTCAGGATCGGCAACGCGCGAGTAATTCCCCTGTTATTCAGCGTCCATAGGCTACGGTGTCCGCTTACCATCACCATCAGGTGGGCCGTATGCATGTTTGCCACCTTAGAGGTATAAAAAAAACATTTGATTGTACAAAAAAAATGAACATGGAACCTACGTACTTACGTAAATTTAACAACTAAACACATAATTTGGAAAATAAATAAAACATATCTAAATAATAACTCAAAGGTGACTGACTGACTGACATAGTTATCTATCAACGCACAGCCCAAACCACTGAACGGATCGGGCTGAAATTTGGCATGCAGGTAGATGTTATTTCGTAGGCATCCGCTAAGAAAGGGTTTTGATTAATTCTACCCCCAAGGGGGTAAAATAGGGGTTGAAAGTTTGTATGAAAATCCGTCGTTTTTGAAGTTAAACGCATGAAAATTGCTATTTGGCCTTTCAGTTAAAAATAAATAAATACATATTTCAGAATATTTGGAAATTCCACCCCTGTAGGGGTAAAATAGGGGATGAAAGTTTGTATGAAAATCCGTATTTTTTTAAGTTAAATCCATTATAATAGGTAGCAGTGGGCAAAAGAAAAAAAAAGAAATTTTTGGTTTAGGTACATGTTGACTTATTCACTTTACCACGCGTACGAAGCCGCGAGAAACTAGTTGATAAATAAAGGCACTGAACCCATGTCAGAGGGACGTGTAACAATAAAAAAAAACACCATACAATTTTTAATTTTACAATACTCTAAATCCTCAATTCTACTTTAGTTTAGCCACTTTGCTTGTAGCTGTATACGGGTAGTGTTGACTATGGCGCCGTGCGCCGCTCGCACTTTGCCGTTCGTATGGCAGCCCGCCCGATGCTGGATTTAGAGGTCTGGAGCTCTCGGGGCAACAAAGGAGTATAGAGGCCTCCTGGCCCCAAGTTATTTTCCAAATAAAATGATATATTTTTTTAGTCCAGTTTTCCAATAAATTAATTATTGTGAAACCAAGTATTTATTCTTTTATTATTTATCTAGCGACCCGGACCGGTTTCGCACGGCCAGTTTTGGCCATATAAGTTAAATACCTACAAAACACTAATTAATTATAGGTACATGTAACCTTCCTCTTGAATCACTAACTATTGCTGAAAACCACATCATAATCGGTTGCGTTGTTTTAAAGATCTAAGCATACATAGGGAAAGACAGACAGTGTTTTATACAATGTAGTGAGAAACATAGAAATATAATCGGAAACAAGAATAATCTGAACGAACGGAACCTTTCGGGCTTTTTTCGCCGAAAATCGTTAATGATATGAAAAGAATAATATCAAAGCTAAAGTGGTTTACTAGACTGAATTTGTTTTTTTTTCGATGTCTTATTGTTGGGTCCCTTCTTTCGTGGAGGCTCCAGGGCTGTACTCCCGGTTGCCATCCTCTAAATCAGGTCCACAGATATCTACTGTACTAGTCTACGAATTCGGCCCTGAGCCTGTCGCGGATACTCTCGTCTGTGGCCGAAGTAACAGAGTATGAGAATGAGAGTATGTTCATAAGTATTGTGACCACAGAGTACATTTAACCACTTCGTTGTAATAACCGGAATTCCACCATTCTACAAGAGGTATGTATAAGGTAAGCTTGGCAAAAAAGCCTAGAAACTATCAAAATCAAAAATCATTTATTCAGTTTAGGCGCTTATGAAGGTCTAAATTACCACCGGTTCGGAAAAAAAGCCACCTGAGAAGAACCGGCGAGAAACTCTGTGCTCTGTCTTTTTTTTTCATGTAACAATCATGATATAACAATTTATAACGAAGTTCTTCTAGACATTGGTATGAAATTACAACCGTAATGGAACAACGGAAATTGTTGCCTGCTGGCAACCATCACAAAATTGAATCTATGTTATCAACGTTTAAACTGTAAGTAAACCTAAGAATAAGGACTTCGCTTCGCTTAAATAAACAAACAAACCAATTAAGATGGTTGATGCTCTATGCGACCCACGGCGACCTCGGCTAAAATGTAATGATTATGTACTCTGTGACCTCGGCCATAAAACGTAGTGGTTATTTGGTTATGTACCAAGAGAATACAAATACAACCTCTACGCTAGAGTTATGTACTCTGTGCATAATGATTGATTTGGTTTTGGTTCGTTCGTTCGTGTCTTCATGATTGTTTTGTTATAAAACTTATGTCTGTACTCTGTGTCCTTTGAAAAATTTAGTACTTGACAGTTTTACATAAATTAACGCAGTTTTTGTAATACGATTACCCAAAAAATAGTCATGAATACTTCTATAAATCGTTCGACACCGTTTATTAAAACGTTATTATTGACAAAAAATGTCACTCCAGCCTTAGCTCGCGGCATATGTAAAAATGAGGATATTTGCACTCATACAGGCCAAGTATGGTTCCATTATTTACATGAATATATACTGCTTTTAAGATTAATTTAATTAACTTGGGTTAATACTTAGTAGTTACACAATACTTTTGTTTTGTAGAAATGTTGGTCTTATGTAATATAGCATTACGCTCTCTCTTCGGTTTCATGTACCTAACAGTCGGAAAAATCGCCTTTATAAGAGATAAACATGTTTTGATGAAATGTATATTGGATCCTAGGTAGGTTTCTAAACTTTGCAACAAGCAGACAGATGATGTTGCAATATTTTAGTTCATGTAGATTAGGTATACTATTTTTTTAATCAGTTAAGAATTATGCATTTTGAGAGTTCAATAATTACATATATTAATTAATTAATTATTATTAATTATTCTGGTGAGTTCACATTTAATAGTAACATTAATATCATCACTGTTACATGTCTTGACTTAAAGGGCAGTATAGTAACCTTGTCTATTATTGTCTTTCATTAATTAGATTGCAGTGCATAAAAAGTTTAATAGGTAATACCTCAGAGTAGATAATGTACTGCATACAAGCAGTGCCCATTTTACAGTTGATGTATACATTTTAGTTCTAATCTAGTTTTGTACCTACTGTTAATTAGATCACTTTTATGCCTTAGCCACAATATGTGATCATGTCTTTGAGATATGATGATTATTTCAGAAGTGGGATGCAGATGACTATAGAATGGCTCGTTTCATCAACTCCCCAAAACAAGTTAACAGGAATTGGGCCATAAATCTAATTGCTGTAGTCCCACCAAGAGAGGTCACAGAGAGGGTTGTTTGGTGTGATGGAGGAAGTGGCCCTGAGGGACATCCACGAGTCTATATTAATCTGGTAATCTCTACATATGATTTACAAATAACTTGAAATTTGGTTTATAACTATAATGAGATAACTTAGTCTTAAATAACTCCCAGTAGGTGAAATTAAGTACTTCAAATATATTTTTTTAGGTTTTCAATAATTTTATAAATCCAATGTATAAACTTATTTTCAGGATAAACCAGGAGATCACTCCTGTGGTTATTGTGGCCTACGCTTTGTGAAGAAAGGTGGCCATTAAAGGCTATAACATTTTTAGGCAACATTAATAAACACTAATTGATCCTAATAGCCAAATTGTAATTGTAGGCAAATTATGTTTGGGTATTCATAAATAAATTGCTTTAGATTGCCACAACATGTATTTTCCCTAGCTGTTATATTAGTTGTCCAGTATGACTTTAAGTTACATGTTCCTATGCATTCTTCATTATTCAATTTATCAGTTTGTATGAGTTAAAGCAAGAATATGGTATTTACCTGCTACTTAGGTACTATGATATCATTTCCTTTTCTTTGAGTAACAAACATGTAAATAAGAAAATGTTACTTTTATATTATTTTAATTTGAACATATTGTTACAATGTTCATTGTACACACATGAAGCTCTTTAGAACAAAAATATAATTTTAAATTATGCTTGCAACGACTTATTCCTTATTTATGCAAATAAATAGTGTGTATACTATTAAATTTACTTCCCATGTGTTACAAATCAATATAGAAACAGCAAAATTATAATATAAAACTTTACAGTGTACTATAGCTAAGAAATAGTTGAATTAAAAATATTTGTTGGCTTTATAAAATAAAGTAAACAGGAACATATTTACAACTTTTATTGTTTTAAGAACCTATTTCATTCAAATTCAAAAACATCTTTATTTGATTAGATTAGACTACAGAAAGGTAAGTACTTTAAAATCATCAGAATCTACCTCAAATTCGGAAGGTAGTTTTTGCTGAGTTGAATCTGACAGGAAACTCTTTTTTTTTTTTATATCACTAAGGTGGCAAACAAACATACGGCCCGCCTGATGGTAAGCGGTTACCGCAGCCTATGGGCGCTTGCAACACCAGGGGTATCACTCGCGCGTTGCTGACCCTAAATCTCTGCAATTACTTACAAACTTTGAATACTTCTTACTAATATTAATTTTATTTACATTACAATTTTATTATGTAGGTACCTACGTGACACGATTATTTGACAAAATGTTAGAAAAGAACAATAAGTCATAAATGCTTGAATTTCATACATAAGCTGGCAGTCTTTGATAATATTATAATACCTTTGATTATATACTTGTCAAGTATATAATCAAAGTATCAACTATTATCGTGGCAAGTTCCATTCCAATCCGTTCGTAGTTTCGTTTCGGCGCGGCCTAGAAACAGAGACAGACTATTTTTTTAATTACAAATTTGAGTTTTGAGTTGAATGTACAGAATGGGACCTGTTGCAGTTTTATTTTAAGTATAGATAATTATAAAAGTCGTGCTGGCCTTGTGTTTAAAGCAACGGCATGTCAACTGATGGGCCCAGGTTCAAACCCCAGCCTTTACCAGTGCGACTTTCTAAGCATAAGTACAGTGATTATTCCCGCCATGAGCTTCAAAAGATAGGTAGGGCAAATAGGATCTCCCATAGGTTTTTCTATTAAAATTCTCTCTTCTAAGGAGGACTCCACCTTACAGATAACCTCAGTCAAATAACACAACCTTGATGTAGTGTTGTTTCTTCGGTGAGTAAGGTAAGCCAGTGGTGACGTGTTGGCACCGCGTTAGTGATACCCCTGGTATTGCTAGCGGTTATTAGGCTACGCTGACTGCTTACCGTCAGGTGAGCCGTGTGCCTGTGTGCCACCTTAATGGTATAAAAAAAAATGTTTCTTTCTAATTCTTTATCATACTATCAGATAAGGTAGGGATCTTAAGCATAATGCATTCAAAAGAAACTATTAAAAATAAGACCTAAGTGTGCCAATTAAATCAGTAATCACACCCTATATTTGACCAGATTTCACCTACTAGCACAATCATTAGGATCACCAGCACCACCGTGCGTTCTTCCCATACCAAATCTATTAGTTGTTGCCATTCAGGCTGCTAGATAAAAATGTGTGTGATTTGCACTCTCAAACATCTATGCTTAGAACGACAGAAAAAAAACAGGAGTAAAATAAAATATTATTATCAGGTGGAAGAAATTCGTTATATCGATATTTTTTGCCCAAGCTATCTCGTTATATCCAGATTAGTAGGTACCAATTACACCATACATTTATTTTTTATACAATAAAATAAATACATTATTTTTTAATATTGTATTTTATCCCACTCGTAGTGAAAAGCAGTGTTACACACGGGCGGCGCTAAAACCCATTGTCAATCTTATGCTCCTTTTATAACAATCTACAATTCTTTCGGTCTGAGCCTGAGCATCGAAGCTAAAATGCTCGTCGTTTCGTCATCAAAAGAGAAGTAATTTCAACAGAAGCTCATCTGTTACAGATTTTTGTATGGTTTGGCTGCCAGTTTCGTTGTTTGTTTGAGCATCACACAAAAACTACTGCGCCGATATTGATGAAACTTTTGTGTTTTAAAGCGATAAAAGTAAAAAAATGTAAAGTCAAGTATTTATTACTTTATTATACAGCAATATAGCCTAAACTTAACACCATCTTGTGTAATGCAACGAATGTATAGGTGCAAACTTTTTATCTCAGAAAAACAAAGGGCAGGGGCAAATGCTAGTTATCTTATCGCTGCACATTGCAGATTTCAACGTGTAATTTGCAAATGGTAGACTATAATACCCTCTGATAGGATGCTAACCTAACATCTTTCTTATTTAAGGACGTCTTTCTTATTTTAAAATAAATAAATGAAATCTGGAAATACTGCCACTTATCAAACATGGAACAGTAGAACAATAAAATTAACAAAATTTTAAAAATTGTGACAAGTATATTATGTTTGTTAGAAATACTTATTTATCACCAAAAATTAAACAATGAATATTTACAAAAAATATTTCAGCTTGTTATGCCTTGTCCTAATACAAATGTGAAATAAATATGGTCTAGTTATCTCATCAATGTGATTAGCTGGATTGACAATGATCCAGATTATTATGTTTTAAGTGATTTATTTAGTCACATTGTTTTCATTACGTAGCTGTTGTCGGATTTCAATGTTGGATTGCAAAAGTTCCCTTAATTTCTCATGAATGTCATCATTTTTCTGCTCCAAGTAGTCTAAAGCAGAATTTAATTCATCCAATTTGGAATCCAGAACATCATACTCTGTAAAAAAAGTATTCATTTTACCAATGTATGTAACAAACAAAAAAAAACTATAAAATAATGTATAGGAAGAGGTCAATAATATGCTTGGTTTTTTTTTTCCTTTGAGAATGATATAGTTACCATGCTCTAGAAAAAGCTGTAACATGTATATCCTTTGGAACACAGCTAATAAATTCTCATATGCTTAATAATAATATTCATTTATTTCAGGCTACAAGGCCCATATAATATACTAGCTGCCCGCCGCGGCTTTGCATGGGTGGACAAAATATTTGATAAAAGTCTATGCTCCGAAACTAATGTCTACCCGTGCGAAGCCGGGGCGGGCAGCTAGTATAATATATAGCCTTTGTTACTCAGTGATAATTTACCTTTCTAACAGTGAAAGAATTTTTGAAATCGGTCCTGTAGTTTCGGAGCCTATTCAATACAAACCCTCAAAAATACAAATCTTTCCTCTTTATAATATTAGTGTAGATAATAATATTAATGCTAGTAGCGGACACAACATGCTAGACTGAATATGTATAACTTGTTTATGCCAAGTTTAAGACCTATATTATATTCTTGGTTGTGCATGTTTTCATCAATTAAGGCAGTAATTAGTGCCATTTGCAATTTTATTGAGATACATACATAAATTACATGCCATGCACTTTTCAAGGTAGGCAGAAAGCAGAGTGCCATTTCACTCTTGACTTTTATACCTATTTTGTTCATCTAACTAAATACATATACCTACAACCAATATTTCATATCAATATTCTTACTTTGAAATAAATATGCTATTCTTGAACATTCAAGAAACACGAAAAAGCAGTCTTATCAAACTTTGCACCTTCACATCAATGTATTAGTGTTCTTGTAAATGGAGTCATTTATTTCTTACCAAAACTGTATGAGCAGTAAATACTTATTTATATAGTATAGTATACACTTAATCATATATAAACTTAATAAGTTTATATACATGCCATCCGTAAACCTTTGATTATACATAGACAAGTATATAATGAAAGCCGTAAACAAAGGGATGCTATAGAATCACAATTTATTGTTACTATACTAATCATGCATGAGTTGTGATTATTGCTAAATGATTTTTAAATTATACCTTCACTTAAATTTCCATCATTAGTATCATCAGTTGGCTCCGTTCCGTTGTTGATAATACT
This sequence comes from Falcaria lacertinaria, assembly GCA_951449985.1. Lineage (NCBI taxonomy): Eukaryota > Metazoa > Arthropoda > Insecta > Lepidoptera > Drepanidae > Falcaria > Falcaria lacertinaria. The sequence goes on from OX602110.1 coordinate 5,582,646, forward strand.
CGCGTCCCCATTATTTTTATTATCTTGCCCAGCCATGGCTGACTGAAATTTCAACAGATATTAATCGTTTAAATGAATTACCAAAATAAAAACGTTTTACATTAACTACTCTGAGGTTTTACTAAACGGCTTGATGCACGCACTCTAATTCACGTGATTTGGATTTCTTCCTTTGATTTTTGTTTGTTTGTATGGCGATTTTGACAGTCCTGACAGACGGGTGAGACAATTATTGACAATGACATACATAAGCTTTATTCACCTGGTTTTAGTTATGGCCGTGATAAATCTACTATATAAAATTCTCGTGTCACAGTTTTCGTTGCCATACTCCTCCGAAACGGCTTGACCGATTTTGATGAAATTTTTTGTGCTTATCCGGTATCTATGAGAATCGGCCAACATCTATTTTTCATCCCCCTAAATGTTAGGGGTAGTCCACCCCTTAATTTTATTTTTAGACCGATTTCAAAAATTCTTTCACCGTTAGAAAGCTACATCATCACTGAGTAACATAGGCTATATATTATACTAGCTGCCCGCCCCGGCTTTGCACGGGTAGACAAAATATTTGATATAAAAGTCTACCCGTGCGAAGCCGGGGCGGGCCGCTAGTAATAATATATAAAACGTAGTGCTTATGTCCTCTGTGGTTATGGCAATAGAATAGGCCTAGTGCCGTACGTTCGGCACTTTCGGCCACAGAGTACATAACCACTACGTTACTTTCGGCAGATCGCAACGCCATTAATGAGATAGTACCTATTGACCCAAATGATCCATCACTTCAGACAAATGCCATATTACAGAATTATTTTTAATGTTCCTATAAATCAGTAACTAAATGAAACTTTACTGCATAAATTAACTACACTAAAATCACTATAACTCAATTTACAAGACACAGAAAAAAAATTAAAACACGCAACAGCTTAGATCACAAAGTACATTCCAGAACCACTACAAAGACTTTCTTAGATCTAACCTTCACATCTTTTTATTTCAATTTTCGCGAAGAATGACATTGAATTTTTTTTATTTCTATAGCGTAAGAGAAACCTTTAGTCCTTATTTTTCGAATAAGGACTGAGCCCGCTTACGCTATAGAAAGAAACCGTACTAAATACCAGCAAAATAAAAGTGTTTGTACTACTTTAACTTATGACATTGTAAAAGTCTTGGAAAGCGACTAATTATTTATGCACATAAATAATGAGAAGGCTTTCTGCCAATGGGATCATTAGCTGTCATAATGCTGGTGTTGTCAGTATGTCGACTTCGATATCGATAATTAAATAGATTAACCCGAACCATGTAACGTATTTTTAAGTAAAAGAAAATGATATACCTATTTTGATAGTCAATAAAAACCAAGGGATATGATTTTCTTTTAGGAGAGGGTACAGAATCAAAATGGTAAATTACTATAAGATATTTTGGAAAGGTTTTTTTTTTACCCCTTTTCTAGGCAAAACAGACAGGTTGTTTGCTGGGCTCAGTGGTACCATGGTAGGTTGTTCTGTTGACGGAAGATTTGTCAATAATATCAGTTATTACGAAGACCTGGTAATGTTGACCCCATCAATCAATGACATGAGGAAGCTGTTGTCCTTATGTAAGGGATATTCAGACACCCATGGTCTTAGGTATAACGCAAAAAAAAGTGAGTACATGATTTTCTGGGCAGACAAAGAAACATATCATGCAGAAGTGCCCCCGATGGCACTCACAATGGGTCACCGCATCGCAGTCAGATAATAATAATAATATATATGTCACAGCGTTATACAAAGGCGACAACAATTGTTACTGGATGGCAGTCGTGAGCTTGGTCTATCGGTCTGACGCGGCATTCGGTCTTGCGAATGAGTGATGCGCCCTATAAATACGCAGGGATGCCAGATGGTATAATTGGGTACAAAAACGGTATTATATATGGCATATTATCGCCATTTCACATTTCTTCTGTAAGACTAATCGAAATTGGCGCTCTTTGCCTCTTTGGGTAGTATTCGTTTGTTAGTACAAGTTGTATTTTAGTCTTTGGTTAGTACTAATAGTAAAAGTAGCGATCAAAACGTAGTAAGCTTGTTTTCTTAGCTTTTTAAAAATTATGCAATAAGGTTTGTTTTGGTATAATTTCAGTGACCCCGCGGTATATAATTGCTGGATCTACTGGCAGCCCTAAGGAGTGTTTCCATCGTAAATATCTATTGTATAAAATGTAGTGGTTATGGTATGTACTCTGTGTATCTCACCATAAACCATAGATAATACACTTACATTATGTATCCCACAGTGACAGAAAGATATCTCCTACTTCTAATAAACTAATTAGTCTTTAAAAAAGTCCTCCCTATTTGTCAAAAATCTGAGTCGAATTTTATTTCCACAGCGTGTTTGGTTATTGTTCTATGTTCTAATATTCCAATAAACAAGTATTTTTTGTTATTTACTTTGTTTGTCTTGTTAGAACGAGAATCTGAAAGGGAATTATATATTTTATTATTGGTTTCCCGTTTTTGGCACTTGCACTTGCTAGGTAAATCAATCAACTTCAGACAATCAATAGTGAATTCAGTGAATTGGTGAGTCATATTGAAACCTAATAAATACAGATTGGTACTTATTTTCATTGGTCAACAGTGAGAGTTTTACCTGAAAAATATCCCAAGTGCATTGTTGTAATCAGCCATGTTGACAAAGGAAATTGACTTTCTATGTAGTAATAGGTACCTATTGCTGCCAATTCTGTATTTCAAAATTACTAAACTTAACTAATAGAGTGAGTCTATTGCAGATTGAATAATCAATCAATTCTCATAAAGCATCTTGCTATTATTTTTTAATAACATAATTCTTTCTTTAATGGAGCTAAATCAGACATAGACCACACACCTAGTTTTCAAATTGTTGATTGATTGAAGTTTTGCCATTGTGAGCATTGTTTTTCTTTTCAGCTCTCAACATGACTTCTGGACCATACAACTATTCATATATATTTAAGTATATCATTATTGGTGACATGGGAGTGGGAAAATCATGTCTTTTACATCAGTTCACTGATAAGAAATGTGAGTTGTATTATAAATCAAACTATGAATTATTTTTAAAAGCCCTGGTGGACTAGCGATTGAAGCAATGGCCTGTCATTTTATGGGCACAGGTTCAAATCCTGGCCTGAACCAATAAGATTTTCTAAGCTTATTTACAGTGATAATTCACACCATGAGCTTAAAAAAAAGAGGGGTAGGACGAATTAGGATCTCCCATCATTTTTTCCATTAATATTGGAGCTGCTTGACTGGGCTTTGTATGTCCACATTACAGGAGACTGCAGTGTTTTTACCTATTTAATATATTAATATTCACCATTTTGTGTGTGATATATATAAAATAAAAACTATATTTTTTCCATATGGTCACTGCAGAAACACAACACTACTTTGATGTAGTATTATGTTTCTGTGGTAAGTAAGGTTGCCAGTGCTCCATGAGGATATGCTGGGCTAGTAGTAATGCTGCTAGCACAGTGACTCCTCATCAGTAACAGGGTTGGCAACTCGTTAATGATATCTCTGGTACTGCTAGCGGCTATAGGCTATGGTGACTGCTTACCATCAGGCAAGCCTTATGCTTGTGTGCCACTTGAGTGGTATAAAAAAAGTGAAATAATTGCTAATGGATAAACAAACATAAATTGTGACTTTTCTAAAAGAATTTTTCAGTTGAAAAAAATTTATAATAAGGACCTACCTATGATATAATATTGTTTTCTATTCAATTATAGTTATGGCTGATTGTCCTCATACAATTGGTGTTGAATTTGGAACACGTATTATTGAAGTTGCTGGGCAGAAAATCAAACTGCAAATATGGGACACAGCTGGTCAGGAGAGATTCAGGGCTGTGACCCGTTCATACTACAGAGGCGCAGCTGGCGCACTCATGGTGTATGATATCACAAGAAGGTAATATTGAATCATCTTAACCTATCACCCAATTTAAAAGTGTAGTAAGTCAAATTATCTATATATATACAAAGAAATACATTGAAATGTCTGTTTGTAATGTCAAAATAACAGCTTTTACTACATGCATATGGAAGTGAACAGGACAAATTAAATTGTTTTCCTCTGTCTGTTCTGGGTCATCTCCAAAATGGCTGGACCAGTTACTTGTACTTGTACTTAGGCTACTTTTATTTTAGAAAAGAATAAGTGCAACAAAAACAAATTAATTTTAACAAAATCTGAAGGGCTGGACTTATTTGAACAAGAATCACTGGCAGGTATTGGGTGTAACTTAAGATTAATTTATTTTTGAAAAGTAATTAGGATTATGCACAACAACTTAAGGCCTGACTCAAATGTGGTTCCAGGTTCAAATCTCATTCTGTACCAATGAGTTTTTCTAAGCTTAAGTACAGGGATTAATTGTACAATGAGCTAAAAAAGAGATAGGTCGAATTGGGATCTCCTGTAGGTTTTCCCATTCATATTGGATCTGCCCGACTGGGGACTGTACCTTCACCTTACAGAAGACCTCAGTGAAATAACACAACTTTGATGAAGTGTCGTGTTTCTGCAGTAATAGTAATGCTGCTAGCAGCACGGTCGGTCTTCTACAACAACAGGGTTGGCAACTCGTTAGTGATATCCCTGGTATTGCTAGCGGCTATAGGCTCTGGTGACTGCTTACCATCAGATGGGCCGTATGATTGTGTGCCACCTTAATTATAAAATTAATCTAGGAAATGAGCATAGCTAGTAAGTGAATAAAAAATAACCCTTTAAGTATTCTGAGTTTCCCAAATGTTTCTAAGTGCATTTTGATTTTTTAATGCAACATCAACATAAGTCTAGTAATGAAACATATATTTTCAGATCCACCTACAATCATCTAAGCAGTTGGCTCACAGACACACGTAATTTAACAAACCCTAGTACTGTGATATTTTTGATTGGTAACAAATCAGACCTAGATGGCCAGAGAGATGTTACATACGAAGAAGCAAAACAGTTTGCTGATGAAAATGGACTGATGTTTGTCGAAGCAAGTGCAAAAACGTTAGTCTTACGATAATTTAATGCTTCTTGTTTACATAAATATTTCTACAGACAATGTCAAAAATATTTATTCATACTACTTATGTATTATGCAATAACAGAATGGCCCTAAAGTTCTGTACATACCTGCCAGGGCAAATATAAATAAATAATATGTGATGATGATGAACATTTGAATCACTTGATTTATGTAAAAAAAAACAAGCTGTCCAAATAGCAGACTACAACAGCTGGCTGCACTTCGACTTTTAGCCGCTACATATATGTACTTAAGTGGTAGTATTCTTAAAATCCCTACTAGATTTGGGTGCTTCTAGTGTTTCTACCTCCAGTGGAGATGTAATTGAAGATTTCGGGAAGTACTCTTTGGAAGCGTGGCGCATGCCCTTGTCTGATAGGAGCTATGTTTTTTTTATTTAATTAGGATTGTAAACCGAATTTCTGAAGTTACATATGATTTTAGGGGTCAAAATGTAGAGGAGGCTTTCCTGGAAACAGCCAAGAAAATATATCAGAGCATCCAGGACGGGCGGCTGGACCTGAACGCGGCCGAGTCGGGCGTGCAACACAAGCCCGCGGCGCCGGGCCGGCCGCTCTCCGCGCCGCCCGCGCGCGACCCCTGCGCCTGCTAGCCGCCGCCCCACCGCCCCGCCGCAACTGCTCTACCAACACCGCTGCACCTCCATGCCAAACAACACCGCTGCACACACTCGTCGACAACTAACGCGCCTATCAACATTCAGGTTACCACCATATAAATAAAATATCATTACATACTATTGATATAAATTAATTATTAAAGTAAGAAGGTGGTACTATCTAAGTTCAGTCTTCAGGCACAGAGAAAGTAACCTCCAGTGGAAACATAAACTTACGCCAGTAAAGTTCAACAGCTTACCAGTATTAATTCCAATAATAAAAAGTTGTTATGGCCTCTTCAATTGCTGACTGCGTAGAAATTAGATCTCCCGTCGGTTTTCGCATTAAAAATTTGAGCCGCCCGGCTGAGGACTGCAGTCAAATAACACTAATTTGATGTAGTGCCTTGTTTCTATGGAGAGTAAGGTTGCCAGTGCCCGACGAGGATAAGCTAGACTAGGAGTCCTCGTCAACAACAGGGTTGGCACCTCGTTAGTGATATTACTGGTATTGCTAGCGGCTATAGGCTACGGTGACTGCTTACCATCAGGTGGGCCTTACGCTTGTGTGCCACCGTAGTGGTATATAAAAAAAGTAAGTAAAAATTGGAAAATTCACCCAGTTATTAACCGTAAATAAATAGCTGAAGCGGTTTACACTAGCATATAATTTTATTCTGACTTTATTCATAGGTATTTTTATAAAGATACTTTCACATAAGTTATCTAAGGATATATATTTTGGCAGAAATGGTGGACAGACGGAGAGTTTAAAGCTTGGAAATACAGACGAAATTTAGAGGTACAGTTTTATGACATTTGGCTACGGAATCCACATTTCAATATTGGCCATTTGGATGGCCAATATTGAAATGTGATTATAATACGTTTTGTTTGACATAAAAATATTTAGATTATTATTTACATTCCACCACTTATTTTTTATGGGTTAAGGTAGTAAATTGTTTTTTCTAACGCCAAGTAATCCAAATGATCTGGTATAAAAAGGAAAAACGGTCACATCAATGCAATTCAAAAAGTTTATAAAGTTTGATACTTGGAAGACTTGGCTTATATGGTGGGTACCCATTTATAATTTAATTTTGGCAATTTATATGTGTAATTAATATTATAGATACTAGGTATTAATGGAATGGATAGTACACACAATAAGTACTATTTAAACGCACCGTAGGCGAATACGCTGTGTCCGGTATACGCTCAAGCAGAGCAGAGAAGTGTCATTACCCAACTAATAGAATATTGCTTACCTCACATCTCAGCTTAGGTTCAGAAGTAGGAACAAATTTAGTTTTATTGGCGGTGCGATCCCAACATTCGCAATAGAAGTCACGTGCGTTGCGAATAGGCAAGCGGCATTCTAGTAGGAAAGCAGCAGCACCCGACTGCGACCACAGCGTTTAGCGGAATCACGATGCCTACAATGCCGCTTGTCTCTCGTCTCCACGATCTCCGCTTTAGTGGCTACCGGGCCCATCAGGGTTGGATGTCTATCCTATATGCTTGTAAATGTCTTGTAAGAAATGTATACATAGTTTATAACCCTAAAACGTTGACGAGATTTTTGGCCGTGCGCTAACTGAAAAGGAAGTACGTGCGCAAAAATATTAATGTTCCTGCACCGGGCTTCAGTGTTCACAACCGATGTGATCTGATTTAACTTCGTTCGAATTTGTCATGAGATTTAATGGATTATTTTGTTACCGGAACTATAAAAATTCCACTTATGTATGAAATTACACATTCAACGCACGGCTTTCCAAATAGGTGACATCACGATACGTTGCGGTATCCTGACGGTGGCAACCACAAGCCGCCCCTTTCTCCGAGGCCTTGAGTGATAATTATCTAAGTGGCAGCGGCTATACAGCGTGCGTTCTCCACCAGATAGCACACGGCTTAAGTGTCAATTGATAAAATAATCGCAATATGCACTTGTTTAATCTTTATATAAAACGTATGTAACTTATTTTAAGATTAAATTACTTAATGAGTTAAAAATGTTTTTTTATAGTTTAAAAATATGTACTTTTTCTTATTACCAATATAATTGTATGGTGTAGCATAACAAACATAAATCTAGAAAAAATGCATGTATTAATAATAATGTTTAATATAAAATGTATAACCTGCCAGGATTCCATTACAGTAACATAGTGAGCAATTAACTGTTATATCTTACAATCCCGAAAACTGTTCAATCGAAAATATATCTCTCAACACAATGCATTGTGTTTGATATAGTAATTGGCTCGTAGTTACAGCGAACTTTTATTTACATGGGCAGCCGAAATACCATACAACGTGTTATCCGATCCGTGCGATGTAATGTGACATGCTTTGGGTTTTACATAATTTCGATAGTAAGCGATGTATGTTGATTTTTTTTAGTAAATATGTTTTTGTGTAAACAATATTGTATGACGTACATCATAAGATATTATATAAAATAAATATAAAAAAAACACAGCCAAAGAACATCAAGTTGGCTCCTCATTCATATCGATAGAGGTACGAAAGAATAAAAAAAAATTGTGAATTTCAACTCTTATCACTAATATAGCATTTTGTAGAAATCTAGTAAATTATTCTGATGTATATGGTATTAACGTGTTTTAAATAAACGTTTGTACAGTCAGTGTGGTTTTAGATTGATTAAATCTGTAAACTATTTACGTAATACCGTAATATACTGTTCTACGAAACATAATAATTAGTGTCCGACCGAAATTCAACCGAAAAACAATAATACATAGCTTCAAAAAGTTTTAATCCGAAGGTTTCTAGCAAGCGCATTATTGAACAATCAGTTACGAATGAGCGAGAGCGAGATGGACACACTGCAAGTGTTTTTAACATTCCGCTTCGGCAGAAGGTTGCGGAGGAAGCCGCTTAATCATCAATCAGCTTCGCTTTCGGCCGCAATTTACCTTCAGTCGGACACCAAAGTTAATTTACTTCTTTAATCTTGTTATTGTGTATGTTTGTCATTTTTATATAAATGCAAACATAGTTAATATAAATACATCACAGGTTCATTTAATTTCAATTGGGCCCATTCGTTATCCTTTATATAAATATTCATCCATAACGCGTAAGGCTGTGTCCCCAGTAGGCAAACTTTTAGCGGCCGACTAAGTTTGCGGCGTATCGGTTTAGTACGCCCTTCCATATTTGAAATGGAGTGTTCATGTGTACACGCGCGTAACGCTGCAAACTGCGTAGAGTGAGCGCAAACTAGCAAACTGTGAACACTCCATTTCAAATATGGAAGGGCGTACTAAACCGATACGTCGCAAACTTAGTCGGCCGCTAATAGTTTGCCTACTGGGGACTCAGCCTAAAGGTAGTCTATAGTGGGAATTACGTATATTTACTGCACGTGAGACCGGCTGTGATTGGCATTAATCGAAGACACATTCCTTATCGTGTCGCCATATCCGTCTGTATGTCACTATTTTTCTCGCTGACTATTATTACTATGGAGCTGAAACTTGGTGTAGACGTACATATTGACGCCTACTCAATTATGGAATATAAATTTCTAAATTTCCACAGCCCATCGTGTAGGCTTCTTCTTAGCATACAATAAACATGAAAGGCTTTATAATATGAACCATCACCAGTTTCGCTTAAAGTAAGTTATATACAAATCATAATCAATCACAATTTAGATTGACTATTACGGAGTAGAAGGTCGTGCATGTCCTGAAGAGATTGTTCGAGCGCTGCCCCGTACTGGTGGCAGCTGGTGCCGCGGTCGGCGGCGAAGGACGAGGTGGCGAAGTTGATGTCGTTGTCGCGCGGGTTGTAGCACGTAGCGTAGCCGTCGCCCACTAGCGGCCCGTAGCACATGAACCCGTCGCACTTACACGCCACCTGCTCACGCCAAACGTTACAAGAACAATATAAACTGCGACCACGATCTACTACGCCTTACACAAGTCTACTTCAAATTTACTTTGAAGCGTTTATCAATATTTGCTGTCCAAAAATACCATCACTAAATTGTGGATGTCATGAAAGAAACGATACAGCAAACACGGCTTGGTAAATTACAAATTTGTGTTGGCGTATTACCATTTATTACAAAATATTTTTTGTTGCTGCGTCACTTTCACAATATAGGTACGATGAGCGCAACAAATTTAGTAACATTACATAACATAATATTATATAACAGCGTTGTAACCGACTATCTGAATGACGAGACCATGACTATCGGTGATGAGATGGGATACAATTTCCGGTATAAAGTATCGTATTCATTGGTGGTCACGAGTCCTATCCCTCGCACTCAACGCCCTCTTGGAGTCAAACCCTGACTGTGACGTGTTCGCGGCTGGATGGCACATGATAATGTCGGCATGCTTGGAGTATTGCGAGATGAGTATAACTGTGGATCCATTGTTAATTAGCATAATTGGCTAGAAGCCGTTCTTCTCAATTAAATAAATACATTGTTTTTAGAAAATTTTAATACTTGAATATTTATTATCATGTGCCTGTAAATGGAAGTCACTGTTAAAATAATTTAAAAATCCAGCCACACTTATAGGTAAGGTAAAAAGAAGGCGAACTTCAAATGAGGTCATTATTCGTCGGTGACTCTCTACAGCGCGATATTTTCAGTAAATATGCATATTTTTTTTAAATACATATTTACGGATTTCAGATATTTTCCTTTACTTGTGCTGTAACATGTTCGTTTGCACCTTGTTCTTTTCACTGCTTCTTGCCAAATTTCATGATTCTAGTTCAACGAGAAGTACACTATAGGTTTTGATTCCCTTGTGAAATGTTTGATTATTTTACAGCCAAAAGAGACCATAAACCCGGGTATTTCGTATCAATTTCAATTTGATAACTCCACGCATTCTTGAGATAAAACTTATTGACAGACAGACCGACAACAAAGTGATCCTATAAGGGTTCATTTTTTTCTTTTTAAGGTACGGAACCCTAAAAATGTTTTATTATTGGATTAAATCCTTATTTAGACGTTGTCAGTAAAATAAAATTTCTTTGTAATTCGAATAATTATTGTAATGGAATTGGAGCCTCTCTACTCTCTCACTTTAACAGCAAGTTTCAGATTTTATTACATACCTGACTAGTAGAAAGTCTCATGTGTGCGCTTTTCACGAACCCTGGATCAGAGTACAGTTTTGGCAACTCAATACCATTTTCTAAAGCAATCAATTTCAACCCAAGCAGATGTCTATCCACACCGAGACCTTGGAGGGCCTGAAAAAAAAATCATTTACAAAATTAGTGTTTGCACAGCAAGGCTAGTATTAATAATAATAATAATGCTTGGACATTATCACACAGCGCCATCTGGCCCCAAACTAAGCAAAGCTTGTACTATGGGAACCAACAGCTGATATAATACTTATATACTTTTTTTTTGTAAATACATACTTATAATACATACCAAACACCCAAACGCAAGGCAAACATATTTGTTACATAAATGTATGCCCTGGCGGGAATCGAACCCGCGACCTCTAGCGTAGCAGTCAGGTATACTAACCACTAGACCAGCGGTCTCGTCAATATATTATAAAAGATAATATATTGAAATCGCCATGTTGGGCAAGGAAAATAAAGTTAAGTGAGTGAGAAGAATCAAGTCGCGTTTTCAATAAATTTACGTCTCGTTCTCGATTTTTAAGACTATAAAATTATTATTAGGACTAGGCTTAAGAAATCGGACCAATTGTAAGATTGTGTCCAGCTATTTATTTTATCTAAACAAGTAGATATAAAATCATCGAATCTAATATGTATATAAGTACTGTAGTGTTAATGTTGTAAATAACCTGAACTGTGTAGTCCTTGTGGGCCTGTACAGCTTTTTGTAATGCACTCAACTTCTCTTTGGGAGAACTCTGGTTGTTTAGCATAGCTTTCGCAAACTCTATGGACTCTATGGAGCAAGATCGTATAGTCTCTGTGCGGCCTCCAGTGTACATCCTTGTGGCGGCTGATTCGTAATGGGCTCCAGGCACCTTGTGCAACCTAAATGTACAAACATTATTTTAGGTATTATTATTTGCCGTATACGGTAACCTGTTGTGGATGTTGTTTACGTAGAGTTATTTGTAGGCATTTTTAAATGCTTACCTTACCTTATCCATTTGCAGACAAGCGCTATGTGGGGTGGTAAAAAAAAGTGTAGGTTCCAATTACCTATAACCAATGTAAGGCAAAGTAGCATCTATTACATACCGATAGAAAGCATACTGCATGGCCATCTGCAGATAGCTGTCAGGGCTCAACTTTTGTGACTTTATAAAATTCTTTCCATATTTGTCGAATTTAAAGCAGTTTAGTTCCAAATTGCTCACCAATCTGTAATTATACATCATGATACGATTAATACGAAGCAAAGGGTACTACCTAGCAAAAAATTAACGCTAGATAGACGGCGCTACCGAGACAACAGGTTAGAAAGAGGCAAAATTACCGTGGATGCTACGGTAATAAAATTTTATGGTTTTTGATGAGATTAATTCAGTAGTGGCCGATTATGAATAATACAATGGTTTATGCGCATGAGAGTGATCTCTTTGAGGTCGGAGGTAAAGAATAAAGGTATAGGTAAAGTAAAGTATAAGTGCTACCAGTTATACTCACGAGAAAAACTTGTAAAAAGGTAACAGTTGCTTGAATAAGTCATTATCTTTTTCAGGGTTCCGTACCCCCGAAGGGTAACCAACCGTTACTAAAACAAAAACATCGTTGTACGTCCGTCTGTCTGGCAGCGGGCGGGCTGTATCTCATGATCCGTAATAGGTAGACAGTTGATTTTTTACAGAATGTGAGAAAAACAACGACACATTAAAATGGAAATAAATAACATTTTGAAGGGGATTTTTGCAATGCTATATTAAAAAAAAAAACTAACTTGTGTTGTGTTATTTGCGGTTGGTGCTATAGCCGTGTTAAGGGATCGAATGGAAAAGATAAGTTTGTCATTTAACCAAGTTGGTTTTAGTATGGAACACCCAGTGTTGCGAGTCCAACTCGCACTTGGTCGATTTTTAGGAAATTAAATGTTATGAAAGGTATAGGCTTTACAAATTTGTTTCTATTTTTATATACAATAAAGTAACAACAAAACCAATCTCAAATTATAGTTCCATGGTACCTACCTGTTCCTTGAATACAACTTATGCTAGTATATTTATCAAATATTTGATATGAATGACTACCTGTCTAAATTGCTTTGCGCAGCTGTTATCATGTTAGCAACTTCCTGGTTCACATTGAATTTCAGGAGTGCTGGCTGTTTCGGGCTGTTCGAAGTTGTTTTAGAAGATTTATTTTGATTACTGAAAAACAAAATCAAACAGTAGGTAATGTAAACCGACAAAAATAATACTAAATGTTTTTTAATGGGGTTCTATCAAAACGAATTGTCATTCCAATGATTAAATATTAAGTGAAATTTTATGATCGGGTAGAAAGCGGTAGGTACAAGAAAAATATCGTACATGTAATTTATAACGTAATCCGTTAAAATGGCAATAGGCTGCCCTTCCGCTGGGGAATGTTCGTAAGTCAGTCCGGTCACGCCATCAGCGCCAACAATAAACTGAAAATGAATTAATACTCCTTACTATTTCTTTCAAAGACAAGGGCATACCAAAAAAACTATTTAATCTCCTAAGGTACATAGTGCTCCTGGCGCCTCTCACCAATGTTTGAATTTCCAATGTATTCTTTTTTTAACATAAGAAACTCAAAAATTGATTAAAAAAAGAATTGGTGGAAAAACTAGGGAATCGCGATTCAAATTGTTTTTATCATAATATGATGTACGTAGAAAAAATGGAATTAACGCGAGAAGACTTTGGTGTGAAGATTTTTATGTTTAAAAGTTCACTGACTCCGCAAGACTGCACTGCTCGTCTTTAAAATATTTTTGGGGGAAAGACATCCTAATTTGAGCACCGTAAGTAAGGCGTTGGTACGCAGAATTTGAACGTGGCCGTGTTTCTCTCTCTCCTTGTTGAAATTCGTGAAAGTGGGGCCCTTAACAGCGAACTGCGATCATTGAGGAAAATGTGGCTACTATAGGGCAGCTAATTTAAGAAAACCGGCGTATAACCCATGAGAAGATTCGAAGACATTTGGGTACGAGCCAAATAAAAAAGAAAAAAAGTTATAAAACTTTCTTGCCGCTGGATTCCTCATCAACTCACCCCAGAGCAAAACGGACGCGTGTTGATTGCTGTAAAAACATGTTGTTAATGTTAACTTTGAATATAATCAATGCTTGTTAAAGACGACCACGGACGTTCCAAATTTCCAATGCCGTGTATAACATTGTGACAGGGGATGGAACAAGGCTCTTTTGTTACACGCCGGAATTGAAGCAACAGTCTTCTGTATGGGTGTTCGAAGGTGTCAGAAAACCAACAAAACTGAGGCAGGTGAGAAACGAGTGCAAAATTTGTAAAGGTAGAGCTAGTGACCCTAACCGCACATAGTCCAGACCTGGCACCATGCGAATTATTTATTATCCCAAAGGAGATTTTGAGAGAGGTGTGACATTTACGGGGCCAGAAATGCCAGAATAGTTCGTGAGAGCTTTCAACCAGCACGTGAAAAACATGCCCTTAGTTAACGGTATATTTCAGTTGGGCTGTCACGGCCGGCGTCGCCTGTTATTTTAATAGGAAATCCAACGGGAGATCCCATTTCATATACTTCATATACTTAATAGCTTAATCCCCGCGACTTTACCCGCGTAGCAATACAAATTATAAAGCCTATGTTTCTCAGTGACAATATAGTATTTTGTTGATTTTTTATATCGGTCAGTTTTTGATTTTATTATATTTTTTATACCACTAAGGTGGCAAAGGAGCAAATGGCCTGCCTGACGGTAAGCGGTTACCGTAGCCTATGGACGCTTGCAACACCAGGGGTATCACTAGGGCGTTGCCGACCCTTTGCGCGTTCTTGAAGAAACCCAAGCTGTGCTCTTAGTGAAAACCTCGGCGGGGAGTTCATTCTACAATTTGAGCGTGCGCGGGGGAAAACTCCTTTGGAACCGCGCCTTACATTTCGGTTCCAATGTGTGGGGATGAATTCCCCGCCGTAGCGAGGTGCGGTGGTAAAATGTTGCCGTGGGCATCATGTCGAACAATTCCTCAGAACACTGTCCATTGTACAAGCGGTAGAACATTACAATCAAAAATATAAATCTTTTCTCTATATAATAATAGGTGTAGATTAAAGAGTGTTTAAAAAAATATCGCTGAATGAATTGAAGTGTTTTTTTTTATTAAATAGTAAGGTAACCTGCACGGTCTTGTCAAACCAGCGGTTGGCGCCGTTGGAGCGCGAGCCCCCGCCGTGGATGGTCTGCGCGGCTGCTGCGCTGCGGGCCGCCGCCCCCCCCGCGCCCGCCGCCCCCTTCGCGCCCGCCAGCCCCGCCGCGCGATCCAGGCACAGCACCGCCACACTCCTCTCAATCACACCCAAAGATTCTCTATTCACGCCATCTACACCAATATATTATGTTTGGGCTCAGTGTAATGGACTTAATTAATAGGTTATACTTATACACATGTATGGTGATGGAGTAGGAAATAGTATTGAGGATAAATCGGCGATAGTAAGCGAATCTAGGGTACATTCACTCATTTAATAATAAAGAAATATTGGTATACGTTGGTGTACCTACCGTTTATGGCGATTTTATGAAAAAATGTGTAATACGAATAAATTAGTAATGAAATAGAGACAATGAAGTACACGATTTGACATGGTAAGGCGGGGTGCGATGCGCCAAAACGTAGAAGGGTATAACAAAATATTTGAATTAAGAGATACATGATAATTTTTATAAACTCAACATGTGCTAAACGTTTATAAATAATATACCTTTAATAATATATATTTTAATAGTATCTTTTGGGCCTTCAAGTTTACAGTAAATTGCGATATAAATAGTAATAGTCATATGTCCAAGCGTAGTCCCTTTTTATCACGGGAAAATTTTAAGTTCCTCTGGGATACTAAGCTCAACGCGAACGAAGTTGCGGGCAGAAGCTAGTCATACTACAATCGAATTTGTTGATGACAAAAAATATATTATTTAGTTATTATAAATGGAAAATGCCCATTCATATGTGGTACCGATATTCCTCATGCTTCAAGACGAGAATAATGTTAATGTTAGTATGTGTGTATCAAAACAGATAAAGCCGTCGATCCGATCGGTACCGCTAAATAGTACAATTTATAATAATTTTCATTAATAACTTCGAAACCCGGGTTTTGATTCCAAAAATAATAACTGGTGGTAGTTATTGGCTACGTTATAAACTGTCATAAAATAATCCAATTAATTACCTTTGCTAAGAATACTGTAAGCTTTAGCCCAAGTATCTCTATTTTCTGAAGTTAGAATTCCAATAGATGTGTCACTGGGTTTGCTCGAAAGCTCCACCACTCTGGTCAGTTGTTGAACAATCTGATCCTCACTAAGCTGCACATCATCCTCTCCCCAGAGATCTACTTGGAATACCTATACATGTAATTTACATTAGATTAGGGAGACAATTGTTAGTAAGGGCATTCAATTGTTTCATATACATATTAAATTCATAACTCACATGATTGTTATGAAAGACAGCAACATGCTTGCTATCATTAAATGATAACTTATCTCTCTTCTCCCATGGTATTCTGCATGTGCCAAATATTTTTCTATACTGTGACATATCCAATGGATTTTTACCCATCATTTCCACTGGAATTTTGTCACTGAAATAAATGACATTGAGTTCACCATCACATATATCATAATATAATAATAGTCGAATAAAGATCATTTTGGGTTTGAGTTTGGGTCTGAAAGGGAGCATGTACTGTACAATGAATAATTTAAAAACAAATTATATTAAATAAAATAGATACTCTTATCTTGTTAGTGTTTGATGTAAACTGATTTGATTCCTTCCGGATTTTTGTTGTTTATTGCATTTCTGCTTTTTTTTTTCTTTTTTGCATTTGCGATTTATTGTCTATTATTGCAATAACTGAATCTCGAGTCAGAGTGGCTGGTACAGTACTTATAATAAAAAAATCGAAGCCACAGGAAGAATGGCAGAAACTAGAATGATAATACAATGATTGAACACACAGCTGTATGCTCCATTCTGATCTGAATCCATTTATAATTTTATCTACTTTAAATCAATTATGAACTGCCACATTAATAACTGAGTTGTTTCTAAGTTGGGTGGGGTTGACTTGGAATAAAATAGTCGAAGTCGTACTCATGCTTATGAGTTATAAATATTTAAAACTAGCTGCCCGCCCCGGCTTCGCACGGGTAGACATTTATCAAAATTTTGTCTACCCGTGCGAAGCCGGGGCGGGCAGCTAGTATAATATATAGCCTATGTTACTCAGTGATAATATAGCTTTCTTACAGTGAAAGTTTTTTTTATAAATCGGTCCAGTAGTTTCGGAGGCCATAGACATTTGTCTACCCGAGCGAAGCTGGGGCGGGCAGCTAGTATAATATATAGCCTATGTTCGTCAATGGTAATGTAGCTTTCTAACGGTGAAAGTATTTTTGAAATCGGTCCAGTAGTTTCGGAGCCTATAGACATTTATCTAATATTTTGTCTACCCGTGCGAAGCCGGGCGGGACGGGCAGCTAGTATAATATATAGCCTATGTTACTCAGTGATAATGTAGCTTTCTAACGCTGAAAGAATTTTTGAAATCGGTCCAGTAGTTTCAGCGCCTCATCAATACAAACAAACAAAAATACAAATCTTTCCTCTTTCTTTATAACATGAATAGTATATATAGATTAGTATAGATTATTAGTATCAGTATAGAAGTATAGATATAGATAAACTGCACAGCTATCTACTTACTTGTCTATTAATGACTTATATTCAAGGGCAGCAAGTAGTGTTTTGGTGGCATATGTCAATTGTTCCTTTTGGTTTTTGAAGTTGCGAAAGGGGAATACTAGCCCTGGGCTCGAGAATACCACGACTGGGTCACGATATTCCAAGTAGGCAGTATTCAACCACCATTGCTCAAGCCAATTTGCATGTTTCTGAGCTCTATTTTCCAATAATCCCTGTTAAAAATACAATAAATGAAACAAATATGTATATTTGATAAACTCGACTCCTATATAATAACGCTGTTTCTGCTAATAGAAAGATGTTAAAGATATCACAAGTAAATGAAATTTTAATTAATTTTGTTGTGTTGAGAAACCGACACCTGCGTTCTGGCGAAGTCTCAAGTGGTGGCCTTGTGGTTAAAGCAACGGCCTGTCATCTGATGGGCCCGGCCTGCGCCAATGAAAGCGATTAATCACGCATTGAGCTTAAAAAGAGAAGTAGGGCGAATTGGGATCTCTCGTGGGTTTTCCCATTATAATTGGAGCTGCCCGGCTGGGGATTGAACCAAACCTAACAGAAGACTGCAGACAAATAGCACTACTTTGATGTAGTGTTGTGTTTCTGCAGTAAGTAAGGTTGCCAGTGATCCACTAGGATACCATGCACTAGTAATAATGCTGCTAGCACAGTGATTCCTTATTAACAATAGGGTTGGCAACTCGTTAGTGTTATCCCTAGTATTGCTAGGGGCTATAGGCTATGGTGATGGCTTACCATCAGGTGGGTCGTATGCTTGTGTTCCAAAGTGGTATAAAAAAAACCAAACATTCTATTCATGAGTATGTGTTTTATCTTAATTTCAACACTAACCTGTAGTTTCTGACCAACCCCTCCATCTGCACTAAAGTCTTTGAGTATTTTCGAAGTCAGAGCAAACTCCTCATCATTTAAATGTGGTCTAACAGTTTTCAAGTATTTATTCAAAGTATCATTCAGTTTTGGCACTGGTAGTTGAGGTAAGTTTTGCACAGTTACACTGGGTTTTACAGATGTATTATGGTTAAATATTTGATATGATGTTACATATGGTGCAAACAATAGCTCCCTGTGTCCACACTGAAAATTATATATTCTTATTAATAACACTTAATTAAGAGTTTAATGAGGCTGTTATTCACAAATGTGGCTCAAGTTAAAGAACAATAAACCTAAGATTTTATATTGTATTATATTATATTAATACCACTCACCAATCTATTAATCCCCCTTAACATTTTAATATCCTGGAAGTAAAATATATATAGATTAACATGTGTTAAAAGCTTCAGTATGGGTAGGCTTTTAACACTTGTATGTGTGTACAATATTATTTTTGTAAAACACACAAATATAAAATTGTGTAAAGCACAATTTTAAACAATACTGTGTAAAATAAAGTGAAAAATATATTATATTGAGAGATGGAAGATAAACACATATTGCACAGACCCCAAATAACATGGGATAAGGACAGAAGAATGATTAATGATTGAATGATTACGAAAGCCTATAACATATTTCCCTAACCTAATCTCAACTCCCCTGAGAGAACCCCAAGAAAATAATATGTCTCTTATTTTGGATATATGCATGTTCAAACAGACAGACAACATTTTCACAAATATATCATGTTTCTTAACATCAACTTCAGTCAGTTTTGTAAAAAAATTGTATGACAAATTTAATGTATACAGGTATATGTTGAGCATAAAAAGCATAGTACAGTGCAAGCTTTATCATACCTCAATATAACAAATTCCTCAATTTAAATTTTTTTCAGAATTCCCTTGAATTGTCCATTAGGCTCAATGTAAAATATACCATTAAATTACCTCCTCTTTATGTTTTTCAACTATCAAGAAAGTGTAAATACCTGTAATCTCAGAGTAGATAATATGCTACTGTAATTAACTAATTTTGTGAGCCCTAAACCTTTATAAGAATTCCCACCAATGTATAACCCTTAATTCCATAGTATTCATGTCGCAACAGGTTTTGACATGCTTTTTTTATGAAAAGTAATGTTACCACTGCTGCTCGTCACTATAGCTAAAGATTCATGGTGCAATGGCTCAGAAACATAAGATTATGTTTACCTCTATATAACAAATTTTAGACCAACCTATCCTTAATAAGATTAGATTAGATTAGAATTACTTGATATAATGAATATTTACTTGTTCCTATCAGATTTGTTATATGGAGGTTGCACTGTAATTACATTTATAACTCTAAAAGTAAGCCAACATTGGAGATTGGCCTGTTTCAACATCAGTGAAAACCTCCTTATAGTTCCGCTGACTTGAATTTCAGAGTTTATTTGCCCTTCTACATAAGTTTTAGGTAATTTATTTGGGCTTAATTGAGATTTTGACAATGCCAAGGGCAGATCCAGGGGGCTGTCCCCCCTGGGCTAGATCTACCCATTCAAGTAGAGGAAGTCAGAACTTGTTTCCATAGAAGACAAAAAAGAAAAGATAAATTGATATTTGATTTAAATTATTTAAACATATAAAAATTTAACAAACTTTCTTTGTAATTCGAATTATGTTATTGTGACAGAAATTGGAGTCTGTGCTGACTAGACCTTTACTATATGATCCCCCTGACTTGGAAGCTGGACCCGCCCTTGGACGCTACTTTTCAAGTTTTAATCAAATGGTTTCGGACATTATTAACTGTGCCATATGGACACATAAAAACATGATTTAAGGCGAAAAACGGTTTTGGTTCAGAGTGAATTCCAAGTTTTGAAATATAGTCAGAATGTAAAATTATTATTGAAGAGAGCAAATAGGAAGAACACTTGGATAATAGTACAAAAGTTTACATAAAAAGCTCTCTAAAGAGAGCAATATAATATTTTTACAAGTAAAGTAAAAGACAACTCTGTCACAAATACAACTAACAAGATTAAATATTTCACTGAATATTTTCTTCTGGACCACAAGTCACAACCTACCTCGTTGTGAAAGTACTTTTGAACTTCGGCACTAGACATTTGATTGAGGATTAGAAAAAAACGACAAAATATTGGCAAGATATCAAGGTAGGTACTATCTAATGAAAAACGTCTGACCACAGAGTACATATAACGTCTGACTGAGAATACTGAGATAAAAAAAACACAATTTGTGACTGTCAGTCTGACACTGACTATACAGCGGGGCCAAAATTCTTCTGCCTTCTTCCATACTTTGGCAATCAATCCTCTTCAAGGACTATTTTTGGCAGTGTGGAGTGTTGATTTATCAGGTTTCTTATTTTTTATTGTTTGTTGCATTAAGCCGTCGTGGCTACTGTGGTCCAGCACAGCACTGTTGCCCAGCACATCACAGCACTGTGCGTGCGGTTGAAGCAACGGCCTGTCATCTGATGGGCCCAGGTTCAAATCACGGCATGATGAGTTTTTCAACCAATGAGTTTTTCTAAGCTTAAGTTCAGTGATTAATCACACCATGAGCTTTTAAAAAGAGGGGTATGGCGATTTGGGATTTCCGGTGGGTTTTCCCAATTAAATTGGAGCCGCCCGACTGGGGACTGTACCTCCACCTTACAGAAGACCGCAGTGAATAACACTACTTTATGTAGTGTTGTGTTTCTGCGGTAAGTAAGGTTGCCAGTGCTCCACGAGGATACGCTGGGCTAGTAGAAATGCTGCTAGCACTGTGAGTCCTCATCAACAACATGGTTGGCAACCCGTTAGTGATACCCCTGGTATAGCTAGCGGCTATAGGCTACGGTGACTGCTTACCATCAGGTAGGCCGAACGCTTGTGTGCCACCTTAGTGGTATAAAAAAAATGACTTGTCATCTCACGAGGCTGTCTTCGTGTTTTTGGCGGGAATCAGGCGGAGCGGTTGGGTTTATTTCCAGTCTCTCGTAAATTATGTTATAGTGATCTTTAATGTGTATTTTTGGTGTTTTTATTTGCAGTAAAGTTTACTTAGTGACTGATTTATAGGAACATTGGAAATAATGCAATAATACGACTTTTGGGAAAGGGATTTTTAATTTTGGTCAATAGGTAATCTCTGACCTAAAGGCGTGTTACGATTTGCTACTGGCGTAGATTGTCTCCGGAAACTCCAATAAGCATTAGAATGCATGACACTAGGCACTTTAATGCGGCAAACACGAGAAATTTGAAACTTTAGAATTCTCTAACACTCGACACTGGCAAAAATAGTCCCTGAAGGGATTAATTGCCATACATAGGAAGAATAAGAAGAAATAGTTACATTGATAAATTTTGCCCAAGACATCTCGTTAAATATCCAGAATAGTACTAGGTGCCAATTATACATTATTGTTTTTATTAAATAAAGACTTTATTTTTTAATTGGATTAGTTATAATATTATTTTTTCGCACTCGTAGTGAAAAGCAGAGTGTTACACACGGCGCTAAGACCCATTGTATACGAGGTTGGTTATAAAAATCGAGTTACTTAACTTAAACACTTTAGCACCTTGTATAACAATCTACTATTACACTCATCAATAATATTATAATACTAATTCATAGGTATTTGTTGCACTGACAAACTTGGGCAGTAGTAACCATATGGATAGAGGGAGCGGACCGAACCTGGGCCCCGAGTCCGGTATTTCATTTAGCACAATTTCGTGCCGTTATGATGGTTTAATTGCAGCAATTGGAAGTAAATGAAGTCCTCACACAAGAGTCTTGTATTTGGACAGTACTTGGGTTGTATTACAATTGTAATATACATGTTTATACAATTGTGTGTACTTAATTTATTTAGTGTTAATTAATTGACCGCCGTCGTGTTGTGTTTACTGCATAAGCGGGCTATAGACCTTCAGGTTTAACTAAACAGTGTCTGTTATAATTGACGTTCCTAGTGTCTACATACGTTCAGTTTTTTCAGTTGCAATCTGCTCTATAAATACAACTAAGTGACCAATCTTTTTGAGATTCATAATTTTTAATTATTTAAATCATTCTTGATTTAAACAATTATAAAACAGTAGAAAACTCCATTCTTACTGTTATCCGTTTTTGTCATATGATAATTTATGAATGGTGTACAATAAAACTCGTACAATCTCCGGCACATAACTTGGCCAAAATTTGGCGTGGTGGGGATGAGTTCGTGCATCATGCAACAAAAATGGTCACGTTTATTGCTTCTCATTGGTTATTATGGCTATTGCTATCATTGAATTTAAAAAATGTTTGTTCAGAATAAAGTAAACGGAAGTAGATGAAAATACAAAAGTTAAGTGTTATAAATAAAGTATGTGCAGTTAAAAGTTAAGAAATGTATAAATTTAATATTACAATTATACATCGTCATCGTCGCTATCATTTTCTAAAAGTGCTACCTCTCCTGGCATTAAATTGATGTTAGTAGTTGAAGGTGGCTCATCGTCGAAATAACTTTCGTCACTCTCGAAGCTGGAGGAGTCGCTATCGTCACTTGCGTTAATTACAAATTGTTCAGTGACTGAATCGACTACATGGTCCCTTTGGATATAGTTTACCTAAAACGTGTGTAGACACTAGGGACATCAGGCTTAACTGCACAGACAGACTGTTCAGTTAAAACTGTGCAGTGGTCAGCTTTGTCTGAAGTCTGAAGGTGTGTGGCCCGCTTTATTAGATCGTTAGTGCAACTGCGCAGTGGTCAGCTTTGTCTGCACGCATACATTTTAACTGCACAGTTCGACTGTTCAGTTTAATTAAAGAAGGTGTGTGTTAAACTGTTGGTGTGAAGGCTCGCTTTAGCATGCGATTCGTACGAATCTCGCACGGTCGGTGGAGTGACAGGGTAAGGGATACATCGTAAGCGAAGCAAAGTCCTTATTCTAAGGATACATCGTTAGTATGATTCATCAATTTATCCACAGAGTATTAAAATGTAGTGGTTGTTATGTACTTTGTAAACACTTGACCAGAATGGTGTAAGAATGTGTAAGAAAGATCATTGGTAACATCGAAATATATTTAGTCAAATAAAACAAGATTAATGTTGTAAATCTTGTATTAAAACACATGCCAAGTAACTTTGCTACACTACACTTAACAATCTTTGAAACAGGACCTCTCTCGACTCGAAGCCCGTTATTTCAAACGGACATTGACAGGTATCATAATTTAGGTAACCTACCAACTAAATTGAAGTATAATGTGTGAGTACCTTTATAAATGGAATGAATATAAGTTAAATGCTTAGAGCTACAGTTGACTGTATTAGGTAGCATAGAATACCTACCTACATAATAGTACCTTACCGATAGCCTCAGGTCTCCCATGGCTTGAATGCCTTGCTGAATCCAGAATTTTATTATTAACTAGCTGTGCCCACGACTTCGTACGCATGGATTGATTTTTTTTTTCATGGGTTTAATGTTATTTGCGCGGAATGCTAATTATTTTTCTAAACCAACAGTCACCGAATACCGCCTTATAGCATCAGTTATCTACCAGTGAAAATTCTGTTTAAATCTGTCCAAACAATCGGATTTTGTTCGCAATTTAGGTAATGGGTTTTTTTTGCTGCGCGGAACCATAATTATTAAAAAAAAAAGAAGTAGATATCCTATTTTATGCCTTTTAGCATCAGCTCTGAAAGTTCAACCAGTCAGATTTTGTTCACAATTTCATGGTTTTTATGTGCTACGCGGAACCCTAATTTTTGGAAAATTTCCACTATAAATTAAGCCTAAATTACGAATTATAGCATCAGCTACCTGCCTGCCAGTGAACAAATTTGTCCCGCCGTTCGGTTATTATTCACAATTTCATGGGTTTATTTATTTATTGCGCGGAACCCTAAACATTTTTCCAAAATAAATTAATCCTAAGTTTCCGCTTTATAGCATCAGCTACCTGCCAGTGAACAAATCGGTCCCGCCATTCGGTTATTGTTTACAATTTCATGGGTTTATTTATTTGTTGCGCGGAACTCTATTGGTTGGTATTTTATGAAGTGTCTAGTGCTCGTCTAGCGTAAGGAAAAACTCTCTGTTTAAAATAATGGAATAGAAAGGGAAGTTGACGTACGTTTGCCATACGGGAACCGTTATAATAGTTATAAGCATTAAAATTTGTATTTAGTTAAGTAAATCTATTCTATTTAATATATAAAATTCTCGTGTCACAGGAGTTTTGTTACAACAAAACTCCTCCGAAACTTGACCGATTATTATGTTTTTATTTGTGTACTAGCTGTGCCAGCGACTTCGTACGCGTGGATTGAATATTTTTCACGGGTTTCCTGTATTGTGCGGAACCCTAAATATTTTCTGAACTAAAAGTCACCGAGTGCTGCTTGATAGCATCAGTTATCTACCAGTGAAAGTTCTGTTTAAATCTGTCCACCAATTCGGATTTTGTTCGCAATTTAGGTAATGGATTTTTGTTGCTGCGCGGAATCCTAATTATTTTTTTAAAAAGATGTAGGTATCCTATTTTATGCTTTTTAGCATCAGCTCTGAAAGGACAACCATTTAGATTTTGTTCACAATTTCAGGTTTTTATGTGTTATGTGGAACTCAATTTTTTGGAAAAATACTGTAAAATAAATTAAGCTCAAATTACGAATTATAGGATCAGCTACCTGCCAGTGAACAAATTGGTCTCGCCGTTCGGTAATTGTTCACAATTTCATCGGTTTATTTATTTGTTGCACGGAACCCAATTTTTTTTCCAATATAAATGGAGCCTAAGTTACGTCTTATAGCATCAGCTACGTTCCAGTAAAAGTCCTGTTTATGTCGGTCCTGATTTTGTTCATAATTGCATGGTTTTTTTATTTGTAGCGTGGAACCCTATTAGTTTTCCAAAATAAATAAATCCTAAGTTACCGCTTTATAGCACCAGCTACAGTGAACAAATCGGTCCCTCCGTTCGGTTATCGTTTACAATTTCATGGGTTTACTTGTTTGTTGCGCGGATCCTAATTATTTTTCGAAAATAAATGTTGCTCGAATTATGCCCAGTAAAATCAGCTATCTGCCAGTCCCTTTCAAATAGGTTTAGCTGTTTCGGAGTTATAGCCAAGTACACATTTTGACTTTTATCCCCTATCCCAGGGGAACCGTGTTGAATTTCGGGATAAAAAGTATCCTATGTTATACCTCGTAGTCAACTCAAATCGGGCCAAGTTTAATTTGAAACCGTTCAGTAGTTTCGGCGTGATGCGCGGCCTAGAAACAGACAGACAGACAAAGACAGACAAAAATGAAAAAAAAAATACAGATTTGGGTTCAGTATCGAATAGAGGCCCCATAAAAAAAATCTTCAATGTACAGAATTGGACCTGTAACAGTTTTATTATAAGTATAGATATTCTGTAGGTCACACTGAGAAATACCAAATAAAAAAAAAAATATAATTAAGGTTTTATCGTGTTCCGACAGGACGTGAACTATTTTTCATACCCTAAGTTGTAGGTACGTAGTATATTCTAGCGTAGCGGTTGTAATTTATTGGTAGTATATTATCTACTCTGAGCCTTAAGTGATATGGGTATGGGTGGTCCACCCCGTGAATTGGATTTTTATTATTTGGACAAAAATCTACGAAGAATAAAAGTACTTTTATTGTTCGTAGACAATATAAATAGAAATATTTTTTTAATAATAATCAAGAACATTACCACACAGGGGCACCTGGGTCCCAAACTAGGCAAACCTACTGTAGATGGGATTCCTAGACTAGTATAGTAGATATCCACAGATAAATAGATCAGTAGCGCGAGCATGAATAATTTGCGACAATGTTTTCGTATCGCCTTCGACTATTTTCGTATTGAAAAATGAACAGCGCTGCGGCGGTGAAAAGTGGAACTAAAAATTTGTACCACCATTTCGACATTACGCGAGTTACGTTTTCGAATACATTTTTTTTTGTACGTTGTCGCAAAATGTTCCTGCTACCGGCACAGGGCTGTCCAAACTACGTACCTTCGTGGGCTAATAAAATTTACTACAAAAGCTGGAGGGTCGCAGAAAAAAATATTATCAGTTTTCAAGTAAAAATAATACAGAGTAATAACATCTATCTATACCTTCCCCGAGTAATAGTAAAGTAGCTTCACTTTTAAATATCATGCGAATGGAATGTTACAAGAATAAAAATAAATAAATAATACCAAATATTGATTATAGTAAGTTTTGACAAAGAATTCTACTATCCAAATTTTTTTTGTCCTAAACACCTTTCTGATTAAAATATGCGTTTCGGGCCGCATGAAAACAAGCCGAGGGGCCGTTGTTTGGACAGCCCTGCCATAGATAACATACTATATACTAATATAGGAAACTTAATACATACCTACATACCTAAACCTAACACCCCAGACTGAAGGTAAATACAATTTACATGAAATAAGTTTGTCCTGATTCGGATATCGAGCCCACGATACTTAGACTAACTAACGCGAGTGCAATGACTAAGTTAATAACTAATAGTATTTTGTAGGTATTACTATTTTAGAAAACCAACCCAACATGGGTGTAGACTGAGGGATAATGATTTTCCATAAGGAAATTCTGATCAATGCTAATGCATTTAAATATAATGGGGTGTTACTTTTGTTAAATGTGAAAAGCCAGGGTAGCACACCAGTAAATTATAAATGTATAGAGTCCAACCGAAGATCTTTCGGCACTTGCTACAGATCTTCGGCTTCTTTTGGCCTATTTGGCCGAAGTCGAAGGTTTAGCCGAAACTGTCTTTTTGGCTGAAGCTTCAGTCGGACACTATAAGTGGAATACCAAATTAGGAGCTAATGTGATATGGATATTGATTCTCCGATTTCACAAGTTTTAAGTCTAGTAACAAGTGAATCGAGACTTAAAAAAAATGCTTCGTTTGCATGATATGTTATTTTTAAAACTGCTGTGTTATTTTAGAAGTCTTCCCTAAGGAGAATTAGCAGACTATTTTTTTTTAGGTTACTACCGAATTCACATATTCCACATGTATATCTGGGTTGTTTTAAAATAATCTGAAATTTAATATTTATTAGCATATAACACTGGCTTCAATAACCACAAGCTTAATGACACATTTATCTACCTCTTCAGGCTTTTTTTAAACTAAAACCAAGAAAAGTTTTATGCTAATGTTAGTTCTATAATAAAGATATAAATTTATATACCTAAGGATTAAAAAGAAAACAAATACTTACTCATGGGTTAAATTGTTCAATATAGATTACCTTGTGACAAATTGGAAACAACATGTCTTTAAAACAGCAAGAAATCTTGTAGGTTACATATTGGTGTTTTTGAATAATTGTTATTTGCAAATTATTTTGATAAGAAAACCTACAGCATATTTACAAAAAAAATGATAGTTATATTTGCTTATGAGTAAACCCACCAAAACAGATGTAAGATAATTTATAATAATCAACACAAACATTTCTAGATGTTACCCTTCATGCATGAATACAGAATAATCTCTTCATAGTATTTTTACAGCAGTAAGAACACTAAAATTTAATGTATTTTGGAGTCAATGAGAAGTCTATATTTTAAGAATTTGAGTACACATTTTAAGTATTTATTAATAAAAATTGATTTCATTTGATATCCATCAAAACATCATTAGCATCATATTTAAAGTACCTACTTACACTGATCATAAGTCTGTAAAGGAGTGGAAAATTATGTATGAAACAATATACAACCTACTTCCATAATTATTGTTTGTTCCTGGACAATATAAACTTTGTAGAAAGAGTTCCATTATCTTGAAACACTCAATTCCTTTTCAAATTATTTGTTTAATATAATTAAACATCGTCTATTGTAGGTAGCCAGAATGCCATGTTTGTGCAAGCTGAAGCCAGCATCATAAATTTAGGATTAAATTGGACACATTGAATGGGTGCTGGATGGTCACCATTAAGGACACAGACTTTGTATCCAGTATCAGCATTCCAGACATGAACCCTCCCATCAGTGGATCCACTGAAGATGTATTGTGAATCTGGACTAAATGATGCTTCAATTGGTATTCCTTTATTATTCAGGTGACCTGTGAATGTCTGAAGAGGAGTTCCATGGTATGCATCAACCAGTCTGATTAAAGAACCATTTGTACTGATCAACATTGTCTTTCCATCTCGAGAAAACTTTAAACCGGTCCAATCACATTCCTTTTCTTGATTCAATTTGAATGTCACAAATGGACCTTTGTCAAATGATCGCAAGTCATACAATTTAATACTCTCAGAGTTAACTCCAGCTGCAAATATAAGTCCTTCGGGATCATAAGCAGCCACTGGCCTACCAGACAAATGCATCAATCCTTGACAATTTGGTGAACGTAAGTCCCATAGACGAAGTGTTTTATCCAGTGATCCAGATAGAAATGTGTCTTCAACAGGTGAAAGGCAAAGAGTCACAACCTTCTTCGTATGTCCTGGGAAATACCTGATATACTTATTATCATGAAGTGACAAGTACCTTATAGTGTCGTCAACTTTTGTCGAGCTGTGGATGGCAGTGTTCTTAGCGTGTGTAAAATGTATAAGGTCAACACCATACTTTTTACTGTTCACTGTTATCATTTGTGTGCCTTTTTCACAATCATAAATAACAATTTGATCATCCTCACTGCATGATATTAATGTCTCGCCACTGGGGGAAAAGTCAATACTGTTTATTTTGTCAGTATTCTCCCGAAATACTTTGGCGACTTTAAAGCTCCGCACAACTGGGTCGACCAGTTTCATCATTATTGCAATGATCTTTATTACAATTCAAACTCACTCTTTTTCGTAACAATTCAATTTTAGTATTGGTTTCGGAAGCAAACAACTGACATCAAAACAATCGGTTTCTGACTTTTTGTGGTTTCTTCTTCTTTCTTTTCAGCTATGGCAATCAATCCTCTTCAAGGACTAATTCATGTTCATTCATTTCATTTCATTACCTGCTTACAGCATAGACTTCTTATTTTTAGTTATGGCAACCAAACCCTTTGCTTTTGAGTTGAATACCTTCTGCCTATATCGAGTGATAGTTATTTATAACTAGCTGTGCCCGCGACTTCGTACGCGTGAATATATTTTTATCTTATAAAGCTAAGGAAGCGCCATTGTTTATTTTTTTTACGTACTCTACTTAGCAGAATCCTAACACATTAAAATAAGTAAATTTCCCAAGAAATATAATATATTAATAAAGGTACTGACAGAGAGTTTAAAACATCACCAAAAATTAAAAAGTGATTCAGTAATAAATTGTATAAACGTGTTTTATTGTATGGAGATAAACGCATTACTGTTACTCATGATTTTCTCATGGTTTCACAATGCGGTTTTCAAACCAATAATGGCTTAATGATATTATTGCCACATTTAATCCAAAGACACATTTTACGTCAAACAAGAAAATAAAAAAACCGGCCAATTGCGAGTCGGACTCGCTCACTGAGGGTTCTTGTAGACTACTACATTTGTAGGTAAGGTTAAATTCAGATGAGGTCATTATTAAACTGAATTAAACTATTATTATTATTATTATTCGTCGGTGACTGTCAACAGCGCGATTCAGGAATATTTTTTAGTAAATTCGCATTTCAAAAAAAATTACTACATATTTAAAGTTTTCAGATTTTTTCCTTTATCTGTGCTGTGCCGGTAAGGCACTGTTTCTTGCCAAATTTCATAATTCTAGGTCAACGGGACGTACCATATAGGATCTGTTCTTCATATTGAGGTTTGAAAGTGAATTCGAATTTGTGAATTTGACACGCAGTTTTGATAGTTCTGACGAGAAATAACCGTATTTTTAGAGTTCCGTTCTTTAAAAGGAATCCTTAAAGGATGACTTCGTTTTTGCGACTCTCTGTCAGACTGTCTGTCTGTCTGTCAAGACCTTTTTTCTTAAGAACGCGTGGAGTTATAAAGTTGAAATTAATATCAATTACCCGGTCTCCTTAAACTGTGAAAATATCAAACCCGTAAGTTATAGAACAGATATGACCGTTTAAGTCGCAAACTTTCGTATATTTTGCGATTTCACAAGGGTATCAGAACCTGTAGGGTACTTCCTGTTGACCTAGAATAATTAAATTTGGCAAGAAGGAGTGTCTTACAGCACAGGTAAAGAAAAAAATCTGAAAACCGTAAATATGTATGTAAGGGATAGATGTAGGGCGTACTAGTGCGAATAAAAATTGAGGTTTTGATGTACGAGAAGCCGCTTCAATATTGCCAAATCGGGTTGCGTTTGTGCGTGTGATCGCGTAGGTGAGTTACGGACGACTGACTCCACAGAGGGTGGCGCTGGATGCGCAGGCGACGAGGCACCAAACGAACAATGCATGTACATATATTCTATAACCAGATGTAAGTATATTATTTTTATTTAATTAATTTTGGCATTATCGAAATTTCTTCTCATTTATTAGATAACACAAAGTATGAAGCTGTATGAAGATACAAAACTATGAATGTATTACATTTAACCTATACAGGTACTAATCATTTTATATTCTTATTTACAGGTTTTTACAATCATCGTACAGGTAAGTACAAACTAAATTAATGTATCAAAGTGTTTAATGTGTTTTTATTTTATTTTCAGGTAAGGAGCTGGTGGGTCGTTTGTCATCGTCAACAATGTATATATATTTTTATTTGAATTTACTAAAAAAAACCTAAATCGTCACCGACGAATAATGACCTCATTCGAAGTTCGCTTACTTTACCTTACCTACAAGCATGTTCGGAACCCTCAGTGTGCGAGTCCGACTCGCACTTGGCCGGTTATTAAGTATCACTCGTAGGTATTAATGTAACGAGGTATTAAAATCATGCCACGTTTTTCTTTGTTAATAACTAAAAAAATATTATATTCTTTAATTTTTTTACTCAAAATTAGCTCTATTTTCGATATTTAACGAAGGTGATCCAACTCTGCTCTTTGTTTTTCGTTGTTTAAAATATCCGCTGAACTTATTGAATTAATACACAATACCAAGGACTTTATGACAAAAATGTAAAGGATGTAAGAATTACGGTAAACTTCGGAGGAACTAGCAAAAACATGAAATAAATCGTAGAAAGTATTTATTTAGTCGCTAACAGAAAAAATAATCTGCATCGAAGCCATTGACATTAGACAGTTCAATTTTAAAACACATCTTCACTTTACAACTGTTGAATTGAGAATGATCTGAAAATGCGAATTATTGCGATACAACACGACACATAAGAAGTTGCTGTAGTTCACGGTGCGTTGGAACTACAGCAAATTTTGTCACCGCAACGCTATGCGCGCACACTCTAACAGCAACTGAACAAGTTTGTGGCGATGAACTTGGCCGCATGCGCTTACCCACCGCAGTGCGCACACTTCTATGAGACTTCATACTTAACAGAATTTGCGGCAGCTAAACGCAACGCAGTGCGCGCAGGACCTAAGGTGGGGGTACAGGTCCCAATCAATTCACCTTACCTCCCTTTTTAAGCTAATGGTGTGATTAATCACTGTACTTAAGCTTAGAAAAACTCATTGGTACAGGCCAGGGTTCGAACCTGGGTTCATCAGATGACAGGCCGTTGCTTCAACCACAAGGCCACCACGGCTGTATGCGGTATAATATAAACGTTAACTAGTTGTCATAAAGTACTCAATGGTCCCTGATAGTATTAAGTTCATTGATTTTAACTTTTTGATGAAATAATTGTGGGCTTTTTATGAAAGACAAATAATTCCCTGCCAGTTCATTTTACTGGGCTGGTAACACTGGACATAAAAAGCAGCACTGTTCACAATTTTCATTCAATTCATGATGTCATTCAATCTCATTCGATTCAAATTACAAGACACAAAATGGAAGTATGTAGTGTAATGGCGTTTCTTGCAATTTAACAGTGATGTGAGTTATTTCAAAGGTATACGTGCAGAATCTCAGCTAACTGGGGGTAAATTAGTTAAAATTGAGTCTGCCGTAAAATATTCCAACATCTAATGAACATATTTCACTAGTTATTACTAAGGACCCATATTTTGGGAGGATGGTGTCCATTTTGTGAACAATCTTGTTGTGTGGCGTTTTTTGGTAAGTGAATACTATACTTTTTTGCAATTAAATGTGTAAATAAGTGTATCTCTCAAACACT
This sequence comes from Falcaria lacertinaria, assembly GCA_951449985.1. Classification (NCBI taxonomy): domain Eukaryota; kingdom Metazoa; phylum Arthropoda; class Insecta; order Lepidoptera; family Drepanidae; genus Falcaria; species Falcaria lacertinaria. The sequence continues at coordinate 5,615,427 of OX602110.1, forward strand.
GCATGATTAAACAGGTCCGAGTTCTATATTCAAAATTGTTTACTTTTTTGATAATGCGTCTAATAAATGACAGTAATTTTGCTAGGTACTCCACATAAAATAAAGATATATTAGTTTTTAAAAAATATTTTTTTTTTTTATTACCAGTTGATGTGTTAAAGGAGCACTGAATACCTGGGTATCGTATATGTCATCGATGGATTGATGAGTACCATCAACATGTACTTATTTACAGTCTTTGGTGTATGTATCATTTCATTTTATACAGGTCATTTATCTGATACTATTGATGATAGTCAATTTCGCAGAATAATCATACTTACTATAGTTTATTTCGCAGTCCGAATTCTTGTTTTTTTTTGTTTACTGGCCCACTTATATCTTCTAGTTAAGTTTATTAACAAACTTATTCATATTTAATAAAAAATACACAATGTATCAATATCTCATTTGTCCTCTGTACCTGTACCTACTGTATTTCTTTTTTATACTTTGCAGATTAATTATTGTTATAATAATAATAATACAACACATGACAGTAATACCCAGTTATTGTTATCTTTTATCATTGGTTTGGTTTATGGTTCTTGTGTCAACCCAAATAGTTTTGTGGCATCTTGTCATCCTTACATCTACATCAATGCTTTATATATGTATTGTAACAGGATTCATCGTTGGATAAAAAGCTGCAAAACTAAACGGGAAAAGTTTTATGCTGTATGTTTTATTTATCATAAGCGTATAGCTTTTCCCCTTGGTAGTGCAAGCAAGGCCTAACTACAGGTGATTGAAGATTGACATATACATAAGAAATCATGACAGCCAGTAACATGTTTAAGCATTTAAAACATTTTGATCTCATGAGTGCATCCAAGAAGGTAATAAAATATTTTACAAAATGTAAAAACCAACTGTAATTGTAAATAAATAACTTGTTGGTCAAGCTTTTTTCAGATATCTAGATAATGGGGTAAATTCTGTTGTACAAAATCACTAAAATAAACTATTTTGACTGGACTAAAAAGTCTGGCCATCCCTTTTTGATGTGCTGAGTTAAATAAAGCTGGCCATACTTTTCCTATCAAATTAGTTTAATAATTGTGTACAACAGAATTGACACAATTGCCTAGCTCCAACTCCAAGAATAATTATTGTGGGCAACTTTATATCGCATTTTTACACAATAAAAATGGAATATTATTTTAGTCATTGATGTTGTTTCCATTTATATAAAATATTTTATATGATCTGTGTGGCCAAAATTAGCACCTCTGCTTAGGAAATCTCTAGTTTGAAAACTTTAGCTTTGTATTTTACTGGTGCAGTTGGTAAAAACACACTTTCTTTTGGAGGAGTCTAAAAGAGGGTTGATGTCAATCAGGCTGCTAGTCTGTTAAACTACCCTGAAATTAATGAAAAACATCTAAAGTGCAGATTTGACACCTTGTATCTAGAATGGTATCAAGTGCAAGATGAAATCTCTGTAGGCCTTAGATGCAAGATCTCAGTATGACATGATAATTTTGGTAAATAGCATTTGTCCTCTTTGTGCAATGCAGACACAATACCATAAGATAAAGATAAATCTTTGGTGCAGTCTAAAGTGATACATGAGAAATACATGAAAAACTAGGATGTAGTTCTGTAGCAATTCTATGTATGCTGTTTCAGTAATATTTCTTCTTGCAGACTACAATGGGTATTACATATTTTTACTGGACTTTTCTTAAAAACAATAATTTATTAATTCACTCCTAAGAGTGATGGACTCATATAATTTATTTGGTGATGATGGAAGCGGTATGTTGGAAGGACTTACGGATCTCGGGGGAACGGACAGCTTTTCTGCAGGCTCATCATCAGTGGTAGCTGTGGATAGTAAAGATACTTCAGATAACAGGTGCATTAGCAAGGAAGCAATATTAAAAAAAAAACTATTGTTTGCATTACATGATTAATATTTAAATATCATAATTTTAGTTACAGACAGCCGTATAATCAAAGCAGTGTGACACAGGAAGGTTCAATTCAAAAACTGGCGTCATTTGGGGGAACTAGTGGCGGGATAACCAACAGCGGCCAACCGGTTTCAACGCCTGGTGCAGGCCCGCCAGCACCAGATTATCATGACTATGGGGGATACCCGCCGCGCCCGCGACCTCCGCAGCCTCCCCATGCACCTCTACATCCATCACATCATGTGCACCCATCACATTCATATGCAGGCTACCACCCTGGACCAGATCCAATTTATGGGATGCCTGAACAACCAGGTAGGTTAACCTATTCCATAAATGGCAGTATCAACTTTTTAATCTAATGCAACTGATTAACCCAAGATATGATAAACAAGGCTCTTTAATTTAGTTACATATGAAATTGCAGGTATTGGCGATCTAGGTGTATGGCCTGGGGCACCGGGCGCAAACAGATATGCTCCTATTACGCCTAGCTATAGACATACCTATGAACATCAACAAAAAATGCACCAATATGCACCTCAACAGGTATTGTTTTTTCCTCAATACATTAGTTGTATAGTATACATTAGTGATTGAATTAAACTACATATTTTAGGTAGTTTTAAGTGATTTATACAAAGTACTTTCTTTATCAGAATGTTCACGAGTCTAACAATATAATTCAGTAGCAGTCAAAATCAAATTGTGTACTGTACTAAAATTTTAATACTTAAGGTTAGATTTAAGTTTAAACAGATGAACAACAGAACAATGGTGTCAACCATTGAGTGAATTTAAGTGTTTTTAATCTCTCATTAAGATTAAGCTAATTTAATGTCAATGATAATTTCACTATTTAAAACTTAAGGAAATTCAGTGTACCAGACCATGTGCTTCTAAAATATCAAATTCATCATTAAATTATTTGAATTCTTTTTTATTTTTTATATAGGGTTCGGGCTTAGGAACACTACAAGCTCAAAATGGAGCCTATATACCAAGGCAGCCACATTTTACACAGCCAACATCTCAACAAATGTATGGACAACAACAGGTGCTTTTTTACTTCTTATATTTTTAGTTTGATTATAAAATTAAGCAGGGCGGATAATTTGATATTTTTCAATCAAAATTCTTATTTTGTTATTGTTACTTATATTACTGTAGTAAACAGTTAAAATTTTAAATTGATACATGATTTTGACAGATAGAATGCTGCTACCCTAGAAATTAAATAGTAGTAGTTCACATCGAAATTTCTAAAGACTTAGAATATGAAATTTTATAGTTAATCATATTTTTTTGTTGTCATCACCGACGTGAAGCTTGCAGTTTAACTAAAATTGAATATTTCATTTATTACCAGCAACAAACATCTAAATAATAATATTATGAACTAAATAATATCTACAAATGAATACTAAAATAACTGAAAACTATACATTTAACTAATACCCGTCTGCACTAAACTTTGATCGCACCTAAGTTCACACTTATCTCCTTAGGACGCACCTAACAAGAAGAATGCGTTGCACCATCCTTAGGAAATTATTAAGTTATTGCTAGCTTTAGGACTCCGATTATGCATGTCTCAGTTTTGAGCAGGCCCTTAGTAAGTGTCAGAATTCACACAAAACTGGCGTTTCAATATTTTTATCATAAATTCCTTTAAAACACATGCAAACATGGGAATCGTAAAACATGCAATATGTAATATTGCTGATTACTAATAGGGTTTCTCGAGTACTTTGAACAACTCGATAATCCGCAAAACTACATAAATTGTACCTGGGGCTCCCTTAATATTATTCTTCTGTTTAAGCGGCTGCTGAATTTGATTTTAATGAATAATTGTTTTGTTACATCATTCTTAATTATTTACGGAATTTTAGATACTCACTGGAAAATGGCAAAACATTCCACAGGTATGAGTTAAATATACAACAATTTACAGATGATTAATAACGATTCCGTTAATTTCTCTTAGGAAACGTTAGTGTTGTGTTAACAATCGCTTTCCGCCCTTTACGTAAACTGGTTGGTACCCTGGAGGAAGACCTTTATGATATAATTAATGTAGGCGTTGCCTAGCTAACGAGATACTTTTTGGATAGTGCAGATGGACTTAAAAAACCTTAACTTATATTTTAAATGAAGTTATTATTGGTACCAATTCTGTTGTACAAAATTACTAAACTAACTAATTTGACGTATTGCTATCCCTTTCTCATGTGTGGGGCAAAATAAGGATAGCATTACCTTTAGAACGGTCAAATTAGTTTACTTTAGTGATTTTGTACAACAGAATTGACACCATTGTCTAAATAATATATTAAGTTGTAAACTTTACAGAAATAATAATTTTATCAATCATCTCCAAAGACAAGTTTCCAACTTAGTAAATAATTTAAAATATCGATACGAACATCACTAGACAACATCTGGAAACATCGGTGCATCTTCAACTGACAGCCATGTAATAAAACACTCATGGACAAATTTAGAGGAACGCAAAAAACGCTTTAATTTCTCCTGTTGTAATTACCGTGCATACTGGCCAGAAACATTAGTAGATTCTATAAAAAAACCGGCCACGTGCGAGTCCGACTCGCGCACCGAGGGTTCCGTACACACTTGTAGTTAAGGCTTAGGTAAGGTTAAACGTAGGTGAACTTCAAATGAGGTAATTTGATTTATTTACAACAGCGCGAAACAGTAATATATTTTAGTAAATTCGCATAAAAAAATTAAACTACATATTTACGGTTTTCTGATTCTTTACTTTACTTGTCCAGTAAGACACTGCTTCCTGCCAAATTTCATGATTCTAGGTCAACGGAAAGTATCCTATAGGTTTTGATTCCCTTGTAAAATCGCAAATATGCGAAAATTTGCAACACATTGTTCATTTAAATTGCAGAACTATCCGAACTACACCCAGATGCATCCACCATCTGCATCTAGAATTGGTCAACATCCAACTTATCATCAGCAGATGGACCCACACCAATATGGATTGCCACATGGTCAACAAACTCACGCTGCATTATCTCAACACCAGACTCATCAAAGTATGGCGAGCCATCCTGGCAGCATCAGTTCGGGGATACCAAATCACACTAATGTTCATTTACATCATGGAGGTGCGCCGCCTTTGCATCACGTGCCCCGACAATCACCCGTGCCGCCCACATCTGTTGCCCCTTCTCATTCGGTGCCAACGCAAATGCCTTATGCATCGCCTCATCACTCAGTTTCCATGAATTATCAACCGCATCAGATGCAGCATCCTCTTGATGTGAATGTAACAAGTCAATATGGCGCAGTGAAGCCTACGGGTATCGAAACCGGTAGTCCGCAGTATCGTCCACCCTTTCCACAACTTTCTCCACAGATGTCACCCAGAGCACAAATTTCTCCGCGTCAACAAGCGCAAACCCAAATATCGCCACGGCCGGTAATGTCTCCAGTGAAAGGGCCTAGTGCATCACCACACAGCTCAAGAAATTTAGTTCAGTCCCCTGTTACTTCTGGGCCTCCAGCACCTGGTTCATTTGGACCGCAAAATACTCTTCAAGCTTTGGAGCAAATGGTTCTGCCTGCTGGTGCTGAATATCCGTATCAACGCAATCCTTCTTCGCCAGCTCTTGGTCACGGTGTTTCTTCACCTTCACAATGGAGTCAAAATAAAATACCAGCACCAAGTACTATTTCTCAGATCGATAATAATGATCATGTATCCAAGCCAATGGAATCAATTGTATCTGTGGCGACATTAAAACAAGAATCGTCTAAAAATGTTTCCATACCTGTTACAATTACGGAAACGAAAGAAAACGAAGAACCTGAAAACCATGAAACACCTGAAAATTCGGGTACTTCTAATGTCGTTGCCACGCCGGGTATTGCGACTGCGTTGTCAAATGACAATTCCTCACTTGCTTCAGCTAATTCAAGTATTCCTTCAGGTAAAGCAAATTTAGCTATTGTTACAAGTGAACTTACCAAATCAACTGATAAAGTAGAAATTTGTAAAATGACAAACGATACAAAAACTGATGCAGTGACTTTAACTGAAGAAGAAACAATTGATAATAAAATGGAAACTTCCAATAAATCTGAGCAGAAACCAGAATATGATAATGCATCAACAGAAATTTCATCTCGACAAGAACAACCATGTCAAACTACGTCACTACTGCCAACAATTTTGCCAAATGCAGGAGTCAGCAGTGGAGATCATGTCCAAATAAATACTTCACAACAAGTGCCTGTTAATCGTGCGACTACCGTTAACACATCAATTTCGACAAGTCAGTACAACGTGACTAATTTAAATGTCAATAGGACGCAAAGTTATCAATCTAGTCCTATGGAAAATGTTCCACCTAATATATCTGCTATAATGCAACAGGCTAATCCCTCAAATTTACCAGCTGTGCCACCTACTATGCAGACTGGTATAAGTAATGTTCCATTGACTTTTCAAAGTGGGTGTACGTCAGGGTCTCAAACTGTATCCATTATGCAACCAAATATGTCGATGCAAAATACAAATGTCGCCAACACGGTTTCGTCGAGTATACCAGTGCTTAATCCGCCTAGTAATTTAAATTGCCTACCAGGGACAGTGTCTAACATGCCGCCAACTGGTATACAAAATAATCAATCTAATGTTCCTAGTAATGCTAGTTTGGGCCAACCAAATGCAGGCTCTTTACATAATATTCCAGTAGGTTTACCTATGAATGTTCAAAATATGCATTCAGCATTGCAAAGCAATCAAGGGAATATTAATATCGCTCATAATATAAGTCCAAACATGATGATGCTCGGACCAAATTCAATCCCTCATCCTAACATCTCAAATGTTTATGCAGCTTCTCACCACCAAGAAAGAATATCAATTCAACAACAAATACGAGACATGTACTGTATACCTGCATCTAATGAAAATCAAGAAAAAGTTAGAATTCTACAAGATCGGCTAGCTCTATTACAACAACACGAAGCCAATGACAAATGTAATGGAGGCCAAAATTGTATCCTACAGAATCCGGTTTATGGATCGAAAATGGTAGAAAGTCCACAGGTCACTAGCACCACTGGTCGTGGGCGTGCTAAAGGTCCTCCAAAGCCACGAAAACCTAGAGCTAAAAAAGAAAAAAACATTCTCGCATCGCAATCGTTGGATCAACTACCGGTATCTGAGGATTGTGTGACTGCTGGTACCGGCTTACAAAGCACATCTGAACATGATCTAGAACTAAGCGAAGATGTTGTGAATTTGGACAGTACGGGATTATCGATAGACGAGATTAATGGAGGCAAAATTAGGAAACAAAGGGGACCTCGAAAAAATAAAGAAAGAAAGCCTCGTACACCTAGAGAGCCCAAAATACCGAAAGAAATGGGAGACAAACCTGTGAAAGAACGTAAAAAACGAGAGCCTAAAGATCCCAACGCACCAAAGAGGCGACGAAATACCAAGAAGGATAATGCCGAATTTCAGGCTGATACAACTACCACTTACGATTTTATTGATAATGATAACAGAGATACATTAAATGAACTATCGACACAAAAAAACATAATAAACCCAGTTGACGTAAAATCTGATACAACTTTAGACGACACCAACGTAACAGATTTTGACGATATTCCTGTTTCAAAAATAGCTATCAAGGATTTGTTAGAAGAAGCCGAAGCTAAACGTGAACAAGTAGAAAAAGAGGATGAAATCGATCTAAATCAAAAGAAAAAGTCAAAAAAGAGAGGATCTTTAACTGGTGGATGTAAAAAAGTGACACTAAAACGGACACCAGGTGGACGAAGAAAGAAACGAGGAGGCTTAATTCCAGATTCCGATGGGGAACCTGATGACATGATGTCCACCCCTCCTCCATCACCGCCACCTGAAGGTGACGATAGCTTGAAACGGCGTTCTGCCAGAAATACTCAACGAAAAAAATACACAGATGATGTGATGTTACGTTTGTCGGATGAGGAATTTACAGTATCAACCCCTAAAGTCGAAAAAGAATTAAAATCTGAAGAATCTTTAATAGAAACTAAAGACAGTTCTAGATCTGAAGGGACACCCAAACCAAATTATATCTATGTTAATACGACGGAAGAAGATGCCATGATAGTACATCATGTTTTAGCATGTCGAATGGGTAAGCGAGAATTCAAAAATGAGCCAGCAGTGGTTAATACTCTACAATTAGAAGAGCATGAATTAGCAACAGAAAATATTGACCTTCATAAAGAACTGCCTATTCCACAAAGTCCCATTATGAATCCAGAAGATGACGTTCCTAGTAACGAGCTTCAAAAAGAATTTGATGAGGGTAAAATTCAAGACGTTGGTGAACCTTCTCAGAGCCTTCAAAAGCAAGATCCTAATTCAGAAAGTATTGATCTGAAGGCAAAAAAATCTGTTATGGTAGATGTAGAAGAATATTTTGTCAAATACCGAAACTTTTCTTATTTACACTGTGAGTGGAAAACCGAAGAAGAACTTTATAAAGGCGACAAGCGAATATTTTCCAAAATAAAACGATTTAAGCAAAAGCAGGCTCAACAAATGAATATCTTTGAACTCCTTGATGACGAGCCATTCAATCCAGATTACGTGGAAGTGGAAAGAATCTTGGATATGTCTGAAAATCAAGATCCCGCAAATGATACGGTAGTGAAACATTATTTAGTGAAGTGGAAGAGTTTACAATATGAAGATAGTACTTGGGAGCTGGAAGAGGACGTTGATGTCGATAAAATTAAACAGTACAAAATATTTAGTGAAATTCCGACCAAGGATAAGACGAAGTTTAAAAGAAGGCCAACTCCAGATCAGTGGGTTCAGCTTAAAGAATCTCCTTTATATAAAGGAGGCAATACTTTAAGGCCTTACCAACTCGAGGGACTTAATTGGTTACTATTTTCATGGCATAATAACCGCAATTGTATCTTAGCCGATGAAATGGGCCTTGGAAAGACTATTCAAAGTCTGACCTTTGTGAATTCCGTCTGGGAATATGGAATAAGGGGTCCCTTTCTAATAATAGCTCCTCTGTCTACTATTCCAAATTGGCAAAGGGAATTTGAGGGCTGGACAGATATGAATGTCATAGTTTATCATGGCTCGCAACAAAGTAAAAGTATGATACAAGAGTACGAATTTTACTACAAAAATGAAAACTGTGAACCAATAAAAGAAATAACCAAATTTAATGTTCTCATTACGACTTTTGAGATAATCGTAACTGATTTTCAAGAATTGAAATCATTTAACTGGCGCATATGCGTTATTGACGAAGCTCATAGGCTAAAAAATCGGAATTGTAAACTACTAGAAGGATTACGCCAACTTCATTTAGAACATCGCGTTCTCTTATCTGGAACACCATTACAAAACAATGTCAATGAACTGTTTTCATTGCTTAACTTTTTGGAACCATCTCAATTCGCAAGCAGTGATGCGTTTTTAAATGAATTTGGTCAATTAAAAACCGAATCTGAAGTCATAAAATTGCAGGCACTTTTGAAACCTATGATGCTTAGGAGATTGAAAGAAGATGTGGAAAAGACCCTGGCACCTAAAGAAGAAACAATAATTGAAGTTGAATTAACAAATATTCAGAAGAAATATTACAGAGCTATCCTAGAGCGTAATTTCAGCTTTTTGCAGAAGGGCACTGCCTCCGCAGCTAATATTCCAAATTTAATGAATACAATGATGGAACTACGGAAGTGTTGCATTCATCCATACCTTTTAAATGGCGCAGAAGATCAAATCCAATTTGATTACAAACAAGCCAATGGTGAAGACAAGGAAGCATATTATAAGGCACTTATACAATCTTCCGGTAAAATGGTTTTGGTTGACAAGCTGTTGCCTAAATTGAAAGCTGGGGGTCATAGAGTTTTAATATTTAGTCAAATGGTAAGATGTTTGGATATATTAGAAGACTATCTTGTATTCCGGAAGTATCCATTCGAAAGGATAGACGGCAGGATAAGGGGTAATTTGCGACAGGAAGCAATTGATAGATTTTCTAAACCGGATTCCGACAGATTCGTGTTTTTACTGTGCACAAAGGCGGGTGGCTTAGGTATAAACTTAACGGCTGCTGATACTGTCATAATATACGATAGTGACTGGAATCCACAAAATGACCTACAAGCGCAAGCCCGGTGCCACCGCATTGGTCAACAAAAAATGGTCAAAATTTATAGGCTTATATGTCGAAATACTTATGAAAGAGAAATGTTTGACAAAGCTTCTTTGAAGTTAGGCTTGGATAAAGCCATATTACAAAGCATGAACACTCAAGGAAAAGAGGCAGGCATAAAACAGTTGTCGAAAAAAGAAATAGAAGACCTTCTAAAAAAAGGAGCTTATGGAGCTGTAATGGACGAAGATAATGCTGGCGACAAGTTTTGTGAAGAAGATATTGAAATGATTTTAGCTCGACGAACTCTAGTGATACAAATGGAATCAGAAAAGGGTTCTACATTTTCAAAAGCTAGTTTTGCTGCGGCCGATCAACGTTCTGATATAGATATACGGGACCCTGATTTTTGGAATAAGTGGGCGAAGAAAGCTGAAATTGATACAACTGAGAAAAAAGAAGATGAAGACCTCATTGTTACAGAACCTAGAAAAAGAACAGTAATCAAGAGATATGGCCATGACGACGGGCCTATGGAAATGTCCGATGTGGAAGTAACTCCTGATTCTGATGATGATGAAGAAGGTAAGATCTTTATGCACACAAATACGTAAACTTACTCTAATGCATATATTTTCTTTTTTCTTTACGGATCTTGTCTATACTAATAATTGATATAAATACAAAACAACAAATTTAATAAATACCGAAGTGAATGGTTTATAAGTTTTGCAGGGAATGGGATACAGAATGTTTTTGATACGAATCGAGCCTGCCATACAATTCCACTGTCGTAACGGCTACACGGTATACAGATGACATTTTTAGCGATTTTATTTGAGTTGTAAAATCAGAATTTTCAATCTTTTTTTTTTTTAATAATCAAAACAAATGTAATGTCCAACTTGGGTGCCATAGTAATAAATGCTCACAGACAAGCTCTAAAAGAATATAAAAAAAAATCGTTGGCCGGCACTTTCAGATTTGGACCAAATTTCTATGAAACATGGATTTCAAATCTGTCCACTTGTCTAGGCTGTGCAATGTCTGTCAGATAGTCAGGTACAGATTTATAGGTATAGACAATTTAGTATTTCAATAATATTTACCTTTGTCTTCCAGGAGTAAGTTTAAGAAGTAAAAGAAAAAAGGATAAATTTGGTAAAAAGGGACGAAGATATGCCAGTGACGACTATATACCAAGACATGAAGGTATACCAATCGATGAGGAAGTTGTATATGGGTCTTGGACTAGATCAGAATGTTTCAAAATAGAAAGAGGACTGCTAACATTTGGGTAAGCATATAATAAACATACATAGAGATCCTAGAGATTTAAAGTATATCAATTTTCTTAGGAATCTTTACTTAATCAAAATGTTTCGTCTTCAGGTGGGCCAGGTGGGAAGAAATTGTTGATAAAAATCAATTTAGAAAAGGCTGGACGATACCAGTTATTGAAGATTGCGCACGCATAATCGTAAGTTTTAAAGTACATTTTAAGTGTGTAGGTAGTACATAATTATGTTGTTGATTTCGTATTGCTTCTACTGTGACCAAGTTGCTTAGCTCATTAATTTTCAAAACTTAAGTTTCAAAACTGTACTGCAGATCGATTTAAATCTGGGCCTATGTTAACTGATTACTGTTTGAATGCCAGGCAATCGTTTCAGTTATATGAAGTAATCTTATTAAATAGAAGACTGACTTTCACTATGGGCTGGTTACTGCTAGAGATTGTAATAAAAAAGATTATCATACCTACTTACTTTTAAATATCTTCTCCAATATGTGGGGACGCCCTAGGTTAGCGTATAGCAACCATTGTTAAATATTTTATCGTTATTCTTATATGATGATTAGCCATGCTAATACCGAGAAAGTTTAAGACTTTCGTTGAGTTCAGATACTTTAACTGATTTATAAATTAGGTAGATAAAAATAATAAGGCAAATCTGTTCCATCTAAGTATATATTTTTCTTTTTTTAGGTTTTGTTTTGTTTGCGCCATTATAAAGGAGATGAAAAAATTAGAAACTTTATTTGGGACTTGATAGAGCCTTGTGAAAATGGTGAAGTAACAATAGCTAGAAATCACAGTGGATTGCATAATCCTGTACCCAGAGGCAGAAACGCGAAAAAGAAGAATAGACCAAAAGATATACCAAAACCGAACGATATACAAAAATGGGAAGATTCAAACCATTGGAGCTCCATTGACAAGTATGACTGCGAAGGTTATTTAGAGAGCAGTTACAAAAAACATTTATTCAGACATGCAAACAAGTTAGTTATGGTTTGACATAATCCGTTAATTAATTTGAAACAAAGCAAATATTTAAAATTTATGAGTAAATTCTAATATTGCAAATAATTAAATTCCAGAGTTCTACTGAGAGTTCGTATGATGTATTACATTAAACATGAAGTCATAGGAGACTATGCAACTCAAATCGAACGAGGAACACATGCAAGGTAAACATAGTAATTATAATGGTTGCCAGTTGGGATACTGGTTGTGAGTTCAGACAGAATATAAGGAAATATAATTTTAAAAAAACTGTTTTTTTTTTACAGTACATTAGGAATGCGAGTACCTCGCGGGGTGGACAGTACACCGCCTCGATTATGGTGGGACACTGAATGCGATGTGTCTCTGTTAGTTGGAACGTATATCCACGGCTACGAAAACTATCTAGCAATGCGCTCAGATCCGCAACTTTGTTATGTAGATAAATTGGGTCCACCCGATGACGCCGAGTGCACAGATATTAAGTACGTAGAAGATACCTACCAAACTCGTTATTTTTCAAACCTGATTTTATTTTTTTAACTGGTTAGAGTTTTTGTCTTCATGTACTTTGAATATCAAGAATTTGTATTGTGGGTAATTAAATATTATTCTAAAAATTTAGAAACACTATCAACTTTATCATCTATATTATGGCAATGGTCCTGATTATTATTAATCAATACTAGCATAATCTACCACAATGTGTTCACCCCAATTCTCACAGCATAAATATTATTTATATTTATTTAGCATGGGAAGTAGTATGCAGTATCTTACGTTTGTTTTTTTGTAGGAGCGAAGAAAGAAAAGTAAGGGGGAGTGGTGGTGGCGACGAGGATTGCACCGACGATGTGTCCAGTGGTGCGGGGGCGACTTCGCCGACTGCTTCTCCACGTCCCGATGAAGACAGCATGCACAGTAGCAGCGGCGGTCTTTGGCCTTCAATGCAAGATTTAAACACACGCCTTCGCAGGCTCATAACTGCTTACCAAAGGAATTACAAACGTGAAGAATTAAAAATGCAACAAAGAGCTAAGGTATGTGAAGGAAGCTACTATTAATATTGACTTGGGGGGCAGGAAGATCAGAATACATTTAAATAAAGTGAATATAAGCTTATATATAAGAAACCGCTTAATATCTGGCGGGCCCGCGGGCCGTATGCTTGTTTGCTACCTTTGAAGTATATTATGCAAGGAAACCCTGTGCGATATAAAACAAATAACATTTACGTCAAGGAATTAGAAAAAGAGTTCAAGGGTTTATGACAATTGGCACTCAAATAGTTAATTCACGTTCACATTTAAGTGCCGTATCGTGATTGCTTTCTGGAGTTTCGGGATAGAATGTTAAGCTCTTACTTAGCACGCTAAAATTAGGTCTCGAGATCAGAGGTAATTAATACATTAAAAAGAAAAACCCTGTTGAAGTCAGTTAAAAATTAAAATCGTTTCACCTAAAAGCCATAATATTGAGCTTTGTTTTGAACGTCTATTTTATTCATATATCACCTAGTGGAGATATACTGTACACAAAATGGCACTGAAGATGCATATTGAGGATCACTGTAGCACGAATAATGCTTCTTTTGAAAAATATTTGGTGCCCCTAGTTAAGCTCTAGATATCCATGGAGTAAAGTAAAGAAGATTCGAAATTATCACCTTTTATAAAAAAAAAAAAACAAAAAACACTAGGAACAATAAAAAAAGAATGTGATTGTTGTGAATGTGATAAAATCAAGGACAATGGTCCTACAGCTTTGTTGCCACAATAATACATGTTTAGGTGGGCAAGCTCCAACAGAATATACGAAAAAAAACAGTGGCCCGCCACTTTCAGATTTGGACCTAAATTTATGATATCCTATCGAAGATTTTTTATTCCCGACAGACGTTGTCCTGTCTTAGCTATGAATGTCAATTACAATATTGCAAAAAAAGATCTTTAGTTTATCTCGAAATTAAATTGGTTCCGGTTTTTTTTTTAGATTTGTCTTTTCATAAGAACCTTCTCCTGACAACAACAAACACAGATAAAATGAATTAGCGGTCCAGCCGTTCACGCGTATAGGGATTCATTTTTATATACAGAAGAAGATATATAGATTACATAGTAAATTCAATATTTTGATGCTATCTCGTAGGGTTCAGCCAGCGTTTACAATGTAAGCGCAAAAATATATATTTATTTACGATATCACATTATAAACCTCTAAAATCTATCTACTATTTTATGCATGAATTATACATATAAACTTTTCTTTTGAATCACTCTATCTATTTAAAAAACGCATCAACATCCGTTGCGTATTTTTAAAGATCCAAGCATAAGAGAGAGACAGACAACGGGAAGCCACTTTGTTTTATACTATGTAGTTATAAATCTTCTGTACATAAATAAAACTGAAGTGTCTGTTTGTAATATTAAAATAACAGCTTTTTACTAAATGCATATGAAAGTAAACACGATACTTATGGCAAAAACGGGCCAAGTGCAGATCGGACACTTGTTGAAAGAGAAAGGTATGCCAATGAAGTATGTGGAGTTAATTCGTGCTATGTACGAGCGATCAAGCACACATGTCCGCTCGGTCGCGGGAATCACCGATGAGTTCAGTGTCAAGGTAGGCTAGCACCAAGGGTCGGCTCTAAGTCCGTACCTCTTCCTGTTGATTATGGATGCTTTAACATCGGTGATACAGGAGGAGGCACCCTGGTGCATGCTATTTGCCGATGACATTGTGCTGGTCGGTAAAGATGGGTTCGAGGTCCAGAGCAGACTGGTAAAATGGCAACACAATTTGGAGAGTGTTGGCTTGAAAATCAGCAGAACCAAGTTTGAGTACATGTTCTGCGATTTCGGCGGTATCTCCAATTCTACGACCTTAACACTCGATGGAACGCCTATGCCGATCTGCTCCGACTTCCGGTACCTCGGTTCGCTCATGCTAGGCGATGGCGATGTGGACAGGGCAGGGCAGGGGGACAGGGCTTACAGCACAGAATTAACACAGGATGGATGAAATGGCGGCAGGTCACGGGAACTACGTGTGATTTATAAAACGATGATAAGGCCTGTTGTCATGTATGGATCAGAGTGTTGGGCCACAAAGGCGACGGATGAAAGAATACTGCATGCAACTGAGATGCGAATGTTGAGATGGATGTGTGGCGTAACGAGAATGGACAAGGTAAGAAATGTTTTTATAAGAGGAAGTTTGAAAGTAGCTCCAGTGACAGAAAAGTTGAGGAGCAAGCGTTTGTCATGGTATGGGCATGTTATGCGGAGAAATGAAGATAACGTGGTAATCTTACCACATATATTCCTACTTTTTATTTATTTTCCTGCCGTCCATATTCATACATAAAACCTATCTAGGTTTTATGTATGAATATGGACGGCTGTACCCGTCGAGGTAGACCTAAGAAAAGATGGATGGATTGTGTGAAAGATGACATGGCTAGAAAGGAAGTGAACACAAAGATGACAGCTGATAGGGAAGGATGGAAGAGAAATACATATTGCGCCGACCCCGGTCTAGTGGTTAGTATACCTGACTGCTACGCTAGAAGTCGCGGGTTCGATTCCCGCCGGGGCAAACATTTATGTGACAAATATGTTTGCCTTGCGTTTGGGTGTTTGGTATGTATTACAAGTATGTATTCACAAAAAAAAAGTATATAAGTATTATATCAGCTACTGGTTCCCATAGTACAAGCTTTTGCTTAGTTTGGGGCCTGATGGCGCTATGTGATAATGTCCAAGCGTTATTATTATGAAAAAAATAAAGAAGGTTCATGTATTCCAATTGCAATTGTTTGTCTATTGCCGGAACACTGAAATGCCGGCCAAATCTGATGCCGCTAAAATTTACATGCGAAATTGTATTTTGACGACCAACGCCTCAAATAGTTACTTATAGGGACTTCAAACTTTGAATTTCGTTTCAGTATTCGGCCGTTTAAAGTGTTAATATAATATGCAATGCGCGAGTGATACCTCTGTTGTTGCAAGCGAGCGTCCATAGGCTACGGTAACCGCTTACCATCGGATGTGCCGTATGCTTATTTGCGACCTTAGTGATATAAAAAAAAACTTGGACTTCCATAAATAAAGTTTATAATAAAAGATATTTTTCAAGATGGAACGACGGGAACGAATGGATCAACTGGCTCGGGATGAGGTGTCTCAATGGCGCTGGACGAGAGCAGATGAAGAAGCCTTCCGCCGCACCGTTGCATCATATGGTGTAGAATTCGACCCGGCCACAAAGAGTCTGCGCTGGAGTCGCTTTAGAACCCTAGCTCGACTCGATACCAAAAGCGATGACGCATTAACTGATTACCTCAAAGCCTTCATGGCTATGTGTAAACGCCAATGTGGCCTATCTGTAGGAGAAGCTGAGCTACCAACTAGAGCAGATTTAAAAGCTGAGCCTATTGGAGAAGAAAGGGCTATTGCGACACTCGAAAGGTAAAACTACAAATAAAATAGTTTATTCCGGCAGAACGATTTTGGGTATCCTTATTTAATACTAGCGGCCCGCCCCGGCTTCGCACGGGTAGACAGTTATCAAATATTTTGTCTACCCGTGTGAAGTCGGGGCGGGCAGCTAGTATAATATGTAGCCTATGATACTCAGTGATAATGTAGCTTTCTAACGGTGAAATAATTTTTGAAATCGGTCCAGTAGTTTCGGAGTCTATAGATATTTATCAAATATTTTGTCTACCCGAGCGAAGTCGGGGTGGGCAGCTAGTATAATATATAGCCTATGTTACTCAGTGACAATGTAGCTTTCGAACGGTGAAAAATTTTTTGAAATCGGTCCATTCGTTTCGGAGCCTATTCATTACAAACCCACAAAAATACAAATCTTGTCGGCGGGCTGTAATTCATGATCCGTAATAGGTAGACAGTTGAAGTTTTCACCAATAGGTATATTGTTAGCTACCCTTCGGGCACGTAACCCTAAAATGCAGTGCAGCCGTTTTTGATTAACAAACAAAGAGACAACAATTTAAAATGTTAACTTTGATGACGATTTAATGATGACTGTTAACGTGCAATAGTCAGTCGTCAATAAATGGCACAAACACTTGCATGGAATTTATTTGTGTGTATTCGTCAGGATCGACTTGTTGCGGGTGCTGCGCGAAGAAGTGGGCCCGCACCCGGCGCTGGAGGCACGCCTAGCGCTGTGCGAACGCTCGCCCGACGCGCCGCCCTGGTGGCAGCCCGCGCGCCACGACAAGCTACTCGTACTGGGGGTCTGCAAGTAATTACATCTCTCATTCATGCCTAACTCTTCTGTATTCGACGCATTTGTTTATGATGTTTCAACTTATTATTTATTAATGGCGACTTGTTTTAATAATTTATTTAATTGTTTATAGACTCTTTTTAATGCCTTTTTATATATCAATATTTTTTTCTAAACTTTCAGACATGGGTTGGGTGATACTTACAATAAATTGTTTTGTGATCCTAAATTACCATTTGCTGATTGTGCCAACAAATGGTACGCGAGCAATAAAGGAAACTCTGCTAAAAATGAATCTCAAAATATATCATCTGACGAAGAGGATACCAACAAATCTGAGGAATCCGCTACGGAGTCGCGAAAATCACTCCGACGCAGCAAGCGCACGTCTAACGCGTGCGAGCGCGACGAGGACGACACCGACGCGCTTTCCGAGCTGGAGACGCTGGCCAAGCTCGGGCGCGTGGACGAGGCGCTGGCGCCCGACCGCTGGTTCTCGGAGCGCGCGCTCGAGACGCGCCTTCACCACATCGCGCATGCCGTGCAGAACCGCGAATGGCCCGCCAAACCAACCGACACGACCGAGGATCGCAAACCCGCGCAGAAGCGGCACATCGCCATCGACGTAGAAACGGACCGCGCCAAGCTGCACGCGCTGCTGTCGTCGCCCGCGGCCGGACCGCCGCCCGCGCACCAGCGCGCCGAGCCCCCGCAGCCGGCCGAAGACCTGTCCGCGCCGCTCGACCTCACCGCGCCGCCCGACCCGCCCGCGCCGCCGCCGCCGCCACAGCGCGCCAGCCTCGACGACACGCTCACCAGGCTCATGAAGAGGAAGAATGTGGTAAGCTCATATTGTTTTGCGATGTAACTCACGATACCTTAAAACATGGACAGCATAGCTATGTATGGGACCAATTCGAGCCACTATTGAATTCACACGTGCATATCCATAATAACAAAGATGCTATGTCAATATGGTTGTTGGCATTTCCTGTCATTTGTTCAAACCACAGTAGGATTGAAATCAAATTTACATAAGCTTTTTGTGGAGTTTATTTGGGAACCAGTTGTGCGTAAAAGCTAGTAATTTCACACATAGAAGGAAAACAAATACATCCAATACACTACAGGAAATTCAGTGGCACGTTGATCAGAACATGTGGTTCACCGCGCACACATGAATCGCATATTTATATAAACTTTGCCCTACCTTTACGATTATTACTATACAATTTTTGAATAACATATAGTTCGGAGCTTCAACATCAAATGGCCGGTACTTACTTCAATTACCCAACCACATGGCGTATCTATTAAATGGCTTACAACAAACTTGATTTGTTATTTTAACTGCCCTAGTAACCAGGATTCAAAACAATAATTATGATTAATTATCTTCTCTTCATATAAATAATGGAAAATATTTAATTTGTAACTTCAAAATTCTGGTATTCACCGACTGGGTTTAAGGAAATGCACTCGCCACTTCGCGTCTAGAGCCTGTGTAGTTGGTTAAATTTATTTGACTTTTGTCCAAGATTTTATGGTATCACAAAACTATGAACAAAAATTATTATAAAAGATTACCTTGCTTTTAAAACTCCAATGTATTTCTTGTAGTGTAAATTATGATAAACAAATAGTCAGACAACAGTACCCACATGAGAATTGATATCTTTTTGATACTTTCATACCCTAGCACATTAATAAAAAATCTAATGAACTTTATCAGACATGTTTAAATTCAAGTTATTGGTTATTTCATTTGCTTATTCAAAATGTTATTTTCACAGCCTGCCCCTGAGCAGATAGTTGGTAAGGAGAAAAAAAGGAAGAAATTAGATGAGATTGTTCTGGGTTTATCAGCTGCAAAGGGCCGGAGTCCAAGTTCACCGTTCATGGCGGACCCGCCGCGCAGTCGGAGCTCCTCGATTCTTCCTGACGTAACTGTTACTCCGGCTGCTCCTCCCAGCTCCACAGCTATAACTCCTACGCAAAAGCCTTTCTCAGTGACAGTTACTAATGTTCCATCCCCTCAATCATCATCTAAGGAACTGTCATCCTTCTTACAACAGTCTCTAGAACAAAGTAAAAGTCATAAAATATCAACAGCTACTCCCATGAAGTCTTATTCACACGAAGCTAAAGTAAATAAATGGTTAGCTGAGCAAGCAAGTGTTGACACTCGCCGGCGTAGCTTGACGCCTAGACTCGCGCCCGAAGAGCATGTTCCAGTGGTGCATCGAGTAACTGGAAAGCGTATAGTTGGCCATAAAGCGCCACAACTTAAACATCTTGCGCAATGGATAGCAGAAAATCCAATGTATGATATCGATTCAAAGTGGACAGAAGGTATAAAAGAACATATTAAATTACCACAAGACGTGCGCAATCAGAGACATTCTCCTATGCAATCGACTAATTCTATGGGTGAGAGGAAAAAAGGTCGCCCACCTACACTGGACGCGTCATCAGCAAATGTATTGTCATCCAATTCCCACTTAAACCAAAGTTTGTCAAGTTTAAATCCTGCTCTTCTTGCTAGTTTGTCTAGTTTAAGTGCATTTGACCCGAAAACATTGGCTGCTACTTTATCCAATCTAACTGGTTTCGATCCTAAGTTATTAAATACTTTCGATCCAAAATTATTAGCCAGTTTAAGTAGTTTCGATCCTAAAAATAATCCTCTATTGAGTTCTTTCAACAGTATGCCAAATTTATTGGGAAATATGACAGGGGGCAATATATTTGCAAATTTAGCTGGTCTAGGACTGCCCGGATTTTCTTCATTGGATTTAAATAGTCTAAGCGGAACTAGTGTTTCTGGAGACAATAAATCAAAATCAAAGAGACCACCAGAGAGTAGTAATCCTTCGAGTTCAAAATCTGCTAATTCACAGTTTCCATTCGTATTTACTAATCCTAACATGTTATATCCTCAGCTAGGATTAAGTGGTTTAAATCCATTTGGCATGCATTCTGGCATGACCTCTGCATATGACGCCCTAGGATTGTTGAGTGGAAATATATCTGCTAGCTCTGGATCCACAACCATGCAGGGGTCTAGTCATAGCTCTGCTCGCACTAGCACTAAAACAACTACACCGAGGTCATCAACAGTGGTCACAAATTCAACGATGTCACGCCAACAAAAAGTTTCCGACCGTCAGCAATCAAGTCACCTACCCCAAATGCATTTACCTCCAGACCCATATTTACTGGAATCTTTGTCAAAGCAGGCACTGAATTATGATTCTATTATGAGAACAGACAAAAGATCAAGAGACACAGAAAGCCAAGAAATTACTGCCACTGATTTATCTAAATCTGATAAGAAAAAGGTACCTTACGATTCTTTAAGATCCCATGTGCCACCAGAATTTGCTGCTGTGCAGGAAAAACTCCTTAAAGGTGACAAAAAGGATATAGACATAAGTAAAATGCTCTTGGAACAAATGGCATCAGGGGCTCTTAGTGCTAGCCTGGTGAGTTCTGCTGAAACAAAAAAGATGAAGGATAATGATAAAGATCCATTCGATAAACTAAATAAGGTGGAATATGTAGCAAGAACATTATCATCTGAAGAAGGACCAACGAATATTTCTTTAGGGCAAAAAAGAACACACGATGAGATGACTAGTGAACCTGAAAACTTAGCACTACAAGCTACAGAACAAAATCCTGTTAAAAAAGCGAAAGAAAGTATTTCTTCGGAAGTTCTTTCTTCAATTGAAAGGCAACATGATCCATCTGCAAATACAGGAGAAATGGACCTCGAAGATTTAATAGCTCCGTCCACTGTGATCAAAACTGGAATGAAAGCAAGCGACTTTGACGGCAATATACCTAAAATTCCAACAACAGAATCGATTACATCTTCAGTCACAAATTTAGAGAGAGAAGAAATGTCACAGTCTGCACTTATAGTTTCCTACCATGAAGAATCCGCTCAAAATAAAGATGAACATTCACAAAATATTGACTGTTCTAGTCCAATAAACAGCGATGATAAGGACAATATAAGCAATATTGACGAGAACAATATTACAGTAGAGGCTTCATGTGACCCAGGGCGTAGAGCTCATAGAAAAAAAAGCCGTAAGTCATCTGAAGAAACTGCACCTTCCACACGTCGGGAACTAAGGTCTAGTTCTGGACGCCAGTCAACGGAAACAGCTGCTTCAAATCATTAAATGAAATTCCATATATAAATGGAAGATAATGACGTGAACTAAGTGAATCAGTTGCATTTATCTTGGTTTACTATCCAGTTCGTTAGGATAACATATAAAATAAGTTAAGTTTAGTATACCTACGTATTGAAAGAACATTAATGTCTCACTGAGGAATTTTCCATATATAGGATTCCAGGAATATTACCTACTATCGTAGGCGTTAGCTTAGTTTTGTTTTAAATATTTTCGTTTTAAACATGTATTACCTAATATTAATACACAAGACTGGTTACTCCACATTTTATAAAAAGGTCAATCGAGATTAAGAGCTAAATAATACGTCATAACGTTTTCTGCGAAACATTGTTTAACGACGTTCCATTCTCAAGCAGAACACTGTCAGAATAGGATGGACGCAAAAGGCATACATTTAAATTTTAACTAGAATTCGTACCCATAACTCATAGATCACGTAATCAAGGCAATAATGTCTCCGTGGATGGATTACCCGGTAATTCCGAGCCCTAGAAACTCCATTGCCCACCATGGGTCTGTAAAGTATATTATCCGCTGCAACAAAGCAATGTGCATTTCATAGTACTTATTATTAAGTCAGAGGATTAGGAGGGTACTAAAATACATGCTGATCTACTATTAGCTGCTGCTCTACTACTTGCTGCATACATTTTTATATACCTATAAAAAAATATGCAGCAAGTTATATGAGACAGAATGATGTAGATTTCATAGAAAAGCTATGGTATTATGGCATAATCTTTCTGAAAAACTGGTTATGAAATGTAATGTTATTGAATTGAAAACCTTCGGTAATGTTTTACGTTTATAAATGATTTGGGCTAAAATGTTCATACCGTCTCGTTACAGTCTGGCTTTTAATGTTTTAAATTTGACATTCGGAATTGCACGATTTCACACATACCAGTCAATAGATATAAAAGCTATTACAGCGTAGCGGTTGTATTCTGTTGGGCTATTACAGAAAATCCTTCGAATGCGGCTAGGTTCCACAAAGTAAGACATATACAAAACAAATAGTTCTGTATATATTACGAAATTGAAGGTAGCTATATTGTAACTTAATCGCGTTTATCTCTTGATAACAATTAAATTAATCAAATAATTACACGGTCAGTGCGGAATCTGCTTTGTTTTTTTATTCCGTTACAAGGAGTACCGTGAAACATTGGCAGTAAGAAGAATAATCACAGAAATAAGATCTCTTTATAACGTATAAGGAAACCAATTTATTATTATGAAATCGTTTTTTTTTTAGTTTGTCTTTTAAAATTAGGATTAGGAGCTTGTCTTTTTAAATTAGAACTATGTAGAACAACGTATAAGTAAGCATTGTTAAGTTGTTAATTACCTATTTGTTTAAAATCAACTATTTCGTCCACGTTCGAGTCGCAGGCATGGGTAAGCACACAAAAAATGAATAAAATTAGTGCGCTGAGCAAAGCGCGCAATGTGTCTGAGTAGGTACGAAGTTCGAGTTAAAACGTAGTGATTATTTAGTGGTTCGAAATAGAAGTGAATTTCATCAGAATACCAGGCTATATTTTATTTCTAAGTTGACGTTAAATGTTCTGTCAAACACTGGATGTGATAAAATAATTTATTACTTACATGTATCTTATTAATTTTCACTATTGTATCAATGAATAAAATTGTATTATAAATAAGTAATAATTATGTGACAAATCGTAAATAAATACCTATTAAACTGTTTTTCTTTTTACTTAGATCAGCAAATCTTGGGACTTTTGAACGATTTGTTTCTAATTAGATTGAAACTTAATGAACTCGAGAGAGTAACTAATAGCCCAGTCAAAATAAACGTCGACCCTTGAATTAATTCACAACCAGTTAAAAATTAGCTGGCACTAATGGATACCACTCTAATGAAATCCTGAAAAGTCCCCATTAACCCTATCTTCTTCTTCTTCTTCCTAAGTATGGCAATCAATCCCTTCAGGGACTATTTTGTCGAGTGTTAGAGAATTTTCATGTTGCAAAATTTCTCGTGTTTGCCGCATTAAAATGCCTAGTGTCATGCATTCTAACGCCCAATGGAGTTTCTGGAGACAACCCACGGCAGTAGCAGATCGTAACACGCCTTTAGATTAGAGGTAACCTATTGACCAAAATGATAAATCACTTAACCCAAAAGTCGTATTATGGCATTATTTCCAATGCACCTATAAATCAGTCACTAAATGAAACTTTACTGCACATATCGACACCATAAATACACATTAAAGATCACTATAACACAATTTACGACACACTGGAAAAAATCTCAACCGCTCCGCCTGATTCCCGCCAAAAACTCCAACCCTATCTTCTATCCTGACCTCTGACATCAGTTACTCTATCGATAGTCCCCAAGAGAATACAACCGCGATAGTCTTATCCTATCCATCCTCCTAGTCCTATGTAAGTGAATTATCTATGGTCTTATCGACACTATTGACTGACTATAGTATCGATTGATAAAAATAAGTAATACTATTGCTAAAAATCGGTAGTATCAGTACAAACACTATCAATGGTATCGATACTATCGTTAGAATTAGTTTCGATAGCTTTTTTTTTTTTATACGACTAAGGTGGCAAACAAGCATACGGCCCACCTGATGGTAAGCGGTCACCGTAGCCTATGGACGCATGCAACGCCAGGGGTATCACTCGCGCGTTGCCGACCCTAGACAGACAGACTACTCTAACATATTACCCTTTGATTATGACAAGTATATAATCAAAGATATTACCATAATACTATCGTAATATGTTCGACTGTGCTTGCTCATAAGATAAGATGCAATATAGCCGGTGTTTACATGGTCCATTCATAATATTTTAGCTCAGAGTAGTTAATATACTATTTTACATACGCAGTTCATTAATTATGTTGCTTTACTAGAATGTCCCTGTGTTACCGCCCTGGGTGTCATTTTATTCGCAGTCTATAGTATCACGTCGCGACGTCGTCACGAAGCAAAACACGTCGATAGTTACTTAAGCAAATCTATCTAGGTATATCTTAGTAGTAGTAGATAGTATCTACAAAGTTCAATAGTATTGCCTTTTTTTCAATATCGATAGTATTGCAGGATTACGATATTTTCGAAAGGATTATTCGTATTTGCGCCAATGACTATTTTTCAGTCTACTATCGATAGTGAAACTATCGCTCCTATCACTATTGCATCAACACTAGTCACAGTCAATGACAGTCAGACACAGTAAACGTAGTGATTATGTACTCTGTGGTCACACATATAAAGCATTGACCCCAGAATTGACCCAATATAAAATTTGGTAATTGTCTGTCACGAAAAAGGGTCCGGAATCCGGAGCTAACCACCACCCTCCAGCTTCCGACGCTGGTTTAATTTCCAAACGAGAATAATATTCTCACTAGTTAGTCAACTGAAACTGACAACTAAAACTAGATACAACAGCTTGTTAAACTCCAAGAGAATACAGCCGCTACGCTAGAGTTTAACTCAAGTACATAATCAAAGGTTTAACTGAACAACCGAGAAAAAAATCCAACTGAAATGAACAATTTGTGTATTTTTTAATACTATTTCAAAGAGAGGTGGGAGAGAGAGGACGAATGCGCCCTGCATTCGCTACTCCCGTGGGTTTTCCCCTGTGATTATATAAAGGTTTTACCATTATTATTGGAGTCGCCCGCCTGGGGACTGTACCTTCACCTTACATAAGACCGTGGCCCCGCGCACCAACGCTTTCTGACCGTGATAAAACCCCCGACTTGAAAAAACTGTAAAAATAATTATATACATACTCATCAGGCCTTTAAATTTGTGATAAATTGCGATAGAAATAGTAATATATCCAAGCGTCGGCTCGTCAGGGAACTGTATTCAAGCGTTTTCTATTGATATTTAACTATCTTGCCTAGGTGGCTATCTGATATTTACATTTTATTTACTTACTTAGCGGTCCCCCGACGTGACGACAGTTGGATATAGTTCTAAAATAACTATTTATATCGCAACTTATCGGTATACCTATATTTACTTATTAACATTTCATAATTTATTAAGTCGGGGGTATTTAATTTGACTTTTATGTAATGCTTTTTAAACACGCTAGATTTACAATCTATCTTCATTCACTCAAATACTTTCCGGCATCATACACGAAATTGCAGCACTAGATCTTCACTAGATATCGCTGGGCCCTATGTAAGTGTCTATGGCTGGGCAATGATAAATTACTTAACCCAAAAGTCATATTATGGCATTATTTCCAATGTTCCTATAAATCAGTCATTAAATGAAACTTTACTGCACATAACGAGACCAAAAATACACATTAAAGATCACTTTAACACAAATATACGAGACACTGAAAAAAATCTTAACCGCTCCGCCTGATTCCCGCCAAAAACTCCCGAACCAAGTTTATGGTTACTTGGTAATGCAAATGCCAAGGCAAATTTCGAGTTAGCAGAACTGTAGGTGTGTACTCTGTGGATAAGACCCTTTGGTCTTATCCACAGAGTACACACCTTTTGGTCTTCACCAAAGACTACAATACGACAGGATTTAAGGTAAAACGTAGTGGTGATGTACTCTGTGATTGAAGGTTGTATTCCATAGATAATACACTTACATCGGACAGTTGTATTCTCCACCCAAGAGAATACAAACCATAGTTAATACACTTGTTCTCCACAGAGTACATAATCACCGTATTCTCTCTACCTTGGGTGACGTGTTGTGTTGTGATGTGATTAAGTTTGATATGTGGTTTGTCTTATGTTGCAAGTTTAATTTCTAGTGTAGTGGTTGTATTATCTTGGGTTTAATTTAGATACCTTACATACATAGGTACCTACTGTTTTCTATTGAGCACTAACTGCCAGCAAGACCCGTTTATGTAGTTATTCAATACCTACGTGGGACCCGTAATAGATACAACGTTATTTTCCGTAAATTACAAATTGGTTACAACCAGAGACATGTAATCAAAGGTTACAACTACATAAAATAAAATAAAGAACAACAATATTTATGGATGGAAGGAAACAAACTTCGTCTTGTTTGTTATATAAATCTTTTTTTTTTAACTAATTACGGCAATAAAAATCAATCACGACAAGGATACTCATTTGCTTACAATGGATATGAGAGCAGCCAAGTTAGCATTAGCTCGCAAAAAGGTAAGTAAACAAAAATTGGCTACGTTATTTTTATACTTAGACGGAAGTTAAATAAAAATAAACCAAACCAAATAGCAGTGTGGTTGAAATGGCCACCTGCCATTTGAGCTGGTCAGGGTCCTAACCCCAGCTACATGTACCAAATGGGCTTGATGGGATATCCCAATAAATAATCGGAACCCTCTGTCTGAGGTCTGTGAGTGTGACTCCACCCTACAGAAGATTGCAGTAAAATAGTTTTTATATTTCTGAGTATCTCATAAAATGAATAAGACCCGTGAGTTCACAGCTACCTGAGTAATTAATAACTTGCTATTGAAGCCTTTTTATTTAATTTTAGTTAAAAACTAGCTTTTTAACTATGAGATAGCCTGTGTATCAATAACACAGCCTATGTTACTCAGTGATAATGTAGAATACTGTTAGTGAAAGATTTTTTTAAATCTAACTGGTAGTTTTTAGGGTTAAAAGGAAAAAAGGAACCCTTGTAGGATCACTTTGTTGTCTGTCTGTCAATAATTTTTATCTCAAGAACCCGTGAAGCTATCAAATTGAAATGAATATGAAATACCCGGGTCTATGGTCCCTTTCAGCTTTAAAATAATCAAACCTGTAAGTCAATATGAAGAAAAGATATTACCATTTAAGTTGGAAAATTTTGCTCTTTCACAAGGGAATCAAAACCTACAGAGTACTTCCCGTTAACCTAGAACCATGTAATTTGGCAGAAAGCAGTGTCTTGTTCAGTACAAGTAAAGCATAAAATCTGAAAACCATAAATATGTAGTTTTTTTTTTTAAGTGTGAATTTTCTGAACAAATATTTTTTTTCGTTTTCCTACTTTTACAAGAGTGTACGGAACCCTTGGTGCACGAGTCCGACTCGCACTTGGTCGATTTTTTTAGTTTATTCGTTACAAATCTTTTTCTTTATCATATTAGCATAGATATCTATAGTACACATTTTCGATTCAGCTTCATTACTTATTATTGTTTACAGTTAAAAGATCATCAAGAAAAAAAGTTATGTTCTGTTCATAAAGATGATGAATATAATGTGCAAGAAAACAATGATATCATAAACCAATCTAAGAAGACTGAGTATAATCCAAACCATTTTTCTGATTTGAACAATTATACAAGTGAACATCTTGAGCCGCACTCAGGATTATGCCAACCAACCATGACAACAGAAAGTGAGATACTTCAAGCTGAATGTGTACAGTCAGGAGTTAATATTACTGAAATCCTTATTTCAAACAAGAGGGATATGGAAAATCAAATTACTGAGTTGCAATCAAAATTAACTCAGCTTGAAAACAATTATACATTGGCTGTTAACAATAACAATATATCAATTCAGAAGATACATGATTTGGAAACAGAACTTGCCATTATTGATGACAAGTACTTGAAAGCTACACAAGAGATAATATCAAAAGATAACATAATCAATGATTTCAACAAATTTAAAACACAATGGTTTGAGGAGAAAAGTAACTTGCAGGAACAATTAGAATTAACAAAAAATTTTCTAACAGCTAAAGAGAGAGAGAATGATTCACTTCATAGTCATGTGTATAATCTTCAAAATCAGCTGGAAGCTGCAGAACTCCAGCTGCAACAGCTGACAAACGGCTTATCAAGTGCAAATTTATCACAAAATTCCACTGGTGCTACTTCAGAGCAAACTGAAGCCTTACTGAACAAAATATCTGCATTAGAGCACCAATTGAAGACTACACAAAAGGAAAGAGAACAGTTTAATCTACATTATGAGCTCTATGTCAATGAATTAAATGAACAATTGAAGTCTGTAATAAAAAGCAATGAAGAACTTTCACAACAAGTTCATGATCTCTCTAATAGAGAAACAGGTCTTATTGACCAAATAAGTGAAATGGAAATAAGAATGCAAAAAATAAATGCAATCAAGGAACCTGCTGAAAAGCAAATTTCTAAGAAAGTTGATCCAACTGAACTTGAACAAAATTATCTAAGGGTACAAGTGAGTATCAAAAGCTTATCTAAATATAAATAACTCAAAGGTGACTGACTGACTGACTGACATAGTGATCTATCAACGCACAGCCCAAACCACTGGACGGATCGGGCTGGAATTTGGCATGCAGGTAGATGTTATGATGTAGGCATCCGCTAAGAAAGGATTTTGATTAATTCTACCTCCAAGGGGATGAAAGTTTGTATGAAACTTTGTCAATTTTAAACTGATCGGGCTGAGACTTTGCATGCATAAAGCTACTTTGAAAAATTAATTCCACGCGTACGAAGTCGCGGGCACAGCTAGTTTACATATAATAGTATAATCTTCTTCGGTTCCTAAACCAACAAAGAACCCTTTTAGTTTCGCCATGTTCGTCTGTCTATCTGTCTGTCCGTCAGAGGCTTACCTCAGAGAATAT
Organism: Falcaria lacertinaria; assembly: GCA_951449985.1. Classification (NCBI taxonomy): domain Eukaryota; kingdom Metazoa; phylum Arthropoda; class Insecta; order Lepidoptera; family Drepanidae; genus Falcaria; species Falcaria lacertinaria. Next base: position 5,644,938 of record OX602110.1, read on the forward strand.
TAGCACTAGTAAGCTGTAATTTGGCATTGGTATACATATTAATGATGCCGACAAGTAGCAAAATGAAATCCTGAAAAAATGAAAATTTTAGGTTAGCTTCCATAGATCTAAATTGGGAATGATATTTTTTTCTCGGATATGGTGTGTGGAGTCGTTGGATAGGTTTTTTAAAAATATTGTGGGCTTGTGAAAACTATTTTACGATACAGTGATGCGTATGCGAAATATTAAGTTTTTAAGTGCTCATTTTTGTTAAAGTCATGTGTCGTCGTTCCCCCGTCCCCTCTGCCTCAGCAAACTATCACGGCTAAGAAGAATTTACAACATAACAAGTAATAAACTAACCGCTTGGCGGTATGGGGCCTGCGTGCGAAGTAACAAATCGAGCGGCAGCCGCGCTCATAAGCGCGCGCGCAAAGATGTTGTTCGGATGTGTCTCCAAAATCCAAATGCTATGCTATAATTAGCGTTCCGCGCAAAAAAAGCACGGGCTACATACTTATGACGGACAACTACGGAACCCAAAATAAAAGCTTCTTACTAAATGAATATGATAATCTGTTACCTATAACGAAACAAAATTTTGTAAAAACTTTTGTATGTATAGGTATGTTTGTTCTGGGGGTGTTACAAGGCGTAATTTATGTAAAATTTTGGGAAAATAATAATTACGAAAAATTGCTGCAGGTTTAAAGCATAACCAAGGCTACTTTAATGCTTTAAAGCACAACCCATGGAATTGTGAGCAAAATCAGATTTCACACGTACGGGCACAGCTAGTGCTATAATGATGATTATCACATATATGCCAAATATATAGCACACTATATATCACAACAGTTTAAAGCACAAACACCTTTTCTTCGTCAGTTAGATGGGGCTGACCTAAGAAATAGCTGGACCAAATTTTGATAAGAATTGTAAATAAGAAAATCTCGTACACTTTAAGCAAAGCAAAAATTTTTATACCAACAAAATGGGGTCATTAATTCTCATGGTCACCGAACAAGTTGTCGAAGGTCTACTCAAAGTAACAAGTATTTGACAGCTCCTTAAAATATTAATTTACAGGAACAATTGCGTGACCTTAGCCTCCAATTTGAAGAACTTCAAACTCAACTGGTACAAAGTAATGCAAAAGTACAAGAATTATCACAAGTGCAGGAAACTGATAGCAGTCGTGACACGATTAGTGTTGCTAAACTAAGTGCAGATATCGCGAGCGATAAAATAGCAGCCCAGAGAGCTACTGAACAGAATAAAAAGCTTAAACATGATGTGCAACGCTTGGAAGATGCATTTGTAAAAATGGTTCGTTTCCAATTTATTAATCTATCTTATTACTTGCTTTTAAATTTTTTATTTACTATCAAATATGTATAATTATACACAATAATAACAAATATAATATAAAATTATTTTATCGTATGTGCATCGTTGTTTAGGACTATAATTAAAATGAGGGTAGTGATGAGTACAATATTGGTTCTTTGTGAACCGCTTTGCGGACCTTGCACGCCACATATGCAGGCAGGGAGCTATATTCTTGAAATAAAGTAATATTTTAACTTTCTTGCAATATTAGTTGGGAGTGATACTGTTTTACTAGTCTATAAAATGAATATTACTTTCTTCGTCCCGTAGTAGGTACATTCAATTTCGTGTTACCTTGTGTGAAAACCTTATCATGGCTGGACAACACATCACATCTCCGCTCGAATAGTGTCGTAAGCTTTGATTATTTGTCATATGTCAAAAAAGCGAAATGTTTCAATAAAGGCGTTTAAAGTTTTTGTTAACAATTTTTTACTTTTCTTGTCATAATTCAGAAACTAATAAAATTAGCGCAATACGTTTTTTAATAATTTACAATGGTTTTGGAAGCACTATAAAACTGAGTAATAGTTTTAGACAAAAAGAGTTTTATATTTATTTTGAGTTGTGACACTATTCGAGCGGAGGTGCGACATTACGATTAAAGTGTCGCCACACCGGAACGCGGTGCGGACCGAGCGGAATGAAGGCGGCGCGGTACAACCGCACCGCACCGCGCTCGATGTGACTTCGAAGTTCGATCGAACAAACGGGCGCGGGGCTGCCGCGGAGACCTCGCGCGGGTTTATGTGTTTGTAGCGTGGCGCGGATTTACATGTGGATGGGTTACATTGAAGTTCTTTGTTTTCAACTCGTGCAGCCCGCTTTCAGTCCGCACCGCGTTCAGGTCTGGCAACGCCTTAAATGTTATTATTTATGTTTCAGAGTAGAGATAAATTGGAACTGACAGAAAAAATAACGGCTGAAAAATATTTGAATAAGGAATTGACAATTAAATTGGCCGAAGTAGAAGAAAAGGCTAAAGATATGTTTATCACGTTAAAAGCGAAGGATGAAGAAATGATTCGGTTGCAGTCCAGTTGCAGAGAATTGGAAAGGAAATTTGATCATATATCAAATACAGCACAGGCCGACAATACATTGTTCGAAACAATTGATCATATTTCAGATGTTGGTGAAACCTGTGCCATCAAACACAATGGAAATGAAGAGGCTATTGACGTCCATACAGATTCTTGTGACGGTATGCATGAGCAGAGCCCATTAATTAACAGTAAGCATAGTATCCGAAAAGAGGACGCCATGATTAAACTACAAGAGCGCTTTTTAAAAATAATGGACGAAGTAGCAAATTTATCAGATGAGAAACATAGGTTAGAGCACATTATTGTGCAGCTCCAGAATGAGACAGATACCATTTGTGAATATGTTGCGCTATACCAACAACAGCGCAGCTTGTTGAAGAAGCGGGATGAGGAGAGAAGCGCACATATTAAACTATTCCAACAAGAATGTGATAAAGTGAAAAGCCATATTGAGGAGTTGACTACAATCCTCACAAGCTTCGCCAAAGATAAAGAACTTGCTTCTTATTTTAAAATAGAATCAAAACAAAACAGTTTGCAACAGGTAATGAATTTACTTTCAAATATCAAAAACAGCTCCTTGTTAGATATTAATAAGAAAAACATGGACTTTAAAAACTTTTATCCCTGCAGCTGTTGTTCTGGCCAGCTTATTGATGTTTAATTTTCGTATAGCAATATCAAGCTACTGTCAGTATATCGCCGAGGTTAAAGAAATATGAATGTTAACTTTATTCAATATCTGCTCCTAGAGCACCTAAATAATTTTAAGTAAATTTGACACAATTCAATTTAAATTAATTTTATATATAAACAACAAAACATTTATATCCTATGATTGAATTTGTATAGTAATATAGTCTGTAATGACTTCTAGGATTAACTGAAAATAGCATAGGTTTATATAACAATTAGATTCCGGGATATAATGTCAAACTATCCAGATCCTAAAATGCTTTTATTACAATTGAGTACCACTTCTAATGGAATACGAGTGCCTGACTACATTTTGTATATAGAGCTTTGCGTTGTGACAACAGTGTTTATATTGACTGTGACGTGTTCGCGGATGGATGGCGTATTGCGAGATGAGTGTATAAAACCTCAGAGTAGATAATGTAAAAACTGGGGTTTCATTTTTAATTAGTATAATTGGCTAGAAGCCGTTCTAATTAATTAAATAAATAAATATTGTATGCCATATCGTTTTCAAATTAATTAATTTTATTCTAGACTAGGTAGATAGACAAGTTTTTGAAGTCTTAAAAATGGGGACCCGTAATTTTTGTACATAGAAACTTGCAATTGGTATGTGTCTTATGCTTCTTGACATTTCGTGTTGTGATTTGGGAGTAATAGTATATCGCTTTTATTTAAATTTATACAATTATACAGGATGTTTCTTCTAAGGTATCAAGCCGGTGCGGGGTGATGGGACCATGCCTATCGATTGGATAGTGAAATGGAAATTCCCTAATTTTCTTAATTTATTATTTACCAACATTAATGTCAATTAATGTTAGGAAATAATGTTTACAGCCTTACTGTAGACCATTTCATGATAAAAAAAACCGGCCAAGTGCAAGTCGGGTTCCGGCACCGAGGGTTCCGTAGTCCGTAACTCCGTACACACTTCTAGGCACGGTAAAACATAAGCGAAATTCAAATGAGGTCATTATAAATATTATTCCTAATAAACATTCCTGTTATATATTCCTGATTCGAAACAAACAAACGCATTAAAAAGAGTGAACTACATATTTACGGTTTTCAGATTTTTCCTTTACTTGAGCTGTAAGACACTGTTTCTTGCCAAATTTCATGATTCTAGGTCAACGGGACTCTATAGGTTTGATTCCCTTGTGAAATCGCAAAATATGCGAAAATTTTCGTTTATGTCGAACATTTTCAGTCATATCTTTTTTTCATATTGACTTACAGGGTTTGATTATTTTACAGCCGAAAGAGACCATAGACCCGGGTATATCATATTTATTTCAATTAGATAATTCCACGCGTTCTTGAGAGACAAATTCTTGACAGGCAGACAGACGGACAACAAATTGATCAACAAAGTGTTCCTTTTAAGGTACAGGCTACAGAACCCTAAAAAGACCTTTACTACCTTTTTAACATTTCTCAAATATTCTGAGTACTGACATACAATTTTAATAATCTAGTTTATTAGTATTAGGTACCTATGTAGTATATTATCTATTCTGAGGTATTAGTAGTAGCTTACCATCAGGCGGGCCGTATGCTTGATTGCCACCTTAGTGGAACAAAAAAGAAGCCTTCGAAGTATGGCCGCCATAGAGTTACAACGTCCTGTGACGCGTTACATCGAAGTTCTTATTTTGAAACTCGTGCGGCACCACACCGTGTGAATAACTTCGTAATTTTATAAGATATATCATATTATATTTATTCCTTCACCAGATTTCTGTTACTAATTATATACTTCGAGATGATCTATTTCGATAAAATAAAACCATGTGAATTTAAAGTTGGACAGCTTTATTTAAATAAAAAAATGTCGTTAGATACATACAATACACATATGGAATAATGTTCTACACCACACACATACAACTTTAGCAATAGCATAATTTAAAATGATACCCACTTAATTCTGAGAGTTGCGACCTTTTGGGCAGTGAACATGGACCGTTGGTGGTCCAAGATAATATTTTAGGAAGAGGTGGAACTAGACTACTTGTCGGGAACATGTGGTACATAAGTTCCCGGTAGAAGGCTATTTAAAAAGACAACACAATTTGCCGCTTGTAGAAATGTGTATTTATAGTAGGGTTACGAGCGACTTTACCTGGGTACAGAAAGTGTGCAGTGGGTACATACTATTTATCACCTAAATTGCTTCCTTAAAGATGAGGTTGTAGAGGTAGTAACCTCTATGCTTGCATAGAGGTCATATCTTTGCTAAAATCAGGGTCAGTGAAAACTTTACTGCTTGATATAGTCAGTGGGTGCAGAGGCCGCGACTCATATCATCCAATAAATTGAAACCGACGTAGACGTAAAAATTACGAAAACGGTTTTAGATTTTAGTTTATAAGTACACGAGCAACACACAAAGAGACATCTAATTTCCCTAGTGATTTTTAGATAACTACATCTACACCACATTTTTGACATTATGTGCACTTGAGCAAAGTTTGAACCTTATTTAAAATAATGTTGTAGGTATTTTAGTGCATATTATCAGAGACAGTTTAGGTATACGGGTTTTGAGTGGAGTACATACAATACAATACGTGTACACCAATATCACACTGAACCCGATGACTATCTAGAACATACATCATAATAAATAAAATAACTTAAATACCTTATTTACAACGTAGGAATAAAATTGCTGTATGACTTGTATTTATAGAAACTTTCGGTAAGTAGCGCACAATAAAAATCATCGGACATAACAATAAATAATAACTTACGGAACGCACAAACATAAACCACGCGTGCGGCGCCGCCGTCCGTGACAGCCCGACTGAAATATACAGTTTAACGGTGTACTCCGATGTTAGGAGACGAGTTTCCGTTCTACTCTGTTATTATTTATTCTTATATATGGGGGCCTAATATTTGAACACACATTACTTTCCTTTTGGTAGACGACAATTAGGTTTAGACCTCAAAGGACATCATTAATTTTGGTCCCAAACTGAAAGTGCCGGCCAACGCATTTTTTGTATATTCTGTTAGAGCTAGCCCGTCTGAACATTTTTTACTGTGGCACCAAACCTGTGTAGGACCATTGTAGTTGATTCTATTAGAGTTCGAAAATCTGAATTTTCATACATTTTTGTTGAAAATATGAATTCGAGTATCTAAAACATATACATATAATAAATGCTCAGACGGACAAGCTCTAACAGAATATACAAAAATATGCGTTGGTTGGCACTTTCAGGTTTGGACCAAATCTCTATGAAACATGGATGATGTCTGATTAAATAAATAATTTAGTTTAAGACTTGACTTTTAGATAACTAATAAACACCTTTGGATTTACTAAACGTGGATTCAATTTTTATTAGAGAATGGAGTCAGCAAAATGACAGTTACGTTGCGGGAGAAGATCACAAACAGCAAGCTCTGCAGTTAACTTGAGAGCTCATCCTTACTCCAATCATCATAGCTTGCCAATATAAATTAGTGTATCGGATCCTCTCGGCGGACAATTCATATTAAATCAAATTCTATGGATTAATTAGGTCATTCTGAAAATATGCAGGTGTCCACCTTTTATGATGGCAATATTCGATATCTGAAACGAAAATATGTTTAGGTAGGCATACAGAATGTACATTGTACATATTAAATATTTTTACCTTACACCCTTACCGTTTGCATATCTAAAATTATAGGATTATCCTGCATATTGCAATTCATTTTTAAATAGATTTATAAAATTGTAATAAACAAATAAGACTTTTGACCGGGACTTGTACTGGACTGGGATCTTCTCTCGAAGTTACAGCAAAGGTACGGACTACCCAAGTGATTATCCAAACGGCTGATTCACGACCTTGCCACTGTGAGCGGCTACTAAGCGCGGGGCGGCGTGGCGGTAAGATCAAAAGTATAAAAATGGTTGAAGCACGCCACGAGACGCCGCTCATAGCGAAAATGCGATTCAAATACTTTTGACCTTCGTCCCGGCGTCCTGTACCAATTGGTTTTTCTAAGCTTAAGCACTCTGATTAATCACACCATGAGCTTTAAAAAAGAGAGGTAGGGCGAATTGGGATCTCTCGTGGGTTTTCCCATTATAATTAGAGCCACCCAATGGAGACTGTACCTCCACCTTACAGAATACAGAATACCGCAGTCAAATAATCATGGTGTGATTAATCATTATGCTTAAGCTTAGGTTTGAACCTAGACTAGACCAGTCAAACGACAGGCAGTCGCTTCAACCACAGGGCTCTAAAACGGCTCTCTTCCTTATTTCGTTTTGGAGGAAAACCGCTAACGATTTGTATCTGTAATCTGCAGCAGCGATTATTTTAGTGGGTTCCACGAAATAATTTATTTTCTACCATAATTGTACCTTTTTTAAAGCGTAAACTACGTGACGAGCAAATCTATTATTGTTATGTATTTAGGCGTTAAGAGTAAATATCCCGGAGCTTTAGCAAGAACAACTTTCGAGTACGTATTCGTATAGCTTTCGACTACTTTTGTATCGGAAAATGAACAGCGCTGCGGCGGCGAAAAGTGGAACGAAAAATATTTAAGAAAATTTTGACATTTTGGGAGGCTATGTATTCGAATACGTAGTCGGAAGTTGTTTTTGCCAAGGCTATGGAAGTAGCCCGAAAGGCTAGCTTAACTTTACTCCAATTTGTCAATAAAACTTTTTGTTTAAATTTCATTTGCCACATATTTTATTGTTCTTGTGGGGTTCCTTAGAATAAAAGGGTAAGTGTTCCATTACCTTAAAAGTTTAGGAACCCTTGATCTAGAGTATACTACCTAGTCTGCGAATTGAGTTGACTAAAACTAGTCCATTTCAACCCCACCACGACATGTCCACTAAACACAAAAAACCACAATTGCTGTGCCTCCCCAAAACAAGACAAAACACGTCCTTCAACATGAGAATAATCTTTCTGTTACGCCGGTACAGTAAGTCCAAGAGCATCCAAACACTTCCGTAGCGGTACTAAAAATAAATAAGTATACTCACAAGATAATGTTTTACTCAATGCAGTGCTTACCTTCTTAGGTACTTTGTTTTCGTCTAATTATCTTTTTTTGGACTATCAGTAATGGAATCCTTCTTTGGCTGAAAATATTTTTTTATCTCGTTAGTAGCAGACATAAAATGATTAAAACATAAATGGGGACCATACCATACACATTATAAACCTGAGGATATATATAACCACGCGACCGCATTCATTCAAATAAACGTAAACGTAATATTACTATCCAAAGGGGCCCAAAATTCTTGTGTCACAGGGCCCCGATCTGCCACAAGATGGGTTTGACTAGCGCCACGCCCGGCTTCGCATTAGTAGCATACGCCTACTTTTTTTTCTGTCAGTGTCTTACAATGCTGGTGCGTCAAATAAGTGGATAATAAATATTCTCAGAATAACAAAAGGTCGCTGACGCGTACGATAAAAAATATAAAAACAATACAAATTATAAAAGTAAACAAATTATAGGGTCCAAATTCTAGTGTGCCCAAGGGCCCAAGGGACTTAAAAAAGTAAATTTTCATGCCTTGGCATTGGAATTTTTTAAATATCTTACCTCCAAATATCTATGGTACAAGACCACACCATAAACACAGCCTATTGAGACTAAAATTTGAATGACTAGCCACACAATCACATTGCACATTTGAGCCTGACCAAACAGTTCCTTGCCATTCTTGATGCACAACATTGACTCAGTAACCATAATAGCTCCATACACCCAACATTGGGTACCCACTCTCTTGCAGTTCGGATCTGTTACATATGTGTAATATTGCCTGAAATATATACAATTAACGGTATTAACAACAAATAAAGATATATGACTACTTAATTTTTAGCAGAAAAGGTCTAAGTGTTGATTGCATTTCTAAAATAAGTATTATATTAAAACAAATATACTCAATCACTAACTTATCATGAAACTTGGCGGAACAGTTTTTATTACATTGTCTTTAAGAAATACAAGCATATTTTTGCAGCTTAGCAAATTATATTTATTTCTTACTTTTAGGTAAGATGGCTTTGGACATAATGTGTGGCAACAGGCACTTGGTCAGCTTAGTAATTACTTTTATCTATACTATACTCACTAAAATATAAATATATCTTGTACCTTACTGATGGAGCAACTATAACACCAACGAGACATAATCTTGCTATGACCAGGGGATGAGATGGTGGCATTTCAAATATATGTTTTAAAAAAAATGTATTCAATTCAGATATTTGCCAAAATACCACAAGTTGACTCAATGCACAAAATCTCATGTATGTACTTGTTGGGTCCAACCATCTCACAGGAGTCCACTGGACTGGTGTAAATTGCAAGATAGCTCTTTTAATCTTTCCAGTGGTGGATGAGATGTCCCTAAAATGAAATTAATTATTAAGTAGACAGTATACTTTTATCCTCCCACAGTTTGATAGAAATGTCCACAAGACAGAATGGAATGCAGACTAAATACATATATTGATTTCATACCTTATGCTGACCCACTTGTATTCTCTCATTTCCAGCACCTTGCATATTTTAAGCCCACACCATATGCCCAGACCATTGCAAACTAATACATCTAATATGAGGGAGTCCCACCAGCATTCCAGGAAGTTGGGCAATAAGTGAGCAAATGCTATTTCAGTTATTTCCCACATTATTGATATTGCCCAGAGCAAGCCAGCATGTCTAAATAGAATGGCTTTGAAAGCCCAACCTAAGAAGTGTCCCCAAGCAAATACATCAACATGAGACCACACCTTCGCTAAGCTAATATCTGAACAGTTCACAGCATATTCCTGAAATACAAGACAACTGTAGATAAAATACTCTGCTATTTCTTCGTTTTTCTATTATTCTAGGTCTTTGGGATACAAGCCGGGAGCCAAACAGAAGCAAAGCTGCTTATGCATTGTAATAATATTTGATTGTATAATATTAGTGTACATCATATCAGGAGCCGAAACCTTATATACACACACACATACATTAAAAGAATAAAAATGCCTGCTTTGTCTCATTCTCATTTATTCTGCTTTTGTCACTCATATAAGCAACAGCATGTGCTACCCAGCCTCAGCCAATTTGTGATAAATCTGTAGGATGAGTTTCATCTCCACATTCATGAAATTTAACTTTTTGACAAGTCAGATGACCCTCATCCCAGGTGTGCAACATGAAATCATGCTTTAAAATTAATTCAGTTTTCATACATACCTTGTCCATGTCAATATGAAAGTTACGGAGATTAGGATCAATCCAATACATAATCTCATACACAGTTGAGTAGCTTTGGAATAATAGGAACAATAGTGCAAGCAGGTATAACACTGACATGCCAAACACAATTCTCCACACTGCTGGATGTGGTCTAGTGAATGGTCCATTTGGGAATGTAAGGACTGATATTATGAGAAAGAAGAACACAACACAGCATATTCCAGACCATATGTTCTCTTGTATGCTGGATTCATCTCTGGAACACAAATATAGAAGATATAATTATTGTGAAATGCATTGCTTAGATGGACTATCTCTTTTTAGGGGTGCTAGGATTTCTTTTGATGACAGCTTTAGTACACCTCTTCTTCTTTAAGTTAATGGCGACGAGCTTATATACAGCTATTCCGCCAATGTCAAGTGGTGTGGTAGAAAATTTTCTTTTATAAGCATCTGCATTTTATTAATACACATAATATACCAGAAATACACCCAAAATATTAAATAAAAGTTATTGCATTAAGAGAACTGATATTTAAAATATATTCCAATCTACATGTACACTAATATTATAAAGAGGAAAGATTTGTATTTTTGTGGGTTTGTATCGAATAGGCTCCGAAACTAATGGACCGATTTCAAAAATTCTTTCACCATTGTAAAGTTAAATGATCACTGAGTAACATAGGCTATATATTATACTAGCTGCCCGCCCTGGCTTCGCACGGGTAGACAAAATATTTGATAAATCTCTATAGGATCCGAAAGAGTAACATAGGCTATATATTATACTAGCTGCCCACCCCGGCTCCGCACAGGAGGATAAAATATTTGATAAATGTCTATGCTCCGAAACTAATCTCTACCCGTGCGATGCTGGGGTGGGCCGCTAGTCAGTATATACAGTCAGATCTTGTATCTATAAGTAGGTAGGTTATGATATATTTTTGTTAATAGTTTAATCTGTTTTGTGACAATAATATATATATATACCCTGATGTAAAAATACAGCTCTAACTGTGGTCTGGTCATAGAGCATGGATAATTTATATGGAAAACTTGACAATATGTACAGCCTATATTATATTAAAATAAACTTAAAATTAAATCTAATAAAAAACTGCTATTACTATCAAACATGGCTATGCTGCCAGCATTCATGGAATGCTGCCGCATGATTCTAGTCAGATCTTTTATCTATAAGTCGGTAGGTTAAGTTATATTTTTTGTAAATAGTTTAATCTGTTTTGTGTTAAAAAACTGCATAATTTGTAATTCAATTCTGACAACACTAAACAGTTGCTTTGATAAGTGTGCATTATATTTTTGGGGAGCTATTGGTTGTATTATCCGTGAAATAGGTACCTTTTATTTATTTTGAGAATAATACTACAAATATCAACAAGATGATTACATCACCAAAGCGAACTAACATAACCAAACAATTAGTATAAATACCTTACAAATGCTGTATATATAACTGATGCAATCGATACCGCTAAAAGGGTAATCGTATGTGGTTTGTAAAAAAATTCCAGCGATATATCATCTACCGGCCTCTCATTAATGGAACTAAAAGCGTCGACATGTTCATTCGGAACAGAAGTGCTCGTCGCCGTAGACATCATATATTTTTTTAAAGACTAGGTAGTTTTGTATGTATATTCCTTCTAAAAATAAATGAAAATAAGAATAAACTCATACAATACATAACTAATTATTAGTTATTTTATTGCGTTTTGACTCGGGAAACAAAATCAAATTCCAACGTCAACCAAAATCCCGACCGACTGATTCTATCTAGTACAGAGTACATAACCACCTAACTTGACTAGTCAAGACTGACTGAAGCGAAATGGTTATGTACTCTGTGGGCTGAAGGAAACGAAAACGAACTTACAAAAACAAATTGGTTGTATCTACTCTGAGCTTGAACGAAGGAAGGAAAGGGAAAGGGAAACCGTGGCGGACATACATCTCTTCTTCTTCTTTTCCTAACTATGGCAATGAATCCTCTTCAAAGACTGTTTTTAAAATTAGATAATTAACAAGTCAAATTTTTTTTTGTGTTTACAGTGTCTAAAGGTCTCTGTTTTATAGCATTAAAATGGCTAGTGTCATAAATAATAATGCTATTGGGAGTTTCTGGAGACAATCCACGGCAGTAGCAGATCGCAACATGCCTTTAGTCAGAGGTAACCTATTTAACAACATGAAAGATGACTTCACACAAAGGCCATATTACAGAATTATTTCCTAAATATAAATCAGTCACAAAATGAAACATTACTGCACAAAGTGACACCGATATTACACAATAAAAATCACTGTAACACAATTTACGAACTCAACTACTCTGCTTGATTTGATTCCCGCCAAAAACTCCCGACGTACTTTCAATCGTTTTTTTTATATACCACTAAGGTGGAACTCAAGCATATGGCCCACCTGATGGTAAGCAATCACCGTAACATAGCCTATAGTCGCTAGCATACCAGGGATATTACTAACGAGTTGCAAACCCTGTTGTTGATGAGTAGTCACTGTGCTAGCAGCATTACTACTAGCCCAGCGTATCCTCGTGGAGCAGATAAATAAGCAGCTCAAGTAATATGGGCACAACGTATTTCAAGGCGCAGTTTGATAATGTCTATAGTAGTCGTAGATAATCGTCATTATATGGTCGGATTAATTCTAAAAAAATTACGGCGGATTCACTTGCGTTTAATGATAACATGAAATATCCGGGACCAAAAATAAGTGCTTTACCTACATTATATTTAAGAAGGTAAGAAGTAATAATTACGTCTTTAGTAAGTTTTGGCCAAAAAAAGCGACAAAGAAAAAATATTTGCAATTATGTAATATTAGTAGATTGTATCATAAAGGAGCAAAATAGGTTTTTTACGGCGAGGGCAATTTTTTTGAATCCAGAGCGAAGTGAGGCATTCAAAGTATGTCACCCCATCCAAAAATAATTTTGCGCCCGAGTGAAACACTACTTTTCATCACCCACTGAGAACATAAAAGGCGCCTCTTATTTTATTGTAATATTACTAAATTGAAATTAAATAGCATCTAATAATAAAACATTTGAGACATTTTCGCATTTATGAAAATGTATTATTCGGCTCGGGCGACGTAGGTACTTTGAATCTAATTGACAGCGACAGCAATGGCTGTCATAGGTAGACACACCAGTGACAGCCTGCTAATTTATGAATCTACAAGTATATTATATTCGTCCCTTTCTACACATGTCTAATGTCATTAGTAAAAACAGTACAAACTAAAAGACTACAAACAGTCCTATTTTGCTGTTATTTTAGCACGGTTTCTATAGCGAAGTCCTTCTAAAGGGCCTAGACAAAGACTACGTACGACTGACAGTGACTTTCACAGGGCCTAAACCACTTGACTCAACTCAACTTATTGGCAAATGAAAATAAATAATATATGGTTAACTTCAACCAGAGAATATAAAATATCCTGTAGGAGAAGAAGGAAAAAGTGAGTTAGCTATTTTCAATAGTCTTCTGGAAACTGCAGGCTTTTTGATTAGCTTCTGTGATGAGTAACAATTCATTATCAGTGTTTAGTTTAAAGGAGGCTTATGATTCAGATAGATTAGCGATTTCCACGAACCAATCGTTATCAAAATGAACTGAGTAGATACTCAAAGAGCTTTTGATAATGTTTAGAAACAATTAATGAATTTCAAAACCCTAATATTTATTTTGACCTGTAAATGTTATATATATTTCAGTTTTCCTGTAACTATCAATCATCAAGAGCATCATGGCCTTACCATTACCAATACCTCCTTGTGCTAAAAGAGATGGTCATAGTGGGTTAAGTTGTGAGCAGTTTGAATATGCAAGCAGTATGGCCACAACACTCTTAGCCCCGGTGAAAACTGAACGTGAAATCTTAGAGCATTCCATGTCCGAGGATGATCCAAATGCTAACACACAGATCCCAAGGATGGTGGGCTCCCAGCCTCGCTGGGGTCCACGACACCGGGGAGCACAAGAGCTTGCTGAACTTTACAGCCCAGGTGACTGCTTCACTGAATGTAGTATAATGTAGTTAAGGTAAAGGAGGAGTATAGGTTAGGCATTGGGAAGTCTTTATGTACATTAAATAGTTATGTGATTGAGTTATAAATGTTTTTTATTTTGACAGGCAAAAGACTACAGGAATGGGTATGCGTGGTGGTTTGTTGCACATTATGTGTCTGTGCTGGCATCCTCATGAGCAGACACATAAGGGCAGATGCCTCACTGTTATTAGCTGCAGTGTCTGGTGTTCTAACTGCAGATTTTGCTTCTGGCGTAGTGCACTGGGCTGCTGATACTTGGGGAGCAGTTGATCTACCTCTTATAGGCAAAGTAATGATAGTTTTTTTATCAGGTGTGCTTTCTTATACCATGCCAATACACCAACTAATTACACTTGCTATTGTGCTATCTTCTCATTTATTTTGTGTCTGCTTAGTGAAAGTTCCACCAGTGCAACTGCATTGCTTCCTGAATGTGTATGACTGAAACAGTGATGTGATAGAACTTCACAGTGGTTGATGTCACCTACATCAGTTGTGTACTATTTGTCACTAACATTCACACAGTAAATTATATAATTCTACAACCATTCTTGGCACTAAAATTAATCTAGTGCATAGACAATGGATTGTATGTATATAATTTATTTCTGAATAAATACTGATTATTTCATACATGTCACCTTGATTCTTGCAGTGCTCTCATCTGCTTATCTTATATTTATTTCGGCCACCATTTTTGTGTATGTTTGCATATAGGTAGGTACATGAGATTAAAAACAAAACACTCATTCATTCACTCATCACAAAATCTCAGAAAGTAAGATTGTCTTCAGGACTTGAAATTTGGCAAGTTGGAAACTTTTAGCATGTGGGCATCTGCTAAGAAAGGTTTTTTTGTTTTACCCCATATGGCAAATTGAACAGGGTTTTGAAGTATGTATTTCTTTTTTTAATGTTGTTCATCATTCCTCTAAAATTGGTCAGAGCATTTATTAATCTTTATTTTTATCTATTTTTCAGTTTTTATATGTGTTTATGTTTAGTCTATAATATTGACTTTTTAAATATTATTACAATTTATTATGAATTTTGCTTTATTTATAAAAGCTACTGTTTAGAATTATTTTCAATTTGTGTTTTATCTAATCTATAATATACTCAATTTGTACTTTGTCCTATTTTCAGGTGTTCATAATAATATTAACTTGTTTTTATTTAACTATATCTGGTATAATGATTAATGGCCTACTGTTTGAATTTTATATTGAAACCTGATAACAGTTCTGTCTAATGTTGATTGTCATGAATGCACAAGCATAAAAAGAATATCCACTCACTCTTATTATATGCATATTCTTCTTTCTTGATGTGTATATATTTACCTAGCCTTAAGCTTATTCGTTGCAAATTGCAAGAGTAGCCTATGTCTCCAAAGGTACTGTATTCAGCGTGCCTTTGAGTAGCACCATAAAAAAATTAATAACATTGCTTATTCTTATGGTAGTACATGGAACATGTGAGGTGTTTTAAGATTAATTGTAATTTCTTGAATAATAATTCATGGTAGATAATATATTTTATTAAAATTTTATAAAAAAAAATCTTCATAATATTAATTAGATAGGGCGAGTGTGTTAGTAATAGTAACTGCGGCTATACAGTAGGTAGGTATATGGAATCGGGAATACTTTATCTAAAAGTGACTGCTTTGCTTGGTTATTGTATTTCAACAACTTTTTATGTTTATACATTCGGTCAGGCAATAGGAACAAGGCTTGTCAATAAAGTGCCTCTTTTAGATAGTTATAACAACTCTTGTAGAACAATGTTAGTTTGATATGTTTTGGTTATTATATTTTATTGTTGTCAAAATCAAAATCAAAAATCAAAATCAAAATCATGTCAAAAATAAACACGGGCGTAATATTGATAACTTGGTTCTTTTGTTACAGAATTTCTTGCGCCCATTCCGTGAGCACCACATCGACCCTACATCAATCACACGTCATGATTTTGTTGAGACCAACGGTGACAACTTCGCAATCACAATACCGGTGTTAGCGAGGATTGTGTGGCAGTTAGCCACTCATGATGATAAGAGTATTGAAGACCAGGTCCACTGGATAGCATATTGGTACTTATGCTGTATCTTCGTAGCTATGACCAATCAGGTAAGATAGTCACAGCCTTAGTAAGATTAAGTAATAACTGAGTAGAATGGAATCTTCTTTGACCGAGCCCCAAACGCCGCCATTTATATATCTACTTCCCCCTTCACGTTGTTACGCCCCCCTGTCGTCCGGGCGTGCAGCCAGGGTTGGTTACTCTTAAATATTGCTTACGTCTATAGACAATATCGCTGAAATGTACGTTTTTCTATACTTTGAAATCAGCCGCTTAGGCTTGAAAATTCAATAAATAAAGAAACACCCATCTTATAGCTGGGCTTTTGTTGGGTCCAGGCTACCCCAGACGCACGTCGACCCTTGGGATCTTTTGTGCTGAACAAACACCCATACTTTCGCATTTAGATATTAGTGAAATGTTACGTACCTACACCATTAAACCAATTATAAATAAGTGATTATATGTATATCAAATTAATATAGATTGGAATAACCGAATTAGGTACGTCACTCAACCACCGCCGCCATCGTGAGCCCACGAGGCGAAGTGAGCGAGAAAAAGTCAACGACCGATCATCGGTCGTTGACTTTTTTCTCGCTCATTTATATTATATTTATATATATTATATTTATATTAGTATTTATATTATATATATTTAACTAGCTTTTTCCCGCGGCTTCGCACGCGTGGTAAACAAGTCAACATATACCTATATCTAAACTTCAAAATCATAGCTTTTGCCCACTGCTACCTATTTTTATAGATTTAACTTCAAAAATGACGGATTTTCATACAAACTTTCAACCCCTTATTTACGCCCTTAGGGGAATTTCCAAAAATGCTTTCTTAGCGGATGCCTACGTCATAACATCTACCTGCATGCCAAATTTCAGCCCGATCCGTCCAGTGGTTTGGGCTGTGCGTTGATAGATCACTATGTCAGTCAGTCAGTCACCTTTGAGTTATATATATTTAGATATACCATTTAAACACATTTATTTAATGCACAGGCATAAAATCAATTTGAAAACCGATTTATAATATAATCTAAATAACTTTTTGTAATTCTTATGCGAAATTTGCGTCCAGAAAATAAAGTTACGCACAATTTAAAATTACGTCGGAGGAAGCGCAACGGTTTTTTCAAACGAATCTAATATTTAATTGATAATATATTTTTAATTATTTAATTAATATTTTTTGTTGTTTGAGAAGTGTTCATGACTACAAAAAGCTTCTTCTATGCTAGGTAATTTAGTTTATGGTTTACAGATCAAATAAACATGGATTATTATATGCATTTAAACACCCGTTAATTGTTGCGAGCGAAATATATGGTTCGTCGCTCGACCCACGGGCGGCAAGCGACAGACGAACGAAATCGTACCCAGCCCAATTCTGTGGGGGCAGCACGCCAGGAGTTAAAACGGAGTTCTCCGGTGTAGGCGTGACATTGAGCCCGTCCGGATCGGGAGTTTCCGTTCTCCTCAGTTATTACTTATTCTTATGGTAGTGCCTCATATTGAGGTGTTCAATATTTCTTTGCATTAAAACTCAATTCTGTGCGATAAATGTATATTTATTGCACATGCTGATTCACATTGCACATGCAGCATCGCGATCGTAACGCCATCAACTTGCCCCAAGACAAGTTAGTGCATGGGTTCGCGTTTTTGGTAGTCATGTCTGTGTATAGTTTTCGAAATCCTTTGATTATATACTTGTATACAAGTAAATACTTTTATAATTATGAAACTATATTTATTTTAAAAAAAAATTGCCATATGGCATATTTTATTATCTGGCATTGTCTTTTTTCCCCAAATTTACATACGTTTTACGTAGTAGTCATATATGGAAAGCCCGTTTTATTCTACTAAATTGAGATGAGATCATTCGGTCTAGTATTTCATCTATATTGAATACTAGCGGCCCGCCCCGGCTTCGCACGGGTAGAGGTAGACGTCAAGACGTTATCAAATATTTTGTTTACCCGAGCGAAGCCGGGGCGGGCAGCTAGTATAATAAATAGCCTATGTTACTCAGTGATAATCTAGCTTTCTAACGGTGAAAGGTTTTTTGAAATCGGTCCAGTAGTTTCGGAGCCTATTCAATACAAACCCACAAAAATTCAAATCTTTCCTCTTTATAATATTAGTATAGAGTATAGATATAGAAGTATAGATTAGTATTGAAGTATAGATATAGATAGATAGTTTTGGATGACCGTACGTGGTCCCAGGCTAGTCCCTATCCGGTTTGGAGGGTTGGGAATACGCAAAATTTCAGACGTGGCCCTACCGGCATTTCTGGCTTAAGTTCATAGTGTGCGAGATCTCATAGGTAATATTCTCACTCCGTCCGTCACTTAGTGGTTGTGAGGTTTCGTTCCTGACTGAGGCCAGAGATGCTTGGGCATTGGCCTGTCCAAGCTCAGACTTTCCGCCGAGACCACAATCGCAGAAGCAGTGGGACGAGCCCGACAGCAGGGTGACTTATAATTCTCTTCTCGAGAGTTCCTCCAATTCTGCTGACCGTGCACGTCTCCTGGCAGTTGCTAAGTGGGAGTCCGGGCTCTGGCTTCATGCGCTGCCTTCTTTTAATATTGGTACCTTGTTGGTTGGTGCAACTTTTAGGCTGTATGCTTGCTTGCGCTTAGGTGTAAAGTGTATTGTCCCACATCGGTGTCATTGCGGGGATAATGTTGACGTGTTTGTGCACCATGGCCTTTCATGTGCCGGTAGCGCCGGTCGACTGTCACGTCATTCGACCCTAAATGACCTGCTACGCCGAGCTCTGGTCACCGCCGGAGTACCTGCTGTACTGGAACCAGTCGGCTTGGCGCGGGGCGATGGCCGGAGGCCGGATGGCATGTCGTTGGTGCCATGGAGATTGGGTCGGCCCCTGGTGTGGGATGCAACTTGTGTCGATACCCTGGCCCCGTCTCATCTCCCTGGAACCTCGGTGACGGCCGGCGCCGCTGCTGCTCAGCAGGAGTGCCTCAAGCGCCGGAAATATGCATGTCTTGGTCTAGGGCACATATTTTCTGCATTTGCGGTTGAAACTCTGGGTCACTGGGGCCCGGATGCTCTTCAGCTTTTCCAGGAGGTCTCACGTCGGCTGGTTGAGGCCTCCCGTGACAGGCGTGCTGGAACATATCTCGCTCAGAGAATCAGCATTGCTACCAGCGTGGTAATGCTGCCAGCATTCTTGGCACGCTACCGCATGATTCCGGTTTGGGTCAGATCTTTTATCTATAAGTAGGTAGGTTAAGATATGTTTTTGTAAATAGTTTAATCTGTTTTGTGTCAATAAATGTATTATTTCACTTTTGATCATATACAAAAACACTTTATTGCACACCACAAATTAAAAATACATCTCACAGAAATAGCATGACGAAATTACAAAATATTTTAGTTTTTCTTTGATTTGTAAACTAAACACTAATTGTATTTGAATTTGAAGCTGCTATGTTTGCTAGAAGAGTTTTGATGATCGGTCAGTCAGTCAGTGAGTGATAAAATTAAGAAACTGACTAGAAATAATTCTAAAGCTACTGGTTTAAATAAATTGCGGCAACCCCGCAGAAGCCATTAATAGAAAAAGTTGAAGTTGAAGTTAAATTGAATGAAATTTGATTTGTACCGTGTTTATACAATGCTTGCTTGGTAACTGAAAATTCAGGCGTCTAGTTTTATCCACAACGGAGTTATAGGGGGTCAAAAATGACCTGAATTGCTTCGAGAAAAGTATGGTGTACTTTGCATCTATGATGTGTTACACTTGGCAAATCATTGATGTATATCAAAAATAATAAAGTCCTAGTATGCTGCCCTGTGGAAGTCCACATTTATTTAATTTATAATCAGATTTGTACGTACAAAGAGTAGATTTTTTTATATAACTTACTTCTGTGCGTGTTCGATTGTCGAGACAACTTTTTTTTTGTCTGCCACCTCTCGTGTTATAAGTTAACAAATAAGTAATAATATACTTTTTAGAAAAGTGTCCATAGATGGAGATGTAATTTGTTCCAGATTCACAAATGGTCGCACACGTACTTCGGGCTCCCCTCGTGGGTGGTGTGGTTGCAGGAGTGGCACCTGGTGCTACCGCGCCGCCACCACCGCATCCACCACGTCGCGCCGCACGAGACTTACTTCTGCATCACCACCGGCTGGCTGAACTGGCCGCTGGAGATGCTGCGCTTCTGGTCCACGCTGGAGGCCATCATCGAGGCGCTCACCGGCTGCAAGCCTCGCGCCGACGACATGAAGTGGGCGCAGAAACACTCGTAACACCACCGAAGACGCCGTTTCTGACTGATATCACATATTTTTATACAACTCATCCACATCTACCGAATCAATTACTAGATAGGAATATGATAATATTTTATCGAGCAAATAATAATATATAAGTATGGTAAAAGAATAAGTCGAGCTATTAGTTATTATAATTATTTATATACCTACAGCAGCTACAGCTATTAATTTTTGCTTACTTTATTGTAGTAAATAAGTCATGTTAATGGAGATACAATGTGGGTTACTTTATTATTCATCATTTTTGTAATCAATTTATTTTTTTAAGCTAATTTTAAAATGTTTACCTAAAGGTAACCGCTAGTTTAATACCCAACGTCTGGTATAAATACCAGACGTTGGGTATTAAACTAGCGGTACCGAGTGGAGGTACTTGTCGTTGTACTTCACGCCTGCCTTCGCAACGAATACTAATTTAGAAGAATTACAGATTTAATATATAGATAGATATATCAAATAGATGAGATGGAGCATAGACAAAATGGTGACCTCGTGAAGTGAGTGAATAACTGTGGAAGAAGGGGATCGTTTACGCGGGTGGATGGCAAATGTAGGCTGAGTAAATTATTTAAAATATATAGTACCGCTACCGCGTAAGAGGGCCATAATTAAGTGAGGGGGGGGGGGGCGAATTTTACCCAATCATTTGACTTGAACATTTTTGTATATAGCAGTCTCTTTATTGTGTGATGTTATTGCCTCTTATTAGTTACTCCCTCTACGATGGCAAAGCACAAAATTTTAACATCCCCTTTTATAGCATAGGACAGTGTTTCCCAGTTGGTGGGTATAAAAATAAAACAATTTAGTGGGGGAACAGTGTCTTGGAAACACTGGTATAGGATATTCTTTAACACTAGTAATTAATTTATCTATACCAATAGCCAAGGCAATGAAAGTATTAGTCCTGCGCTCTGTGTCGCTATTTATTTATTGCAATTTCGAGCTACGCAATATTTACAGTTGTCGTATTGCAGGCATAATTATGTTTATAATGCATTTTAGTAAAACATGTGATTTAAAATAAACACTACAGTTTAAACACCAGTCCCTCGTCAGTTTTCTTTTATGCTAAATATACATTTCATTATTTTGTTATTATTATTGCCTGCAATATTAGTATTGTCCATTTACAGCAAGGGGCTATAGGCTTAGAATAACTACCTAAAATGTAAGGGATATGGGTTATAATGACCGAGAAAAGATGTATTTGTCGGTATGAGTAGAGTAGAATATACTCTAAAGATATTGGTGCCAATTCTGTTGTTCAAAATTACTAAACTTATCTAATTTTACTGGTCTAAAATTATTTCCACCCTTATTTAACACCGCACATGAGAAAGGGATAGCAAGACTTTTTAGAACTGTCAAATTAGTTAAGTTTAGGAATTTTGAACAACAGAATTGACACCATTATTACTACGTATTGGTTTTTAGAGGGATTTGAAGGTTTTTGGTTACGTAAATATACGAAAGTAACGGTAATCGCGTTTTGTTTAGTTACAATCGCTACTTGAGCGTGATTATTTCAGCTGAGAAGTTATAAATATGAGTAAGTTCTCGATGATCACAGTGGACGATTGAACTGAAGTGCCTGAATCGCGTAGATATTTTCAAAAAGATTAAATGTTACCTTTTAATCTTATGAAATTGAGAGTAAATAAACTCGCAAGCAGCGCAAACATCGACTCGATGTAACTTATTACGTTTCAAGTAAGGAAACTCCGAAACAACGCCAACATCTGCATCGTTGAGTGCTGTTTTCATCATCGGATCAATAGCACGAGAATGTTGGTCATATGGAAAACTATCACCCTGTCGGCTGTCAAACTATGTCCCTTTCGGGGTAGCCAAAGAGAAGATAGTGTTATCTCTATATTAAATACCTACAGCCGGTTTCGAGTATAATTGTACCTAGGTACTCTTGATATTTTCATCACTGAGTAGGTACATTTATTTATTTGAGTTAGATAGTAAGACCTTGTTTCTCCTTCCACTCATATTTGCATTATGCATCTTTTTAAAAATGCTCTAAAATTTCTCCGTGGTGCAGAGATCACCACTGGAACCAAAATAGATCGAAGCTAAAAATAGTGACATCAATGTGTTGCGCACTTCTGCTGAATGTTCAGTTCGTTTAGTAGATAGATAAATTATTTGTTTCTAATTGTTAAAAGCAATAATTCGGCTGTTATCAGTATCAAATGCCACGTTAATTTAGACAAGTGCAATAATACGCATCTTATCAGGTACGTACAACATTTGTCTACCCTAGCTTAACATACAAAAAGGGCCTATTTTGTTGGCCTTAAGCCTAGTTTCCACCTACATGCACATAAAATAGATATGTACCTACCAGCAGAACAGTATAATATCGAATCAGTATTTCCTTTTTTTGCACTTCCTATTCGAATATATAAAAATTGCGTCGTCCGCCTCTAATAGATAAAAATCGAAGCGTAAGTATGTAAATAAAAAAAAATGGTGGTGGTGGGGCTCGTGAATGAGTTTGGTATATTGTTTTTGTTTACCAGCTGGACCTAAGATTTGGGAATAGTAGCACATATTAGTTCTTGGTTTTTATGATTCACCAGACACCAACATAAGATAATCGCTCTGAATTCGGAAGCATGCGAAACAATGAGACTATAGCGAGTATAATATTATAAGAGGTATAGTAAATACTCTCAACAATAAGGTTATTAAATTCTATCAAATATAGGATTTCATCCTTCAGCCCGCACATTATCTACAAATATGAGAGATGACATTAAATTCCAGAAAAAGTGTAGGTACTACCTAAAAACATGTAGGTACTAAGTACTACCGGGCTAAAAACTAGATTAGAGATAAACTGCAACAAATTAAATTAGCAACTAATCTTGACAAATCCTTTGAAACATATTTCTGTATTCCTTTGCAGAACGATAATTATGTCAAGATTTAAACAGCCAAAAACACTGGAATGTTTGAGTTTATGCAGTCTCGGAGAATGGTTGGCGCAGCAAGCTGAGTTGGAGATGCATGTAATAGCAATGCTCTCTCAGCGAGACACGAGCGTTGCGCAGAATGAGCTGTCGCGGATCATCGCGAGCGTGCGAGATTACCTGGAGTACAACGTGCCATGGATGCTGCAAGATTTGTTCGCCTCGAAAGCTATTCACGCTCTATCGGAACTCTTAGAAAAAACTAAACGGTCGCTGGGATTCCGTGGATCTATGGGGAAATTTGTCAGTCAAATGAACGTCATAGTACGAATGGCTGAGGTTTTGTTTACAAAACACTTAACCGTTGTATCTATTGATAATATTCCTAAAATGTTACGATCTACTTTTTACTCAAACTTACATATGCTTACCGGTCTTGTGTATTTGAATCTGGGTTCTCTTTCTGGAGGCTGGAAAACGGCAGATATGGAAGTTGCCGTAATCCAATCTATTAAAAACTTACATTGTTTAAAATATCTTTCTATAAATTACGATTGCACAGATAACATATTACGATGTATACTTCAAAATTGTGCACTTATTGAAAAACTGGATTTATCGTCTTCAAAATGTATTACGAATGAAAGTATACATATATTATCAAAGTTAAAACATTTGAAAAGTGTTCAACTGTATCGTACTTTTGTAACAATGGATGGCTTCATACAATTACTACTTAATAGTAACCATTTGGAAGATATTGGAAGGTGCGACGATATCGGACGTGTACTTGAATATATTGACACGTACAATGAGCCCGTGCAGTTCAAACTGACGACGTACGTGAGTCGATATGCCACGTCCAATCAGTTACAGTTAGCGGTGCAAATGTGTCCCAACATCAGGAGCATCACAGTGTTCCATAATACACTTCAGAGTGATTTAATGGTACTTATTGGTTTAAAGGATTTATGCGACCTGAAATTATTGTCGTGTGAATTTTATGCGGATCAGATCAAACAAGTTCTTCAAGTGAAAGGGTGTAACATTGCAAATTTACACTTGGAACACGTAGACCAAATTGATCTCAATGCTTTGATGTATATCAGCCAAATGTGTCCCCTTCTGGAAAGCTTAACCCTGTACAATTGTACGTTGATTCAACACACTTCATTATACACAAAGAAATTAGAGATACCGCCATTTCGTAATTTGAAAAAACTAACTTTTGTATCAACATGTACGGATGAGCAATTACTGTTCGTCCTTACAAATAGCAAAAATATTCAATTTATACATATTGGTACAGCGGTACAGCTCTCGGATGACTTTGTTCTTCAATTATTGGACAAAAATCCACTACTTTATTTAAAAGAATTACGCATAATGCAATCAGACAATTTGACAATGACATCAATAGAGAGAATAATTGAAAGTTGTATGTGCTTAGAAACATTAGTCGAATTAGAAAGCTGGTCTTTATTAACGGAAACCGATCGGGATTATATTAGAAATTACATAAAAGTCAATAATTTTAAGATAGACACATCACCTATTCGACGGTATGACGCGTAGCATGCGTGGCAGCCTGGCAGGGAGATCGTGCGGATTCGATTTGATATGATTCGAATCAGGATTTTGTATTTTAAATACGTTTGCGGAAAAGGTAGGCTATCCGTATACCTACATGACTTCAAATTAATTAAGAATACTATGATAAGCCATGTTATTTATTTGCAATAAGTTTAAGTAGGTACTCTTTCACAAATATGCAGTTATAATATTGATAGCATTTTGTTTGTATTTTCTTATAAAGTAAGGTACATAATCCAACATAATTTGAACCTATAACCTAAGATAGATACATAAACTTAACAGGTAGGTCATGTATGTACACCAATTACGTAAGAGTTTCAGGACTGTTTTCAAAATTATTTTCTCATTCAGTTTGATTCAGAGAAGCTCTCAAGGTGAATGTTGACGTCTCACATGGGAGCTGGCTCTCGTATTATTTATTTGTCTATAACCATTCATTATACAACAAGCAGGTAATGTTCATCAAAGTTTTTGTATATTCTTAGACTTATGAAACAACTAAAAATATATATAATAGTTAAGTAATTGATTCTATATTTGTAACCCATTGTGAAAACGGAACATGCAGACCTCTCAAATGAACACTGTAATAAATTCTGTTCCTTCATTTCCAATTTTCTCCTACTTAATTCAAACTTTATGATTCACAGGAAATAAAACTTATTGAAATGTTTTAGGAGACTGCTTAGTACAATATGTAGTATATTATCTACTCTGAGGTTCAGTACATACAAAAATCTAACAAAATGTGTTTCATTAGCTAGTGTGCAATATACAAGTTTATGATCATGATTGGTAGGTACATAATGGTAGTAGTTATTCCTAAATGAATACAAAGTAATTTAGTCTACAGCACTGCAATGTCGGCCCTAGTCCATGATCAGGGTAGAGCAAGATTGTCTATCAGGTGCCCTTTAGTTAATCCTCTAATAACTGTTAAGATGCCACTTTCTTATTATAATAATTTTATCATTTTCCCCTTGTCACCTGGCACCTACAGTGACCACTTGAGCGAGAAGCCCAACCTCTTCTGGCTCTACCTTTGGGGCAGTTTTGTTATTCTATATTATTGAGACAAAAGAAACATTATCTTTTGAACGAAATATTTTCCAGAAACAGATTATACGATAAATAGCATACCAGTAGAATAATCTAGAGATATATAAATAAATGGCTGGGTCAGCCAATACTCCACCAGGATGGATAATAGTAGAACATAACCTTTACCATGTTACAAAACTCTGTCAGCAGTATTTTGTATGTCCGATAGTCCTCCACTACAACTTGGCACCAGAGCAAACATATACACTGGATATATACCATTAGGAAAGTTTGTTTGTTTGCATTGTTTGATCCTCTTTAAGTTGCATTGCTTGAATATTTTAATAAATTGTTTTAGAGATCTTGTAACTGAGGAATCTGTTTCGTCCAATTCTGGCTTTCCAGTTGAGGTTACATTTTCTTTCACTACAATAACACCATTTTCAGACAGGGCACTCCTAAAAAAATTGCATAGGGATAACAAGTTTGTAAAAGAATATTCTTATTTTTATATTAAAACTCTACATGACTTCAAAATGCTTACCTACACCGGATAAGATATGCCACTAAGTCATGATCAGTCAGATATCCTAGAACCCACTGGTTCCAAATCATATCGTATTTTTTTTCAGGCTTAAATTCTTGAAGTCCAACATTGTATAAACTGCCTAATTTTTCCTTCTTTTCACCAACAAAACTGGGTATGGATTTGAGAAATTTTTCATCTGGTTCAACAATATCTACTGACTTAAAATGTGGCGTAAGCAAAAGTTTTGATATGCGGCCGATGCCTGCTCCACAATCAAGAGCAAGGTTGGCTGCTGGTGAATTGTCCAACGAGAAAATCCATTTGAGAAATAATGTAGATCCATCGATATCAACATCGGATATAAATCCGAATCCACCAAGGACACCGTCGACTGTTGCTGGAATATCAGCCCAATATTCCAGAGATTTTACATAATTTATATCGACACTCATAATATTTCACTTAGGAAAACAGGACACCGATGGTCGACACGACTGGAATCGGGATAGTATTTTTTATAAATTCAATGTTAATATATGGGTATAAAATGCATAAAAATGCCTGTAATATTTAGATGCAAACAAACGGTATAAATACAAATTAAATAGGATTACGAGTATTCCAATAGAATACAACTGCTATAATGTTATTGTTTTACTCTTTTGTCTTGGCCATGTCACATAATATGTCAATGTCAAATGTAGACAATTTTATCTATGCTTTAAAACTAAAACTCTAGATTCTTGATTAGTTAGACTCTTTTTAAGAAAATCTACATGGCTAACAGTGGCTGCCCATACGTCGCCTTCGAAGCTGGATCTGTGCATGTTGTCCAGGCTTTTGAAAGTAAACTAATGTACATCTAGCCAATAATGTCAGCATCCAATTAATCAATCGTTGATTAAAATTGAATTCTCATTCAACAGGCCATAGACAATACCATAAATACCACAGAGTATATAACCACTACGATAATACACTACATAGGCAATCTTGGCTTTGGTGGTGTATGTTTTTACCTTAGATGTTTACAAATTACTACACCACAGAGTACATAACCAACTACGTTTACTACTTTTTTTTACTACTTACTTACTTACTTTTACTTACTACGTTTTTGCTACACATCCAAAAGAATAATTGGCGGGAATCAGGTGGAGCGGTTGCGATTTTTTCCAATGTCTCGTAAATTGTGTTATAGTAATCCTTAATGTATATTTTTGGTGTCCTTATGTGCAGTAAAGTTTTATTTAGTGACTGATTTATAGGAACATTGGAAATAATGCTATAATACAACCTTTGGGTTAAGTTATTTATCATTTTGGTTAATAGGTTACCTTACCTTAGCATTTCCAAACTAACCAGAACTTCTTCTTCTACTTCAAAACTATGGCAATCAATCCTCTTTCGGGCTTGTTTTTGCCAGTGTCGAGTGTTAGAGAACTTTCAAGTAACTTCATTGTAATTTTTATTGCATTAAAATAACTTGTGATTTACTACCCTTATAAGAGATTCTGGAGACAATGCAAGGAAATAGCAGATCATAACATGCTTTTAGTCAGAAGTAACTTATTGACCAAAATGATAAATCACTTAACACTTTTTTTTCCGATGTTCTTATAAATCAGTCACTAAATGAAACTTTAATGCACGTAATGACTCAGAAAAAACACACTAAAGATCACTGTCACACAACTTACGAGACACTGGAATAAATCTGAAGCACTCCGCCTGATTCCCGCTAAAAACTCCTCTTTCGCGTTCCGTGCGTACCATGGATTGTCTCCAGAAACTCTAACAAGGGTTGCATGTCACAAGACATTTTAATGCGACACAAATTACAATTGTCTCAGAATAGATAATAATATACTTATACTGCGTAGTAGAAACTTGATAATTCACACTAGCAAAAATTGTCTTTAAAGAGAATTGCTTGCCATGGCTAGGTAGAAGAAGAATGGATTGTCTCCAGAAAATCTATTCGCCATTAGAATACACAAGGCAACTTAACACAGCACACAGGAGTTTGTATTTGACTGAAGGACTAGTATTCATGTCATGAACAGATCAAATAAAAAAGTTTTTTACCTACCTATAGTACCTATCTTATCTGTGGCCTCGGCCGGTGTGTGCTCTGTTTTTTTTCATTGGAATTTCTTTTCCATACGTCAACTTACAGCATAGTGGTTTTCAAAATGGTTTGTGCGATTTTATTTAAATCTATAACAATATAAAGAATCTCATTGTATAAATGCAATAATATGTGTGGAGATAAATCCATTTAGGATATGATTTAAGTCAAATTTTAAATTTCAATTCTTAAAAGCTGAATTCTTAATATTATTGTAGGGGTTATCGAAGTGTTGTGAAGACTAAAATGTTAAAAATATTTTTAAATTGCATTGTATGGAAACAGGAGGGAGGGCCTCATTATTCCCATACTGTGTTATTGCACATTGTCCAACAGCAGTTGTCTAAAATGTTTACTGATTTTTGTTTCATACATCGGAATTTACTAGTGTATTTACCTATTAGGTGCTTAGTACCTACCTATTAGTGCTTAGTAAGAACGTCCTAAATCAGACTATGTTTATTTTTTCAGGGTAAAGTTAAGTGTTCGGAGTTGCGAACTAAAGACAAAAAAGAGTTGTTCAAACAACTCGAGGAGTTGAAAACTGAGTTGACGAATCTAAGGGTTGCTAAAGTCACAGGAGGTGTTGCATCTAAACTTTCCAAAATGTAAGTACCAAATCTATTTGTGCCCATATAGAACACTGGTCCTGGAGTCAGCTATTTAAAAATAACTCCCAAGGCAATATCATATCTGTTAGAATGGCGCCATATTCAAACAGCAGACTTATTCATCCATCACATAATTTCCTCAAATTCTGATATGCAATTTGTGAATCTTCCCCTTATATTAAATTGCCTTGAAATCGATTGCTAGATTGTGCTATACAAGTAAGTGACCTTTAGTTGTGTAGCACAAATTGAGGTTATGATTTTATTGCTGAAAGAAACTAAGTAATCTTATCTGAGTAAAATTACAATATTTGTGTGAGCCATCATAACTGAGTCTAAACAGAATGAACAATTTTTATTCATTCATTTCTCAGTATTCAATCCCACATTAAGTAATATAAAATAGTAAATATGAGATTTTAATATTTATGCAATTCATACTATCACTAGTAGTTATTAGTGATTTTCGGATATACATCCATATCTGAGGATATCCACGGGAGGAATAGGTTCTGTGTCCATATCTGTCACTTTTTTTGTGAATCTTTTATTAATTTTTAAATTAAATTGACAGGATGCAAAGCTGCATAAGAACTTATATTGTGAGTAGTATAATAAAAAATACCATTCAGAGTATTTTTTATTTCATAAAATCATATATTTGGCAACTTTAATTGCAAATATATATATATTAGCCAGTTATAATACCAATAGTACATAACTCAAAGATACTAAATCAACTATCTTATGTGTCACTATTACACATAGAAAGTTATGGCATTACTTTTAATAACATAAGAAATTGAAAAACAACAAATCTTTTATTTTTTTTAATTAACTTAGGAGTATATTCTAGTAAGGTAGCTTAATTTCTGTTTAAAATTACTAATCATTATTGAAAGTAAGTACATGGTTGAGTCACAAAATAAAAATCCATATGTTTGGATCTTGACACTAAATATCTGGATCTGTGTCTGTGGTTATACATTTTTAGAATCTGGGACTAGTAGTTATTACATGATGTTTTCAGGCAGTTTTTATTTTTTTGCTCTTAAATTATGTAAAAATACATTAGTCTTGCTAACTTACTTACTGAATGGGAGCTGAAGGAATATTGTACATCTGTTCATTTATTTTTAAAGAATACAAATATATTATAATTTGCTTTTTCCGCTTAATGAGTGTGATACGGTCGAACGGCCTGCGCCCAGGTGTGAGCTCAGGCGTGGTTTCTTCCGACACGTGTTTCAGGACTTCCACGTCCCATCATCAGGGATGCCGCCGCGTTGGTCGAGCAGCGTGATGACACATCGACGTCTGGATGCTGGATGTGACATCACGCTGCTCAACCAACGCGGCGGCATCCCTGATGATGGGACGTAGAAGTCCTGAAACACGTGTCGGAAGAAACCACACCTGGGCGCAGGCCGTTCGACCGTATCACACTCATTAAGCGGAAAAAGCAAATTATAATATATTTGTATTCTATAAGTATGAATTTCCGCAAAGTAAACCTGAAAAAGTGAACCTGAATCAATTCAATTTATTTATAAACCTAGATACTCAGTCTTGCATTTATACACCCATATTACTAGCTTTTCTTAGTTTGGGTTCAGATGTCGTTGTGTCCTAATGTTGACATAATGTGTATATACTTTTTCAGACGTGTGGTGAGGAAAGCTATTGCACGTGTATACATCGTGTACCACCAGAAGATGAAGGTCAATTTACGGAATCACTACAAGAACAAGAAGTACAAGCCCTTGGACTTGAGAGTCAAGAAAACACGCGCAATGCGTAAAGCTCTTAGCAAACATGAAGCCAAGATTAAAACAAGAAAAGAGATCAGAAAGAAGTCTCTTTTCCCTCCCAGGGTGTATGCTGTAAAGGCGTAAAATATATGCTAAGCTCTTGTTTATTTTTTATTTCAAATCCTTGTCCCGGAGAACAAATTGATAATCTGTAATTTTTAAAAATAATTCTCCATCACATTTACAGTACAAATCACACAAAGCCACTTCGTCACTATGCAGATGTATGGATGATTGTTTGTGACTGTACTCCTCACATGTTTCCATTGGCATCATTCCTTCATCGCATAACGGCCTTACACAATGGGAATAATCTTAGCATTTTTTGTCCAGTAACTCTTAAATTATCTTTTAGGTGTCAGTTTACGTGCAGTTAAGATTTATGATTGGTTCACACTTGTGTGTGATGGTGTGTTGTGTCGCGGAGTGTTCATACTTGTGTCGCAATATTTATTATATTTTAAGAGAGGTAGGGCGATTTGGGATTTCCCGTGGGTTATCCCATTTAAATTGGAGTCGCCCGACTGGGGACTGTACCTCCGCCTTACAGAAGACCGCAGTGAAATAACACTACTTGATGTAGTGTTGTGTTTCTGCGGTAAGTAAGGTTGCCAGTGCTCCACGAGGATACGCTGGGCTAGTAGTATTGCTGCTAGCACAGTGAGTCCTCATGGTTGGCACCCCGTAGTAATACTCTTGGTATTGCTAGCGGCTATAGGCTACGGTGACTGCTTACCATCAGGTGGGCCGTATGCTTGTGTGCCACCTTAGTGGTATTAAAAAAAATGCCAATTCTTTTTTATTATTCTCATTTCAAGAGTTGAGAGAAGACGTGTTGTAAAATGGAATCGTCTGATACTGTCAATGGCTTCGATGAAGATATTCAATGTCTTCTATGAACGACTAAATAAACTACTTAACTGATTTATTTAATGTTTTGGCTCCTAAGCATACCATAATCCTTAAATTCTTTAGATTTTTAGTCTTGGAGACCTATATATATATAGAGATCATCGGACGTTTTTAAACAAAAAACAACAGAGCTGTGTGTTATGGTAGAAAAATGACTCCTTATTTTGTTTTTATTGTGCCGCGACAGGTCCCTCACCACCTCCCTGTCGCGACCCGGCGTCGAGCGATTTTATTGCGACACAATCTGAAAGTGTGAATCTAGTCATAGTAAATGTAGGTAGGTACGTAACTTACGTAAGCGATTGCGTTATGCTTATGATGCGACACGACACAGGTTTGAACCTAGCATAATCAAGTAAGCATTGGTATATATGCATTTTTCTTTTAATGTGGGAATCCCTGAACATGTATTTCGTTTTCAAGCATAGACAATGTGTGGGTTGCCATATGTGTGAAAAAGTAAATAGCTACTGCTGATGTAATCGCCATCTAGAGCCCCCCCATGTCATAAAAAATAAGCAAAGTACAGACCCCCCCCCCTATAGTGCTTACGTAAAACTTGAACGGCCCCTATAATACAGCATACCTCGATTTTGGGATTTATTTTGGCGGGAATCGGGCAGTGGTAGAGCTTGAGTTTTTCCGGTGTCTCGTAAATTGTGTTAAAGTGAGTTGAAGTTTGTACATTGTTATATCTTCTTCTTCTTCCTATGTATGGCAATCAATTCCTTCAGGGACTATTTTTGCCAGTGTCAAGTGTCAGCGAATTTTCAAGTTTCAGAATGTCTCGTGTTTGTCGCATTAAAATGCCTACTGTCATGCATGCATTCTAACGTTTAATGGAGTTTCTGAAGACAATCCACGGCAGTAGCAGATCAAAAACGCCTTTAGGTCAGAGGTAACCTATTGAGCAAAATTATAAATCACTTAACCCAAAAGTCGTATTATGGCATTATGTCCAATGTTCCTGTAATCAGTCACTAAATGATACTTTACTGCTCATAACGACACCAATGGTTATGGTGGTAATTTAGACCTTCATAGTGCCTTATTAGGGCCTAAACTGAATAAATGTTTTTTTTAAATTTTGATTTGACTAATCTTTAGTGTGTATTTTCGGTGTCTTTTTGTGCAGTAAAGTTGTATTTAGTGATTGGAACGTAGGATTGAAAATAATGCTGTAGTATGGCCTCAGCGTGAAGAGTTCTATGATTTTGGTCAATAGACTAAATATCACTAAAAGGCATGTTGAAATCTTTTACTGCCGATGCCGGGATGGTCTCAAACTCTCTTAACTCATAAGCATTAGATAATGCAGGACACTACGCATTTTAATGCATCAAACCCAAAAAAATACTTGATAATTCGAACACTCGACACTGATAAAAATAGTCCTCTAAAAGGATTAATTGCCATATTTAGGAAGAAAGCCGGCCTCAAGTTATGGTTACAAAATGCACAGCACATATTATAGGCTCAGATAAAAAGACTTGATCTGAGTCGTAGAGGGAGAGGGACAGGAGGGAATATCTTCCGCTCTCCTCACACTAACTCATTTTTACCTCACTCACTAACTTAACCCATTTTTGGTTTAGCTAAGTAAGCGGAAGTTAATTGTGTGTCAGCCACAGAGTACATAACCACTACGTTTTAGTGTCAGCACTCGGACGCACACATTGACAAACTATCTCCACCCCTTTTTAGGGTACGCGGAACATTCGTCTAAGGAAAACAACCTGAGATCTATTAGTAAAAAAAATGGTACTTAGCAGGCGAACACAGCGTCAAAAATACAAACAATCCTCTACTAATTGTACTAAATTTATTATCACCTTGAGTATTTCATTATGTACTAATGATTCATAATTCCTCATTTTTAACTTTTTTTTTATCTGGATAAGACCAAAATTCCGAAGGTAAACCTCTTATGTCTCTTTCCCTTTTTGCAAATGCACTAAATGATGAAACACAATTACCAATGAAGTAATTGGCTTGTCCCAGTATTGCTAAGTCCAAGTGAGGATTGGAGTTCTCTAGTTTTATTACACTTACATCCAAGGGCTTTAATTTGGTACTTAGTTCATCAACCATATGATTTGCATCTGATGCAACAAAAATATACTTGATATCCTTCAATTTTTTCAGAACTCTTTTTACTTGTCTGCAACAAAAAGAAACAATGCATTAAGGTACATAAAGAAAAATAATATAATAATATTTACCTATTGAAATCAATAATTGTACTTTATGACTTCAGGTATCTGCGGCAGGCACATTGACTGAGTTAAAGGACCTCTTTCATTTTTGTATCCAACACACTGGGGAGCTGCAAATAACATGGGACTGTCTTGCACATGTCTACAGGCTCTCACCCAGTCTTGGCCATTCCTAAGGTGAAGAGCTAAATATCCTCCACCAGCCATATTCTTCTTAATAAATGACATTGTTTTTTTCTGGATATCGCTACTCCATTCTAAATATTTATGAAGAATTGTATTTTCTTTTTGTACTGGGAAGCTAGCTGGTGCACCTGAGATAGTTATGAAACATGTTTGTCATCAAATAGTGTATCAACCATCTTGTAAATAACATCAAAATCATTTATTCAGTTTAGGCCTTAATAACACACTTATGAAGGTCTAAATTACCACCAGTTCGGAAAAAAAGCCACCTGAGAAGAACTAGCAAGAAACTCAGTGCTGTCTTTTTTTTTTAACATACTTTATTTCGAAATGAAAAAGTTACAAATAATGATTTATCACTTTTTCAACTAAAAGAGCTGCAATTGGGTGATGTTTTTTACAATACAAAGGTGGCATCAAGCATGTAACCTTAAGTCGTAAAGTAATACTGTTTGTGGCAGTTAAGCCAGAACTACACCAGAAAGCAGTGCATGCTGAGCGAAATGATATCGGCGTGGTACATATAAGCCACACTACCAATGCGGACAGTGAGTAATGAGCTTGCAGTCTATGTGAATTGTTTATTGCTCAGAGTACATGCTATGTTATGTCACGATTGGAAACCTATGATGTTTGTCAACCCCCCCACCTTCACCATCAGAATCTTATATGAACTAGTATAAACAAAGTATGTTGGAAGTACACAGTTAATACCTGTAAATGCAAGTACTGGCCAGTTGTCAGATTGATATTTTTGTTTCCATTGATCCATCATAGCACTATTCTGGGCATCATAATTTAGAGGACCATAGAATTGTGATCCAGTAAATTCTATGTTAAATGTGTCCCAAAACGGTCCAAATGGATTACCAGATTTGGCATTACAACTATTTTCTTGTTCTCCACTTCTTTGTGTATAACAAAATGATACTCGATTCTCAATTGGCCAGAGTTTAGGTGCAATATCTTTCATAAAAGTTTCCATGGTAATCACTTTATGATACTGTGTTAAAGATTTAACTTTAAAATAAGTGTCAAATGGTATTTGTATTGAGGATGGCTCCCCATATCTATATTCTACCCATGGTGGTAATATAAGAGTTCTATTTATGCCTTTGCTGAAAGCCAATACTCCCAAGAAGTGATCAGCCTGGTTACCAAATCTACCTGAAATAAAAAAAAAGTCAGAACTACCATCAGCCTATTTTATTTTTTCTCCTCAACCCTTCGATACTTGGTTGTTTTTACATGTACTCAATTTTATACAGGTAGCTCAAGACGTTATGTGCCACAGCTCACAATAACAGTTTATTTACGTAAAATTTGTAACAATTTACAGAAAAAAAAACACATCAGTATTACGCGGGATGGTGTACGTGAAAGAATGGATTCTTTGAACAAAATAAGTTCCAGCATTTTTTTTCACAAAGGCCTCAATCAAACTTTGTGAGACCTCTATACAGCAAATGAGCTTCCAGACACTATATTCTCAGGGTCTCCATCGCGTAGAATGTAACCTATTCCGAGCACACGTACCTACTTGCAGTTAGAGATATTGAAAGATACTAGGGAATACTAAGCCTTCGAGAAAATTAAATCAGCTTGAGACAATAATTACATTGACCAGCGGGTCTAAAAAAGTCCCATTGTGCAATTCCTCTAAAAGAAATGTATAATTATAACGTTTTTTACGAGCCCATTTATTAACTTACCCATACATGGGCAATACGCAATATACCCATTTGTATCATAGTCTAAAGAGAAAGAAAATTGAGGAAATAGTGATAAAAACAGTGTAAGTAACTTCAGTAAGCATATTCGTAATATCATTTTTATAAGACAACACACAATACAAATGTACAGGTCGCGGCACGAAACTCTAGCGCTGAGCGAAACGTGGAGGGGATAGCTGCGCATGGGTACCATCGCGCACGCAATACAAATTAGTAATTTAATTGCTTAGTTAAAAACAGCAAAATAATGTTTTAATGTAAAGTCAAATAGTAAGTCTAGCGGTGAACAAAATGTGGAACTTAACTGCGTATGGGTACTGTCACGCACGCAAATATTACTTCATGTTACCTACAATATAATTTTTAACAAGTTTATGGGGAGTAGAAAAATAAATACACTATCGGATTTGTAAATTTTTATATTAAATACCAAATAATAAAAAAAATTATATTAAGTCCGAATTACATAAGAACCTACTGAAGTTTCTTCTCAGGATAGAAGAAACCTGCGAGTTCGGCAGGGTGTGGACATCAGACACCGCATTCTCCTTTCCGATATCTAGTCCGAATCAGACAATGGTCTTACACCTTCAATAGTATCCCAACAGGGCCTTTTGCTTACTGAGGGCCCCGGCTCAGGGCTGCTTCGGTCGTCGGCACTAACAGCGTCATCGTCATCAGACTCACCAAGGCTATCCTCTGAACTGTCACCATCAACGCGAATGATGAATTCTTCTGTAACCAAATCCACGACATGGTCACTCTTGACATATTGCTCTTCTATGTCCTTTACCTTTTGGCATAACTTTCCCCAATCCCAAGCACCCATCAGCAAAACTTTTTCTTGAATTAGTTCTATACATTTAGCAACACTCCACTTCACATTTTTACTGCCTACATATTGCTTTATGTCAGACCATGCCATTTCGATTGGATTTAGATCTGGGTGGTATGGTGGCAGTCTTAGCACTTGATGTCCTTGCTCTGCTAGTATCCTGTCAATTGAAAATGTTTTAAATCTATCTTTGTTAGCCCGTATTAAATTGTATAGTTGAGGTTTTAGTAGAGTTTCCTCATATTGTATGCCCTTTTCAGTAAGCCAACCCTGCATGTCAGCTTTTTTGGAATTAGAAGTGGGTGCAAGGTCCCATTGTTTATTATGGTATGATGCGTTGTCGACTACCACGACAGAATTAGGCGGTAAGTTCGGCAATAACTGTGTCCTCAGCCATTTTTCGTAGTTGTCGTAGTTCATATTGTCGTGGTAGTCGCCTGATTTCGCACCAGCTTTAAAAGTTAACAGTGCGTTCGGTATGAACCCAGCCTCTGATCCTGCGTGGACAATGACCACCCGCTGTCCTTTGGAGATAGGTTTTTTGAGACCTTTTGTAGTACCATCGGTCCAGGCTTTTGGAGCAGAGTGCGATGAATCTATGTAAGATTCATCTGTATATACGATGGGCCTTCCCTCTTGGCGATATTGTTTTATTTTGCGTAAGTATTCGATACGTAGTAAACGTATATTTGAACTTTCAATCAGTACTTTTCGATTGTTTTCAGTATTTTTCCACCGAAACCCTAAACTCTTAATTATTCGTCGAAGACTTCGTTCTGAGCCTTTGAAATTTATATCTTCCTCTAGCTTCTTTCTCAACTTTCCGACGGTGGGAAGTTCATTATTTGTCCTATGAAAGTTATGTATGCACCTCTTTATTAATCCTTGATCAAAGTTATCAATATCTGTGACCGGTTTTGATCTGGAGCGTTTTTTGCCTGGTGTTCTAAATACTGATAATAAGTCGGAATTATTGGCTTCAGTGGAGATTTTCCTTACCGTTGCTATGGACGTCTTTGTAGATTCAGCTGTCCTTTTCTGAATTTTCTGTAAGTCACTAATTATACTATTTAATTTTATATTTCCCGCCTGAATAACTTCTGCAGTTTGTTTTATTTCACTTATATCTACAGTGCTGCGGTCAGAATCGAGTAAAATACTCGCAGCTTCGCCAATTTCACTTTGAATTTGTTTCAGGGAATTAATGAAATCATTCGATTCCCTTTTCAGAAAACAATGCACGTCAAACACCATTTTCCGTGCCTGTCTTTTCAAAACAGTATTCCTTCTCGGCCTCGGCATTTTCACTGTTTAAAAACTGTTCAAACTTAATCAAACAGTGAATAAACTAACAAACACAACAAACAAATCAACAAAACAAACTTAACAAAAAACAACAACAAAAATTAACGATGACAACAAAACAATTCAGAACGCGACTGTACACTGGAAGTGCGCGGAGCGTCGTATCGGCACGGGGGACGGAGTACGACTGGAGAGCCAATCGGCGCAACGCACGCTCGCCCTTCACCCCTGTACCCCGCCAAGACACCTTATTTTTTACTTCTGCGCAATAACGGTCAGCGCTAGAGTTTCGTGCCGCGACCTATAGCGGTTGTATTCAGAGTATTAGCACTCTTGGATACAAACAAATGCGATCAATAGACTCAACAGTTTCTTACACAGAGAACATAACCACTACGTTTTAGTTTATTAGTACTATACACTGCCACAGATATCTACTAAACTAGTCTACGACACTACAGACACAGAGTTTATGGCACAGACTACAGAGTACATTGTACCCCCTACTTGTACGTAGTATAATTTTTTTACTCTGAGCTCCTGCGTTTTAGTTTTTAGCGTCCTTATCTAAGGTTTTTAAGTAGGTTCCTACTAGATACCTGTGGCTAATGCTTGGTTCACACTTTTGCTAACTACCAGCCAGCCATGCAGTACCTTTCTTCTTCCTAACTATGGCAATCAATCTTAATCCTTTCAAGGACTATTTTTTTCTAGTGTCGAGTGCTTATATAAATTTCCAGAGTCAACTGGCGGGAATTAAACAGAGTGGGTGAGATTGTAAAAAGTCTTAAGGATTTTCGGTGTCATTTTGTGCAGTAAAGTTTCATTTAGTGATTGTTTTGTATTAACATAGGAATAATGATCGCCTTTGTGTGAAGTGATTTATTATTTTGGCTAACAGATTACATCCTGACCTAATCTCTTACCGCATATAACATTTTTTTTTCAATTCATTCACACATTCAAAAATATTGTTTTTTTTCAACTTACGTTCTTCTTCTTCTGCTTTCTAATTTCTCGTGTTTGCCGCATTAAAATGCCTAATCTTATTGAAGTTTCTTGAGACAATCCACGGTAGTAGCAGATCGTAACACTGCAACTGCAGTGAATTCTCTCCAGAAACTCCATTAAGCATTATAATGCATAACAGGCATTTTAACGCGACTAGTACCAAAAATTCAGAAACCTGGAAATTCTGTAACACTCGACACTGGCAAAAATAAAATTAACCCTGAAGATATTTGGATTGCCATAGCAATCCAAATATCTTCAGGGTACTGTAGGAAGAAGAAGAAGAAGAGTACATAACCACTACGTTTTAATTATTACTCATCGTCACGTCAATAGCAGAGTTTTGAAATAAATACATATACCTAATTTGGAATAAACAATTTTCCTTCCAATTTTAGATTTTTACTTACCATTTAAAGTGCTGGTATCGCCGATTTAGTTTAGTATATATTTCAAGTGATGGCGAAAAATACTTCAAGTTCAGCATTTCGTAAAATTGATATTGATCAATACAATGAAGATAATTTCAAGGAAGATGAAGCTGAACAATCTGTACCTGCTGGACCGGATGAAAGCGAAGTTTGTGTATTATTGAACCAATATCCTTTTCAATTAGTCGTTCCTTTAGCGGTAAATTCGTGTTTTTTTTTTCAAGACTAAGTCTATCTAACCTAATTAAGCCACTGCTGTACCTACATTTCTACCTAATTCGCGGAACGACAATAATATATGTTTTTTCCAACCTGTAATTTTTAGAAGCCGGTATACTTGAGTATAAATAGTATAATGACATCCTTGAATTGAGGTAGCAAACATTTATGAATGAAAAATAGAAAATCTATTACAGTAGACAATTATTAGGTAAAATAGGTTTGTAGGCCTTTCTGTTAAATAATCTGGTTCCCTGACATGACAGCTTACTAGGGCTGACAAAATTTTTAGCTTTGATAATTAATACCTATTCAATATTTTCATTTTCAATTAAATTTTGTAAGAACTTAGGTACAATGTAACTTAGTTTTTAAGTCCGTAATTTCTTGCCTTTTATTGTGTTATGAGTGTTTGCAAAATGTATCTTTGATTTTCAATATTCTTCCTTGACTTATAAATACAGGTAGGTTCAATGAAGCTCTGAAAATGGTATTGGATAATGCACCACTGGGATCACCAAATCAACAAGTGAAAGTAAGCATTTTTTTCTATCAGACAGTTACATCATTCTCATTAAGCCTACCACTACTATTGGACTAAAGTTTTTAGGGGATTTATACTAAATGTTTCCAAATGCCTTCTGTTTATGTTTACAGGATAATGCTTTGGCATTAACATTGAAGGTACTGCTTGCTATCAAATCAGCACAAATTGAGGAAGTCATTGCAAATTTGTCTCAAGATGACGTAGACATCTTAATGAAATACATCTATAGAGGTTTTGAGTGTCCGTCAGAAGGTTCGAGTGGACACCTACTGCTGTGGCATGAAAAAGTATATAGTGTTGGTGGCACTGGATCCATAGTCAGAGTTCTTTCTGACAGATTGAAGGTGTAATAAAATAATTTCTTGATATAGCAATCACATTGTGTTTATTGAATAACTTTGTTATCTAAGCTTAATTAAACTTGTTTTACTATTGTAATCCATTATTCTGTATACTTTGGACAATTTATTTGTACTCTGTATTTTGATGTACCTCATTACAAACCAACATTGACCATGCAGTGTAGGTATCTTATATAAGGGACAAAATACTTTTTGATGCCTAATCCGAGCATTAAATTTTATTTTGTCCTTTTAAATTAAAATAAAGTATATCTTAATTTTTATGCAGATATAGATTCATTATAGTTTGGTCTACAATATACACTCCTCTGCAGCAATAGTTTTAATGAATTACCTATATTTATGGCAAATAGTATATCAAGGTGTCGAAAAATGATACAACTGTGAAGCAACTGTTTTACAAAATTAAGATTCTTTATTGAAATTCTACAATGAGACTCATTTAATAAGTCAGTTTTATACTGTAACACTTATATTTACCTCCTATAAAGTTAAATCACAAAAATAATCAGTTTAATAAAATATTCTTAATACTTTAGATTACTGCGTTACCAAATTCGAATTCTAAAACATTTTTTTCTATACAGTATACTATAGTGACAGAATAATACTTTTGATGTACGTAAGTAAAAAAAAATGCATTTTAAATACATAATTCGATGGCTATGTATTATCCGCTGGTTCATCGTACATTACCAAGTTACATTACCAGCAATGTACAAGGAAAAAATATTCTTCGTACATAACCGGGTAATGTACGAGGATTTTTTTTTCTTCGTACATAACCGGGTAATGTACAAGGAATATTTTTTTCTTCGTACATAACCGGGTAATGTACAAGGAATATTTTTTTCTTCGTACATAACCAGTTACATTACCAGTACTGTGCAAGGAAAAACGATTCTTCATACTAAACCGGTCATGTAAAAGGAATTATTTATTGTAGAAGGCTACATAATCAAGTTACATTACCAGGGATGGCAGTGATGTACCCACCAGAAAAAGTAACTCATAGTAAACATAAATTTATTTCTAGAAATACGGTAGGTATAATTTAAGCTGTTAGCGCGGAGATCAGATAGTGCAGAGCTGGGTACAAATAGAAAAATTAGGACTTTAACTAGCAGATAGCTGATGTTACGAGGCGTAAAATAGGCTAATTTTATTTTGTAAAAAATATTGTTGTCCCGCACAACATCAAAAATTCATGATATAGTGAACAAAATTATTTCCACGCGTACCTACGCAATCGCGGGCTCAGCAATTTTTTAAGTAAATTATAACATACACAATTTTTATTTTCTACCCAGCTCTGCACTGTCTGATCTCCGTATTTCACGATCTTATACCTACACCTGGCTACCGTATTTCTGGAAATAAATGTATGTTTACTATGAATTACTTTTCCTGGTATGTACATCACTGCCATCCCTGGAAATGCAACTTGGTTTTGTAGAAGGAATAAATAACTCCTTTTACATTTTTGTAGGAAGAATAGTTTTTCCTTGCACAGTACTGGTAATGTAACTGGTTATGTACGAAGAAAAAATAATTCCTTGTACATTACCCGGTTATGTACGGAGAAAAATAATTCCTCGTACATTACCCGGTTATGTACGAAGAATATTTTTTCCTTGTACATTGCTGGTAAAGTAACTTGGTAATGTACGAGGAACAAGCGGTATTATATTATCCACTCTGAGGTCTCAGTATATTATCTACTCTGAGGTATTACTGAAACTATAATATATTAGAGACATAAAAGTGACGCTTGACGTTCTCGTCTTTCTTATTCACAATCTTCCATTTACGCTTAGCACTTCTGTGTTTACGCTCTGTCATGTCTATCACAAGTTTATTTATTTGCGGCCTGTTATCTGTGGGCGGGAGCACCTGGATGCCAGCGTGCGCCGTAGTGGTTATGTACTCTGTGGCGTGCGCTTGTTGACTCGGTTCAAAGGCGCCATAAGAATTGTCGACGACCCTCCAAGAGAATACAACCGCTACGCTAGAACGACCCCAAGCTCACAAGCGGTTTAGAACCACTAAGTCTGAGGAGAGATTTTGCCTCCCTGTGTGTGTTCTACCGCTTGTATAACGGACAGTGTTCTAAAGAATTGTTCGATATGATACCCACGGCAATATTTTACCATCGCACCTCTCACCACCGTCGGGGAATTCATCCCCACACATTGGAACCAAAATGGTCCCGAACTGCGCGGTTCCAAAAGAGGTTCCTCCCGTGCAAATTTAAACTGAAATGAACTCTCCGCCGTGGTTTTCCCAAAGGAGTACAGCATGGGGTTCTTCAAGAAGGGTGTGAAGATATTTCTGAAGGGTGGGCAACGCGCGATACCTCTGGTGTTGCAAGCGTCCATAGGCTACGGTAACCGCTTACCAACAGGCGGGCTGTATGCTTGTTTGCCACCTTAGTGGTATAAAAAAATTAGGTTAGGTATGACTGCGATCTTAGGTGCTATTAGCCGATTTCTACTCCTCGCTTGTTTTGTCACAGTAAAAGTTCCTATCAGGTACACAAATAGTTTAACTACAGAACGTATGCAGTCGAAAAAATATGCCTTTCTTTTTATTATTAACAAACACGAACGAATCGTAATGCTCGTAGTAATTAAGTGAACGACCACAGTCCGTCGGCGGGTTCACTAGTGACTGCCGCAGAAAGTAAATTGGTCGGCCGACTATCATCGTGGCGTGGCCAGTCTCTCGCTGCAGAGGGAATGTGCGATATATAAATCACTAAACAGACTTTGCACTAGGTAGTTTTAGAGCAGACCCGTGGACGCACGCTCCTCCACGACCATGGACGCACCGGTGAGTAACTAACTACATTGCTGATATTACACTCACTGTCAGCGCGACCCGATTACATTACACTCATTGCTTTTTTTGTACTCTGAAATTACCAATATTACATCACGGTTTACATAATACTTCCTGTTTTTGCACTTACCTTCAAATAGCGACCATCAATGCTTGTTTGTAAACCTGTAAGTGGATTTTGTATTTGCGCAACTACTGTCACATATCTTGTAACCCGATTTTACTCCACTATCGTGATCATGACCATAATCTATACCTTTACTACCTACTATCCATAATACCTAGCTACACTACTCTACAACTATTCTTGTATTGTAGTGCTGTCTTAGTTTTCTTTGCAACTGTTCTTTTGTATACCAATCGGGAGACAATAAAGTCATGATGCACCTAATGTAAGCGAAATACCTGTACATCCTGGTGCTTTATCAACCGGGATTTTACAGTACTGCGCAGCATTTCAACTGTAAAAGTAAAATATGCTCCACGGGGATACGCTGCGCTAGTAGTAATGCTGCTAGCACAGTGAGTTCTCAGTTAGCAAAGCGTTAGTGAAGGTTATAAGCGGGTCGGTGACTGCTTGCCATCAGATGAGCTGTATGTTTGTGTGCCATCTTAGAACCTAGAAAAAAATAACCTA
This sequence comes from Falcaria lacertinaria, assembly GCA_951449985.1. Taxonomy (NCBI): domain Eukaryota; kingdom Metazoa; phylum Arthropoda; class Insecta; order Lepidoptera; family Drepanidae; genus Falcaria; species Falcaria lacertinaria. The sequence continues at coordinate 5,689,707 of OX602110.1, forward strand.
TAGGTATCTGTCAGTGAATGTTCCGTTCGGCTCGGCCCAACTGTTTGGATTTTATTCAGAATTACATGGCCTTTTTTTTGCTTCACGAAACCCTAATTATTTTTCCTTATATTGGAAAATAATTAGGGTTCTATTCTATGTTAGTAGTCTATGTTACGCCTTTTAGCATCAGCTATCTACAGTGAAAATTCAACCGTTCAGATTTTGTATACAATTTCATGGGTTTTATATTATGTATGTATGTATTTTTTTGTGTTTATATTATTTATGTATGTTGCGCGGAACCCTATTTTTTTACAAAAGAAATTAAGCCTAAGTTCCGAATTATAGTATCAGCAACCTGTCTGGGAAAGTCTCGATCCAATCTGTCTTGCCGTTCGGATTTTGATCAAAATTTCATAGTTTTTATTTGCTGCGCGGAACCCAAATTTTTACTCCAAAATAAAAGTAGCCCAAGTTACGCCCAGTAAAATCAACTGTCTGCCAGTGAAAGTCTTGCTTAAATCAGTTCAGCCGTTACACATTTTAACTTGTATCCCCTATCCCCAGGGAGCCGTGCTAAATTTCGGAATAAAAAGTATCCTATATGTTACCTCGTAGTAGGAACTCAAATTGTGTCATGTTTCATTTGAATCCATTCACTAGTTTCGACGTAATGCGCGGCCAAGTTACAGACAAAAATGAAAAAAAAAAAAACAGTTTTGGGTTCAGTATACCGATAGAGCCATTAAAAAAAACTTCAATTTACAGAATTGGACCTGTTACAGTTTTATTATAAGTATAGATAGATTGCTACACGGGGAAAACGCTAGTTATTAGTGTAGATAAAAATTTTCAAGCTGATGTTTGATTTAATGACCTGAGGCCCTGATGTTAAAGCCGCATAGATTTGTCATGTTATGTATGTCTTATGCTTTGTCTTATATCTGTTACAGAAATGGATAATATTATTTTGCTGCATATACCAAAGCTTGGCATCCCAACACTCTCACACCATTCCAGTGGAGGGTTATGAAACGGAACTGCAAGATCTAGGTCAACACGTGGAGATACCTGAAACTCCCGTGAAAGTTATTAAAATCACTAAAACGATTGCTGTAAAAGTACCAGTGCCATATCCAGTGAAAGTGGTGCAAAAAGTGCCTTACCCCGTGCACGTGGTGAAACCCTACCCTGTGCCCGTGCCGCAGATAATCAAAGTACCTCATGCGGTGGCGCCCGCCCACGGGGGACATGACGCTGATCAGCACGAGCCGCTTCAGGCTTCCGGGCCACAGTTCGCCCATCGGGCAGGAAGCGCGTACCAAGTCCAGGAGATACACGAACAAGATGCTCCCGATGACGATGAATCACGGGGATCAGACTTTGAACATCAGTCCTACGGAGGAGGTTCGCCTGGGCCCGAAAAGAACTTCGGCTCATACAGCGGCGATTACACACCGCAAGGGTCGGCTGGATCGTACCACGCGCCACCCCAAAGCTACTATGGAACCGCCGGCAGCGATGATAACAACTCATTTGAGTCTCAGAGTTATGACCAAGCAATAAAACATTATCTTCATAAGCAAGAGCCAGCGAGTAATAATTATTATAACCACTAAGTTAGTAATCAGTGCCACTGATCCAGGTTGACGTAAGGACGTAAAGATTGTGGTAGGTAACGTATAACAAGCGTATAACCTTTGATTATATAAGCGTATAACATTACCAAAATAGTGTCGTGTATATATTATGGTGATGATGTTATTTTAATTAGCTTTGTGTATATAGTTATATCGGTGTGTTTAAAAGTGTTGTTGCTATATGTGTAATCTTGTTAATTCTACATACAAATAAATTATTAATGAACAATTGCTACAAAATCTATTTATTTTCCTGCTTCACATTGATAAACACATATTTTGTTAAGCTAGTCATGCAAATATATATACTTTTGCTTACTGTAAAACTACTATGACAAACACATAACAAACATTAATTTATTGATAATCTTAAAATATTTCTATAATTATATTATATTAATATTTCCACACATCAACAATGTCTTAGACTTTGCCTGGGAATATTCTGACTTGACATTTGCATGGAATAAAGTCCTACTTTATGCTCTGCAGAAAAAAACAACCGGAAATAATTATGCGATACTTATAAATTAATTTGGAAGAAAGAATCCACTATATAAAGGTTACAATTATGAACACAAGCAATATTTCATTATTTTATTTCGTACCTTCCCTGACGTTACTCTGATTTTGACAGCAGGTAGGTACCTTTACGTGCATGGTTGGTACTTCTGACCCGTTCTGACCGATTGCATACTTATACCGCCCGCAGTATTTCTTACAGTAGGTACCTATACGAAATTCCGCCCATCGTGCCTCGGGACGTCTGTCAGAAGCAGCTCACCAGCCGCATTAGGTTAGATGTGTTTGGGATAAGGCCAGGGACCAATGATATTGGTGCACAATCAATCCTGTTTTCTGTACAAAATTAATAAAATTTGACAGTTCTTAAAGTGTTGCTATCGCTTTCTCATGTGCGGGGTTAAATAAGGATAGCAACACCTTTAGAACTGTCAAATTAGTTTAGATTAAGCGCGCTACACAGGTTAAGTTTTAACTGTACAGTCGAACTGTGCAGTTAAAACTGAAAGTGTGTAGCGCGCTTTAGTAATTTTGTACAGCAGATTGGTACCATTATATTATGTGTAAAAATGCGCAAGGGACGATGATGTTAGGAATCTCCGCCCATTCTAGAAGTTCATATTACTATTTGTAATGTCAAAATAACAGCTTTTTATTTAATGCATATGAGTTTGTCTGACCTCTGACTTATACATACCTAAAAGACAACCGTCCGATCTATCAACACACAGCTCAAACCCTTTGATTATATACTTGTCAACTAGTATATAATCAAAGATGATTATAAACCTTTCAACGAGTATATAATCAAAGCTCAAACCATTGAATGAATTGCGCCGAAATTTGGCACGCAGGTAGTTACATATTATGACGTAGGCATCCGCTAGGAAAGGATTTTCCAAAATTCACCTCCTCAGAGAGAAGAGAGAAACTAGATTAGATGAGTCTTTTAAGCTATTGCATAGCTTTTATCGCGGGCCTTGAGCGTGGGGACCGAATCCAGAAATTCCGTAACGAAAAAAACCTAACACCGCCCACTCCCTCCCACTCCGGCCGGCACAGCGGTGATACTTTTTAGTTCCATCTATCGATAAATACCAGAACTTTTAATGCCTTTTTGAAATATCACGCTTGTCTCTTTAGTTCAGCAACCCGCCATTAGGTGGCATTGGTTGTATTGGAAAACTACCGTAATCAGCTGTTTGTGAGAAAGTATATAGGTATATAAAAAAATACTGCATTAATAAAATAAATAAATAATTATAATTGCATAAGTTGATAAAAAACGCTATGCAATAGCTTTACCGCGGCAGTCTCCGAGTGCCACATCTAATTTTTTATTTAAAACTTCTCAAAGTAATTCTGTAAATAAATAAGTAAATACCTTTGATGTAAATACGTATTACAGGCAAAATCAAATCCAAGTAGTTAAATGGGAAAATACTGGCAGAATCTAGTTTATCACTGACCTACTACCTGAGTAATACATATTATGTATATTTTTTCTAGACATTGTTGATGTTTGAAATAAATATTACACCACTTCAGTTTTGTAAAATATTGTTTGCTTTTTATCATAACAAAAATAATTTACTTGTGAAGTTAGGTTGCGTTCACCTATAACCTGAGGGGATTTTGGATTTTTTTTGACCCAACGTCTTCCCTTGGGGAGATGTCGTGAGGTTTGGCTCGACTTCATTGTCCACCGGCTAATCTCATGTTCTTTCAAAATTCGTATTTTACATTACGCGACGAGACCGCTGGTCTAGTGGTTAGTATACCTGACGCTACGCTAGAGGTCGCGGGTTCGATTCCCGCCAGGGCAAACATTTATGTGACAAATATGTTTGCCTTGCGTTTGGGTGTTTGGTATGTATTATAAGTATGTATTTACAAAAAAAAAGTATATAAGTATTATATCAGCTACTGGTTCCCATAGTACAAGCTTTGCTTAGTTTGGGGCCAGATGGCACTGTGTGATAATGTCCAAGCATTATTATTATTATTATTATTATTAATATCGCTGTTAGCTAGCTTGTGGCGTTCGCATGACCGCGATAGCTATTGTGTGCAATGCAGCCGCGTAGGAATTCACCATATTTTATTGGCTAAAGGAGTAATATTTAATTTTACCCAGTTTCATGTAAAATTGGCTCACGGGAAATAAACTTATTTGAATATAATAATGTTTTGGAGTCTGCTCCGCTTAATACAGTGGATACAAAATTCAAACGAATGCGCTTCGTTAGGTTTTGTTAAAAAAAATCTTACGCGTAAGAAGTGGCGGTATAGCTAGTTTAATGAACTAATTGCAGTAATGCTTTTTTATTCGAATAAATGACTGCAGTTCATAAGTAGGTAAGTTTACAAATCATTAATGTTTAATGAGTAGGTATGTGATCGGAATCCGTGAAATTTTATTTAATTTTTGTAAAATAGCAAATGCAATTTTAAATTAAATTGTAAATATTTCTGAAATATTATGTAGAATAATATGGTTTTAATTGTAATAAATCGCACAATCAATATTGGTTGTTGTCGATTCAAAAGATTATGTCCTATTATTCATAAAAAAAGATAATTTTAATGTATCTCGAAAGATTTAAATAATAAACTGTATTTTTCATGTTTGTAGCATTGTAGCGCTTCGTCTTTGTATGATATGAACCAAGAAGTGGCAGGTGGTAACCCTCAGGAATATTAATTCATTTAAACAGTAGGAGAGTGGAGGTCGCGCCGGGTCCTATCAGAAGTCCATGGACACATGCTTCGCCAACAGCGTCTCGGACTGCTCCTCGTCCGACACGAACATCCGCGTCTGGTCAGACACCATGGACTCTGTGTCAGATCCGCTGTAACGAACAATACACCAATTTCCTTCCACTCAAGTATACATAATAAATATTTCAAGTGGCCGTGGATGGCCAAATCTGAAACTGTGAGGAATAGAAAAAAATACACAAAGGAGTCTCGGGCTGATTTTTATGAAAGTTTTTATGGATATTTGTCTTTGCCTAGAGTATGGGTATTCTGTATGTGTATTATAAGTATGTATTAAAAATAGTACATGTTACACAAGGGGCTAAAGTGAAACTCAGTTTCTATTTACACTTTGCTTTTCACTACGAGTGCGAAAAATGTATATAATTTATTTATTTAAGGGCATCCAACAAAGGCATAATTGATTAAAGCCGTGTGGCCTTGTGGTTGAAGCAACAGCCTGTCATCTGATGGGCCCAGGTTCAAATCCCGGCCTCTACCAATTAGTTTTTATAAGCTTAAGTACAGTGATTAATCACACCATTAGCTTTTAAAAAGAAAGGTAGGGCGATTTGGGATTTCCCGTGGGGTTTTAAATTGAAGCTGCCTGACAGGGGACTGTACCTCCACCTTACAGAAGACCGCAGTGAAATAACACTTCTTGATGCAGTGTTGTGTTTCCGCGGTAAGGAAGGTTACCAGTGCTCCAAGAGGATACGCTGGGCTTGTAGTAATGCTAGCACAGTGAGTCATAATCAAAACATGTTTGGCAACCCCTTAGTGATACCCCTGGTATTACTAGTAGCTACAGGCTACGGTGACTGCTTACCATCAGGTGGGCCGTATGCTTGTGTGCCACCTTAGGGGTATATGAAAAAAAAGAGGCATGATTTTATACTTCGTTACATTAATACGAGAGATATTTAAAAATAGCGTTATATTCGGTCAAATTCACAAATTCTAATTCATTTTTATTACAATGCATAACACAAGGCATTTTAATACAAATGCGCAACAATTAGAAACTTGGAAATTCTCTAACTCTACACTGGCAAGAATAGTCCTTTTTTGACATAGTTAGGATGAAGAAGAAAACTCGACTGGCTGAAGCCACAAAATCCTACTCGAGTCGCATCACTATAATTTTATTAGCAACTGAACAAGTTTGCGGCAATGACCTTGGCCGCATGCGTTTACCCACCGCAGTGCGCGCACTTCTATGAGACTCTATACTTCACAGAATTTGTGGCAGCTAAACGCAACGCAGTGCGCGCATGACCTTAAAATGTTCAAGCTTATCGACCAATGGCGCTGTGTAATAATATTGAAACATTGTTATAATCTCATATAATCTTGATAGATGCGCATAGTTTAGTTGTTACATTTGTAGTAATAAGAAGTAAAGAAAAAGATCGGGCACCTGTTATTGAAGATCGGTGGGGAGGAATCCTGCTTGCTGTCTCCGTCCTGCTGAAGCGAGGACAGCGGAGACTTAACAGCCTCACTGCTGGAATCTACCGCGGCCATTGCGTGGCTGGAACATTTACTTCAATGAAACTCAATAATAATCTAAAACGATTAGCATGTATGTTATATATAGAAATAAATGTACAAGCGATAAGAACATTATTTGCTCTTTTCCCCTACATTCTGAGCGTGGCGTTTGGCGAGCTTGTTTTTGACCTCAAATAAAGTTGCCAATCGCTATTGTCTCTTTGAAACATGGTTTACTTCCTATACTTGCTTAGGCAACCAATGTTTATGTGATAAATGGAAAGGTACTAAGATTTCTAAGTGTTAATGTGCTGTAATAATGGATAGGCATACCTCGGCAAGTTGAGTGTTAGCCTAGTCTCCTGGGATTTTTGCACCATTTCCAACCAATTACAGTTATCTACCGCTCCGTAGTCTGTGATGAACAATGGCCTGCAAATATACAGTATCACAAAACTTCCATACCTACTAATATACACTTCTATACAATACAGCTTTGAAGATATTTCAGCTTTGCGCAACTTCGCCTGCGTGGACTTAGGATAGCACTTAGCCTTTATACGATAATCTATGTAACCCAGGCATAGTTTAACTGATCAATAATTAAAGAATATTTAAAAAAGGTTAAACACTTCCAAATATATTTGAGCCCATACATTCAAACAAAAATAAATCACTATCTATCTTAATATATAAATTCTCGTGTCACAGTTTTCGTTGCCATACTCCTCCGAAACGGCTTGACCGATTTTGATGAAATTTTTTGTGCTTATCCGGTATCTATGAGAATCGGCCAACATCTATTTTTCATCCCCATAAATGCAAAAAAAATTGTCCACACGAGCGAAGCCGGGGCGGGCAGCTAGTACTTATAATAAAACTGTAGGTAACAGGTCCAATGCTGTTCATTGAAGATATTATATCTATGCATATAATTTAAACAATATTCTACAAATGTCATAATATTGTATAGATGTCTTATTAAATATTAACTTATTTGGTTGTTAATTATAGTAGTAAATTTTGCTTTGCAATTTATTTGTTTATCAATGTAACATGGAATCTTAGTATCTTACGTTTTTCAAGTAATTAAAGTGTAAATTTTACTAAATAGTTCAAAATTGTCCATTGCGCTATCGTGTACGGGTTAAGCGGTTGGAGTGCGGTAACCGTTAGCTGTCATTCTGACGGCACGCTTCGCGGCGCTGTCCGCCCGCGTGCAGAAAAACGGCGATAACTAGTTATTTTGTAAGGGTATACGCACATTTTATTGTTTTGGAATCCTTATTTAATTTGCCAGATAATACATAGTAGTTATGTATTTTAAAAAATAAATAAATACAGTCCTATGTTTAAAAAAAAACCTATGGTTAATTTACCCTACTACTACTATTTATTAAATTATTGATATTAAACTTTTTATATTCAATGTTTATTAGATACTTATTTTAAATATAGGCAATAAACTAAAACAAGACTTCTTTGACTAAAAATCATTCAGCATCTATACTAATACTAATATACTAATACTAATATATACTAATACTAATATACCTACTAATAATATTATAAAGAGGAAAGATTTGTATTTTTGAGTTTTTGTATTTTTGTGGGTTTGTATTGAATAGGCTCCGAAACTACTGGACCGATTTTTAAAATTCTTTCACCGTTAGAAAGCTACATTATCACTGAGTAACACGGGCTATATATTGTACTAGGTGCCCGCCACGGCTTCGCACGGGTAGGCAAAATATTTGATAAATGTCTACCCGTGCGAAGCCAGGGCGTGCCGCTATTTCTTAATAAACAAAGCACATAATTACAATAAAAGCTGGTATTATACTTACATGGGAGGGAGCTTAACCAACGTTTGGAAATCATTATGATTTTGTATTTGGCAAAAATTGTTGGGCACCATGGTGACGTTGTCTTTATTCATATCCGTGGACAGACTTGATCTGGGATGGTATTCCGAATTTACACTGTTTTGCATTATATCATTTAGCGAAAACTTTAGGTGAGCTAAAATAAGAAACGATGTAATAAGTAGTGTTGGCCAAAATTTCGTTTTGTATTTTAATGTGTGACCGAGCGAGCTGCAAATCACTGATGAAATAAAAAAAAACTTAGAACTACGAATTGATCTTTGTGGATATTTCAGTTTCATCTGCGTTTAAAAAGAGCGAACCAACAGTAGCGACAACATATCTGAAATCTTACATTGCGTGGTTACAACGAACAATAGCGACCGACTGAATTCATTTTCGCGACATTTTAATTTCTGCATAGGTATGGCTGCCGTGCTTGCCGCGCCATCTAAAAAGGTTGTACAGCTTCTTTCGTGCTTAGTACTTACTTGTATCAATAGGGCATACTTTTCCAGCTACTTCGTATAGAAAGATAGGTGTCCAGAAGTTTGGTATTCGTATGAAGACCTTCCCGGAGTCAACCGGCATCTGGAAGCCGAGCTTGTGCAGCAGTTGCATAAACGTGGGCTCCTTGCAGGCGGCCGCCTGCTGGTTGTTCCAGGGCACCAACGGAATGAACTGATTGATCACTGCACACACATTGATACACTATAGGTATTGGGTTAAATAATAACCTGAATGCTGTCTGACAACGTATCTAACACAAATATAACTGAATTAAAATTTGGTCCATCAATCATTCAGTCACAATGCGTCCACTGCTGGATATAGAACTCTCCCAGCATCCAACTGGACCCAGTCATTTCCTGTAATCTGTCCATCTGGCTGGTGGGCGTCATATCCTACGTCGGGCCTTTCCAGGCTAGAATTTGTGACCTGCCTACGCTTCTTTTTCTAGCCTAGAAACAAATTGATCTGAGGTGAATGTATGTCTTACGTAATGAGTAGTAGGAAACCGATGATACGACGGGCGATTCTACCGGCTTTTTCTTAAATAAGTCATAGCTTAATAATTTGCTGCCTTCTTCATTAGTGTCTTGTTCTTTCAGAGACTTCTTTTGCAGGTAAATTTTGGCGTAACAAGTCTCAAGTAGTGCTTTCTGCACCCACTGCAACGTCTTGGAGCGGCCGTCTAGCGCAAGCTGCTCGCAAAGTTTGCTGATTTCATCGTCCTTCATCTCTTTCTTCGCCAGAACCATGTTAGAATTTTTATCATTTTCTTCTTTACATATTTTCTCATACTCCTCCTTGTTGATCATGTTCAGCTTGAATAATTCCTGAATTACAGAGTCTCTGGACTTAATAATGCCGTCATCTTTGAACATTTTTATTATATCCCCGGTCACATCAGACGATGTGCTACATTGCATAAAGTTCCAACCTAGAGCAGACCGCTCGTCTTCTGTCCACCTGCAGTGACAGTAACGAATTGTAAAAGTGTAAAACTGGGTTATGATGATATTTAGGCGTATAGTATTACGTTTAAGGGTGCATATCAATTATCATGCATTATTTTACTATGTACCTATTAATTTTAAACCCGCGGATTTGTAAGTCATTTAACACACCATGTTGTAACAAGTTGTGAAATGCACGTTTTGGCGTGTGTTCTTACTGAGTAGGAAACAAAAAAATAATTCATCTAAACTTACAGATTTGGATAAATGTACGCTGAATTATATAACGTGTGTGCATAACTTTAGCCATGAATCTTCTTATTGCTTAGATCACAAGTGGGCCTAGGAATGGTAAAATATTATCTTGATCTTTTTTTCTTTTTACCACAAACATTATGGTACTAATTACCTTTTAAAAATAAAATAAAGGCCAAGTGCGAGTAGAATTCGCACACGATGATTCCGTGATTAAATGAGAAACTTAACTTTGCGGTTCGATCCCTAGACATCGCTATTGCGCCAACCGCAAATAATAAGTTTGTAATAGTAAAGTCGTAGTTTATTTTTAGAAAATAATGCAAGACACACGCTATGAGCATTTCATTTTAATTATTTGTTGTTATAGCGGCAACAGAAATAAACATTCTGTAAAAAATCAACAGACAAACATTCTGTAAAAAATCAACAGAGAGATAATATGCTATTACGGATACTGACATACAGCCCGCTGACAGACAGCCGGACAGAAACTGAATTGTTATTGATAGGGTTCCGTTGGTTACCCTAAATATGGGAATACATAGGTCATGATAGTCGCCCCGGCAAGCACAATTGCAAAAGGAATATGGATGTAAATAAACCCTTGTAGGAGTTGTAGGTATTCGGAAAAAAAAACTAAAGGAATTCACCTGTCAGTAGTAATACCGTAGATTTTGTCGTTGGATTCAGTGCCACGTGACTCTTGATTCTCGTCATCGTCAAAGTTCTCTGCTTCTAAGCGCTGTATAGTTATGGCTTGCAAAGAGTGTGGCTTCTTTATAAACGTGTTGATGACATACTCGATTAGATCAGCCCAATCCTGGAAATAATAACAAAATGCTTTCACTGAGCATATGTTACCGACCTTTAAGCAGAAAAAAGAAATACTTACAATGGAGATCCCCTGAGTGACAACACTACTTGAAGTAAATAAATCTATAATGAAATCAACTTACATCACAGATTTCAAACTCTGTCTTCCAGATTTCAGTGAACGTTTTTAATATCTTCGGTTGGTATAAGGTGATGAGGCTATCCAGATCGCCACCGACGTGGTGCATCACAGTAAAAATACAGTCGTTTAAGTATTGGTCGTTGCCCATGTAGTCTTCTAACAATATTCCATATTGGAACATTATTTCCCGTGAAGCAAATCTGTCGTCACAAATTGATGTATCTAAGATGTAAGCTAGTATATAAAATACAAAAATTCATGCAAACGAAGTTTTTATTTTCTCATAGGAGAACACACGGGATAAAAATGGTTATGTATATCACGCGCCAATCTAGGGACCCGATCGTATTATGCATGTATTTTATGGACACTTAAAATCAGTTTATGCGCGGGCCACCTAGATTCAAATGATGAGGGATACAATCGTACGTACTGTTGTAAGTGATCGTGTATAATTGTGGAGCCTTGGTACTCCATCGTCGTCATAACGTCATCCAGGAACAATAGCAAAATATGATTTGTAATGATGAGGTCCTGTAAGATAACATTATTAACGTTATACCTCCTTAGAACTTCACAAATTAGAATTTCAGTAATAACAGAGACTTACTTGTAGGTATTGTTTAGTGTGGTGCTTGGGATTATAATAACGCAGCAGCAACACTAGGAGCGAACGCAGCTCCTCCGTTTCGCATATTTTCATCTGCAGGCTGAGCAGCGCTTTTTCGTCCTCCTCGCTTATGTACAATGCCTTTTTGTACATCTCGATCACTTGTACAAGTTCACGGATAGCGGTAATTACCTGTTAAGTTATATAATAATATAAGATCACATATCAATACCAACGTTAGCCTTTAAGTTTGATTTTGGTATTTTTACATTATTATAACGTCGAAGTACCTAATACGCATTCCCATACTTCCGTTGATGTTGATGAGGCCGTCTTCACGATTGCATACATAGATTGCCTTTGGCTTAAAATAAGGCTTTTGGCGTTTAAAAGGGTTTATGTTGAGCTTACAGACATTTGACCTGCGATTCAATATTTTGCGCCAAGTCAAGTTTATATCCTCTACAGCTCTAATAGCTCCGGTCTCAAACAACAGAATGCTTTAAAATGAGGTCACTTTCAATATTGCCGCGGACAGATTCTACCGTCACATGTCGAATATCTGCCCAAAGATTTAGAATTTGTGTGTGAGAGTAAAACACACGTGGATGATTACTTACCAGATGTAGTCTTCGTAAATACGGCTTCAAATCAGTCCCATCCGTGCGGCTGGCCAACTCAATTTGTTCGCAGAGCTTGACTCCCTCTGCCGTCAGGTACGACACGATGTCGAACGACAAAACACAGCTCACGTGTTTCAGATCTAGTTCTATCTGAGTTGCAAACTTTAAAAAATATGTCACGAGCCAAAAGAAATGTGACGAATCGATTTCCAATAGCGGGTTAGTTAAAATTTGATCGTGTAGAGTCAGCACCAGTGGATTGAACCCTTTCATCAGGAAGTCCACTGTGAATTCCTTCAAGACATTAGATATATCATCGTCATTCGGTGTTTTGCGGTAGAGCCACTGCACATTAACACTGGAATAAAACATTTACCTTGTTTTACATAGTTACATAGGTATGTACTTATATATCATACTTTTTTAATCAAGCTTAAAAACAGCCCACTGACAGACCCTAGACTAGGCATGGGTCGAGGCACTCAGCTAGTTTATTTATTTTGCGCTTCTCCGTGAGGAGGGGGAAAACCACAATTTTTCTTGACCAGCCTTGTATGATCAGCCTGTATTTTTAAATGTAATTATGCTGTGATTAAAGTTTCATCAAGATTAAATTATGTGTATGATCTATCATTATAATATCACTGTATAGATCAGTATACGACGAGAATAGGAAAGCTGTAGAGATAATAAAATTGTTCGTATAATCTACGAACAAATTGCTTTGGCCTATGCGTTAGCATAGGCCAAAGCAATTTGTGGCTCTTCGAGAAAAGATTCGTTAGCGCATTTAGCCTGCATTGGCATGCCTCGAACCGACAAAGTCTTCGATACCATACTCACATATTTGATTTCCCTCTTTTAACGACTTTCAACCTCTTTTTGTCTTGCAGTGTGATATCATGGTGTCTTTTGTTATTGGCACCCTGTTTGGAATAGTGCAGTTTTTGATGAAGGGGCTTTTTGTCAGGCCGCTCATCATCATTACTTGATGTTGAAATTGACTCATGATTTTCAATTTGTATTCCATACGCGCAGTTGGAATTTTCTGATTTCTCATTTTTTCTTCCAGTAATATTATTCTGAATTTCCCTGCCTGGTTCTGACGGTATACCACTAGTGCCAGAGGCAGCAAGTTTCTGCTAAAACAGTATACGTACGTTTATTACATGAATGGAATGAAAAAGTAGGTACCTACATGACTAATTTGTAGTTACTTACAATTTTAGATTCCATACATTTATCTTTACTGTTATCAGCGTCGGGACTTTCATCATGAGCTTTCATGTCAGCTGCATGAGCATTTACGTTGGATAGCTGTAATGGTTGGTAACCTTTCTTGTTACTAGTGTTGTTGAGAGACGAAGAGTCCCAATCATTTTTCTCATAAGCAATTCCATCATTTCTTTTGCTACTACCGTTATTATCTGAGGAATCAGATTTCGGATCCGATGATAACATGGGGGAGGAGACAGCGCTACCTGAATAATAAACAATTAAAGGTAAGTTCTAGTTTGCAAATTGCAGGATATTGTCCAGAATTATTAATTAGTTGCTGTGCCCGGACTTTGTACGCGTGAAATCTTGTTCGCTATTTATTTGGTTTTATTACTTTTGCGCGGTAGCCCAAATATTTTCCTTCATTTATAATAATAGTAATATAGTAGCATAAGTTACTCCTTATAATATCAGCTATCTGCCTGTGAAAGTCTCGTTAAAATCGGTCCAGCCGTTTCGGAGATTAGCCAAAAACAGACATACAAACATTTTAGAAATAGTTTTTAAATAAAAAGAGCGAATTTTCTATTACAAATTTATTATTTGCGGTTGGTGCGATAGCCGGGCTTAGGGATCGAACAGCAAAGTTAAGTTTGTCATTTAACTTAGTTTGTTTTTAGTACGAAGCCCTCGGTGTGCGAGTCCAACTTGCACTAGGCCAATTTTTGATAATATAATGTATTCAGTTTCATAACCTTTAAGCAAAAAGCTGTTTTATGGACATTACGAATTTACATTTCAATTTTATTTATATGTTTAGAAGATAGACTGGCTATTTCACGAATACCTAATCACTATTATTTGTAATTATAATTTTACCTCTATTTGTCATAGACGTATTACTCTCGTTATCTTCCGAGCTCTCCGACAAAGAGCCTTCGAGCCACGTATTGATGAGCTTATGTAATTTAGCTGCATGCTGATCCTTATATAATAGGCCAATCAATTGAATCATGGTTACACACCAATGAGCCTGCAAGGAAAAATAATACACAACACAAAAACATATACATACAACTACTACAATATTATATCTATCAATTTAACTTTATAAATAAAAACATGTATGAAAGATTATATAGATTATATGTATACCTAGATCGGATTAGAAAATTCACCGAATGAATGGGAAGTTTTTTTTAAATAGTACCCGTGCGAAGCCGGGGCGGTTCGGTAGTTGATTGTGTTTATAATTATGGTTATGTCTCCTCGCTCCCATATGAATGAATATGTATATACATATGATGATTGATGATCCAACACGAATAGGTTGTTAAAACAAGTTAAATTAAGACTCAGCAAGAAGTTTGATTTGTTTTAAACCATTACTCAAACATAAAATTTATAACTTACCGCGTCTGGAATAGGAAAAGTTATCAACTTTATAAGAATTTTGTCTATCCTTTGACTGAATATGTTCCATAGAATCTGATTTTGTGCCATTTGTGAAGGCTTGAGATAGCTGGCGTCCCCGCTACTTGTCGCTTCCGGAAGGTGTAAGATGTTCCTCAACAGCAAAAGACTATTGTTTATATTTGTACATTGTTCTAAAGATAGCTTAGCTTTTTGTGCAGTCATGTTTTTCTTCAAGAACTCTATCAGAACCTTTGTCGCTCGATGGTCAGTAAATGCAACTTTTGTGGATACTAGCAAATTATTAATCTCGAATATTGTTTGCCTGCCAAAATCATTTTTTGAAAGTATTTCAACGGAGAGCAAGCATTCGATAGGGATAGTCAAGTTCAGAAGTATTTTGACTAAGAGCTCAATTGTTTTGTCTTCCTTGGCGTGTATAAACAGAGGTATAAGATCTTTCTTAACATTTTGTCCGAAGCTAATGCTTCTACGAAAAGTACGTAGATATTTGTCCTCTGATATAATTAAATACAGGATCGACTCTAAGGCAGCTATAACCAAATAAGTCAATATTAGTAACAATAAAATAAAATAATGATTATAAGTATTATAACTACTACCGATCGGTGTAGAATATCAATGGCGAGAAATATTACCATCGCAATTTTCGTTTACGTGATATCCATCTGCATGGACATAGCCAAGGTTGCTAAACGTGCTGTGGATCTGCGGACTTCGGAGAACCCACTCCATCTTCTAGCTCTGCTAAAATGACAAAAATACTCTTCACCACTTAATAATAACATTACAATATTTGCTCCCCGATGATGGAGCGTGGAACCTAGATTTGGTCAAACTCACGGCCTAAGCTGCTAGAGATAATTTGTTTGCGCAAGATATTATTATATTGTTTAGTTTTTTAGAAATTGGATGTCTTCAGTAAAACGCTACGCGACCGCAATAGCAAACCTTTTATTTAATTAAATATAATTTATTATCATAATATAAATACGTGAGGCAAAAACTGTACCCACACTTTTTTACGAAAATTGTGCGGATCGAGGAGTATGAAATTTGGCACAGTTAAAGCTTATGTTGGGAAGCAGTACATAACGCTAAGGCATGTTTAAATCCATTAATAAAATATTAATATATTAAACCGTTAGATATACACCAGAATAGAAGTTATTAAAGTAGAAGAATGCCAGTGTTTAAAAATATCTTGAAATACAGACTGATGTTTGTTGAACCCTCGGTGTGCGGGTCTTACTCGCACTTGGCCTGTTTTTGTCTCTGTTACCGGACTACTGCGAACAAAAAAGAGGGTTAGGATTTTGAACGGTATACGTATGCATTTATGTAATTATGTATGTTATGTTCCACATAACTTCTCTCTCAAATAGGTGTGTAAAGACAAGTGGCATACAATATAATTACCTTTACCTTTGGAAACCAAAAGGATCCTGCTAACTTAAGGGGAGCAGACGGGAGATTTTTACTCACTAAAACCCCGATGGACATCTTCCGTGCCTCTAGGAGGGTTCCGGGATCTCTAAAGGAACGCGCTGGGGCCGTCTACCTTGCCTGCGCACGTCCCAGGGGCAGCCATGTCACCGCCCCTGGAACCCTCGCGTGCTCTTGACAGCACTTCGAAATCATGCTGCCACCTGCTTCAGGGCCGCTTGAAGGGGCAGTCAGAGCCCCCATTCTGACCGCCATCGGGCCCGCCGGCGCCCTTTAAGTCTTGTACGACAAGCAGGGATACCACAGCCAAATTCTTAACGACCCAGGTTATTGGGTCAGCTACGTGCTACCTACCCTATGTTTGCTTGCATATACACAAATTTCGCGTTCGATTCTATGATCAACAGTAAGCCCACGTGATCGTTCAACGTGATTCCTTTCAAGAGCCAATAGTAGGTCACGCTCGACGAAACACGTGACCATTGCACGTGCGGGCCGCCGGCCGCCCCTCGTCCGCCCGTCCGTCGTTTCACGTCTCGTCTCGGTTGCGGCTTGAGAACTTGAGGCCACGACTCGTTCTTCGCTAGCGTGCGAGCAACGTATCTACCTAGGTAACGTTAACTGGAAAATGACGCATAGCCTTTGCTTAGATATAACCTGTCGCACACTACTACTACTGGTAGCATAAAACGAAGTCGCTTCCCGCTGTCTGTTTGTCCCTAACCATGTATGCTTAGATCTTTAAATCTACGCAACGGATTTTGATGCGGTTTTATTTTAATAGATAGTGATTCAAAAGGAAGGTTTATATTTTACTAGCTGACCCGACAGGCGATGTCGGCCTGTCTTACCTTAACTATGAATTCATATTTGTCAAATACATACATCATAGCAAAAAAGACCTTTAGATTATCGCGAACTTAAACATTTCTTTTCATAAGAACCTTCTCCTGACAATAAGAAACACAAATAAAAAAAAATAGCGAAATCGGTCCAGCCGTTCACGCGTGCTGCCGTGACCAAGGGAAATAGGGATTCATTTTTATATATATAGCTAGAAGATATGTATAATTAATTTAGGTTTTGTGTAACCCTTGCGAAGCCGGGGCAGGTCGCAAGTTCTATTTAAATGTAAAAGTATGTGTTTTCTTGTTGTGAGGTCGGCACCGCGCAACGCAATTTAAACTTTAGGAATCAACTGCACAGACTCTGCAAGCTAGTTCATTTAGTTTGAAATTGATTATGGGGTCTTTGCCTTTTTTAGCCGTCTTTGTGTACCATGGTACATCATATTCTCCTTCCTTGTGACATGACATGACATGATAGGGTAGCATAGGTGCCAGCAGCAGGATTTAATTATGGTAGTATTAAGGAATTATTGTCTCTGAGCTTTTGGCCACCAGCTTGAACCAAATGTCACCAGAATTCATCTCCAATCTAGACAGTAAATACTGTACCAACAAATGACTTGTTAGGGACAAGTCATTTATTACATACATCATTTTATTTGTTTTGAAATGTTTTATTATATATCTATATTGTAATAAAGATTGTAATTAAAAACATGCAGAAGATTTCTAATTAAAAAATATGATAAGCCTGTGCAACATTTTCTGCATGCATTGCACATGCTATAAATATTTTTTGTAATTAGTATAAAATATTATATGAATACCATAATGAATACAGAAATATAATGCAAGTGACAGTCACACTCATAACATTAAACAATCTCCATGTGTAAATAATAAATATCATGATGACAAAATGTAAGCCTTGTTGTTGAATCATATTATTGAAAGGTTTTATTTTCATTAATTAACATAATCTACGACAGGAATGAACATGTCACTCTCATAAGGATCACAGTGAAGAGAGGGATTTCATCACAGGAGGAAAGTAACAGCTCTTCTTTTTAAAGAAACAGACATAGAAAGTAACTATTCCTAAGGCGCTTGGATTATTATAATAATAAAACATAAAATATATTTTTATTGCAAAATTTGTACATACAACTACAACTTACCTTCTTTACGATTCGGCAAAAAATAGAACAGGTATACTTCGATTAGAACTGACTTATAGACACTTGTGACGTTATTATCATTGGTCTTCACATTTAATGTTTTGGAACGCGACGTAAATAATCTGCTTTTAGTGGGATGTTTTATGAGTTTGAAAAATCACTGGGGACGACGATACGACACAACTACAGTGCACAAACAATAATCATAGCGTTTGTATTAGCCAAATAGTTTGTATAAATGTATATAGGCTGTCGAACGAAGGGAACCGAACTGAGATGCAAGTAAACACAGTACCTACTACAGAGCTGAACTGAAGTTTGAAATCCAAGTAAAGGTTTTCGACGATCAAAGCAAGCTCCTTGAGTTAGAACGTGCGTCGTGTCGTAATAACGTGACGTGAGTAAACTCTGGGCTTGACCACAGAATCGTCTTGACTGGCTAGTGGGTGGTGGGCGGCCAGCTGGCTGGATTGAGTAAACAAAACAATCAATACCAATAGTTAGGGTGGGAGGGAAGAAAAACAATACCAGGGTTACCAACCGTAGAAAAATTTTCTCGTACATATGCAGCAAAAACGTTTTTGAGCTCAAACCTTATAGTATAAGTTACAGACATCAATCCATCATCAATCTATTATAGCGGAGTCTTTGATTATATACTTGAGCGGAGTAAATTGTATTCTCTTTAGTCACTAAACAGTGGCCGCACGTCAATTTGTTCCGAGTAATCTCCGAAACGGCTAGACCGATTTGAACAGGACTTTTACTGGCAGGTAGCTGATACATGAAATTATAAATATAATTAATTCCACACGTACGAAGTCGCGGGCACAGCTTACATAGACATTTCCATCTATAAGTACATTTACATCTTTTCATCGTACCAGATTAAACAACAAATTGGTTCGTACTTGTACAAGAAACCTCGTACGTCTGGCAACCCGGCCTGTCATGCTCATGACGGCCGTGAGCCATGACAGCTTATGAGGAATAGGCTGTCATGGCACTACTTCTTCTTCTTCCTAACTATGGCAAGCAATCCTCTTTAGGGACTATTTTTTTTGCCAGTGTCGAGTTTAGTGTTAGTGAGCAGTGTTGCCGAATTAGGGACTTTAACTCTAGACTAATAGCTTAAAAAAAGTCTAGAAAGAAATCGGACTCAGCTCGCTTACGCTATAAAAACCGTACTTAAATAAAAGCTGTGTAACAGCTCGCTTATTCACATTTTAGTAGTACAACGTACACGAGTGTGAGTGAAACAAAAACTCCTCCTTGTTTATAGTAATTTTGAATCAGTCACATGTTTGAATCGATTCTTGACAGGTGGTGGTAATTTGGTATAAATTACATGCTACAAAATGTCATCGGTACTGTCACACGTCAAATCGAAAACTTGTAAATAATAAATATTGTGTGTTTCAGGAGGTCAGCGACTGCCTGAGGGTCGTCTCGCGACGCCGCGAGTGCTGTTCCCGAGGGGCAGCGTCGCGGTCGCCGCGGGCTTCACCCCAGCGGCTGCCAGCTTCGCCCGTGCCGACTGTTTGGACGCTAATTTTTTTTTGTGTGTGTGTACATTTAGTATCATTAAGTGCTTCAATGTTTGGATCTTGCACCAGCCATGACATAATAAATAACAATTTTCCAAATTTCGTATCGCTCGATAACCAAATTCAATGCCCGCAGTGTTCACAAGTGCGCTATTTTAAAGGTCAGCGAGGCTTGACCCACCTGGGTAAGGCACACAAAGCTCAGGCTGAGCTCTCAAATCTTGCTCTTCCTATTCAAAATACTAAATAACATTTTTATGATCAGTTGAGCCGTCTTAACATTTCTACCCCCCTTATCAAACGTATTCCTAGAGCGGCTCGCGTTTCGGTTTCAAATTTATTAACTAAAATTATTAAAGATACGGTGACGGACAATTCAACGCGTGCTTGGGAGCAACTGCTTATTTTTCCGTATTCGGTACTACATGTCGTCAAAGTCAGTAGGTACATCATCATCGTTGTTACTCACTTCTAGAATAAAAAATAATTGTATCTCGCCTCTCCATCCAACCTTCCTAAATTATCAAAATTTCGAAGTGAAAGACAATAAGTATCGACATATTGTAGAGTCAAAATTAAGTGACGGCGATATTAAGGGTGCTGCCCGTCTCCTTTTTTCGAGCGATACGCTCGGTGCTAATGACGCAAACACTTCGAGTGCGTTGCGCAGTATTCAGTAAGCACCCACTGCCGGCTTCCACTTCCAACATCCGATGTCCCACTTCAGGTATCGCCGCGGGACGTTCTCGATGCTGTTTTGTCCTTCCGCAGTGGCTCAGCAGGTGGTTTAAACGGTCTGTCACCGCAACACCTAAAGGACTTGCTTGCTGGAACAGCAGGTGAGTCCTCTGAGGCGCTGCTGAAGGCCCTGACAAGCCTGGTCAACTTAATGTTGTCAGGTAAGGTTCCCGGGGACGTCCTGGATGTGCTCTATGGGGCTAACCTATGTGCCTTGGTAAAGAAGGATGGCGGTATCAGACCGATAGCCGTCGGCACAACGTACCGCAGGCTTGCAGCAAAGTTGTGCTTCCCACTTCGAACCAAGGCAAATGGGTATTGGCTCGAAGGGTCGCTGTGAAGCGGCTGTCCACTCTTTGAGGACTCTTTTATATAACCGCGGGGCTGAGGTAGTGTTGAAGGTGGACGTTAAAAACGCGTTCAACAGTGTCGATAGGGGTACCTTGTTGACGCAGGTG
This sequence comes from Falcaria lacertinaria, assembly GCA_951449985.1. Classification (NCBI taxonomy): domain Eukaryota; kingdom Metazoa; phylum Arthropoda; class Insecta; order Lepidoptera; family Drepanidae; genus Falcaria; species Falcaria lacertinaria. The sequence goes on from OX602110.1 coordinate 5,710,743, forward strand.
CAAAATAATTTCCTGTGGCAATGCTACAGTTCACCGACCAAATTAATGTACCAGGGCAATCTTTTAAATTCATCCGTTGGATGTCAACAGGTTGACCCTCTTGGGCCGGCCATATTCAGCCTCGCAATACACCCTGTAATTGCGAAAATTACGTCTAAATTCAACATTTGGTATTTGGACGATGGGACTCTGGGCGGTGACGTGAATTCAATTTTTTCAGATCTCAATTCAAGACCATAGGACTTGAATTAAATTTCACAAAATGTGAACTTTTTATCGCCGACCTCGATTCGGAGACAAAACGTTCAATCATATCCAAATTTAATACCTTGGCACCAAATATTAACATATTAAATAAAAATTCACTTCGTCTAATAGGGTCTCCCATTTTCGATGAGGCTTTCCCGTCTATCGCTGATGATCAAATTAAAAAATTCCGTAGTGCGTCAGAATATTAGTCATTTGAAAAATATTAATTGCCATATGGCATATTTTATTATCAGGCATTGTCTTTTTGTCCCCAAATTTACATACGTTTTACGTAGTAGTCATATGTGGAAAGCCCGTTCTACTCTACTAAATTTAGATGAGATCATTCGGTCTAGTATTTCATCTATATTTAATATAGCTTTGGATGACCGTACGTGGTCCCAGGCTTCCCTCCCTATCCGGGTTGGAGGGTTGGGAATATGCAAAATTTCAGACGTGGCCCTACCGGCATTTCTGGCTTCAGTTCATAGTGTGCGAGATCTCATAGGTAATATTCCCACTCCGTCCGTCACTTAGTGGTTGTGAGGTTTCGTTCCTGACTGAGACCAGAGATGCTTGGGCATTGGCCTGTCCAAGCTCAGACTTTCCGCTGAGACCACAATCGCAGAAGCAGTGGGACGAGCCCGTCAGCAGAGAGACTTTAATTCTCTTCTCGAGAGTTCCTCCAATTCTGCTGACCGTGCACGTCAGGTGTAAAGTGTATTGTCCCACATCGGTGTCATTGCGGGGATATTGTTGACGTGTTTGGGCACCATGGCCTTTCTTGTGTCGGTAGTGCCGGTCGTCTGTCACGTCATTCGACCCTAAATGACCTGCTACGCCGAGCTCTGGTCACCGCCGGAGTACCTGCTGTACTGGAACCAGTCGGCTTGGCGCGAGGCGATGGCCGAAGGCCGGATGGCATGTCGTTGGTACCATGGAGATTGGGTCGGCCTGGCTCCGTCTCATCTCCCTGGTACCTCGGTGCGGCCGGCGCCGCTGCTGCTCAGCAGGAGTGCCTCAGGCGCCGGAAATTTGCATGTCTTGGTCCAGGGCGCATATTTTATGCATTTGCAGTTGAGACTCTGGGTCCCTCGGGCCCGGATGCTCTTCAGCTTTTCAAGGAGGTCTCACGTCGGCTGGTTGAGGCCTCCCGTGACAGGCGTGCTGGAACATATCTCGCTCAGAGAATCAGCATTGCTATCCAGCGTGGCAATCATGATGATGGATATAATTTGATTATGATTTCAAAATAAGGAAATTCTTGTGGTGATTGGTGAAATTAAGTCCTTTTTCTAAGTATGAAATGGAGTCCATAGACTGTCAAGAAGGACGTTGCCAAACGTAGTGGTTATGGACTCTGTGGTTGCCAACCTTCATGGTGGTTATCCCACCGTACGATGTTGCCAAGAGGATCCTCTCTATTATCATCTACATGACATTGGCAACATGGCAAAATACGAAATGTACTTTTTTGTGTTGCCATTAAATAAATAAATCAATACATTCATCAAACGTACTACGTAGTGGTAGGTACTTAAAACGTAGTGGTAGTTATGTACTCTGTGGTGGTACTCTGTGCATACATTCAATATAAAACGTAGTGATTATGTACTCTGTGATTCAATCCAACCACGTTCCCAGAGAATACAAACCAATTCCAACCATAATATATATTTTTGTGGGCCTATTAATGGTTATTGGAGTTTTTTAATACCATAATTTCTTACTTTTCATTTCATTACATTTACTAATATTAGCTTGTGACTTAGCGTTAAAAGAAGAAATATGACAAACAATTTTAAACATTTTGATAGAACATCTTCAGATGATGATAGTTTACACAGCGATGGCTCCTCAAGTGAAGACTTTACATCTGACAATGGTAAGATTCTAAAACCCCTAATTTAAGTATTTTTTCTTACTTCAATGGCCTTGGTAAGTAAACATAGAACGTAGTAAAAGTATTACCACACTTTTTGGAACAAAACTAATTCATACAACCTTCTTCAGTCTATTTTGCGTTTACTTCTTCTTGTTGCTAAAATAATTTACCCTCTTAGATAATATAGACGACAATAATGACAATGATGCCAACATGAGTGAAAATGAGTCTCCAACTGGAACCGAGTCTGATGAAGTTGATGAAGATGATGAAGATGAAGTTGTGAAGGCAATTAAAGCTGAGCAAAGAAAAACTCGAGACCATCCCCCTACTATACTATCTGATGACTTCATAGTAGACATTACACTTCATCCAGCCAGGAATATTATTGCACTGGGCAATATAATGGGAGACATTTCCTTATTTGAGTATAATAATGAAGAGAACAAGTTACTTAACACATTAGAACTGCACATGAAGGCTTGCAGAGATATTGAATTTGATCATGATGGAGCTATTTTGTACTCAACAGCAAAGGTAATATTTACAACCAGTAAACTGTAATTTCACCTTCAATCATACTTTTTATTTTGGTACTAGATTAAATACAACAACCCCTAATTGGTTTGCCCAATATGTTAGGCACTTGACAATTTGTTTGTTATTAAGTTATATTTTAATTTTTAGGATAAAGTAATTATGGCCACTGATGTGGAAACAGGAAAATTAAAGCAGTGCTATGAGAATGCACATGATGAACCAGTGTATCGGCTTTTGTGCTTAGACAAGAACAAAATTGTCACTGGTAAGAATTTCCAGTGAAACTGATGATATTTATTACTGGTTAGTCACCATCACAATTTGTCATCCTATATGTGATATATTTTTTTCAAAAAGCCTTTTTTTATTTATATACACCACCTTAAGTTCCACCGGTAGCCTGGTATTACACACATGTATAAAAAAATACTCATTGTAAGTACACATTGTAAACAGCCTATATGTTGATCCATCTTTAGCTACATAAAATTGCAGAATTTCAACTAAATCTGTCCAGTTATTTTGTCTCCAATTCACATTGAGCTATATATACAGACAAGAATTCTAGAAACTGTTGTTTCTGCATTAGTATAAAGGTTAGAAATGAAAAAAAGACACCAATAACTTTTTCCAATGAATATTTAATGTACAGTTTTCACCCCACTTTATTATATGTGTGACACATGTATTACATTACCAATATTATTTTCATTACTTTATTTGTGATTGACAATATTTTTTCAGGTGATGATAGTGGCTTAGTAAAATTATGGGACATCAGGAAACCAGATCCTGTGCTTAGTATCAAAGTTGGTGAGGAACATGTCGCAGATATGATAACTAATGACTCTCAGAAGTACCTAGTATGCGGTGGCGGCGATGGTGTACTTACTACTATTGATTTGAAAGGAAGGTAAATCAATCCCACTATATATTCATGCATAATTAATCAAATCTATGTCACTATTGCAGAGTTGTTACATTACTTAAAATAAATAAAAAATGGGTTTTTCCTTTAAGGTACTTATGAATTTGGTGAATATTTAATACATGCAGAACAAGTTCATCATAGTACCCATAAAATAGGCATGGTTACATATTAGAATAGAAGCCTGCCATTGTGTTATATTATATTTAACATGATTTCTGCATGATGACTATCACTGTTTGTTGTGCATATGTATTAGTATTACAATACCCTAACCTAAGAAATTTAAAGTAAAACGCTTGTGCTTTGTTCCTGAATGGGGCCCCATTTGGGGCAAGTTCTTTACAAATAAGTTTTAACGATATTTCCGTTATTTAGGTTATAAAACTGGCCACTTTTTACATGACATTTTCTACCAGTTAGGTCCTACTGCAAGTCAAGTTTCATTCCAAAAAGTATTAATTCTATTATTACATACTTTTTTCGTATAGGAGGGGGCTCCCATAGGAAAAACACAAAGTGAGTCACCAACACATAGGTATATTGTAGGGTCATCCACCCTATTAATGTGAAGACCTATAGAATGATATTCATATGCCTGCTGGGTTTTTTTCATCCCCCAATTACATTAATGGATTGCTTCCCATTATATTTTACTTTTCACATTTAACCTTGGCATAGTAATTTCTAGAAGACATCTAAAATAGTCACAGTAAACTTCCTGTGACAGATGCATCAGGGATGCGACATAATTAGTGTAACTAGAAGGGTTCTGAATTGCAAAAAAAAAAAGCTATTCTAATACTATGTACTTAATGAACAGCAAAATTAGATTCAACCCATATTATGACTGATTCTTCAATTAAATTTGTTTCCAGCAAAATCTTTACAAAATCAGAGGAATATGATGCAGAATTAACATGCTTAGGACTGTTCCGTTCTGACACAAAATTATTAGTGGGCTCATCTAAAGGCAAAATGTATTTATTTAATTGGAAGGAATTTGGTCTGCATAGTGATGAGTATATTGGACAAAAACATTCTATACAGTGTATGGTCCCAATAACACAAAATATAGTTGTAACATCAGGCGAGGATGGAGTACTGAGAGCTGCGCACATGTTTCCGCAAAGACAACTCGGCGTAGTCGGCCAGCACAAGCTGCCTGTTGAACGACTTGATATAAGTCATGATGGACAATATATCGCTTCATGCTCTCACGACAATGATGTCAAATTTTGGAATATATCATACTTCGAATCCCTTGATTCCGTCATAGACGTGACCAAAAAGCAGAATAAAAAACGTGACATGACTAACAACTTGCCTTCCAGCAGCATAAATAACGCATCCGACTTCTTTTCGGGCTTAGCATAAACACAACAAGTTGCACGCTTTACACCGCACCGGTGAGTCTAGCAGACTGTTCCGTTTGGGCCTAGTCAAAATCAGGTAATTGGTAATTTTGCATCAACTTGAGATTTGTATCCCAAAGTTTATAAAACAAAACACGGTAATACATATGAAAAATAATTATTTGCGACCTTTACCGTCTAGTTTTAGAGATATATTACAAGGCTCTCAGGTGGATCACGTGGCCTTCTACGAACGATTTTGATGTTTCTGTTGCTGGGGGCCACAGAGTCGGCCCGCGGTCCACCGAGCGCAGCGATCAAGCCCGGCCAGAGCCCAGCTAATCAATATTGCGCGGTGCGTCAACAACTGAGGATGTGTTTGCACTATGCACCAAAATGAATGATTACGAAGATTTTGACTGGACACAAGAAGAGTACCTACAAATAAGGAAAGTCATTAAGTTTCAAACTTCACCAAAACGACACTTCATTTTTATTTTCTGGTCTTTTCCCGCCACTTGCTGATAGTTATTCTGTGAACATCGTGTGACTACTATCCATCTATGGTCCGGTCCATATTCTACTTTCTTAATAAATGTATGATTTCTTGTGTCGGTACTCCCTGCAAAATTATGATGGGGCTATGGAAGAAACAGAATGGAATCATGTTTAAGTTGTCACTTCCGCAGTTCCGGATATCGTTTACCTATACAAATAAAAAATGCAAGTGTGTATGTATGTACCTAATGTAAAATAACAGCATTTACTAAATGCAAATATGAAAGTAAACACGATAAGTATTGTCTGTTTGTTCCGAATAATCTCCGAAATGGCCGGACCGATTTTAACGAGACTTTCACTGGCAGATAAGTCGTGAATTGGGTCACATTTATTTTTTAAATGGTAATCAAAATTATTTTTTGTAAACATATAGTATTTTTCAAACAAGACAATAATAAATTAATTGTAACTACTTATATTTTATTTTATACAACTATACCTACCTACTAACAATTTGTTTTTACCTAATTCAGCGCTTGCACCATTTTTTACGAAATATAATACGGCATAAGAAAATTATTATATTATCATCGAGTAACGCACTTATCAAAGGCACTTTTATACTCGATGCCGCCGCGCCGTCATCGTCATCGCACCTATACCGTGCGCGTTGTGTATACGCGACGGATAACTCAAAAACTACTGAGATAATTTTCATACGGTTTACAGCAGTGGACGGAGTAGATGTACATTTATTATTAAACAATCATAAAATTATTTTAAATAATGTAACACTAGATTTTGTAGATTCGGTTATATTTTTGGGCATAACACTTGACTCCAAACTACAATGGGGTACACATTATTTCTTGTCTATCAGGAAAGTTGAGCTCGGCAGCATATGCAGTAAGAAAATTAAGGCAATTTACGGATTTAGACACGGCTCGGCTTGTATATTTTAGTTATTTCCATACTGTTATGTCATATGCCATTTTACTGTGGGGCAAAGCTGCTGATATCGAGACCATATATATATTACAAAAGAGAGCAATAAGATCAATTTATAACTCAGGGTATAGGATTTCATTAAGGGATAAATTTAGAGATTGGAATATTAACTGTGGCCTCACAGTTTATCTTCGCATGCTTATTATTTGTGTATCAAAATATCGGTCTGTTCAAAAAGATTTGCGATGTGCATAATGTTAATACTAGAAATAATCACAAAATTGTAATGCCTACATTTCGTTTACACAAGTACAGGGTTCATTCTTAGGCCAATGTATACGATATGTATTATAATAAACTAAGTACCTCCTAGTATTGCTAATCTGCCCTTCAACAAATTCAAAGCTTCTGTGAAATCAGTGCTTTTAAAAAAGGGCTATTATACTATTAATAAGTTCACATGTGACAAAGATGTGTGGACCAACGTCACGATAGATAGATAACTGAAGAAGTATTAGTATCTTATTGACTTTTTGGGCTTGATCATGTAATGCTCACTAAACTGCCTTTGCCAGCGGCGGCGTCCGGAAGACGCGTCGCTCACATCCCTCCATGATGGTTGAAGTGAGTGATGGCTGCATTCGCGTCTTACTTGTGAACAGGAGCTGCTTGTGGGGGCTGGTCATCTCAGGCCTACTGTCTAGTTTATATTGATACATTTATACTGTTATTTCTTTCGCTAATTTTTGTAATGTAACCGTTGCAGTGGTGTCCCAGGGCTTATTTAACTTAGTACATAATTTGTTTTTAATATTGTATAATTCATATTGTAAGCCAACTTAGCTATAGAATATTAAGTCTCTTCCGATAAACTAATTATGTGAATTATCACATAGACAACTTTACTTCTGCTTGAATAACCTTTTCATATATTTTGTTATAATGTGCTTGAAATTGTCATGCTCACTATAATGCCTTTGCTTGCGGCGGCGTCCGGAAGACGGGTCGCTCACTTCCCCCCACAATGGTTGAAGAGGGCGATGGCTGCATTCGCGTCATACTTGTGAACAGGTGCTGCTTGTGGAGGCTGGTCATCAAGTTTTTTACTTTTGATTTATTAACTACTAGCTTAGATTTGTGATTCAAGCACAATATCCTTGTTTATGTGATAACTTTTTGTGATTTATTCTAATCATGTAAGAAATTAATTTAAATGTAAATTTTGTATTTTATCTGAAAAGAGTAATTGCTGAATTTCTTACCGGATTCTTCTCAGCAAAAACTACTTTCCGAATCCGGTGGTAGATTCTGACGATTTGAAAGTATGTACTTGTAAAGTCTAGTCAAATAAAGATGATTTTGAGTTTGAGTTTGAGTTTATTAATATATAATCTAAGCACTAAGATATTATTAGTGCTAATATAAAAGGATTTTTTAATTACGCACTCATCTATTTGAGGTCGGTGCCAAGCCCGACACAATGACTAATTGTATTGTATTATAGTAACGAAATATTTATTTAATTAAGAAGGACCAACCGGAGCGACGCTAATGCTTATGCGTTGTCTACATAGCTCAGTAATTTAGTTTCAGGTTCAGGCTCTGCAGGAATCATCTAAAACGATTCAGAATTGGCGGAGTAACCGGGTAAAAAATATACAAAAAAAAACATGCAGTCGAATTGAGAACCGCCTCCTTTTTTTTTAGTCGGTTGATAATTGAAAGTACTAAAATGCAAATAAATCAATAAGTAAGAATATGTGTGAATCGGCTGAAATACGAAAAAAAAGTTAGGTGTTTAACTTACATGACAACTTCACTTGCTAAAACATAAGACACACATAAAATACCAAAATTTCTAGTAGGTTATAAATAGGTATATTGATAACCTCTTATTAGAAAATTAAAGGTCTTAAAAATGCCATCTAAATAGGCCGCGACTGCATAACATTCTTATCATAGTGTACCTTTGATTGTATTAGTGTACATAACATTCATCATATCTTTAGTGCATTCAAAATTCAAAGATTAACACGAGACTGGCAAAAATAGTCCTTGACGAAGACTGATTGCCAAAGGTAGGAAGAAGAAGAAGTAGTATAAATCTTGTCACATATACTTGACAGTGACACTATACAGAGTTTTTGGCGGGAATCAGGCGGAGCGGTTGAGATTTTTTCCAGCGTGTCGTAAATTGTGTTATAGTGATCTTTAATGTGTATTTTTGGTGTCGATATGTGCAGTAAAGTTTCATTTAGTGACTGATTTATAGGAGCATTGGAAATAATGCTATAATACGACTTTTGGGTTAAGTGATTTATCATTTTGGTCAATAGGTTACCTCTAATCTAAAGGCGTGTTACGATCTGCTACTGCCGTGGGTTGTCTCCAGAAACTCCATTGGGCGTTAGAATGCATGACGCTAGGCATTTTAATGCGGCAAACACGAGAAATTTTGCAACATGAAAATTCTCTAACACTCGACACTGGCAAAAATAGTCCCTGAAGGGATTGATTGCCATACTTAGGAAGAAGAAGAAGAAGAAGACACTATACAGTTGTTGTGATGGTGTCATTCCATCCATTCATGTCATTCAGTCAAAATATGAAAATATCGCAATCAAAATCAAATCAGCCAGAAAAAATATTGTAGAAAAGAAATCGAGTGAAATTAGAAGTTACTTTTTTGTGTTTACGTGTGTAATACATTTTAATCACCATGACAATGGGCGATGAACTGCCTGTAACATCTTTAGTTTTACCAGTTCTTATACGACCCGTATTAACTCAGGTACATATGTCTTTGTTGGTAGAGATCTGTGACAATGCTCTTGTTCATCTGACTATTAAAACTAATCTGAAATATGTACCCTGTTCTGTTGTTCATTGAAAGCAGCACTAAGCCAAAGTTTAGTGCATGTAGCCAACATTTTGAGTTATTTAGGCTTACGTGATAAGAAAATTGACACCATTGTCTCAGCAGTAATGTTACACCCCATCTTATTCTTATAAATTGCCTTGTTGTGTGATGTAGTGGCATACCATTCAAAACTTGTCTCAATCCGAAATTACCAGTAAAAAGTCATATATTATGTTGAATAGTATCACCTCACTACTTAACATGATTTATGGATGAAACCATAAAAAGTTAAATAGTAGTAGCATTACTTATGATCTTCCACAGCTTATGAAGAGAAGATCTAGAAAACGGCTGTAAATCATACTAACTTGCATTTTGATCTTTGTGTGATGTTTTCAGTTAGAGAAGTATGATTTGGGAGCTTCTCAAACACTGAGAGCTGCTCTGACGAAAGCAGAAGCAGCTGTGCCAGGGCTGAATTATGACCTAGTGGCGGGCATTATGAGGAGAGCTGATATACCAGTTAATATGAATGAGAGCTTACTGCGTCTACAGGGGACTCTCACAGATGCAGAATGTAACATATTCTTTATAGTAGAGTAAAAATAAAAGGTAACCTTTGACAGCTAAAAATGGGATGTAAACCAACGGTAACATACAACTTAAAAATATGAATCGGTAGATATTATACAACCTGTCAAAAGTCACCTTTTATCTTGGCCCTACAATAAATTTTATTAACACTAACCATATTTATTATTTCTATTGTTCCATTCAGTTTTAATTACAACAGTTACAATCATCATTATGTTTCTTCAGCCACAAATATATTATTTTTAATAATATAGTGAAAGAATTACATTTATAGTGTTTTATTCTACTTTTCTGCACTTGCTTACTTGCTTACTAGTCTTGTAGACCATGGGGTAAGTGAGATCGGAAACTGATAGGTTTGTCTTATCTTTGTCTATGTTGTCTGTAGCACATAACTAAATACTAACATATTATTTTTATTGTTATTTATTTATTTGCAGGTGCTGACCTCAGGTTGAATAGGAGTGAAGAAGCATTCCAAGAACTGAACAAGAAGTCAGCGGCTTTAAAGAAAATTTTAAGCCGTATTCCAGATGAGATTACTGACCGAAAGACATTCCTTGAAACTATTAAGTAAGCTGTGTTTCATATCTTTGTCTGTTTTAAAAATTGATATTTTGTAATAACTTTTGGTTAGGTGAAGCATTCCATGCAATGATCATTTGATTTTAATTATATTGTACTTTCTATTTGTTAGGGAGATAGCTTCAGCTATTAAGAAGTTGTTGGATGCAGTAAATGAGGTGTCCACATACACACCGGGACCAGGGAAGCAGGTGCTGGAGCAGAGGAAAAGAGAATTTGTCAAATATTCAAAGAGGTTCTCCAACACTTTGAAGGAATATTTTAAGGAAGGGCAGTAAGTAATGTTTGATTATCTTACCTTTCACATTAGTTAAATCTAACATGCAAAGGTTTAATTAAGCGCCAACTATGTATACTCCTTTCTGGTGTCCACTGTTGGTGCCATTGGTGGTAGTTTCATTCATTTATTTACGAGCTGTGTTATCTATGTATCTATTTGCCACATGGCTTTTGATCAAAAATAGGCATTTGATTAAAAAAACCTAAAAGTAGATCATTTCAGTCAGAAGCATTAAGAAAGAGACCAATGGCTGTTCACACAAAACTAATAACTAGCAATAGGTACATAATTCCGGAATTTATTTGTATAAAATTAACAATTAAAATTTAATTCACACTATATTAATTTATTGAAAATAATATATTAATTTATATATTTTTCTAAATTAATTTGTATTAAAAATAATCTATTGTTTCAGGGCAAATGCTGTATTTGTGAGTGCATTGTACTTGATACACCAAACTAATCAGATTCTGTACACTGTAAAAAATAAGTCTGAGTGAAATAGTCCAAAAACAATACATAATATAAAGAAAATATGTACATTGGCAAATTATAAGATTGTTATTTTTGTTAGTATTTTAGAAATTATAAAGCCATACACACATGTGTATATTGTAGGTCAATTATAATAGGCGGACCTGATGACGTAGCATGTGTTTGCTCCGCAATGGCATCGAATGAAGACCCTGACATACAGTTTTCTAAGCCTTGCATTAGATGATTAGTAAGAAATAAAAGAGTTTTAAACAAATAAAGATTTGAAGGTACCAAGCAAAACAATGATCAAAAAGAAAATGTTAGCAGTTAGACAAACTATACCATATGAACGCGAAATCTATTTAAAAATACTTGCAAGAGTTGCAAGTTATGACTAAAAATGAAAATAGTTAATTCAGCTTAGGCCCGAAATGAGGCACTTACAAATGTCACACTTTGTCACTGCTTGGAACAAAAAGAAGTTTTATAATTTTCCTCTCATTGTCTAACTACGAAACAACATTTTGGAAGACTACTAGCTTCAAGTATTAAATCATGCTAATATACGAGCAAAGGGGTGTTCATGTACCTTTTACTTTATGGGGGTGTTAGTTGCTTTATATCACAATAATATTGCAGACAACACATACTTTATCAATATAGGTTATATGTGTGGATTAATGAAAATTGAAATATATTGGTTTGGTAATAAATATGTAACATTAATTATTAAAAATTCTTAGTCTTATACATTTTAAAAATAATGCAGATAACGTTCTAAAGTAAACTTTTAAGTAAGCATTTACTTTTAATTATCAAGTAAGTGAAATGGTTGCTGTACCTACTCAGGCCATGTTTATAAAAATACTGCAATCCATCTGATGACATTAAAGATCAGCAGCGGAAAAATTGTGATCTTGGTAGCCAAAACAGCAAATTGTTATGTTGCGGCTATCTCGAAATGCAGTCAGAATTATTGGATTTTTTCTTACAAAATAAGGCCCCTATATATAACTACATAGTTAGAAGACCCCTAAAAATTGCTATGATGCCACATTATAACAATAAAATATTAATTACTTATTAAGTCTTATCTTTTAAATATGCGATTTCATTTCGAGATACAGGATAGTTTTTTTAAATACCAGTGATATCTAAACCTCAGAGTAGTCAGAGTAGATAATATACTCCTTTATACTTATAATAAAACAGTACATACTAAGATCAGATAACAATCCTCACTTAAAAAAAACTATTGACACTAAAAAAATAAAGCATGATATACAACGCCTTTTGACATTCATAAGCAAGATTTTACTTTACTAGCCTATTTACCTGTAACTCTTTTAATTTCACCAGGCGTCTTGAGCTCAATGACACTGACAATACTTTATCTAAAAAGGAATTGGGGAAACAGTGGATGCGAGTATAAAAAACAATATTATATCTTCGTACAAAATACATATAGGTATGTCTATTACGAACAAACCACACGGTTCACTTAGTTGGCCCATATATCATATATGTATGTAATCTGTAGGTATACAGGATGGAACATTGAGAACGATAAATGCGGGTAAATTTGAAACTTTAACTTTAAATCGATATCTCAATATGATACCACTCTATTATGTCTATTAGGGTCGGCTACGCGCGAGTAAAACCCCTGGTGTTGCAAGCGTCCATAGGCTACGGTAACCGCTTACCGTCAGGCGGGACGTATGCTTGTTTGCCACCTTAGTGATATAAAAAAGAATGTTTTATATTAGCGGGTTCGATCCCTTGTATATTCGTAGCTATCCCTAACCAGAGATAGGGACACGGTATGGAATAGAAAGTATCGATACTTCAGTTCTAGGTATCGAGTACTTTTCTTAGGGCCTAATCCGTATAGATAATAGGTCAATATCAGTCAGTAAATAACTTCAGTAGGGCACGACATGAAAAAACAAATGGTATTGGTACACAAATTTAATACAATGATAGAAAAAAAACTGTGAACGAGTGAGTGAAAGTGCTTGATTAGTGTAGTAAATGAATGAAGGAAAGGTGAAATGGAGGAAACTGAACGGAAAGAACGATTTCGAGCAAAGATCGATGTAATGTTTTAGAACAGTGTTTTTCAACCTTGTTCATGACACGGCCCGTAAAACATTTTTTTATACTTATTTTTTTAAACTTTATTGTTTTTTTCACTGCAGTAGCTTTCCTAACCTTTTGCAACTCCCCTATAGAAGCTTCGTGAACCCCTTAAAGAGGCATTGCGACCCCCAAGGGGTGGCGACCCACAGGTTGAAAAACACTGTTTTAGAATGTTTAGAACGAGTGAACTAGATGGCGTTACCATTATCATAAACATAAGCCCTAAGGTCGCAAGTTTTAAATGGGTAATTTTTAAGATTACCATTTTAAAACTTAATTCCTTATTCGATACGACACCTGCCAAAAAATACTCATTGAGTAAAAAAGTATCGAATGCAAAGAATCGAGTAAAGAAGTATCGGTATCGAATGGAAATGTACTCGATACGACAAAGTATCGATACTTTTTCGTGTCCCTAACCAGAGAGGGTGTCTTGTTTCAAGTTTCAAGAATAGTCTTCTGACTAAAAAGAATAATGTATCTTATTTGAATTTGTTACTGAATCATGCTAAATTGACTGAACAGATTACATTTTGTACCAATACATATACATTACTAGTTTTTGTCGAATATGATAACAGCCATAAGATAAAAGGACATCATCCATGTTTCATAGAGATTTGGACCATATCTGAAAGTGGCGGCCAACGCAGTTTTTTTGTATATTATGTTAGAGCTTGTTCGTCTGAGCATGTAGGCACTATGGCACCAAAGTTGGACATTATAGAACATTTAATTTGTTTTTGTGATTTTGAATTCCTATTTTCAACAAAATGTATGAACTCAATATCAACTACAATGGTCCTACAGCTGTGGTGCCATAGTAAAAAATGTTCAGACGGGCAAGTTCTAACAGAATATACAAAAAAATGCGTTTGCCGGGACTTTCAGATTTGGACCAAAATGGATGATGTCCTTTATCCTGCCGTTCAGAGATACTGTAGTTTTCCATTTGGTATTCTTATTTTTTATCGGTTTTGTAGTGGGTAGCTCAAACATAAAAACAAATTATATACTTATACAATACTTTACCTCATTCTTACCAGAATTATATTACCAAATACTAAAATACAAATTTATAGATAAATATTGGATGTACCTAGCTAGTAATAAATCATAACGGCACTACAATGTTCTTTCAGGTAAGTATATTTTATATCATAGGGTCGGCAACGCGCGATTGATAGTGGTGTTGCAAGCGTCCATAGGCTACGGTGACCGCTTACCATCAGGTCGGCCGTATGCTTTTTTGCCACCTTAGTGGTATAAAAAAAAGTAAAAAAAATTTTTGGTAAACACAAACAAAAGTAGTCTTGCGATGACACATTTTCATCCAGCGATAATGCTCACGCGCATATGTCAAAGGTCAGTTAAGGCACTCGACCGAGCAATGAGATAAGATAAGATATTCGAAAAGTAAGTGATTGTTACATTCTGGGTGATATGTCAGCATTTTGGAAATAATTACATACCGACCTTAAATTATACGAAGTTGGTACCTGTCTCTGTAATATATACAGAGAGACAGGTACCAACTTCGTATAATTTAAGGTCTACAATATATATATATACACTATGATTTTTGAACTCGTTAATTGACAACTAGATTGGTGTATCCACCAAGATACAAGTGTTGAGTTCGTGGGAACTGAGTGAGGATATCGGTAGTTCAACTGCCTGTCGGTGCCAGTGAAAGATTTTTGGTAATAAAATGATTTCGTGACCGCACTGAATGGGTCATGAAGCTTTAGTGGTGATTCGTCTCGTCGTGCGGCCGCGGACAATACTGGTCGTGCCTCCTGCCCGCCGCTCCATCTGCCCGTGACACTTGACACAGGAACCCGCGCTCCACGACCTCCAAATATTTCCGCGTACACCTTTTTATATAAGTCAAAGTTGATCTACCTTCCCCAGCACTCGGTCCGCTTTGATTGACCCTAGTAAAAAGTTTATCGTCGAGTTTAATGATCTCAAACGAAGAAGCTAAGTACAAAATATAAGGTTATTTAAATAAAAACTGTGAACGCATTTTACTTATTTTTGGAAAATATACGATTGTTTACTTTGAGTAAAATTTTAAATTTACATTCAGTTCAGGTACGGTACGGTTCATTGCATTTATTCTGTACATTTTTATGTACGTTCTGTACACTGCTAGCAGCATTACTACTAGCGCGACGTATCCCCGTGGAGCACTGGCAACCTTAGTTATCGCAGAAACAACACTACATCAAAGTAGTGTTATTTGACTGCGGTCTTCTATAAGGTAGAGGTACAATCCCTAGCTGGGCGGCTTCAAATTAAATGATAAAACCACTGGGAGATTCCTATTCGCCCTGCTTCTCTTTAAAAGTTGTTGTTATAGCGGCGACAGAAATACATATTCTGTGAAAATTTCGACTATCTACCTATTACGTATCATGAGAAACATCCGCTAACAGACAGAGAGACGGCAGGACGGAAAGCGAAGTTTTAGTAATCGGATTCCTTTGGTTGCCCTTCGGGCGGAGTCCTAACAAAGAGAAAAAAACAATATGTAAATATTAGTATTAGAATTAATAGTTCCGACAATGCAGACCCATTGTTCCCATAAAGGTAAAACGAAGGAATATTAACGAAAAGTCGAGACAACTAAAATGAAGTTAACAAGACAATAAACATATGAAAAGGTTCAAGAACTAGTCAATAAAATAAAAACCAAGGAAGAGTTTTTTGATCGTATCCCTTAAACCTTTCTGTCACACATGGCCAACAAATGCATAATGTCACAATAAATCAAGGTCACTTAACCGGCTAATTGAAAATAAACTATTACTGTACTGTAGGAGCAGTCTTTAAAAATCTATGATGGGTTAAAATATATAGTGTTTCTCGCTCTCACGCTGTCGTGTCGCATCGCAGGAATGAAACAACAAGCAAGTTATTTTCAATTAACAAGAGCCATTAAAACAAAGAAAGAAATGTATTAAATTTTGCTATTTATCATCTTAATTCTAAATCATAAAAATCTTGTTCATTTTGACTGTACTATGTAGGTATTTCGTGGATGTCCTAGGAAAAAAATTGTATATCTAACTAAATAAAACCCGTGGAGATGGTGGGAATATAATATTGGTGGTCTGGGAACAGCGGGAACAACCCTTCAACCATATATCTGTAAATTTGTAAGCCTCTGAACTATAGCTATTAGTTTCACTATTACTTGTACGTAGTTTATCTACTCTAAGCTATTACGGTGCTTATCTATCTATAACTCTGGCAAGTCTGTCAAGTGTGTCAAGTTCTTCTCTTTGGATTTAGGTCCATGAATTGACAAGTTCCTAAATTTTGGCCTACCACGTATCGGAAAGACTTCAACATGCATAAGATTTTTCCCATGTTTACTATACTATAAATTTACTATACACTATTTACTATTACTATACATAGTAATAGATATATATAATAGACAAAAAGTTATGGCTTCTTTTTAAATTCCTTTAATATATTTCATTGTCAAATTCTAATGAAAAGACGACTGAAGTTCTGAATTCGGTATGTAGGAGGTACCTAAGCTAAGTTTGATGATTTACGGGAGTAGATACGTGATATTATAGTATCGGTCGACCATACGGGATACTAATAAAAAGTGTAAGGGAATGGTGCGGTAAATACTATATCCGCTGAATAACAATAGGTCGCTTTCTTTCCTGATCAAATTCGAATGTTATGACATCGAATCTCAACAATGAGTCAATCTTGCGGATCAGTTAAAATATTCATAGCTTTAAAGCAGAGGCGTAATCGATTTTAAGTTCGACGCGATGTGTCCTGCCTGCGCCGGCGCCGCACTGAGCAGATGAAAGCGGGTGATATGGTTGCCTTTATGGTACACACGATAAACGTGTGATACAATATTATATTATGCCACTTATGGTACCTACACTAGAAAAGAATCTTCACCTTACAATTCATGCAGAACGATTTTAATATTAATGTGGTCCGCTTGGTGTTCCGGCTACCATTGCGATGATTATAAATTTGAGCTTAGTTGAGTCTTTACCCACCTTACTTGCATAGGAATATAATATGAGATTACTACCAACAGCTTGTTTAATATTGAACAAGTGCATTTATCTGTTGTTGATCGAGATGGTTTGACTGACTAACAGCTGTAAGTTGATTTTCGAAATCCAAATTACAATCACGAACGCGTCGTAAATAAGATTGTATTTCTACTTACCTACATGATATAGGCGAATTTTTTTTTGTGGTGACATTAAATAAAGCATTGAACACCGAATTCATGGTGAGGGGATGCATTATATGCATGTCGTAGGTAATTTCAATAAGTAACATTTCCTGTATTCAAATATACATTAAAACATGAGTGCACTCTTTAGAGATAATTATGTTCCTTGCATGAGTACATTCATGTAGGTATATATAAACTAACTATAGATATGATGAAGATACCAAGATAATTCTCAGTTATGTAAATTCAATGTAGATAAAGTATGTACCCAATGTAATACAAAATGACAGTTGTTAAATAAACTGTAGATAAATGTAAAGTAGAACGATGGATTTAATGTAGGATGTCAAGTGATTTACATCTACGTCACATCACTAGGTGACATCGGCATCATAGACTTCGGAAGAAGCTAGTTTTCGATGCAACACATTCTAAATATATGGCCCGGGAGCATCTCGTAATTGTTGCACATCAATCTCCGGTCATGGTTGCAAAAACAAAACATTTTTTATTGAACACATTACCATTTGAGGAACGAAACTGTTATACTGATTTATATCGACCATTCAAATTGTCACATATTATTCAGATGCAGGAAAGTCTGACGACGACTTAAGATGCGCTTAATTCAGCGCTTGTATTTCGGTGACTGATGATGATGGATTGTTGCTGTGTACTCTGCATCTTGAAAGAGTATGGGTTACGAAATAAGGTGTTGAAAGGAACGCATTTGATTCTGTTTTCAAACAAAATCATTTTATTTTTCCAAAATGTTATCTATTACAAGGTATATTTTTATATCCTTCAATACTTCTTCCTCCCCTTATAAGTGCGAAATTTAGGATCGAACATGTTGAGTGTTGATCCAATGACGTCAAAACAGATAATAATGTGACTAGCGTTTGCCCGCGGCTTCGTACGCGTTTTAAGGTGAATAAGTCAACATGTATTTTTATATAAATGATAGTTGTTACCCGCGACTATTTTCATGTATTTAACTTTAAAATTACGGATTTTTATATAATCTTTAGAAATTATAAATTTATCTAAAAATTAAATAGCGGCTCTTCAAAAATCCTGAAATGTGTTTTTTTTTGTTTAACTGAAAGGCTAAATACCAATTTTCATGCGTTTTACTTCAAAAATAGCGGATTTTCATGTAAACTTTCATCCCATATTTTAAGGTGTTCCCCCCTTACGGGTGTAATTTATAAAATTCCTAAATATGTAAGTATTTATTGTTTTTAACTGAATGGCCAAACACCAAGTTACATGCGTTTATCTCCAAAAATTGGTCACTTGCGAGCTGGACTCGCACACCGAGGGCTCCATACTGTTTGTAATGGTTAAGATTGATTAGAGAATATAGCATTCACACTATCAGCATTTCTAGCGTCTACTTGTAACCATTATAGATAGACCTAAAAAAGAACCGTTTTTAGTAACCCCTTTCTTTTTTAATTTTATTATTAGTTGTTTTAACGGCAACAGTACTAAATACTATTTACTAATACCCCTTACTGGATGTATTTCTAAATACCCTTCCTTAGTGAATGCCTACGGGCTACGTTATAAAAGGCACCTACGCTACGGACAAAATTTCAAGTCTCTAACCCCAGCCGATTAGCCTGAGCGCCAAGAGAATAAAACCGCTACTCTAGAGTTGAGCGTTGATATGTCAGACCCTTTTTAACCCCGTTAGGGGATGAATTTCAATAGAATACGAAACACATAGTCTATCAATTCTGTTAAAAAAGGTTTATGCAGAATTTGAAGTAGATAGGACCAAGGAATCACGTTGTCCCATACAAACTTTGCCCCCCTTTTTCACCCGGGGTAGAATTTCGAAAAATACTTTCTTATCGAATGCCTACGTTATACAAAGAACACACAGTCCAAGTTTCAGGTCTCTACGATCCGCGATTTAGGCTGTATCTTGATCCGTCAATCATTCAGGACAAAGCCTTTTATATTAGGGTGGAGTGAAAATGTTTTTCTTTTAATTTTAAGAATCCTGTATTATCAATCGATGATACGTCCTATTATAAGTGTTCATGCAAAGTTTCAGCTATTTAGGCAATATGTTAAGGTGGCGCATTAGGTTTGAAATTTACTTCTTCTGCTTCTATTTTCAAGTCGAGACACCCATAGAACTGTTTTCCCATGAAGCCAGAATAACTATTAGAACCTATTCTGGTGCCGTGGAGACTGGAGAGAACAAATGACGAAGTAGCAATTCCATTGCGTGTAACAAGCACACAAAGTATATTTAGGGACGATTTAGGTGTTTTGCTAGTAAAACAATGATCCCATGTTGTGTTCCGTGCTTACAGTGGGGCCATCGTAACCAATTGCCACTAAAAAAGAATGAAATTTGAATCTAATTTCAATATAATATAATTCATAATCGTTATTGACTTCGCCTAATCAATAGAAAGATGACCGCTGACTCAGGATATATTGGTATTTTATCACCACTTAGTTTCAGTGGATCACCGAACACAGGGCACGGCAAATTTCCCCATGTTTTGGGCATATTTTTATTAATAAGTTCACTTTTCTCTCGGGAGTTATTACGAAGAGAAATTCCTGAAATGCTAACAGATGCAAAACTAAATTCATGATATATCACTAGAAAGTAATAAGTTTTTATGCTACGAAGAAATAAAAGGTAGTATATTTATGACAAAAAGTAATGGAATTATTAAAATTTTAAGGGTACAGCTTAGAACTAAAAATGAGTTTTTTGCAAACAAACTCACAGTGCGCCACCTGAAAATAAAGTCGTAGAATTTTGATTTTTCGTAAGAATGAAGCTTTCATATCGGGTCATCGATTAGGAGGTTCAAAAATAAAAAATAAATAATTTTTGCTTGTTTCGCTCCACCCTATTTTATATGTATAGATTATATTGAAAAGTGGTAAATACAATAATAGATTATAATTTAGGATTGTATTGTAATGTACGGCTACTTTTTGAGTCTTTCAACTGGCGGGTAAAACGCGCTCTTATTTTATTACTCTCAGTCAAAACTCCCATTACAAGACACTCATGTCATAATACTTATTACAATACTTACAATACAAATTACTTACATAGAGTAGTAAATAAAAAGCATGGTCTTCTTTTACATAAAAAAACATCACGGTAGGTACCTAAATAGTAGGATTGTGTGAAGGTTGATTTTGATTTTGGCTTGCACATAGGCTTATTTTTAATCGATTAGTCAGGTAGTTAGTTAGGTATGAATATATATATATATATATACATATATTCATACCAGCTTAAACAATCTATTTGAATTTCCTAGGGGCTAAATTCTGATAAAATCAACCTCACCAGTAATTGCGGCAATACAAATTGAACCCGCTATTCAAACGTGGTGATTCTAATTTCTATAGCTTGCGTACTGCGTTGGCTGCTCAGTCGCCTCAGTCGTTGTCAGTTGAAGCAATGGTTGAATCAACCCATTAAAAAAGGGGCTGCCCGGCGCGGCTGGGAAATGTATCTCGATCTTACAAAAGACCGCAGTCAAATAAAAATAATTTGCTGTAGAGCTGTGTTTCTGCGGTGATCTTAGGCAAAGATTTTTTTTATACCACTAAGGTGGCACACAAGCATACGGCCCACCTGATGATAAGCAGTCACCGTAGCCTATAGCCGCTAGCAATACCAGGGGTATCACTAACGTGTTGCCAACAATTTTTTTGATGAGGACTCACTGTGCTAGCAGCATTACTACTAGCGCAGCGTATCCTCGTGGAGCACTGGCAACCTTACTTACCGCAAAAACACAATACTACATCAAAGTATTGTTGTTTCACTGCATTCTTCTGTAAGGTGGAGGTACAGTCTCCAATCGGGCGGCTCCAATTATAATGGGAAAACCAACGGGAGATCCCAATTCACCCTACCTCGCTTTTTTAAGGTCACGGTGTGAATAATCACTGTACCTATGATTAAAAAAAATCATTGATACAGGCCGGGTTTGAACCTGGGCCCATCAAATGACAGGCCGTTGCTTCAACCACAAGGCCACCACGGCTATTCGTAGGTGATTAAATGTATGGAGAAATATATTTAAAAAAATACTTTTGGACACAACAACAAAATAAAGGTACTAACAGGTTGTATGCGCGACACAAGAAAACAAATGTAACTTCTTTGAGGATTGTTCAATTTTCACATGACTAAGTACGGCAATGGTGAATAAAATTGTAACGGAATAAATTTAAGTAATATGTCAAGATATTTTCGAAATTGTGGGTACACGCGAGATAAATTGTTCAAGTGTCGGAATAGCTGATGCATCTCTAGACAGAACTATAAAACACGGTTGTTGACTTGATACCAGACATTCGCATGAATGATTGATTCGGCCATGTCTAGATTTCCTGCTTAATGCATAGAACATCTTCTAGGAAAACACTGATAAACACTAGTAGGTACTTACATAATATTTCCACAAATGTTTTCCAAGTTGACAAATTACCATGTTTCAGCAGACAGATGTGGCGATGAAAAGTGTGAACGTATAGCAACCCGACTACAAATTGAGTCCAATGTATGCGAGATACAATATTAATGGAGCATCCGCCGGGTGTCGGTCCGGCGGCGGCGGCGCGGCGCGGGGCAGAGCCGCATTATGCATTGGCGTCTCAGGGCATCATCGGCAGGCTAATGGATGATAATGTGACACACGCTGAATAATCCGCTGTTTTGACGGGTCAAGTGTCTGTATGTGGTATCACAATTGATTACCACGAGAAAAGAACAATTTTATACGAGCCTGTTTTTACACTATATTTATTACGTCCAATTGAAATTTTGACTGGTAAATACATTTATGTCGTGCAATACCAGAATACATATTTTGCATATACATGGTGTTCCTGTAATATATAAGCTTAACGTAGTTTTGAGTACTGTGGCATCGAATGAAACCCCTAAGGTAACGCCATATAGCTCTAAAAACTATTTATTCAGTAATTCATTAATTACTTAAACTTAAAACATTTTTTTTCCATGACGATCATATCAACCTTCCCTAAATCACAATTCTTCTTTATATAGCAATCTTGTTTTTTTCAGTACTACTAGGAAGCTAAAAAGATCATGGTAAAAATAGTAGATTGTTATACAAGGGGCTAAAACCCGAGCTTTAGCGAGGGAGTAAATAGAAACCGAGTTATAATGTTTGTCACTCCTCATGCTCAAAAAGTTCATTGTAACTTTCCAGAGCGGGAAAAATATAGAATATCCTGTTCTAGGGGAAAACGTTTTTACTTTTTTTATTTTGGTCTGTTACTTATAAAAACGAAATATTTATTCATTAGCTGTGCCCGACTTCGTTCGCGTGGATAGATTTTTTTCATGGGTTTAATGTTATTTGCGCGGAATCCTAATTATTTTTCTAAACTAAATGTCACCGAATGCCGCCTTATAGCATCAGCTATCAACCTGTGAAAGTTCTGTTTAAATCTGTCCAACCATTCGGATTTTGTTCGCAATTTATGTAATGGATGGCCTTTTTTTTAATTAGTAGGCAAGATAAAAATTAAAGTAAGTAAATGTAAGTAAATCAAAGTATTTTAACCCCGCTCTAGTACGTTAGATACAATGACGAACTTTTTGTGCATAAGGAGTGAAAGAAAAACATTTTAAACGGAATATCTCCTCTGATTAAAGGTTTT
The DNA here is from genome assembly GCA_951449985.1 of Falcaria lacertinaria. NCBI lineage: Eukaryota > Metazoa > Arthropoda > Insecta > Lepidoptera > Drepanidae > Falcaria > Falcaria lacertinaria. The sequence goes on from OX602110.1 coordinate 5,734,018, forward strand.
TTTATAGATAATTCGGTATTTATGAAATATATGATATTCTGAAATACAACTTATAGTTTTGAGATAAACCGGGAAATACCGTACTAACGATTCACCTAATTCCACTTCCACAGAGTAAATTGATTGTTGGTGCAATGTTTGCGCGAGCGGTCGATTCCCATGGGCACAGTTCCCAGAGGTCCACGAGGGTCACTGGTGAGACAATATTGTGCGCGACAGGCGCAGTACACAGTCAACAGTGGTGCGGCGGGCGCCGGCATCTGCTCCCTGTCGTGGGAGTGCGTGCGGAAGCGGATCGCACACCGCGCCAACAATAACACACAAATCAACCAGTCGCCGCGCGCAGGACTCACCCCTCTGGAAGCTGTGGGAACCATTCAATTAACAATATCATCGCAAAATCCCGAGCCGAATCTAAACAACCCGTACTCGAGAGCAACGTGGGGTAATAATAATTGCTTGTTCAAATGGATGTACTTACGCTGACCGGAAACTGTAATGACGTGATTGACGTCAAATTTTACATTACTTTTTACAGAATTTGAAGTTTGTTGTACTTTTTACTACGAAGGTCCTGACGACGTTGATAATTAAGCGCACAATGTGATGATAATAGGCGGTCACCGTGTAGGTGACGGATATTGAGAGAAATAATTGTGTTTGCATAATATGAAGCAAACCTTACTTGCCAACTTCATTAATTGGCTGCAATATTCTGTAGAGTAGACATCTGTCTTTATGTATCGTATCGGACCGCTCCTATTTTGAACGAGAGAAGCCATTTTAGATATATATGCCCTACCTATTTTACTAAAAAAAATCAATTATACGTAATTCAGCTTCCTTGCAAAAGAGAGGAAGGACGTAGGTAGTGAGTGATATTTCCCACAAAATAATTAAGCTAGACTGGGGACAGGAGATACCTCTAGATTACATTAGTGATTAGATCGTGGTCAAACTACTCTGATAAACCTAAATGTAATGTTGTTTTTGTAGTAAGGTTTCTAGAGACCATTATGCGGCACGGCATACAACACTACTACACTTAGAATAACTACCTTGGAAAATAGGATAGGTAGAACATTAGAAAAAGTTAAAAAAACTAAAACATGTTTATACAAACAATAGCCCGATAGGAAAAAAAGAGGTAAAATGATTTAGCTGTTGAGAATAAGTGCTTAATACGGTACGAGCATACTTATTTCTTAATTAATGTGTGGAAAGGATTTTACCAATCAACCAATTACCCAATTCTTAGGGGAAAACATTTTAACTCGCAACATTATGTTTGCGTCTGTGTGCCTGACGAGACAAGTAAACACAGCACACCTAGCGAATTTGTAGCGTGCGTTACAGGCGTACATTGGAAACCTACCTTCTATAGGTAGTTATTCTAAGACTTCATAGTTAAGGAATCTCAATAAGTAAGCGTTGATAATAACCCTGGTATTGTAACAAGCGTAGGTACGTGTCACGTACACTGAGTAATTTGCCTGTCCCACTGGCCACTTTTACGTTAGTAATGTGAATAAAAAGTATTTTTTGCTTATGATTATTGTAGTCGAGTCCTGATGGTATTTCCCATCGGCTACTAAACATCTAAGGAACCATCCGGGTAACCGGTTCTTGCCGTGCCCTTAATTAAGCATTTAAGTAGATATTTAATCTCTTTTTATTTTTACTTATTCTTTAAGGGTAACTCGTTATACTATATGAAGCCTCTGTGTAAATTGTATGATAACATTTCTACATTCTACAGGTTTATTAATTGCGCGGTTTCTGTGAGTCAGTCGTTAGAATTTCATTAAGCAGATGATGATATCCTGGTTAATTTCATTTTCATTTTTAATTAACGTAATGCATGACGTGATACCCGTATATGAAGTGGGAAGCATATGAGCGTATAGCGCGAGGGTGCCCCGCCACCTGACGCGTCTGAAAAACTCCGCGTGACTACAACGCGTGCGCATGATGTATTTTATCTTCATTTAGTCCATACTTATATAATTACATAAATAAAAACGGTAAATAATTAGATAATTCCTAAAATTATTTCTAAATTTGTAAATACCCAACTATGTATAATTTAGGTATCTATAATATGAAAGCCGTATAGTAAATTCTACAAAGCACTACTATAGTGTTAAATAAAATGTTGAAATAAACAAAATAACATGCTCGTATTGTTACGGGCCATAAGTTTTCCGATGGATGATATCGGGCGTGCGGCGCGCAACTGTCAGTGGTCGGCCGGTCGCGTGCCCGCTTAATAAGCTCTTAATGAAATTAACGACTGTTGCGACTGCCCTATTGATGGGGATGACCAACAAAACGTAACAATTACAAATACGTATGCTGTTTGATAGGCTACTCCCTTAATAGTATAATTTACTGTTCATTTACCTTCATGTAAGATTGTAAATGAAAATAACATAATTATTATCTAATATTTAAAATCTCGTGTCACAGTGCTCGTCTGCAAACTCCTCCGAAAAGGCTTGATAAATACTTATGAATTTTTTTGTGCATATTTGGTAAGTCTGAGGATCAGTCGTAAACAAATTTTAACTTTTGACGGAACGAAGTCTGTCCGCGCAGCTAGTATTAATATTTATAGATATTATATGTCTTTGTTTATGATTGTACGGGGTTCCATTTTTCAGGTGGACGTGGTGCGCAACACTACATACATAAACCGGCCTGAGCTTAAAGCGGTCTTTTTATAACTCAAACGTGGGAATTGCTTGTAATTTCCTTCAAGCTGCACTCGTAGGGTTGCTATCAGTCGGCCTCACGGATTAATTTTCGACAGTGTTACTCGTAAATAGCAGTAGAGGATAAAGATATTCTTTGTAAACATTATCAACGGCGTCACAGACGAGGTGTATTTACTTTTGGGTTGCTTAATGGTGTTCTAACGTCAGTGTCCAATCCCTCTATACCTCTAGAGTGGATTGTGAATGAACACGTGCGCTCACGCAAACACATGTGCGCTGGAATTCACACCGGTCTCTTTCAGGCCCCAATAAGATAAGACGAGTCACATTCATTAGATCACCCTGTTCATAGTTCACACCATGCAAAACAATTCTAAACTTCTACTTCGTCTTTAATGGTTATATTACGATACCATTAAATAATATTATGATAGAAAGTTTCTGGAGAATAAATCTTATAAAGGTGAAGCTGAAACATAGGTACTAAACTTCTGATCCCTTCGAGGATCTCACAGGCAGGTTTGGAAGTTTTTGTATTATATATGTAATATGTATACGTATGTATTTATATCATACGGCTTTTCCCCGCGATTTATTTGTACGAGTAAGTTTTACAACACTAATAAAGGTCAATAATCATGACTTTCCATTTATTTGGTGTGTAATTCCATCTCAAATACTTTTAGAACATACGTTTTGTTAAAAAATCGAGGTGTAGGTAGATATATCTGAGATAAGATTTGTTCGTTACCGGAGTATTTTGTCATCGATTAAAAATTATGCAGGTTGGGAGGTAACACGTGTGCGAATCTGGCATTCTGTATATCACGCACCTACGTCATGCGTGGCCAGCTGGATGCTCTGCGTTAGAATTCTGCATTTAAATTAGCATATTTTACTCCCAAATCTTGAAACTGCACATAATTTTACCTAAAACTATAAAAACAGATGCTATAGTTTAGAAGCCCATGTTTTGTTGTTTTTGTTGTCTTTATAGTCAGTTGTTCGGAATTTTCATAAACTGATTCATAATATTTTTTTGTTTGCCCTCTAGAAAATATCTTTAACACGAAACATCTTCAATGGCACATTTTAATACATTTTTCTGGAAACCACCACAGGAAACTACTAATAATAATATAATTAATAACTTACTTCTAATAACAACATTCATAACTATCTTCTTTTTGCCATCCAATTTATAAGGGTCGACAAGGTTAAGTACCAATAATTATACATATCATCACGTCTTTAAGTCCCTCACGGGGTAGGCAGAGAGTAGAGAGCGCCATTTCACTCCCGATTTACACACCTTTATTGATTCTTTTATATTCATCAATCTTTACATACATGCCCGCGTGGTCCGAGTACTGTTTACCTTTATTATAAATATATGTTTAACAATTAGAACAATATAATACGCTTAAAACGTTGCCGTTGCTCCACCATATTTGTAGGTTTACTTACGCGATAATGTTACGCTTACGTTAGGTATGTGAAAATATATAGAGAAAATTAATTAAAAAAAACATGAAGTGACAGAGATTACAGAGATTATGCTTCTAATGCCCGAATAGGTACTGAAACGCCAGTCAAATCTTATGTCTCTCTGAATGGCCTCCGATTTTCATGCGACATTGTCTTTTGACGAGGCTTTGAACAGCTAATCGGTAGTACCGCATACTCATACCTAATTATACATCCACTTATACATAGATATAAGATGACGTTACTATAAACTGCTTTAGTTCAGTGCCTAGTCTCGGACACAGCGATGAATTATGATCCTCGTAAATCTGTACGGCTCATTATTGAGTAACTACTAGATCATTTTTACTGTGCGGCTAAATGTGACACCTCCTTCCTGCCATCTCGTTTACTTTTTGTGGTTCATTGAACTTCCATGTTACTATTCTAAAATTTCATGAGTCAATAAAATAACTAACTACATTTTAGTATTTTACACTTGGTAACTTAGGACATATAAAGATATTGATTTACAATGATAAAATTTACGACGAATAGTAAATCCTATTCAAATCAGTCTGTTTGGTATCTATATCTCCACTTGTAAGTAAACGCAACTACTGCGCAATATACTAAAAACGTGAAATAGACGTAGTTCTGAATTAATTTAAAACAGTTCCGAACCAATTAATTTCATATATATTAGGTCCTTACATATGAAATTGGCGTTTTGTATGGGAGGAACAAAAAGTCGAATATTTTTTAATATAATATATTTAATTAATCAAAGTATGAACCATTATTTTCTATGCACTTTTGCCATCTCATAGGTAGTTCATTGATCCCTTTACTAAAAAAACCAGTCGGACGGGAATCAATAAAATCTTTGAAGGCGATTTGGACTGCCCCATCGGAGTTGAATTTTTTCCCTTGCAAGAAGTTATCCAAATTTCGAAAAAAATGGTAATCTGTTGGAGCAAGGTCCGGGGAGTACGGAGGATGTCTTAGACTTTCCAATTGAAGCTCTTCTAATTTAGTAGCCGTCTGTAGCGCAGTGTGTGGTCTAGCGTTGTCGTGAAGCAGCAGTGGCGTGGAGCGATTGACCAGCCTAGGTTGTTTAGCCGCTAGCTTTTCCATCATGGTTTGCAATTCCTGACAATAGACATCAGCCGTAATAGTCTGGCCAGATTTGAAAAAACTGTAATGAACAATACCGGCACTAGTCCACCAAACGCTTACAAGTAACTTTTTTGGGGTTAATTTTCGCTTGGGGCAGGATTTGGCTGGCTGGCCAGGATCTAACCATTGCGCTGAGCGCTTCCGATTATCGTAAAGAACCCATTTTTCATCACAGGTAATGATTCGGTTTAAAATACCTTCATTATTGTGCCGGTTTAGTAATGTTACGCAGCAGTCGACGCGCGTTTGCCGGTTTGTTTCAGTCAATTCGTGAGGTACCCACCTTTCAAGCTTTTTAATCTTCCCAATTTGCTTCAAGTGAATTAAAACAGTTTTATCACAAACATTGCAGCCTGCAGCTAACTCGGACGTGGTTTGCGATGGATCCGCTTCCACAATAGCCTTCAACTCTTCATTATCAACTTGAGTCTCAGGCCGTCCACGGGGCTTGTTCTGCAGGTCGAAATTTCCAGAACGAAAACGTTGGAACCAAAAACGAACTGCGTTTTCTTTTGCAACACGACCGCCATACACATCATTCACCCTTCGAGTTGTTTCCGCAGCACTAGTGCCACGGCGGAACTCGTACTCGTAAATAATGCGATATTTAAGGTTTTCCATTTTGTAAAATGAGTGACGCAAACAGAAAAAAACAGAAGAAAAAAAACAAATGAATGACGATCATCGAAGCACAAATACATGAGTCTATAGCTGTACAAATTTGAATTTGGAATTCCTTACCAAAGAGGAGAAATTCGTGATTAAAGTGGCCAGTACGAAAAACGCCAATTTCATATGTAAGGACCTAATATTTTGTTGGTTACACTTTATTGTAAGGAGCACCGGATTTTCTCACAGTAGCATAAACTGGTCTATAATAAATATTTTTTGTGCATAACAATGATGCTTCATCGTAGGTTCGTGAGAATGCATCGATCAATAGCCAATGAATATTCAATGCGTGTGATATATGTAATGTTTGTGTTAATTAACATGTAACGTATTTGTGAGTGCTCCAGTTGCTGCTCCGGCAGTTGGATGGGACCGTCGCCACCTGCCCCTGCTTCCGATTTGAAAGGACCCGCTCCATGCTAGCGCTTATTAAATTATATACAATTTATTCATATTTCGTTTATAATTAATTCTAAATACATATGCATTTCTTTTGTAAATATGTATAGATATTAGATACACCGATCGTGTTTTTTGATAAATCACGGTTAATGTCCGTTATACAATTTGTATGTGTCCTATAAATATTGTTTAAATATCAATGTATGGTCATAAACCGATAAAACATACAAACTTTACACGCCCAAATAATGCAATCGTTGCTACGCCGTAGCGCATGTATTCAGTAATTATTACCTTTGTATTTGAAACCTGGTATTAATGTCCTTTGCAATGGGTGTTGGATCCCGGTATACTATATACATATAACGAAATTGAAGAACAGATAACAAACATAGATATGAAATAATGCTGAGAGACTTATCTAAATACATACCACATGACTGGAACATATATACTCTCTGTTAACTATTCAACTCATGTACAAAATCATAAGTATAATGGGATATACCAGTACCCGCAGTAAGGCGATACGGCAATATTTGACAGATCACATTGCTAAGCCAACAATCAGTCGGAAGTCCGCGGCAGGTGTGTTTAATTGGACATTGCCGGCATCACACAAATAGTGTCTCATGGTTATCGCTTCAATGCCCCCGGTTCAATCTGTTCGTAGGCCTATGCAAATAAAATGAAGGCGTAGGTATCCGAGTGGCCAGTACTGCGCTCCTACTCCGGATGTGAGGACTTCAAATACAAATCGTATTTACCCAGCGCCGCACATATAACACGTGCTCGGTATATAGGTTAAAGGGGCGCGTACAGCTGTTTCCACAAAAGTAACATTAACCCACGGCTGTCTGACTTCTCCTTGTGCAACGCTCATACTAACAACTTAAAGCGGACGAACCTAATTTGAGCATTTTATATTGCTTTTATTAAATGTATTGAACGTGCAATAATCCTAGCATCGAAGATTTTGACCTAGTCACCGTCATATTTTTGGGGTTCCGCATCCGCAAAGAACCCTATTATTTATCACTTTCTTAGTAATAGCTCAGAGTAGATAGTATGCTACGTACGTAGTAGGTAGCTGGTTGAAATTTTCTTATAATGGCGGATAACCTAACAATAAGCAACCGATGAAATAAATCAATGTTTTTACTATATATGAATGCATATTACAAATACGTTGTTTTGAGTACGGAACCCTCGGTGCGCGAATTCGACTCGCATGTGGCCATTTTGATATTCGTAGATCAAATCTGGCACATAAATGAAAACATTTATTCCAAGGTTATTTTTTTGTTTGATATCAATTGACGCGACATTATGTAATTACGAGATTCTTTGTGTAGTTTATAAATGTTTTTGAAGATGTGTTCGCCCACCAGGGGTTTGGTCGGATCGAAGGAGAATATCTTTGAAAGCGATACCATTTCGCATCGCTGCAACAACCTGCGATGACTCTATTGTATGAGCGATGCAGCTGCCTGAGCTTGACGTATGTTTTGCGCAACCTCTCATATCCCACAGAAAATGTATAACACCATGTATGTATCTGCTTTTTTTGTTCCAAAAATATGCCAATTGCTACGTAAGAATTTTTAAAATGTATGTTTTGGTAGGATAGGTTTTCTTTTATACATGTGTGATAAAATGGGAAACATTCATTCGATATTCCTCTATTTTACCTATAGTTTCATTGAAAATTCTAAAGATGAATGAAGGCCGTCATGATTTTTTGACATTTTTTGCCTACTTGGGGCTGAGAAACAGCTTTTATTTACTCTGTTGTATAAAAAGTAAATGCATTGTTATCACGATCACTACCTGAGCAACGGCGCATGCCAGGATTTGTGTGAATAGTGCTTTCACACAAAAACAAATGACAAGCTTCCCTGTTTTTGTCATTTATTACTTCTTACAGGAATCAAATCCTAATAATTTATCTAAAACAAGCCTTAAACCACATAGACCCATATATTATTTTTTTGGTTCTTAACTAAAAGTTTAGTAATAACATAGTGAGATAAAAACAACTAATCTACGATAATCTAACTATTGAACGTCACAAAGCAAAAGCCTTTGTATCTTGTTCTTCAACAATATGTTGTGCAAACGTTCGATAGCCGCCAGGAGATAAAAGTGACCGTAGTCAGGCCCTGAACTCGGCTAACCTAATTGACAAGCGGTGCCTGCGCGCACACATCATCGATCAACTTGACCACCTCACAATCGACTTACGAAATTCACATTCGTGTAGATATTGATCCTGTACAATTACCGTAACGGTTGCTACCAGACAACTTACATTGTTCTACAAAACCACTGTTGTATTATTATGCTTCCAATGTGCTACTGCAACAATAACAATTTCTCATTAGAATGCAATATAACTATAATAAATTATTGATCAAACGAATGTTATAAAAATACACGTTATTGTTTTCTTTTAAAGTTGTCTCACTCGACTAGTATTGAGAAAAAAAAATATGAAACAATATTGGGGAACTTGTCTAATAAAACCTACTTCAGATTAGAGAGTGTGTAACTAACTTTCTGGTTCCGAGTAAACGGGAGGTGTACACTACAATAAGTGCCTTTTATTGTATTTACCTATCCTGTCCCACATGGTGGGATCCACATTTATATCAAACTTATTATGTGTCCCTTTTGGAATTATAACAGACATTTACGCGCGTTTTATTGAGCGCTCGGCACGGCACCTGCATGGTGTCATTACCGGGTAAATTAATTATCAGACGGCAATGATACTGGGTAAATTAAATCTGGTTTGTTACTGGGTGGAGCTCGAGCTAGCCAGTATTTCCGCAATTTTGCACAGATTGAGAACAATAGAACAAGTGGCTGGTGACCGCAGCCGGTCTCTTATAAAACTCACTCGTTATCTACCGGTGGCGACGCCCGCGCTACACTATTCTGACTTTTGTTGTAAATTTTTATGGCTTTCGTTACTATTATTACATCAATACAGCTGGCCGACCAACCTGGATAATGCTACATTTTACAGGAATGTGACATAATAATTTAGATTTTAAGAACTTAATTATAATATTTATTTATTATTATTACTCTTCCATACCTTAAATATGCATAGTTGATGCGACATACTGTCATATCATATCGTAATACAAAACTTATATTCAAATTAAACTAATACAATTTAATTGTCTTTAATATCAATCACAACGAGACATATCTCAATCAGTTAATTGTTGTTAGTTGTGAAAGTTTATATAGTGTATTTTTTTAATTTAATGAACATACTTTCTGTACTATCCATTCTAAATAAGAGTGAAGGATTGACGTTAATTAACATAGCCGAGCAGAAACGATCTACATTTAAATTCACGTTAATAATGCGGCTGACACAATTGGCTGCAGACGCTGCAGTATCGAAGCACCTTATTAGCGCACGGTAGTCGATGACATGTCCTGGAAGTCGGTGGTCGCGAGCTGGACTGGACAGTGGACATAAGAACAATCGCCGCCGCCCGCATGTATTGTAAAACATTAGGTGCAAATTATAAGGTACTTACTTATAATAAATGTGCCAGAATTATTATTACAAATTATATTCTACTCGTGTCTTGCTACCAGTCTAGAATTAATATTATCCCTCGTAGTAGATACTTTTAGATAATACTATTGCCTTATTTCAATGAATTTATCAGGCAATGAAGCTGTTAATGGAAAGCTAGTGAGTAAATCATTTAATGTTAGTTTATTTCTCATCGCTTAAGCCAGTTCCGCGGTATTGCTTACAATCGTTCGCTACACGCAAACGCAATACCTCCGTTTTATACTTACATCATTATTTCTCGTTACTGACAGGATAGATAGCCGAGGGAAGATGTTAACTGGCACTCTTGTTATTTCATATTATTTCAACACTTGTAGGCATTCAGCTGTTCCTGTATTCCTGTCACTTAGCTTTGAGTTGATCAGTTACATTACAGCTCTTATACGCGGCCTGCCTTTCTGAACACTTGTAGGCTTTGACGTTATTTATTACACCACCTTTATGATTGATGCTGTCATTCAACATATTTTGCTCTCAGCATTAACTTGGGAGGCTGTGGCGAAATCGTATGTACTCTGCCCTACAGTGAAGTGATATTATCCCACCATTGCATTTCCTGCATAGGCAATGTGATTTAAGTGAGTGTAATTAAAGAGTTATAATATTATATATTAATCTAATTATATTAAGTTATAACAATGTTGATAGTAAATTTATACAGATTTGTTGTGTTGTTGTGCTGTGACAGGGTATATCAAAACATCTATATTTTATAGTATTATCTCATACGGTAAGTTGTAGTGTAAAGCTGAGCTTAATAATGTCAGAAATGAATATACCAATCCCTTGTTGCTATTTAGATCCATTGGATGTCTGAAGTGGAAGATGAATTGTACGTAAAACAATGAATGACTGTGTAAGCTTATTTGTCTGGTGCGCGTCTAATCGTTGGTTAATTGCATGACGTTGGCGGGTATTGGATCAGCAATCGACAGATAGTGGCTGTAAACACGTCGCCTGTATCGCAACAATCTATTTATAATCACCGGCCGGCGAGACCACTGTGTGTTAAATGTCTGATATTTACGATTACGAGCAGGAGACACCGATTCCAGTGGTGTTGAATCGAATCGAATATTGATATTGCAATGTTAAATATTACTTTTCGTGACTTTCTAAAATAGTTAATTCATGCACTAGAATAGTAACCCAGAGCTTCGTGAGTGCAGTATTTTGCCAGAATCTGGACCGGAACATTTAATGTAATTACAATGAAAATTATATATTCATTGAAAGTACTTATTTGTAAAGTCTAATCAAATAAAAATTTATTTTGATTTTCTTGATGTGGAAAATACTTTTTTAAAAAGGGAGTTGTCAAACAAAAGCCTATTTGTAGTTTCATATCTCGCATCCCTAACATTCAGTGAAGAGTTTTAAACGGTGCTACTTTAGATAATCGCTTAACCCGCAGCCCACATTACAATTTACAAGTAAGTTATTTTATAATTTCTGAATAAACTAAAGATATTTTCATATGCGTGATCATATAAATATATCTCGTTTGTGAACGAATAACTGATATATTATACCTGTGTGGACCCCATTTGAAAACAAAAAAATACAAATCAAATTACAACATCCACGTCAAGACTTCAACGAGCTCCAACACTCGTTGAAGTCTTTTTAATGAATATGAATGTGTAGGTGGCCTCTGTTGTTCTAATAGAGGTAACAATACGTATCGGGGTAATTATCACTCGTCCATCACAGTGGAGAACTAGATATCGACAAGGCGCGCCTCTCCATTGCCGCCACTAGTCTCGCTCGCAGCGATTAGCGCACCCGCGGCCGCGCACGTGCGCCGGTGAGTAAGCAGCCCCGCACAGATAACTTTGTTTATCTCAACACAAGATTTGTAATATCACAAGCTTTACTACCTGCGCATACGGCTTCAAATCGTAAGTAATCCTTTGTGACATATGCAAATAGTTAATGGTTGTTGCACCGGCCCTTAGCACAACTATCTCTTGACTGTCACGCAAACAGAATCCGAGTAAACAACTGTTCAGAGAATGTAACTCAACTATCTTGAGTGGAGGATAATTTGACGAGTATATGAATTTGATCAATTTTGCTCTCACCCACACAACATTAAATAGTAATTGCATTGATGATCTCTAACGTAACGTGTTTGTGACTGGTTCCATAAAGTAAGGCACATATTTTTTATACTATTAGTTAGAAAGCTTATATACCTACATATCAAAGTTCAGAACAGCCGGCTGCTTTACTATATAACCGTTACAGTTCATACATCGGAATGAATCAATAGTTCATAGAAAAAATGATGATAGGTGGGTAGGTACGGCGCGTCACAAACGCAGTGTTGTTGGGATCCTCACCTGCGTGTGCGCACGTGCACATCTGGACAGACAGACGCATCGGGATTGTGACGACAGTATTGCTAAACGACGTAGTTAAACACATGTGTATGGATATCGATATTTTGTTTGTTGAGAAGGTATGATGAAATGAGATGAGGGAATGTAGTCACAGTGTATCCAACAGTCAAAATATTAAAATTGCAAATTAGGTACGTGCTATTTGATAACATGCAAGTGGTGCTAACATTAAATATCGTTTACTCTTTTTGGTACGTGGGGCAGTACCTACATGTGAACATATGTGAGTGAGGGACCACAAAAACTTCATAATATTTAACAAACGAGGTGCGCGGGTAGATTAGTGCGATACCTGCGCGTGGTGCATTAGCAACGCTCATCACATCACTGTTCCCGACCACCCCACGGCCAGTCCGCGGTGCGTGGCGATTCCGATTAATTTTCATTAACCGATATCCATTTATTCATTCACTAATGAGTTTAAGATGATTCTGCGCTATTTTATTAATTTATTCGTATCCCAGTAATATGAACACAATAATATACATTTCATTTTAGTTTTTGTATATTAAAAAACCAGTCACACAGGGACTCAATTTGTGTTGGTAAACCTTGTCATTCCATTATTCTATTCTTTTCGCAACCGTTGGAAGTGCTTAAATGTGTTTTACGAAACAGCAGCAAAAGGAAATTAAAGAGTTAAGCGTACAAACTATAATATTGTAGGTTTAAAGTACAGAGAAACGTTTAATGTAAGCGTAACCCATTATTATGTTTTTGATCCCCTTAAAGGGAACAATCGAAAATTATAATAATAATGTACAATGAAAATATTCCCATGAACCGACCAGTTTCGAATTGGTTCATATCGAGTTCACAGGGGAGAGCGATTAGTTATCGACAAAACACTCAACGTGAGATGCAATGAGACTGCGCACAGTAATTGTAAGGTCGCAGTTCCCGGTGCCCACTAATATTTAGGTGGCATTTTATTGCAACCGAATTACAATGGTTTTAAAAGGATATTTTACTAAGTGGTAGTTAAAAGTATTGCTTTATGCATATTTTATTCAATTCTACTTACCTCATTGTTTGTGACACTGAATTTTGTATATGCGACGGTTTTTTTACTTATACGTAGTATATTATCTACTCGGAGTAACAGGTCCAATTCTGTACATTGAAGACATATTGAATGTTTTTTTACAGGGCACTCTATATTTGATACTGAACCCAAACCTGTTTATTTTTTATTTTTGCATGTCTGTCTGTCTGTCTGTTGGCCGCACTTCACGCCGAAACTACTGAAGGGATTAAAATGAAACTAGGGACGATATGAGTTTATTAATTCAGCACGATTCCTCGGCGATAGGGGATAAAAGTCAAAATGTGTACTTGGCTGTAACTCCGAAACAGCTGGACCGATTTGAACGGCAGATAGCTGAATTTACTGTCCGTAGCTTGGGAGACTTTTATTTCGGAAAAATAATTAGGGTTCCGTGCTACAAAAAACCCATGAAATTATGTATGAGGCGTAAATTAGGCTCAATTCATTTTGGAATCATAATTAGGGTTCCGCATAACAAATAAAAAACCCATTAAATTGTGAACAAAATCCAATTGGTGCGACCGATTTGCACAGAAGTTTCACTGGCACGTAGCTGTTGCTTTAATTCGTAACTTAGGTTTAATTTATTTTGGGAAAATAATTAATTAGGGTTGCGGGCATTAAAAAATTAGGCCCATGAAAAATAATTATTACACGCGTACGAAGTCGTGGGCACAGCTAGTTATGGAATAATATATTTAAGATTTAACAATTGTTGTTCGGATGCATTCGTCACGGGAATAAAACAAAAAATATAAAAGAACAAACCACTGGTTTTTACGCGATGTTTATTTAATTAGAATGGTATGCGTTGTTTTATCAAGTTTTAATGAAATGCGTAGCGCAGCACGAATGGCAATTACCCGGCTCTTTGTCAAGTGAGATAAACAGCCGTGCAGTGCGACACTAAATAAAAGATAGAAAGCACCGGAATAGCTTCAAGGAGCTACACCGCTGCCTATTTAGTTTACATTTAATTGATAAAATCAATATAAAGCTTACGAGAAATATGATTTATACTGATAACGAGAATAAATATATAATACATAGTAAGCCAATTACACATGAAAAATCGAGTGATGTATTTCGGAGGACAAGCGACGCCAGAGCTGTTGTTGATGGGGAGTCATTGTAATCTGTGATTCTCGTGGAGCACTGGCAACCTTACTTACCACAGAAATAAGACACTACTTCAAAATAATTTTATTTCACTGCGGTCTTCTGTAAGGTAGAGGTACAGTCCCCAGTCAGGCGGCTCCAATATTAATGGGAAAACCCACGGGAGAACCCAATTCTCTTACAAATATTTTTGACCAGGATAAAGTAAAACTCGATATGCATACATCTGTAGCAATTGAAATAAATTAGATGCGTTGAGTAGGTAAACATAATATTTGCAAGTCAAACTATAGAGCTAAATGATTTTCTGCGGCAGCGGCGCCCTATGATAAAGTGAGCGCGAAGTGAGCGCTAAGTGAGCCCCGATAGCCGCTGACGAGTCAATCGCACCCACGCTCACTGTCGCGCCGCCGCGCCGCCCGCCCGCCAGCCGCATGCTGCACCGATATACCGCAAATATTACATGTACTGAAATAAAACATCATATTAATAGTGTCTAATTATCTCAGGTATACGATTTCTAAAGTAAAAGTGATCAATGGTCGGATAACTATAGCGGGTTACATCTGGTGCCGACTCAACATTGTTGTGATGATGCCAGGGCGATGATGAACTAATAGTGTGTAATAATAAAAATTGCGCGAGATGGACTCGCGCACAGAGGGTTCTGTACTAAAAGACAAAGTTGGTTAAATGACATACTAACTTTGCCGTAAGTTAAGACACGGCTATCGCACTAACCGGTTACTCTTCGGGCACGGAACCCTAAAACCACTAATGCTGGTTCACAATGAGTTTGGTGTAGTTGACATTCTGATCCCATCCTATGATCTAATTTAAGATAAATAATTATGTAATGTATGATTAAAATTAAATATTTTTTTATAAAAATGTTTATTTAAATTTGATTATGTTTTGGCTAGTAATGTTAAATGAGGATCTTATAATAATAAACAGAAATTCGTTTTAGTGAGCCGTCGATCAGTAGTGAAAACGATTCTAGTCTTATTTTTATGTGTCCAAAAAATATTTGATATTGCAATTGGGTTATTACCTCTGAATGAATAATGAGGTTGGTACTACTTATCTGCAATCTATACCTTGCGTATTATTTGCACTTGCAATAAAATGAATTCTGCCGTTAAATAATTACTGCCTTTAAGGTATTCTTTTACTCTTGTTATGCGCACACAAAAGAGAAATGCAAGCGAGATTACATGTTAAATGCCCTTATGGCGGCAAAGGCGCCGCATCGCGCGGCGTAGAAGCTAATGCAGTGTCTGTGTAGCGGATAGCCGGGGGCTATCGCACTGCGCCGCCGCGCGCCGCCACCGCTGCTACTCGAGCGGAATCACAATCGATAACCGATTCTACGCACTAAAGGTCTTACTTAAAAGCCATACTTATCGGAGGGAAATAAAATACAGTCAATAGCTCAGTTCATTAGGATTTTATGTGGCTTCAATCCACTCTTTTCCCTAATATTTCATAAACGAATATTAATAAAATTGAAGTTTTGAATTCAGATAAGTAATACACACCAAAGTTTTGCCATGTGAGTACAGCATGAGGCCGCACAACTAACTTTATGAAATAAAACATTATTGGATTTCATAGTGGAAGATGCAACGTTCGATTGTAGATTCATAACTACGGAGAACTTAAAGTGTATTATGTCGGCTAACATTATATTGATTGCATGCTGTTAAAACAATTGTAACACAAGAGAGTGTTGAACGAGACGATGTTGTTTCACAACACGATGACAGGCAAAGTATTGTGCCGGGCGGGCTGGAGCTGGCGGCAGGCGGCAGGCGGGCACCTACGTATTCATTAATTGAAATCCAAGAGTAACATCGAGTGTGGCAATATCGCCAGCGAGCCACAATTATCTCGTCACAGTTCCGAGATCAATCAAACCATATCACGTTATGTGGGTCATTAATTACTGTAAACAGTAATTATTTTAATTATTCTTGACAGTCTTTGTGTAAAGTCGTGAAGTTGCCGCACGCCTCCGAAGGTCGGCGTGGCGTCTATTACAAAGAGGATTCGAGAAAGGTGTTCATTTTGCTTCAGTCAAATATCCCTTGAGGTCTACATTGCGATATTTGTACTCGTGTTATGTATCTAACGTTTGGGTTGTGGGCACTCACTCGTCTAGTGCGCAGGTATGATTGTCTGTTATTTTAGAATAAGTAGCTACTCAATATACCAGTTACATTATTTGCAAAAATCAACAACAATATCCTTAGTATGTACCCATTTCAATAGATACATCCTATCACTGTTTAGTGTCTATACTTGCAAGATATAGGAGAAAAACTATTATCGGGAGCCTTTATCAACGCAAAAGAACCCAAAACAATGATTTTAAGATCTTTGCCTGTTTGCTGATCTCAGAAACGGCTAAGCCGATTTGGTTGCAAGTTATACTAATGTAATGTGGTAAGCTTCACTTAACATTTAGAGTTTGTTTTATTTCAATCAGATCATAAATAAAAAAAAGACATATGTTCGTTGAAAATCAAACAATGAAGCTTATAAGTCAAAAAAAATTTCCACGCAAACGTAGTCGCGGGCATAGCTAGTACTAAATATGTGGATTACATATCGTAGTATTGCGCAGACAAATCTGGTTGGTCAGTTCCTGCTAGCAACAGTGGTTGTTCTCGGTCACATCCACAGACCTAGGATTTTTTTCGCCACGCTTGTCACATCACATGACGCGACGCTTGTTATTAGTCAGATAAAGAGGTCAAAGTGCGAATTTGTTAGACTTCACATATCTACATTCTCACACATTGGGTTACGATTATTTTTTTCCATAGCTTAGTGTGGTTAAAAGTCCGTTTGAATTATATTTGAATGATTTTTGTGGAAACTTAACAATTATTATTGCCTTTTCCTGAAATAAAATACATTTCTATAAAATAATATCCAACGCTACGAACTACATTGTTTGTAAATCCAACGGTAAGAAAATTAAAAAGTTTAATCTAAATAAATTCTCGTTTCAAAATATTTGATCCAAAATTTTTCACCAAGAAACATCGTCTGCGCAACAAATTTGAATATTTTTGGTAAACACATTGATTGAATGCTAATGCACAAGCATACGGCCCACCTGATGGTAAGAAGTCACCGTAGACTAAAGCCGCTAGCAATACTAGGGATACTAATGCGTTGCCAATGCCAACCCCGCTGTTGATCAGGTCTCGTTGTGCTAGCAGTATTACTACTAGCGCAGCGTATCCTTATGGAGCACTGGCAACCTTACTACCGCAGAAATACAACACTATATTAAAGTAGTGTTATTTGACTACAGTCTTCTGTAAGGTAGGTACAGTACCTAGTCGGGCGGCTCCAATTTTTATGGGAAATCCCACGGGAGTACCCAATTCACTCTACCTCTCTTTTTAAGCTCATGCTGTGATTAATCACTGTACTTAAGCGTAGAAAAACGCATTAGTACAGGCCGAGGTTTGAACCTGGGCCCATTAAATGACAAGCTGTTGCTTCAACCACAAGGTCATCAAAACAGGCCACAGGCTTCAAACTGACTGCTTCCTTTATGACGGAAACATCAAACAACGATATAAAATCGACTGTATGGTTTTGTTTTAGCGAGTAAATGTTAAATAGCTACCTGCATCGCATCGCTGTACTGGCTGTTTGGCAATCAAATATAACAAGGTGTGAATTAGACGGGTTTTTCAAGTATATTTATCAAAAAAATTGTAATAAAGAAGTTAAACTTAATAGTTGAGTTTATACCCTATAATTTGTTGAGCTAGGTTGACTTCAATATCTGGTATCAAAGTAAACTTATAGACTACAATATACATAAAAAATATAATTTGCACCGCTTACTATATAATATTTATTACATACCGCTTAGACAATGTTTATCGAAATAATTTTAGACATTTGTGTTTGCACTCTCAACAAGGTATCACCAAAGTTACGTCACGATGGCGTGTTAACTGTTCCGTAAACAAATCTGAGCATGCACCTATGCAATGAGTAGTAATTAAGATTTATGTTTAGTAGTTATGTAGAGTAAGGTACCAAGTAATATGAAGCGGTGTTTGCGCAGTGCATGGTGCGTATACGCATGCGTGCGCTGTCAAAAGCACCCCGTCAGGTGATGTTTGGGCCCGTGACTCAACAGTTACACTAACGAACCGGTGCGGTGGTCGGCGCGGCGCGGCGCGTGCTTCATTGTGGCCCATTATCTATCGTTATCTCGCTTAGCCTAGATACGGACGCATTCAATAACGCATGGAGCAATATCAGAATGTAAAACAATAAACTTTTAATAAAGAGATTGCTTACCGCAACTTCTTGTATTGAACCGGATTAATAAGTTGTGCAACTCCAATCGCTGTGTCATGAAAGGTTGCCCCAGCCGTATCTACGGGTCAATGTTAAAATGTTCACCAGTTTTATCATTATTTTCTTTAACAAAGAGATATAATTGCGCAAAGCATTCTTTTGGATCAATTGTTTAGTCTAGCCTAATTGCAACTAGATAATACCTACATGTCTCAACTAACTGCGACCTATTGAAGCATTAATATGAAGGAAGCGGATTAACATTAAACTGTTTCGTCATGTTAACTTTTTAATGGTGTATGTAGTTGAATATTTATTTCATTTATAGTAAAGTATAGCCACTGTGTTTTTGAATTGTTAATTATAATAGTACATAGTACTACTTTATAACTACTTGCTTCAGTTTGCTTGCCCTACTCAGTAAGCTGATCGATCTGCACTAAAATGAGATTAGGCTACGCTCTAAGCTGAAATAACAAATACGAGCCAAAAAGACAATTACAATTAATTGTAGTTGCGCTGGTTCGGTACAGATAAGGCAGCACATGCGTGCTTAGATCCAGTGGCTGAACAAGATTGTAGCAGGTGGAAATAAATCACCGGCAGTTTAGATACACTCACCTAGTTGGCCGGCTAAACGTTTACGGGCCATGATTAATTCCATTATGTTCACTTTATGATACTTATCGATAGTTATTATGTTTCATTAGTGTTGTAAACTATCTGCTCCGTCAAAACGATCCATCAAGGTGTTAAGTATAGAATCATCGGCGGTTTCGGGGCCCGAGGTACCCATCGCGTCTATTTATTAAAGCAAGTCCGCTCATCACACCTGCCATCGATTCCCAATCATTACATGTGAGGTGAGGTACTGGCGCATTCATCGCACCGAACTGCTCACGTACAGTGTGCTCTCTTTTTTTATTACATAGTATTAATTTATTTTCATAAAAAAATAACGTATGTGTTTCTTTGACATGTGTTCCTGACAAGAGTGGACACCAGGCTTTCTAGGCTCCAGGACTAAGTAAACAATAAATTAATACATTTATTGAATACTACCAATGATTTTGATACATAATACGTGGACCGTATATAATTAGCTGTACGACAATTACAAATAAATAAATATGATTGTTGAGAATAAATTACTTGAATTAGCTATATTCGAAACTATATAAGTACATACAATACGATGTTACGTAAAATATCTGTGAACTAATTTAATTACTTATTTAGGAAAGATTGCTTCAAATTTGTTGTATTGGAATCATCCTGTGAAACCATCTTGTGAGACTTTCATCTCATCCATTTAACACACAATCATATTGAGATAAACATTATTGATAATATGCATATACAAATACATATGATAGTCTTAGTAAGTATGACTAGGGTTAATGCAGTTAGGTTTAGCGCGTAAAAAACAGAATGTGATACAGGCGTAATTTTTTACACATTAATTTAATTAAATTAATAGATTTTAATATAATAGGTACAAAACGTCGCAATATACATTTTCGCCACCCGCAGTCTCACACCCACCTACTTCTACCCACCGAAACTAAACTCCCTTACTCACAAATGCAGACAAGGGCTATCTACCACTACAACCAGGTGCAGTAAGTGGTTATAGAGAAAAGGCTGAACAAACCCGCGAACACTTTCCTTATTGTAGATATTGATTTAAAAAAACACACACAGACTGTATTATTACACCATGCTGTAGAGTCGCAAATGGCGATCGGATTTTTCTAATGTTAAAATATGAAGCAGTTTATTAAAATACAACAGTTTTCAAGTTCGCCGTACCCATATCATTAGGTACTTTCTAGAATTCGATCCTTTTGCGACACTATCGAATGCAGTGTGCTGCTTTTCGAAAATAAACGCATTTGATTTCTGGCTAGGAATATATAGAATTTGCAAAAATCCAATCATGCTGATTGCTTCAGCTTTAAGTACTTTTGAGTATTTGAGTACTTTTCGCAATGGCTCATAATTTCGGATTTGGCCTTCTTCGCCCAGTTGAAAAATTCAACCTGAATAACGGTAGGAAATGAAAATTGCATACATATTGTTCGTCCAACGGATACCCGCGAGACGGGCGGTGCGGAGCGCAGCGGAGCTTTTACCGCGACATTTGAAGCCAGCGCAAATTATTGCTCCAGAATTGATCCGCCTTTCATCCTTCACTTAAGTAAACGATGAACCGAAATCGTTAGTCACGATCTTAAGATTAATAATTTGTTTTCATGCGACTTCGCACTGGTTATCGAGCTGGCCAAGCTTTTTCACAACGAGTATGTACCGGTACGGAGAAGGAGGCTAAGTTGGGCATCACGATGTCGCTACTCAACTTTCGACTACAACTGTCGATTAAGAATCACTTGCGACAACACCGGATTGATCGATGTAGCCCTTGGCATTTGTGCGATATAACTGTACACTTTATAACAAATAGATGACACAGATAGTACACGACACAGTTAGCGTGTTGTTGCATTGACACATGTTGCGATTGATTATATCGCATAAACATTGGAGCGGACGGTGGCTGTGGCGGTCTGAGCCGATGGCGTGCTCCAAACATTACTTGAAGACGATCTAGTATACTAAACAGTTATCAGGAATATACACAGTGTTTTTATCCAGATTCCATTCGAATCTACACGTTTGAAATTGTTTGTAGTATAAACGACAGTAAGCGAGTAGAGGTTCTCTTAATAAGCTTAACATGGGAACGGGTTAAGGCTTGCGCACGTGGATAACTGGCGTAGTCGGCGGCACATCAAAGCAAACACTCGTTTAAGCCAATTGTGCGTGCCAGCGCGCGCGCAACTACAACGTGTAATTATACGGTTAGAGGGCGCACCCCCGCGCCGGCGCAGCGCCCGTGCCCCGTCACCGTGGTTGAATGTAAAAAACAACCATCTGTTGAACCACAACCGGGATAACGCCCGCTGGGTCAGTAATTGACCGCCGACACACTGTTCTCTAAATTAAACTTTTTTTATACAATAAACTGTTTGGAATGAGTTAATAATTATTGTTAGTAGATTAATTTATCTATATACATACTAGGGTTCCGGTTGCGACTTTGTCTACGTGCTAGGATTCGGAAAAAACGCACTCATAAACTACCAATCACGCATCTCGTGGGATCCTATACGTACTAAAAAGGGTTGTTTTATGAATTTGATAAAACCAGGGACAGGAGTTGGTATTGAACCTGCTAAAACGTAGTTCGGCCAATAGAGTATATTATTATTATTATTTATATGGAGTATAGATTTAATTAAGATGTCTTTATTTAGATACATGTGTTCGACTAGGGGTTTGCAGTTGGGTGGGTGATCTGGTGTCGACACCGTACGTCTTGATGAATAGCGTAATAGTTTTTAGGCCGTAGAATGTTATAAAGTCCAAGGCCAGGAAAAACGCCAATATTTTTGTTTGTCTCCATATTAAGTAACATTTGTGGCATTTCTAATTATACACATCACAGCCCGTTTTTAACCAAGTGCTATCCTATCAATGTCTGACTGAGAGAGCACGTTTTGCCGTCTTGGTTAAGAGCTGAAAATCTTTGGCAATCGTGTCTTCATATAAAGTCTAACTGTAATTACCGAAATGGACACTATATATTAAAATAGTGCAATTTTGAGGCCTATGCCGTGGACCTCAATAATCTAAATAAGGTCAATCTCTATGTATGCGTTAGTAATTGATGATATGGTTTGTATATGTATTGTGTATTGCATAATGCCTAAATAATTTATATTATACAAATAACGAACTAACCAAAAGTATAATTTTAACTACCCCACCCGTGTGTTAGTTTAAATTATTTATATCACCGAAGGTAGAATAATCAAGACCTGTCCAATCCTGCGTCTATAATCCGGGCTTAATTTATTAAGCGGTAGTAAAGTAAAATAAAAAATACAAATGTTTGCCTTTCGTAGACAATAAATAAATAACAACAATAAATTTCGTAACACCAACTTCCTTATCTATAATTATGTTAAGTTTGATAATAGTGCTTGGAGTAGACAAAAATGGATTCGGGTTTGACAAAAAATGATAAACACACTTTTTTGAGTCATTTATATTAATAGTGTAATTTAAATCAATTTCCGCTGCAAGGGTTAACCCTTTTAGCTGGGGCGTTACAAGCATTTACATTTTATAATAGTGTGTAATCGCCTCGTGGATCTTCGGGTGCACCAGCTGTGATACTAGGTGGTTCCTGATTTGGTCCATCATCATTGATGTTATGCTTCATGGTCATTATAGAATGATCTACCTTGACGCGCTTATCAAATTAATGAGCGATACTAATAATTACAATAGATTTTCTGACATGGTTAGCTTGAGTTTTTCAGTACTCTTTTAAGTGATAGAATTTTCATCTACTAATGTAAAATTTCAGATGTAATAATTGGTAGGCAAACATTAAGGGAATGTTCCAAAACATTAAGGGAATTTTTGCCTAGTATTCATGTGAATACTAGGCAAACACGAAACAGATGGCGTGCGATTACTAGCGGGCCCTGACGTTAAGTCCATTGTTTCAGTGTCACGTTTAGGGAAATGAAAATAAAAAAGCAATTTAAATCAGGTGTCGCTCTAAAGTGTAGTACAATGTCGGCACCACGTGCGGTGCGGCACCAGTAATGGTGATGCTGGCCGTTGGTCGGTATTGGCCCATCCATTGTTGTAGACCAACACATTGCGAGCCGTGTCTGTCCGCCGTCTGCGTCTGCGGCGCAGGTGCCGCGCGCATCCTTGTTCACAATGCACCACGATTGTTTATGTTTTACGGTTATTACTCAACACTGTACAATTTCTTGATTATTATGTTTGTTGGAAACATTTTAGTGAGAAAAATTTAACATCTGCAGTTTGCGGTCCTCAGGGAGCAGAGTAATAATTTACAGTTTGTTGTCTAAACAAATTGCAAATTATATATACCTATACTCATAATACCTGTGTTGTTTGCCAATTTGACACATAGCATTGTTGTAAACTGCAGCGGCGCTCGCGGCTATTACCATCGATTACCTAGATAAATTATCAATAATTCTTGGTCCATCAATCACGGTAAGGTCAAAGCTGCACGCGGAAACAAAATGTTCCCTCTTAGCAGTTTTTTATGGATTGTTTTTATGTTAGATATCATTAAACATGGAAGTGTACCGGTCAACGTTGGTGGGCGCTCGAGTGAGACGCACCAACGGACTATTTCGACCGACTATTTATAATGTGGAGCTCGCAGACGCAGATTTTGGACGATGGAATCTGCTCCTTTGTCATTCAAGCAACCTGTTCTGTCGGGTTCGAACTCACAGCGAGTACAATGTAATATAACGGGCCACCTGATTAACCGCCATGCCGCCCAGCTATGCAGATATCGAGCGCCGCCACACCGCGTCGGCCGCGCCGATCACTGATCGTATTAATTTCAAATGATAGATCGCTTTTATATTATTAATGCCTTATTATGATATAGATAACAGCATCAAGGTTACTGAACTTTCTTTTTGAAGGAAGTCACAATAGTGTGCATTACGGCTGATGCCACATCGCATTCATCGAATAAGCAGTGTGGGAAAGCGTTCATCTCTTGCGACCGACTCATAAGTTCACCGGTTCCTTTTTTTCTCCATCTATACCCACGTCATGTACTACCAACAAGCGTTTACGTTTATCTTATTTCATTTGATTTTTTGCATGTCTTGGGCGCTACTGCTCTTGCAGGTGGATGGAAGTAACAAAAATTTCAGATACCTACACGATTATTTTTCTATTGGAATATTTAAGCAGTTACTGTTACAATAAAGAAACTTGTTGTCTATTTGCTAAATATATAGTGTTATGGTGATTATAATAAAATTTGTTTATTAAACATTTTATTGGTATTTTATCATAGCATTATAATTAATTATATTTATCATCAGTTTAATATTTTATATTTTTTTAACGCAGTTCATCGGTTTCTGATGCTTTCATGGATACAAACAAACAAATGTTACCTTTTAATAATATAAGTAGAGACAAAGTTGTTCTCAGAGTTCTTTATACGTTTTTTCAGCTCGCTTAATCTTTAGATGCGATGTCGGCAGGAGACGGAATCACCCTTAAATCCCATCAACGTGTTACATAAAAACGGGGCACCTTTCGCAACATCCGCTGTCATTTCTCACGAGACAGGTACCAGTTTCCGCTGAATTCTTTTATTGAATACTTGAATTGGAATAATTATACATTGTGCATGGTATTATGAAGGTAACTGTATCGGTCAGGTAACATCCGATGCGATCCTCTGCGATCCGTCAGATCAGTAAATATTAATACATTTATGTAAATACTTAAAATACAAATGTGGCTTATGTTTCTAAGCATTTTTATTTACCCTTCAAAAAGGAAGCATTTTTTACATGTAAAATTATTTGCATATCGTAGTGTAAGACTGTGGGAATCTTTTAAGACATTCTAATCACGAGGTCTACTTATTATCGATATCGAATATAAGACCTTTTTCTTAGCAAATTTTAAGTCATACCATATTAAGTAGTGTGTACTTTAAGTCTATAAATAATTCATTGAAGAATACTGCAGCGTGTTCCGTTACTATAGTACAAACATGAAGTATAGGAATAATTACTGTACCGCACCTATTGATATTGTTGTTGCATGAGTAAGTACTCATCCACTGGCAACCAGTCGTGTGAAGCAATCACTAAGAAGCAGGTGAGCGCTAGGAAACAATAAGCAATAAAGAGGGTGCGAGACGGCCCGGAAATAACCACTCCGAAGAAACTGTAGCACATTGCATAATAATTGTTCCTTAATTTTATGCATCTTTTATCATTGTAATTTTAGTTTCAGCTAAGGGCGTCGTGCAATATTTAGCATATAAGCATTAAGGAAACAATTTGACAAAAACAACTCTAGTATTACTGGTTCACGGCACGTTGCAGTCAGGCAGACGGAATGGGAAGCGCTCTCTGGACGCCGTACCTATTAAACAGGTGTACTGTGGCTGCGGTGAATTGGTGCTTGAATTGCATTATTATTTTACTGCACGTACAGTGTGCATTCACTTTGTTATCGTTTTAGACTAGCGGCAGGGGTAGCTTTTGTTTCAATATTATTAAAGTTTAAGCTAGGTTCAAAGCATAATTAAGAAGTTATGAACCGTCGCGTGAGAAATAGTTATTTTTTGAATGAAAAAATAGTTATAAAAATGCAAGATCTGAGTGAGATAGCTGATATAGAATTTGATTGGAATATTGAGTCACTAAGTAGTAAGTTAATATGTTTCACCATTCACGATTGCCATACAAAATTATAATTTTAATCGTTTTTTTATGTAAGACATTAACTACTAAGCTGTTGTAAATTAGCACTCGAATAATTAAAACATAATATTTAAGTGTGGAGTGTCCTATTCAGGGCGAACGTAGTCACACGCATGAGTCCGCGGCGTGGCGGGCCCGGCACTTGCAGTGCAGCCCTCCATCCGCGCTCGGTGATCTATTGTTTGCGAGAGAAATGAAACGAGAAAAAACCTCGTTCCCAAACGTATCGTGAGAAATTACGAAATGTGCTCCGCATTCATTAAGCGACGCTCGGTCGGAAATCAATAAATATCATATTACGGACGGATGGACACAGTCATGACTTCATGTACTTACTAACTTTTTAGGGTTACTGTCGAAAAGGTTTTTTTAAGGTTATGCTTGTTGATTGTGAGATTTTGGAGTGAAGTTTATTAGAAAGAGTGTCTTAAATTGCCTTACCTAATTGTTATTCGTCGTTCATTATTCATTCATCATTATGGTTTTTTAATCATATAATTTGTTGGGTGTATAATCCGTTTATTTTCTGTTTACTATATTCTATCATTATAATTAATTATTTTCAATTTATAATTACTATGTATAATTATTTTCTGCTAAAATGTGCTTTTTGCATAATAATCTTATCTTATCTTATTAGTAGGCTGAACGGGTCCAGGTTGCCCCAGAAGCACTTCGACCCTTGGGATCTTTTGTGCAGCCCTTAGCCATGATTGCTCTACTTACCTGCTGTGTCAAATACTCCCTGAATGAGTCTGCAGATTTTGCCAGCAGGGTAGAGCATGTATTCCTCTGGTTCCGGATATGCCGTCCCCAGAATTTCCATTCGCTGCCGCGCGAGTGCGTCGCAGCAGCTTAGCACGTGTTCCATGGTTTCCGTTGCTGTTTTGCAGCACCTGCATACCACGCTTCCAGATAGACCCATCTTGTAGAGATGATCATTTGTGCCATAGTGGCCTGTAAGAGCTCCTGTTAGTTGTCTTAGTTGACATCTGGTCAGGCTCATTAGTTTTCGGCTATTGCCCTCTTTCCATTTGCGTATAAACTGCTTAGAATGTCTCAGGCCCGTGGTCGTTGACCATTCTTTTTCGTGGCGTTCATTAGCATATTTGTGCAATGCACTTCTGTAGGCTCCAGTTGGTACGCCAATGAAGGGTTCTGGACCTATGAATTTTTCCATCGATCCTTCTTTAGCTAGGCCATCCGCAAGCTCATTGCCCTCTATCCCCTCATGCCCAGGGACCCAGACTAACCTAACCACGTTGTGCGCACCACATCTGTTAAGGAGGTGGGCACACTCCGCAGCCAGTGCAGAGTTTAGTACACAGGAGCTGAGTGCTTTGAGTGCGGCTTGACTGTCGCTGCAGATGTAGATATATTTATCCTTGATCCGCTTGTCCAATATTTCGTTTGCACAAGCAATTATTGCATAGGTTTCAGCCTGAAATATTGATGGTGTTGTTCCCATGCTGATGCTTTGGTGAAATCCTTCTGTGTACACACCGGCTCCAGTGCCATCTCTGGTCTTGGAACCATCTGTGTACCATATCATTTGTTCTTCCCTTGGTTTCCGTAGACCTCTTTCCCACTGTTGTCTGGTCGGAATATGGGTACTGAACCTTCTGTGAAACATGTGTCTAGTCAGGAATCTGTCACAACTCATGTTTCTTATATTGTCCAGCTCCTTGTTGGGTGCTAGTCTGGTATGATCTAGGCTGGATTGAGTTGCATCCCATTGGCCGGTTAGTACCAGTCTGTAGATGGCATTCCTAGCCTCAGTCTCAATGACGATATGCAGTGGAGTAGAATTTAGAAGTCTTTCCATTGCTACCGTCGGTGTAGTTTTGAATGCACCTGTGATGGCCATGCAGGCTGTTCTTTGCACTTTCAAAAGGGTGTCCCGAAATGTTTTTAATTTGGTCCTGGGCCACCACACAATGCTTCCGTATGTTAGTATCGGTCTTACCATCATTCGGTATATCCAATACATTATCTTGGGCTGAAGACCCCATGTTTTTCCGTATGCTGCCCTGCACATGTTCAGCACATTCAGTGCTTTACTGATGACGTGGTTAGCATGCGTATGCCATCTGAGTGGTTTGTCAAGTATCACTCCTAGATACTTGACCTCATTGGCCCAATTGATACTTTTATTGTACATCTTTAGGTCCCTAAGGCCTGTAAGTATCTTCTTTTTTGTAAATAAAATTACATTCATTTTGCTCGGGTTAACTGATAGATGGTTTTCTGTGCACCAGTTCTCCACTATGTCAAGAGCTTCTTGCATCAATGTTGATACTGTATTTGGGAATTTGCCATTGACGAGTATTACAATGTCGTCCGCATATCCAACCGTATAGAACGGTCCTTTATTCGTTTTTAACATTAGTGAGTTGACCACAATGCTCCAGAGTGTTGGTGAAAGCACTCCTCCTTGCGGGCATCCTCTAGTGGTAGTGGCCGTGATTTGTTCTCCCATAAGAGTGGACATTATCACTCTGCCTTCTAGCATGTTCTTGATCCATCTAATGAGAGTGGGTTCAATACCATGCATTTGAGCTGCTTGCTCTATTGCTTTGAAAGTTGTGCGGTCAAATGCGCCCTCTATGTGTATGAAAGCAACCACACAGATTTCTTTATAGTTTAGAGCCATTTCTATACGGCTCACCACATGGTGTAGGGCAGTCTCGGTTGACTTTCCCACTTGATAGGCACACTGGAGCTTATGTAGGGGATGCTCCTTTAGAGGCCCGTCCTTTATGTGTCTATCCATCAGTTTCTCAAGGCATTTGAGAAAGAATGATAAAAGACTGATTGGTCTAAATGACTGTGAATGAATCTGATTACGAAAACGCCATTTTCGTAATCAGATTTTCCGGGTTTTGGAATAAATGTTACTTTCACTTGCCTCCAGATCTTAGGTATGTAGCCGAAGGCGATACATGCTCTGAATAGCCTGCATAGGCGAGGATTTAAAATCGCTTCACCTTGTTGGAGTAGGACCGGATAGATTCCATCTGGCCCTGGGGTCTTGAACGGTTGAAAGCTGTTCAGGGCCCATTTAATTTTGTTGGGTTCAACTACTCGTTTAGCTGTATCCCAATCTGCTTTGGTTGTCCTTATGGCCTGTTCTTCATAAGTGACCTGATTGACTTCGTCTTCTTGGATAATTACAGATCCCGGGAAGTGTACGCTGAGCATTGTTCTCAGTGTTTCTTTCCCGTTTTCCGTAAGAATGCCGTGTTCATCCCTGACAGTGGTCAGTGGATTTGTTTTAGTAGCTGAGAGTGCTTTAGTGAGTCTCATTCCTTCCGGTAGACTCGTTATATTTTGGCAGTGCGTCCTCCAGGCTTTTCTCTTAGCCTTTCGCACTTCCATTCCAAACTTTGTAAGCATTCTAGAATACTCACTAAAGTCTTTTGAAGCTTTTGCTCTGTTGAAAGCCCTACGAGTGTCTTGCCTTAGTTTGTCCAACCCCGGTGTCCACCAGGGTTCGGTCTTTACTAAGACAATCTTCTCTGGGCAGTTATTCGTCCAGGCATTGGTGATTGCCCGGACTATATTGTCTGCTTCAAACTCTATGTCAATGATTGAGTTGAGCTTGCCTTTGACGTTTCCTAGTTCCACTTGTAGATCCCTTCTATAGGAGATCCAGTCAGTGTTTCTTGGATTTCGTCTTCTTTTGTTGGTTTTTTCAATTTTCACCTTGTATGTAAAGCATATATAATTGTGATCTGACGCTGAGACCTCATTAGATACATGCCAGTTCGTGACCTTCTTCAAGGTCTTACTTGTAGTAACCGTAATGTCAATTACCTCGGCCCTCCGTTTATTAATAAACGTCGGCCTGTTACCTCTATTTAGCAAATGTAGGGGAGAACTTACCAGGTAATCGAGGAGATTTTCCCCCTAAGGTTTGTGTCCGAGCTTCCCCAGACAACATGGTGTGCATTAGCGTCGCAGCCCAGGATGAAATCCTTTTGGCAGCTGTGGTTGACCAAGTCTCGAAGTTGTAGCGTGACCGGGTCTTTATGTTCATAAGGCAGGTAGGCAGTCGAGAAGATAACTTCTCATCCGCCAAGATACAATCTCACGGTGGTGAGATCTCTAGAACAGAAATTTGATATAGGGGTTGCACACAAGCCATTTCTGACAAATATGCAAGTCCTCATATCGTTAGTTTTGCTATCATAGAAAAGGTTCCCTCCCGCTCTATTTAAGCCTCTAATTAGTCCCTTGTATAGATAAGGTTCCTGTATAAGTGCTATGTCAAATTTAGCTTTACGCAGCTGTAGGTCTAACATCGCCGTGGCTGCTTTCGAATGGTGTAAATTGATTTGTACACACCTGATTCCCTCCATTTTTTCTTTGAAGGATGTGATGTAGTGGTCGCCTGAGGGGCAACCACATTATAGCTCCCCAGTTGGGTCGCTTTCGGAGTCTCCTCCATAATTGACAGGGGACGACAGGTCCAGGTCGCAGAGGCCCCCATCAGGTCGTCCGTCCTCACCGACGTAGCCGGCGATGCTGACGGACGGCCCAAGAGCAGCAGCTGCTCCAGCAACCCTTCGTCCTCCCATTTCTCTTTGGATGGTCCAGGAACCGGTTCAGCCTGGGGAGGCTTCTCCGTTTCGACGGATTGACTCACCCCAGGCTCGTCTCCGCAGGTAGCCGGGCCCAATGCCTTCACAGGTTCATCTCCCGCAGCCACCTCTTTAACACCGACATCTTCGATGAGTTTGAAGAGGCTGCGTTCGATTCCCCCGTTGAGCAAGTACCCGGCCGCTGCAATGGCTTTCGCCGATGCCTGGTCCATCTGCACTATGCTTCTGAAGGTAAGCCCTTCGTTTGAGGAGCTTAGTATCCTCCAGAAGCTAGTGAATATGTTGGGATTGAGCTGCTGTAGACACTGCAGCTCATCCTTGATCTGGACAGATTCCCCAGCCTTGATCCTTTTCCAGGCCATCTTCACCGGCCTGGGGATGTCCCTCTCCTTTATCACCCTCAGCTTGGTGCCCTCAACAGTTTGCCCATTGAAGGCTCCAAGCCAGGTGACTGCTTCTGTGCCGGAGCAGACTACTGAGGCAGTTCCACCCCAGAGACCTTTCCACTCTATGGTGTGGATTGGCTCTTTCAGGATTTTATTCCAGAAGGCCATCTTCAGGGCTGCCGCTAACTTCTCATCCATTAGGGTGCCCGGATAGCCCTCTGGAACGACTGCCATCCTTGTTTTGGCCAGGGCATCTTTGAAGGACCCCATGCGTGTCCACTTGGCGTCATTCGCAGATTCCCTGGCCTCGTCGCTAACCTCCCTTACCCTTTTTGGGGGTTGGGGTGGTCCTGCGACTGCGTTTTGCTTCTGCAGCGCTATTCTTTTTTTAACAGAGCCGCAGAGCCTCTTCCTTTTGTGACGAGCCGTGCCCAGCCCCACTTCGGCCAAGACAGATTGGGTGGGGCGACCACAGAATCCCGAAGGATTCGCAGCACGCTCCCCCTCCGCCAGCTTTGGGAGGGACGTTGCAGGGCTCGTCTTTTTATGTTGGACAGGTGCACCGCCAGCACTGGTGCCGACAGCAGCCTCCTGCCCAGCTGCTTTCTGGTAACCTTTAGGGTTGCCATGTGCGTGTTTGGCTTCAGGACCGAGACCACCCCCAGCACTAGTGCCAGCAGCAGCCTCTCGCCCTGTCGCCTTCTCTATGTCTTGCGGCTTATTTTGCCCGGATGGGCCTCTCGAACACGGAGTTCCTCGACCCTTGGGGACCTTACTGGGTTTATTATTTTTACCCATACCCTTTTGTGTTTTGTGATTCGTCCTGATGGCTCCCCACCCTCCACGGAGCCCGCACCTTTGGGGATGCTGTAATAGCACCCGGGCTACCATCAGAATATAGTATCCCAAGATGAGTTGCCCACGAGACGAACGATGCTCTCTTTCACTACCACTTTGTGTCTGCTCACACCGGCTGCGGACCCCTTCACCCCAGGACACTAGCCCCCCTCCGTCAGAAGGACGGTTTTTTAGCCGATTGACTAACATGCGGCTACATGTCAGCCTCCCGTGTTATTGGAGCTCAGGACCAAAGAGGTGTGTTGCCGGCGACGGACATCTACAGCCGCTCTGCCACCAGCTCAACCCCCAGGATTCCCTTGCCCCCCATTACGGGTCCCCGCGCACGGCACTAACACGCGGGAGGTTAGCCCCCCTTCCAACATCTGCTTTCTTTGAGATGCCGGAACCACAATGCCTAACCTCGTCGCATTGTAGCTGAATTGGGTAGGCTATGGGAGTTGGATATGGTGGGAATTATTTGGTACACGCCCGAAGCTTTTTGTTGCATTTGATTCTGAGGGAATCAAACCAAATAGCAGGCAGCAACCTCGTGTAGGATAGTGCATCGGACTTGCCTTGGGGATCTCAGCGACTTGCGCTACTTCCAGCGCCAGATTGATCATCGGACAGATGAACAAAATAGGTAAGCAAATAGCACACAGTGAACAGAAAAAAAAAAAAAAAAAAAAAGCAAGCAAAGCGCCTAAGCATAATAATAATATGTGTAATGAAATTATACATATTGTATTTTCCTGACCCTTATCCCGGCAGCGATATTATTACATCAGCTATTGCCTGCGAATTCGTATATGCTATACCTACTAAGCGTGATGATTATAGCCTATTCATATATGTTGATCCACCGTTTGCCATATAAAACTGCAAAATTTCAACTAACTCTTTCAGTAATTTTCCAAAGTCTATCATACAAACCGAGATCAATATAGACAAACATACTATGAACTATTGTTTGGACTGAAGTATCATTTACATAGACAGAAATATTTTTCTCAAAAATATTTTATGTATAATTTTCTACTACAATTTAATTATAATATGTATTATGTTTGTGAAGATGAGTGACAGAGCAGAGTTTTGTAGTGATATAGTCGGTGGCCGCGACACGCGGGTTGCGCCACATAGCGTGTCGCGTTGCCTGTTGCCTCCGCCGCGCCGCCGCCGCCCGCCGTGGCGCTCGCCTGCCTCATGACTCATGCCCCAAGATTCCTGTATCCACTACCGCTGTACTAGAGATGTCAATATTAGCTGATTTTATTTATTAGATAAACGTTAATTGATAAAAAAATCGATATTTTTAATGGGTGAAAATATTAGTTAATATTTTATTCTTCTTCTTCCTAAGTATGGCAATCAATCCCTTTAGGGACTATTTTTGCCAGTGTCGAGTGTCTGAGAATTTTCAAGTATCAAAATTTCTCGTGTTTGCCGCATTCTAATGCTTAATGGAGTTTCTGGAGACAATCCACTGCAGTAGCAAAAAAAAAACCTATAAATCAACACCAAAAATACACATTAAAGATCACTATAACACAATTAAAATTAAAAATCTCAATCGCTCCGCCTGATTCCCGCCAAAAACTCAAATAAAATATCACATGCATAACAATAGCACATGTATAAAAATATCTTTTATCACGTCAACGATAACAATATCATGTAACACGTCAACGATGAT
The DNA here is from genome assembly GCA_951449985.1 of Falcaria lacertinaria. NCBI lineage: Eukaryota > Metazoa > Arthropoda > Insecta > Lepidoptera > Drepanidae > Falcaria > Falcaria lacertinaria. The sequence continues at coordinate 5,767,862 of OX602110.1, forward strand.
TGAATAATATATGAAGCTGTTATAAAATTTGATTTGATATTTTTATGCGAAAACATTATTTTTGTTTATGGAATATGATAATTACTTTTCATTATTCGGTTATTTTAACGGCTACTTAATATATTAGACATCTCTACGCTGTACTATCTCCCGAACATTATGCCCAAAAGATCTGCCAACGCATTGTCTTGAACTTACTGTTTAGCGATAAATGTCAGTGTTGATTTACAGTCCATAATCTTGTAGACTAGCAACACTGAAGTATCCGCTTCTCAGAATATTCAGTTCAACACCTTAATCTGATTAAATGTGCCTAAAAGCTTCTTTAGTTTTATCTTTGGACATCTGGTGATATTATTATATAAAGAAAAAGTAGGTACATAATGATAATATTATTTTGATCATACAGACGAATGTCAAACTCACAGAAAAAGTGATTTTAAAATTCTTGCTAACCACGTTAACTTTTGTAGCACAGCCACAATATTATACCGAATTAATATGTATCAGAGTTATTGACTCTGCGTTGTCTGATACTCACTTAGCCAGCCTCATGCAATAATAGACCTACCTCATACAAAGAGTATTATTTGGTAAAGTAAAGTTGTGTAATTGTAGTGAATGTAAATACGTCAACGACAATATAACCAGTTGAGTAATTGCAACATTAAGAGAATCCAAGCACGGCCGGTGCATGCTAGGGTCTCGGGTCTCGGCGATATGTAAGTACAACTACACAATCTGCTTGAGAATTATATTCATAAGTCAACGGGACCCCCTCTTATACCGCAGTTGTCTGACCATTCATTGCGACGCAACTGCAACTAGGTCTTTTATCCGGATTCAGTTGTGTGATCGAGGCAACGGAAGGCGTAACATAGGCGTTTCAGTAAACTACCATTAAAATGGTTATTCAATTATAACTGGCAAGTAAGAATGCACCTACTTACCTTATTTAAGCAGGTAGTAATTCAAATCATAATAATGCATATTAGGATAAACGGAATGAAATGAAAAAAAAACAAAAAGAATAATAAAAAGTATAATGCTGTTTCCATATTTCCATATACATATATATCTTAACGAGATCGAACACTATCTTTGTTACTCAAAATATTTATATGTATATAGTGGTAATTTCTTCTGTGTTCTAATGTGTACGGAACCATTAGTAAATATTCATGTTTTGTCTTGGTTAGAGATCATTAGCCAGTGGCAACCCACACATGGTTTTGTAAATGTCGGCGCGCTTCTGTACATTAATATTTCACGTCTATCATTTGTCACTATTAAAACTTTCGAAGGTCTATCTGCACCTTATTAGGATTGGGATATAGCGATAAGTATTAAAAAAAATTGATCAAAAGTGGTAAATCGTACGGCGATTGGCGGTATGGCACTTCAAGTATCTACCGATAATGATTTTATTGCGATCTTGATTAATATTTATGAGTCAATTATTTATACGACTCGTGAATTTTACATGGCACCGTCGCTCGCGCTCGCTCAGATCGTAATGTGATTAATTGGTTTAGGCCAACTCTTTAGTATAGGAAATTTGCGACGCATTACGACGTTTGACGTACGTGAAATCAAGCACCATGGATATTACATTTAATATAATACTTTCGCCATGTTATATACTTAACAATATGTTTGTTCAGCAATAAATTTGCCATACCTACTATTGTTAATATTTTTCATGAACGAAACCCGAGTTTGTCCTTTTGGATTCTATGTATCTATCATATCTAATATAAGTTCATATGTATCAACTGACTCATAATCCTAGTCAAGAGGTTCCTGGGCTATTGGTTATGATAGCGACAATGGTCGAGATGGCGGCTGCATCAGCCCACCCACTTTGCGTCATATTCTGATCGAACAACTTTCTAGGCTTTTTTGTTCCATTTCAAAGGGTAATCTGACATGCACGAATGATTTGCGACAATTGTCAATCATGTACCGACTTACATATAAATCTGAGATGCGAATAATTACGTACCTAAATACTTATGCAAATTCCTGGTCGCACGTGTGTAGTCGTTAGAAAGTTCTGAGAAAATGGTACATACTACATAGTACGAAGTGATGGACAGGTGATAGATGCAGAGTGTGGCAAGTTGGTGAGTGCGGGCGTAGTCGAGGAACGAGGAGGCGAGGAGGCCGGCCGGTAGCGGCTCGCGTCGCCCGTCACAAACAAACGCTCCCGTTTGACAGATACGATCTGCGCCCGCGCGCCGACTACTGTCATCGCTCCACTCTATTGTGACAGCCATGAACTGTGCCAAAAAGAAAAGTAATTACAGTTAACCGGTTACCTTTTTAGTTCACTGACTGCATTATTCGGAGGAATAGCTAATCTCCAATCACGCTGTAACCTAAATTAAATTTAACACCACAGCGTGAAGAGGTATAGCACGTAGAGCAGCGTTGTACATCATCGCGTTGGGATTAGCAGAAATAACACCTTATTGAAAAAAAAACTGTCATTTTGTTTAAACGGTGCTTAGTTAGTGTGCAAATCGTCTATAGGGAGATTGTATTAAGTATTATTTGCCGGTGAGATAGGAAAAGTATTATGTTTAGTAGGTACGTATTTAAGTGACGACTGCATCCATGCAGAATACATTTCTGTTCAGTTTTGCTGTTTTGAACATCATCGAATTCGAATGCTTTTAAATAGTATTCAAATAATAGTCTGTGGAGAATGGGAGATTTGGAATTGATTGTAGTTTTTTCAGTTCCACATGATAGCAATATTCTAATTTTGCCTGTGACGCAGCCTGCTATTCGCTAAAAAATTTAGATACTACTGTTTTCAGTCTGGGGGTTCGTACACGATGTGCTTGGTAGTCTTGGTACACACTCGTTTATACTAGGCATGTTTGTAATTTTATAAAACACCTTATTTCAATCTCAGTATCCAACGGCTGTTAAAATTATTGATTTACCTACTTAAAACAAGAAGAATACGTGACGTGGATTACAAGGCTTCGCTAGTCAGTTATTATGAATTGATCGAGCGCCGCCGCGAGTGACGAAAGCAGACCACTTCGTGCTCCCAAATCAATGCTAAACACAGTTGTCTCTAGCTTATCTTTCCGTCTCTATTGTCTCGCTACTTACTTGCAATGGAATTTTAATTCACCATCAACTTAAAGTAGGTAGTTGACAGGATTGTATTTTAAAGGTGAAATAGATTTAAACTTTCATGTATTCCATGGATTCATTTTTGTAAAAGTCTTACTTGAATCAGAAAATCCATACAAATAAATAAATTATACTTGTCTGTTTGTAATATATATGAGATTATCAAACAGATATCAGAGGTCAATGACTTACCTGTACCAAATTATGACCAGTTGAAGTTTCTTAGGGAAATCAGGTGTTTGCCACCATAAGTCCTTGTAACTAACACTTGTGATGCACTATACCATGATTAACATCATACCAAAGTGGTGATAAGTGAAGGCCATCACATCAGTGCCGGTAGCAGGAACATTGTCGACAACGTATACTCGCGAAATGTCAAAATTGTCATACTAATTTTTAGTTCCACTTTTCACCGCCGCAGCGCTGTTCATTTTTCAATACAAAAATAGTCGTAGGCGATACGAAAACGTTGTCGACAGTGTTCCTGCTACCGGCACAGAATTATAATGCAAAAAAAATATATGTATCAGAATGCCATTTACTTCAATATACTTTCGGCTTGAATGGTACCAACCGGGACAACCGTATACAAATTTAGTGTTGTATTTTGGGGTCATTGACGTAAAAAATTAAGGTATATTTAAATTAAAGCACAACAACAACAAAAAATAACAAGCTAAACCTAATGAAGTGTAATTCAATTTGTATGCAAAGAAACAGATTAGGTGTATGTTTGTGTTTGTAGTGATACAACAATGCTCCGAGCCGTTTATGCCCAAGTCCATATTTCACTGCCCTGGTAGACTACATTATTGCTGATCATGTGATATCCCGACAGGGTCCTTATCTTTATTGCCTTTCTATCTTTGTTCAGCTTGCTTTCTATCTGTATGTCAATTTGAAATCAAAATATACGCACCTAAGATGGAATCAATTGTATGGCAATTGAAATATTAATCTCCTATTCATATCTACTTCCGTGATGATCTATGTGATTATCTAATAAAATCAAAACCAACGAGTTTCATTTTAATTATTCTGTATCTGCGGGAATGCTGCAGGGGGACATAAAGAATCTAATTATGTGTTCAACATTCTCACTCGCTACGCACGTACACTACTAGACCAAATATTTTATCGTAGGTGACAGAAAAAATCTGAAATAGCAACGTGTTAGGGGGTTGTTCGCGCACGGTCAATGATTTACATTCCTCACGACTCGGGGTCGTCATGTCGGGTCGGGTCGACTTCTGTATATCGGTTGGGAAAAAATCGTGACAAGAACAATCATTAGGAGTTCACAAAAAGCCGCATAGTTTTAGAACGGAATGTATTTTTTCCTTGACGTTGATATTGCACAAACGGTAGGTAGACTTTTCATGAGGATTAAGAGCTAGTCCCGTTGTTGGTAATCAGTGGAGGGCACAAGTTTAAACAAATAGCCGGGAGCTAGAGGCGGCGGGGCCCGGGAGCGGGCGCGGCGCGGCTCGAGCCAGGATCAGGAGGTCACGGCGCGCAATGCCCGCCAGATTAGCCGCTACTTTAGTGCACCGTCGTGCACCCTACAGCATCCCACACTGAACAAATTATAACAGTGGCACGTTCCATCGCATGTAGCCAGGATTTTTTCAATGCGGGGCAGAAGCTTGATAGTGGTGCTCCCTCTCTCCAGCGTTTGGTATAAATTACTTAAAAATACTCAGGAATATAGTATATTGTTTGGCATTTACATAAACGGGACGATAACTTTTAATAAATTTACACTTTTGCTTACGCCTAGTAGGCACTTGTGGAGCAAGTTTTTAATTCTTAACCATATTATTATATGTATTATATTTTTAACTATGCTTTTTTATTTTATTTTTTTATTCCCCTAAGGTGGCACACAAGCATACGGCCCACCTGATGGTAAGCAGTCACCGTAGTCTATAGCCGCTAGAAATACCAGGGGTATTACCAAAGACTATAAAACCACTTCCCCGACGCTCGAAAAGTATTAGTATTTTGTCGCCTATATACGGCTACGGTACTAGTCAGGGCTGCCAACCGTACGAGGTTCCTCGTACAAATACGAGATTTGTGGTCTTCCGTACGAGGTACGAGGGCATTTTCAACCTCGTACAATTATGTACGAGATTTTGATAATATGGACACGAACATTTTGCATCACCAATGGGTTTTTACAACAATTTAAAAACGAATGCCATCTATCAGAACTTGTAGGAACTTAGTAAACCAAAAACTTCTTCTTACAACTTTTTATTCTCTGGAATCTCTGGCAGTGCCCCTAATGCATGAATATATTTGTACAGCTAGGTATTAAAAATGGGAGTGCTATAGTACATGCTTCCAAACTTAATTATTTAAATTAGTTCTCTTGACTAAAATGACATTACCGTGTCTCCTGATTTATCCAAAGTCCTTTATCCATTACTTCAATATGCCTCAATTTTGCATAATAAATGTACGAGGTTTGAAAGTCAAAATACGAGATTTTTAGCTGCATATGTACGGGGGAATTTGTTTTACACTTGGCAACCCTGGTACTAGTAAACATTTTAGTTGTGACCAAGTGTTAGACCTGTGTGCACGCTAAATAATTACAAATTTTTATGCAATTTATAACGCATAAAAATGCTTTCAAGCGCGGTGAAGTGGTGTGGGAAACATTCCAAGACATCTAGTTGCAAAAAGGATGGCATAACTTTTCATCGATAAGTAAACACTACGAAAATTATTTTTGATTTAATCACATTATGAGCCACCGCAGGGGTCTATTTAAAATGGTGGTTGGGTGACCGAGCACACAGATGAGTCGCGCGCGTTTATGTCTTTTGGAAAAGTCCCTTTCTTTCATTACGATATTCTAATTGTTTTATCCCTTTCTTTCCCTTTGTATTTTTATCGTAAAAATCTGTGCTGTTACCTTTAATGGCTGAAGTCGATATCGATAATAATAAACTTAAACTTAATAAAAATTTTATTCAATTCAGATACTGTCATTAAATACCTATCTACTTTTAACCGACTTTAAAAAAAGGAGAAGGTTCTCGGTTTTTTCATCAGTGTGTTTGGACATACATGTTATCATTTTAGATTTCCGAAGATTCCCGAATTAAAAGAAAAGTGGATAGATAAGGTTAATAGGGAAAATTGGTTTCCAACAAAATACAGCGCTGTTTGTTCAAGGCACTTCACCCCCGGTTGTTTTGAATATTTAAAACAACGCCGACGTTTATTTAGTTCGGCGATACCAACGATGTTTTCGCCTATTTTAGTAAGTTTTGTATTTATTGATATAATGTTGGGAAAAGTCTAATCGTGAATATAAGAAATATTCAATCTTTACAGGCTTCAAATATTATGACGGAAATATAATTCCGATTATTTTATAAGATCGGTTTTAAAATCTCTGATTGGGTATAATTTATTCCCTGATATTAATGTTCATCAATATGAAATAGAATCAACTAATCATTTGATTGAATTAGCAAGATGCACAATTCAGAAATATGTAGACGCTCGTATATAATTTTTTACCAAGAACAATCACGACCCTAAAACTTTAATTCGAAAAACATATACCAAATTAATTCATTTTAAAAATCAATAATAACAGGACACTTGTTTTTATTTTTGTAATTGACTGATTTTGATTAAATATTAATGTGATTTTATTGAGTATTTTGTATAATGTTAAAATCCATTTTATCGATTTCGACTATTTTCCCTTAATCAAGTAGAGCAATCCCTAATCAGGCATACCTCCGCAACTTGACCTTGAACTGACCAATTGCAGCCGCGCTTTCTTGCTCGTCCCCCGGCCCGCAGTAGTGAGTCGTGTACTTAGAAGAAATCGGCCTATACGCTCTCTAGTGGTTATATTCTCCTTGGGTATTACAAACAGAAACACAACACTACATCAAGTAGTGTTATTTCACTGCGGTCTTCTGTAAGGTGGAGGTACAGTCCCCAGTCGGGCGGCTCCAATTTAAATGGGAAAACCCACGGGAAATCCCAAATCGCCCTACCTCTTTTTTAAATGCTCATGGTGTGATTAATCACTCAAAAAAACTCATTGGTACAGCCGGGGTTTGAGTTTATTCATGACATCACATTAGAAACCTCTATAATTATCAGTGTTTCTCTACTATATTATAGCATGTATTATACCTTTGTCTTGAATTATCATTTCATCATCTATTCATTAAAAACAACCGCATCAAAACCCTTTAAGTATTGAAATGGTCAGACAGACAGCAAGAAACGACTTTGTTTTATGCTATGTAGTGATAGGGATGATTTGGCGCCCGTGGCAGGTAATGTCATCTAATCCTAGTACAATTAGATGACAGTAAAACGTACAACCAGGATTGAATTAAAGTAGGTACCTAATAAGTTTATGCGCGTCTCATTTCAAGTGGGTGGGTAATAAATAATTTTGGTGCCGATAATAATACGTCATTTATAGTTTGAACGTTCACATATAAACGTTGATATTATCAGCAAGTCGTCGCCTCTTTTCATTCATTTGCCACTCAACATAGATACTTACCGGTCCAGAAAGCGGTTGCGTTATGGCTGCCTATTGTCTCAGTTTATTGACTTTGCTCAGATAAGTGAGCTATTAGCTTTCAATTTGCTCCAGACAAATTTGGCAATCGATTTAGAGTCCTTAGCGTATATGATATATTTATAAATCAATGGTAAGTTTAATGTAGGATATTATAATCAGGGGTGAAGAGAAATGTAGTACTTAAGATATTGAACAAGTGAGATAACATCGTTTCTGTGGAATAAGATGTATTTTTTCCTTGAAAATCGGTGAACGGTAAAGAGAGCCGCAAATATTAAATTTATTTATTTTTCTGTACTGCACAGATTATAAAGCACTTTTTAAATTTATATTAGTCGTACACATTGGGTCTTTTAAATCATGTGTTAAGAGATAGATAATGAAATCCTTAACGAATAACAGCAAATAAGTATTTGAGGTCGGCCCGGCAAAACTTGACTGCTTAGCTAGGTGCTGCGGGTGCCATTCCTGCCAGGGCAAAAATAATGTGATCATCATGAGTTTACTGTTTCACCTGAGTCTGGGTTTTGGTTTGTATGTACAAACAATACAGGTTAAAACAACTACAAAACAAGCTTAGAATGTATATTGTACATGATTATACTGATGTTTTTGAAATTATTGGATTGTCATCGGTCCGTGTGCAAATGACGACGTCTTGCAAGTCGGTAATAATGATGTTGACAGATTCCGTTACTTTGTTGGATATAAACATACATACATACAGGTGGAGCTGATAAAAGCGTGTTATAAACTTTATAGTATAGGAATTGGCACTAGATGGCACTGTGTCCTGTGATAATATCCGAACATTACTTTTATAATTGTCACACTAATTTCACTAATATTATAAATGCAAAAGTTTGTGTGTGTGTTTGTACCGTTTTCACGCCTCAATGACTGAATGGATTTGCATGAAATTTGGAATGTAGATAGCTTTTATGCTGGATTAACATATAGGACTTCATATCCCGGAAAATTGTGTGATTCCCGAGGGATAGTAAAACTATGCGGGTGAAGCCGCGGGTTATAACTGGTTAATTAATCATATTTACTCTGTGAGGTATTCTATGTCAACAAAATCTACGGATAGAAAATGAGCACAAAAACGTTGAAAATACTTTTAAGAGTTATAAATCGTTTGTAGTATGAATATCACCACATACCGCAAAGGTAAAATGGGCGGAGTAGCTATACATTGGATTCAGAATACCTATATCGTATTAATTTATTAATTAATGTACTTAGAAACAATCGAAGCATCGCTTCTAATTATAACATAGGACCTTGAAAATACGTATTGATTTATATATTAATTTTGGGCCATTACTATACAAAGAGTATTCAATTAGGAACAAAAACAAAATAAAGGAAAACTAAAACAGAATAAAAACTAAATGCTCCAGGTGAGGCTCGAACTCACAACCCCGGCATCGCTCACGAACACTGTCTTATAAGTACCGTGCGCTAACCAATTGCGCCACTGGAGCGGCAACCAATTTGACGAAATTATAAGTCGATTGCTTTGAAGCCCCTTCCGCCTCGTCCCTCGACCCTACCTACACGCCCGTTTGAGGAAGTTAGAGCGAAGCTGATATAACATCATACTGTTTACGGTAAAAAGATATGAAATAGATTTTTTTGCGACATTTTTTAATAAATTTAACAATAATAACAATGCAGACGAAATAATTCTCCTGATACCATCGCGCTTCGGTGGTGTAACTCGGTGGTATCGTGACTCATGCGTGATACGACTAATGAATAGTAAGCCATTTAATTGATGCCTGTGGAATGATGGTGCCATTAGTTGCTGTTTTTGTTTAAGTTATTATTCCTTGTGTGTAGTAGGTGTAGGTACCTATGCCGAAGTGCATGAAGGGAGTAATATAGACAGGGCCGCATTAAGGGGAGGGCAACCGGGCTACAGCTCCGGGGCCTCCACATAAGAGGGGCCCCACAATAGACTTAGGTTTTTTTTCTTAAAAAGACTAGTAGACAACTTTTCCTTTTATGTTTTTTTTTCGCGTTTTGCATTACAATAAATTATATATCGGAAAACTCGACTGAATAAAATTGATCATTTTATTTGGACATTAATTTGGGTCCAACGGGCCTCCACTCCTTTGTTGCTTCGAAGCCTCCAGACCTCTAAATCCGGCATTGAGTATATTATATAGCTGAAATAATTACTGACGGAAATCGTCCGCCGTCGTCATCGGCCTCATCACGATGTTTTCGATAAACGGATTTTGGTGGTAAATAATTTTGACCTTCATAAGTGCCTTATTAGGGCCTAAACTGAATTCCATTTGGATGTCAACGGCTGTGAATTTCTGGTATTCGATTTTTTTTTCAGAACATTGTTTACCTGGGCAAATCCAGGCGAATCAACCAGAAATCAGGATCACAAAACAAACATGATAAATATAAATATTTTACAAAGTTTTTACTTTCAGCCGGAGAAAACAAACATATATTGACTGGTGTAATTTCATTTAATGATAAGTGTACGGATCTCTCACTCAGCATGTATATGTATTAGTCTATATATACGCCTACATATATAAGCTTTCCTAAACATCTGTAACTGTGTGTGTGTTCGGCTATTATAAATGTCTTCTGTATGTGTATGTTCTTCTCAGAAGACATATATGTCTTCTGAGCTAGACAGTTAGGCAGTAAGTGTATTCGTCACCTTTGTGGTTTTGATAACTTCACCGTACAATTTCAACCTGAAGTCGATACATATCTCCAGGCTGCAGAGACGCCACAGTGTATACATACAGTAAATGCTATGTTTTGGCACGCAGTGATTAGAATACGGACGCCAGTTGCAAGCCAAATGCTGGAGGGCATTCGATTAACGCTCAGTCAAATGATACATTAATGGCCTATCGAGAATGTTTTATTGTTCTCAGTTCTGTCTCTCGAAGCGCCGCCAGAGATATGGCTTCCCGCGCCACCGGCTTCCGTACCTGGCTCCCGAACTCCCGATAGTCTACTATGAAAAGAGAAGACTCAAAAATTAAACATTGTTTTCCTAAATAACGATACTTAAGTTATTACGTAAAAATCTGAAAAACATTACGGATAGTTTACATACTTTGTTGCTCATGAAAACAATATGTTCTCCGTCTAATTACAGCCACATGGAAATAACAATACCTGTAAAAAATGTTCGCTGGGTTTTATGAACATGATTTTAGCGGGCGCTCTGTACCAAAGTTCGGGCCTCGGCCTCTGAAGCAATGTGATTTGTGATATCTTCGTCAGGATCGATACGATTAGAACACGCCGAAATAAAATAAAAACTGTTTACTGAGTACGAACAATTTGGGCAGACCCCTTCCCTCCTCCGGATTTGTTTGGTCGCAGCTTCGCAGCTTTGAAAGAAGATAATATCCATAGGAATTTTATATTGAAACAAACACTGATGTGTGATGATCTTCAAGGACATAATAATGAAACTAAATCTTCAATGTCCGTCAGAAGACTATAAATAAATAATCAAATAAAAAATTCAGGCGTGGAATTTAATCATCATGGATTTAAAGTCTATGTATGGTCAAAAGAAGCTTTTATTGAGATTATGGTTATCATTCCCCGGGCTACATTGATATATGTACAAATCAAAATAATGGTATAAGAACCTAAAGAAAAACAACATCAGAAAATATGTCCTCTGTCCGTGCCCTAATAGCAAAAGGTTGTATTATATACAATTTACCGGAGACACTTCTTATTAATGATATTGAATTTCAATTAAGTTCATTTAATTGTCTATCAGGTATAATGTTCCTTTGCCTGATACAATCTAAAGGTTAAGTTAAAATCAATCGAGAACCTCATTTGAACCAGAGATAAATAGAGGCAACGGCTGCAACAGTTGCGTCGGTGTAGGCGGTCTAATGGCATTGAGTAGAATATCGAGCGGCGGCTAGCTGACTGATCAGGCCGATTGAGCAGGACAATTGCCCTTAATGAAAGTAATTAACACGACGCGATCGGCAATATCGATAGCGGCTAGTGGTCCGCCTCGGCATCGAACGCCGCTCCGGCCACTCCACAATATGATCTTAAATCAACCCACACATCGCTTTAATTACAAAATACATCACTTACTTTAGTTTACATGATCACTATATCTACAATTAATGAAACATTTGTACATTGCAACAAGCAACACTACTATTCTGCCAAAATTGCGTTCGAATTTTGAAGTTTTTAATAAGTGGTGCGCAGTGCCGGTAGCAAGAACATTGTTGACAACGTATTCGAAAACGTAACTCGCGAAATGTCAAAATTGTCATACTAATTTTTAGTTCCACTTTTCACTGCCGCACCGCTATTCATTTTTCAATACAAAAATAGTTGAAGGCGATACGAAAACGTTGGCGACAATGTTCCTGCTACCGGCTCTGATATTTTATAGAATCGCTTAGCAGCTGTTTTTGTGTTGGGAAATATAGAATCGTGTGAAACTACAAAATGTGCTAATTCCTATCGATACATATTTGGGCTTAAATTTTTTATGCAAGTCATTGAAATGAACTTTCACGCAACTTTCAAATAGCAGGTAGTTTAAAGAAATAAATAATAATTTCTTACCTTTTCTTGTAATACTAACAATAGAGATCCTTAAAATCAGCTGATGCAGGTAAACAAACACGTGTCCAAGATCCTTTCAATAAATAGTTCGCACGTCTTGTGACGTGGATAGTTGGATACGCGATCCCGTGAGAATCTCATGGAAATTACATACTCTACTCGAAAAATGTTGTCGTAATAATACTTACTATTATTCGTGGTATTGGATTGAATGTACTGTACCCACCTTTATTTGCTAACATTTTCCAGTATCAAGTCAAGATGTGTGTAGATCAAGGTTACGGCTGCATTTTATCTTTTATGGGTAGTGTAAATCAAGAACAAATTTATCGATAAAGATTAAAGAGGTATAAAGCTAACAGTGCGACTTGTTGGCGTGTTTGTTTACGATATGCTACAGATATCTATGCATATGCAAACATCGACAACAAATATTAACTATCTCGTTCGATTTCCTTCAAGGTTAGCTTAATCTTACAAAGCACATTCGAAATAAAAAAAACTTTTAGTTGTTGGGATGATGTCTATTCTTATTGACTTGAATTTATAGGCCATTAATGAAGTGCGTGTGAGTATAAATAAAATAACAAATAAATCTTGGGTTTGCCAGATGACGCTGGATAGGAATAGATCATCTGTCATCTAGCATACCCAATAAACATGGATATACTAAAATATTTTTAACATATAGATAAATGCTTGTAGTCAGACTCGCTGACTATTTGTGGATGTAGTTATGTTATACTGATGAAAGAGAATGCTGCTCATGTCCGTAGGCTTTTCTCCATGAGACACAACAAGTGACCCTTGCATGGTGCCCAACGATGAGTTACTTATGAGAGGAACGCAATGGGATATCCCATTCAAAATTGGACCTTGGAGGACTGGCGCGGTACCTCCACTCTACAGAAGATTGCAGCCTAATTAACTACTAATTTTACGTCGTGAGTTGGTAGGTTTTGGCAGTAAGTTGATTTGTTTGCATCTATTAAGCTGCCAGCGCAGTGATGATGATCCCTGGTACCTATTGCAAGCGGTGCTACGGAGAGTGCTTATCATCACATGTCGTACGCTTGCTTATAAACTTTTCAGTACAGAAAAGTAATTATTATTCTGTCGTCAAAATTTAACTAGTCAGAATATTCGTGACGAGTCAGACATAATATTATGTCGATTTCTTCGCCTTGGAATTTTAATCGAACATGAATTTTACGTATAATCTCGTAACACAATTGTAAGAATGCACAACAACAATATTATGTAGGTACTGTGGTGGTGTCAAGTGTCTGTCAGGTTAAATTGGCCATCGGAATGCGACATCGTGCATGCAATACGTGGACAGATGACAGCAATTTGACAGAGGTCATAAAGGACATCATCCATTTTGCTCCAAATCTGAATGTGCCGGCTAAGCCGGAGCTTAACAATTATTACTATGGCACCAAACCTGTAGGAACATTGTAGTTGATTTTATTTGAGATCGAAAATCTGAATTTTCATACATTTTGTTGAAAATAGGAATTTAAAATAACCGAAACAAATGAAATGTCCTGTAATGTCTAAAAGCGTTGGCCACCACTTTCAGATTTGGACCAAATCTCTATGAAACCTGACTGATGTCCTTTTCAAACAGAATTGTTTTATTATTATTATGCCAAGAACATAACCAAAAACCACGTTAATCTCAATCATCACTATATTTACAGTATGTTTATATCTCGTAATTTCGACTTCGACGAACCAGCGTAGAAGTCTTGGAATCAAGAGTTCTATGTTAATAAGGCCAGGGGGAAGGCCAGGGTGAGATTTTTTACAGGTTTCCACCTCAGATCAAATAAAAAGGTAGGTGGAACTTTGCGAACAACGAAGTGAAGCTGGTTTTTTGAACATGTAGTGCGTGGTGCAAGGGGTAGTTTTGTTGTATTCGTTGTAGGTGTGTGCGTGTAACTGTGTATATATACACTATAAGGCGTAGTTTTGACCGGCGTCACTTCGTTGTTCGCAATGTTCCATCTACCTTTTGTTAATAGATGAGGTTTCAACTAATAAAAATACTTATGATGTCCACTATTGTTATTATCCTAGCACTAACTAAGGATATCCATCGAAGCATTCTAAGCCAACCGCCTATATTTAATGTCGATGTCGTGCATACACACGCATGTAAAGGTGAGCTGGGATAATAAAAATAAGATCGAGTTCGACCAATAAACATAAAGGCATTCCTCGTCGAGCGATGAATGAATCGAGGCATCATTCTCGGCGAGCATGTCGCTTTGTTCGGCGTATGTTCGTAATGAAAAACTGCGGCTGGCCTCAGGTGCACACCTGTTGAGGCGCCCGCGCCGCGCCGTGCTCGTGGGATATGGCTCATACATAGCACAGGTATCCAACTGCGCAAAATCTACAATTTACAATTGAGTGCTTTCATTGACCGATTAGCTGTATTCCAGAACTCAACTTGCATTATTAAAAGGACTTCTGAAATATGTTCTAAAAAAAATATTTTTAAAGCAAACTGAAAACGACCGAAATTCAACTTTTTTATTGCACTAAAATGCTAAATTCATGATGTACTGCGATACATAACTTGCTTCATTTTCTTTAAGAGAATAGGCCGCTCGCTAACGGTTTTTTGTAAAAGTATTATTAAATTCAAATGTCTTGGCAGATCGTGAACTGCCAAATTTTTCTAGAACAAGTCTCAAATCCATTTAGATTTCGATTTCATGCGCACACGGCAGCGCTATTGCCGCTACCTATTACAGCATCTTGTACATTGGATGATTTTATTTTCTCGCAATCGTAGTGAAAAATATATTGTAAAACATCTTTCACCGATTAGAAGCCGATATTATCCCTGATGAACATAGGCTACTTTTTACCGCGGGAAATTGCTTCATTCCTACGAGAAAACGGGTAATAGGACAACGTATAATAAGAATTATTCTTATCTTTTTCACATAACTTTTAAACGGGTGAACCGATTGGGTTAAAATTTTATATGGGGTTTTTATTGGGTATTTCGATGGTTTCCTGGATGATTTAAAAATGCACCCGGTAGGTTCCGCTGCTACTATACGGCTTGACCGATTGTGTTGAAGTTTTGTATGTGTATTGTATGTATTTCCATGGTTTAACAGACAAAAATGTGTTATGTCTACCTAATCTATCCTTCTTAATATATATAAATAAAAATGAAAGTATCGCGAAATTTAGTTTGCTTGAATGCTTTGATACCTATATACATATCTAGAAATTATGGTGTCGTTGGAATTCAGATTGCCGACGAGCTTTTATTTTTCTTGCCATACAGGGATGTAACATAAAGAAAGCACGAACGTAACGCTTTATGTGTAGGCAGAGGCCCACTCAGATATGTACGTTCCGTGTTTCAATTTTTGCCCATATCTGGCAGCAGTGGTGTGCCGCCGCCACGCCGCGTGTACTCAGATGCAGATATGCTAAGAACGTGCCGGAGCGGAGCGCCCGATCCCGTAGGCGGCTACATCCAGCGTCCGCGGCCACTGTTCGCTGCGCTGTGTGTCTCAAATTATGCGCATGTTTCTTTGGCACTGCTCGCACTACCACGCACTGAACGTTTGGACGGTGGAGTAGCACCTCTTAATCACTTTTAATTTTGAAAGTTCCACGGTATGCCGTCGTTTCTCCCTTGCAATTGAATAAAAACTTTTTGTGAAAATATATTTTATCTCTTTAATTTTTTCAAAGCACGAAGCGTAAACATTCCCTTTTCGCCACTATTGAATAATCGGGTATGTGTGATTTAGTGCGTTGTTGATTTTATCCACATTCCACGCCGTTGTACAATACGCCGACTGGCGCAATGCAAAATTCCATTAAGCTTTTGGATACGAATAAAAGGAGATTTTATAAAAAAAACGTCGCTGCTCTTGAACAGGTTTTTGTTCGGGCTTTAAAGAGGAACAATCGCTCTGTTGTGTTTCCAGTAAACCATGACAAAGTGCACGTTTAGTTTACCTGTGGAGATTCTTGTTATTCTACCTGTTAGAGTTTTGAACTTACATACATATTAACACATATGTAAATGTATTTTTAGCAACAAATTTAGCGACGAATATTATTTAAATATGTACTTAAATTTATAATGATTATCCAGGAGTCAGTAGCCCCATTTTTCATTGCGTTACACTTACATCATGTGTGTTCAGATGTGTGTTTATATTCCAAAATCAAAAATGCTTGTGAAGTTTTTGTTTTTCTTCTTTGGTACAACAAAATCTTCGAGTACAGTCAATACAAAACCGTGAAAAGCAGTACAATCATACAATATTATTGGACTATTATCAAAACTATCCTGAATATACGTGGATTTACGTGCTCGCCCCACTCGCCCATACAAAAGTTGGTTGGTACTTGTATTGCAGTACTAAGTACCTAATCATCTAACAAGTACCAAGTATTATTTAACAAGTACCTAATCATCGATCGGGGACTTGGATATTGCAGGAAGATGAGTTTTTTATTTTAAATTAATCAGTGTAGTTTATTTAAACAATTATACATATCATCACGTGGCGTTAGATAAGCATCTGTGATCATGATCAAGGAAAATACAATCGATAATAATTGTGTTAGTTGGATAACGCACGTCCATCCAACGTGCGGACTGCGGATGTCCTCGCCCGCACGGCGCGGCGGCGCGGGCGCCCGAGATAAGCTCAACCTGTCTGCGCTTATCGACCTACCTTCCACTATCAACACTACCTATGCAAATATCCAGATAAAGTTCTTTAGGTTAGGTCCATCTTCAGAAATATACATTTATTGACAGAAATAATAAACCATTTAAACTTGCTATACTCGTGTATTGGTTTGGTTTTCAGTCAAGTTTGTGTATATTGACTGTCCTTTAAACATACGTAAAGTACTCATGGATTCATATAATGACGAATCTGAAAACGTATCTTTATATTATACGCACCTATGTAATCGAAGATGAAAAGTGCGACCTTTGAATCGTAATGGGCTGAGAATTTATTTTAACATTTTATAATAACATTGAAAGTAAAATGATGATAAAACACTTAATTTGCTTAGGGCGATTAATTCCCGGTACGCACAAGGATTTCTGGAAACATCCGCGCCTAACATCATCGGTATACCAACATCACCACGGTTAATCAATGGGTCTAATTTAAGGAAGGTAGAATTTGATGATGAAGAATTGAGTGGATGTCTGTTCAGTCAGCATATAGATTGAGAGATGTACACAAAGAGAAGGTCGCGTTAAGTGGGCCGCTGGCGAGGCGCTTCCGGCGCGTGGACGGCACGTGCGATACAGGAAGTGCAAGCGATCGGCAACACCCGCCATGCCATACCTACATTTAATATTTTGTTATATCTAACGAAAATATTCCCATGGCCAAGTTGTGTGTATGTTTTTATTTTTTAATACTTCTTAGGTGGCACATAAGCATACGGCTCACCTGATGGTAAGTAGTCACCGTAGCCTATAGCGGCTAGTAATACCGGGTTACCAGGATAATAAGCAAATACTTCTTAAAACGTATAGTGAGTGTGAATGATCTATTTTCTTTCACGAACTTCCAGCAGGCTATGAGAATGATATATAGACCTTCCTTTAAGAAAAGGTACCGCTGCTATTAGATGACGATGCACTAATCCTCTTTTTCCGTGTAAGAACGTTGAGTTATACAAAATTCTCTTCTATGAAATTTAATTGTTAAAATATAATTAAATATTTATCATATTGGTTTTATTTATTGTATGCTGGTTTCCTCTGCTCCGACCGTATCTGCTATCAAATCCATCTAGAACTGGCTCTCAGAAACGGCTTAACCGATTTGGATGCGGCTTTCACTAATCGTGGAATGTACGTAAAATCAAACGATGGCGCTTCATTAGCTTTATAATAATAATAGGTCAAAACTAAGTACACGTACGAAGTCGCGGGCATGGCTAGTGCAGAAAATATTAAACTGTGATAATAAAATCTTGATATATTATATTTTATCTATGCATACACGCATATTTCCGAACATATCTGCTCGCTGCGTTAACTCGTTGCAGATTTCGCTTTTCCTCCTCGTGTCAGCGAGGAGGCCAAGATGATAAATTCATGAATACATAAATATAAGTAGGTATTCTATTTTGGGTACGAGATATAGTCGTAAAACATCACAATTTACAATTGAAAAGCGGTTACGAAAGCGCAACTTAAGAAGGAATAATTCTTTCCCGGTGTGATAAACGACGACATTCATAAAGGTGAAGAAAAAAATTAATTCGTGAATTCCTTAAGTTATTGGCACAAAAAAGGAAAATTTAAGACGTGCCAACTCAGACAATGCGATGTGGTGTTAATCTCGGCGCGATCAATAAACTCTCTGATTACACATTCATGGAATACTTGGCGGGGACGCTTGTGCGCGCGGCTGCTGCCACTGGCCTACCTTCCTGCAGTTATGCCATGAGTTGCCATGTTGATGCCGGGTACCCTTTATGTTATAATGTATATTTCTCTTTTAAATAGCACACACGTGTGATATTATTAAGGAAATAATTTAACCTTTACGAATACCTTCCACACTGAAGTCACATGGTCAAGCTAACAAGCTTACTCGACGCATACAAGATTGATGTACCTTTCGCTTCCAAGACTACACTACATACTATTTTCTGATGTTTATTGTTGGTTTTGTTTTGTAAATAGACTAACCGATCCCATCCTTATTGGACATCCTATTTATTTTTGTACGACTCAAAATCTTACAGCTCTCGTCTCCACATAGCTAGCTGGGAGCTTATATAAAAGGCAACTGATCAATATTCGAATGATTGCACATGTGCAGCACGTACTTAGATTAATTGGTATAATATTTATCGTATCATTGTTATTACGAGATGCTTTGAAGAAAGTCGTTACGTTTGTGAGACATATGGGTCAGCACTCACATAAAAGGTAACCAACTGATCCAGATAGCTTAAAAAATTATGCCAGCTGACCGGTCGCTACGCGCTATACATAGACGTGGTTAATTGTTTACGGGAAGGCCGAACTAGGTGACACGGGCCAAATTGGCGCATCTGTCACGGCAGGCTCGCAGCTAATCTAACGTGCCGTGCCCTGCGACATGTGCGCTCTCTAAAACACAGGCTACCATTTAAATGACAGTTTAATTAATTATATATCGTTCGCAATGAAAAAAAGTATTGTGGGCCTTCGTGGTTGCGTGGCCGCTACCCATTTGAGGTAGTCTGGGTGTCAACCTCGACCAATGAGTTTTACTAAACTGAAGTACAGTGATTAACTACGAGCGTTTCAGTTAAGGAAAACATCATCGAGGAAACCTACATACGTCGTTATAGTATATGTGTAACGTCCATCAATTACACAGGGTCAGCTTATCGTCGTAACGAAGGTAGGCCGGTGTTTTTGCAGGGACATTACTTTAATGTTCTTATTGCTTTATCATTATCCTGTGGTGTATGGAGGTACCAAAATATGGGTGGGTTGCTTGATTGGGAAGAAAAAAGAAAAAAAATGCCTAACTGCATTGTAAGACCCATAAACCTTTGTACTTTGTTTTTATAAATATTCCAGGCTATTTATGGCCACTAAATAAGCACAAATGGATAGTTCACAAAAAGCCACTGTGACAATGACAAGACCATGAAGCTTATCGCAATCGAAATGTATTCAAAGAAATAATGCATTTCCTCATAAGCATGTGAATGAAGTTAATAAGTCTTTATTCGGATGCGTGTCCACGAATTGTGGAGACGATCTCACGGCGAGCCCCGGCATTTGACAGCATGTCGCTCACGCTCCGCAGTGAAATCCGATGACAGATCTCGGCTCTTCATCGCTCATTTCAAACGGGTGACCATATAAATGGTAATCTCCGATGGCATTTTATCGTTTTATTATTTCACAATGACTCACTAACTTCATTTAATTTCCGCTACATCGCTTTTTATGACATGGCAACAATAATATTGTTGTGTTATTATTTTAAGTGTACTTTATGCACCTGTTTACACTCTATATTTAGACTAATAGAATAAGTTTCACCTATACAACGATCTTATCTGGTTAGCTTGCAATGATATTGTCAAATACTAACTAGTTTATTTGAAAACAAGTTCATGAGATTGGTAGTTCTCATGAATTTGTTTTCAAATAAAAGCCTTAAGTAAGACTCACCTGCTCGCCATTCAGAACTCCAAAACACCCAATACAAAAAACCTATTCAAATGTTAAACAAAAATGGCGTTCGATAGACAGCAGAACTATATTGAATAACGTGAAGGCGGAACAATGCTTACATCGATATCTTTAGGTACCCACTTTCTTTTGGAGAAAGACAACAAAGTTCCTCAGTGAGCGGACGCTGACAAGCGAGCCGCGACACAAAGAGGATGGTGGATGCCCGTACGCTGCACAAAGGTCAACTCGCTCGAGATCACCTTACCTGCCTGCGTCTACGTCGCGTCGCAGGCGGCATCTCTGCGGCGCCCGCCGCGCCCGCTCCGCTCCGCTCGTGAGCCGGTGTGCCGCAGTATACACTTTTGTGACTCGACGAACACTATCGCGCGATCTCGGAGCGCTGCGGAGATGCTCCTCATAATGCGTTCAGATAAACCAGCTTTGTGTCGTTTGCTCTCTATAACAAGAAGAATATTCCATGAAAGGAGATCGCAACGCAACAGGTACATGCCCTGCGATTATCTACTAGTTTAGGTGACGTGTGGTTGCCTCTTATTGATAAACACTTTATACTTTTTCAGCAACATTTGACTGCACTACAAAGATAACAGACAATGTGACGAAGAAAAAAAACAACGAGAAATTACCCCACCACAATAATACACTCGTACGTACATATTACAAAACCTGAGATCTGTGAAAGCACAATATTATGTATCAAACTTGTTATATCCTAGGTAGGCGCATGCGCCACGAGCCACGACGCGTCTAAAAGCATTGAATTAAACAATCACGGTTGACTCATAGTACCGGTTGGCTATAAACACAACAGAAATTATCTTTGTCAAGTTTATGTTTAAGACAAAGCGCCACGCAGCTACTTTCGACATTGTAATTCAATACTATTTTAGTTTACTGCTTGCTAACTTGCTTCTAAACAACATTATCGCCATTGAATAAAACTGATAAGTACTAGAAATCGGGAAACAAAATCATCCATTCCTTATACCTTGTTTTCCCGAGGCTGTCTGCAATGGCCGCAATTCCCTATATTTATGGATACCTTTACCTACACACTGGTATAATATTGTTTGGCAAAGTTTATTTGTCTACTCAACTGCACCCCTTGCTTGTTTTAAGTTAACAGGATTAATTGTCGTGATCTTAGCTCGCAATCTTTTAGTAAACATAGGTAAAAAATCTATAGTTTATTGTGCAAAATGTTTCCATTTTATATGGTCGCGGTGTATAGTGGTGTGTTGGTGAGGTACCTGTGGCGC
Organism: Falcaria lacertinaria; assembly: GCA_951449985.1. Classification (NCBI taxonomy): domain Eukaryota; kingdom Metazoa; phylum Arthropoda; class Insecta; order Lepidoptera; family Drepanidae; genus Falcaria; species Falcaria lacertinaria. Next base: position 5,789,700 of record OX602110.1, read on the forward strand.
GCAATGTGGAGCACACGACAGCAGGGCCCACCCAGAGCGGTTCCACCAACAAAGGCAGCGCGACCGTGAAGTAAGCGCATTCACGCAATCTACGAAGCAACCCTAATAAGTTACCTACCTACCCACTGTCTGTACTAGAGCACCGTGTCTGACGTACTACCTCTGTGCAATTTTATACTGTTCTCTCGAGACTACAGGCCGCATCGCCCTCTACATAAGTAATCTATAATGTAACATTATGACTGGGAGATGCTGAGATAGCAAAATGAGGCTCTCATAATCGCTACACGCCAGGCAGTATCTCTTGCATGTTCGGAATTTATTTGATAGCTTGCTATATGGCATGGGAACCGTAAACATGTAAGGGTATTTTAGCTCTATCTCAATTAGTACGCTATCTGTTATTTAATAACGTATGCACTATGTAGTTCACTGACGATGATAACATACAGGCATTGATATTTAAAATTGTTCATAGAGATTGTTCGTTTTAGTAGACCTAGTGCCGATCCCAAGAATACCGGGGTTCAGGTCAAGATGATGATATTCGTCTGATCAACATTGCGCAATCACGTTATTGAAACAATCATGATTATGTTTTAGACGATCTATTATTCCCTGTACCAAGGTAAAATAGATCTTGTAAATAGATCTACATATTTAGTTGTTTCTAGAAAATTAATTAAGCCATTTCGGAAGCATGACTCACAATCTTATTTAGTTAGTAAGTATGTAATCTTTGAGCATGCACATGCAGGATATCTGTCTGGCCCTTAACTTAAGAGCCTTGTAAATATGATTGAATATAAGTCACCATAAGATTTTGATCTAATTATCTCTAACAACGTTTTACAAGCAAGAGAGCATAGGTACGCTGAAGTGATTGAAAGTGACATATGAATATTATAGACTGGCATACACTTGTAGTTGCCAAGTGGCGTGAAATTGTTCAGCGGGTGGAAGCAGGTCAGACGCTGAGTGGCCGCCGCCGCCTTGGCCGCTGTGTACACGTAGATGATGGAGCCCACAGAGCCTCGTGGTGATCTGCGCCCGCTCCCCCTGGGATGCCAGCTACCAGTAGGTATCTCGAGATGCTTGCCCAATCCAGCTTGACTGTCACTACAACGATTTTTATGAAACGTATCCATGATTCGAGTAAGTGTAGTACACGGCACATTGCAACTTTTTGTGTTACATGCACTACCCATTTTGGTAAGGCCTTCTTCTTCTGTGCGCCTGAAAATAAAAAAAAATATATCTAAATATGGAGTTCCACACTCATCGTGGACTTGTTTTGAAACAGCTATAGCTAATGAGACCTAATTAAGTTTTGATGTCAATGGATGTAGATCAAGTGATGCGGTAACTTGAGTCGCAGCATTTCACTGTTTCATCGGCGGAGCATCGATTATTGTTATTGCGCAACAAGCTCGCGACGGCCCGCTCTGGCCACTACTGTGCAAATCGGTTCAATTATGCAAGTGACTTGATTAGAAAATGAGATGGCCTGTGCGATATTTGAACTCGATTGATTTGCTTACGTAATCTGTGCCGGAAACAATGTCAGCCTGCATTCTATGCAACCAACGAAGTCGTTTGTAATTTTATTGTTTAAACATAGGGACGGGATATACTGGTATACAAATTGCTTAATATAGAGCACTTTACTGATACTACACATATATCACTCTCTATACATTAATAACAAATGGTTCCATCTTATGAGCAACGATCTAATTGCTGCACGATTGTTCTGTGCTCTGGACGTGTTTTATGCTCATGTGATCTAATGTTGGATAAGAACACTTACGAGACACTTCGATCATAAAACGCATACGCAATGCCTGCACTTGGTCAGTTTTCTACATGAACTATTTTTCATATAGCTAAATGTTTAACCCGAAACAAATAAAAGCTACCACTCGACGCTCTAATGACTTTTTAGGGTTCCGTACCGTAAGAAGGATAACCAACGGAACCTTATTACTTCGCTGTCCGTCCGTCCGTCAGTCGGTCTGTCAGCAGGCTGTATCTCATAATCCGTAATAGGTAGACAGTTGATTTTTTTACAGAATGTGTATTTCTGTTGCCGCTATAGCAACAAATACTAAAAATGAAAATAAATAAAAAATAAAGGGGGCTCCCATACCAGAAACGTGTTTTTTTCTTGTGTTTTTCGCTCTGTGGGAATTGCTATATTTTCTAAAATCAAGAGCGAATTTATACTATTAAAACAGTACGGAACCCTCGGTGAGCGAGTCCAACTCGCATTTGGCCAATTTTAAGCCACTGGCGCGGCGCATTACCAAACGTTAAACCAATAGCTGCGGTCAAAGAGATTTAACACCAAAGTCTATAAATACCCAAATTTAAAGTGTCTCTGGCCGTAGTATTTGTTTCCCAAATTATTACCGTTAAAATTAATGGCACCATGATTGATATTTACCCTTAATAGATAATTCCCAGTTTCCTATCTACCAGACAAGTGAAAAAACGAGTTGGAGTGTCAAAAGAAATTAAGATGTATGACCACTAAATTACTGTTATCAATAAAATATAGCGCGGTCTCAATTTAATATAACCTGATATAAATGTAACACACAATTGTCTTATTTGTCGTTGGGTTTAGGGGTTTTATTATGTCCAATTATAATAACTAGTAATGTCTCCTCCGGGTAGTATTCAGCCACATCTATATTCTATGTATACATAGTGCAAAGAAAAGTAGAGTTTTCGATGGTTCCAACCGTCTGTTTATCTGTACTTCTTGATATTGACAATGACAACCATTAATCAGTTTTGAATGTGGTTTTCGCTAAAGCATAATTTGTTTTGCGAGAACGTGTTATGTGTGTCATGACCGAGGCTGCTCAGCTATTATTATCAATAGCAAAAAATGCTATGTGATGACACAAACATTCAAAAACACTTGTTTTTTTAAATAATAATATTATAAGGAAAGTGATCTGATGTAGAATATACCTTTAAATAAATAAGTACCTACACATGTCTTTGTTTCCGCATCGGAAACGAACATAATTGTCATAAGCAGTAAGTATATGTAAGGTCAAGAACATGTGGTTCCGATATTTTTGAATTTGTGAGGGGAGCAAGCTGCGTTGGGGTCAACGTTCTGATTCGTATAAGGAGGGTTGTCACCGGTGGCGTAGAATACGGTTGCACGTGAGATATGGGAAGGAGGCCCGATTTGTGTGAGTGTCGCACTCCGGGAAGCGCCCGCGCAGGTGATGTCGAGACAGCGGGGAATACTCTCCCTTTCTTTTCTTCTATAAATAAGCTTCAAATAAATTATTTAACCGTACCGTACCTAATAAATGACAAATAATTGGATTTCACAACAAAAAGTAGGTAAGCAAATTAACTACTAAATTTTATGCTTTACGTGCGATTTAATTGCTAAATTAGATCATTTTAATTTTGCAACTGTATTTAAGTATTAAATAATTATTTCTGTTGCCGAAACTATAAACTGTTCAATAGAGTGGTATTGAATTTTACGATTAAGCATTTATAATCACAGGTGGTTAGTACCTAAATTAACAAGCGAGCGATATGCTTCAGGTCAATCTTGCAGTTTCGAATAGTGATGACCTGTCAGGTTCAGCATAGTAATGAATACGGTCTTGCCGGTATGCTTGCTTGGGTATATGTTAATTATCATCATTATCAGCATCGACTTTGTCTTAAGCTCATGTAATTACAGTCATTAACTAAACAGTTCATATGTTTTGTGGCCCCAGGCCGTGTATTATTTTTACCACTTCGATGAATTCTGTTAAGCATGACACCTAGGGTGGGCAGTTACTAGGAGAATAAGGCAAGATCATGTCGCTCTTGGTGATGGTACCACAGGCAAGGTAGGTGAGTCCTGATGAAGGTACCGCCGGCACAAGTGGCTCCGATCCATTGCTCTCCGCGGTCGGCCGGCGGCCGCGCCCTGCTTGTCTCATGCGACCGCTATAATCTTCGCTTCACTGCGCTTTATAATCGTTCTGTATTGTTTCGAACTCCATTATATTGTCAGATATGCTCCTTTGATAAAATATTGTTGTCGTTGAGCAATATCTTGGTTGATTGAGCGTAACTCTACATCTACCTTTTCATTTCCTGAGGATACAATGAGTGAATAACCATTTCTTATTTCACACCCATCTGACCGAAAACGTGTTACCTACACGTTATCTCGTTATCTACATATAATATTTCTAAAAGTATCCTTATAAATAATAACGTAAAAATTAGGCTATGGTGGCCTTGTGGTTGAAGCAACGGCCTGTCATCTGATGGACCCAGGTTCAAACCCCAGCCTGTACCAATGAGTATTTCTAAGCTTAAGTACAGTGATTAAGCACACCTTGAGCTTTTAAAAAGTGAGATAGGGTAGTGCGCATTGGAATTTCCCATGTGTTTTCCCATTAAAATTGGAGCCCAACTGAGGGACTGTACCTCCACCTTACAGAAGACCGCAGTCAAATAACACAACTTTTTTGTAGTGTGGTGTATCTGCGGTAAGTAAGGTTGCCAGTGCACCACGAGGATACGCTGCGCTAGTATTAATGCTGCTACTAGCACAGTAAGTTCTCATCAAAAACAGGGTTGGCAACTCAATAGTGATACTTCAGGTATTGCTAGCGGCTATAGGCTACGGTAACTGCTTACAATCAGGTGGGCCGTATGCTTGTGTGTCACCTTCGTGGTATATATAAAAAAAAGATTGCAATAATGAGATGATCTTCGCATTGCACTAAATGAATATTTCAAAATTATAAATTCTAAATACATGCAGCAGTAAGCAGAGGTTGGAAAACAAACACTCGTTTAGCACAATTCGGTGTCAACCTACTCAGGTTTTCTTCAGTTTTACTCAAAACTGAATGTGGGTGGTGAGTGGCGACAGCAGCTATTCTGCTGTTCGACCGAACGTTCAGAATGATGGACTCGCTTAGTTTATCGGTGGAGACAGACAGTGCAGCGGGAGATAGGTGAGGGTGACAGTAATTGACAGGTCGGCGGGTGCAGGACACTTGACGCACGTGCGAGCGAACCCAGGCCCGCGCACTAAGCAGGATGTCTTTAAATAGACTAAATGCCTTTGTGAAGGCATGCCCTCCGAAGGGTGGCGGCATCCGGCTCCGATCGCGCACACGATTTGCTTCTAAAGAGGAAACTTATAAATAACTTCTTCAATTATTCCGAACCATTCAACTATACGCATGAATTGGTGTATGACTTGTGACTCATTCACTGGTTGGTCTGCGCCTGCGCACTACCAGGAGTCGCTTGTCCTTATCACTCTCTCACCCGGCCCGCTAAATATCCATTGTTTGATTGGAGGGAACGATCCGAACGACACAATCGACGACGGTATCGGCAAATCAAGGAACAAAGTGTGAGTTCTGAATGTTGTTTGAGATGATACGAAATATGCCTAACATATTCACATTCCTATAAAGTCTATAATGGTATAGGAAGATAAAACTGAGCTGTGTATAATAAAGAAATATTCTTTTTATTTACTTAAGTATTCAAGAACAACAGATTTTATGTAATGTATATTTCTTGATAATTTCTCGAGTTGACGAGAACAGGGCAGTCCCAGTAGAGCCGTAAGGTCCAGGGCGGCAGCAGGCAGGCACTGCAGCAGGATTTGAAAATGTTTGAAAGAACTTATCTTACTCTATACTAATATTATAAGAGGTAAAATCTGTTTATTTTTTTGGGTATGGATCTATTGAAGTGATTAAAAAATATATAAGCTACATTATCTCTGACATACGTAGCTGTATTTTATCTTAATTTGTTAACACTTTGCGTTATCGTTATGTTGGCGAAGTGTCGAAGAAAATTATGTTTGAGAAAACTTTTCATCCTCACCTCTTACTTCATGGTTAGGTCGCGGGTTTGTAAATATTTTTTTATATCAACGACGCATTAAATCCTGATCTTTGGTGAGGGGATTGATGTATGCGTGTGAGTACACGGGCCCTTGCACGTGTTCAACGGAAGGGTCTCATGGAGCGTCTCTTTAATGTAAGTGTGTAGTTACCTACCAATAGGATTTACCTGCGAGTGCGGAGCGCACAAACAAGTGTTTCCGGTCATGGAAATAAAGCATCCGGTGAGGTTGCGCAGCTATGAAATACAAATTGTATGGTATCTCGGTTGGGGTAAAAAAAGACTGATTATTATATGTTGCGCTCTCAAAATTTGGTATCGATCTCCTGTTGGTGACTACCAACAAGATTGGATTCTTTCGACAGCGGCGACCGCCGCAGTCGAAAGAATCCAAAGCTTTTAATTTTGATTAAGACATCCCAATACAATTTGACTCTTTTGAAGCAAACTCATACGCTTAATTGTAGAAGATCTTAAATCAAACTAACAAATTTTCTCTGCGTCTGTTATTGTCTGATTTATAAGAGTTAGCTCAGTGTATCTTAGAGGACCTCTGGAAACGAAAATCGGAAACACCCGACTTCCTAAGGCTAGAGCAACAAGTTTATATAATAAAGCCTAAGTTACTCAGTAATAATATAGCATGGGATATGTATTTCTTAAGTGTATGTGCCAATTGTCTGGTACAAGCTTTGCTCGATGCTCGAATATTACAATACTTCATAGCATCACGGATGGGCGGTAGGCAGAGAGCGTAAAGCGCCAAATTATTGTTGACCCGACTCTTGACCCACCCGAATATTATTTATTAATTAGAATGTTTTTATTAATTCAGTTGATAACAACTATTACTTGTACGTAGTATATTATCTACTCTGAGCTATTACTATTATCAGATGTATAAGGTGGAGGTGGAGACTTCGAAAAAGGATACATTGTAAACGCGAAATAAGCTGTCGACTTAAGCTGATTAATAAACCCGTTTATATTTTCATACAAACAGATATTGAGTTAGTCAAATAGAATATAGACTGGCGAGATCTGCGGGTCTTTGAAGTAATCCGAAATCGGCGTTTAATGAATAAGTGAGAATGTATTTAATAGGAACAGGTTGTGTAGTGTTGAATGCCTGTGTAATCAGTGCTATTCACTTGGAGTCACCTGCGCAACTCGTTGGTTCTTGTATTGTTGTCTGTCTAATGCCAGTGAACGATCGTGGAATGACGCCGCTGGGTGCTCGCTCTATTCAATCCGTCAAAACCGAATTCAACTATAGTACTCGTCAACCGGTTTCTATTATAACCTACCCACGGCATATATTGAAAAGCGCCATAGTGTTCTGATTTTAAGCTGCAGAATAAGAAGTCAACTGCTGTATTTATCTTCGTAGGCACTAATTCGTCCATAGACATAGCGTTTCTTCATTACGCGTCCACAAACAAAATGCAAAAAAATATGCGTTTGCCATCAACTAACACTCAGTCATGTGATACAAGTGGTGTTATTGATTGAAGGTTTATAGACAGCGAAACGACACAAAACGAAATCATCAAGTCCACAAGAAGGAAGTATGAATATAAATCCGAATATTCTATTTTTACAGCTCGATCATTTTCACATTGTCTTTTTATCTACGCATTATATATATGTTTATTAATAATAGTGAACTCCTCACTAGAATATTATGGGGTAAAAATGCTTTTGAATGCAAATCTTTGAAAACTTGTTAAAGCATATGTGAACATATAATAATCAGTTTTATCGTTACGTATTCATATATTCAGTTACACTTCGTATTGAATGCATTTGCCATATCCGTTTCCGCCCTGTTGTCGTTGCTGCACGCGCCGCCCCTGCACATATCCGTAAGAGCTACATTCAGCTTCCGCAAAGCTCATATAGTCTTTCATCACCTCCCATAAAAATACATTATTTTAATCGGAGAATGAGGTCATGTTTAATTTTTATTTGTTTTACAACATTCCATGTTTGCCAACATTCAAGCCTTTTATCGAATGTTATCATTACTGTGAAGGTTATGTAATTAGTGTATTTTATTACATTCAAAATTCGGTACAAACAAAGGTTTTCTGCAACTAAGTGTCTGCGTGATTACCAAAACATAAGAAACACTCCACTCACGAAAAGAGCTCTGTCTGTGTATTGTTCTCAATTTGGGCCCAATTTAACTTTACTCTTTAAAGCATAGAATAAAAATAAGTCAAACATATTAGGGAGAAGATAACTTATATTTACACGAAGATATGTATATTGAGTTTGAGTGCATTAATGTCACGTCTATCGAAGCGAGTTAAGTTCCAGTCAAGTGGCAAAGTAGCAATGCGTAAGTGCGCTTGCACGGCGGAGGAGCCTCAGAGGCAACGCGCGGCGCGCCCTAAGGATCCATTGTCTGCCATAACATTAAGGCTATTATATTTGCTTGTTCAAGCATGATTTTATCGTTTATTATTATAATTCCGATCAGTGGCTGACATCTTCATAATGATTTCAATAATCATTGTTTTACGATGCTCAAACAATAGCAGTAATCACAATACTAATAATAACCTCGGCTCTTTATAATTTGCTTAAGCAGAATCGAAAGAGACAGGGTAGGTACTGCACGTAGGAAGGAAAAGAAAGTGGGTTAGATGATACTTTCTATTGTTCTAGACAATCTTATTACTTCATATAGGTATACCTAGCTATCCAAATTGGCTGATCGGAATACATATACCCATTCATCTTCATAACCTCAGCAATTCAACCTCATAACAAACAATATATTATCATGTTACAGTGCTATGTGTACTACGTTATACATATTACATGTATTTTTTTAATCACCTTTAAATGTGTGTATCTATCAATTTCGTAATAAGTTGGTATTTGTTTTTGTGAAATGGGAACAGTAACATAACACCAATAACTACATCTCATCAGGTTTACAATTTAGTAAAATAACTGATTCCGGTATCTACATTCTTATGATATAAATTTCACACAAGGCAAAATAAAGGGTGAATGGCAAAAATCATGTAGTTTTTATTTTAATTGATTCTTCATTCTATATCAGAATCATAATTTATTGTTATAAGAAATGTAGTAGTTGAAATGGCACGGCATATAATACTATGAATCAAAATAAGTGTTTAATTTTGTCGGTTGGTCTGTCTGCTTACATAAGCATGGATACATATCCATGCTGATTTCCAAAAAGCTAGTAAATACTAGAACACTTGTATATGGGTCATAGGGTGGCATTGAAGTCGATTTTTACGTAAGTAGGTACGTATAGAGTTATCTGTTGTCCTATGTTTACACAACGAACCTGGTCCTTAGGTATCTAAATTAGTTTAAAATCATTCAATCATTAAGACCTTAAATATAATGTTGGTGTTGTGGTGGGTAATTTTCACCAACCAATAAGTTAGAATCTTCGTCAAATTATGAAGTTGAGCTCAAGACACGTCAAAGTGATTTACCTTTCTTAAGCACTTAAAATTCGAAGGCTATTAAACCGAACGAGATTTCGCCGGAGACGATAGCCCGTAAAAGTTTCGCAAGAGTCGGTCGTAACCCATTTTGGTTATAACTCGCCGTGACGCGCCGAGCCTTTGCGGGCCGAGCCGATGCGGCGGGCGAGCGGTGAAAATAGGGAGACGGGCATCGCCGAAAACAACAATAAGGTACTGTTACCATAATGACACTTTATGTGCACAAACATCGGGCCGTAGCCGAACACGACCCGGTCGCGGTCGCGATGCACGAATGTGGTCCGCGCATTGTTTCCGCATTACGGGCCGAACGGCCGGCGACAGTGATGGCTCGCGGACAAAGGCACCCAGTCCAGTGCACACCCCGCCACCCGCCTATCGCCGACCTCATGCATTATCCAATCCAATACTGTTCAATGGGTTTGATTCAGCTAATCTCATAATTCTTGAGCCAAATACATCTTTGTTATACAATTTTAAAAAAGAACCCTTTAAACCTTTTGCGGATGAATATCTAATTAATTAAACTTATTTTCACGATAGGTTCTAGAAAACTTATTGCCAGGTAGGTCAGATATTTGGGAGTTAGTAATAATATGAAAAAAAAACTCAACTCAGAACGTAATTAAGTATACGTTACTCTAAAAACTAACGTGACGTATTTAGTTATCCCTTAAAAAGCCCATGCCTTTGCCCCAACCTTTATTTCGACGTAACGAAATAAAGGTTACCACTTTTTTATGTTACCGATACAGCCGTGTAATATTACACAGCACACGTCTGGATTTTTATGTACCGTACGATGAAGTTGTAAATAAATTCGTACACAACCACAAAATTTTATAATTTTAATATATTTATTTAGTCGCACCAACTGGAATCAAACTAATAGCTGAAATTAATAAATCGTCTTTCTTTTATGTAAGAATGCTCATTGTAACTTTCTAGGTTAATGGTTTTGTATTAGTTGTTCGTTGTGATTATCGATGTACTTATTATTTATAGGATAATCTCGATAGGTAGGATGATGATATGAGACCACATAGGGCGCACTGGGCGGTCGATAGCCTGACACGTATCAACATTAGCTTACACTAAGATACAGCTCACCGTGCGCGCACGCAACTGCCCTGAACAAACCGACGACATAGTGCACAGCTTGCATGCCGAGCACTTGATCGTTGGCGCGCAGCCGCGCCGTGTGGTCCGTGGGCAAACTGTCTCTCTCAATCCTGGTATTACGAAAACAATACGTATTTAATATAAAATTACCTCATCAAAATGTTCATATAGGCACCTATATTGTAAACGCATTATTATAATAAAATGTATGCAGCCTATTCGCCAACAATGTACGTCACACAACTCACATATGTACCAGGTAAGCGGCGAGCAGGCGCGTGGGCCAGGTGCGACGCGCGGGCGCAATCTCTGCAGTTGTCGCGCACGCGCACCCTCACTGCGCTTTTAATACATTTCAATACATAAAAAATCTATCAAAAGATGGCGATGCCAAGCACACCGGGTGCAGCTATGCGCTCCTCTGGCGGTTCGGCGCCCTCCGCGAACAAAACACCGTTTGTTAGGTGTGCAAACAAGTTTTGATTAAATGAAAAGGTGTCCCGGAACGGGTGTGTCTACCGTTTGCTCGAAGTAATTACACTTTATTTGATAACGCATAAATATGTATAGACTTAGTTTATTGTTACACGGAATGCGCTTTGGATACATAGTAATAATGATACTATATACTACGTGTATGCTGGGTTACAGTGCAGTTGACGGCATCGGTCCATGCACTGAAGTTTTCAGAATGAAATCATATCGTTATCTAATAGCATAAATAT